>CAMAPF010000974.1:605000-1978069 GCA_945859915.1 Cuscuta epithymum
TTTGAAAACCGTAAAATACACATAGAGGGATATAACATACACAAAAAAAATCAGGTCCAGCCCTCCCCGGTCCAGCCGCCGTCCGAACTCCGCCGTTTGGGGCGGTTTCCGGTGGAATTTTTTGCTGAAATTTTTTGAGCAGATTCTTCATCAAGTCTAGTTTGTCCATACCAAATTTCAGCTCAAAATTCGACCGGGAAGGCATTCAAATCATTTTTTAAAGTTGACTGCATTTTTATATGTATATTTTGGCGCAGTCAACTTCAAAAAATGATTTGAATGCCTTCCCGGTCGAATTTTGAGCTGAAATTTGGTATGAACAAACTAGACTTGATGAAGAACATGCTCAAAAAAATTCATCAAAAAATTCCACCGGGAACCGCCCCAAACGGCGGAGTTTGGACGGCGCCTCCCGTCCCTCCGGCTGGACCTGATCACTTCTCATAACATACATATATCATGATATCATATCACACCGGACTTAAACATATCAAACTAAACCAGACTCCAATACCTTTTTACTCTAACGAGCCACCATCATGCATATTAGTTGTAATGATATTATGATAATATACAAAAAAAATGTTAGAGTTCATATGGGACACATGGGTTCTTACAATAGGAACTAGGAAGTGAGTTAAAATATGATTGGAATATGATATGGACAGTACAGGCAACTAATATTCAGTATTTTGTGAAGGTTTCTACAGAATTGAAACCCCACCTTTTTTTGCACTTCATCAATAAGCATATATACCAGTATACTACGAGATGGCCCTTTAGTGAACTCCGACAGTGGGGTACAGATTAAACAAAGCCGCCATATGGAGGTTTGGTAATAAGTTTGATCAGATTCACTACTAAGTAAAATACTATTTTCCACGATACAACAATTTAGTAACTTCGTCAATATTAATCACATGTTCTGCTAAATTGACACATTTAAATGGCTAAATACAAAACCCCTCCCTTCATAAAATTCGACAGATCGAGTCATTTTAGATGGATAACCCTTGTCCAACTATTCTAACTGTTTTCAAGTATTTTCGTTTGCCCTTCTTGGTGAAAGTTTTTGACAAGTTCGGTCAAGAATCAATTTGAGGGCTCCCCAGCTTCATGAAAGCCTATGAATTGCAATTCAATTCCAAAAGATTCTCAAGATAAAAGCCTGTATAGCATATATTTCTACACATCAGATATATATACAGTATTAGCCTTCCTAAATAGTAGTAGCAGAATAAAAGTTGGATATATAAGTAAAAGAATAAAAACAATTTAAACTGATCAGATAAAAAGTAGACAAAAACCTTACTCTGGGTCGAAGGTAGTATAAAAAAGACTCAAGCAGTTTAAGTTAAAAGAGTACTCATGAGTCATGATAAGGAAATAACTTGAACCCAATAAATATACTTTGTATAAAATTTGATTCAAATAAAAAGTACATGATAAGGGAATATCTTACATCCAATAAATATACTCTGTATAAAATTTGATTCAAATAAAAAGTACTCTCTAAATGATAATGAAAACTAATCTTGGTCATTAGTTTGATAAAATAGAAGGATCTAGTCAAATTTTAAGACTAAAAACAAAGGCATTACTGTGAATAAGTTAAAAAATACGGAGTTAACTTGTATATCATTGGGGTCATTTGACTATAGGAAAGACATTGATTTTCAGAAAAACTAATCAATAAAACTTATAGTGCATAAAAAATTAGTGAGATTTCATATATAGAGTCAAAGAACTTTTTTTATGTTTCAGTACCACAAATAGTATAAGTCAATATTAATAGTTTGTACTTTTTCTATCATTATCTTCGTAATTCATGTGAGGTAAAACTGCAACACTGATGTGAAGATTCAATGAGATATGACAATACATATTTATAAGGGAATTAGTGACACAAGTTTGGCACTTTTGTTCTACTTGTATCTATCTCCGATTGTATGTGAAGCTAAGAAGAATAATGCCAAATACTCATAGACTGTATTCTAGCTATTTACTTTTAACATGAGGGTAGTACCATTTGCAGCATCATGATCCAAAGCAGCGTCGCCATATTCAACTTGTGGAACAGCACCACCATATAAAGCATGCCGGCTATATTTGCTTCTTTAGCAGCATACAGAGCAGAGTAACATGGTGTAGGTTACACGGTCACACACTCACACCTGTAGTAGGATTCACATAAATTCGTAAATGAATCAGATCATCAACTTTAGGGAGAACTCAGGACCCATCATCCCAGAAAGAATTGGAGATAACCGAATTGCAAACCATAACATTAGTACCAATCCAGGAAAAACCCAAAACCCTAATTTCTTCGCCTTTCGTTTCTTCTTATCAGGAAAACCCCAAAACCCTAATCTCAATGCGGACCCCGAATCCAATTTTGGGGAAAGTGAGTGCCGGCGCTTGATGGCGGAGAGCCTAGCTAGAGTTCTCCTCTGGATGCTCTCTGGCATTAGATCTAAGGTAGCGTGCATACTGTCAATGCAAATTTCGCAGCTGCAATTGGAGTCTCTTCGGCAGTTGCTGGATTCCGTGGGGTTGGATGTCGATTTGGACGAAGAGATGGATGTTGTTTTCATGATTTTTTTTTCTCTAAATCTGAAGCAGCGGGGATCTCAGCGGTCTCGGTTTCTGCCTCTTCGATTCTCTGCTCAGTTTTTGGCGGAGAAGATGATGTCTGAGTGTTCAAGTTGAAACTAACAGTCTGATTAAGCTATGAAACCGATTTACGGAATTAGGTTAATTTCATCATACTAGTATATATATATGCGCTGAGATTCTGCAACTTTTATTTATTTTTCGTTTTAAGTTTGAGCCTGTTTCCACTGTGTTTTAAGAAGCTTTTTGACGATAAAAAAAAAAGAAGCTTTTTGGATATAAAGGTTAAAGTCGATCAGTTTTGGTATTGCCCCATAAAAGAATCTCAGTTTTCATCAATGCATGTGATCCCTGAATAAATTCTCATCTCCTTATTTAATACTAGTAAATAAATTTATGTCAATTTACTTATTATCCTTGAATAATAATGATGATACAGTATAAAACAATAAACTATACAGTAAAATTTATCTTTCCATAATATAGCATTTTAGTAAGTCGAAAGAAAAAATACCGAGTATTTCTTTAAAAATGTGTGCAATTCAATGTGGGAAAATTAAATAGTGGCTGAGAAGCACTAAGGGCTCGTTTGATAGTTTATACCTTAAATCTTTGGATGCGAAGTGATTGCATGCAAAGTATAGGGAAACAATCATTTTGCATTGTAGAATAAATTACATTGTTTGACTAAATGTGTAATTTATTTTAAAATTGCATGCAAAGTCATTGCAGTGCTTCATAAAAGGCATGCAAAGTATTTTACCCCCAGGTAAAATACTTTACATGATACAATGCGAAATGTTTTTAAAAAATGCCCTACAGTTTACATTAAATAATCAAACCAAACAAATGTAAACATTTTACGTCCTTACACTTCGGGTGCAAAGTAATTATTTTACATCCTACCTAACGTCCCCTAACAGTAAAATGATCATAATACGCTATGAAAAGTTTATATACGAATTGAACCGAGCTAATCATCTTTATCTATTAGATCGGTATATTTTCATATAAAAAAAGACTTTCTTTTTATATTAACATCGAGAAATCATACAAGACAACTGCCCACCGTTGCGACATGTATATATATATATATATATATATATATATATATATATATATATATAATCATTCAACTTATACAAAGCAATATGATTCACTAGACACAAAACGAGAAATTTTAAGCCTAAAACAATCGGAACTGAAACACTGAATATCAAAAGTATACTTGCAATCCAAATATCTAAACTAAAGGATAAATAAAATTGAAATAAACTCTTTCCACAAAACTCTTCTTAGCACGGGGGTGGTTTCGAAGGAGTACGAGCTCTACCATTTTCTACGTACCCCGAAAAGAAGGTAGACAAAAATTTATGACCTAGCGAAGTTGGTCGGGACAATAGAAAAATTCCCTACACTAAGGGAGACAAAACACCCCAGAGCACCCGAATATGGGAATAAAAAATAAGCTTGGATATTGATCTTGGCTCCTCTGTAACTAAAGCGGTTCCTTGTAGGCTTGTAGCCGATGCATAGTGATGTGAGTTTTCTCGCACTTAAAATAGATCGTAATATAGTGGTGTAAGTACGAGTATCGTCTCCACAGGGACGGACAAAAGGGAATCAAGAAATAATTAAATTCAGCGATAAAAAAAGAAAATAAAATAAAAGCGTCGTGCGAGATTGGTTGATTTGAAAATTAAACTAATGCGGTTGAGCGAATAAAAAATAAATGTGGTTTCTAATTAATTAATGACGAAGGGAATAAGGATTGATTCCGGGGTAACCAGATTTCTGGCAGATCAGGTCTAATTACATGAAATTGATTTAATTGAGCCTAGCTAATCATTACTAAGTTCTTACCGCTCTCGCGGCGTAGAGTACAATAATTTAGGGGACCAGGCTGATATCTCATGCGATAGGATCCTAAATTATTGCCAAGACGAGCGAGCTTACGGCTCCTTAATCGCTACTAATCTCTTAGCGAACGATTAAGTGTGTGTGAATGTATCCTAGAATAAACTAGATCTCTCTTAATTTATTCTATAAGCAATTGTAATTCTAGCCGCGGTTCCAGGTTACAAAAGATATCAGTTAAATTATTCAAACACAAATTAAATGGCATTCATGCAATTAAACCGACAAGAATCTAGCCATCAATCATGATTAACCCTTCATCAATCCCAAATCCCTAATTAAACTACTCACAATTCATAATTGAAGAATCAACAGAATTGGGATGAATAGAAATAATTGTCATTAATTAAAAAGATGAACTTACAAATAATCCCAGGGTCTTGGAGTAAACAATCGTAAAAACGCAAGTAAATTCGTCCCTAGGCCTCTCCGTAATGTTCGTAACTATAAAAAAGGGTTAGGGAGGCCTTATTTATAGAAAAAGGGGGGAAAATATGAATTCGGGCCGATTTGGGATTCAAGTTTGCGTCACCCGGTGCTACGCACGGCGTGCGTCCCCCCTACGCACGGCCGTGCGTAGCTGGCAGTGGCTACCTTGCTTTTCTCGCCTCAGACGCACGATCGTGCGTTCCCCTACGCACGGCGTGCGTAAAACTTCCGAATTTGACAAAACTTTCTTCATGAAAGTTGTAGATAATGAAGTCTTCTATCCACCCCAATTTGCCGAATGTGATTTGAATCATCCAATCAAGAGATATGATCAAAACGGTGGAAGGTGTCATTCTGAGATCGCAGCAGAGATCATCTGACTTCATCATCTGTTTTCATCTTCTTCCTCTTAGATTCTAGGAATGATGTCTTCATATGATTTGTAGCTCTTGAAGTTGGCTTTCATGTGGACTTTGAATCGTGTTCTTTAGATGCTTATACAAAGAGATATGTTTGAACGATTGACCAAAGGTCATCCTGAATGCCGTTTTCAAGCTTCATTCATCTTCTTTTTGATCCCATAGCCAATCCTAGAGCTCTTTTGTCATCAAATCTTCATCTTAAACCTACCGGTGACCTCCATAGCTCTCAAATCAACACTCAAATGCATCTCGAATCATCCTGATTGCTCCTCAAGTGCCGATTTTGAACTCTAAAATCCTGATTTTGACTCCAAATGACACAAAACTCGAACCAACGCCTGTTAAACATAACTTGAGCTAAAATTGAGACTTGTAACACCTTAAATCTAGGAAAACCATCAAAATCCAATCCCAACACGCATCAAATGCGTGTCTAAATACAGACTTATCACATAGGTTCCTCCTGTATAAAATCAGAAATTCCCACGAAATTAGAAATGATTGCCAAAAATTCAAGCAGCCTTGATTTTTGTGGGCCCACAGGAATTAAAATGAAGTTTCCTTCTTGTTTGGCAATTTTTATGTAGCCGCCTGTTTTATTGAAATTTGAAGATACCGAGATAGGCCCAAATCTCCTTAGTTGCCGGTAGAAGAGGTCAGTTCATGTGAGCTCATAAATATAACTGATAATTTGAGGAGGCTAAAGGGTCAAATTGGCCCTTGAACTAGCTTAAAGGGGTCAATTAGCCCCTTATATAGGAGGTTCTGCCCTACCGTCGCCAATTGGAGCGGTTCCCGGTAGAATTTTTTAATGAAATTTTTTGAGCATCTTCTTCATTTGGTCTAGTTTACTCATACCAAATTTCAGCTAACTATTCAACCGGGAAGGCAGTCAAACGATTTTTTGAAGATAACTGCGCAGTTAAACATCGTAGTACATTTCGGAAAATCATTTGACTGCCTTCCCGGTTGAATTTTTACCTGAAATTTGGTATGGGTAAACTAGACTTAATGAAGAAGATGCTAAAAAATGTTCATCAAAAAATTCCACCGGGAACCGCCTCAATTAGCGACGGTCAGGCAGAACCTCCTATATAAGGGGCTAATTGAACACTTTAAGCTAGTTAAAGGGCCTATTTGACCCTTTAGCCATTTGAGGAGCCAATTCAAGATCGAAGCTAATCCTATGCAATTGACCTCTTGATCTCAAATATTGCAATTTCATTGTTTCTAATTCCAAACTTAAAGATTTTAGATTCCAATTTGGTAGAGTCAAATCCTTCTTCTCCAAAGAAGTGGAATTTTTCAGAGTCTTGAGAAGTGATCGCTGAAGCTGACTAGATAATATCTATATGTGAGATAATATCATTAATCAAAGTGATTTCATTATCTATTGTGGCTCTTGCGGCTGAGAGTTGGGGCGTAGCGTGGGCCTCATGGGTTTTTTCCTTGTCACTCCGAAGTAAATCAGCCCATGTGGGACTAGGGTTTCCAGTTGAGCTACCTAGGTAAGGCCAGTTCTCTGCATCTCTGTTAGCAGTAGAAGCCTTATCAGGCCATGTGAGCGATTTGGGAGTATTAGTCTGGGTCTGACTCGCAGGTTGACCCCCGAGACTGGCTTCCTTTGTAAGTGTCCCTATCGAAGGAGCCCTATCAGCTTCTCCATTTCCGGCTAATATTCCCGCCGGCGGCGGCGCAGGTGATATAGTCAGTGAGGCAGAGCCAGACTTCATCGCGCCCTTGGGTGTCGTCTGCATTTTTTCGAGTGTCGCGGTAGCTTAGGGTGTAATTGATTCCGATTCTCAGGCCGGCGTTGAACCTTTGCAATGGAACAAGGTTAATTGTTACGCGACTTGGAAATCACATCTTAGGGGCAAAAATTATGGGCGGTAAATATGCCGGGCATGAAGTT
The DNA here is from genome assembly GCA_945859915.1 of Cuscuta epithymum. NCBI lineage: Eukaryota > Viridiplantae > Streptophyta > Magnoliopsida > Solanales > Convolvulaceae > Cuscuta > Cuscuta epithymum. Next base: position 612,294 of record CAMAPF010000974.1, read on the forward strand.
GTCATTCCCAGATTAAGCTTAACTCCCTCAGATTCAAGAATCCCGTTCAAGTTTCAGAGAAGACAATTTCCAGTTATGACATCTTATGCGATGACGATAAATAAGAGTCAGGGGCAATCTTTGTCTCATGTTGGACTCTTATTGAAAAAGTCGGTCTTCACGCATGATCAACTGTATGTTGTAGTGTCAAGGGTACGTAACAAATCCGAAGGGTTTGAAGATATTGATTTGTGGTGAAGATGGTCAGCCGACTGATCATACCACCAATGTAGTTTACAAGGAAGTTTTTCGGAATGTATAGATTGTGAAACCCTATTTACCATTTACTTTTTCCTACTTATTCCAAGACATACTTACTACCTCTCTCTGAGTTTTCACTATCCCAACTATAATTACAAATTATTATGCATGTTACGTACATCACAATTTTCTTTCGTTTCACACAACCAAACAATGTTTAAAAAAATTGTCGTATCACTATTATTTTTAAATAGCCCACACATCGCGCGGGTGAAAATATAGTGACTTACCAAATTACCATAGTTGATAACTTTATCGATCATTCGTGAAACGTACGAGTTAATTGACTAGCTAGTAAGTAAATTAATGAAAATATACATCATATTATTCATATCCACATAGCTCCATTATGTGAACTTCGAACTAGTCAAATAAGATGATTTTGGAACTACTAACTCCAAACTTAGCTACTCTAGGTTGGGGTGAAACTATACGTTTTTAGGATCTATGAGCTCCCTGGTTATAACCTCTAAGGGATTGCAATGGTTTGGGCTCGAGTAGACTCAAAAATGACATACAACCTTGGCAAGAACGGCATTTTGCGGAATATAAGACTCAAAGTTTTTTTTAATCATATAAGACTCAAAGTTAGAAATATCATTTACAAATGAAAATAGCTGTAAACTAATAATAAAAATTTCTTTTCGGTCAATTATTTTGGGTCTAACCATAACATAACATATAACATAAAATTAAACTTAACAAGTATATTTTGAGTATTAATTGTAATATGTGTCCAAATCTAAACAAACATTGAAACATGTCAAGCAAATGCACTAATTTTCAAGTTTATAGGACTTTTCAAGCTTATATTTTGGTGTTAGATTGTGTGGTACTCGGTATATCATTGAACTCGCTTAAAACAACTTTAAATTTGAAAGAGATAAACGTATAGTTCGGATGCAGTAATATAATATTATTATTTAAAGGATCTATTTAATTAATTTAAACAATTGAGCTAAGAAAAATTATATGATAATGAAAAAGAAATTATCATGTATATGTAGTGCAAAGCTTGAAGGAGGTGAGCAAACAAAATAGCTCATATTTGTGACTGACTAGTATGATAAGCGAATTACCATTACCTCTAAAACATGAAATATGAGATTTTGAAAAGTACTATGCACGTCCACTTTGGGATAATTGTTGATGATATTAAAGAGCTATCGACTAGTATTTGTGACATTAATTAAGTTTGCTCATATGAAGCAATCACTGAACCGAGTAACCCATAGTTTGACTAATGTTGTGGGTTCTATATTTGTCCGTTATGTTTGGCATAATTTTCCTCCTAATGGTATTCTTTGATCTTTGAACCATTATTTTATTTTATTAATATTTGTATTCTTTCATCTTTGGTTTTTGTCAAAAAAAAGTACTACGTTATTATCAATGTAGGAATGTGTTTGGCAGGTGTGTAACTGATTTCTATGACTATCATCACTATAATATTACTTACTTCGTATTTACTATTACTATTATTGTTTTTGAAAGGTTACTATATATTAATATTAATATTAATATTATTATTATTATTATTATTATTCATATTATTATTATTAAAAACATCCTAAATTGGGACACCAGAAGTAGTTTGGGGTAATTGCCCCCAAGTCCTCCACGTTGTCGTTCCAACTAGATTTTTTAGTATAAACTTTTACACATAAACAATAATAAGCGTAGCAATCACACTACTTTTCTCATATGTCATCCGTCATCTTGATGAAAATGATGACTTTATCTTAAGTGTTATTGATGATAACAGAAAGATAATGATTTTAACTTAGTCTCATTGTTTTGTTATTATGTCTTATTATTTTGACATCATTTTGCAAAAGTATGTCTTGGACTTAATTACATCAGTTGTGGTTTATCGCCGCCTCCTTGGAGGCTCTCCGGTAGAATTATGAATTATTTTTTATGTAGTAATGAAATTTGCTACTAAAATATGTGTTTATGTGTATACTTTTAATTCTTTTTACTATATATGTTATTTTGTGTGAAGTATATAATTTATATGTTCAAAATATTACCTCGTTTTTTTGTCCGAATTTTTGCAACACCGATAACGTATTTACACGTTTTATAAAAGTCAACATTTTTTTCAACGAATTTTTGACGACCATTTTTTTAATTCATGTTACCGAATAAAATGTGTACATATTAAACCTCGTTTAATTCCTGTATCGTATTTAACTAACTAGGCGTGAAATAATATTTAACACGCACACACCGTCGATGTTAGTCGGCCGGGTCGGCTTCGAGTCTCACCGGACATCTCCGTATGGCTAAAGACAGGAGATTATTTTTTGCTACGTTTTTTTATTCCTTTTCAGATAAAACCAAATAGAAGACACAACTATTCATTTTAAAAGAAAGGTCATGAACTTTCTTTTAATAGGTGTCTTTTGGGTTAGAGACTCCTGGTCAAAGCTCTATAAACACCCGCCTTGTCTTCAATTTTGATATATCCGAAATTCACAAAACAATTCCTCCATATTCTCTCTTCCTTCATTGCATCTTTTAGTTCTCCGAAATCCCGTTGAGAGCAAATAACTGTTCTATCCTGAGAGACGTTTGTTACGTGTGTCTTAAGGAAATAACGTTTACTTTTTCCTTAATCATTTAATTGTTATTTTCATTTGCATGCCCAATATTTGTACATACAAACATAATTACATAACATAAAATTGGATGGACGGAACAATCCAAGTTGAATTTTGACCGTTAAATTCAGTTAGGTTGAAGGCCATAAGGAAGTGGGCAACCTAGCTAGTAGCTACATAGTAGTGGTGGACAACATAAATAGAACACAAGGATTTGATCCTAATTAATTAGCGTGTGGTTGTTAAGATTGATTGCTGGCCACTCTTTGCAGGGGAATTTATTATGGTTCGTGTACCAGGCCAGGCAACTGATACTAGTAATTAATTAACCATAAGATGTGTCATCCAACTACTTGGTGTTTTTTCTGAGTAATTAATAAAGCTAATAATAATCTAAGACGTACAAGACGCAGGTAGCATTATATGTAGTATAAGATTCTAGTTGTCGAGCCACCCTGTGTCATGTGTGAGTTAGCACTACCTCACCCCGGGCTCACCCATTAATGTTGCTATTTAGGATGTTTTTAGTTGGACTGTTTCTGTCCGAGACCAGAGCAGATCAAATCAATTCAGATCAGACTAGATCGGACCAGAGTATATTAAACCAGTTCAGATCAGACCAGACTTGAATAGTTATAAAAATACAAAAAGAGTAGACTGATTCAAACCAGACCAGCAAATTACAGTTCAAGTAAAAACATCTTTAGTCACTTCATACACATGGGCGGAGGTAGAGGGGGTTCAATCAGGCCCCGGCCCACCCCAAATTTTAAATTTCTTTTTTATTTTTTTGTATAAAAAATTATGTGTAAAAAATTATTTGAATTTTTTTATACGGCGCACTCCAAATTTCATTCCCGACTACGCCCCAGTTCATACACCATTTAATTGAGGTGATATGATATATTTCCCCGTCTCTCTCAATCTTGCTTATTTTGACCTGGGTTTGAAATAAGAAAAGTAAAAATTATATATTTGAGATTTGTGCAAACTAGAAGAGAGGAATAAAGAAAACCCACACACTCATTGCTTTAAAATGAAAATGACCAAGTTTTGGGATAAACATAAAAAGAAATTTCATAAAATGTAATGAGACAGAGAGTAATTTGTAGTTTCAATTTGATTTGGTTGTCCACATGTATTTCCTGCACTAGTTCATCTTTTACCTTACTAAGAAGTCTATAAGTATGCGCCAATGAACTCACACTATAAAAAAAGGTTCATGTGGTTAAAGGCTTATAGCTTAGTTTAGGGAAAACTATCAAAATAGCCCCCCTACTTTATAAAAAATCAATTAAACCCCCATACAAAATGATCAATCAATTAAGTACCCGAACATAAAAAAAACGTTCAAAATGGCACTTTTAAATGTTACTACTGGGTTTCGCCGGTTATGTTGTTGATGTGAATATCCATGTCATTTTTTTCATTTTTCTAATAATAAAAAACCTCCTTAGCAAAGTCTTCTCCATAAGTCCCTATTACTTTGACTAAATTTCATCCGCCTCCCTTTCGATCTCCATTGCGAAAGTGATGAATCCATCCTCGACAAAGCACTTCTCCCTCGATCGACGGCTCTACACCATCAAGAGCATCTTCTCCCTCGAATTCTTTGCCCACCACTTTGGATCTAAGAAGATCCACCAAATTAGCGAAGAGAAAACCCTCACCAGTCACCGCCACCATCTACCAGGCCACCTGATACGTCTTCATCACCACTCCGAAAGGAGGCAAAGTCGGATTCATGACGGGCGATGAACAAAGGGTAGGAGAAAAAAAGAAGAAAGGGGGAAAAGAAAGAGTGGGTGGAAGAAAGAAAATGGAAGAATTTGACCTGTCTGAAGTTTGGTGCTATTGCAGGTCGAAGGAGAAACACGAAGGAGATACCAGGTGGAGGAAAGAAAAGAAAAAGAAAATAGAAAAAGTCACATTTGTCGCCAAGTGTACAAAAATTACCGGTGACCTGATCACTGCCGGTTAAAAGGAGGATTTGGCTTTTTAAAATGTGTTTGAGGGCTTAATTGGATGAATTTTCAGTAGAGGGGGCTAATTGATTTTTTTGAAAAGTTAGGGGGCTTATTTGACAGTTTTCCCTTAGTTTAATATGCTTCAATTCATTTTTCTTTTCATTTAATTCTTATTTTGTATATTGATTTGATTTTCACTTTTAATTCTTATTTGTGCTAATTTAATCATCAAACGTAGATATTTCGAATGTGTATATTGATGTAACTATAACCAATGTTCTAAAAGGCGCTAGGCGCTAGTCGGGCGCCAACCCAGCGCCTAGCACCTAGGCGGGCGCCTAGGCGGGGACTAATCGGACACATAGAAATTGCATTTTTATCTATATTTATGCATAAATATGATAGGTAATACTATCGTATTGTAGTTTTGTGTGTAAAAAATACATATATACATATACATTAAAAAAAATAATGATAAAATTTAGGTATATATACAAACATATATAATTTTATCTTAATTTACAACTTCATTTCTTTATATACATGGTTAAAGTTAAAGTACGCATATCGTTTAGAAAATCAAAATTAAAAAGTGAAGTAAGATTCGGCGAATCTAGACGGCCTAGGCGGCCGACTAGGCACTCTAGGCGGGCAACTAGGCGCCATAGGCGGCCGACTAATTCACCTAGACGGCAAACGAATTAGTCGGAGCGCCTAGACGAAAATCGGGGCGCCCGACCACCGCCTAGCGCCTAGGCGGGGACTAGTCGGGTGCCTAGAACGATTTTTAGAACATAGACTATAACAAATATTGATAAAAGAATGAGATTTTTCCTAAAATATTTACTGATAAAAATATGGTTTAAGTTACTATGAGTATAAGTTGTACTCCGTATCATACTCACTTAAGTGTGAAAGCTGAAAAAGAAAAATAGTCACTAAACATATTGTTATAATCACTGTAAAGTCACATTTTTATCCACTATCTTTATTTAAGTTATAAACACATCAGAGAAAACTTCATGTTCAGCCGGCCTGACGGGAACCTCCGTCCGACCGAGGGTATTTCGGGCACTTTCCGATTGAATTTTTTGATGAAATTTTTTGAGCATGTTCTTCATCAAGTCTAGTTTATCCATACCAAATTTCAGTTCAAAATTTGATCAGGAAGGCATTCAAATCATTTTTTGAAGTTGACTGCGTTTTTATATGTATATTTTGACACAGTCAACTTCAAAAAATTATTTGAATGCCTTCCTGATCTAATTTTGAGCTGAAATTTGGTATGGATAAACTAGACTTGATGAAGAACATGCTAAAAAAAATTATCAAAAAATTCTATCGGGAAGTGCCCGAAATTCCCTCGGCCGGACGGTAATTTTCCATATGAAACTCATAGGACCCAACTCATTTCTTTTTGCATTGGAGAATGCATTTGCTTACAGAGGGTGTATTTGGTCATTTTGGTGAGGTGAATGGATTTTTTTTGGCACTTAGCTCCACCCTTGGGTTAATTGAAGATGCTCTTATGTGTAGCGTTCATATTTGACCGGTGCACTAGCTATGTGGTGTTAATTTACCGCAATCATTTGGTTGTATTTTTGTTTCAATCTTAGTATGGATTAATATTTTAGTAAATGCAAACTAATGATGATTTTAATTGAATTGATTTTTATTTCAAATCTGTTCAGATGAGATCAATCAAACTTAAACAGATTAGACCATATCAGACTTCGACAGTTAAAATACACATGCAAGTATATAACATACATATAACAAATCATATCACATCAGATTTAAACATATCAGACCAAACTAGATTTACATATACCCGATCAAATTATATCGGAAAATATATGTATATTAAAACATGCTAAATCTAACTACATTTAATTTGTACCAAGTACGAAGTATAATAGAATGTTAAGTTATGCCATTTCATTGAAATATAAAAAGCGAAAGCAATCAACTAGAATATATTAAACTCAGATGCATTTATATTACTTGTAATGATAATATACAACAAATATAAGAGTTTATATGGGCCACATGGGTTCATACAATAGGAACTACCGAACTAGGAAGTGAGTTAGGAAGTGAGTTATGATATGATTGGAATACGATATGAACAATATAGGCAACTAAAAATCAGTATTTTGTGAAATCCACCTTTTTTGTACTTCTTCAATAAGCATATATACCAGTTAGGAACTTAGGGTAAAATGAGGATATGAACTTATATAAACTTATTTTTTCTTTTTATCAAAACAAACAAAAAGCAGATAAAAAAGTAAGGGTAATTAATTCTAACATTGTTTCTCGTATCCAATGCGATATTTTGTCATTATCATTTTCTTTTGTGGAAGTAGCTAGCTCAGTGCACATTCATATCCTTGTAAAGAGAGGATCGGGGTGAGGGTCTCATCACTAAGGTGTATAGTCGTATAGGGGGTAAGCTTTCTTTTGCCATTACTATTTTTTTGGAAAAATGGAAACTAATAATCCAACATTTTTGTGGTCTTCTTAATTACAATAGTCCACCTTTTCATTATTCAAGAATAATTCAATCTTTGCACCCCATCTTCTTTCAATCTTTTATTATCTTTGCAAAACATTATGTGACCATAAGGTGTGATTTATGATATAATATTTTACAAAGATAAGAAAATAACTTGAAATAACAAGTCATCAACTGGGCAGGGACCAGTGAATGAAGATGTGGTACGTGTAAATGTTGAGTTATTCCTGAATAACAAAAATGTAGGACTATTGTAAGAAAACCGCTAAAAGATTGAATTATTAGTTTTCATTTTCTTTATTTTTTTTTATATAAAGGTTATACGACACAATAGGATAATATAGTTCAAAAATATAAACTAAAACAAATTGGTACGAGTAATTTTATTTTAAATAATACTCCGTGTTTATTATGATTTGAAGTTAAAGGTCAAATTTAATAAAGGTTGGCTCGAAAAGTAAACCATGAATCGGTTGAAATCATGGACGGTGGTAAGGGTCACGCTAGAATAGGTCTAAGCCCATCTCGGATTAAAAAGTTTTGTTATTTTCAATGTAAAAATTCGTATAAAAATTTAAATTAAAATAGATATTTGTCTCAGCTCAATTCAATATATGCCTTGACTATGCCCCTTATTGAAATGAAAAAGAAATCTTCTATATATAGAGAAATGTAAATAAATAACCCCACATTAAGTTTGAGATATAAGCACATTATGAGCCCGTTTGATAGCACGAAAATCGGCTGATTTGATTGATTCTGCTGAAATTTATGAAGTTCTGGCTGGAGTGGCTGCATTGGCTGATTCTGCTGATTTAAGAAAAAATTATTTTAAAATATATTCTATCAATAAAATAAAGAAAAAATTATATGTAAAAATAGCCAAAATGGTCATCTACAGTAACTTCATTCAGTATAGCCAGAAAAGTAACTCTAACCTTACTTTTTCTGCTTATTACACAATTCAACGAGTGAAAGCAAAAATTTCGTGTTTGATGAAAAAGTTGGCTGATAAGCCTCATTAGCCGAAAAAGAGTGTTGTCAAACGGCCTCTATAGTGCCAATGATGTAAAAATGATACACAGTTCTCCAAAATGCAGGTGACATTTTAATAATAAACCAAACATTTTCTGTTACCAAAAATGATGTTGTTCTTGAAATATAAAAAGTGTACCGTAAGAACTAAAAGTGTTATCTCCTTACACCAGGGCCGGCTCAATAGATTAGGAGATCCGGTGCAAATCACGTAAAATAGACTTTATATTAAATAAATATAATATAAAAAGTAGTCTTTAAGAAATAACCCAAATAAGACTACAATCAAATGTGACATTGAGATATAATCATATTTCGAACCTGAACAACCAAAATCTGTAAAAAAACGAAAAGAAATGAATTAAAATAATGAATTAAAAAATATAGAGTATGATATTACTGAAAAACTACCCCCTTTGTCCCTTAAAACAAAGCTCGTCCAAACTGTACGAGGAATTTGTGCTAATTACTATAACTAGGCCTTATCCTGGCCTTATGTAATAAAGAAGTTGTACATTTATAATTAACAATTGCATTTTAGTTACATATAAATATTAGTATTTAATGTTTGTATTAAAAAACAAAATACTAAAATAGGAATCTTTAATCAAATAAAAAAGGCTAAAGGGTCAAATAGGTCCTTGAACTAACTTAAAGTGTCCAATTAGCCCCTTATATAGGAGGTTCTTCCCGGCCATTGCCAATTGGGGATGTTCCCGGTGGAATTTTTTGATAGATTTTTTTTAGCATCTTCTTCATTAAGTATAGTTTACCCATATCAAATTTCAGCTAAAAATTAAATCGGGAAGGCAGTCAAATGATTTTCCGAAATGTACTGCGCTGTTTAACTTCGCAGTTATCTTCAAAAAATCATTTGACTGTCTTCCCGGTTGAATTTTTAGCTGAAATTTGGTATGGGTAAACTAGACTTAATGAAGAAGATTCTCAAAAAGTTTTATCGAAAAATTCCATCGGGAACCTCCCCAATTGGAGATGATCGGGATGAACCTTGTATATAAGGGGCTAATTGGACACTTTAAGTTAGTTCAAGGGCCTATTTGACCCTTTAGCCAATAAAAAATGATTGTGCATATTATGTAGACTATATTTAAAATTTTGGGTTTTCTGAATCGAGAGGCCTTGTGCGGTAGCACTTCTTGCACGCCCTCATCTATGGCTGTGCTGTAAGGCACATGCTGTGCCTTACACCATTCGTTGATCACACCTGAAAGTGATTTTCACGTCAGCACACACACATATACTTCGTAGACTACTATGTGATTGGAACCGGTGGGCGTAGCTCAACTGGTAGCGAGGGAGTGCCACAAGGGTTAGGTCCCTGATTCGAATCCCGACAATTGCGATGAGGGGTTACCATGCTAAAAATGCATAGGACCTCTGCAAGTATTGGAGACGGAGCTCCACTCTCTATCTGTCAGATTGTGATTATAGTCCCATTTACATCCTCCCATCGTGCCGTCCGGTCGATGTTGGGGGCCCTCAGGGATGACTGATGAGGTGTCATCTTTTTTTCCCTATGTGATTGGATTATAGGATTGGTATAGGATTGGTTGGTTGGTTGTGAAGAAAAAAAAACAATAGGGCAAAAGTTGGTTTCACAGTTTACTGAATGAAAGGAAATGATATGACATCTCTATCCTATTTCTCAAAAAGTTTTTATTTGGATAATTGATGAACAATATTTTCAAATATAATGGATTGTCATTTGTCAACTGTCAACATATAAGATATTTTTAGTGTTATAGAAAAAAGATGCATTAAATAATTGAGACCAAAGTCTGGAGGCAATTGAGGTGTTTGAGACCCATGAGATACTCATTTACTGAATTTTGTGGGTCTCTCAAATAACAACATACGGAGTATGAGCTAATTGACAGCCAAAGTGACAAAACGTTCTGGGATGAGTCATATGACCTTTAAATTTGCCTAAACTGTCAAGGCAAGTCATTTACCCATAGAGGTCACCTTGTCAGCATATGGATTATGAATCTTATCAAAAAAGATGGGTGATAACCGTCTATTTGATATTCCTTAACTTTTTTTAAACAAAATCAATATAATTCAATCAGTTGAAGTTAAAAATAATCCCTATAAAGTATTATTTCAATTGTCTTCAAATGCTACAACATGAGAAATATAAGAAGAAAAAAATGAATGGTTGAGATCATTTTAGAACGAAACAACCCCGTAACATAATATTATTTTTTGTTATAAAAGAAAGTATTTACTATTTTAGATCGACTAAGGGAGTGTTTGCAACAGCGTCTGCTTAAATAAAAGCACTTTTGGGGTGATTTGGAAAAAGTGATTAGTTGTAAAATTTGATAGTGTTTAAGAAAAAAGTGATTTTGAAAAGTAAAAGTTGGTAGTGTTTGGTAAAATAAGTGCTTTTAGTATATAAAAGGGGGAAAACACTTTTGACATGAAAGCCTAAAAAAGTAAAAAAATGGTAGTGTTTGGTAAATAAGTGATTTTTAAAGCCAAAAGCTGAGAAGTGTTTTTTTTTAAAGCTGTTGCAAACCGCCCTAAATAACGAAAGATGATAAAGAAAATTGAGTCATAAGAGCAAGGAACATTTGGAGCATATATACACCATTTTCCTCTATTCCTTCCAGAATAGTTAGGGTCTTAGGGAAGTTGACTTAATTAACTATTTTGAAGGAAACTTTTGATCAGTTAATACAAGTAACTTTTTCTTTCATTCAACAGAATGTAATCCTAACCCCATTTAATTATTCAATTTCAATCTCATTAACCTTTAATTTTTCCATAATTTCAAATATATGGTTACAATGGGCACCTTTTAAAGATAAAGATAAAAGTCAATCATTGGTTCATTTTTATCATGTTCTCAGTTTAATGAGCATGACTACCTAGACAATAAAGTGTAGAAAAATACTCATAGGTAGTGGAGAAATATGTGTTTTTTGGGATAGGAGATACTTTAAGAAATTCTAAGATCAAATCAAATAGTGTAGGCAAAAGTTAGAAGACAAAAAGCAAAAGAATAATAACATAAGGAACACCAAAATTATATTACATCCTTCATAGATCAACATACTATGTACAAGAAAAAGATGATCATAGGACATATATACTGGATGAGCCCAGAAAAGGTTTGTTCATACAAATCCTCTAAACTTCCCTCCTAAACTCTGACTAAGCCCAATTAGTTGGTTTTTACCTTATTTCCATCAAAGTTAAGGATACCCTTTTCTGATCTCCTCCTTTAGTAAAAGGAGAAGGAAGAAGCAGAGGTGGTGGTAGATGATGATCTTGAAAGAAGCTTCTTGGAAGAAGATGATGAAGAAGAAGATGATGGAGATGATGGTGTAGAAGAAGAAGAGAGATTAGCAGCAGATATTCTCCTAAGCATCTTCCTCATCCCATCAGCAACACAAATGGCAGGGTTTGATCTATGGTATTTGCCACAGAAAGCCATGTGAGCCTTCAAAGCTTCTTCCAAACCAAACAGTGGCATATTCTTCTTCACTCTGTTGTTGACCTCATCTCTGACTGCTTCAGAGCATAACCCACACAGCCATTTCCCATCAAAGTTTTCCTTCACCTCACTTATGTAGTCCTGTGTACACTCCTCCTTCAGCCCACAGCACTCACACTTTGCCAATTCTATCTCCATCTTTCTACCTATTCTTCTTTAATTTTCTGGTTAGCCAATTGGTCAGTTTCTCCTTGCCTGCCTGCCTGCTTCAAGAATATAAAACAATAGGAATGTGTGGAGGGGGAGGTGGAGCAAGTATGTTGGAGGGAGATAAAGAAAGATGAAAAGTGAGAGAGGGGAGGGGTGGGGGAATGGTAGGGAACTAATTATACTGTGGAAAGCTTCCATGATTTCCTCCATTTTCTAAGGAACATAGGCTGTGGAAAATGAAACAATTGACCCATGTGGGGGCCCCTCATATCTTCTCCTTTTCAAGTATTTCCTGTTTTTTTATTGGTGAACTATGCTCCACTTTTAATTACTTATTTAAAACAGAGTCAGATAATTATTTGGACCCATAAGCCACAAGGTGGCTGTATTAAGTTATAATTGTTCACTTCTATAACTGTTTAATGAGGATTTGATATTTTTCTCTTCAATGAAGTTTTTCTAACTTTCATCTCTGCTCGCTTTTTTTTCCCTTTAAGAAACAATAATGACAATACACAGTGAAACCACTAATATACCATACAATAATACAAAATTACACTGCACCATATCTAATCATTGGTGGTGCAAATCTTGGCTCATATCAATTTTACCCATGATTAATAAAAAGAATTACCATCTCATTCCTAACGGCCCAGCACCGCCTAGACAGTTAAATAGGGATATGTAAATTGAACTTAACCACAAGTTTACAGATAGCGAGTGAGGCTTTAATCTAAGTATTTGCAGAGACTATGCATTTTTACATAATAACACCTAATCACAATTTTCTTCAAATTCAAATTCGCGACTTCACCCAATATAATTATTCATTGGGAATAAGTCATTTAGTTAAATGGGGAAGAAAAAGAGAAGCTACAAAGTTTGTAAAAAATGCTATGCACACATGATCATGTACTATGAAGTGGAACAATTATTTGAAAATAACTAGAGCAACAGCAACGCAATGCATGCTTCTCAAGTGTACCGTGTACACATTACATGACCAAATTAACAATTCGATTAGAACTTCTAGATGAGGAAATGGAGTAGGCTAGGCATGCACTCTTTAACCCGGCTTTACCTATTTAATACTCTCTCCATCTCGAAATAAAGTTCTTGGTTTGATCCACACATATACTTATATATGGTAGAGTTTTATTTTGACTTTTCGAGTATACTCTTACTTTATACTCCCTCCGTCCCTAAATGTTGTTCCAATTGCGGATTACGAAGGTTGACTGACGATAAAGTTAAATGATCCCTGTGAAAACTCGGATTATTTTTAGTAAATAAAATTTACATATTCAGAAACTACATTAGACCCGCTACAAAGCCTGCAAAAAATAATTCAATTTTTATAAAATTTTGATATAAAAAGTAAGAGTTTAAGAGTGATTTAAGTTGACCCTCGATAAGCGAAATGGAACTTCTTTTAGGGACAGAGGGAGTATATAAGAAATCAAGCAAAAAGTTGGTAAAAAGGAAAGGTAATTGCGACTTTTGAGTTAAAAGTGGATTCTTGCTCTAGAAAAATGAGAACTTCTTTTTTAGAAATCCATAAAAGGAAAGTGGATATTCCTTTTGGGAGTATATGTTAAAGTTACAATAATTATACAATGTAAAATAAAATTTGAATTCCATTAATAATTATTGGAGTCATTACTGACATGTTAATGTCTAGTAGTGCAATTATTTTGGCAATAATGGCTCCAATATGACAATAAACACTACCGTATTACTCATATTCGGGAAGAAAAACATAACAATCATTGTTGGATGCAAATTACTTAAAAAATCGGTATCAATGGTAAAATTGCACATTTGGATTGGACATTACATATTTAATTCTCATTTAGGATGTTTTTACTTGGACTGTAATTTGCTGGTCTGGTCTGATATGATCTGGTCTGTTCTGAACTGGTCTGGTCTGGTTTGGTTTCTTTGTATTTTTATAACTAGCCAAGTCTGGTATGGTCTGATCTGATCTGGTCTGGTCTGGGACATATTACAATTCAAGTAAAAACATATTACATGTACATCCGTAATTTTTAGCCTTCCTCATTTACATGTACATCAAATTGATTTATGTGACTTAGTATTTCTTTCAAATTGTATTAAAATGAATCGAAATTGAGAAAATTGAACTAAATCAAATCCAATCAAATCGAATCAAACCGAAAAATAGTAGGAAAAATTGACAAGAATAATCCCACCTTTCACTGATCTTCTCAAAACAATCCCACCTTTAAATAATCCCAGAATAATCCCACCTTTCACTGATCTGCTCAAAATAATCACACATTTAAATAATCCCAAAATAATCTCACCTTTGCACCTCATCTTCTTTCATTGGACTCTGACCATGTTTTTTACTCTTTCTTTGAAAATTATACAAATAATCTCACCTTTCACTTTTTAATTATATCCTTATAAATGTGAGATTATTTATATAAGATTTTTAAAAAAGGTAAAAATTTGGTCAGGGTCCAATGAAAGAAGATGAGGTGAAAAGGTGAGATTATTTTGGGATTATTTAAAGGTGAGATTATTATAAGAAGATCAATGAAAGGTGGGATTATTCTTGTCAATTTTTCCAAAATAGTATGATTTTTGTTTGCTACTAATTATTCCAATTCATTTTGAATCAAATCAAACCCGATAAAAACCAAATGGAAAACTCATATGCCAACCTCTAGTCATATCATAGAAATCAAATATTTTGGTGTTAAAGACGAAAATAATAACAAAAATGCTAGAGGTACATGGTTTGTACACAACTTGTACATGATATAAATACCTCATAATTTTTACCATTTCATTTTTGTTTTTTACCCTCTTCCTCTCTCCCCTCTTTTCTTCTCCTATTTCTTCTCTGCACCTTTCCCGTAGCTTTTCTCCCATAGCCTTACATTCTCGTTTCTTTCTTCTTCTTCATTTTCATTGCAATTCTCCACATTTAATAGTCACAAGCCATATAATTGTCTCTATGGTTGGTCATGATTGAATAGGTAGCGCCACAGACCTTGAAGCCTTCGCCGCCTGGATGTTGCCGCGACCTAGAAGTTACAGTGCCGGCCACCTGCGAGCGAGTCTGAAATGGAGGATTGATTTCCAACCTGGTAAATTCCCTCCAACCCATTGCCACCATTGTATTCATTTCTTCTTTCAATCTAACCCCCTTAAGCCTAACTAATTAGATTCCTGACTCATTAGACAATAATTTCTCCCCTTTTCATTATTCTAATTTAGGGTTTTAACTTTAATTTTTTTTTCTTTTAAATTTTATGTTTTATTGATATCTTAACATTGCATTAATTGAGACTAATAATACTCTTGTGTGTTTGTATTTTAACACTTTCATGTGTGCTCGTTTTTAACACTTTGTATTCACATAAGCTAGTAAAATGCTTTTTTAATTCATAATAACCCTATAAAGCATATTCAGGTTATCTCAATCTAAGACCAAGAGTGGAAGTATGCATCTGTCAAGTCTTAACTCACATCTTAGTATACACAATAAAAAGAATTATGCAAAAACCAGACTTATACTGCTTCTTGGTTTCATATTGTGTTTTTATTTTGTACTTTACTATTTAGTATATTTAACCCGGACTTAAAGGATTATCTGCTTCTTAATAATTGTCATTGAGTGAATGTTTGTATAATATGTGTTTTGTTATAGTGCTTTTCTAATTTTGCTTGCTTCAGAACCTCTTTATAATTACCTAGATAATCTCTTGTCTTTGAAGGGGCATAAACTTCATATGTGAGTTTCTGGACTTCATAAGTGAGTTTTATGGTGCTATACTAGGCTGATGGTTTTTCTTTTGCAGAGAGAATTAAGAACTATGTGGTTGTGATGTGGAGGCTTGGATATATCATCCACAAGACAAGTGTGTTGATAAAACATGCATTACTTTAAGTTTCGCACAGATCTATGAACTAATAAAGAAAAAGTTAGACTAGATGACTTTACTTTCTGTAATCAAACTTTGACCTTTGTGTAATTATTAGTTGTAATTACATGCACTTCTTGATTTTAGTTTTTTACTTTGTAATTAAATTTTAATCTTGTTGGTTGGCACTTGGTCATATTCTACTTCCAAGGGTTATTTGTAATTAAATGGTATTGTTTGTGAACCATACATGATGTGTCTGGCAACAAGAAATAGCTATTAGAGTGGGCTAATGTGCTACACGGAATTGTCTGTGAATCAGGCATGAAGTGTCTGGTTAGAGACAACAACCACTACAATGGGCAAATGTGCTACATACAAATGTCTATGAACGTGATACGTAGTGTCTGGCCACTAGAATGGGTTAACGGGTTAATATGTTAAGTGGAATTGTCTGTGAACTAGACATGAAATGTCTGGTTACAGACAATGCACACTGGAACAGACTAATGCACTAACAAAAATGTCTGTGAACCTGATATTAAGTGTCTGGTCACAAACAATAACCACTGTAATGGACTAATAACCTAATGAGCTAAATGGAATTGTCTGTGAACTAGACATGAAATGTCCGGCCACAGGCAATACCCACTAGAACGGGCAAATGTTCTAATGAGCGGACCTAATGTACTAAGTGAAAGTGTCAGTGAACGTAATATGAAGTGTCTGACCACAAACAATAGCCTCTTAATTGGGCTAATGTGCTAAGTGGAATTGTCTGTGAAGCCGACACGAAATATCCGGCCACAGGCAATAGTCACTGGAACATAAAAATGTGCTAATTGGAATTGTCTGTGAACGCGACTTGAAGTGTCCGGTTACAAACAATAGTCATCGAAACATGTCTTTGATTCTTAATTGAAATGAAAAGTGCTCCAACAGAGAACAAACATTATCATTTACAACCCAAATGTCATATACAATCCAACATCTCAAATCTCAATGCCAACTAATCCAAAAGAAACAAACAATATCATTTACAAGCCAGATGTCAACACATTCCAATGCTGACTAATCTACATTAACCAGTTGGCAATCTTCTTCATAAGACCATCATCTTCACAAGACCATCATGTTCCTTTCGCCATACCTTGACAATTGCAAGGACCAATAAGTTTGTCAAACTTCTTGTTAATCCCATGTCTGCAAAACTCATATGATATATAGAAATAGCTATGTAGAGATGATCATTAATAACGAAGTATTCAAACAATGATTATAATAATATTACAAAATTGATAAGAACGATACTAAACCATACAAAAAAGAAAGCTTTTATTGCACTCATCAAATAAATAGATAATATAATATCTATACTTTAATTTAAAGTCACAGTGAAGAGCATAATTTGAATGTAGATGCAATCAACTTCCTGGAGTAGCTTAGAAAACCATCTTCCATTTTGTCTGGTCACAAACAAAACTACATGTGTATAAAGTTAAGTAAAAAGAGACCATGTATGCTCTTAACTATTTTGCAACATCTGTTTGAAAATAATGCACACCTGCATCACAAAGAAAGTGATTCTTAACATAAGAAAACCATGGAAATATAATGCTCTTTATTGACAGAGACCAATTTGTTTTCTCTACTTTAAGTTGGAAAGAGACCATAGTAGGATGCTAATAATAAGAATTGTGAAATTTGTAAAAACGAAACTAAAACTAGTTAACAAAAAAGCCCTATGTTGAAGCAAATTCAAAGAAGAACAAATTAACTAATTAATTGGCGGCGGGCATGCCAAAAACATTCATGTGATACTTCCCTCCAAAGTGCAAAATACCATTACTATCTACACATATATACAAAAAATGAAGTTCTAAGACATAATTATTTTCTAAGGTCATAGGAAAAATCTTAAAATCAATGTTTTAATGGACCTTAATCGTTATTTTTGCTCTGAATGTATAAGTGTTGCTATGATATGATGTGCATGAAAACAAAAGACACCTTTTATCTAAATATATCACTTTTAATGTAAGAACGTGTTTTCAAAAATGGCTGGCTCCACTCCTTCTTGTAGCATATTTAAGCAAATAATTCATTGAGTCATTTTAACAAACATGTCATGAGCATTGAATTAAATAGAGTAATTGGACTAAAATTTCAATAGTTAACACCACAATATCTTACAATAGAACAAAATAGTCAATTGTTTAATGCTATAAGATACAATATATATATATATATATATATATATATATATATAATCAGGAAAAATAAATAAATCTCATAGATGCACAAGAAAAATCGGAATAGATTATTACCTCATTAATAATACTTTTATGAAAAATGGTCCCTCAATGAGAGAATACTTCATCACAATATTGTATAAGCTAACTAATTTAGAAGATATAAGGGAAATGGTGGACAAAAAAGAGAAAAAGAGATGAAGAAATAGCGGGGGGCGAAGGAGGAGAACAGGAGCACGATACTTCTTCGGAGATGGAAAAGGGTTTGGGAAAGAGAGAGGGGGGTTGGGTGGGAAGGGGTAAATCAAGAAAAAGAAAAGGTAAAAATTAAATTGGGGCTTTTATATGGTGTACTGTTTGTGTACAACATATGTACACTAAGCATTTCTCAAATAACAAACAAACGAAAAAAACATCACTTACAAGAATTGACTTATAATCATTGTACTACGTACTTGTTTGACAATAAGGTTGAAAAGTGATACGTAAATTTAAAATTAGTTGGTAACCCACTTCACTATCAATATTAGACTTTTCTCCACTTCAATTCTGAAATCATTTGACTTCGTAATTCATTTTCTAAAAACAAAAAAATTACTTTTCATAGATATTCCCATGAGTAAGTATATTAGAAATTTATTTATTTACACTCGTCTTTAGGAACTTTAAGGTGCCAAATAAAAATAATAACATTACAGTCCAAATCCAAATAGAATATCCTCAAACCTCAAACCTCCCCATTAAATTTAAGGATTATTTACAACAATATTATTAAAATAAAATTTATTTACAAAAATATGACTATTCATTACTACAACATAGTGTTGTGGTAAATTAAGTTCAAAACTTGAACATGAATTACTATGATTTTATTACTTCTCTAGTAACTAATCATATTTTTTGTAAACCATGTTTATTTTGGTCATATTTATGTAATTATTTCTACATTTAAATATCAAAATAGAAATTATAATGTCCTCAAACACACTTCTCAAAATGTAAGTCATCTGATTTGAAGTTATGTGATATACATATTGTTGGGATATATTATCCCGATCTGTTACTGTTCAGGGGCCAAAGACATTACTCAGTACGAAGCCCGTTCAGTGAGGTCCATTTCTGCCCATCTGGCCCACTTTAGCCCAGCAGGCTTAGCATTGGCCCGTTTGGCCCATTAGGGTGGAGTTCTTCCCAATCCCTTTTCCCGGAGTTTCCCTCCATGTAAAGGATCTTTTTTTCTCTTCTTCCCCAACTTATTAGTCCCTCTCTAGCTAGCTTGCAAGACTCCATGAATGGGAGCTCAAATTGCATTATGTAATAGTGAGGAGAGATTAATGAGAAATAGAAGGCTTGGACATTAGCCTAAAAAGTCCCGTGGTTTTCTCACTTTCGAGTTTCCACGTAAAAACCGAGTGTTCTTACGTATTTATATCTATATTTACTATATCGTGTTGGAATAAACTCAACACATATTTTAGGGGTAATTTACAAACTCGAAACACTTCCTAATTTTCTAGAATTGAAGTTTTTTCTGAAAGGTTCTAGAATTGAAGTTAGAATGCAAAAATACACATATTTACTTTTTGTGTTTTCCCGCTTGAAAACATTGTTAGTTGGGTTCTAATTAACGTTTATGTAAACTTGTAAAAGTCTCTAGAATTCTTACCACCCTTGTTGTACGTCCTGCCCAGACACCATCAAGACGGTTTAAGGTTCCGAGTAAGGGGCGTAGCTAGGATTGAAGGCCGGGCTGGGCCGGTACAAAGAATTTTTCAGATAATTTTTTTTTCACATAAATTTTTACACTAAAAATACAAAGAATTTTCAAATTTGGGGCGGGTCCATGGCCCGGTTGGCCACCCCTCTAGCTCCGCCCCTGGTTCCGACCACTCTCAATCGCAGGTGGCGGGTCACCCTGAGCTCATCTCCATCACCTGAACAAGCTAAGGTCGTGCAATCCTCCTCCCATCACCAACATCAACGAACGGGTCTGCAGTAGAACTATCTCGCTGCCTCATCAAGGAATGAGTCGTCCGAGCACAACTCTCTGGCCAAGCACGAAGGAGTCATTGAAGCTTTTCTCTCTTGTCATGCATCAAGGAGAAGTCCAAACACCGCTCTTTTGTCATGCATCAAGGGGAAGTCCAAACACCACACTCTCAGGTTGAAATCAAATATCCATTTTAGAAAAGCTTGAAGATCAAATGACATCACGAGTCTAAAATCGAATTCCACTATGCACATCATTTGTGGACATGCGTCGAACCTTAAGTTTGGCCAAAAACGTCACATTGAGGACCTTTGTTCTTACCTCTATTTGAGCAATCACAGCCGGGACCCTCATTTCATGTGTGATCATCCTCAAATCGGTTCATTAATTCAGCCACATCCATCTCACGGGAACAAGAATTATCTTTTGATTCCCCCCTTCATAATGAATTCCGTTTGACTCCTCGATAATATTTCCTCCCCAATGACAAATAATGGGGAAGTTTGGAGACATATTCTACCAAAAAATCAATTCAAAAGAACGATGACATATGCCGCTATTTGAAAATTCAACTACAATTACTTTAATTCAAACGAAATGCATTAAATCATATATATCATTTTTATTATTACATTAAATTAAAAAATAAGACAGATACATATTACGATTTCATACAATTCCATTCAAACTGTAAAAGGCTAAAAAAAATTTTGAAATAACTTTGTTTGGATGGAATCCAGGTTATTTTTTTTCATGTCAGAAAAAATAATTTTCAAAGCCAAAGTCATGCAGCTACTGCTATATACGACAGTAGTAGTGGTAGTATCACACTATCACCAAGCACACTGGAAAAAAAATACACACAGGGGGCAGAGGGGCAGAAACTTCTTAGCTGCTTATTCCTCTTAATGCTATTTGTTAAAATATATTTAACAATCTAAAGCCATTAATAAACCAGTAAACAACAACAATTTCGAGCAAAAGAACAACAATTTCAAGCAAAACAACACAAATTCCAAGCAATAACAAAAAAAACCTAACTTTAGCAAAAATGGTGAAATACCTTGATTCAAACGGTTGAAAGTTGGTATAATGGAGCACAAACACTCTAGCTTACACCGTGTCTCTTTTTCCCTTTGATTTGACCTTCGTTTGGACGGAATCCGGCCGGAGCTGCAACGGGGTTGTCGTTTTTGAGTCGCAAGCAGAGGGGAGCTTCGTTCGAGCTTCTGTCGTCGTTCGTCGTCTGAGGAAAGGGGGTGTATTTGGGTTTTAAATGAGCCGCCACTTGAAGTGGCGGTTTTTGTATAGCAGTAGAAGAGCCGCCACTCCGAGTGGCGGCTTTTGTAAAACAATTAAAGAGCTGCCACTCGGAGTGGCAGCTTTCCTTAACCGGGGTTAACCCCAGCAGTATTTCGGGAATTATTCTTAACCCGGCAATATTTTGGGAATTATTTATTTAATTAGCATTATTCCGGGAAAAAACTCTTTTAGAAAAACCAAATCTGACTTTACTTCTGTTTTTAAAATAGAAGGAAAAGCGGAATCAATTCCAAACACGCTTTAAGGATGTTGTTACTCGGAATGTAATCTGTCCCAGATCAGACCAGACTTGAATAGTTATAAAAATACAAAGAAGCCAGATCAGATCAGACCAGACCAGATCAGACCAACAAATTACAGTCCAAGTAAAAACATCATAGCTCTTACTCCGTATATACTTGAGGAAAAATATGCTAGAAATGATACGATTGAAAATATAAAACCTATCAACAGTAGATACTCCCTCCGTATTTAAATGTTCACTACACTTGCTTTTGGCACAATATTTTAGGATGAAATAGTAGGAGTAGTGAATAGTGTAGAAAAAGTAGGAGTGTATGTAAAAGTATGAAAGAAAAGATAAAAAAAAAGTAGATAAAGTAAGGGTAGTTGAGTATTTTATAGAAGATAAATTTACCAAAAATGGAAGTGTATGGAACTTTTAAATACATCCCAAAAAGAAAAGTGTAAGGAATTTTTAAATACAACTAAAAAGTGTCGTTTCGCGGAAGATAATATTGCAATAACAAATGGATTGGCAAGTTATTAACAAATAAAAGGAGCTGAGCATAATTGTAATTTGTAAGTCGTAGTTTATAATTTTACTTTGCTTTTAATTTAACGATTAATCAAACACCCTCACAATAAACTTCCATATTTAATTACTCTATCCTAACAAGCAAACAATCATGATCGCCTATTATCATCAATTCCTACCAGGAAACATCTAAAAGAAATGAATTAAATAAGAAGTTTGAACTCAACAAGTCTTACCACTTGTTATTAACAATCAAGAAAAAACCCAGCTAGCATATATCTAGTCGAACCAAAATCGCCTTGCTTGGGAAAACATATCTCAAATCCCTATATTATTCCAATGAAGTGAATGTCATCACGTAGCTATACATATTTATTTTTATATTTATAATATAAAGTACGTTTTGCTTGCTTTGGTTATAAGACTATTTGTTTACCAACTTAACTTGTATCGTTGGGATATATCCTAATATCCCCACACTACAAAAAAACAGCGTTATAGTCACGGATTTTAGTCACGGATTTCGTCCGTGACTAGTTTAAACGTGCGCGAAAAAGTGGGAAAAAGCCTAGATGGGTTTCGGATGAAGTGTGGTCCAACCTTTGTCGCCACTGGTCTTCTGATCCGAAATTCTTGTCCAGAAGTGAATCCGGTAAGAAAAACCGGATGTCCGAGAAGGCCTTGGAGATGTAGTGGCACGGAGGTCGTAAATCTCAGAATGCCCATAAAGAAACTCTTGTAAGTGCTATTCAAAAAACCTTACAACATCACATTCCTTCATTATAAAAAATTTAATTTAAGTCTTTTTCACACCATTTAGGCTGGTCCTGAGAAGAAGAAGGTTGATGTTCTCCGGCTCGTCAAGCATTGCTGGACGAAGCACGGCGAGGAATCTGAAGCCGATTTGCCACCCCGCCTCGCCGACTTCGAAGTATGTAACATCATATTTTGTTATTTAGTAACATTTCAAATCTAAGTATGTAGCATTTAAAAAATCTTTTTGAAAATGCAGACGAAGTACAACGAATCCCTCGACAGGCAGCGTGCGGCACGAGGCTTGACCCAGGAGGACGACCTCGATTCCGATGCGGATGATGAGGCGGCCATTGAGGCGGCCGGGGTTTACAAGGGCCGGGTTCCGTGCTTGGGGGCTGAGGGGCAACGGATTTTGTATGATCGAAGCACCGGCGCTTCCTCTTCTCGGTCAAGGCGGGGAGAAGATCCCCGTATTGCCACAATGCAGCGTGAACTAGAGGAGCACGAACGGCGATGGGAGGAGCAGCGGAAAGCAGATGCTGCCACAAAAGCCCGGTTGGAGGAGATGGAACGGTACATGCGTGCCGGATTCCAGCCTCCGCAACAGCCTTTTCCTCCCCCGTACGTATTCCACCCTGAGCAAACTCCTCAAGTTCCGCACATGGGCGGTATGGGATTTTTCCCCAACTCCGGATATGGTGGCATGCCTATGATCTCCCCGAATTTCGGTTCTATGTCCTTTGATTTTGCGAGGTCATCCGGAGGAGGTAGTGGCACACCGAGCCACGGAGGCCGAGGAGCACCCCGAGGAGGACCCCGAGGAGCACCCCGAGGAGGAACCCGACCTGACCCTGAAGATCCCCCCGTGAACCCAGATGAGTTTCTTGTTGATGATGAAGAAGAAGAAGAAGAAAATCCCAATTTTTATCATAATGGAGTCCCACGGGACATGTAATCATCATACATTTATTACTTGTTGTATTTCAAAACTTTTAAAAGTTTGTCACAATATTTATTGAATTTGTTGTATGTCTTTACTCTTAAAATGTATTTATTTTAAAAAAAATAGTATAATATTTTCAATAACTTAAAAAAAAAAAACGAAAACTAGATTTTTTTTTTAAAAAAACAAAAAAAGTAGTCACGGGCTTATCCGTGACTATTATTAATCCGAAATTATTATTTTTTTAAATAAAAAACCAATTAGTCACGGTCGACACCCGTGACTAATTTCAAAAATTTAAATTACCGCCGCGGGCGGTCTTTTAAAAATTTTGAAAATTTGAAAGATTAGTCACGGTCCAAAGCCGTGACTACTAAAATTAATTTTTAAAAAAACTTAGTCACGGTTTCAGACCGTGACTAATACGCCGGAGTGGGGTTCCGGCGGGTATTATAGTCACGGCTTCTGACCGTGACTAGTCCGTGACTAAATTTAGTCACGGTCCGTTGGACGTGACTTCAATTTAGTCACGCCCATTACGTCACGGATTTAGTCACGGCCAGCGACCGTGACTACATCATTTAGTCACGGAAAAATTGAACTGCTGTCCGTGACTAAGTCCGTGACTACGACCGTGTTTTTTTGTAGTGCCAGTTAGCTAAAAGATTGAACGTGGAGCTCGTATGAGCTCTCAGGCTAACGCTATTAACGTGCCGATCTTCAATTTTATCGAACTGTACATTCAAGATTGTGTTCAATTTCAAACTGAACGGGTTAATGCGCTTCGAACTCGAATATGAACAAAGTTTTAGGTTTTGATATTCGAGCCGAATGTGAGCATAAATGTATAATGGTGTTCGGCTCGGTTTGAACTCGAGCCTATTGAACAATCATAAGTTATAGGGCAAATTATTATGTATATGCAAACAATTGCATCCAAATATACTATCGTATTTATCAAGCCTATTAACGAGATACAATTTACTCAGATGATCAAATGCTCATTTTGAACATTGAACATCTCTCCAACAAACACATATCATCTCCATCCCAAATCCCAATATATTCTTCTGATCTTCTCATTTACCTTTCTGAGATATATCCCAAAAAATGTTTCCAATTTTTCTTTAAGGAATGATTTGTGTCTACATTCATTACATTTTTCTACTTCAATCACAAGTATACAATTCTACTTTATTCTTACTTTATTAATATACATACCAAGTTAAATTGAGATTTTTTTAGGATGGATGAAGTACTACGACTTTGATTGATAGAAAAATAATGAAGATTGAAAGGTGAAGTCGAAGTTAGTTACACGATGATATCAATATCCGTGTTGGGTCAATCACATTTTCAAAAGGGTTTCATTCAGAGTGTGTTTCCTATCTAAAATGTCATACTGAATACTACATAATCTTAAATAGTTTTATATCTCTATCCAGGGTCTAGCTAGTTTCGTTGGATCTGAAATAATGCACATTATGATTCATAAAAGTACACATTCATGCTTAAAATCGCGCACATTCAAATGACAGAAAAAGTTAAATTTATTTAAAAAGGTCACTACATGCTATTTTTGTTTCACCTTTCCAAAATTAATGTCTAGATAAATTCTCATTTTTCTCCTTAGATAGCATTCTCATTTGATCAAAATTATATGTGTGTGTATATGTCAAATTATTTATCCAAGTGTATTTTAATTTTTTATAAAAGTATATACTTCATATGTGTGGAGTGAGCATATCAGTTTTCAGTTCGGTTTTATCAGTTTTTGGTTCGATTCAAAATGAATTGGAAAGATTGCCAAATATAAACCATACTATCTTTCGGATAGGTTTGGTTCGGTTCATTTTGGATTTGTTATTTTTTAATAATATACTCCGTATGAAGGTTTTATTGAATTCTTTTAGTTCACTTCGGTTTTATTCGATTTTTCTTGAACTCGGTTTGGTTCGACTTAATACGGTTCGGAAGAAATGCTATCAAACTCAAACCAAATTCCATATAGTTTGTTTTAGTTAGGATTAAATTAGTTCGGTTTCACACGATTTGATTCGGTTAAACCAAATCAATATACTTCCTATATGCCCACCGTTATTAAAGATAGCTAAAAAGTCATATGTGTTGAAAATTATTTAGTAACTATAGCTGACCGAAGTTTTTAATCATGAAACCTGACCAAAGTTTTAAGAAGTGATGATTAAAGAAGCTATCCAAAAGTCTACATTTGTTTATAGAAATGTTCAACAAACAAGTTAAATGCTCTAGCAATAAATAATTGGTCCCATTAGAGACAAGAATGGCAAAGCATGTGGGGGATATCTTAGCTGATTTTGAGGTTGGGAGAGCAGTCTTGACATATCATAAGCATTGTGTCCATTGGACACATAATACAAAATAAACAGTAGTGTGGCCATAGCTATATCCCCTATCTTAAATTCTTGATAACATGTGAATTCTTGTCCAGTAGGTCAGCAGCATTTTCTTGCACCCCACAACATCAGTTTTAGCTTTCCATCTCTATCAGTTTTCAGTTCACATAGACTCTATGTTATTCTTGGCCCTTTGTGTCTCTATAATATCCTTCCATCTTTTGTTCACATGGTGCATTTATCATGTTATGATGGTAGTTTCCAGCCACATTTGGCACAAACCCATATTTCTTACTCCCTCGTCCCGAATTGTAAGACACTTTACAGTTTGACCGACGATAAAACAAACGAATCCTTGTCTGTACTCAAATTATTTTTAGAAAAAAAGAATTACATATTAATAAACTACGTTAAAAGTTTTACAAAGTCGCAACAACAAGAATCAAATTTGATAAAAATTTGATATACTCCGTATCAAATAAGAGATTAGGAATGGTTTGTGTTGACCAAGTGAATAGGAAAAATATTTTACAAAATGGGACTGGGGGAGTATCTCCTAACATTCACAATTTGACATTTATTGGAATGATTTGAGTATTTCGAATCATTAACTTTATAAGTCATGCAACATCCTTCCCTTATCCTGAGCCTCTAAGAGGGGGTGAGGTCAACCTAGTATGTTTTTAGTTGGACTTGAATTTTCTGGTCTGTGTGATGGAAAACAGATCAAGTAAAAACATCCCTATACCCAATCCACTCCAGAATTCAATTTTAGTTCGATTATTACGGTAAAAATATTATGTAAAAAAATTCCCAAAAAATCTTAATTTGTATCGACACACCCCAATATACGCCATGCCTAGGCAATTGCTAACAACACAATTGTTGCGGAACCCGACAGTGTTGCCTTGAATCAAATCTCTGAATTGACAAACCCATTGCACTGGAGATAGGAAGGTAGCTGTTAAATCGCTCCAAAATACTCCTGGATAATAGTGGGTAGCAGTTGAACTCAACAGCAACGTCAAGCTCAAGTACTTCATGGAGCCTCCATGATTCCCAGACGGGGGCGATCTTAAGAGAGTCTGACTTTACGACTTATTATTTGGCTACACACCTTCTTTGGTTCTATTTTTCTCTTGTCCCGCTAGGATTGTGTCACATTTTCTCTTTGTAACAGACAATTCTCTTTACAAAAAACAAAAGAATTGTCTGTGCATACAAAAAGTTGGACGTATAACCTGGGCGTGTTTGGCATATAGGGATTAACAGATAGCAAGTCTCTTTGTAGATGCCAGGTTATACGTCCAACTTTTTGTATCAATAGACAATTTTTTTCATTTTTGTAAAGATGATTGTCTGTTATCTCAAAAAGTGAATTGTTTATGCCAAAGACAATAGATTTTTTCGAGATCACGAACAATTCTATTTACAAAAACGAAAAAACATTGTTTATGTACCGATAACAGACGTGTAGCCCGACATGTGCACGAAGAATGAATGCTAATACGGAATATTGAGCATATACTTCGTATTACTTATACCTTCATCCCAAATTGATTAGCAAAATTGATTTTTTTGTCAAACAATTTCATTTTATTCACTTAATTAGGATGTCAATTTCTAATTATATTCTATTTGAAGTTTGTAATTTGAAAAATTTTAATGTAGTTTATGAATATGTAAATTTTAATTATTAAAAATTGAATTAAATATAAATATGAAGGATTAAACTTTAAATTGATTGATCAAAAAATTTTGACTTTACAAATAAATTTGGGAAAAACTCGGTATAAGGTGGGACCGTGGGGAAACTGAAAACTGTATCCGTGATTGTAGCACATATGCGTTCCTGTGCCTCCAACCCCGCAGCATCTCAACATGGGAATTTTTTGACATAACCATGTTCCAAATTCCAATATGACAAAAACATCAACTCGTTTAACTTTTATCCTTGCCAAGCCTAATGGGGTGTAGAGTTGAATATTAATTATGTTCTAATGGACTTTCTCAACTTCGTGTTAGTGTATGAAATGAAGTAAAAAAAAAGTAAAGAATGTATGATAAGATTTGTGAAAAGAATAGAGAATACATGTTTTATAATTTATATTCCTTAAATAGGTAACTATTACATTTCTCAACGAGACGTCGAGACATTTAGTGATGGTGGCAGTATATATTCTCTAATCACAAATAATAATTCATATTTAGAAAATTTTATGCATTGACTCATATTTTTCGAATTGAATGCGCATGTTTTACTCCTATTAGTAACATTCTCCCATTTAATTATATATATACAACTGCCAAATATATTACTGTATTTTTTAGCTCACCATTTAGTCTAAACCTGAGCACTACTGTATCTCTATAAAAACACCACATTTGCAGATGTAATCCCATGAGATCTCTCAAGTTCCCTCCAATCTAACCTAGTTGCTAAAAAACATCAAGTCTCATGACTTGCTTAAAGAAAATTTTCCACATAGACAAGACTTCCTTCATTTACTTTCCTATTGTTCTTTAAGTACTCACACATCCAAGTAATAATGAAAAGAGGAGTGATCCAACTAGATGTATCATTATGGAAAGTCTCGACTTCGAGTCACCTTGAATTAAAGGTGAAACGTGCATATTTTTCGCAACTCGTGATCTTCTCCTTGAGCATATCATTTAAGCAATGCTCAAATGATATGAAGGTTAGAGGGATTTGAAGGTTTATTTACCAAACTAATACTTATCTATGCACACAAAGCTGCAATGAAATCACCTATCTCTATTGCCTGTACTTAAAAGAAACTTAAAAAACGTACACTTCCATCTTACTCTACGATTGTCAAACTTTTGCACATTTCCGCTATACCCTTGTTCCCCTTGCCCATATCGAATAAGCTAGACAAAGTATATAAGATGTATGCCAGGCAACAACATATATTTACAAGTCACAACCCAATTAAGATTTAGTTCCACACATTTGAGAAAAGTAAATCTTTTTCGGCAAATTAAAACTGTAAATTGATAACCATCAATTATAGATTTTAGCTTATAACAAATATTTTCTTTTGTTGAAAAATAATTAAGAATAAGTGGTGTTTACTAAAATGGTTGAGGGTATTGTTCAAAAATTTGGAAAATAAATAAAGAGACAAAATAATATTTTTTTTAAAGTCGTGAACAAAAAAATAATGTTTAAACGTCAAAATGACTCCCTAGACCACTTGTAGTCGGCATTAGGAGTTTAAAATGTTTAAATTGTTACATTACGGACCAAATAAGGGGATAAAAGTAGAAATGGGGGTGGAGGGGGTTAAAATAGAGGGAAATTAAAGACGTGTTGAAGGAAATCTTATTTAGTGCATGTGCCATCGTTTATATATAATTTATATTTGAGTCATTCTATATAAACTATATATTATGGGCTAGTTGGGCCCTTCCTTACAACTTACAAACCATAAACTCTCCCTATTTATAGCACATTTGATAATAAAATTATAAACATTATTCTCTCTATAACTCGTTATCAACACGATTATTCCTATTTGGTATGAGTAAAGGGTCAGTTTGGTACTCGAAGTTACATAAAAGGGGTCAAATAAGTCCTTATATAGGAGGCTCTGTCTGGCCGTCGCCATTTGGGGCGGTTCCCGGTAGAATTTTTTGACGAATTTTTTTGATCATCTTATTCATTAAGTCTAGTTTACTCATACCAAATTTAAGCTAGAACTTCAATCGGGAAGGCATTCAAATGAATTCTTGAAGATAACTGCGCAGTTATTAAAAGTTCTATAGAATCTCATTTTAAAGATGTGAATGAAGCATCTATTGTGTTTTTATTATCTCAAATCAAGTGATTCTAAGTAACATATTACAACTACATTGAATTGTTCACTTTTGGATTAAATTAATCTAGAAAGAAGTGACACATCCTCTATATAGCTAGGTTATCACTGGATTGAGTGGGATATAGAATAAGTGATCATACCGTGAACATTTATAAAGCAAAATGTTTTGAATTCCCAAGTATCATTTTATGTAGAAGATATAGACATAATATGTACAAATAATCAAATATGAGAAATCTTAGATACTTGAAAGTCATAATTGAGATGGAGAGTCTTGGGAAACTCGGGTCTGTTTTGAAATCAAACACCGAGTTTGTTGAAAATTAATTGGCCGATTGCATATATCCAAAAAGATTCTCAGACAAATTAACATGAATAAATGCAAATTGTTAGTAGTCACATGTTTCGTCGAAATATGGATATTAGAAAAGATCCATTATTGAAAAGTATTGAGAGAAAGAATTCTCTATGTATGTGCAATATGCACATGATTATACTTTGACAAACAAACTCGACCAAATATTACATTCTCATAAACGTGTTAGCTAAAAATAGCTCAAGGTCAACATAGCGTACATTGTCATTGAAATGATATCAAGAATGTACTTTGATATCTACATGAAAGCATTGGTGTAAGCTTTGTTTATCCCTTATAAATTGAATTAAATGATTGATAATAATATTATTCATTAAGGAATGGGAAATGTCAAAACGACTCAAAAGTATCACTTTAACACAAAGTAACATGCTTAAAGTTTTACCAATGATGGATATCCTCTAATATCATTTATATTTTCTTAAACGAGTGTATGTTTATCATGAAAGAAACCATAGCTTTACCTATGAAATACCTTGATAAAAATAAATATCAAGTCAATGTTGAATTCTTATTGATGTGTTGCACTTAGGAGGTGTCTTGGCATACTTATATATCACCAGTTATATGATCCTAAAACTAATGATATAAATATAGGTGGGGCAGTCATGGACCCGGTTCGGGCCGCCCGGCCCGCGACTGTGCGGGCCCGGAACCGGTCCGGGTCCGGGTCGGGCCTAGGCCCGGTGGGGTGGCGGGTCCAGGCTCGGGCCTTGTATTTGGCGAACCGGCCCGGCCGGGTCGGGCCCGGGTCCGGGCTGAATTGACTTTTTTTTTCCTTCATTTTTTTGAGTTCCACCCAGGTTGGACTTGATGGTTAGGAGGGGTTTGGGGGGTTTGGGGGGGTGGGTGGTGAGGGGGGGGGGGTAGGAAAGCAAAAAAATATATATAACCAAACCGGAGGCCCGGACCGGCCCGGACCCGGTGGCTACCCGGGCCGGTCCCGGGCCTTCCTTCCCAAAAAAAAAAGCCCGGCCCGGGTCCATTACCAGGTGGGGGTTAAAAAAATCATCAATTATACTATATCATCAACTAATGATATAAATTGATGCATTAGTACTATATTGATAGCCTAAAAATCTCTTCCTATTGTATAATTCTATTCCAAACTCCAAAGTGGCCTGGCCACGGGTTGTAAGATGTGGCGACAATCTTGTTGATGGTAGTTAAATCATAGGGGCCACCATGTGAGCACCAATCACTTCTGCACGTGACAAGTTTCCCACAAGCAGGACGGATCTACACCATTAGCTGCCGGGTTATCCGATTCAAATGTTACTCCATAAAAAGAATCTTAGAGACTGGTTCAAATTCAAGTTCCTTAATGGTGAGTTGCTAACAGTAATGGGAATTAGCAGGAACCATTAATGGATATATGATTCTTTGTGCAGAACTAGTCAAACTAAAACGAATAATCAAATTCTCTCATTTTCTAAAATTATGTTAAAGTTTACCTCTATCCCCACAAGTTAGTAATGGTTTCCATTAGCAATGTGTCTTTTTCCCATATTTACATTTGCATAGTCTATATACACTGATTCTCTCCCGAAGTATTTACTATAACTGCAGCAAAAAGTATCATCTGAGATAAATGCGTGGAAAGGGGAAAGAAACTCAATTGGACTTCATCTCGATATCTGTGTTCTCATTTGATTCAGGCTCGTCTTTGGGCAGGAGACCAAGCAATGGTAAAGGTAACAATGAGCTGAGATTGCAAAGAATGATCAGAGCTGCCAGGTTGTCAAACTTGTCCCTGGTCACCCCGAAGATCTGGGTTAGGCCGGCGCCAATGAGACCCCCGAGGACACTTCCCCCATTACATATTGACATTAGTGTTGCGAACAGAGTTGCTTCCATTCCTTGTGGACATATTCTTGCAGCTAGTACAAGAACCGGCATGAAAGAAGCCTGAAAGCAAGAACCAGTCGTTACGAACCACAGAACCATTGTGTTCTAGGCGGACACATTAAGCAGGGTCAGTTTGGCTTACAAACATAGGTGACAAATAAAAACCAAACACATGTGGTTGCAGCTACAAATGGATGGCTACACCACATCGGTCATCTAGTATATAAGTGCAAATTATGTTCAACATCTTATATGTCCTATTTTGGAATACGAGGCTTGACTCGAGTTAAAGTTAAATCTTCCTTGTGGAGCAATAATAGTTAGAATTACTTTTTTTTGAAGTTATAGTTAGAATTACTTAAAGTATTATTGAAACACAAAAACTAGATTCTTGCAATGGCAGTAATTTGATATACAAAATCAGGGAAGAAATGTGAATTAGGTTGGCGAACATGATAAACAAAATGGCAGGGGGGTATGATAAGTAGTACTAGTATGTGATATCAAAGCCTGATGGGATGGATGAGGCGTTGTAATGAGTATAAATGTGAATTAAACCTCTCCTCAATATGATATTATGAGATGTGTTAGACCAAATTTAATATTTCTTGAAAATACACAGTATAGCACACGAATAGCACACGAGAAGAAAATATTTTAAAATGTAAATGTAATCACCTGGCCAAGGACTGTAATAATCAATGAATCCCCTATTGCAAACCACTCATCGCTAATGCCAAACTGTCGGTTCAATCCAGTTACGAGGAGTACCTATGTGGCACAAAATTGACACAACATCCTTTCAACTTGATATATCGATCTGACAACCCAACAAAAGAAGGGGGAAATGAAGAATACAGCGTGTACAAACAAAAAAGAATAATTATTATCACAGACCTGTGTCATCCCAAGGGTTGTCCCAATAATAGTTGTTGCAAGAAATATCTTTCTTAAGGGGACATTCTTTAAGAAACCGTTATACAGCCCAACACCAACAAGTGATGCAATTGAAGTGACAAGTTTGACACGTCCCAGGAACTCTGGAGTGAAACCAAGTTTATTTGTCCTACAAGAATCACAAAAAACACCTTTTAAGGTTTTGGAAACATAACCACAGAAATGACTTGGAAACATTTACAAGGAAGCACATACGTGAAATAAAACATTGCAGAATCAGACTGTGGAGTTGCCTGCCAAAGGAATATAAAGATTGTCGGCAGAAAAACATTGGGATCTTTAACAGCTTCCCATAACTGAATAATGTTATTCTTTGAGCTCTTAAAGAAACTATCGTCTAGAGAAATATTCTGACCCTTCAGTGGGCCACGTACAGGATGCTCATTTACTAGGACAGATACTGCAGAAGTAATCAGCGGTAACAAAGCTGTCAAGCCAAAAACAAACCTGCAAGTATAGTAATGCAGGGAAATTCATAATGGGAATATATAGTCAGATGGCTTCACTCAACAAACAGGGCATAGCAATATAGCATACCGCACACCATAGGCATCCACCAGGGAACCACTAAAGTAGGCACTGACAATTCCACCAAAGGCTGAAGAACCCCAACATAATGACTGGAGAGATCCAGACATACTTTGCGACTCGCCTCGTGCCCTCTCAACAACCATTGAGTCTACGACCTACACCAAGACTCAAATTGATATCACATCTGAAAATAACATAAAAAAAGAATACAACATTAAAAAAAGATATATGCATGTCAATTAAATCACGCCAGCGAGATGGCCTCAATGAATTTGAGCACATTTGCTTTGTTCATTACTTTCTGCATCAACACTATGATGTACCATGAAAAGGTTGTTGCAAATACTCTATTAGGCATATGCATACTCTCAGAGTATCTCAGATTGGTTTCTACTGGGTTTGAATCTAGTACTAAGCTTTTTAATCGGCACGTAGTTCGGTATTCTATCCTATAACCGTGTCAACTACTTTATCTACTCAATTCGTATAAAAAAACGAGTTAACCACCTCATTGGTTTTCATGACCGGTGAGTGTGTTTACTTGGCACAAATCTTAAGGAATATAATAAGATTTAGGCTATGGTGGGATTAAAAATATCTTAAGAGCTTCAATTTAGTAAAACACTTTTTAAAGGTTTTTGAGAATTTCTTAAACTACATATTTTAACCCAAAAATAAAAACATTAAAAAAGCTAGATTTAAATGTGAGAAGCTTCAAAGAAGAGAGATTGTGTATGTAAGACGGGAAGGGAGGAATAAAGAGGTAGGTTGTTAGTCAGTTAGAAATAGACTGGGAGAGCAGGGCCTCTCCAAGAGTCCTATCTGTTCTTACTTTGTTGATTTACAGTTGTAATCCACCATTAATGAACTCTGAAGCTTTGCATACTTCTGGATAGATTTTACAGTTTCTTTACTATTCTGTGAGTTACTTATCTTTGGTATCAGAGCACCAATTCTGGTGAGAAAAAAAAATTGGAGATTCGAATTGAAAAATTGGAGAGAGAAATGCGAGAAAATGTTAACAATGTGCGGACCATTATCGATCAGCTGAATTGCAGGAGAGCGAGGAGCCCTAGACGCCGTCGGCTATCTGAAAACATGGCTCGTCGTGGTCGTCAACTGCGTCTCCCAGTTCGAGCAACTCCTCCTAGTTCTCTGGCTTCGTCGCGAACTGTTTCTCCTCCCAGTTCGCAGGCTTCATTATCGGCTACCAGTTCACGTAGGACGTGATCAAGATGTGAAGTTCCCAGTTCGCACTCGCGAACTGCTTCACTCAGTTTGCAGTGGTCGGCAACAGCTGGTCTCAGTTCGCAGGTATCCTCATCTGCTATGAACTCGCTTCGGAGTGCGACGCAATCGAGAACAGAATTGCACTGTTCGCAGGTGTCGTCACCAGCCGTTTCTCCAAGACCGCAGGCTTCCTCACTCGCGGACTCTCACAACTCATCTTCGCTAGTCATCTCTCACCAGGCACAACTTTCATTGCTGAGAACTCCACCGCCAACTCTGAACACTGAGTTGAAGCCTACGCCGTCTGCACCTTCAGTTCAAGAATTGGAGACGAATGATGATATTCGGGAAGGGGCAGAAAACGTTGATTCACCAGATAATCTAGAAGAGTCCGAAGCGTGCAAATCAGATAACCTTACCTATGAAGTTCAAAGGTATGCTAGTGCACTAGACCAATACCCAGAGCATTTTAAATCTGTGATGGGTAGAGTTCATGAACTGGAGTTGGGTGTCCTAATAGATCTTTGCACAATCATTCATCAAAGGGAATTTTGGGAGGGCTGAATCAGTTTGAGGGTTTCAAAATGGATGGTGTGAATTCTATGAAATATATTCGAATTGGGTTGGGAGTAGGAATTACTGGGAATGATAAGGGAAATGTTAGGGGAATGCCAGTAGTCTGTATACTTCTTCCAGATGGGGGTGCAGTTTGTGACTATCGGTTTCAGATGGCTATTGCTGGTAAATGGATCAAGGCTACAGATGACAAGATACATGACACATCGGGTGTAGTCTCTGTTGGACATTCAATTCGAACAAACATCATCATCATCGTTACCCCAGTGTCACAAAGGGAGTCTTGCCCCTGTTTAGCACAGAGAGAGAGACTGTTTCCGAACAAACATAATGGATATAAATGAACACAAGATGGTCATGCTTCTATGCTTGGACTCCTCATATTTTGGACTGAAATGGGCTGATAATTTTGCTCTTGGTAGCAGTGTTGAGGAAAAAGTTGATAAAATAAAAGAGATTGGTGCTGTTGACAATTGTAAGAATCGTGGTGATGTTATTGGCTTTAATTCAGAATACTAGTGGGGTGGAACCAATGTGAATCTGGATTTTACTATTCAGGCTGCTGTAATTGATGTCCCCAAGATAGAGAGTACCACGAGGAATTGTCTTTACAACCAGAAATTGTTCGAAAGCAAGTAGTTGCTGTTTTCTGTGTTGCAGCAGGCTGCATCTTACCCTCCACAGAATCTGAAAGAATCAAGTTCCTGGAAAAGATGTTGGAAGAAAAGCCAAGATTACAACAAAAGATGCTGGTGTTGGGATATTATAACCTTTACAACATTGAGGAGCATATTACCACCATGTCCTTGCTTCTGTTACTTTCTGCTGTGAAGTACATAGGGAAAAAGATTCAGGTACCGAAGCTTAAGGCCCAGCAATCAGTCAAGTATTGGGAAGGAAGAGGCGCAAGGATGAAGCAGGACCTCTCGAAGAGTCCTATCTGACTATCTGTTCTTACTTTCTTGATGTTCAGTTGTAATCCACCATTAATGAAGTCTGAAGCTTTGAATACTTCTGGATAAATTTTACAGTTTCTTTCCTATTCTGTGATTTGACAGGCAATTCTTTAGATGATTTATGAATAATGTGAGTTATTGATGATTACTCTTTTTCTCTATGCATACATACATATATAGGATTATAGGACTTAAACTCAAAATATGTGATATAAATATAAATATAAATGTGTGTGTGTATTTATATACACAGTAATAAAAGGCTACATGAGCACTGAGTACTACCGAGTAATTTTTCCAAATTGCTACTTACCTTGCGATTAAGTAGAAGAACGATTTAACTCAATTTAAGATTGAAATATGATGGAATAAAGCAAAATGACTCACTAAACTGTTTGCGCTTCTTTCTTATGAAGTAACAGTCAGTCTATGCAATTTTCGACGCGATTTTCACTATGGGTCATTCGGAAACAGTCTCTTTGTGCTTTAGTGCATGGGTAAGACTGCGTACATCCGACCCCCCCTTACCCCACCGTAGGTGGGAGCCTTTGCGGCACTGGGGTAATGATGATGATGATGATGAATAGATGCTAATTTAATAGTGGTTTGCAAAGTGTCCACCTAATCCGTGGTTGGTTTAGGGCATCCCTTATGGAAGTGAGGACTCATTTGCCCACCCCTAGCTTTTTTGAATAAACTTGGTGTGAGGGGGTATGTAGAGCATTCGCCATTGACCTTTGAAGATCTATTTGGGGTGAGATAGGACTAACTCAATCCACACATGACAATTTTGCAGCCATGAGAATGATGGCCAAGTAATAGCCTACTGGTTGAATAAAAATAATATGTTCACCTAAAACTACTATGGGTAACATGCTAGGTATAGGTAGTTGCTTTAAAAAAAAAAGGTAGTTGTGGTGGCATCTAGATTGAATTCATATGGTTGAATAAGTGAGTAGGTGACAAAAGGAACTTACAACGTCAGAGAAAGCAACTGAAAGAGATCCAAGAAGAATGCAAAAAGCAGCACTATACTTGCTGTCAACAAAGGTTGACATCAAACTCCAGGAGAGTGTTCCAAGAAGCCCTGATAGAACCAGATATGATCTTCTCCGGTATCCAAAAAGAGGGAAATAATCGCTACAAGGAAAAAAGTTTACTTGAGAACTTGCTAACTTTTAAAGCAATTTTTAAGGGAAGAAGCATCAAGTTTAACTAAATCACCTGATAAATCCATACAATGGTTTTACAAGCCACGGTAATGATGCAAATCCTGATATAACTGCTGTCTAGTCAGCAATATAAGATTTTGTCAGTCCTTTTATTAAGATCAGATATTCATCTATTGACTAGATTAACAAAGTTTATAACTTTATTTCTCATTTTGACTAGACACACAATTTTAGGAAGCCCATTCAAGTATTAAACACATTTTTACACATTACTACTAATGCTACATAGCACCCCCTATTACACTTTATTCTAGCAATCTTGTTTAATTCTAAATTCTGAAAGCATTTATGATATAGTGTCCAGTCCATCAGAATTTATTAATGGCCGGCTTTTCATGGGGGTTACTATCAATAAGTTTCCAGTTTCAATAAATAGTCCTCCAATTCTTTTCACCATATACCTCCATGTTACTTAACACTCCGACCTGGGGCATTTCAAGTTTGTTTTGGTTAGAAAGTATAACCAAGGTAATGTGTTTTATGGCATGTTAGATAACCTTGTTGGAATTCATTTTTAGATAGTTTATAAAGAATTTAACTCTGCATAATTTAAGATATATTAGTCTAACAATATTGTAAACTTAGTAACAAATTCAGCTTTAAAAAATCATGATGATAATGGGGTTTGTGAATATCCAGAATTCCAGACATCATACCTCTGCAGGGTCTAGATGCAGGTCATCTTTCAAGTAAAAGCTGACAGCAAGTCTTGAAAGTCCTAAGACACCCTGAACAAAATATACCATAGCCACTGCAATGTTATCAGGTGTAAGGTCAACTCCGAAGCAGCGGATGGAGCTCGTAGAGTACTTGTTTTTGTGGCCTTTACTTGATGCACTTGTAGCTTGCTCCAAATCTGTTGTCAGCCTATCCCCCTCCCCTACACCTTTATTACAGGAAAAAGCATACATCCAATCAAAAATGCAATCAGATCGTTCGATTAGCTAGGATCTAAAAATGACAAAACCAAAAACGCATGCTCAACATTTTAAAGAATGCTAGCTAGTTTTTTCTTTCTTTCTGTGTGACTGTGTGACAGCCTGCTGCTGGAGCTGTAATCATTCAGACACATAAACAAAACAAAAAACATATCCAAGGCATAGGTCCATATCTATCCTTCACAATTATATACATCTTTAAGATTTATATATGAAAAAATATTCCGAAGAAATCATTGAACAAAACATGGGGAGAAACTACTTCACGTTTAATAAAATTCTAAAATAAGTTAGTGGTTAACCTGATGACATATCTATATCAATTAAAATTAAAGTCTACATATTTTTACATTCAAATTATAAGTCTTTAACAACCAATTTACTTCACAAGAAAATTGATTCGGAAACAACATCCATTTATTCTAAAATAAACTTAGCTAAGCTCCACTTATTGATTCGTAAGTTGTACTTTTCATATCGATTGATAGTTCGTTGAGCTAGCAAACATTGGTTCCAGCTTTACTATCTAGTGATGGATCAGGTTGGGAATTAATACTGTCCACAAACACAAATTATCGGAAAAGTAACTCATATCTTATAAAGAC
Organism: Cuscuta epithymum; assembly: GCA_945859915.1. NCBI lineage: Eukaryota > Viridiplantae > Streptophyta > Magnoliopsida > Solanales > Convolvulaceae > Cuscuta > Cuscuta epithymum. Next base: position 651,776 of record CAMAPF010000974.1, read on the forward strand.
ACAGCTTTTATGGAGATTAATGCTTTAAATTTATATATGCACTGAACATACTTACCATTTCGAGAACCTAGCAACGGTTCAGAATCGATCTCTCGCCGGATAGAACCCGCCATAGGAACCGAAACAGACATGTCTGAAAATGGTGGCTTCCGGCGAGTGGGACGGCGAGGCCCGGCGATTACGGCAGGCCGCTTCCAACGAATCCGGGTTATAGATGGAGGATCGTAAAGCACTGATAAAGTTGTAAAGCCCGAAGGTAAGATTGGGCATGAAATGGGCATTAATTTCGCCATTTATTTTATGTATTATTCTATTTCTGTAATCTGTTAACTTTCGTACCGTGTTTAGTACGGAGTATGTTTCATTGTTTTAAAAAAGAGTGTTAACTGAAAGCAGTGAGGAACCGACATTGTCCATCTTATTTGGGTAGAAATGCTCAATTTCCCAACATATACGGAGTATATAACTTCCATTTCATTCGGGCAAAAATCATTTGAAAGAATGGTAAAACTTTTAAGGATAACAATAGGATCAAATTTCAATTAAAAAGTCTATTATATACAGTCAAGAATTAGTAGAAAATTTTAAAAGGTTATAGATTGAAAAGTTTAAGTGACACAATTTAGAATTTTAACTTATTTTAGTACGGATCCGGTTTCTCTGCCTGGATTTGGCCGCCAGGTAGGGTGCCTGGCTAATTATGGCCTTCCGATGCAATATTTAACGATCTCAATGTGCTGCTCCTCTCTTCTTTGCCGTCCGATTTAAGCCAAGGACCCTGTCGTGCGACAGAGGATCCTAATCCATTTTAGTACATTAAGAGCCCGTTTGGCAACCCAGATTTTTGGCTTATCAGACTTATCAGCTAGTTTTTTCAACAAACACGCAATGTTTGCTTTCGCGCGCTGAATTGTGTAATAAGTAGAAAAAGTAAGGTTGAAGTTACTTTTCTGGTTGTATTGGCTGAAGTTACTGTAGATGACTATTTTAGCTATTTTTACATATAAGTTTTTCTTTATTTTATTAATAAAATATATTTATAAAATAATTTTTTCTTAAATCAGCAAAATCAGCCAATGCAGCCACTTCAGCCAGAACTTCATAAATTTCAGCAGAATCAGCCAAAACAGTCGATTTTCGTGCTACCAAACAGGCTCTAATTCTCTACAATAGTTTCTTCTCCTTACTAAAAAAAATTCGTGGATCTTTTCTTTTGTCTTGACGAGTACGCTTATACTCGGTTCCGGAATCATATCGGAATTGACTTATTATTTATCCAAGATCACGAATTGACTTGGTGTCATTCTTGTATGTTATCAATTTGGTTCTAAAAATTAGGACATATTTGAAGAATTCATAATTCAATATCAATTTGGTTCTAAAAATTATTGGGAAAAGAGGCAAATAAGCCCTCGAACTAATAAAAAAGTACAAATAAGCCCTTTTGTAGGAGGTTCTGTCCAATCATCGTCATTTGGGGAGGTTCTCGGTGGAATTTTTTGATGAATTTTTTTGAGCATTTTCTTCATTAAGTCTAGTTTAGCCATACCGAATTTCAGCTAAAAATTCAACCGGGAAAGCACTCAAATGATTTTCGGAAATATACTGCGTGGTTTAACTGCACAGTTATCTTCAAAAATTCATTTGACTGTCTTCCCGGTTGAATTTTTAGCTGAAATTTAGTAGGACTAAACTAGACTTAATGAATAAGATGCTCAAAAAATTACATCAAAAAATTCCACCGTGAACCTCCCCAAATGACGATGACTGGATGGAACCTCCTACAAAAGGGCTTATTTGCATTTTTTTGATTAGTTCGAGGGCTTATTTGCCCCTTTTCCCAAAATTATTTGAAGAATCGATATAAGAATCGATAGTGCATATTGGTGTGATTCTTGTATGTTATCAATTAAGCGTTAGAAAATATAAATATATTTAACCATCACTGGGTTTCATCATTAAACTGTAACACATGAAAATATAATATCAAACTAATAAATATATCATCATAAATAAGTTAGGAAATTTGAACGAAAGCTAGAAATGAAAAGAAAAAACATATTTCACTTATGCTCACACCATGTGTAGCAATGTGTGTATATGATAGTTGTGTAATGATTATTGTTCTTGCTCCTTGCTTTGAGTTTCCTAATTAATAAAAATAAATTTTGATGCTTAGACCTGATTTATTCTTGCAAAAATCTGCATTATCAGATGAATTACATATGTTTTATTTATTTCTTAATTATTTCTTATCAGTTTATATAATCATGTAGTTCACCTCTTATGATATTTAGACTTCGGAGTTACTAAGCACGGTTCTTGTTAAAACGTGTGATTTTCATAGAATTGATAAATACCATACTAAATAGATGAGTGAAATAAATAGTCACAAATCCATTACTTTAAAAAGAAACTAGACGAAGTACCCGTGCGATGCACGGGGTATATATATATAGAGTGGAGTAATAACCTAAATGTCTACAATAATAATTATCTTAAATTACTTGAAAAAACTAAATGTGATAATTATTGTAGCATAGAGGGAATCTTTTTTCAGACGGACTAATTATAGAAATGATATGAGTATTGGAAAGTATACATTTGAATTAGTGAATTATTACATACATATTTGGTACGTAGTAGCTATTTTCATAGAAAGCACAAATTCACATATAAATTCACTAATGATTGAAAATATATTTTCAAATTAAATTGACTATATGAGCTGATGTAAGTAGAAAATGTCCTAAATACTTTGTAATTGCTATTGAGGAAATAAGTTGTAATTATCAGTACCTCGTCCCATTTTGTAAGATACACATTCATTTTAAGGTTGTCCAAAAGGCATGAACATTTTTTCAAATTAAACTTCATTAACTTTTTACTTTTCCGCTTTATCACTTTATATATTCATCACTTACGCTTTATGTTTTGTGGATCACTTTTGCTTTTACTTATCGTTGCATTGGAGGTTAGAATTGTAACACAACCACTCTATCTTTTATTTTCTTAAAACCCGCATCAAATCCTCACAAACTATTTTACTTCATTTATTATTTCTTGAAATAAACAATTGATTTATTAGAAAATGCATGAGTAATTGCCTTTTTAATTTATAAATTACGATGTATTAATGCGATATTTTAATATCAGAATAAATATAAGTAATTGCTATTGTGGGATGAGAAATTTATATTTTAGTTTTGCCATTAGTAATTATTATTATTATTATTATTATTATTACTATCATTATTACTATTACTATTACTATTACTATTACTATTACTATTACTATTACTATTACTATTACTATTACTATTACTATTACTATTCTATTACTATTACTATTACTATTACTATTACTATTACTATTACTATTACTATTACTATTACTATTACTATTACTATTACTATTACTATTACTATTACTATTATTATTATTATTAATGGGATATCAACGTAAGTACACTTATATGACACGTAGATGAATTATGCGATAACATTCTATAAAATCATATTCTAATAATACATAGCCAAATAAAGAGAAATAGAATTTTGTATAACTATGTTTAAATATGATCGTTAAATATTAGAGTAATGCTCCACCGTACCATGTTAATGAATTTATTAGCCAAACTCACGTGGATCAAATACTTTATTTTCAGCGAATTTATTTTCAATTTAATGAGCATTAGTATTACAAATTTAATGACGATGACTGGATGGAACCTCCTACAAAAGGGCTTATTTGCATTTTTTTGATTAGTTCGAGGGCTTATTTGCCTCTTTTCCCAAAATTATTTGAAGAATCGATATAAGAATCGATAGTGCATATTGGTGTGATTCTTGTATGTTATCAATTAAGCGTTAGAAAATATAAATATATTTAACCATCACTGGGTTTCATCATTAAACTGTAATTAACACATGAAAATATAATATCAAACTAATAAATATATCATCATAAATAAGTTAGGAAATTTGAACGAAAGCTAGAAATGAAAAGAAAAAACATATTTCACTTATGCTCACACCATGTGTAGCAATGTGTGTATATGATAGTTGTGTAATGATTATTGTTCTTGCTCCTTGCTTTGAGTTTCCTAATTAATAAAAATAAATTTTGATGCTTAGACCTGATTTATTCTTGCAAAAATCTGCATTATCAGATGAATTACATATGTTTTATTTATTTCTTAATTATTTCTTATCAGTTTATATAATCATGTAGTTCACCTCTTATGATATTTAGACTTCGGAGTTACTAAGCACGGTTCTTGTTAAAACGTGTGATTTTCATAGAATTGATAAATACCATATTAAATAGATGAGTGAAATAAATAGTCACAAATCCATTACTTTAAAAAGAAATGACGAAACGTTTTTAGACAAATGGAAAAGAAAGTTGATAAAAAGCCTAATGGAATCAGAAAATATCACTTGAGCAGAATTTTACAACTAATACCTGCCTGCCTGCTTGCCTCTGCAGAAAAAAAAAGATTAAACATTATCTAAGAATCGTGATAGGCCATCTCCTTGATTAACATATGATTGGATATGAGGATTAGTCAAGTGAGACGGCCAGAAGAATCCAACACCCCAATTGCGCGCCAGCAAAAATGAAAAGCAAATTAACGTTTTTTTGGAATGAAACGCCTGTTCAAAACTTATCCTTGTTTGTCATTCCTTCCATTTAGTTTTATTCGATGAGACCCTTCTCTCAAGTGCAAGTTATGGCATATACTCCTGAATTTTGAGGAATGAGGACACACTTTTTTTTGGGTATAAACTTGATCTTCTGAGCTATGACCAATAGATGCTCCAAAGTTCCTGTCATTTCTGTCTTAATATCACATGACATCTCACTACTTATGGGGTATCTTGCATGAATGAAAGAGAACCATAAAGTCACAAATCCCCACCAAACGGGCTCATAATGGTAGTTAGACTCCATGTATTCTTTACAGGCTCATATAGAAGGTGAGATTTTCACATTATCTAGTTTAATTATATGCAGAGGCAAAAAGAGAACTGGCCGTCAGGCTCAACTGCTCAAGGTTCCAAATAACCACAATTCAGAATCCAAGGAGCTGAAAACTATATCATTTATACCGCTGATCCTTCTCCATATTGAGCAATCAGTAACTTTAGAAGTTATTATTTATGAGGTATCTTGCATGAATGAAAGAGGACCATAAAAAATTACACAATTTCCACTTCCATCACAACTTTAAGGTAAAATCTTTTTCAATATCTATAAGAGATCTAATCCCCAGAACAACCTCTTCCGTTGATCGACGGAACAAGATGAGTTTGCTGAAATTAATGAAACGGTGTCGAAGACTGAACTAGTTAAATCTGCTGAATAATGAAACTATTGTACTTAAAATATATTTTATTAATAAAATATTTAACAAATTATATAAAAAGTAGTTAAAATATTGCACAACATCAATTTCGACCAATTCAATCCAAAAAGTAACAAAAGATTATGTCACCACCATCACCATCACCATCATTACCCCAGTGCCGTAAAGGTTCCCACCTACGGTGGAGTAAGGGGAGTCGGATGTACGCAGTCTTACCTTTGTACTAATGTACAAAGACACTATTTCAGGATGACTCATGGTGAAAATCACGTCGAAAATTGCATAGACTGACTGCTACTTCATAACAAAAAAGCGTGGACAGTTTAGTTAGTCATTTTGTTTTATTTCATCATATTGTCAAGCCAAAAAAATAGCGAGTCCTTGATTCCATTGCAAATGATGAAAAATAACAAAAAGATTATGTGTTTCATAAAAAAAATTAGGTGAGCTAAATGAAAGTAGAGGTTATAAGAAAGGCTCTTGATAACCAAATATGTTGACCAATATATGGACTTATATAAATGAGTAATGCTCCATATATATCCAATCTAAAATGGATGGCGATAAGGAATAAAATATTAAAATCTCAGCAAAAAAACATGGGATAAAGACATAAATAGGACCAAAACATGGCAATGGAACTTAAATAAGACCTCAAGTTTTTTAACTCGTGTAGAGGAGTAATTTTTGCGCTACGGACAAAAATACCCTCATATCATTAGCTAGCAGAATTGCCTCTACCGGCCTACCGGTCAAGCTATCTGCGCCTGTGGTCCTGTGATTGAGGCAATGGTTTCTCGCTTCTCCTCTCGGCCAAGTTTACTGACGCAGCAGGCATGAATTTTGGCGGAGTTTCCCGTCACAAGAGATTTCTGCGGAGCGACTGAAGGGTTTCCTCTCACTTCTTCGCCGGCCTTCGGATAGATAAGATTTCCAGGTCGAACTTGATTTCCGGTCCGGATTTGGCCAGTCCTGCCTATTGCGTTCCCTGTACGCTTGGAAATCGGTGAATTTTTTATGAAGAGGATGGAGGTGATTGGGGATGGTGAAAGAATTTTTCATGAACGGCCTCATTGGATGATATTATTAAAACTTAATGGTAAAATAGACCCTTTAATACTTGTCAATACCTCTCTTCATGTGAAGTGAGATCATCCAAATAAACACTTCTTTCAGTTCTTTGATTAATTACGAAACTCAAATCACTTTTTGTTTCGTATTTCATATTTTGTGTGTGTTTTTCGGCAAGTGTGTTTCAGTGATGAATTGGGGTGTTACTGTGTGATGTGTAATCGGCAACTGATTTGTTATGTGTATTTGCAAGTTGTGAAAATATTATTGGATCGGTGGCATGGGTAAATTTAGAAGGGCCACACACATCCTATCAGATCTCAACACAAACTCGGAAGAAATGCATTTTTGTTCTGAAGTTATATATGAGGAACCATTCTAATTTCTAAGTGCTATTTTGAGTTGAATTTGTGATTTAAATTTTAAAATGTGGAACCAAAATGAATTCACGTTGACCCGACATATTTTGACACAATGACAATGCTAATGACAATGTCATAAAAATGTATAAAAATGTCATCGGGTTAAGAAAATGTCACAATGACAATGTCATCGTCGATGCCGCTATAAAATAACATTGTAATTATGACAATGTCAATAGCTATTATGCCAATGTTAATTTTATAAAAAAAAGTCAAAAGAATGTCATATAAATGTATAAAAATGTCACCGGGTTAAGAAAATGTCACAATGGCAATGTCAATGTCGATCCTATAAAATGACATTGTAATTGTAACAATGTCAATATCTATTATGACAATGTTAATTTAATAAAAAAAAGTCACAATGTCGAAAAGATGTTGTAATATCAATTAATCACGATGACAATGTCAATGACAATGTCTTAAAAATGTCAATGATAATGTCATAAGAATATCAATGACAATGTCATAAGAATGTCAATTATTATGAAAATGACATTGTTAAAACTAATGACATTTTTATTTTCAGCATGTGCAATCAATATAAAAATTAAACAAAACATAGCACTTTCTTCTGTCAAAAACAAAACAAAACATAGCACTCAACGTATGTAACAAAAAACACTTGCGGAGTTACGGTACAAATTGAAATAGGAAATAGAACAAGACAATAAGATTGAAACCAACTTTACGAAGGAATTGAAAAAGCAAAACGGTAAAGAGGCGGAAGAAATCGGATCTGAAGAAAGAGATAAATAAGCAGCGGCCAGCAAGCAGCGAGTCAGGAACAGAAGGAAAGAAGAAAAGAGGAGGGGCGGAAAAGAAAAGAGAAGAAAAGGAAGACAGATCTGATCGGCAACACCTTCGCCGGCGGTACAGTTCGCTGCCCATATTCTCTTTCATCGTCGACTCACCTTCTCTTCAAAGATTTGATCTCTATTCTTCGACATTTGTTTTTCACAAAGAATTGGGACGGGAAGGGTCTGAAAGGCGTCGGTCTAGAAAGAAACGAACATAAGGGGGTAAATTTGGAACACATGAAAAAATTAGTCCTATTTAAGAGTAAAAAAAGTCAAGGTCTTATTTAAGTATATACTTAAAGTTGTGGTCCTATTTGACACCATTTCTCAAAAAACATTGTTTGGGGACCAAGTCAACAACGAATTGACTATATAGACGCAGTCAACCCGAGTGAAATTCCAGGCCTTCCTTCCCACTTCCCAGTTCCCACCATAAAATGAAACCGTTTCTTCTTTTCCTTCTCTGCAATTTCTATATTCCTTCTCCTTCAAACACTCCATAGCGATGTCGCTTTGCGATCCCGTAGAAGATCAAACTCCCAAATTAACCTCCGCCGGCGAAGGGCCGGAAAAAGACGGCGGCGATAACGGCCCGACCTTGAGGCCCATGGATCTCTCGGACGCGGAAGAGTACTACCTGGAATGCTTATCAGACGAAAAGGTAAGCAAATTCTGCTCCTGGGACACTTTCAGATCCAAGGAATCCGTCGAACGGTACATCTGCAGCAACATATTAACGCACCGGTGGTTCCGAGCGATCTGCGTCGACGGGAAGGTTGCCGGTTCAATCTCGGTGTCGCAATTTACAGGGGACGAAAGGTGCAGGGCCGAGATCGGGTATGTGCTGGGTTCCAAGTATTGGGGGAAGGGAATCGGAACGAAGGCGGTGAAGATGGCGGCGGCGTCGGTGTTCGTGGAGTGGCCGGAGCTGGAAAGGCTGGAGGCGCTTGTTGACGTCGACAATTTTGGATCGCAGAGGGTTTTGGAGAAGGTTGGGTTCAAAAGGGAAGGAGTTTTGAGGAGGTATTATCTTCTCAAAGGGAAGCCGAGAGATGCGGTCGTGTTCAGCCTTATTTCTACTGATCCTGACGTTACCTTTTGTATGTAAAGCTTTCAAAATTTTCATGAAGTTGTGATTCAGGAAGCCATAGTCATATGGGCATATGATAATTCCATAAACAGGATTACAATAATAATAAAATTCATCAGGATTATTATAGTTTTATGCTTAAAATATGACCTTTTCCCTCTTATTTTGACTTTTAATTAATTTAGTCTTTTAATAAGACTAAATAATTAGTATCTTTGAAAAGTAAAACATACTCCCTCCGTTTCACAAAGAAAGTCACAATCTGACTTCTCTAGGATTAAGGAAATAAATTGACTTTACTTTAGAAAACACTGTTTGGCACTATTTAGAAACTATTTGGCACTGTTTAGACATTGTTTGGCACTGTTTGGCATTGTTTTGAAGTATTTCTTTACCAAAAATTGTGTAACATTGACACTTTACAAGACACTTTAACAAATTGACACTTTACACGTTATTGATAAAATTGACACTTTCTATTATATATAACTAAACATACAAGTTATTATTATTATTATTAGAGAATATTACCCGAAATAGGACTAAAAAGTTTTAAAATTCTAAAATAGGACTTCCATGTTTTTATTACCAAAATAGGACTAATTACTGTCATGGTTTGGCAGTACCAGACTTCAAACATAACAGTATTTTCCAAACTTGACAGTAATTATTCCTATTTTGGGAATAAAAACATGACACTCCTATTTTGGAATTTTCAAACTTTTTTAGTCCTATTTCGAGAACTTTTCCATATTATTAAGAAGAAACGTGATCTTTACAAGAGGGAGGACTTCAGGCCTTACCCGAAGAGCATAAATTAAATACATAAAAAAAAATACATTAAAGATTCCTCAATCTTTTTAAAGACTACACTATTTAGAATTCTTCAGGGCACCTACTAAAATAGCCCGCACGCTCTATGTCTTTTGAGAGCTACTTCAAATGTTTAGATAATCCACCACTGTGTCACTATTCATATTTTGCCGAAATAGGTTGGCTGCTTGGTTAGCCTGCTTGTCATCAAGACAAACAAGTGTGCTCAATATGCTTGCTTTGCTGTAGGGGTTTAGTAAATGCAAAGAGCTGATATCCACTTCTATATTTCTTTATGGGATATTACCCGAAACAGGACTAAAAATGTTTCAAAATTCCAAAATAGGATTGACATGTTTTAATTCCCAAAATAGGACTAATTACTGCCATGTTTTGACAGTATCAGACTTCAAACATGACAGTATTTTCCAAATTTGGCAGTAATTACTCCTATTTCGGAAATAAAAAACATGACAGTCCTATTTTGGAATTTTCAAACTGTTTTAGTCCTATTTCGTGAACTTTCCCTTTCTTTATCCCAACCTGTGAGCCAAGAAACTGAACTATAAGATCTTGTACCCCAACATATATGCAATATGGAAGACTTGCATTATATATATAACACTAATCACAACAAGGAATCCAGATACATCTTGATGGTCCCAGATAGAGGTAAAAGTCTAGAGGGGGGTGAATAGACTTTTAAAGTTTTTTCAAATTTTAAAGAATTTCCCTCATAGATATGATGATCAGTAATCTTTTGAGAGATTAAGGATTGCAGCGGAAGTCTTGACCTCTATATAGCAACCTTCTGTTAGTGAGTGGACAAGGAGAAGTCTGAGAGACAGAGGAGCTTTGGTGACATAGATGATTTGGACAGAAGGTCTCAATCAGAATACCTTGGTGTGGTGTTCTGAGGTCTTCTTGACAGAGCCCTTTCTGAGATTTTCTGTTGACCTTCGAACAGAATCCTTCTCAAGGTCTTCTGTTGAATTTGTAAGGTGATAATAGCCTAGAGGCTTCTGTTTGGAAGAGGAGTTCTTAGTGAAGGATGAAGAAGACTTCTAGAGAAAAGGGGATGTCTTTGGACGAAAGTATAAGCGAGCAGTAAGCTTAACAGAGAGGTGATTTAGTGTGTGCTTTGTTGACTGAAAATGAATCAACACACAATATATCCTGGTTCAGAGGTGGTGTAATCCTCCTACATCCAGTCCCACCCTCTTTCAGATGGATTTCCACTAAAGTATTAAGCCCAATACACTTAGTGCCCGTCTGGCTGTTATCATCCAACTAGCTCAGACCTGAAGGTGTTTCACAAGGAGTACACACCACTCCAAGTTACTCAGTCCTTAGATTTTCTCAATTGATCCAGTGGGGATCAAAAGGTACTCTGTTCTATTCTACCACACTTAGGACTAGATAACACTGTCCTTCTAAGTGTTTACAACATTCTCAAAAGTAATAAAATTTCTAGCCTCCAACTAATAACTAAACTTCCAGAGTATAGCTATGAGTGTTCTGTTTGGGAAGTTTAGTGAAGCATGAGTCTAAACAGAGAGCTGAGTTTAAATGAGCACTTTCTTTAATGTTGGGTTTCTCTTTGAATGCTTGGTATAATTTCTCTGTTTAGAAGACTCTTAAAAGCTTAAATATGAACTCATGCTTGTGCCTTTAATTATAGGCATCTCCGGTTGATTAATCTCCTCCGTTGGTTGAGAGGATTTAATCTTTGTCGTCGAAAGAGTTGTACTTTCGTCTTCTTGTGTTGGAGAAGATTATCTTCTTCAGATGCAATTGGATCAATTTGCAAGCAGGATATGTAAACTCATACCTTAGGCCTTGTATGCACTATTCACCTACTTGTAGGTTTTGGCTTCTCATGCAATATGCATGTGTAGTGTCTTGTGATTTTATAGATATAGTAGACTTAGTAAATTTGTGACTTTAGTCTTTCTGTATCAAATAATTTTGTACTGGTAGGATTTAAATATCCTTTTAAGGTAAAAGAAAATTACCTTATTGCGTTTTATATTTCCAGTACAATTTATTTGATACAAAAAGTGTACATGTAAAATTGGTCACAATTTTACTAGTGACAAGAATAATTCTATAACAAATAAAAACATACTAGTTGGATTTGAATATCCTTGTAAGGTAGAATTTTACCTTATTGCATTTTATACTTCCAGTATATTTAATTTGACATAAAATTGTACATTTTAAATCTTGTCACTTTACATTGTATTTTTAGTACCTGCTTCTTTTCAAATGATTCTTTTGTTTCTTTTCGTTAATGGTACGGTGAATACTCTATCCAATTTTGGAGCACACTACAATTTACACAATAAGCAGATAATTTTGAGCAAAAAGTCTAAACCAAAAAGAAGGGTGGCATCATTAAAACTATTTCTTACAACTGTAGCTTATATCAAAGTCTGGGGGACCTAACACATCTCATACCTGAAAGGCTGAAACTATAGTCACAACCGTTTAAGTAACAAGCCACTTCTTGGGAGGATGCAATTCTCAACGTGGCTCCGGACTGGATCAAACAAACTCTATGGGAGGATGCAAATGGCTTAGAGAATATTAGATATTAACTAGAGTGAGAAGTGCATATAAAAAAAACAAGCCACTTCAAATCCTTGTCAAGCACTCCTTTCTTTTAGCTACCTTTCTTGAAAGTGCATAAATAGAGTGAGAAGAGATACCATCTTCTAAATTGAAAAATAGTAACCGTAAGATAAATTAACTACGCAGTAGTTAATAAGGGTTTACCAAATTAAATGTTATAGCTCCCAGACAATAATAAGTTTGCTTCCATTGCAGCTTTTTGACCCAAAATATATAGTTTGGTACCTGATCAAAATGAACAAAAAATATTTAATTAGTTTCACATTATAATGATTGTTAGAGAAAAATAGATGATATGCATGATAATCATCAACCAAATGATATTGAATTTGTTTCTTGACACTCATTTGTAAGCTTGGGTAAGCTTGGGAAAGCATTCAAGATTGTTTGCATATACACAATGTTAAACCTCAATAACTGGGTCGGCTCAACAACTGATAAATCTAAGGGCTAAAGCACCTCAACAACTGGGTCGGTTCCAAACAAGGCTAAACCTCAATATTCAGGTTAATTTCAGGGCTAAGCCTCAACATTCAAAGCACCTCATGATTTCAGAATGCTGCTTTTAAGACATTTCTTCTGTAATAGTACTAACATTACTAACATACTCTGTATATTCTAACATAACATTACTAACATCAAACAAACTGCCCCACTTATTTTGCGGGCAATCGAAACTCCTAAAGAATAAGCATAATCATGAAAAAGATGATCTTAACTCCAGCACCTCAACTCCTCCAACTAATGTACCACATACTTTAACGTTTTCATTTGCCTTCAAATCACCAAGTATCGACATTTCTCACTTTCAGATTTGAAGGGCAAAGTAAAATTATAATGATATACTCAGGGGCGGAACCAGAATACTGGGTCGGACTGGGCCAGTACAAAGAATATTTTTGAAATTTTTTTACGCGGAATTTTTATACTAAAAATTTAGACATTTTTAAAATTTGGGCTGGGCCAGGGCCAGGGGTGGTCACCCCTAGCTACGCCCCTGGATATACTCCCTCCGTCTCCCAATTAAGTTCTCACTTTCCTTTTTGGGCAGTCCCTAAATTAAGTTCACACTTCAATACTTTCCTTATTTGGCAAATCATCTACATCAAAACAGTGTCAAACAGTGTCCAAACAGTGTTTGAACAGTGCAAAACAGTGCACTCCACAGAAAGTCAAATTTATTTTCTTAATATGTATGAAGTCAAACCGGGAACTTAATTGAGGGACAGAGGGAGTATCAAATAAGGAATACTGAAGTTATAACCTAGAACAGTAAAGGCTTTTAAAAATATCAACAAACCGAGAGTCATACCTCTACCCTTAGAATTTCAGAAATCAAGTCCATCCCGAGAAAATTAGTGCACATATGTAAAAAAGACAACCAGACCCAAATGCACCCGATGATGCGTTAAGGCGATGATGGCCGTTAAGAAAGCAGTAAGTACAAGGGCAGACCTTCATAGTAGAAGTAATACAGCCAGGATTAAGTTCCACCTTCATAGCAAAACTAAGAGCTTTTTTCACATGCTTCAAACTTATTATAGTCTTACTACTAGCTAAAGTATTCCCTGAAAGGCTTTTGGAAGTAGAAGAAGAAACATATAGAGGGCTTCTGGAACTTACAAGAGACTTCTCTTTTCATGCATCTGAACTGCTGGTAAATCTTTGAATAGTTTGTGTTATTCCTGAACACCTGGAAAAAAATGATGGGGTCTCCATGTTCTTTCATAGAGTTGTAAATGTGTACAAAGTATACTCAAGTAAGGATGTATACTGCAATTTCATAACGGAAATATCCAGCCGCCGTTGAAGAAAAATAAAGAAGAGTAAAAATAGCATTGCCATAGTTCAGCCTATTTCGATGCAATTGAACCAACACACCAGGGCCAACACAAGGGCTAAATGTTGGGTTCCCTCAAATGAGAAGCTAATTAGAATTCTAAAATACTACAGAGATGTCTAGAATTCTCTAGATGTGTGTAGAGAAATATTGAATGTTCTAGAATATTTCGGAGCTTTCTAGAGAGACGTGGAATTGTCTAGAAGCGTGTGGAAGAGTGTAGAATATTCTAGAACATTGTGGAGTTTTCTAGAGAAATGTGGAATTCTCTAGAATCGTGCGAAGTGTGTGGAAGCCTCTAGAACATTCTCAAGCGATGTGGAGTTCTCTAGATCCTTCTAAAAGATTAGAGAAGCTTATGGATAGTTCTTGGAAGAATCTAGAAATGTAGTGATGTTTAGAAAGATCTAGAGAAGTTTTGAGGAGAGTTGTATAAATAGGGATGAGACTCCTCATTCCTATGGGAGAGCCATGTAAGAGCCTAGCACTACAAGAAATCACACATTTTATGACAAAAAATTGTGTGACACACAAAAAGTTGTCATATTATATTAAGTAATAGTTACAAAACTCAAATCCGTCACCATAAAATGATTTGTTATGACAACATTATTGTTTGTCACTTTGATTCTTATATGTCGTCAGTAATTGATATTTACTATGACAATAAGGTCTAGTTCGTCACTTAAAGTTTGAGCGCCAAAATTTGATGCCAAAAATCTGGAGGGAACTCTTTTGATGACATTTTTTAAACAATTGATGACGATAATTTGTGTCATGTGATTTTAGTTATTACGACGAAATCATATTTCGTCATTAATTATTGTTGTAAAATAATGATAATATTAGTTCGTCATTGATGCTACCTTTTGACGACGATAAACGTAAATGTGTCATAATTTATTTTTTAATAAAACATTTTCAAATAACAAGTGAGCAAATTTTATAGAATTTTTTACACCAAGCAAAACTTATAGATGAAAACTTAATCTTGATCAATAATGACACTATGGTCTCATATTATTTATTATTTTATTTATAATGAAAGAATTAAAATTAATTATTTTATAAATAATGTATTTATTTCATTAAAGCTCGCCTTTTATGGTAAATATTACATTTTTAATGTATTTATTTTACGAATTTTTAAATTTGCTACACTTTTCGATATAGAATGTATTTTAAAGATTGTTAAATTTTATGGAGTATAATTTTGGTAAACTTTTCTTTTAAAAGTTTGTTAAAAGTTTTCTTTTAATTTAGAAAAGTTTCTTTTCTTTATAATTCAAACTAGATTCTAATCCCATTAGAATTTAGAAATGAAATATCACCCCTGCCGGCTAACCCTCTGCTATTTTATTTTGTCTTTTAGGTTTAGTGTCTTCGATACAGAGCCCGTCTCCTCAAGGTCTATCTAATTGCGCCGCCTGAGAAGGAACATAGCAGGAGGCACCAGAGTCTTCACCTTCGCGAGTTCACAGCCCGGGCGAAGAAGCACCACCGTCTACGAAGAAGCGCCATAGCCGGCTGTGTAAGGCCCTTTTTACTACACTGCGCGGTAAACAATTGGAAACTGGTCGGACGACGAATTGAGAGAAAATTATGTTTGTTTTTTCCCCCATATTTTGTGCCTCCGATGAAGAATTGAAGCCAGCATTTCCAAAAATTTGTTTGTCATATGAAGAAGGCCGTTTCAGGTAGATTCTTTTTCAATTCATTGCTTGCTTAATATGTAATTCCTTGCTTAATCTGCCTAAGTTTATCTTTAATAACCCGATTGTGTTCACAATACTCTTGCTAAAGATCTGCAATAATTCTAAAGTTTATCTAAATTTAATCTCAAGTAACCCGTTTGTTAATTATGGATTAAGAATGAGCTCATAAAAATTTAATTGAACTATGAACAACCTTTTGGACTCCTAGACAGATGACTAAGATTTCGGTAATCTTAAAGTAATTCTCCATTTCGGTGTATTGGAAAACATCTCTTTATAATGATAAATATAAAAGTAGACTTTGGACAGATATCAAAATGTTAAATAAAGTTTTTATTTATGACCTTGGTAATGCAAATTATGAAACAATTTACTTCGGTATTCTGTATTCATTCCTTCAAAGTAGGCTATTGGTGGGCACAGAAGACAATTCTCTATTTGTTGAGATAACAATATGCTCAGATAACAAATTCATTTTGTTATCTAATACTGCATACCATTATTCATCATTTGAAATTAACACATTAGTCTTAGGAGTCACTTTAATTTCACATTTTGCTATTGTGCCATTATTCCCATTTATGTTTGTAACAATGCATGTAAGTTGCGGTTTGGAATGTGGTATACTATTGTTTTTAGATAAATTACTTTATATGACATTTTGCTTCTATTAAATTATTTAGTAGACCCTCTATAGTTCAGAATATCATTGATGTATGTTCAACCAAAGTTATTTCAGTTATTTTGTGTTGAAAAATGGTTGCAGGCCATCACACATCTACTATTACATGTGGTGGCATTATTAAAAGCTTTGGTTCTTCCTTTAATCCTCAGAACTTGAAAGTGTTGGGATAGAGAAGGCGCCACATGCTTGATTGAGGTTTAACGCTTACTGCTAAGACGCTAAGTAGTTAAGGATGGTAGTAGTAATACATTTGTCAAGCAAGTAATGGATACAAATTTGTGAAAGTCTTTTACTAAATAACTTATTCACAATATCATTACTTTATTTATGCTTCTTTTAAGCCTACTTTGCTGCCTTTTAGGCCTATTTTAGTAACACTTTTTTTCCTACTTATACGATTTCAGTTTGGACATATAATTGCTTCTTTTATGCTCCTCTTTTGCTGCCTTTAGGTGGGGAACTTGGGACCCCTTCAGTGCTCTTTAAGAACTCTGAAATGCCTTCAAAGTTTGCAACAATGCATGAAAGTGGCGCATTGAGATCTGGTTAGTACTCTTTTTAGTTAAATTACTTTATGTGGCATTTTGCTTCTTTTAAATCTTGTAAGGAACATGAAGAAGGTATTACCATTCTTGTCATTTGCATTTGTAAGTCATTTCATTAAAAGAGGTTAACTTGTACGCTATGGTCTTAATTAAATAGGCAGATTAATAGAATGATTGCAGTTCTAGAGTTTCGAACCTAACCGATGACTCTGTTGCACCGTAAGTTCTAATGTACCTTCTCTGTGAATTTGTGTTTCTGTTCTCACTTGTATTTGTGCTTCCGATTTTTCACTTGCCAATTGTTCTTATATATGATACTTTGTTTACTTTTCTTTTCTTTTGCAGGAGGCCAAGAGACCAAGAGGAGAAAACAAAAGGAGTATATTAATCAAACACAACAAGGGAACAAGATATACTTATGTTGAAGACTATCAACAAATTTAATTACAGATGGAGCTCATGTAGTTATAGAATATTGGACGTTCAAATTAGTTCATTTTATATTTGGTTAGCCTTGTGACAATTTGGATTATAACAGTTTGATTACTGGTTTGATCATTTGTGACAGTTTATAACAGTGTATGCACAAAAATGTCGATTAGTTTCATTATCAAATATAATCTTTTATTGACAATTCTATCTTTTTTAATTATTTATTTTTTAGATGACACTTTTGATTGTCAGAATAAAGACTTTTTAAGTGACAGAAAAATTGTAATTAAAACATCTATAATGGATGACAATTTTCTTTTACAATGACAATTACGTGACTCGACTTTGACAATATTATTGTCACTATATATTACATTTTATTGACAACATAATATGTCATCATCTATTGTGTTAAGCAAAGATGACAAAATTAATACTTTGATGACAAAAATATTGACGCTAAAGTGACACATATGTTGTCATTAAAACTGACTAGTAATGGTGACAAAGAGCTAAATCGTCATCAAATATAGATAAATTGTGACGAATTCGAAAAGTGTCACATAATTCTTTTGCCACGGAGCTACGGTGACGAACACTGTGACAAATTAAAGTCGTCATATAAAAGTTTTAGTGACGAAAATTGAAGCTTATGTGACAAAAATATTTGTCACATATTGTCAAAATTCTTGTAGTGTAGAGAGAGAGCCTAGAGAGAGCCTCCTCAAGTCATGAGAGAGAGAGCCTTGAGGAGAGCTCTTGAGTGAGTGAGTGCTTCCTTGAGAGAGGTGTGTGTGAGTGAAGTAGTCTCATATACAAAGAGTGATGTGAGCTACCCGTATACTTGTAAAATATCTCTTGTACATTTCAATTGTATAATACAAAGTGATATTGTTAGATTGAAGAGATATTACCCGAAATAGGACTAAAAAAGTTTGAAAATTCCAAAATAGGACTTCCATGTTTTTATTCCCAAAATAGGACTAATTACTGTCATGTTTTAGCAGTACCAGACTTCAAACATGGCAGTATTTTCCAAATTTGGCAGTAATTAGTCCTATTTTGAGAATAAAAATATGACAGTCCTATTTTGGAATTTTCAAACTTTTTTAGTCCTATTTCGGGAACTTTCCCTAGATTGATGTACAAGAGTCCTTTGAGCTGGTGATCCTGAAAGAGGTCGGGGGGTCGTGTTTTCCCCCAACACTAAAAGTAAAGAAGAATAAAAATAACATACATAAACTTCATAAGATTTTGAGAGGGTAAATCAATTCTAATTTCAATCTCAATATCCTAATTGGTCAATTTATAAATCTCATAACATACAAAGGGAGTGCTTCCAACAGCTTATGCTTAAAAAAGCAGGAAAAATTGATTAAATAAAAGTTAATAGTGTTTGAGAAAAAAGTGATTTTGAAAATTAAAAGTTGGTAGTGTTTGGTAAAATAAGTGCTTTTGGTGTATAAAAAGGGGAAAAACACTTTTGACTCGAAAGCCGAGAAAAGTAAAAATTTGTAGTGTTTGGTAAATAAGTGTTTTTAAGCCAAAAGTCGAGAAGTGCTTTTTTTAAGCAATTGCAAACACTCCCAAAGTCCAGTAGAAATTTAAAGAGAAGTGTCAATAATTGCAGAAGTTGTAGCCATTAATGCACTAATTTCACAACCTAAATCAAATTCAGAACATATTTTATGCATAAGACAAGTGTAAAAGTCCATAAAAGAAAAGGGTAAAAACCTGGTGGTTAACTCGTCAAGCTGGAGAAGACTGAGAACCCGCGAATCAGAAAACTGGCGAATCTAAGAAGAATCTGAGAGCCAACGAATTTTTTTAGTTATATTAAAAGTATAACTAAAAATACTTTTTAGTTAGGGAATTTTTCCCCTCACAAAAGATCCACAAAAGTATCATTAATGAGGGGATTTTCTACCCGTCATTAATTTCCGTAGTTAAAAATTGTAGTGTGAGTGGTAAAAATCCCATGTAGCTTAGTAATGCATACTCACTACTTCAGGCAGACCGGCCACCAATGGACTTTTAACATCTAAAAAATAACGGGGTGTCTACCAATCAATAATCAATTTATCAATTCTCACCAAAAATAGTAGTAGCTCCTAACAATCCACGCCTCATGCTTCTTTTGAGATGTTAATAATCATTATAAAAACATTAATCATTTTGGTAACAATCATATTGTCACTAAGGTCTTTCAAAAAATATCTATTAAATAGATATGTCCATCATACATACACACACATATGTATGTATGTATGCTCCAAAAACATATTAGGGGTTAAGTCCAAAAACATATATCCTTAATTCAGAGTATAATATACGTAACCTTTATGTATACTACGTAGTAATACATAAATTCATAATGAGGCATAAACACACACACACATTTGTCAATTAAGGAAACATTTATCACATTACGAGAAAAAATATATTTCTGGTTGACAGAAAAACTTCAGAATCTAGGCTCTTAATTCACGTCTTCTAAACCTGCCTTTAAATAATCACGTTTTTAATTTAAGTTACATAATCAATCCTTTATTCTATGTTTATTAATTTACCCAATTTCCACAAATTTACTTGGTACAAATTATTTACCAACATTCGTAAATTGATTCCATCTTTATTAATCTTGTCTAATAAGTTCATCGGTCCACTTTATTTAGTCTACTCCATTAGTTGTCCCATATATTTGTATTCATTTCACATAATCTTGTTTATTTAGTTAAATCCGTTAACAATCTATTAAATCAAGATACGTAATTTGTCTTTTATTTTATTTTTCTAGTTTATCCAAACTTTAGTGAGGGAGGCCTTGAAGATTTGGCCTTTAAGACAAGAGAAGATGTTGAAATTGTGATTGTACTGGGGCATTTTTGAGAGAAAAACTCATTCAACAATTTTTCTTTTTTTGTTCGGAAAACATCATTTTTAGTTTCCAAATATTTGTGCAAGTCCAAAATTGTGCCAATGATCTCTAAAATGTAAATATTTTCAGTTTCATGGTTTTCTAAAACAAATGATTCTTTCCCTATAGGCACAGTTTCACTCGCTTGACTATTATAAATTGAATCATAGTAACTAGACAAAGGAGTTTCCCTTATCTTATAATTATCAACTCAATTATATATGAATAGCCAAAAGAGACCCCGACCTTGATTTTGTCTCTGAACTCTTGTTCTAGGTCACTAATTTCTCAAGCTCCTTTAAAAGGCATCGGTTTGGTCAAATTAAACCTAAAACTGCATGTACTTAATGGCATTAAGTTAATGCCATACCATTGAATGGAAGTCACTTTCTTTAGGTTACATGGATTGTGGAATCTTATGCCATCCTTAGGATTGTAGAAAGTATTGTCCTTAGAGTGGTTTACAAAAATAGTTTTATCAGTTTGACCTCATTTAGCAAGAAGATCCTCAAATTCTTTGATCTTTAAGTACAATCTCCCACGTTCCGTTTGAAGAGGTCTAAAACAGCTGGCAATGTTACGACATTTAAGTTCGGTGGCACTCAGTTGTTTAGTTAAACACATATTTTGGATTCTGAGTTTTCTACCTTAGACTTAAGGATAGCGATTTCATCTTGTGTGTTGGTTAGACGAATCATGAGGCTTGATTTCTCTCTTAAGTGTTTTCCCGGGACATTTTCATTATTAGCTAATCGTGCTTCTAATTCATTAATTGATTTATGTTCTTTACTCAAGGAAAATTTTTTATCATGTAAAGGATGTAAGTGATCGGTGAAATTTGAATTAGAAGTACTTACCTCAAACTCATAGGAAGTTTTAGCGCATTAATGGTCAGAGACAATGATGAGTAGGAGTGGGCATCCATTTTTTGTTGTCGTATATGGATTGTTGATGTGTTAGTGTCATAGACCTGTACAAAACCGGGCCGGCCCGTCCAGGCCGCCCGCACAAATTAGCGGGCTTGGGCATATATATTTACCCACCGGCCCGTGCCCGTGCCCGGCCCGCAACAACATATGGGCGGGCTTGGGTTAGGGTGTAGGCCCGTTCGGGCCGATAAGCCCGACCCGCTACATTTAGTATATATACATATATATTTTTATATATACTAATTTATGTATTTATTTACATGTACACATGTATATTTTTATATTTACTAATTTATCTGTATGCATATTTATAGTTTATTATGTTTAAATTTAAGTTTTTAGTTCTTAACAAATAGTCCAACTAATATAATATCTATTTTTGTACTTAATGATAATACTTTGTGCATGAATTTTAAATTTTAGATATAGTTTCTCATTATTATTTTTGTGTAAATATTTTTTGTGTATGTGATGAAAGGCCTATATACATTATAAGCGTATTAGCAATTTTTTAAATGTTGTAATATTATTTATAAAGTATTAAATAAATTATATAATTTTGAAAAATTTAAAGTCTTCCCGGGCCCGGCGGCCCGGTGGACTACCCGGCCCGCTCTTACGGGCGGGTATGGACATGGGGTTAGGCCCGTTTTTGCGGGCCGGGCCGGGCCCGCCCACACACGATGGGCAGAAAACTTATGAAAAGCCCGGCCCGAGCCCGGCCCGAACCCGCTTTTGTGCAGGTCTAGAATTCTCTGCAAGATTTGTGGAACTTAGAGTGAGTCATTGACCAGTTTTGACCTCATTTGACTATGAGAGTCGACCCGGGTTTGACATTTAATATGAACTCAAAGTTTGACCTTTATATGAACTTGACTTTTAAAACTTTAAGTCAACTTTGGTGTTGGGTTAGGGAAAGAGCTTAGTTCTCGAATGACAATTGAACAAGGTTTTTCAAAAATATATGTTAGAAAACTTGGTCAAGCTAAGAGAATTAGAGGTCGAGAGGATTCATCACAGGCTCACAGCGTAGCGCTAATATGTGTAAGACCCGTTTTCCCTTTTCGAAAATTACTTATTGCTCAAAATTGGGTTACCGAGTGAAAAGTAATCGCCAAAACAAGTTCTAAGTTTGAATAAGCTTGAGTTTCCGAAACAAGCTTTTCAAAGAGGGTAGGTTTGCAAAACGGGGTTTCAAATCCAAAATGCCAAATTTTCAATTTGAGGTTTCGAAAAGAGGCTTCCAAAATGTGTTTTCGAAAAGAGGTTTTTGGAAGAGGTTTTCAAATGAGGTTTCCAAAATGGGTAAAACTTTTCGAGTTTTCTAGTTTTCCACTTTTCAGAAAACTGTTTACTAACAAAGATATTTTCAAGAAAACTTTTTACTAACAGAGATATTTTCCAGAAAATTGGAAAAACTGGAAAAAGCAAAAAAACAAAAAACGTGTTTACTAAAAAACATTGCTTGAAAACTGGAGAAATGAAAACAGGGAAATGCATTTACCAAATCATTTTCGAAAAAAATTTAGATATGTCTCTGTTTTTCTTTATGAATTGGAGAAGTGAGTTTTGCTAGTTTTCCAAATTTGAAATACATGGATGTCAGAGTGTTGCTGCAATGAATTTACATACTTACGCCTAATGATGGACCCGGTCCTACTCCGGTCTCAGTTCTGGTCTGGTCAATGACCCGACAATCCGTGTCTGATCTGGCTGACGACCCGGTGGTCCAGTCCAGTCAACGACCCGACGATCTCTGTTTGGTCCGGTCAACAACCCAACGGTCCCTGTCCGATCAATGACCAGGCAGTCCCTGTTCTGTTGGTCGATGACCCATTGGTCCCTATCCGGTCCAGTCGATGACCCAACGATCCCTGTCTAGTCCGGTCGGCGATCTGGCAGTCCCTGTCCGGTCTGGTTGACGACCAGGTGGTCCCTGTCCAATCCAGTTGACGACCCGAAAGTCCATGTCTGGTCCTATTGACGACCCGATGGTCCATGTCTAGTTCGGTCGGCGACCTGACGGCCCCTGACCGGTCCGGTCGAAGACCCAATGGTTACTGTTCCATCTGGTCAATGACCCGTCGGTCCCTATCTCGTTCGGTCGATGACCCGACATTTCTTGTCTGGTCTGGTCGACGAGCTGGTGGTCCTTGTCTGGTTCGGTCGACGAATTAGTGATCCCTGTCCCATTCGGTCGATGACTCGGCAGTCCCTGTCCAGTCGATGACACGACGGTCTTTGTGGAATCCGGTCGACGACTAGGTGGTCCCGGTCCGGTTGACCACCCAATGGTCACTGTCATGTCCGATCGAAGACCCGACAATCCCTACCTAGTTTGGTCAATGACCCAACAGTCCTTGTCGAGTCATGTCAATGACCCGGCAGTTCAGTCCCCGTTTTTTTAATTTTTTTTCAAAGTGAAGAGTTTCAAAAGAGCCGTTGCGTTGCCAACCAATAGGGAAAAGAGAAAAAATTAGTCAAACTAGCTATTGGGACTGATCGGTATCGTCCGGTTTCGGTCCCAACTTTCCTATACCTAGTACCAGGTACCTTACTTGAGCTATACTAGGTTTGGTTTCAGACCGGGACCGTACTTTCGGTCTTCCGCCCAATCACAGAACCGGTTGAAAAAAATTTGATGAATATGTTTTCATATTTGAAAATTGAGAAATGAAAAATAAAAACAAAAAATTGGAGATAGAAAACTGAAAAATTAAAGCAGAAAATTGTAGAACGGAAAACAAAAAAGAAAACAGAAAAATATCTCTATTAGTAAACGAGCCCTTTTTGCTAGGACAAGAAGGTTTTCGAAAAGCTCAACTTTTCGAAAATCTCGAAATTTTCGAAAAAAAAGCTATGATGAAGACTTTTGCTACAATGTTTTTTTAGGATGATCAGCACACCAAAATGAGTCAGTCATGTAATTTTTTCAGAAGTGGTAAAAAATTATTTTTCGAACTAGTTTCTTGTCGGTGAAACAACGAAGAAATGAGAATATTAATGGCAATTTTTAATTTTAATACAGTAATGGTGAAGAACGTTTATAGTAGTACACAGTATTCAATAGCTATAGTGAAAATGCGATTCTCGGCTCTCTGGAATGTATGGGTACGTGAATCCAAAGACAAAGTTATAAAAGTAAGCCTTTAAATATATAATATGTGAAGGGTGGACTTTTGTATTAAAAAACATTTATGGGTCCGAATATAAAACTGGCCTTGTCAAATAACTAATATGATCTCTTTAATCTACTTAATACACAAATATAAAGATAAATAATGTGAATGAACGCAATAGAATATATTTGTAACACCTTACAAAACCACGATATGTAAAAGTAAAATATAAAATATATTATATAAATTTCAATGGAATATGATAAAACTAATCTAAATAAACTTCAAAAGTAATAGCAATAATTACCGAGCAAATGTATTTTACACTTTATGTATCAGAGCAAATATACTATTTAATTTTACATTGAGTTTGTTAAATACATATCTTTTAAACTTCGAAAAAATAAACTCTTTAATTATATATTAGAGAACACATATAACCCTTAACTATTTGAACATAAGGGTATATTTGTTCTAATTTTACTTTTTTGTGCTCAAATGTGTCAAATGAAAGTTGAGCGAACATACGCATTTTCTCCTTTTTTTCAGCTGCAAGATTTTTTATGGAAAAACCTCATCAGTCACACACAATAAGTTGCGCTAGTTCATCGAATAAAAAGACCACAGCTCAGTGTTCCCTTGGAGGCAAGAAACCAATCGATTTGTACTCTTTGTTGCCAATAAGCGTTTGGCAATCAGTAGGGATCTTTGATATTCCAATACGTCACGACTGCTAAACTATATTGATCACCCTCTTGAGCTTCATATTGTCGCACCAACAGAACACGTGTGTAATTTTACAATGATCATCTCCACAAAGGTGGGCTACGACAACCCAATCCTCATCAAGCCCCAAACATAATTTATTCGCGTTTTGTAGGTAGGAACACCGCACTTCAATAACAGCAATCACCGGGATTTGTGATCTAAACAATGTATCCATGTACTATATGTTTATCCTCTAGCTAGGTAAAGTGATTCGTGTATTGATGAAGTCTAGTGTTCCTTTCCACAAAGAGCAGCTTATTCTTTCTTTATTATTGGGATTCTCGTGCACCTCACCCAAAGCTTGGCCCAACAAGGTGATTAGTTTTCAAGAACGGACTCAACATGGAAATTTCTGTTTCAAATCATATTCTCATTTATCTTTACACTAGTTATCTGTACGCGCGATGCGCGTTTGACATGATGCCCAACCAAAAAATTGTGTTAATTTTTACCTTTAAAATGTGATTTTATCATTTGCTATATGTTTTTATTATTGTGATGTGCATGCAGATATTTATTCATAAGGTTACATTTTTAAAGATCAAACACTTGAAAGAAGATCTACGTAATCAATATTGAAAAAGAAAGGGCATATGCTTCTTGGGCAGTAATTGTAAAGCGTATGTGAGTCTCTTGGGTCACTCTTCACCTAATTTTGTCCTTGATATCAAGTATCAACTCCATCATGCATGTTTCAATTCTCAAATACTCAACACTCATGTCAATATGCTCACTCCACCAATAAATGTGAGACTGTGACTATAACAACAATCGTAATAAAAATATTTTCTAGGTCAGCAGTGTTTTTAGTCTCCAATCTCCCCGAGGAATTATAATGCATGTAAATCTCTCCTTTCCAAGTAAATTGAAGGACTAACCATAGCTTAAAACTGCAAACAAGAACATGATGAGACGATTAGATTTATTGAACTTTAAAAACAATATCCAAAATCTATTGGAACACTACAAAGTAACTTCACTTAAGATTTTTTATTCACTAAAACAATCATTTAAGGCATTGACAAATGGTGGAACAAAAGCCTCAAAATACAATTAAAATGATGAGGGAAGAACCCTTGGGTGCTGTTAGGCACTAAGATGAAATAAAAAATATGCTTAGTGAAATTGGAAGAACCTGTTCGAGAATATTCTTCCATAATTACGTACAATTATTATTGTATATTATTATCACATATTCTCTCTTTATTTGTCTCCTAATTTTCCAATTAATATTTATGGTTGAGAGGATTTATTTGAGTTGTAGTTACCATTATTAGATTATCACCAATTGTATATAAGCATGTATTCGGCCATATTGAAATGCAGAAGATATTCATCTTTGTACGTGTTATTCACGTAAGAGCAAACCCACTCACATAATACTAAACGTATTATGGTATCAGAGAAGGCAAATTGAGCCTCCGTTTTTTTACCAGATCAGTTGATAACCATGGTGACAAATTATCGGCAGAGCGACGAACGGAAGGGACTTGGAGCTCAAGTGGATGATGTATCGGAGCAAGGAAATTTTAAGCCATTTCCTACCCTTTCTGCCAATCAATGGAATTCCTTGTTAGAATTTGTGAAAAAATACCACTCAGGTGATGGTGGTGAAAAACTTGCAGGTATAATGCGTTTAAACTGGCTTCTTGACACGGGCACATCATATCATATGACGGGTGACAAAACAGTAATGACTAATACTTATCCTGTGACATCCATACCCGTGATGTTTCCTAATGGGAATATTACATTTGCTAGTCACATTGGGTGAGTGGAGTTAGGAACAGGAGTGGTTCTTGAACGAGTACTTTATGTACCAAATTTGACATGTCACTTAATTTCTGTTGGGCGTCTTATTGATGATTTGCCGTGTCACGTTATTTTTACTAACAAGTTTTGTGTGGTACATGACCTCACTTTGAAGACGCTGATTTGAGTGGGTGAACGTCGTGGTGGGGTCTATTATCTTTGAGGAGTTGGTTCTGTGCAAGCTTCACATGTGGTCAGTGATAACACAGAAGATTTATGGCATAGAAGAATGGGACATCCTTCATCCCGGGTTATTCGACTTCTTTCTGTTAGTCAAAAAAAAGTTGTTGGTAGTGGTACTCTTAGTAAAAGTTGTGATATTTGTGCTAGAGCTAAGCAGACACGTGAAATATTCACTCCTAGTCTAAATCGTGCTTTGCGTATTTTTTGAACTTATTCATTATGATGTGTGGGGGGTCCCTACCGCCAACCTAGTACGTCTGGTGCATATTATTTTTTGACTATTGTCGATGACTATTCGCGAGCTGTTTGGGTCCATTTAATGGCTGGGAAAACGGAGGTGCCAACTATTGTGCAACGTTTTTTGCTATGGTTAAAACTCAGTTTAAAACGTCTGTTAAAATTGTACGGGCAGATAATGGGACAGAATTTTCCCCCTTGTGGCCATATTTTTTAAACAATGGGATTTTATTTCAAACTTCGTGTTTTGGCACACCGCAGCAAAATGATCGCGTTGAAAGAAAACATCGTCATATTTTAAATGTGGCACGTGCTTTACGGTTTCGGGCGAATCTTCCTATCAGATTCTGGGGAGAGTGTGTTTTAACCGCATGCTACTTAATTAATAGGACAACATCTATGGCGAATTGGGAAAACCCCATTTGAATGCTTGTATTGTAAGGTTTCATCTTATGAACACATCAAAACGTTTGGTTGTTTGTGCTTTGTATACTCCAAAACTAGTGATAAATTTGAAGGTTGTAGTCGCAAATGCGTTTTTCTGGGATATTCTTATACTCAACGGGGTTGGAAAGTGTTAGATTTGGAATCCCAAAAACAATTTGTGTCCAGGGATATACAATTTGAAGAATTTAAGAGACCCAATTTCCATTTGCTGACTCATGCTCCACTAATGAGACCCAATTTGAAGAGACCCAATTTCCAAATAATTTGGAGTATCGATCATACATACATGCTGACGACATGGCAGATTTTGGACTTACCTCATGAAAATAACCCCATAATTATGTCAAGCTCTCCCAAACATAATTCGCGTACTGAGGACACGGGTTCTTCCGTCGTGTCATCTCCTGCTGCCATGCCTTCCCAGCCCATGGACATGTACATGCATGCACAGAATGATCACGAAATTGAAGGAGCACCTCCATCCATACCACGCTCACCAGATGTCTCTCCTCCACTTGGCTGAGGTTTTCGACGCAAACTGCCCTCAGTCCGGCTAAAAGATTATGTGCAGGCACACACCGCCAATATTGACCCATACGACTTCACTCTTCCATCGGTGTCTTCAGGTTATCCTTATCCCTTGGCTTGTTATGTTAATTATAACGCTTACTCGGTACAACATCGAGCCTTTCTTGCAGCTCTTTCCCTAGAGAAAGAACCTTTGTCTTATCAGGCTGCCGTCTGTGATCTTCGCAGGCGTTTAGCCATGCGTCGTGAGATCGACGCATTGGAATCTAATGGGACCTGGACTGTGATGGATTTGTCTGCACACAAGAAACTCATTCATTATAAATGGATCTACAAAATTAAATATAATAGTGATGGTACTATTGAATGTTTTAAAGCACGTCTTGTAGTGTGTGGAAACAGACAGGTGGAGGGCATTGACTACCACGAGACTTTTGCCCTGTGGCCAAAATGACGAATGTGCGGACTCTTCTAGTCGTTGCTGCTTTTAAGAATTGAGAACTTCATCAAATGGATGTGGACAATGCATTTTTACATGGTCAATTGGATGAGGAAGTTTACATGTATCCGCCACCTGGATTCTCCTCCTCTAGACAGCGACAAGTCTGTCGCTTGCATCAGTCGCTTTAAGCCGTTAATCACAATGACCAATTGAAATAATAATAATAATCACATAAAAAATAATCTATATTTCTGATGAGATAAATGTTGGCCGTAATTACATATGAGTATTTGATTACTGAAAATGATAATCACAAATATGTACTTAATTACCAAAGCCATATAAAATACCGACAAAAATCACTAAAAGTTTGAAAGCAAATCAACGTGGAAAAACATTCACTAATTAGTAAGTGATCTGTCAGTTATATACCACTCATTACTTTTCATACCAAAGTAATTAATTAAGGTCATTCTCACAATAGAAGGTAAAAATGATAACTTAATCACCTTCCAAAATAATATTTGACTATAAATAAAAATTCGAACTTGATAGTTCACAATTACTAGTATATTGTAATACGGCAATGATTAATCACAATTATAAAAGGAATCTTTAATTCCCAAGGCACCAAATTGCCCATACTCCATATATAATACTCCATATAAACAATACTAGTATAAAATAGCCAAAATTTGGAAAATGAATAAAAAAAAACAAATGGGATAACTAATAAACGTATGCACTAATATGCTCCGTAAGTGATTTAACGATCACAATATTAATATTCGAATCACCTTTTCCAAACAAAAAACATCAATCATAAGATTGACATAAAAATTGAAAATTCTACAATAATTTTCTACTGAGCGCCGAATAAATCTCAAAAGAAAAAATAAATCAAGAATATTCAAATAATTCCATCACATATTGCAGATCATGGCCGATACGATTATCAAAAAATACAGATTCATATGAATTCTGATTTCATTGTAAATTTGTAATCGGCTAATCGTATATGGGATTGAATTGAAGTGCCCAAACAAACAATAAATAAAATCCAATCTGCCACATTCAAAAACGAAACTGATATGGCAGATTAAAATTATTCAGATGTTCCAATCGTAGATGATCAATACGATTGAGAAAACAAAACGAAACAGCCGATTAAGACTAAGAGCCCGTTTGGTAGCACCAAAATCGGCTGTTTTGGCTGATTCTGCTGAAATTTATGATATTCTGGCTGGAGTGGCTGTTTTGGCTGATTCTGCTGATTTAAGAAAAAAATATTTTAAAAATATATTTTATTAATAAATTAAAGAAAAAATTATATGTAAAAATAGCTAAAATGGTCCTCTACAGTAACTTCAGCCAATACAGCCAGAAAAGTAACTCCAACCTTACTTTTTCGGCTTATTACAAAATTCAGCGCGCGAAAGTAAAAGTTACGTGTTTGATGAAAAAGCTGGCTGATAAGCCTGATAAGCCGAAAACAGAGTTCTCCAAACGGGCTCTAAATCAGTTTTGCCTTACGATTAACTACCGATCTAATATGTGAATATATCAGGAACGAATTGCATAAACGCAAAATCGCATTACCCTTATTTCATTCAAATCGGCAGATCATATGACAAAAAAAATCTAGAAATTCAATCGTTTAAGATTGAAACAAGAAATATGAAAAACTCCAAATAATTCAACATGAAGGAGGCTCTGATACCAATTGTTGGAAATACTTTTACATATAGCGGAAGCAATACAAGAACAAATCAAACGGATTGTTCAATAATTCCAGGACCTTCATCATGTTGAATAATAGAGTATAATAAGATTACTACCTGGATCCATAGCGAAGCCGCAGGAGGAATGGAACGAGGTAGATGGCATCTGGATCTTCCTCAATTGAACCCGAGCCTTAGTCTCTCTTCCGATGGGGAGAAGAGAAGTGAATTGGTCGTTCAATGTATTGGGGACCATAGCCTATTTATAGATTGTGTTGGTCTAGTTAGAGCTCCCATTATACCCTAACAAGCAACACGGGCCTCTGCCCATTTATTATTTTGGCCCATACACCTATCTTAATAGTCTATTGGGTTTAGATAATACATAAATAAAACCCAATTATGATAAATAGCTAATAAAATAATTATAATATTAGCCCATATTAATTATTGGAATAAAATATTCCAACAATTCTTCCTTTCTTTGTGCGTGTTATTCACGTAAGAGCAAACCCACTCACATAATACTAAACGTATTAGAACCCTTGAGGAAGCGGGTTTTCTCAACTTTCTTTGATATTATATTGAAAAAATCGAAAACATCGAAAAAATCACAGTTGAAGAAAGCAAACTAAAGATTTGCACATAAGTTAAACTCCACCAAAGACTTTGCTTACCTTAAATTTGAGCTAAAACGTTGATGAGAATGTATGGAACCTCCATCTACTGAATACGGGAACATGTAAGTATTAAGTTCATGATCATCCAAAGCTTAACTAATTGCACTATACAAATCAGTTAACATAAGCTTATGCTGAAGTCTGAAAACAAACACTTGATTTCCAGGTGAAATGGAAAGTTGCATCAGCAAGTGTTTGTCCCAAATTAGAATTCAGAAGATACTAAACTTCTCATGTTGAACATTAATATTATTTAACATAAACTTAGCACCAAATATAATCTGCTATACACGTGGAATTAAAGCATATTTTCCACAACTCCAAAATCGGCTTAGAATGAAAAGTTATTGAATCAAATGAAAGAAAAGTATATGAGGATCAAATGATGTCAAAAGTGATACCTCCTATGAGGAACATAGTAGTTTTACCACTACAAGAAAGCTTTGAATTTTAAGTGATACTTACATTTCAAAGTAAATGTTATATTTACTTATTTATTACTATGTTCCATAAACCCAATTCCTAAACATTGCCCAAGGGTCTGTTTGGGTGAGGGTTAGCAAGGTCAACTTCAATAAGTGATATTGTACCCTTGCTAACGGACAATCAACAGATCTTATCTACAAACACCATCTTACAAGACCTATGTTGGTAGAAAATAGCTTGAGAGAGAAAGCGGCAACACTTCAGTATAGTAAAAATAGCGTAGAGAATACATGAGGGGGTGATGGCCTATTTATAGACATCCATCACAAGTCCAAAGTCTAACCTACGTGGGCTTGGCCCAAATGCATAATACATATCCAAGCTATCGGGCGAACCGGCCCGATAAATAAATAAATGAGCAAGGGGCGATTCCTGCTCGTGAGATTGCGTCTTGGGCCTAGTTGGGCCAAAGCTCGGGGATAACGGGCCGATGACACTGGGCCTGGCATATTATCCCAACAACCAATATTTATATTTCCAGACTAGTCAACAGTTTGCCGCACAAAATTATGGGTAAACATCAAGACAATTGAAGACCTTGTCTCAGAATGATTAAACAGTGAAATAATTAATTTACTACATGTATTTGTTTATGATAATGAAAATTGAAAATAGTACACTACTCAAAGTGTTTTTGAAAAATGAAAAACACGGGCATGAAGCAAATGGACGTAGACATGGGTATTCCTAATACGAACAATGAACTCTTCAAACCGTCAGACCTAGATCTAATTAAAATCAGGCGGGTCATATAATAATATGAAAAAATTAGAATGGGTGTAATGGCTCTATTCACGCTTCCAGCTTATAGGTTTGAAAGGTGAGTCTTATTTCGTGCTAGGGTGAAGCAGTTAGGAATGACGACTCTGCTTTAGTGGGAAAATAATATAAACTGCAATCATGTTCTTTTCTTAAACAACCAACCTTTAATGGGCCTAGGCCCGACCTAGGGGATTAATGGGGTGCGGTTACGGGACTTGAAATTTGGGGACCGGCCCGGCCGGTCCGGGCCTTAATTTTTTTTTTTTGGGTTTTTTTTCGGATTTGGGCCTACGCTAGGTGGGCTGGGCTGGGTGTTTTCGCGGGGTTTGGGGGTGGGGGTTGGAATAAATAAGAAACCCCCAAAAAAAACTGAACCGACCCGGTACCGGTAGACTCCTGGGCCGGTCCCGGGCCTTGTCCAAAAAAATTCAAGCCCGGCCGGGCCCGATCCGGAACCAGACCGGGCCCGGTCCACCCCTAGGTTCAACACCACCACCATAGAAATAATATACGTAGTACTAGGAATTACTTTGTAAATATATTAATAAAAATAATATTACGTTAGACGAGATTAGATCAACAATTCAACATTAAACAATCCTAACCGATTAAATTTTATAGGTCAAGATATATCAGGCCATACTAAATTAGTTCAAAACAAGCTATGTTATAGCATACCAAACTAAATCAGTAAAACACGCTCTAAATGAACATGTATTTAATTATTTATTTCCAATTCCAATTTGCATTTTTCGTTACCACTTTAATAGGCTCTTTGGTTTGTTATAGCTTAATAGATATCATATTCTGCATTTCTCATGATCAGTACTAGATAACATATGCATCATGTTGCACAAGGACTTGTGAATTTCCAAGTTCCAACTTGTTGGATATATATTAGATATTAGATGTAAATAAGATTATATGTGGAGGTCCATATTGTCTCGTTTTCTATCAATCCACATATTTGAAGTTAGTGTAGGACTTGTGGCTAGTGAGTATAATTGTTAGATCAAAATGAATCAATTAAGAGTAATAAATATTAAAAATCTTTTTTCGAGCTTTTAAGGGTCCATCTATAAACTTGGAAAATCTCATTATCTCGTTAACATGTACTCGAGAAACATGTCTTTGGTAACATATTTTTGGAAGATAAATGATTAGGTGAACATTTTCAAGAAATTTGCATATGTAGTCTCTATAACATCATGAAAATAGTCAATAGATTTCATGTTTTTGAATCAAAAAGAAACTTGAAATGGGCAGTGATGAAAGAGTGTCAATTGCGTAATTAGTTACAAAACATGGGCAATTCTGGTAACTTAGTCTTCCACTTTCCCGCGCCGCGACCTTCAAAAACGGCCTCTTCCCTTCCCTCCCCTCCCGATCATATGCATCGTCAATACTCAGACGCCCTCCGGCATGGAAATCAGCATAGTCTTCGTCCTCTCAGCTCTTCTTTTCACAACCGCAACTCCGGCATCTCCGGCGTCTACTTCCAGCTGCTCCGATGATTTAGTTCTGTTCTCGACGTGCTTGCCGTACATCTCCTCTTTTCCAAACAACGTCACTAACTCACCATCGCGCCGTTGTTGCGATGAAATCGCCTCTGCGATGGAATCCGGCGGTGCAATCTGCCTGTGCTACCTCATACAGGAGCCGCGGATACTCGGATTCTCAGTTAACTCTACCAGAGTGGTCTCTCTCCCCACCGTTTGCCGGATGAGAAATGGAGAAGTCATCGCGAACACCTCCCTTAAGCATCTCTGTTCAGGTTCGTAGAATCGTAATCACGTAATAGCTGAACGAATTTCGGATAATCGATCCTATTAACCATCTTATTTATTCACGCATCTGTGAATTTTGGGGAATTTGTTTTCGTGATCGTCATTCTAATTGTTATTTACTCCGTGTTCCAATCTACTAATTTCAAACGTTGCAATGTAAACTGCTTATCTATTTGTGAAGTTTATTTTATTTTATTACGAGTTTGAGAGTTTCCGCTGTTCCGCACTAATCAGATGCAATGGGATGATCCAAGTTCAGTAGAATCTTGTTGACATGGATAACCGAACTTAAATGCCGGAATTGGACAGAATTTATGCTGTGTCTGATTTCTGTGAAGAATTCTTTGAATGATCAAACAGTAAATAGGCTCTGATCATTCATCTTTTCATGTTCCAACTCAGGAAACATTACATTGCCTCCACTGAAGAGCATAACAGGTGCTACTCATCCGCTTTTTCAATTCCACTTTTCAATGATTTCGGTTAGCAATTTTTCAATAAGCATGTGATGTGTATTGCTACAGGTCCAGGGATTTCAACTCCACACCTCCCGGGTAATAAAACACTGAATTTGGATGGCAATAGGCTGCGAATAGATACAGTACATAGCCTTTTATCTCTCTTCTGTAATTTAAGAGGAAATTCTTTAACAACTTTCAACCTGTATGTTTTGCAGGCGGGGAAGATTCAGCCCCACCACCTCCTGTAAGTCTACCTCCTAAACCTGATAATAAAACATCAGGACTACCCCGTGCAAATGATTCATCTATTCCACCTGCTGATGATATTGAATTTCCCGCCATAACTACAACACATACTCCACCTGCTGTTGCTGTTGAATCTCCCACCAACATGACAGTAACACCTACACGAAGTGCATCTAAAGTAGTAACAATCTGTTTCTCTTGTCTCTACAATTCCCTTGGGATAACCCTTCTGCTTGTCAACATGTTCACATAGTTTACCGAGGATTTAGTTTCCACAATAAAACAATCGCTCGTGTAATTCGTGTTTGAGGTATATAAGAGTTGTCAAATAGGTCAGTATATCACTTGCTATATGTACTGTATTTTCTTTTGTTTCTTGTATCAAGCCTACCATTTTCACTTTCCACAGCGTACAGTTCTTTTACTTCATTCCAACATAAGTAACTTTAAGACTGTAGATTGAAAATAGGATGGTGCCGATCGCCTGACCCACTCACGTGCTCAGCCACACCACTCATCCCAAAGAACATTACATCTATGCATTAAACTGTTCACCATGCCAGGCATGCTGCTCGTTAGAGCAAATTTGCTCAGATTCGTTACCATAGGCAGCGTAAGTATTCCAAGCAAGCCTTTCAATTTGGAAATTTGATGATCATCACCTGGTGGATGGAGAACTGGAGAAGTCATGTTCCTTCCAGCCACATCTTTAATAGAAATTAGATGTAATTACTCATAACTCCAATAAATTTTTAGCGAGACTGCTCATAAGGACCAAAAGTGAGAGAACACCAAACCCCATGATAAATTACCAAAGGAAGTAATAAGGAGCTTAAGAATGGCAAAGTGATGTAGGTAAAGAGTTCGTACCAAAAAGGTTGTTGATGTTCTAATGTTTTTTTTGTTTCAATGTGAATCAAAGTTTTTTAGGTCCATTTCTAAGCCCACCTCATTTGTTTCCCATTTT
This sequence comes from Cuscuta epithymum, assembly GCA_945859915.1. Classification (NCBI taxonomy): domain Eukaryota; kingdom Viridiplantae; phylum Streptophyta; class Magnoliopsida; order Solanales; family Convolvulaceae; genus Cuscuta; species Cuscuta epithymum. The sequence goes on from CAMAPF010000974.1 coordinate 687,687, forward strand.
AACAAGAACTTGGGTATTATCAAAGGCAAAATATATTAAGGTGCACTTTTTAATATCATCCTGCAGAAATGGATGATATTCAATCAAAAGCAAAACATTTTAACTAGAGAACACAATCAAATAGAGAACAAAGTTCAAGGTCTCCCCATCTTGGCACAGTAGTTCTACAAGACCATTTTTATAGCAATACTGAATAAAAAAGATATTTAAAATGTTAAAACTGCTGCGACACTCCATGACAACTTCATCTCAAACTCTAACATTGTTGAGACTGTTACAAAGAAGATTCACCACCTAAGAATTTAGGCAGCCTCAGATGTGGGTTCCTGATCATCCCTGATTGATTCACGCCACGCATACTCCCTAGCCCCATTCTGGTCAACAATTTTTATCACGAAATTTGGTGGGGCCATAACCAACCTAGACCGAATCTCCACTATGCACTTGTCTGCCAAATCAACGGCTTCCTCAACTGTCATGTCCTTCCTGTAGTGCCTGTCCATCATGGCAAGTGAGAAATAGGATCCGTAACCAAACGCTGCCTTGTCAACTTTGTGCATAGTTGCAATGTAATCAATGTAGTATAGTGAAGGACCAGTCTCCTTATCATAGCCAGCCAGGATGATGTTCACAAAATATGGATTCTGAAGGGAAAAGGATAAAGAAATTAAAAAATGTCACTTTCAGCAGTTGGTGTCAAGGTAAATGTAAGCAACTATTCAACAACTTAATTAGTTAAATATGGGGGTTCCTCCCCACATCATAGAGCTTAAATGGAAATCTGGGCTTCAGCTTTCAAAATCTACCCCACAAGGGAGAATGCAAATAAAAGAATAATGATCTTCCAGGATCTGGTTGAATAGAAGCTTTTGGAAGGCTAAGTCTATATGTTGATGTATATATGAGATTTTATTAAAAAAAATGAAGGAATGAGAATACAGAATCATATACGTAGTATGTAATATTTTTCATTCACCATTTATTTGTTACTGGATACATTATACTTGTAAAAAAACTTAAGCTTTCAAAGCCACTACATCCAAACTAACTTCCTGACCCTAAATATTTCATGTTTAAGCACTACATTACCAAAATGACTGTAGAAAAATTAAGGGATCTAATGAAAAAGGAACTTCTTTCCATCATTGGCAATGAGCCAAAGACTCACAATTTTTTTGGCTTGGGAATATGATGGAATAAAGCAAAATGGTTCACTAAACTGATTGCGCTTCTTTGTTATGAAGTAGCACTCAGTCCATGCAATTTTTGACTCGTTTTTTCACTTTGGGTCATTCGGAAACAGTCTCTTTGTGCTTTAGTACAAGAGTAAGACTGCGTACATCCGACCCCCCTTACCCCACCGAAGGTGGGAGCCTTTGCGGCACTGGGGTAATGATGATGATGATGATGAATGAAAAAGGAACTTCTTGCACCAAAATTTTGCCTTCATACTCAATTTGAGTTTTACAATTGATGAATTGTAAAACCAATAAAAGAAGAACTTGAAGATTGTTACTTGGAGAAGAACTTGATAATTGTTACTTAGAAAACGTCGCCTTCATATTCAAATTTCGCATTCCAGCCTCACTCTTTTCAGTGTAAGAGATACTACCACCATGCCCTAAATATATTCTTGTATGTAAATGCAGAGGGATATAAATATGGTTGTTAAGTTAGTTGGAATATGAAATACAACAGTTGATTACAATATACAATAACCAAAACTATTGGCAATACGCTTTTATTAATCTCAATTAATGATTATGTTTTTATAATCCAAAGTGATAGCTATAAGATCTGTTTTCCAAGATTAGCCCTGCATGACCGGTAACATGTTTAAAAATTAAAATTTAATTACAATATTAGAACAAAACATAATCTGCTTTAATTAATCCCGAAAAGAAATACTTGGTTAGCAGATGAGTAGCTCTGTTCAAAACTAGAAGGGATGATCAAGAAGGGAATAATTTGAAACTCTGGGAGTAGATATGGATATTCTTGTGAAAACGGAGATTCTTCCTTCCTCAGATCCTCCCACGTTCTAATGGACAAAAAATGGCTAGCCATAGTAAGGCATATGATGAGCCTATGGACGTAACTGTTGACATGCATGGTTTAAATCCAATTGGAACCACTTGGCAACAGCAATCACATTTCAGGTATAGCCACTGTTACTCATATGAGTCATATCCATCGATGCAGTCCTTAGTACGGTCAAAAGAAGATCTGAACCTTCTATAATACCCTTAGCTCAACATTCAAATACAGCTTATCTTCAGTAAGGCAAAAAATAGATGCATTTCATTCAATTCATCATATTTTCCATGAAGTCTGCATTAAGAACCTATTGATACCCATTTGGATTTGTAAACAATACTCATTATATTCTGAGTAAGTGTCCATCCAGCAAAAAATATGGTTCTTAGGGTGATGATTAGTGTCCACAAACAGACACACATACCTATAATGAACTTTAGGCATTAAGAGTAGCGAATCGGAAATGAACAGAAATGGTGAACAACTAAGTGATTTTACTATTGCTGAATTGTACTGGAATTCCTGATGGCCACTCGTTTGTGAAAAACACGTGTTTACTTAATACTACGTATGAACTAATTTAAGAATGTTGTGTAGCGTGTAAACTAATATAACAATGAAAGGAGTCGTTAAATATTAGGTCTGTTAAGTGATCAACAGCTTTTGAGCATATAATGGACATTGATCACAAAAGAGGGTTGCATTTCAGACCAAATTTGAGCTCAAACTATGATATAAAACATACACCTAATTCAGATTTAAACCCTCTAACAACAATTCCATAAAAATCACAGTAATTTTGTAAACGATATTGCAAATGCTGAAACCCTAATGCATAATAAAGTTCAGACCTTCCGCAAGGCAGTGGCAAGTTCACCCCGAGTGAAGTTTGCTGCAGCCGAAGTAGTCAAAGGAATTCCGTTTCTGAACTGATACAGGGACACGTTCTTCTGGATGAACTCAGTAAATTGAACTCTGGCCATTCAGAACCCCAAAACATAAGAAATTAATCGCAAATAATATAGACAGCCAAGATGCAATCATCAATATAGATACCTATCTCCAGCTTCGCCGCTAGCTCCCATTAGCTTGTGGGAATCGAGGATCATGATTTTGTCCTCGTTGGATTTGTGGACGAGGATGCTGTGCACGGCGGAGGTGTCGGCGACCACCAGTGCGAATCCGTTTCCGACAAGTCCGAATACGCACTCCATTGTTTTCTCCTTCTACTATTAGATCTCTTCTGATTGTCTTTCGTTTACTTCGCCTCCTAACTCTGAATGGTTCTTTCTGTAAAGAAGAGCTTGAAGGCGTCTTGGAGAACAAGCATATACTAACCCGGAACTTTGGAAGGCCTTTTTCTTCTTTATACTTTTCATTTAAAATACATGAATTATTTTTTTCTTTTAAATTTTTACTTCTCTTAAATACTTTCTTATTAAACTTATCAATCAACTTTTTCATTATAGTTGTTCTTTTTCATTTCATGTTCTTTATTGTACAATAAGAAGAAAAAGTAAGAATGAAGTTATTTTTCGAGCAGTATTGCTGAAGTTACTGCAGATGATCATAACCGTTTTTCATATGTATACTTTTTCTTTATTTCATTTTTTGAAAGAAGGTGGCTTATATTAATAAGAATGAACGTGAGCAGGTAACAACCAGACAAAGAATCCATTGTCCACCGTCCGACCTTGAACCAAACTTAGAACTTGCCACCTTAAAAGAAGCAATCAGATTCGTTGATCCTGAATTGGCTTATCTGAGCTAGTGAGTGTCAAACTAGGCTCCCCATCACCTGTCTTATGTTCTAGAGTCTTGACAAAAATAAAAACAACAACAAACAAAAACACATGATGTCCAAAATAAAAACCAACATGAAGAAAAACCAGTTTAAAGTCATAAATAACTTCAGTCTGCTAGAAGCACACGATCTTCACATGTTTAGGCGGGTTTGAGTGCTCTAGCTCGCCTCTTCGCTGTTTTTTGTTCCATCCAAAGTCATGGCGTTCTCCCATGATTGCTCCTGCTCCCGCTCCTGTACATCCTAGGTCCGCCCCCGCTTCTGTTCTCCTGTTCCACTGTTGTTCATTCTTGTTTCCTCAATCCTCATAGTTTGTATCCACCCCTGCTTCCCGAGACTTACTCTTCATGTGACTTTGGCCCTGTTCTTGTATTTCCTTAAAGTTATTTTGCATCCCTGTTTGCCCTCTTCCTACCCCTCCTTCGTTTACGAGCCATTTGTTACCCATAGAAAGGTGAGGTCTCCCTTCACCTGTCCGCAACCATGGTCCAAAGGATTTCACAACCCCCTTATTCCCTTTTTCATACACTAGAGGACAATTTTCTCAGCATGACCTATTATTCTGCAGGCAAAACAAAAGTCAGGAAGTTTTCCGTACTTGAAGTCTACCCAATAATCTTCCCCCTTGCCCCTTTTTAGAGTGGTCCCCACCTTTAATTTAAGGGTTTCCTCACATCCATCATCACTCTAACCCTCATATAGGCTTTCCACTTCTCGCCAAATTGTTTATCATCCCATGAAATAAATTTCCCCAAGTGATTCCCAATTTTACAAGCATTACCCAAGTTTGAATATCCATAGGGGATATTGTGAGCATATACCCAAAAATCAGCCGTATCTAGAGGTACCTTTAGAGGCATATCTCCTTGCTTGGTGACCTTTAACATTAGAAAATTTTGATCAAATAACCAAGGTCCATTATCTAATACACGATTCATATCAATGATGTGCTAAAAAGTAAACAGATATCTCTTCTTCTCGATCTCTTGAATCAGTACACATTTTCTCGGACGCCACAGAGACGCCATCAGGTCACGGAAGATTTGGAATTTTACCACTTTGTCAGTGAGAATCGTTCTAACCACAGGAAAAGTATCCACCACTTCGATAGCCGTTTCGGAATCGAGTTCCGCCTCTTCCTCATTAGCAGTAGCTCATCCTCCGGAAGGCCCATCACCATCCCATCGTACTGCTCGGTTAGTTTCTCCACGTTCCTCATCCCCATCGCCGCCGATGACTCACCGTCCTCGTCGTGGACCCCCCAATCGGCTGAGAAGGGACGCCGCCACTCTACAACGTTATCACCTGTGATGTTGGCTCTAACGTATTCATCTGCAATGATGGCTCTCAAGTTCCGCTTCGTTCACCCTTCGTACGCTACCGTATGGCACAGAAACGGCGGAGAGCTCAAACCCCTACATAGAGGGAAGGCCGCAATCTATTCTTTTCTTTATTTCATTAATTTCATTAATAAAATATAGTTTAAACACATTTTTTCATAAATCAATAGAATAAGCCAATGTAGTCTCTTTAGATAGAACTGCATAAGTTTCACCAGTAATAGCCAATACAGCTGATTTGGTTATTGTCAAACAAGCTCTTAGTTTCTTACGTTTCAAACGCGTGCCATTTTTTTGAATAGAAAAACACATTCAAAATACAAAAATAAGGTCAATTGCTATATTATTCCAGAGAAGTTGAATTCCTATTTTGTTAATCGTAACCTTTTCCATCAATAAATTAAATTTCTCCCATGTTCACGCGTATTCACTTAGTCGATTCATTTATTCCTGCAATTCAGCATCGTCAATTTATTCATCCAACAAAATGCTCAATTAAATTCTTTCTTTAACGATTATACATCTATTTTCCCATATTCTTTTTTGTGAATAACTATAATTTAAAAAGTCAAACATTCCGATGTAAACATAAATATATTTAGAGTTTAGCTTTTTAATTGTTATTCCGTATTACTTCTCTATTTCCAAAAAAATAAACGAGAGAAAAAAAAATAATGATTAGATCTCAATTCTAGCACTTGCATATAAGCCATTCTCCCCCATGTGCTTTTTCATGTTCAATTATTATGATAGTCATTTATTTCAGTTACTATCTCGCTCCCACAAGTTTTAGATAATGAGAAATACATTTTTGAATTTTTGAAAATTTTACATCTGTTTTTTTTATCATAACAATTTACATATGTTATTTATGTAATATTAAATTTATAAAATACGGAGTATTAAATGAGTGATCCCATAAATATTATCACATATGGAATATAATATAATAAAGACAGTGAAATAGAAGCGTAATTTTTTAATTTTTCCGCAAACATCATTTTTCTAATTGTGCCCAATGGCTAAGAAAATGATAGAAAAAACAAAACGCCAAAAAAAAAACTGGAAATGTTAGAATAATTATTTTACCTTTTTATGTGCAAAAAAATGATATTCGTATTGTTTTTCCTAATCGACAAAATTGAGATAACCCAATCATTTCAATTATATTTTGATAAATTAGGTAATATTAAGTTTCCAAGGGCTCCCAGGTTTGAAAATAGAGGAGTAATAAACTGGGAGTGAGTGTTTAATGTGGGAGTAATGTTTAGCAGGTGTAACCGTGTAACAAAGAAATTTAGTTTTTATTTCAGGCCCATGAAAACAGTAAAACATTTGTCTATGTTAGAAAAATAGACAAATTAGGAACCCATTTGGTGCATCTGTTTTCGGCTTATCAGGTGTTGGGTTAATGGCCCGATTAGAGGATCGGACATTCAACCCTCCCATGTACGAACGTCCAAGCCCAACAAGGATAACAGGTAAAGGCGGACGTCTCCGTGAAATCGTGGCAGTTATGTCTCAAAACCCAAGGCAGATGTGATGTACGCCTCCACACCTTGCCCACAGCCCAAAGCTAGCAAACATACTCCTACTCTAACGGATGGAAGACGTACGCCCTACAACCCTTTGCGATACAACCAAGGAAAGCCCCATGACATGAAGACGCTCGTCTCCAAGAATAGGCGGGAAACCTAGATACTGACGGGAAGCGCATTTAATGTTGGAGATTTGGTGGTTGGGGCTTTAGCTATCCACAGCCCTCCACGTCAGCATATTCAACTGCCCCTTGGTAGTATAAATAGTAACATTTATTTCATTGTAAAGGGTTGCTAACTTTCCCAGCTTAGCTTACTAGCATTCAAATAGTTCTTAGCTTATCATTCGCAGCTCTTCTACTTGAGTGCGAGACGAACGGCCGCAGGCCTTAGCATAGTGCAATGTAACGAGGCTTTATTAGATGTTAATAATACTCGGTCCACTATTGCATACATTTCTTAGCTCATCTCACTTGCTATATTCACGTATTCATTTACACCATCCGCTCGAAATCCATAGCTTACGTGTTGGGCCTACGGGTTGAAGGAACAAACCTCAACATCAGGCTTATCACCAACTTTTTAATCAAACACGAACATTTTGATTTCGCGTTGAATTGTGTAATGATAAGGAAACGTAAGTTTGAAGTTACTTTTCTGGCTGCATTCGCTGAAGTCACTGTAGATGATCATTTTAGTAATTTTTTCATAGAATTTTTTCTTTATTTTATTTAATATATATATATATAGAGAGAGAGAGAGAGAGAAATGATCTTGTCCAACAACTTTCTGTCCGAACAGTGTCCGAACATGGTCATTTGGGGCACTTCCCGGTGGAAGTTTTTGATGAAATTTTTTGAACATGTTCCTAACCAAGTCTAGTTTGTCCATACCAAATTTCAGCTCAAAATCCGATCAGGAAGGCAGTCAAATCATTTTTTTAAGTTGACTGCGCCAAAATATACATATAAAAACGCAGTCAACTTCAAAAAATGATTTGAATGTCTTCCCGATCAAATTTTGAGCTGGAATTTCATATGAACAAACTAGACTTGGTGAGGAACATGCTCAAAAACTTTCATAAAAAAATTCCACCGGGAAGAGCCCCAAATAGCCATGTTCGGACGGAGGCTCCTGTCCGAACGAGGGGACCTGAACATTTCCGCGTGTGTATATATATATATATTCCATATATTAGCAGAATCAACTAATACACCCAATTCAGTCAGAACTTCAGAAATTTTAGCAGAATCAGCTAAATCAACCGACTTTAGTGTTGCCAAACGGGCTCTAGATGGTGGTTTGAGTCTCGTTCAGTTGTTCACTTGTTCTAATGTGGACCATGTGGTTGCTCACTTGTTGGTCCATATAAGAAAGCCATGTGATATTTGATTTCATCATTTCACTCCTATTTTTAAGTCCACCTTTTCCAAACAAAATTCATTCCTTCAGCTAACTTTTAAATTATAAAATTTTAAAGAGTTAATTACCTAAATAGATAATAAAAAAAAAGTGGTCCAAGAGCACATTTGCTATATGATCTTATATGAAGTTTTCTTATATGGCAGATGTTTGGTCTATATGTATTTTATAATAAAACTTCATATAAGATCATATGCGACTAGATCAAACCAGAAAATTTCCGTCCAAAAAAAAAATCTTAATTTAGTCCAGTGCATAATGCTATTTTAATTTATACTATGTATTACTTATATATATTATAGATTTAATCTAGTCCCAATGAAACTTTTAATATAATTTCTGAATATGTATATTTTCAAGATGTGTTTTACTGTATTCAAGATGTGTTTTACTGTATTCAAGTTTTTTGATCTAGTGTAATTTGGTCTGATCAATTTTAGTTCGATCCAATATATTTCAGAAGTTTTTTATTTGAAATTATTTCAGTCTCAGACCAGAACAAATCAGGCTTGATCAGACATAAATAGACTACATCAGACCTCAACAATTATAAAATACATAGACACCAAACATCTATCGGATAAGACCAGACCAAATCAGAGTAGATCAAACCACAAAGTTCCAGTCTAAATAAAAAATTCTTAATCTACTATTGTCTGAAATGTTATTTTATATTACTATCTCCGTCTCATTCGAAGGTTCTTGTCCGCTATTCTACAGCCAACATAAAATCTTCTTAATCTTTTATTTTATATATTCAACTTTTATCAAATTAAATTTGAGTTTTCTTTTGCGACTTTCTAAAATTTTAATGTAGTTTCTTAATATGTAAATTTTATTTACTAACACAAATCTAATTACGAACAAGGATCGGTTAACTTTATGATCAGTTAAATATCGTAAATCGTGTGGGAACCTTTCTACGGGGTAATATTTATATAGTATAATCCATATATAATCAATGTGTATTCATTTATTATCAAAAATAATAAAATCCATTCCAAATTATTGTACAATATTCTTCTCGACTTATCATACATTTTTAGTGGGTTAATTAAAAATAATTAATAGTATACGAAAACTATTGTATCTTCTATATCATACAATAATGTTTTTCCCCTTTAACTTATAGAAGATATATTGTACAAATCGAGAAGATATAATTTACAATAATGTGAAAGGAATTTTAGTGTTTTTAACAATAAATTATTAAAATTAGTTATAAATAGAGTATAAACAAAAGATAATATGAAAAGGCTTTTTTACAAGAATATTACTAAAATAAAACTTATTTACATAAATATGACTATTCATTACTATAACGTAGTGTTATGGTAACTTAAGTTCAAAACTTGAACATGAATTACTATGATTTCATTACTACTCTAGTAAGTAATCATATTTCTATAAATCATCTTTATTTTGGTCATATTTATATAATTATTTGATATGAAAATACACATATTCAGAAATTACATTAAAAGTTTCATTAGGACTAGATTAAAGCTATAATACAAGTATATAAGTAATACATAGTATAAATTAAAATAGCATTATACACTAGACTAGATTAAGATTTTTTTTTTGGACGGAAATTTTCTGGTTTGATCTAGTCAGATATGATCTGGTCTGAACTTTTTTCTTATATGGCAGATGTCTGGTCTCTATATATTTTATAATCATCGAGGTTTGGTCTGTTTATGTCTGATCAGGTCGGATCTGTTCTAGTTTGGGACCAAAATAAATTCAAGTAAAAACTTCTATAACATATTAGATCAGGCTAAAACCGATCAGACCAAATTATACCAGATCAAAAAAAATCAATCGAGTAAAAAACATCCCAACTCTGTAGTTAGACATTTAGTTAGTTAAGTTGCCCCATGTTTATTTATAACATTTTTTCACAAAAAAAGAAAAGAAAAAAAGAAATCTATATATTATATATAAAAACGCAATAGCCAAAAGTCATTTGGGCGGGAAGTTTAGCACTCGCTGGCCTAATATGTAAACTAGAATTTGTCTATTGAATATTCTAGAACTACTTTAGCAACTCCGAAGCATCTGTGGATAATTAAATGGTGCATTGGATGGTGTTTTTAATCAATGTCAGCAAATACAGATTAATAATAATGTTCTCAATAATGATTGAAGAGATAAATTAATTAATGCAAAGTGAAGTCCTTTCAGTTCCCCTGCGGATAGATCATTTTTAAATTTCAAGTATGGCTTTAAAATTTTGTTTCAATATTTAAGAGCTAAAGAATCTATAAGTAACGGATACAGTCATACAGCCAGCCATTCACGAAATCACGACTGCACAACAAAGAACTTTTCATTAGTAGAGTCGCTAGCCAAAGCAAATGAATGTCTATATTATGCAATATGCACTACACATATCTGATTTATAATTCTATGAAAAAGGTTAGATTTATATATGTACATTTCTTTTATAAAAAAATTGATATCTATTAATACTCCCTCCGGATCTTTTTAAACTTCAGTGTTTGACTTCACAGTTATTAAGGAAATAAAGTTGACTTTACTGTAGAGTACACTGTTAAGACACTGTTTGGCACTGTTGAGACACTGTTTGGCACTGTTGAGACACTGTTTGGCACTGTTTAGCACTGTTTTGATGTAGGTTTCTTTGCCAAATAAGGAAATAAGGAAGTGTGAAGTTTATTTTGGATCGTCCCAAAAAGGAAAGTGTGAAGTTTATTTAGAACCGGAGGGAATATAACATTCGAGGATGAATTTATTGTTTTGAATTCTAGATGGAAATTTACACATAGCTATTATTTACACCTGGAAAGAAGTTAATACCATGTACTTATATAGGTATCATTTTATTGTTTTGGAAAGTAAATGAATATTTGGACGCTTGATCTTTGTTTGAGAAAGATGCATGTTATATGAATATTTTAGGGATAAGGCTCAAATTGGACAATATAGTTCTATCAGAATCTCATATTGGACACTAAGGTTTCAAATGGACCAAATTAGACACTGTGGTTTCATATGTTTTTTTTTTACCCGAAAACCCACTGTATATAGTGGGGTAAATGTCGGGAAACATTTACCAATATTATTAATAGTAAAAGGTTAAGGATTACAAAGATTGGTTATGGTGTGGGATAGATGCCCAGATCCGGCCCAACAAATAAAAAAGGAAAGGTAGATGGTATTTTATTCCTGCCATGAAACGCAAAGTGCCAAAAGTGAATTGTCTCTACCCCAAGCTTTGGAGGCATCGTTTATAGAGAGAGACTTCATCTTCCTGGGGAAACATTTCAGCCGGCGTCCCTGAAGAAACTGACTTCGGCCTTGTCATTGAAGAAAGCTTGCTTGGCATTGGTGGGAAGAAGATCTGTGGTGTAGTGGGAGATCGAAGCTGACCCGATGGCCGATTTAGCGAGGAAGTGAGCCAATGTGTTGACTTCCCTCGGACAATAGTCGAAAGATAGATGGTATTTTATTCCAGTCCAACGTAGTCTCTGGATCTCTAAGCATAGGTAAGTTGGAACCTTTTTAATTCCTTGAATCATTTGGATGCAAATTGTTTAGTCATTCTGTATTTGGAATCCAACATAACCCTTTTGTGTAATGATCGAAACTGAGGTGTCCATTGAGATGATTTCTGCGTGGAGGGGGTTGTACGCTTGGACTGGGAATGCAAAGGCTTCTATGAGTTCACCTTCCGAGTTCCGGAGAATGGCTCCTCCAGAGGCACTGCCCTCTTTATAACCTGCGTCTGTGTTGAGGATGAGAGTGGATGGTGAGTTGTATTTCCATTTAATAGGTTGTCTGGTTTTCTGTTTTTGCTTGATGTATGGCATGAGTCCGTCAGTATGCAAGTCTGCGTCGAATTCGTAGAATTTTTTGTTGAGATTGGAGTAGCACCAGTTGGTTGTGTATTGCTTGATTTCTGAGATGATTTGTGTTTTGGACATAGTTTTCCCTTCCCAAATGCAATTGTTGTAAGTTTTCCATACATGCCACATGATAATTCCTGGCATAGCGTGTCTTATTATGTCTCTAATGTTCTTTGAGTCCCTCCCCATCCACCAAATGTATAGAGTCTGTCTCAAGTCTTCGTGATGTGTTGTCCTAACCTGCAAAATAGAAGAGAAATACCTCCATATGGGGCTTATTAGTGGGCATGAAAATAGGGAGTGATTTTGAGTGTCCTGATTGTGTAAACAGAATGGACATCTAGTGACCAATTGAAGGTTAAAACGTTTGAGGTTGTCAGGAAAAGGTAATGAATTTGATAGGTATTTCCAGAGGAAAATTTTGATTTTGAGTTGGATGGGTGTTTTCCAGATGTGGGTGAGTGTGTATGTGGTTGGGTAGTGTGTTCTGGAATGGTGAAAAGCACTGGTTAGAGAGAATTGGCCCTGATTTTCCAGAGTCCAGAGAGGGGTGGTTGTAGAGGTTAGGATGATGTCATTGTTTTGGTGGGCTGTTTTGCAAATAAGTTTCCAAGCAGGTGAGTCATTAGGTTTGTGTGTCATTATACCATCTCTGGAGTATTTGGAGCGCATGAAGTGAGCCCATGTTGTTTTTTGCTCATTGTAGTTCCACCAAATTTTAAGTTGATAGGACTGTTGGATATCAGATAAGGATCTGACACCCAGCCCCCCTTCACTTCCTTGTTTGCAAATGGTTTTCCAACTTTTCCAATGGTATTTGTTTTTCTCCCCAGTTGATCCCCAGAAAAAATTGCTCATCATTCTGTGAAGATTATGAATGATCTTGTTTGGGAATTTGGTAGTGGCAAGGTGGTGAATGGGGATAGATGTAAGTACATGTTTGATGAGTATTAGCCTCCCCGATTGGTTTAGTTGTTTCCTTTTCCAGGATAGGAGTTTGGTTTCAAATGCTTTGAGGATGCTGAGGCAGTGTGCGACCCTGATTATGCCTTGGTGAAGAGTAGCACCTAAATAGGATATGGGTAAGAATGAGATTTTCATTCCCGTAAGTCTTTCCAGCCCTCTTTGCCTGCCGATGTTCATATTTTTGCTGACTGTAACCATGCTTTTGCTGTAGTTGACAACTTGGCCGGATGCTTTACTGAATAGGTCGAGGAACTTCAACAGATTTTTGATTGAAGGAGCAGACCCGTTGAGGAACAACCCCCTTGTAAAGCATTCAATAGTGATCAAGAATAGGTAGGGGATAGGGGGTCTCCCTGTTTGACCCCCCTCTGTGGCTGGAAAAAGCCATAGGGAGAACCGTTGACCAGGACGGAAATGTGTGTTGAGGCTAGATTTGACATGATAAGGCGTGTGAAACGCCTATCGAATCCGAACCTGAGTAAAACAGACTCCAAAAATACCCAAGATACTCTGTCAAAAGCTTGGGCCAGGTCCAGTTTGATAGCAATATTCCCGCCCCAGACTTTTTTGTCTAGGTGGTGGAGGATCTCCTTGGCGAGTAAGATGTGTTGGTGAATGTCCTCCCCCTCCATAAACCTGATTTGCTCTTTAGAGATGAGTTTCGGAAGAACCGTCTTAAGGCGCGTAGCCAATATTTTGGTGCAAATCTTATTTAAAAAATTTGCGAGGCTAATGGGTCGGAATTGGGTGAACTTTTTAGGGTTTGGGATTTTTGGGATTAAGACGATCAAAGAGCTAGAAAGGGCAGTAGGCATCGGCAGTCCAAGAAAAAATTCTTGTACGGCTAGGATCAAATCACTCTTGATAATGTCCCAACATGAACGATAGAAATGTCCGTTAAAGCCGTCTGGGCCAGGGCTACTGTCCTGATTGAGAGCCCAAACCGTGTTCTTGATTTCCTGGGCGTTCGGGAGTTCAGTAAGGAAACAGTTTTCCTCCGGTGAAATAGCCGGCTCCAAGTGAGCCAGGAGACTGTCGACCAAAGTTTCATAATTCAATATAAGTGAGTGTTCAATATAAGTGAGTGTTCAATTTGATCTTTATCCAATATAAGTGAGTGTCCCAAAACTATGAATTATGAAACTTTAGTGTCCAATATGAGATACATATGAAACCATTGTATCTAATTTGGTCCATTTGAAACTTTAGTGTCCAATATGGGATTCTGATGAAACCATAGTGTCCAATTTGAGTCTCATCCCGATTTTTGTACAGTAGTTACATACGGATTATATGTTGATCATTTTAAAATATTTATTATGTTTCAATTTGTAATTCATTTTAAAATAGAAAGATCAATAAATTGAAATTTCACCCCACTCATAACTTGAATTGGTAGCCAATCCCATTTGAGAAAAAAAAATTATGCATTTTCCTCAATTTCTTTTGTAAATTCTGAGCAGTATAAATTAAATTTCAAGGAAGTAATTACCGCTTTTATTGCAGATTCTTCATTTAATTTGAAGTGGAAGTAGGAAGGTGGTCTCATCGTATGAATATAAGAAATGAGATAACATGTTGATAAACTTTAACAAACACACATAAAGTATGTGTTATTTTATGTATTGACACAGTACAAATGACTATCTATGTACCAATACTCTTCTGAGTTCATATGAAGGATAACTTAAGAAAGCCCGCACCAAATATGCATATTTTTGTTAACATATACTCCGTATTTATATTAATCCTTCTAAGTTAATTTTGTAAAGCAATACATGCAAAAGTTCTAAACAATACCAAGTAAATGCTGCTTATATGGCTACAAGTAGAGCAAATCAGCAAATACGTAATTAAGTGGAAAGCCATTCATTCTTTTCTTGCTTTTTTCTGAAGAGCATCACTCTTCACAAAATCAGAAAGTGATTTCTACACATCTCTGATCCACTAAAAACAAACATGTATGAGATGTGGTGAACAGTGTTCTAAATAGCCGTAGCGGCAGTGGTAGCGGCAGTGGTAGCGGCAGCGGTCATCTCGATAGCGGCCTGTAGTCGCCTGAAGCCTGTAGCGATTGCAACAACGTGAAATATTTTCAAGTGCGCAAACTATATATTTAATGGGTGCTAAAGTTAATAGAAACAAATATTTGTTTGAACACTTAGAACATTAACAACTAATATAACAACCAATAAAAATATGACACTTAATAATAGCAACACTTATTAATCAACACTTAATAACAATAAGGAGTAACTTGCATGTACTCATACTTTTATCATAGCTTCATAATAATAGCAAGTACGACGTAGCCAACTTTTAAGAAGACGTTTAAATGTACTACTCCGGTACGTCTCAAATAATTTTGCCATTTCATAAAATTTGGATCATGAAAGTTAACATTTTTTTGCCAAATAATTTAATAAAAGTTATAAATTTTATACTTTTATGAAAGTACTTTTAACAAAAAACAATTTTATTTCATTTGTATATTATAAATAATTTTCAATAAAAAGATATACTCCTCTGTTCCGAAAATTTTAAGTACTTATATGAAAAATTGTTGTCCTTTCACAATCAAATTTTAAGAAGTGGACCATGCATTGCAACTTGCATAATCCATAATAATACCACTTCCGTTCCAAATTGTTTTGTAAGTCAACATTTTTTTCGTCAACTGATATTAAAGTTAAATCATTCTTATTAATAATTAATTCGGTTTTAATAATTAAAATTTAGATATTTATATATTAATATTTGCTACCATAATGTATGTGGATACATGTACATTTAATTTAGAGTTTCACTCCATAATGCATAACCATTAATGTATTTTTTCACATCATACACACAACATGTACACATTTACACATCGACCAGTTCATGATGTACTGCCGGTAGCGGCCTGTAGCGGGCGGCATAGCGGGATTTTCGGTGATTTGAAAATCACATCCTGATAGTGGCCCGTAGAGGTAACGGTACACATCGCGACCGCTATATAGCGGCAGCTATTTAAAACACTAAATGGGGAGTATGCTTTGTGAAAGTAGGAACATTTATTTATGATTAAAAGTGCACCATGAAAAAAACATACGAAGTATATGGAGTATGTGTGTACGCATATGGAATTGAATCATGTGATCATTGAATTTCTAGAAGAGAAAAGAGTAAAATTTGTCAAAAAAATATCACTTCTCATTATGTTGGGTATTTCATTATGTTGGGTGTTTTAATCAGTTTATTTATTTGTGTCCTGTAATTAAATTTATTGCTTTGAACTATCTATTCTTTAATTATGATAAAAAAACTATCTATTCTTTAATTATCTTTTAATTAAATTTATTGCTTTGAACTATCTATTCTTTTATACATTGTTCTTTAATTATCTTTTAATTAAATTTATTGTTTTGAACTATCTATTCTTTAAATTTACTACTATTTTCATTTTAAGAAGGATACAACTACAAAATAAGATCATGAGATGAAATGAATTTAGATTTTTTTTTTTATTCCAGTGCATCGTACGGATAGTGTACTAGTACGTAGTATAGAGAAGGGGGCATTTGCTCTCTTTGAATGGAATAGAGGGATTTAAACTCATAGGTTTTGCCCCTTTTCCCTACACTGAACAAAACGGCTTCATAGTGTGTACTGTCTAGTAACTACTCTTTAGTTCCACTCGAATTTTGAGCTTGAGCAACCCTGATAAGTGATCAGCAAAGCAAAATGAGTGAAACATTGAGTGGAAGTGATCCTCCGGTATCGACGGAAACACCGCTTAAGAGCGGCAATGTGTTTGATGCGAGTAGAATTGCTGAAGTAAAATCGTGGCTGACTTCCCAATTCGATGCCGTTGGGAAGGATGTCCCTGCTTTCGAATACACCGCACGAAGCTTTCGAAACTAGCCGCTGGAATTGTATCTAAAGATTTCCGTCAAAAAGCTGCTGAATTTAGGTCTCAAGGTGCTCCTACGATCTACCTTCTCACTGTCTAATGCAAACCTAATTTTTTTCTTTATGATCGGACTGAACTGTTCTATGTCAAGCTGTATTGTAATTGCTGGCTGAATCTGCCATGATTTTAGCTGCTAGGATAAGAGAGATATTGGAGAACGTGGGATTGGGCCAAGAGAGTTTAACCCCAAATGTGGTTTCATCCGCACAAGTCCTTGCCAGCATGTCAAATTTGCTGAATATTAGAGATACTGAATTGAGTAGGTGGGCGAGCTTTTGTTGTTTAACATCTCTTGTTTTCCCTTCCTATTTGTTTTTGCGGCTCACAGTCTTACGAAAGGAAAAAATTGTAGCTTTCTTGTAGCAATAGCAGATCTATCTCTAAGGAAAACAGCAGTTGAAGAGAAGAGGGCTAAAGTGCAGCAGGAATCCAAAGCTCTTCTTGATTATACTCGAAAGGCAATATCAAGATTGACTTATTTAAAAAGGTTACTTTATGGATATATTCTTTTTGATATTTTCTTGATCAAATATTGTGCTATTTTTGAGGATTATTCAAATGATTTTATATTTTTATGTTTGGAAAAGGTTTATTAGTATCTGGTTTTTCCATGACTGCTTTTGAACTATTATTCTTTGGTAGAACATTTGCACAGCTTGAAGATGACATTTCTCCCTGTGAAGCACAAATGGAAAACTGGAAAACAAACCTGGCAATTATGGAGTCAAAAGAGAGACAATATTTTCAGCAGTATTCTAATTATAAGGTAACTTAATGTTTTTGTTAAACATCATTTCGCGGTTAAAGGATTAGGTTTCCAACCTCTACAGCTTCATTTATTTTCATTTTAATTTTGTTAAAGTAGTGATTTCAATGGACCTCAATGACTGATACAAAATTCAGCTTGGGACATAATTGATTGACTTTGGTGTTAGTTTTCCTCTGCGAGGGAAATGCAGATCATTGATATACAATGAGACATTAGCAATCCAGGCTATATGGCAAACTTGTATGGCTTGGAGTTTTGTTTAATATACCAAGCCAAATGCAAAGAGTTTTTTGTGTATTATTCTCAAATGAACATGTTTAGTTCCATTGGTGAAGGCCTGCTTACTATACCTGCTATACTTGTTTGTTTAAAAAATAATACCCCATAGTAGAAGTATTAGTGATTAAGTGCATATAATGTTCATTTATGATTAAAGGAATTATGGAACCAAATGCTAGATGACTGAGAAATTAGGTGAAACTCATAGTACATTAGACATTGCTGGATAGCATTAGTCTTCTTTACTAAAGAGTCCATATACAGATGCATTAGTCTTCTTGTCATATGGTAAGGAAAATGAGGAATTTGGTGTAAGCAAGCTATTGCAGGTTTATAACTATCCCTAGCATTCCTTTTTGGAAAGTGTTTTATTATTTGCATATAATGTTCATTTATGATTAGTGATTAAGTGCATATAATGTTCATTTATGATTAAAGGAATTATGGAACCAAATGCTAGATGACTGAGAAATTAGGTGAAACTCATAGTACATTAGACATTGCTGGATAGCATTAGTCTTCTTTACTAAAGAGTCCATATACAGATGCATTAGTCTTCTTGTCATATGGTAAGGAAAATGAGGAATTTGGTGTAAACAAGCTATTGCAGGTTTATAACTATCCCTAGCATTCCTTTTTGGAAAGTGTTTTATTATTTGCCCCACCTTATTTGGAAAGTTTTACCATATCATGATTCAAGATGCACAAATATCAGGAGTTTTTATCATCTCTTTTTAATTCTGTCTATATTTTCGTCCACTCTTGCCTAATATTGACTACTCTATTTTTACTCTTAAACTCCGCGAGAAGTAAAAAAGTGAAGTGATAGATAAATGAATAAAGTGAGAAAGTAAAAAGCTAGTAGTGTTCGTACTGTTCAATTTTGGAAAGTGCTGATAGTTTTGGGACAACTAAAAAAGATGCATCTTTCAAAAGGGGTATTTGTTATAATCAGTTATTGCAATAATTTAATAATCTATCTTAGCCAATTTTTACTTGGAGGTGATATTATAAAATAAAAACTGTGTTGTTAAGGTTTGTGTAGAGGAAAGTGAAACAACATCAATACAAAATTGTTACTTTAAAAGGATATGCCAGTTTTCTGGATGGCTAAATAAATAAGTTGACAAAGTTTAGCGGGAAGGAGGGAGTAATATATTTCAGCTATACCAAACACACATAATATGGTGGTGCATTTCAAGCTTAATTTTAACATTATGCTCTAAATAAATGTATTTTATGCATGTAAATTAGCTTAAAATGTACTTGATATGCAGGCAATGCTCAACCGTGTTGGCTATACCCCGGAGGTAAGTCATGGAGTGCTAGTTGAAATGGCAGAGCACAGAAAGGATTTAGAGAACAAAACAAAACCCATTCTTGATACCTTGAGAAGCTACCAGGACCTGCCCCCTGTAAGATCTACTGATTTTTTTAATCTTTTCTAATTTCCTGTATTTGCTTTTCCATTGAATTTTAGTCCTTACTATGATGATGTAGGACAAAGCATTGGCGGCATTGGCGATAGAGGAGAAGAAAAGACAGTATACTGATGCAGAGAAGTACCTTGATGATATCTTGCAGTCAGCTCTTGGTTCCTCTGATTGAAATTAAATCAAGTTTCTTCAAAGCATAATGCCCGAGTTAGGCATACTTAGAAGCAAAAGTTAAAGATAGATCATTGTAAAGAATTTTTCAAGTAATTTTTTTTCAACACATGCAAAGAGACCTGCCAATTAACCCAATTTTGCCGTTTCTACATACAAATATAAAACATTTTTTTTTCAAATCTGAAATTTGGAATAGATCGGGTCTCATTAGGCCCTCTACCTGTACTCCTATGATCCTATCAGGTCGAGTCGGGCAAGTGACTTTCTTGATTGCAAGCTAAGGTTATCTCCCAACCACCGGCGGATACAAACTATCATGTTAGGGGACCGGGAGACTTGTGGACTTGAATGTTTCTGATCTTATTTTTTTAAGACATGATCTGATCTGAATTGATCTGATATGAATATTTCTAATCTGGTCTGATTTGAATCTTTCTGATCTGACCTGAATCCTTTTGATCTAATCTGAATCTTTCTGATCTGATTAGAATATTTCTAAAATTATAATACTATGTCATAATTATTATTATTATTATAGTTATAATTGCAATTATAAATATAATTTAAATATAATCATAATTATAATTAAAATTATAATAGGTATAATTATTAAAACTATTACACTAATTATTATTATGGATGTAATTATAATTATAATTATATTTGTAATTATAATTATTTCTATAATTATACTCCCTCCGTCCCGGATACATCTTTACGTTTGCTTTTATATCGGTTTTTTAGGAGATCAATTAATATGAGAGCATATATCAGTTCTACCCTTTGCCCTCACCGATTTTACTTCAACCGACTACTCCCACCTTAAAAATTTCTAGTTTTTGTTGAACCAATAACCTCCCCATCTTCATCCCACTACATCATACTTCATCAGAACAAGAGTAAAGAAGGGAAGCTGCAATCGCAAATTCCGGATTTAATGCACCAAACCTCCTGCCTCCTGGTGATATAGAAAGTTAGCGCATTAACCCCCTGTGATTTGAAAAATGCGTCAAACCCCCTTGTGTTTTAATTAATTATGCACAAAACCCCTTTTATGAATAAATTTAACGATTTTGAAATCACTTTTCCTAATATTTTGATTGAATATGCAAGTAAATATGTCAAAATCTCTGAATCATACAGCAATGTTAATCATTTTTCTTTTATTTAACAATTGAATTTGTTCACAGAAGGGATTTGATGCATAATTAATTAAAACACAAGGGGGTTTGACGCATTTTTAAATCATAGAGGGCTAATGCGCCGAATTTCCATATCACAGGGGGGTTTGATGCATTAAACCCCGCAAATTCTCTATCGGCAATTTTGGATTCCTTAACAAAATCCAGATTTTAATCTTTTATGACTTAAGAAAGGAATCTAATAGCCCTTATAGAGCTGAATGACTCGAAGAAGGCATCTCGCACGCCTGCGACCGCGTTCTTGGTGGCAGCAATACCTAACGCCGGCTTCTGATCTATCTCTAGGCAGATGAAGGCTTCTGTCTCCGGACAGGGATAAACTAGCACATGCGATTGGAGAATCGATCTTATGAATGGGTTGAGAGTCCCACGTCATTCTAATTTTGAAGGAGAATCCTTTGATTCAAACTCTGGCCGGAGCTATGTGCCTGGAAGTGGGTGCTACCGTGCTTGGATAGTGGGTGCATCAATGTTGTCCAATGAAATGTAAAATGTGGGTGGGTAGGCTAGTAAATGGTAGTTATGACAATTAAAGTAAAAAAAAGTTGCTAACAAGAAAACGTAAAAGAGTAAATGGGACGTCCCAAAAAGAAAAGTGTAAAGATTTAAATGGGACGGAAGGAGTAATTGAAATTATAATTATAATATTTAATTCTATAATTATAATTATAATTACTCCGTATAACGACAACAACAACAACAATAACAATATCGACAATAATAATCATTAACAATGATAATACTAATAGTAATACTAATAATAACAACAATTATAATAATAACTAGAATAATAATAATAATAATAATAATAATAGTAATAGTAATTATATTAACTAGAATAATAATAATAACTAGAATAATATTAATATTTACTAGAATAATAATAATAATAATAATAATAATAATAATAATAATAATAATAATAATAATAATAATAATAATAATAATAATAATAATAATAATAATAATAATAATAATAAGAACAACAACAACAACAACAACAACAACAACAACAACAACAACAACAACAACAACAACAACAAGAATAATAAGTAGAATAATAATAATAATAAAAGTAATAAAATTAATAATAATAATAATATTTATTATTATTATTATTATAAAAACGATAATTCATGTTTGAACTTTTCTGATTTGATCTGAACGCCTCTGATCTGATTTGAATGAAATAAGAATAAGCAATAAGTAATAAGAATAAGTTATATTATTATTATTACTACTACTACTACTATTATTATTATTATTATTATTATTGTTATTATTATTTTGGTAAATTTCGATCTGTATGTATATATTACTACAACTACTACGTATTACTAGTAGTCAAAAACCAACTCAGAAAATGCAGTAAAATTAAAGGATATGTTTAGTACTCCGTATGCAGATCAGACTTCAGAGAATCCAAAAGGCCACTACCTGCTGCCCGCCATAAAAAAAATTAATTTTTATTTCTCTTGATCAATAATACTACGTAATAAACTTCGGTATAGTTAAAACATGTGTAACTTCAATTCGGACTGTCGGAGTATAATAAAAGGAATATATTATTTTCATATCACAAACTAATTTCATACGCAAATTATACCGTGGGATCGGCCCACCGTGAGCAAGGTGTGCCGATCCCAAAACGACACCGCTTTATCAATTAAAATAACAGATCAATCTTGCGCTGCGACTGGAGCCACCGGCTGGAGCCACTTCAATCTGCAAAAGCTCTTCAATCTAGAGCCACCAACTGGAACAACGATTGACAAATTCCTCTATCTTTCTTGTCGGCAACCGACTGGATCAACGATTGACAAATCTTCAAACCTTCTTCAAATTTCTTTTCTGACTCAACTAAGTAAATAAACTTTAAAACTAAAGCATCACCCTTTTAATCTGCTAACATGTCACCCTTTTAATCTGTTGAATATCTAAAGATGTCGATCGATGGAATTAGTTGGAGTATATATACGTATGTATATATGTGTGTAATATATGAAGTTGCATTTTTTATATACTCGAGTTACATCTTCTAAAGCGTGAGTTACATCTTCTGAAGCGCGAGTTACATTTGGACTTGCCTCAACAAGTAACATTTTGTATCCAACTAAGTTACGTTTGACATCAATGCGAGTTACATTTGTAATAACATGAGTAACATCAAAAAAATAAACCTCTACTATTGAAACAAAAAAAATAATTTTTTACACCCTTTTAATGGTCATGATATTAAAAATAAAACATATTCACTATTTACGTAAAGTAATTGAGCAATTAGACTCCTTGTTTTCATTGTTTACATTGAAATCAATGTTGTATTTTTTATACTCCGTATTACACACGTTACATTTCGATTTGTCTGAAGTTACACTTTTTCTCAACGTGAGTTACATTATTTTACACGTGAGTTACATCACCCTGTTGCTGGACAAGGAAAAAAACAAAACAAAAAAGTTACTCTTCACGCGCATGAACAGTAACACGCAAATTTGCCTTTGGGAGCATCATGCTCACCGCGGATTGCTCCCACTGTATAACAACTCAATTTCATACGTAGTATTACATACATATGACTAAATTCTATGGGAGGTAGAGAGTTTTAACAAAAAAATCTTTTGTGCACACTTTTACTATTTACAAATTTGTATACACCTTTTGAATACGTTTTGTTTGAGATAGGAAAAAAACACCTTCGCAGGCAATGTGTACAAGGTGTCTACAATAAGAATCGTTGGATTTTTCATTTTTATTCGTCTGATATAATAACCTTATAACCAAATTGTCATTATAATTAAACAAATAATAGGAATGATTAAAAAGCTAAAGTTTTTGAAATAGCTTCTAATAGGCCATTTAGCAAACACCCCAATACGTACTCGAACGTGATGGATCTTGATTATGCTGCACCTTCCGTGACACCGCCTTTTAAATTGTATTGCTAGATTTTGTATTGATATATAAGCAAAATGCTTAGTGTACATGAATTGTACACAAGTTGTACACATAACCTCTCTGGTTGTCTGTATACACAGACTGTTTAAAAGGGGACAATACTTGATGTTAAATTGTCCGTGTACACAGGGCCGGTCCTGATATTTTATGGGCCCGGGGCGATTAAAAAAAGAAGACCCTTAAAAGGTTATATAAATATATTGCAAAAGCTTAACTTTATATACACAAATTTCAAGATACAAAGTAATGTAAGTCTTTCATCAAAGTCTTAATATATAAACTAAACGAATAAAAATTATATTAAAAAATAAAAAATAAAACCAGAGAATTACTTGTGAAATTGAAATTTCAAATTTGGAAGGTATTTTTGAGAAAATTAGGAGAGTGTTGATTGCTGAGAAAAACGAATTAAAGTCCAAAGATGAAACCTTGAAATTAGGCCTACCTAACGGGAAATGATGTCAGACCGGGGCCATTTGAGGCCCTTCCCGATAGAATTTTTTCATGAAATATTTTAAATATATTCTTCATGAAATCTATAATATCTCCACAAAGTTTCAGATTAAAATTCAACCTGAAAGTCAGTTAAATAAATTATTGAAAGATAGTGCGCATTATTTATATACACAAAGCGCAGTGTGTTTCAATATTTTATTTAACTGACTTCCCGGTTGATTTTAAACTAAAATTTTGTGAATGTAATTTACACTTGATGAAAAATACTCTAAAAAAGTTTCATAAAAAAATTCCTCCATAAAGGGCCCCAAATGACCTCGGTCTGATATGAATTGTTCTCTCTATATTTATCCATTTATATATAATTATGGGCCCCTGTAAATGTTGGGCCCGGGGCACAAGCCCGGCCTGCCCTTGTCCAGGGCCGGCCCTGCGTGTACATCAAGAATGGTCCTTGATATAAAGAGTAAATATTGCGGAAATGGATAAAAGTACAAGAATAATTAGAAAAGAAGACATAAAAAGTACGTAGTAAAAACATTGCCTCTTTTAATTTGGTATATATGTAATCATTAAAAACTGAAAAATAGACCAAGTTAAAATAAACAGAATATATAAGGAATTATTCATTACACAGTAGAACATCATTCCATGTGTTATCGAAATGATTCTTTTTTTTAAAAAAATTAATGACCCCCATGTTGTTATCAGATCACCATGCAACAGAATATATACTTGTGGACCTATATCAGAACATTGAATAGATACATACATATGGTTATAGGGATAAGGGTCAGATAGGGCCTCGAACTCGAAAAAAAATGTCAAATAAGGTCATATTTCGGATGCTCTGTCTGGCCGACGCCATTTGGGGCGGTTCCCGATGGAATTTTTTGATGAAATTTTTTTAGCATCTTCCTCATTAAGTCTAGTTTACCCATACCAAATTTCAGCTAAAAATTCAACCGGGAAGGTAGTCAAATAATTTTCCGAAATGTACGGCGTTGTTTAACTTCACAGTTATCTTCAAAAATTCATTTGACTACCTTCCCGGTTGAGTTTTTAGCTGAAATTTCGTATGGGTAAACTAGACTTAATGAGGAAGATGGTCAAAAAATTTCATCAAAAAATTCCATCGGGAACCGCCCCAAATGGCGTCGGCCAGACAGAGCATCCGAAATATGACCTTATTTGACATTTTTTTTCGAGTTCGAGGCCCTATCTGACCCTTATCCCATGGTTATATAATCATTATGAATAATAATGGTTACGGACATACAGTGCTCTTTTTC
Source organism: Cuscuta epithymum (assembly GCA_945859915.1). NCBI lineage: Eukaryota > Viridiplantae > Streptophyta > Magnoliopsida > Solanales > Convolvulaceae > Cuscuta > Cuscuta epithymum. The sequence continues at coordinate 713,187 of CAMAPF010000974.1, forward strand.
TTGCTTTAATTAATTTGGGAATAATTAGTAGATCGACTAAACATGGTGTCCTACCCTTCAGCATCAGACAATGCTGTAGCATACGGAGGATAATATAATGTAACATAAAACACCAGATCAAACTAGATTAAAAAATAGAGAACCAATTGAGAAAAAGGTCGAGGTATGATATAACAATCATATACCCATGTGTTTCGATCAGTCTGAATTAATCATTTTGAAGAACCAAAATTCAATTCAATCTTAATTTATTACCCCAAAATAACATCTTACCAACCATTTGAACACTGTTTTACTTGGATTGTTTTGGATTGTTTTGATCTATCTCGGACCAGATCAGATTTAAACAGACTAGATCAAACCAGATCACATTTAAACAGACCAAGCTAGACAAAACCAGACTTCCTTAGTTATAAAACACGTAGAGATAAGATGTTTACCAGACCAATTCAGACCAGATCGGCCGACCAAACCAAACTAGTAAACCCTAAAAACATCCTTAAACTCCTCCCTTCTTAAATTAATTGTTCATTACACGAATTTTATACGTACGTACTTGCTACCATCTTAATTGGGTAATGAGACAAGACTGAATCTTTCTTTGAGCTTTTGTTATAATTTTATTCAACATACTCGTTTTATTAAAATTAGAATTTTATTAAAATTACGTAGTTCATCAATACTATAGCCATTTGACTCTAAAATATGTTTATTCTGTCTAAAATATACTCCATCCGACCCTTAAAACTTTGTCAAATTTGACCGGCATGGTGATCAATAAAGTAAAAATTGTGTGGTTGAGGTTTGTGCAGAGGAGAAAGAATTAACTGGAACCACAAATTCTTTACTTAAAATGGACAGTTGCAAAGTTAATGAGACATCCAAAAAGGGAAAGTCAGCAAAAGTTTCAAGGACAGAAGAAGTATATGTTTTTGAATAAATTTTCTGTCTTTGAGAAATATTCTAATAATTACTTTGTTTAATTTTATTCAAATACCGTACGTACTTAGAAATTTAGAATACTCGTTTTATTCAAATTACAATTTTTTGAACATTTCTCATTCAATACAATACTCTGACTCTAAAATATGTTTATTCCGTGAGAAAAAAAACAATTTTTTATATAAAAGAAAATTTTGTTTCACCATATGAGTGTACCATATGCATGATATACAATTATACGTTCACAATTCTCTTTGCGTTTAGAATTTTCTCTCTTCTTAAATAATTGTAAATTATTTAATATTAATACATGCATCTTACTCATGAAACAAGGGAAGACTCAATGTTCTCTTGTTCAATTTTGACATTATTTAATACTCCATATCTTATAAGCAAATAAAACTTATTAAAAATACAAAGCAGCAGTTCTGCAATTCGAGAAGTATATTCATAACAATATACTACGTATAATTTATAAAAGGATATGAGCTCAAGTGTTCTATGATCCAATTTAAATTGACCCATACATCAAGCATGAATGTTCGTCTAAAAAGCCAAAAGGCATGTCTCGGTTGGGGTTAGGCTTTTAAGTGTATGGTAATCGGTCACCAAGTTAGATACTTAGAGGCCGTTTGGTAACACTAAAATTGGCTGTATTGGCTGATTCTACTGAAATTTATGAAGTTTTGGCTGAAGTGGCTGTATTGGCTGATTCTGCTGATTCATAAAAAAATTATATTTAAAATATATGTTATTAATAAATAAAATAAATAAATAAATAAAATAAAAAATTATATGAAAAAATAGCTAAAATGATCCTCTACAGTAACTTCAGCCAATACAGACAGAAAAGTAACTTCAACCTTACTTTTTTTGCTTATTATACAATTTAGCGCGCGAAATCAAAAATTACGTGTTTGATGAAAAACTTGGCTGATAAGCCTGATAAGCCGAAAAACTGGTCACCAAACGGGCTCTTAGATTCAATATACAAAGCTGCTGCTTCAATTCATATGTACAAAAGCTTACACTAAGTGTAAATGTTTATCAGTCAGAAGCATTTGCCTACCAAATTGTTTGTGGACACAGACAAATATATTTAGTACTCACTCCGTATTTAAAAAGATCAATACATTACATTGACATCGTACTTAAGGAAGAATTAGTAAGAGTAATGAATAGTGTAGAATAAGTAAGAGAGAGGGTGAAAAAGTATGAAAGAAAAGATTAAGAATAGAAAATACTTCATATGTCCCATTTAAAGGTTCACATGGTAAAATGGCACGATTATTTAGACAATAATTAAACATGCTGATTCGGGTATATTTTGAGGAATAATTTTGATGAGTATTTACTATAATGGGTTATTGATGATAACTGTGATTTTAAAAATGTATTTTTTTTAGTATTTGATAATTAAATTGTCATTTAAGAGTGTTAATTGTTTCCTAGAATAGAAAGTGAGAAACTTTAAGTGGGACGTCTAAAAAGGGAAAGTTAGAACCTTTAAATGGGACGGAGGGAATATAAGAGTAATTGAGTATTTTTAAGGAAAAACTTACCAAAAGGTAAAATGTAACATACTTTTAAATATATGCATCCAAAAAAGAAAGTGTAGGAAACGTGTAAATACGAGAGTATATAATAATATAGTAATCCTGTTTTCAAAAAATATTCTTTAATACTGATGATGAACTCGATTAATTAGCTTCATGTGTGGATAAGTAATGACTTTTGCAAATTTAAACTAAACACATACTGAATTCGAGTAAAATGCATAAACAGTACCTCAACTATTGGTAATTTTTCATTTTGGTACATCAACTCTTTAATGAAGCAAATTAGCACCTCAACTACGTTTAAATGTTGCAACCGGCGGTACCATTCAATATTCCGGCCAAAAAAATGTCACTTGTCCGTCGGAAATCCATGTGTATATCATAGTCATCGTTTTTGTCCACATCATTATTATCCACGTCATTTGTGTATTATCCACGTCATTAGTGATAATTAAGCCACCAAAAATTTAAATTTTTGGCAAAAGCCTCGCCTGGAAATTGAACCCGCGTCAATCATGCGTGCTGCTACTTAGTGCACATACCAACGCCATCCGGCCACCCTGCTTGTTGTGATTTTATAGACAGAAGTCATATAAGTACCATTATACGACCGTGAATAGTTTTTGACTAATTAACTTTATTTTTTTGACAGTCTCTAAATACGGAGTATGTTATAAGGAGTATACCAAAGTATCTTTACATCATAAATACATGGTATATTATATATTTTTCACATCATCTTAAATATGTTCACTATATATACATACTACAATATATTTTAAAAATAATATTTCACGTTTTTAGTCTAAAATTACAACAATTGAAATTTCAGACATTTTTTTGAAAGGTTTGCCAAAATGACATTTTAGTCGATGATAATGAATTACACGATATATTTGTGTCACATGGATATACTTAAATTTTTGGTGGCTTAATTATCACTAATGACATGGATAATACACAAATGACTTGGATAATAATGATGTGGACAAAAACGACGACTATGATATACACATGGATTTCCGACGGACAAGTGACATTTTTTTGGCCGGAATATTGAATGGTACCGCCGGTTGCAACATTTAAACGTAGTTGAGGTGCTAATTTGCTTCATTAAAGAGTTGATGTACCAAAATGCAAAATTATCAATAGTTGAAGTACTGTTTATGCATTTTACTCTAATGAATTCATAGCACTGAAGTCGTACAAATACACATTTTATTTGTACCACACCACTGTATCAGTACACTCATGGTGAATATGCTTTTTTTGTAGTCAATAACATGTTCACAGACCAAATACATTCACCGACGTAGATGAATATGTTTAGTTTGTGAACATGCTATTCACCATAAAAATAACCTATTCATCAACGAAGCTAAGTACACCAAGAATTGTTGATTAAATTATACGGAGTAGTCTACTATAAAACGGTTAATTAAATTAATGTTTGAAGAGTACAATAAAATCGCTTTCCTGACCTATCTAGAGCTCCCCGCCAGCTAGCTAGCTGGTTTAATTTTAACGTACTGATTTTGGTGCTTGTGTATCTCAGCTATAGCCGTCCTATTGTTCCATTTCTAACCTACAAACTCTCTGTCCTTTGTTCTAAGAAAGCTATCACAATCAATTCAGTCGTGTCATTAGAGGCCATGTGCAAAATTAATTAGGAGGCCTCATTTTTTAATAAAGAAAATATCACAATAAGAAAAGTAAACTCCATCTCGGTGCACAAGTACATTAAAATAATCGATTTCACAATCCTAGCCTCCCATGTATGAATTGAATTTACAAACAGTTAAGAATTAAAATGCACTTGCTTCGTTGCTCGGTAATTAAAAACTAGCGGAGTAAAAACATCTTTTAGATCACAAGGATTCACAGCATCTGCCCAAACTCTCCATTTTGTGATACAGGAGATTGATTCCATCAATAAAGTATTTTTTTCAACCATATCTATTACAATTGAGATCATGTTTTTTTGTAGTGTGGGTTATTTCTCTAAGTCCCTCCAATATGTATGTCAATTAGGAACACATGGAAGACAAAAGAACTAGAAACAGAGTACCTAAAAACCATAAGAAACCGTAGAGGCAAAAGACGTAAGTCTCTCCCTCTGTCCCGTGATTCCGCGGCAGCTTCGTCATTCCGCAGGAGAGAGAAGTGGTTCAAAGAGGAGGTGATTGAGAGAAAGAGATCTAGTAGTTGATTAGTTGCTCCTTTCAAAGAGTCGCTTTGTGGATTATAGAGAGTCTCTAGAATCACTTCTAGAATCGCTTTGTGATTAGTTGCTTTGTGGATTATAGAGAGTCTCTAGAATCACTTCTAGAATCACTTCAAAGAGTCGCTTTGTGAATCTCGTTTAGGTGCCTCTTTGAAAGGAGCAACTAATCAACTACTAGATCTCTTTCTCTCAATCACCTCCTCTTTGAACCACTTCTCTCCTGCGGAATGACGAAGCTGCCGCGGAATCACGGGACAGAGGGAGAGACTTATGTCTTTTGCCTCTACGGTTTCTTATGGTTTTTAGGTACTCTGTTTCTAGTTCTTTTGTCTTCCATGTGTTCCTAATTGACATACATATTGGAGGGACTTGGAGAAATAACCCACACTACAAAAAAATGATCTCAATTGTAATAGATATGGTTGAAAAAATACTTTATTGATGGAATCAATCTCCTGTATCACAAAATGGAGAGTTTGGGTAGATGCTGTGAATCCTTGTGATCTAAAAGATGTTTTTACTCCGCTAGTTTTTAATTACCGAGCAACGAAGCAAGTGCATTTTAATTCTTAACTGTTTGTAAATTCAATTCATACATGGGAGGCTAGGATTGTGAAATCGATTATTTTAATGTACTTGTGCACCGAGATGGAGTTTACTTTTCTTATTGTGACTAGTTTAGTAACGCGCGTTGCGCGTTGGTGGTAATGCCCAAGGCCATTATACAAACATTAATTCATCGATTTAGATTGAATGAATACATGAGTAATATGAATACAATATTTGAATACATAGTTTGTTACTTTGTTTGCATCCCAATTATTTTCATCTTCACTTCTTTGTTTGCATCCTAGTTATTTTCATCTCCTGGACATCTGGTGCAAAAGTGAAGGAGTTGAAGTTCATAACTAAACCAATTTAATCATACAACACTACTTCATCCACAAGTAATTAGCAAACCAGAATAAAATAGAATCTAAATATTGGCATATATTCATCCATAAGGGAATCAATGATAAGGCTACTTTCAAATTCCAGGCTGCATTTTGCTATCTTTTGAATTAATGATTACTTTCAAATTTAGGGAAACCTCGTAATAGAAACATACTAACATTTATAAGTTATAAAACCCAGTATTCTGGAAAGAAAAATTTCATATTAGGTAGACTAATATGAGGGGAGGATCAACTACTGGGAGTTTTTTTTTTCAATTTGTTATCATGTATACTAATCCCAGCCTCCCAGGTTAGATTGTAGTATCATTGTGTATCAAGGAACATAAATTTGAAACAAATAGGGATAATAATGATCACTTGTTTATATTTTTAAGCCTTCAAAGTAATCATGCCTCCTATTATTCTGCTTGTGATTTGAATGTCAAAATTCTCACAAGAAAGTGAGCAACAATTACTTGGTAAGAAGAGAAGTGAATAATTATAGACTTTCATAATTTGGTGTAATGTCATTGAGCCATTCCTAGCATAAATTAGTAATCTTTCTTATACTGCCCCTGATCCCCACCTAATAGCCCCTAATGCCACTAATATTCTTACGTACATACATCTGACATAGGTTTGTGAAGAAAATATTACAGTAGCTTTTCAGTATGAATATTTTAATTACTGGCTTACTGCCCATCCATATACATGTGTCTACATACACTTTTTTCATGGAATTATTACTCTTTTCTTTTGAGAGCTAAGATACTTTTATATCTAAAAATGAGCAAGTCTTGGGAATATTAATAGGTTGTTAATTAAATGATGATAAATATGATAATAAAAAAATTAAATAATGATAAACACATTTAATTTACTGCTTTACACCAAGCCACGAACTCAATTGTTATAGTTGATTCCCCTATCCAAGTCTACAAGGGGTGGTGATACTACAGCTAAAAGAGTAATATGTAGTACAAAACTTTGATAGAAGTGTATTGGATAGTAAAACTATTGCATATGGTAAATTTGGAGCATCTTCCTCTCTGCTCTAAGAGTTGGAAAAGCTATAAAAAAAATCTTATTCGGGTAGCTAATTTTCTTCACATCCTATTCTCTAATTTTTGGATTTCCAGCTTTTTTCTATTTTTTCTTTAAAATCTAGTGTTACCAAATAGGCTATGAGTTTTAAGATAAAGTACTTCTAATTAGATACTATATTTATTATATTATATGTTGTACTGCCATTTACAATAAATTTTGCATCCTAATCACGGAGTATATTCATCTCATAGACACCTGGTGCAAAAGTGGAGGAATTGAAGCTCATAACTAAAGCCGTTTAATCAGACAACTTTACTTCATAGTTAACATGAAGTTAACAATAAAATAGAATCTGAATATTGGCATTCATCCATAAGGGAGGTTTCATGAAGTTAGAGGCTTTTGCAGGATAAAACAAATTGAAGAAGCTAAAGTCTGACTTTTGATCCCAAACAAATTCAGGAAGCTAAAATTGAACTGAGCACTTGGATTTTATGACAATTTATGGCTAAATGATCCCAAACCTCTTCTTGAGTTATATTACTTATATATACATTGTCAAATCACTTCCCTAATGAAATTTTATGCCGTACACTGTTGTATATTGACACAAGTATACTTCTATATTTTTGAAATACAAGTTACATTTACGCATTACATTTACATTACATTTATGTCAAAAGAACACTATAGCTTGTTTAAATTTTATGCATCAGATACATATTGCTTGTTTCATCTTAATACCATTTTGAGAATTAAAGTTTTATCTTAATATGTCAAAAGGCATAGCCCAAATCTTTACCAGTAGATCTGTCTTTGGCTTATACTCAAAATGCTTAAACTGCACAACAAGAAAGAAACAATAATAGTGAGAAAAATAAGATGATAAAAGTAAGAAAGAAGCCTTACATATCCTCTAAAACTACGAAGAGGGTATAAAAATATACAATAGCTGTTTGATATTGGGATTTAATGCCACGAGATGTGCTCCACCTGAGATTTTAAAACAACTTAAAATAAAGGAAATTAAACCTTACATTGGAGAAGAAGGAGGGGTCAAGGGGATGAAGAAGGCGACAAAGATTGATGGCGATCGTTTGTGGACGAACTGAGTCTTCAGACCTCAGCGGCTAACCTAACCAATTGTGTGGAGTGGTCCGAAAGTGTGGAACAAAAACTCAAAAAGTGAGAAGGGGTAGAGGATTGACCTGGGTGGAGTGGGCGAGGCTTTACTAACGGGATGGTAGATCATGATACTGTTTATTAACGGCAAAAGGAAGGTAGGAGATGTTACAAATACGTACTTAAGCATGGTGTACATGTCTATTAAGCATTAAGATACCACCAACAATTTTTTTATACCCACAATACCTCAACCCTCATTCACTCTTATTAGATTGTAGAGATATTTTCTTTATTAAAAAATGAGGCCTCCTAATTAATTTTGCACAGGGCCTCTAATGAGTCGGGACCGGCCCTGCTTGTCACCGGGGCCCACTCTTGCAGGGGGCCTCCATAAATTTAGTACTCCCTCCCGTTCCTTACGACTTTGCCAAGTTTGACCGGCACAAATATTTATAAAGTAAAAACCGCGTGATTGAGGTTTGTGCATTATCTGAAATTATCTGGAACGACAAATTCTTTACTTGAAAAGGAAAGTGGCAAAGTTAGTGGGACATCCAGAAAAGAAAAGTTGACAAAGTTTTAAGGGGCAGATGGAGTATGAAATATTAGTTATAGGTTGATTTTTCTATATGTTATGTATTATTCAATATTTCTAAATATATACCCCGTATAACTTTTAGATTGTCTAATTTGTGTAATTTAAACATCAGAAAACATATACTCCATCCGGTTTTATTTAATCTTCACACTTTGACTTCACACAAAATAAGGAAAGAAATTTGACTTTACTGTAGAGTACACTGTTGAGGCACTGTTTGACACTGTTTGGCACTGTAGAGACACTGTTTGGCACTGTTGAGACACTGTTTGGCATTGTTTTGATGTATATTTCTTTGCCAAAAAAGGAAATAAGGAAGTGTGAAGTTTATTTTAGACCGTCCCAAAAAGGAAAGTGTGAAATTTATTAAAAACCGGAGGGAGTATTTCACTGAATTGTCTAATTTATTTTTATTTCATTGTTAAATTTTGTATTTTTTTCTTTTTTTAGGGGGGCTCAATTCCTCATTTGGAACCGGGCCTCTGAAATCATTAGACGGCCCTGGCTTACCAATGTGGTAGCCTTAGGTGTCATATATATAATAAAATATGTCCTGAATACATTAGGAAACTTAATAAAGATGGAAACCTAATTAATGGTATCAATTACTCTATTACACCTCCTCAAGCTGTGCAGGGGAAACAATGTGCAGATTGTTTCTAAGAAAAATAAAACGTCGTGGTGACAGACATTTAATGAGAATATCTGCCAACGGGAACTGAGTAGGAACATAGCGAACAACCAGATCTCCATGCGAAACTCTTTCTCGAACAAAGTGATAATCAATGCAGATGTGCTTGCTCCTGGCATGCTGAATAGGATTAGTGGACAAGTATGAAGCAGAAACATTGTCACATAATAACTGGACTGGTTCTCGAATGGTGATGCCTTACTCGAACAAGATGGATCGAATATGCAGTGTGTCTTGAACTGTGTATGCAATAGCTCTATATTCAGCCTCTGTAGAAGATTGGGAGACAGTGGGTTGCTTCTTGGACTTCCATGTATGAGATTAACTTCGGACCCAAGAAAAGAGTAAACCCAGAAGTAGACCGGCTACTGTCAGGACCACCAGCTCAGTCAACATCAGAATAAGCCTACAAAGTAGGAGAAGAAGTGTTGGACTGAAGAAGCAAGCCGTGAGCAGCAGACCCTGGAGATACCTGAAAATACGCTTAACAGCTAACAAATGAGTAGTACGGGGCGCATGCATAAATTGGGAGACTAGGTGAACAGCAAATGTAATATCAGGTCGAGTCATAGTCAAATACTGCAGAGCACCTACCATACTTCTGTACTCAGTAGGATTTGCAAGGAGGTCCCCATCAGTGAGAGATAACTTAGTTCGAGTAGGAAGTGGAGTATGAACCGGTTTAAGAGTGTGGAGATGAAACCTGGTGAATTGATCGGACACATATTTTTGTTGAGACAGAAATAAACCAGAATTCGTGCGAATAGCCTGGACACCTAGGAAAAAATGTAAATCCCCCAAATCCTTCATGGCAAAACAACGGCCAAGACACGAAATAAAGGTGGAAATAAAGGAAGGGGAATTACGAGTGATAATAATGTCATCCACACACAAGAGAAGATAGAGAATATGGGATCCATGATAGTAAATAAATAGATCGAGAATTATCAGACTTACTACAGACAAAACCATGGGTTAATAAAAAACTACTGAACCGATAAAACCAAGCTCTTGGAGCTTGTTTAAGACCAGATAGCTTTCCAGAGCCTGCAAACATGATTAAGAAATTGAGTATGAATAAACCCAGGAGGCTGACGCGTATAAACTTCTTTAGTTAGATTGACATGGAGAAAAGCATTTTTGACATCTAACTGACGAATAGACCACTGATATGAGACAACAAGAGATAAAACAATGCGGACAGTAGTGGGTTTAACAACGGGACTAAGAGTATTAGAAAAATCCACATTAAATTTTGTGGATCCATTTAGATCCCTGTGCAACCAGATGTGCCTTATAACACTCAACAGACCCATCAACATTAAATTTTGTTTTATAAATCCATTTAGACCCAACCACATTTTTACTATCATCAAATGAAACTAAATCCCAGGTATTATTATCAATAAGTGCATTAAACTCTTCAGCCATAGCAGCTCTCCATTTAACATCTTTATTAGCCATAGAAAACACATGAAGGATCACATGCTGAAATATCTGTTTTGAGAGTAAAAATATTTTTGGGTTTAAAAATTCCGGCCTTGACACGAGTTTGCATAGGATGACAATTTTTAGGAGAAGGTGCAGGTGGGGACGGGCTCGAGCTCGGGCTGGAGGCAATGCGGCTGATGGTGTGGTTAGAGACAGTCCGCTCCGAGGAGGCTATAAGTGCGGCAGAGGTCAGGTTTGGCTGCTGGTTGTGGTCTGAGGTGTTGTTGCTGGCCGGCGGCCGCAACAGTGGTCTGGGGTGGTCGGGGAAGCTGGTGAAGGGGTCGGTGGGTGGCGGGGTGGCGATTGGCAGAGGTCGATGGGCTGCCGCGGCTGACTGGGAAGGTCTGGATTGATGGACGGGCTGACTGGCAGAGGACGAAAGGGTTGATACTCATGCATGGTCACCGAGCTGTCGATTGGCATTGTGGAAGTGTCCTTTGCACGTGCTGAAATTAAATCGGAATAAGGAAAATAATTTTCAAAAAACCGCACATTCCGATTTATGTAAATCTTGTCAGTAATAGGATTAAAGCAACGATAACCTTTGTATTCGGGGGGCATATCCTAAAAAGACACATAAGGTGGATCTAGGAGACAGTTTATTGGCAGAAGTGGCATTAAAATTTGGAAAATAGGCACAACCAAACACACGCATAAAAGAGAAGTCGGGAGATTGGTGGAATAATTTTTCAAACGGAGATATGCCATTTAGATTTGGAGCAGGAAGCCGATTAATGATAAAAATTGCGGTAAACACAACATCTACCCAAAAATTTGCTAGCAACTTTGCATCAAAGAGCATAGTGCGAGTTAACTCAACTATATGCCAGTGTTTACGCTCAGCAACTGGGGACGGCTGAGTGATAGAAATAGGATAAACGCCACCATTACTGGAAGCTTGGAGGAGCACCTTCCCCGAAATTGTGTCCTTAACAAAGACAGAAATTTTATCAAAAATCACAAAACAATTATTATCGGCACACAATCGTTGGATGGAGAGAAGATTATATTTAAGATTAGGCACATGAAAAACTGTTTTTAAATGGAGAGACCGAGGTTTAGTAGCAAAATGCAAATTGCCAATAGTCATAACAGGAAGATTAGATCCATTAGCAACTGTAATTTTTGATGGTCCAGAATAAACAGATTTATTATGCAAAATACCTTCATTTGAAGTCATATGAGCGGAAGCACCTGAGTCAGGATACCAAACAGCTGGAGTGGATTGACCTGTGGAGACGGCCAGTGTAGGAGCCTGAGCTTGAACAAAACGAGACGTATGGTTACATGTGATCCTTTTATGTTCTTGTACCCCGGCTAAATGCTATTTTAATGAAATAAGCACTTTACCATAAAAAATGGTACCAAAAATGAATTAAAGTATCAATAATTAGTTCCGACGGTCACATAACGTAATAAGTACATTTTACAAAGTTTAGTTTCATTTTTATAACGAATTGATTTTAATTGTTAGATAAATTAAATATTAGAAGTGAAAAGTGAGTTGTAGGCTCTCTTCGAACAAATTTTAAACTTGAAAGTTGAAACTAATGGTTAACACCACGTAGTGAACAAAAGTTAAATATCTTTATATAATATAAAGTAGCAAAGTTGCTACTATTTTTGGAGGTAAAAATCCCGCCCAATTTAAGGGCATAATGGGAAATCTTTATGTAAGACTTTAAAAGACCGCCATTGTTATTAGTCCATAAATGCAATCCTCCGGTACAATATTTCCATAGTATTTGCTCATATATATATATATATATATGGAATGCACAGTATCATTAATACTCCGTAAATAACGTATATCTAGACGGCATACCCATAAATAACGTAAATAACCATGTACTCCGTATATCATTAGTAAGAGTACTCCATAGTACGAAGTATTTGGTTTAATTGGTTATATATTTGCCTGTATATCTTGTAATATCAATTACGGAGTATCAGTAATCAACCACCTTGGAGACCTTATTTCGGAAAGTATTAGCACGTATCATATATATACACACCTTATACTATAAGTGTATAAACTATAAACAATGTATCAAAAGTAGAACAAATAGTAGTTGGATATAAATACGTACATTTTTCCATATAGTAAAACTACTATAATTATTATATGGTCCTAACATTACTTAGCTATAATAACAATAACAATAATAGTAATAATAGTGATAAGAGTAACAATAATTATAACCTAAAACCGAAATGGAATGATTGTCATTTTCCCATAGCTATATATGTTATTAAAATTATAATTATTGTTACTCTTATCACTATTATTACTATTATTGTTATTGTTATTATATCTAAGTAATGTTAGGACCATATAATAATTATAGTAGTTTTACTATATGGGAAAATGTACGTATTTATATCCAACTACTATTTGTTCTACTTTTGATACATTGTTTATAGTTTATACACTTATAGTATAAGGTGTGTATATATATATATGATACGTGCTAATACTTTCCGAAATAAGGTCTCCAAGGTGGTTGATTACTGATACTCCGTAATTGATATTACCAGATATACAGGCAAATATATAACCAATTAAACCAAATACTTCGTACTATGGAGCACTCTTACTAATGATATACGGAGTACATGGTTATTTACGTTATTTATGGGTATGCCGTCTAGATATACGTTATTTACGGAGTATTAATGATACTGTGCATTCCATATATATATATATATGAGCAAATACTATGGAAATATTAATTGTACCGGAGGATTGCATTTATGGACTAACAATGGCGGTCTTTTAAAGTCTTACATAAAGATTTCCCATTATGCCCTTAAAGTGGGCGGGATTTTTACCTCCAAAAATAGTAGCAACTTTGCTACTTTATATTATATAAAGATATTATATAAAGATAACATATACCACGTACAACATATACCATCCCGGTTTAAGTAATTTTTCATTTGAAAATGACACGATTATTCAGACAATATTAAATAACGTTATTTGCGTATATTTTGATAATTAGTTTTGATACATATAAAATATAATAATTTCATTGATGATAATTATTGTGATTTATAAGTGTATAATTTTTATAATTTGATGATTAAGTTCTTATTTACTAAATATTTTCTAAAATAGAAACAAGAACATCATAAAAAAAATAGAAACAAGAAGAACATTCTAAAGAGTAAGTGAAAAGTTTAAGCAGGGATAGAAGGAGTAATATAATAAACTTGCTAAATTCTTTGAGTACCAAATTATCGGCCAAAGATGGAACTCAATATTTCCAAAAAAAAAAAACAATCAACCGTTGCTAATGACGAGGTGACAAAATTAAAAATCACTATCATAGTTTAATTTTTCATAAATTTAAAATTTAGAAATATATGCTAAAATCATGCCTTTCCTGAGTTTCCTCCATTTAAAAAAAACAACACTAAAAGTAATTAATACGGAGTAGTATCAAAGTTACTTCTGGCCATAAAGGTAATTTTAGGAAATTCGTCATTATGATTTCGAACAAGGTCGTAACCCAAAAAGATGTTTTCTTTTTGACTGTTTGCAGTCTCATACCAGACCAGATCAGATCAGACTTGACTTCCGTAGTTATAAAATACACAGAGACCAGACGTTTACCAGACTAGACCAGACCAAACCAGATCAGACCAGACCAGACCAGCAAATTTCAGTCCAAAAGAAAACATCCTAATTATAAAATAATCTTTCAAAAAATATCTTTATATTATAAAGTAATACAAAGATATTTGTCAATCTTGGCCGCCCATTACTACATATATTTTTTTTACCCCGGTGTTAAGCCAAAGTAGGGTAAGGGCTGAGAAACACTTTACCAATTTATTAGACAGATGAAAGTAATACACGGTATGGGGGATTAGACCAAAACCCACCGAATCAGCAAGCATATGCATAACTAATAGCATCAAATTTAACAATTCCTATGTTTTTGGTAAATGTACTCCGTAGAATTGTTCTCAAAATGCATCAAATTTTATCAGCTTCTAATTCAAATTTCTATAAAGTTTACATAAATATCTATTTTTCATTCTAGGTTCAATAATTTGAAGTGACTGTATGCTTGACTTCACTTCTACATGCTTTAGTTTAACTTAATGCTTACAACTACAGTGAAATTAGTACTCCATCCGTATTAAAAGATCACTATATTAGGGCATCACCATCCATAAGATTATTAAGTGATTATTCTAGTGACATGGCAGATTATTTGGGAGAGCATGGTTGAGTGAGAGAGATTATTGGACAGAATTAATTGATAGAATAATCTGAGATCAAAATATGAAACCAGATTAATTTGAGATTATCTATGAAATTAGAGTTAATTAGTTGCTACAGGACCCACAAAAGATCAGATTATTTCGGGATGATGGTTGAAGGTAATTCGGAGGGGATGAGATTATTTCCAAAACATTTATGTGGCAAATTTTAAAAGGTAAGAGTCACAAATAATCAGATTATTTTAAAATCATGAATGTGGATGCTCTTAAACATTGGCTCACTATTTTAGAGAGAAATAGTAAGAGTACGGAATAGTGTTTAAAAAGTAGGAAAGAAAGTGGAAAAATAGGAAAGAGAAGATAAAAAGTGGAAAAAAATAAGGTAATTGATTATTTTTAAAGGAAAAGTTTATCAAAGAAGGAAAGTGTAAAAAACTTTTTAATACATCTAAGAAAAGAAAGTGTAGTTAACAAACATTTAAATACGTAGGGAGTATTTATAACAATTAATTTAATTTAGGGAAAATGGAAACTAATAATTCAACCTTTTAGCAGTCTTCTTACAATAGTCTCACCTTTTCGTTATCAATAATAATCCAACATTTGCATCCCATCTTCATTCGCTGGTCTCTGACCGGTTAATGACCTGTTATTCCAAGTTATTTTCTTATCTTTGCAAAATATTATCTTTGTGAAAGGTGAGATTTATGGTATAATGATTTGCAAAGATAAGAAAATAACTTGGAATAGCAGGTCATCAACCGGTCAGAGACCAGTGAATGAAGATGAGGTGAAAAGGTTGGATTATTCATGAATAACGAAAAGGTGGGACTATTGTAAGAAGACCGCTAAAAGGTTGGATTATTAGTTTCCATTTTCCCATTAATTTATAAAAGTATTACATTCAAGTGAAAGTATATTTCAACCCTTTTTAGAATAGAAATTACTTCAAATAGGACTAAAACTATGACAAAAGTTCAAAATAGGACTTGCTATACTTTTATTCCAACATAGGATCATATTGGCCTGGTCTTATGGGAACATACCTATTTTTTCATTCCATTCTTACCCCTCCTTTAAATATGTGTAAAAGGTGGTCAAGAGTCATAATTAAATGTTTAATTCATAATAAATTTGAAAAAAAAAATCAAAAAATCTTAGAAAAATAATTAAAAAATTAATAATTTTTTTATAAAATAAAAATTTAAAATTCTTTTTCTTTTTTATTTTTTCTGAAAATTAATAAAAAATAGTAAAACTCCATAAAAAATTAAAAAAAATATGAATGTCTTTCCCACCGCCTGTACTACCTCCCTGCACCACTAGCCTCATGGCATATTACTCTTTGAGAATGCCAACACTTTCATTCTGGCAACTTGAATCATTCTGACTTCTGCCAAAATTATGGCATTCGTAATGAATTTAAAATTTTTTCCCCGGTGACAGGAGGTGGTGGTACTACCTCCCTGCACCACCACCTCCGACCGTTAAAGAAATGACATATTTACTAAAAACTTTTTATTAAATACCAAAAAAAATTACTAAAAAATTCCAAATTTTTATATATAAAGATATTTTACAAAACTTCTGATCATTTTTATGCACGTACCACTAAAAAAAGATTGTCCTGATTTACAAAACATAGGGATGATCAACAATATAAACACTACACATTGTAGTATTGTACTATCGTGACATTTTCATTGTCTCATACAACTTATTCTTACAATATGTACTTTTAGTAATTTTACTAAAAATTCTTCATACGACCTACTAATTCATTGTGAGTAAACTGACATTATATGACCAGCGTTATAAGATTATACGATATTATTGTTTCTATATATACTAGTAAATCACCCGTGCGATGCACGGCCGGAGAATTTCTATCTCATCTTTTCTACTTTCAAATTGTTTTCAAAACAATCGCCACAAAAGACTTATTGACAATAATACAAAACTTTGCCAATAAGTTACAAAGTACACAATTCACGATCAGCCACAGTAATAAAATAATAAAGTACACCAAAATAATTCTACAATGACCTATAGGCATTTGTTAAAAACGGAATGGAATGCAACGCTACACGTTATTGAAAACTTCCTCATAAACAACAATTTCAGTGGCATTCGCGGTCTTGCCGCTGTCATCACATATAAGAATTCTCAAACCACGCCTGTTGGTCACTCTTGAAACCGCAACATAGAGTTGTCCATGCGTGAACACAGGTTTCCTCAACAACAAATCCACCCGTGCGATGCACTGTCGGTGAATTTCTAACCAATTTTTTCTTCCTTCATAATTTTTTCAACACCATCGGCCCAAAAATATTTGCTGATAATAAAAACAAACCTTTGGAGTACACTTACCAAGTACACAATTCAAGATTAAGCAAATATTAAACATGGAAATATAATAACCAAACCAAAATAATTCTGCAAAGATCAACACACATATGTTAAAAACTGAATTCAATGCAACGCTAGACGTTATTGAAAACTTCTTTATAAACCACATTTTGAGTGGCATCAGTCGTCCTGTCGCACTCATTGCATATAAGTATTTTCAATGCAACGCCAAACGTTATTGAAAACTTCTTTATAAAGCCAAAAAAATAATACCTTGAGAAAAAGTCACAAACATAAAGGAAATAATAACCCAAAATCTATAAATCAGTACTTTGAAAAGAATTAAAAGTGTAATACTTTGCATGAATATAAGCAGTGCTAGGTCCGAAACGAACGTCACGGCCAGAACACGTCATACGCGTCATGCATTAACAGTAAGTTTTTTTCAAATCTTTTAACGGAGTTTGAATTAATTTGGAACACGCGACATTAAATGCTAGTATAACACAAAAGGAGTTCTCGGAAAAACGAAAACATGACCAAAAATCAATCCTTAAATAAAAACAGAAGTGTCTTACTCTATAACCTAAACCGAAGCAACGGATACCTACTATAAAACACAATAATAACATGTTATAAGCGAACAATATATTAATTATTGAATATACAAAGATATTCATTGTCAGCACAAAAAATGGGAAAAAATGGATAAATATTTTAAAGGCTAAAAAAATTAATGCATATGAAATAAATTTTGGAAAAAACCAAACACTTAACTCGGTTCAAATCCAAAAGAACGAAGGCCAGTTTATTTCCGCAGCAAAACCCATAAAAACAAAACACCAGCGGCCCAAACAACCCAAAAATCAAAGCCCAATAACCCAACCCTTATCCTCGTTGAACAGGTCAATCCCACCCCAAACCCTCCTGAAAAGATCGGAAATGATCCGACACTCAGAGCTACTCCATCTCTAACGAACACATCGGAAAAGATACCCACTGCCCCATCGCATACCACCGTCAGAACTCGAAAATAACACCCCAGCCTGAAGAAAACAACATCGGATCCTCAACCTCCGAACCTAACTCCACAACATAGACCACTTCTCCACCATACTGAGACGGCACTCCGCCCTCGATCCCTAACGACGACGATTAGGAGAGGTCAAGAGCGCTGCGGCAAAGACCCCAAACGACACATGTTGTTACCAACGGGGATGGATCTACGACGTTAAGCAATAGGCTTCACAGGTAACTTTCCTCATCCCAAATCACACCAAAACTCAAACCCTACCCCTGAGCCTTTACATTCACGAACACAACACAACTCCTGAACACCAACCTTCTTTAACCACCAACAACACAAACATATATTTTTTACCCAAAAAACTTAACAAACCTCCCGATCTATCATTTTTTCTTCTCATTCGGTTGTCAGAGACAAACCCCAACTTGCAAATGGTTTTGAATTGAAAAAATTGTATTTTGTAAGAATTAATAAAAACCGAAAAAATATAGTCCAAAACACATCAAGGATTAAACACATAGATCTGCAAGATCCGAACTTCTGTCTATTTTTCCACCATGATTTAAACATTAACCCAAAATTTTACCCAATATTTTTGCGGAAACATTAATCAAGCATTTTTTAACAAACATAGTAATTTTTTTTCATCATACCGGTTTTTCCAGATTAATTTTCGCATGTATCCCACTTAAAGCTTATTAATTAGCTTTGATAAAATATTAAAATTTTAATAATAATCTCCAAAAACATATTTCTAAATTTTTTAATTTTTTTTTCCTTTTCGCTATTAATTCATATAATATAATTTCATATCATTTTTTCATGGTGACAACCCCGGTACCCTTTTAAAAAATGGGGGTACCGTACCTATCATTCATTTGATTGGACCACATCACTTTATCATTTTTAATTTAGATTTAAATAATTCAACTTTAACATTCTCATTGGTCCATGTGGACAAAGGTATGATATCTTTCGGTACCATAGAATCTACCTTTTTTCAAATCACTGATAATTTAGTTTTTAGAAATTTATTTAATCAGAGCCTTTTTTTTAGGAAAATTCGGAAATGTCTAGGTTTTTTATAAAAGACCCTGTCAATTTTATAAGGCACAAAAAAATACTAAAACAAAAATCTTAACAGAAGAATCTAGACACAATTGAAACGTACAAACCAAATAATGAGCAACACTGCGTAACTACAGACCGTGGGCGTGGGCCCACCCACGTTCTATTTTCAAAATTCAAAACACCCACCCTATACACATCATTTAATTCCAACAACCCACCACCCGCTACTACCATTTAATATTCTTGAACCACTCAAACACTACCCACTCCTCAAGTCTTTAACACATCGGACCCTCCCACTCCCAACCGCCCAACTTAAATGCTTCGATTAAATCGACCGGTCACAAATTCTCTTTCTTTATAAAAAATCACAACTTCAAATTCAATCGTTTAAAACCCCAACCTACAACAATAATCACAACTTATAAATTCAATGTATTTTATGATACCATGATATTATTTGTTTATGATACAGAGTCAGTTGTATTAAAGATTTTTAATATCAAGTGTATTTATTTTAAAAAAATAGTTTATTTTTTAGAACCGTAATTATTTTAATGGTTTTGAAATTTTTTTATAATTTTTTATTCAACCCTTTTAAATCAAAGAAGTCCAAAATTGCCAAATGATGGTGTGCATTTATAAGATAAACCTTACCAAATCATTTACAATGTGTTACATAGTAGCCAGAATTTATTATGTATTATAATAATATGATGCTATCAATAGCTCTGAAAGGGCACAAAAGCTTGTATTATCATTAATTAAAAACATTATAAGAACTGCCAAGGTTAAACGAATTGCCTTAGACATGCCAGCCAATCAGGGGGTGGTATGTGGTGGAGTTTTATTTGGATAGTTTATTGTGTATCCATCTTACGAACTGTCACGGTAAAGCGAATTGCCTTGGACATGCCAGCCAATCAGGGGGTGGTATGTGGTGGAGTTTTATCTAAATAGTTTATTGTGTATCCATCTTACGTACTGTCACGGTAAAACGAATTGCCCTGGACATGCGCCAATCGCGGGGTGGTATGTGGTGGAGTTTTATCTGGATAGTTTATTGTGTACAGGGTTGTTAACATTTTTTCCTAATATTAGTAAGAAAAATTCTCCCACCAAATTGCTTAAAATCAAAAAAAGGTTCAATTTAAGCATTTCAGATTGCTGCCAAATTTTTATACATGTTTTACCTTGGGCTATTCACCCCAAGTCTGTGTTACTCATAAATCTCTTCCATAAAAAGATTGGCATTGCAGATGACTGACTTATAACAAAGGTTTACATGTAAAATTTGTAGGGATCTTCAAGATCATTAATGTTTGGTTCTGAACACTGCCTACGACATGCCAACCCCCTCCCCCCTTTTATTTTTTTAATTTAAGCATTAAATTGTTGTAATATTATGAAGAATACACACTACATGCACCCCCCCTCCTATTTTGTTAATTTAATGTTGTAAATGTTGTAATAATTAGATATGTGGTCTCTATGATTTAGGGCACCGGAGTCTACCTTGGAACAGGCTACCGGTATGTTTCCCTACGCACAACTTCAACTTATATTTCGTTCTATAACTTTACCTGAAATTAAGTGGCAATCCACGTCTGGTCTACAAATTGTTTTCAAATCACACACTTACATGGATCCACAAAACTTTTCTATAAGAACAGGAAATTGTTTTATAATCACATATTTACAAAATCACATTGAAGTATAACTCTTATGTCTGGTATAGAAGTTCGTAAGCACAACTTAAACTATCAACGTTAGAGGTATAATAATCCAATGCACATTTTCCAAACGAAAGAGATGCACAAAAATTGTTTTGATCATATTTCAATAGATCAACCCCAAAAAAAACTTTTTATTCAGTTACTGCAATTTTACAATAGTGAACAATGAACTGATCTGGGATGTGTGCGTGAATCTTGGACCCCTGAAGTTCAAAAAGATTTTGCATCAAAGTTTTTATAAAAGATGTGGACAAACATAATATGCATGTAAATCATAGAAACTGAATCCCCTCATCACGAAAGACGACCTCCAAAGACTCAGGGAAGCAGTCATGAGCCGGCTCTCACTAAACCCGTATCGCCCTAGCCTTGATTGCCCAAGTCGTTTTGCTTTGGTCTATCTCTCTGAATAGAGACCACATGCGAACCATTTTCCAGAAAAGTTTGTTGTGTTTTTAGCTACCTTGCTACGTATGAATGTGGTGCTGTAACACTGAGTATGGCTGCTTTTATAACAGGAAAATCGGTCTGCCTAATCCTTCCCAAACAGTGTACAATGTTCTTTAACCAATCAGAATTGTTTTTGGATCTGGGGGGAAACTGGTTTTCAAAATTTGAATTCTAAATGGTTACAACAAAGCAAAACCAATAATTGACCTTTCTTCCGTATATTAACTGCTCAGCAACCAAACCGTCCAATGAAAATGAAGCACGGTCAATGGCAAGTCCAAATTAAATCTGTACAGTGTCTCAAACGGCCTACTCCGCTCATTTCTTGCAAAATTCTCACATATGTGCCCTAACTTTCCGATTTTTACACACCGAACCTCTCAGTCAATAATGTATTATTGCACATTAGACAACACATCTGAAAGCGACGTTTTTGAGAGGGAAAATTCAGCCCAAAGTTATTTTGCTTTTAGACTATAATAGATAATAGATGTGTTGAACACCCGTGTTATGTACAGTTAGTGAATTTTTCACATGTTTAATCGTTTTTAGTCAAATTCGAAATAAAGAATAAACGTATAATAATTCTAAATGAATCATGTCGAATAAAAAAACATCAATTTAGAATTATAGTCCATACAATAATGAATTTTGATATGTGATTCAATATATTAAATTCGATTAAGCACAGATTACACACAACATAAATATAATTTGAAAACATTTGTTGCTAAATGTTATGAACCACTTCTAATATGCTATGCTAAATATTATTTTTACGAATTGCATTTTTTTAAAAGAGTTGCCTTTGTAAACTTGCAAAACACGGGGGGGGGGGGGGGGGGGTAATTAGGATTATATATTCACCACTCGATTCACAATCTCCCATATTCAAAAACACATTTATCTAGCTATTTTTTTCCCATTCACGGTTGGTGATTTTTTCATCTGTTCAAACATGTTTAGTCAAATTTGGAATAAAGACTAAACTTGTATTCTAAATGAACCGTTTAGAATATAAAAAAAAGAACAATTTAGAATTATGGTCCCTAAAATAATGAATTTTGATATGTGATGCAATATTTTGAGAAATAGTTTTGATGAGTATATAACTGTGATATTATAGATATATTAATTTTAACATTTGATGATTAATTTGTCATTTAGGATTCCTGACCGTTTCTTAAATAAGAAATGATAACATTTATTTAAAACAAATAAAACTAACCCATTTGTGAGAATGTTAGGCATATATCCTAAGCATAGTAACAGGTAAGATTAAGAGGCCCATTGATTGTGAGCATGTGAAATCCAACCACAAAAGTCCACCCCATTAAACCATATAATCTCCCAGAATCCAACCCTTCATTTGTTTCCAACACTCCGTTTTCTTCCTCTCAAAATGAATAGGCCAGGCATTTGGTCATTACTCCCACAATTTCATTTCTTCGTTTCAAATCAATCGACCATCGATTTGTTCCCAGCATTTCATTTCTTCCGTTCAAAATCAACAGGCCAGGCGATCTCTCCAACCATCCGCATCTTAAACCTACTGGACGGTCAAATTCATCTGAGGTTACCCCAATCCGACACTGATTCTCTGCCACCTTAATCACTCGTCTCGCCGCCGGCCGTGTATCCACCGACGGTAGTCCTCCTCCACCTCGTCAGCTTCATCCGCCGCTCTAAGCTCTATAAAAACGGTAAGAATACACTCCCTCCACTACACACCTCAATCTCACCGATTGAACTTCCCTTAAAACAAACCAATTGGACCTGTATGTAAATCAACACATCCACAAGCTAAGAATCTAGCAGATCTGTGTATATTACTTCCACGGTACTCAAGATTTTTGGCACAAAAAAGATTACAATTATACATGAATGGATTTCTTCTATCCATAATGTAATATCTTTCAAAAAACATTAGCTGAAAATTTAATACTCCATAAGATACAATGACTGTGATTTTTTTAAATCAACATCCATATTTTAGTACCGAAATATTTTAGTACCGAAATATTTTAGTTTTCAATTCATATTTTGGTTTTTGTACCGAAATATTTGAAAGTTAAATGACCATGGATTTTTTAATAGATTTAAAAAATTTAATTGTTAAATACGGAGTAGCATTACTTGTCTTACAATTTTTAATTAAAAAATATGACATTAAATGTATTGTTTTAAAATAGATTTGAAATTCAATTTCTAGACATTTCTAAAATTGTACGTAATAATAAAAATACTCCGTATAAAGTAACACATGGTCTTAAATAAATGTCACATGTCACGAATTCTCTATACTCCGTATAATACGCAGTATAAGACATATCGTCCCCCAAGATCATTAAACCCACCACCAAACTGGCAAACTGTACTTTACTATTGAGACCATTGGAACCCAACCGACCTCATTATATACCATGACCAACCCACCCAAACTCTGGCTTTATAACCCGAGCAGTTCACCATGAACAATATTTCCCCAACACCAAGTGAACTGTAACTCCCAATCTCTACCAACGCCCACCTCTAAACCATACGTTGGTGCGTTGCATCACATGAAATCAGACAAAACAATTCAACAAAAAATAGCATTTTTACACCTCGCCAAACCACAAATAATACAATCCATTATTCTTGTAATGAACCACAGGAAGCACTTTAACAACCACTATATTTTTAATTTAAGAATGAGGCAACAGGTATGGTTATTTTTTTAATTATGTAGTTATATTTCAAACATGTAAACCACTAATGATTCAATCTTCTATAGGTT
This sequence comes from Cuscuta epithymum, assembly GCA_945859915.1. Taxonomy (NCBI): domain Eukaryota; kingdom Viridiplantae; phylum Streptophyta; class Magnoliopsida; order Solanales; family Convolvulaceae; genus Cuscuta; species Cuscuta epithymum. Next base: position 737,447 of record CAMAPF010000974.1, read on the forward strand.
TTTCTTGGAGCTTTGAACAATAATCTGTCCAATCTGTTATCATTGGGGGATTTCTTAACACACAACAGGCTAAGCAGACGGGTATGCCTTGCCTTCATGTTTTTTATACTATTTATTTTGTTAAATAACCTCACCACTAACAAAAACTGACCACTTTATAAACTGCACTATATAAGGAATCCTTTTTATCTTATTGTTAACAATTGATTACTGTACTGTTTTGGTGTTAAATAATAAACAGAACTCAATATCATCCTATATTGATATTTTTGTACAATTGTTTATTGAGTTCTGTTTATCTTTTAAAGTTACTTAAAAGGGAATTGTTTTTTGACATTCCCTTTATACAGCTGTGCTGAAACCTCTCTCAATACATGCCACTGATTTCGTTGGATTCTAAAGTGAATAATTTTTTTTCAGCTTACTTAATCCCTCTTTCTGATCCAAAAACAATAATTTAGTGATTCGTAAAAAATCTTTGCATTTGCAGGATGACCATTGTCCTTTTTTGAAAATTTGGAATTCATTAGCACGTGCCGTATTGGGTCTATTTGTGATCCTGATTTGAAAAGTTTCTATCTAATAAATAGATATAGGCTGGAAGTAAGTTGGAATTAGGAGAAGGGGCGCGGCAACAGAGTTCACAGGTATGTCTCTAAAATAGAATCTATAATTTCCAATTTTCCATATTTATTATACTAAGAGAACTGCATCTTTCTATCTGTCTATTTATTAATACTATCTATTAAAACTAAAAAAAAAGATTGAAGTCACGAAAAGAAGGAACATCTTTAACAATAGTTGAGTTACATGTGTGTTAGTACAAAGTATTACAAAATCATTACTCTTAAATTGCAATTTGAATCTATTTTTCAAGAACATAAATGAAATATGATTGCATTTTAACGTGCATAACCTTTATAAGTAGCCTAAAATAGTTAGTGAGATGGTTTGATTCCTTTAGACATGCCATTAAAAAGATTAGCGAGCTAATGAAAGTATATTGTCATCAAATCAGAAACTGAAAATGTACCAATCTCCGCCTTCTCACTGATAATATCCTGGACCTGAAGTAAATGTTAGGGTTTTCAAAAGATTAATGTTGTTTAAGAAACCCAGTCTGTAAGTATTTGTGGTAATCATTAACAACAAAAAGTTCTCAACTATGAAATTTCGTCCGGAACTAATATGGAATGTGAGATGGATCTTTGAGCCCTGCAAATATTAAAACTTGTTTAATATGCCATCAGAATATGAACAGTGGATCAGAAATAATGATTTTTTTATGTTTGGAAGCTCTTTATAGTGAATTACTTCCTACAATCTGAATGAAAAAAATCATCATTTTGCAGTCTCACAATATAGTTAATAGCAGCTTCACCATTAAATTTGAATATGTAATTCAAATTAAAAATAACATTAAAAGCTTTGTACCTCATCACCATCGAATTTAATTTCTTGTGATTCTGGGAAATCATGGTAGTGTTTTGATTCATTTTCTTATTTGCCCTTGTAGATGCGAATCAATGTGAGAGCAGCAGAGCATTGGTTCTCCTTTTATAGGTGTGAACAGCATGGGCAGCCCATATACATCACTGTGCGCACCTCCATTGCTAGCCAATTAAAACAGACTCAACACTTGGAGGGAACACTGTTCTCCTTAGATTTCAAATTGCAATAGTGTGACCCATTAATCATTTTTGAGTGGGAATCCAATCCCCAACACTGTACACTTGATTGAGACACCATTCAACCATTCTTACAATACTGTACCACCGTTTTGAAAACCAATAGAAATTGAAAATTTTGAATAGTGATCTGTGAATCTTAACCCAAAGCAGTACGTCACAACCAATTCGCACGCATCTCTTGACCAATTTTACACGCAACAATTTTAGGAAACAACTTGTACGTATTTCTTTTTTATTAACCCAAACTCGGTTTATTGAACAACCAAGTGAGTCATCCTTGACAGTGACATTTCTGAGCGGGAGTTTCATTCACAAAATCATTTTGCTATTAGATTATAATAGATAATAGATACTCCATATAAAATATAATTTTAAATAACCTTCATAGTACTATTTTATTCTAGATATTCCCGTGCATCGCACGGGTACATCGTCTAGTGGTAAATTAAATATGAAGTTGAACTCACAAAATTCCCCCGGTATGTCAAACATGAAATCTAATCATTTTTACAAATAAAAATGGAAATGATGAATTAATTTAAGCAACCACTCGTGTTATAGAAATCCACCTAGTTCATTTGACCATCAAAACAACATGAGAGATTTGGAACTTAAATTTACTGGGATATAATACAATGAAATTATATAGAGTACTTTTTGCATTTGTTTGGTATCCATTTTTATATGTAGATGATAGAATGTCACTAGAATAAAGTGCATAACTGCATTGCGTTATCATATACAAAGTACGTACTAGGTATATACACTAAATATAAAATGAAAATGACCCACTAATTAAGAACAGTCATAAAATGGATCTTAGCTTACAATAACGCAATGCGTTATCTTATAACAACAGTAGTTTTTATGGAACACGCAATTTTAAAATGGATCTTACAACACCCTATATCCTTACATTTTTATCGAGGATTTACTCTAGTACTCTTAAATACTCCTTCCGTAACTTTTAAATATTCCCATTTCAAAAGTAGGTAGATTAAGAATAGTGAAAGATGATATGAATTATTGAGGGTATGATGGGAAAATAGTGGAATAATGTGTTGGAATGTAGGATAAATCCAAAAAAAGTAGTTGTAATAGTGTATTATTTTAAGAATTATTGAGGGTATGATGGGAATATTTAGAAATGGGAAGATTTTTTTGTTACGGACGAAAAAGGAAAGTGGGAAGATTTTTAAGTTACGGAGGGAGTAATATACTTCGTCTATAATAATGATAATACAATGCGACAAGGTGTCAACTACAGAGTAACACCAAACAGTGTCAGAAAAATGTACTCCAAGGTAATCTTTTGCTAAAATAGCATTTTAATTAGGAAGTCAATAAAATAATTATTTCCTTAAAATGTGTGCTATTCAAATTGGAACTTATACCCACTTTGGAAGAATTTAGAAAAGGAAGGAGTAACAATTTACTATATTGTGGTAATAATAAATTACTTTTTATCTTTACTTTTATGTGTCAGATTTTTACCATTTCACATTCAAAATTTTCCATTTAATTAAGGTTCAATATGTAATTTTAGTTTGTAATTCCAATTGGATTTTGTAAGGAAGAATTATCATCGTCAAATTTCAAGATCGAAGTGCAATAAAGAAAAACAAAGAATTGTACTATATCCTTTTTTTTTTGAAGATTACTACGGAGTACTCCCTCCGTAACATATATATGTTCCCATTTGAAAAGTAGGTAGATTAAGAATAGTGAAAGGGGATATAAATTATTGAGGGTATGATGAGAAGATAGCGAAACAATGTGTTGGAATGAAGGACAAATCCAAAAAAAGTAGGTGTAATAGTGTATTATTTTTAAAATTATTGAGGGTATGATTGGAAGATTATGAAATGGGAAGATATGAATGTTACATCTAAAAAGGAAAGTGAGAAGATATAAATGTTACGGAGGGAGTATTATATATCTTATAGAAAATGTACAGCAATGCATAACGGTCGCAATGTACTACGGAGTATATCCAAATGACTAGGATGGTTCCTTTCGCTTTTTCCACCGGTCAAAATTTTCGGAGTATTTCTTTAGTCAAAACGCCCAGAACAAAAGATCTAAATATCTATGGCTAAAAAAGAGAGAGATCTATATATCCACTCTACAGTAAGTCAACAATTTTTGGTCAACCAATAATAAAAGTCAATCCTCTCTATTGATAATCAATTCAATTTTTAATAATTAATATTTACATATTTAGAAACTATATTGAAATCTCTTCAAAGTTGCACAATCCAAATTAGAATGTAATTAATGTTTGAAATCTTAATTAACCGAATAAAATAAAATTGTTTGACCAAGAAAAGTTAAATTTGCAAATCAATTCGGGACGGGGGTAGTACTAACTAAAAACGAATATTACTCAGTTTATATTTTATGGGTAAAATATTTAACGTCGGTTAAATTGATCCAAAATTGGTTGATCGATCATTTGTCAAGGGTAGCTATGTATTGATCTTTTTTGAAAAACAATGTTTCCAGTTCATGACTGTAGAATTAAACAGGCTGGAATGATGAACTATGTATGAAAGAGATGAAGAAGAAAGAAAACTTTAATTATGTTCACAAAACTATCGTATTGAACAACATTCACACAAGCCAACTAAACTGAAAGTTATACTAGAAGTATTTATAAATAGAAAAACTGCTTTAACCGAATTCTAACTAATTCAGCTAACTAGGAACTAATCCAGCTATCTAGGAGCTTCTGGAATCTTCTTAGCAGCAACAACTTCTTTTATGTTGCATGGCTTGTTGACGTGGCATGGCTGGTGTTTGATATGCCAATACCCCCTCAAGAGGAGAGTACAAATTGTGTACACTCATCTTGGAAAGTAGAGAATGAAAAGAAGCACGTCCAAGGGGTTTAGTCAAGTGATTTGCAAGTTGATGTTGAGTAGGAACAAATAGTGTATGAATGATACCATATTGAATTCATTCTGTAATGAAATGGCAATCAATTTCTACATGTTTGATTCTTTCATGATGAATGGGATTGGCAGCAAGAGCCAATGCAAATTTGCCATCACAAAAAAAAGTAGTCTTGAACACAGGTATTTTGAAGTCTTTGAGGAGTTGTAACAGACCAATGACTTATGGAGCTGAGGTAGCTAAAGCCTTATACTCTGCTTTTGCTGAACTCCTAGAGACTGTATGTTGCTTCTTTAATTTCCAAGATATGAGAGTTCCCCAAAAACATACAATACCCTGTGGTGGATCTTCTGGTATCAATACAACTTGCCCAATCTGAGTCTGAAAACCCTTTTAACTGTAAATCAGAGTTAGATGAATATAGAAGACCTTGTCCTATAGATCCTTTAAGGTATCTTAGGATTCTATGTGCTGCAGACAAGTGTGAGTATCCAGGTTTCTGCATAAACCGTGGTAATGTGTTCACAGCAAAGCTTATGTCAGGTTTAGTGATTGTGAGATAAAGAAGCTTCCCAATCAATGATCTATATACAAAAGGGTCATCTAAGTATTGATCATCATATTTGTTGAGACGAAGTTTGGTATCCATAGGAAATGACACAAGTTTGCAATCTTGGTAGCCAAAGTGCTGCAGCAGATCCATTATGTATTTCCTTTGGCATAGATAAAGACAAGAAGAAGAGCGTGCTACTTCCAATACTAGGAAAAATTTCACAGGTCCTAGGTCTTTAATTATATATTAAGTTGTCATCTAGAAATTTCTTGAGTTTGAGAATTTGTTGCATATCAGGACAAGCAACCAAGATGTCATCCACATAAACAAGTAAAATCAAGGTGAATTGATTTGTGTGCAATGTGAATAGTGAATAGTCTACTTGAGATTGAACAAAACCATAGCTTTTCAATGCAGTAGAAAGTTTAGAAAACCAATGCCTGCTTGCTTGCTTAAGTCCATATATACTTAAGAACAGTGTTATTTTCATTGGATGATAGATTGCTAAATGGAAATGTGGACTCGTGGAACACTACATCTCTGGAAATGAAGGTTTGGCAAGTATCAAGGTCATAGAGTTTGTATCCCTTGGTGTGAGAAGGATAACCAAGAAAAATACATTTTCCGGCTCTTGATTGAAACTTGGTTTTGTGACCAATGAGATTAGAGGCAAACCGTACCAAAGACAACCAAATGATTTGATCACAGAATAATCAGGTATTCGATTGTGAAACACTTCAAAAGGTGATTTAGTATTCAGAACTAAGTCTATTAACAATGTAAGTAGCTGTGAGAATGCAATCTCCCCAAAAAGGTAAGGGTAGATGTGCTTGAAACCTTAAAGCTCTGGCTATATTTAAGAGGGTTTGGTGTTTTCTTTCAGTGTCTCCATTATGCTGTGGAGTGTATGAGCAAGTGGTTTGACATATGATTCTCAGCAGAATAGAAATCAGGGATATGGAACTCAGTTCCATTGTCAGTCCTTATGACTTTAATGTGGGCAGAATATTGGGTTAAAACAAGCTTATGGAAGGATATGAGATGATGTTTAGTTTCAGATTTGTGCTTCATTAGACAACACCAAACAGTCCTAGAAAAATCATCAACTATGGTGAGAAAGTATTGAAAACCATCATAGGTGGGGATTGAAAATGGAACCCAAACATCACAATGAATTAGATCAAACGTTTTTACAGATTTGATAGTACTTATAGGGAAATACAATCTATGATGTTTTGCCATAGGGAAAATGACGAGCACTTTGTCGTAGTGTGTCTCAAATTAAATTCACTACTAAGGGCTAATACCGTAGTATAGCGTAGTAGAGTTCGTATCCACAGGGAAAGATGCTTTTTGCGTATGTGTAAGCGTAATTAATAAAAGTAAATGGAAGGGGGAATTGGAAATTTTGATAATTGAGAAAGAAAATAAAATACTAAAATGAGGGAAATAAAATATCAAAGGTAATCAACCTTGGTTTTGCTACTTTCCACTTGTTGATATATTTTAGTCGATCATTGTTATATCTATAACTTATCCCTTCTCGAATACTCAATCGAGGAGTATCTCCAATTCATCGAGGGTAGTTATTAACAACGACCGTTCATTAATAACCCTTACTATTAGTCAAGTATAGAACACCGCCATATACCAACTTGATAGTAGCATTAATCTCTTAACTCCTTGATGAAATCAATTGAGATTGATAACCTCAACACAACGGTTTTGGTTTAACCAACACAATTAATCCCTCTTAAGTTTATTAACCACGACCGTGCATTAATAAACCGAAGTTACTTACTTGTGAAACCATCAACGATTAACCATCGGTTCATTGATCGTTTCTAGTAGTAATTAATGTCGAGATGTTAACTAATTGTCATCTTAGCAACACTCTCCAACATTAATATAGAGATAGATTAAAGGAAGAATTAATATTCAAGGGAAGAAGTTAAGAAAATAACTCACAACTTTAATAATCAATTCAACAAGCTTCAAGAGCAAAACCAAGCTCAAAAGACTACCTAAAGTACAAGAATAATGTGTATATGAAAGAGGGGATAAATTGGTATCTAAAATAGGAAGGAAAGAGGTGTTTTTATAGGAGAAGTGAGGTGGTTGGGTCTAAGACATAATCTGATTTTCCCATGTTCACTTGCTTTATTTGATCTCTTATGATCTCCGGGTCGAATCATATCCGATTTTTCACACATTTTTGTCCTCCATGAAGCTTCCTCTTGTCTCCAATGCTCCTTCCTTATGCTCCCAAGCTCCTTCCTCTTCTTTTCATCATGTTTTTGCTTACATGTCAAAATATCTTAATATCTTCTAATTTTTCTTTAATTTTAGAAGATAAAGATTACACCATAATTGTACAAAAGCTAAGTAAACATAATGTAAAACCATTCTAAAATGTGGTGTTTATGTACTACTAAATAGTACGCATCAGAAAACATTACAATCTTTATTATCAAGCACAGAAATATGTAAAATGTCTTTGATTGGCTGGAGCTTGAAATCAGAAACATGACCTAGTCTTTGATGCCAAATGCTTGAGATAGCACTATGTGTAGCATGAGAAATGTTGTCAGAAATCATATCCTTGTGCAGCTAAAGTATGTACAGCCCCTTGATCAAATTAGCAGTGCCAATCCTCACCTTCAAACCTTTGTCCTGTAAAATGCACTTATTTGCAAGAAATGTGAGGATTATTGAAGTTTCAGATATGAGTTTACTCACAGAAATGAGATTGACACTAAAATTGGGAACATACAGGACTCTAGTTAGGATTACATTGGGAAAAAGCTGAACAGTCCCAATGTGTGTGACTGAGACTTCGGATCCAGTTGGTAAGTGAACAAACAAATTCGAAATGGGTCCAATAGATTTGAAAAGGGAGAAATCACTGACCATATGGCCAGTTGCTCCTGTGTCAAGTATTCAGGAAGAGCTAGTAGGTAAAGTAACATTAGCACTCATCAAAGAAGTATGGAAACTGAAATGACTACCTCAATTAGATGGTTGTTCTAGAGACAGAGGAGTGAGAGGTGTATTCTGAGATTGAGTCAAGTTCTGGATAAGACTAAGCAAGTGTTGATACTGATCTTGAGTTACCATTGGGCTAGCTTTATTATCTGCCCTCTGAGAAACATTCTCTATTTGTGCAATATAGACATTTGTTTGTCCAGAATTGTTATTTCCATCACTCTGAGCACGTTTGCCTTTGGATCTGTATCCAGGTGGATAACCATGAAGTTGGTAACACTTATCTATGGTATTATTGGTAAAACCACAGTGAATGCATACAACTTTATTCTCCTTCATATTATACGTTGTTGTTATATGGATTGAATCCTTTTCCATGATTGCTGTAGTTTGCACTAGGTTCAGGATCATCTTGTTCATTGATATTTCCTTTAGAAATCATTGCCATTGATTCCAAATTCAAACGACTTCCCATGTTTCTTTGCATCTCGTCTTGTAATACAAAGGTGAAAATCTGATTAAGAGTAGGAAAAGACTTGATCACAAGGATTTGTCCTCTTGTTCAAGCATGGTTTTTAGAAACTCACTTTTACAACCCTTTACAACTCCACAAGTACATCCAACAACAGGATTGTATTGACTCAATTCTCTCAAGAGGGAGTCTAGTTTATTGTAATACTCAGTAATATTGAGATTACCTTGAACACTAGCATAAATTTGTCTTTTAAGATCAAAGATCCTTGGAAGATTTCCTTGAGAGAATCGTTCATTCAGTGTGCTCCACATTTTCGCAGCTGTTTCTTCATACAATATGCATTGCGCAACTTCTTATGTGCATGAGTTGAGAATCCATGACTGAACCATAAGATCTCCTCTCTCCCAAATTCTAAAATCCTTATGATCCAGATTAGGTTTAGGCAAATCACCGTTGACCAATTTCATCTTATTCTTCGCACCATGAGCAATCTTCATCGATTTGTTCCATAAATGGAAATTATTTCCATTCAATTGAGGATTGACAAGTGCTGCCTTCGGATTATCTTAAGGACTAACATAATACGGACTTGAATCATCTTCCGCAGCTGAACGAGGCATGATTCTTCCAATTCTTTGACAGAGTGATGGAAATCAGTTTAACTGTAATTTTGCAGCGATTATTATGAGCATATTCTCTGATACCATGTACAATTAAACAGGCTGGAATGATGAACTATGTATGAAGGAGATGAAGAAGAAAGTAAACTTTATTTATCTTCACAAAACTATCGTATTGAACAAGATTCATACAAGCCAACTAAACTGAAAGTTATACTAGAAGTATTTATAAATAGAAAAACTGCTATAACCGAATTCTAACTAATTCAGCTAACTAGAAACTAATCCAGCTATCTAAGAGCTTCTTGAATCTTCTTAGCAGCAGCAGCTTCTTTTACGTTGCATGGCTTGTTGACGTGGCATGGCTGGTTTTGATATGCCAATAGTGACAATAGTTAACCTGTTATATTTTTTGCTTGATGAATACAACAGTTAATTCAAAGGGTAATTCTAAATCCAGTCACTTTTTTACTTAACACAACCTCATATTTAAATTCTTTTGAACAAATCGATTAACTTTACAAACATAACCTTGATTAACCTTAACAAACTTCGTCTATCTAGTGGAGAGTTATCTATCATACGTGGTATATGAAGGCAATATAGCGAGGAGCATCGAAGATGACCAAGGATGGAGCTAGATGCACAGATGACAATGAAGTATGGGAGAATCAATCAGCCATCAAATGAATTTAAAATATGGATCAAATTTCTTTGTATCTATAATACCGCTCCAAACTAATTAAATAAAAACCCCAATTTCAATTAAACACATGTATAATCTATCTAGGTGTCTATAGTTAATAATAAGCAGCTTCACTGATACTTCGTACTCGTATTAATTAACACAAGAAGCAATATAATATGCCATCAAATGAATTTAATCAATTCAAATCGTACACTGTCTAGCCATCATAATTGATGAAATGCTGATAACTTTCAAATGATGTCACGTTTAAATCCAATCACAAAAATCTTGATAGTGTACAATAGTAGCTTCTTAATAAGGAGGAGCGTCGTTGGTTAGATAGACCAAGAGCAAGAGAAGGCGTTGGCATGGAGTTTAGTGGACATAATAGGACTAATCATTTAATTTTTTATTCTTTTTATATTTTTAAAAATTCATTTTATTGAAGGGTTGTTAATAGCATTCTGGTGGCTCCATTTAGGACTAATGTAATTCAAATCAGTTGCGCTGAATAGCTATCAGGATGCATGACCATTTAACAGATCTTAGAAGCCTTCTTCTAAATGACAAATTGTGGGCTCGTGAAACAAGCTAAGAAAAAATAGTATTATATGAAAGTGTAACATTGTACAAACAAATTAGATAGTTCAGTGAAATATAAATTTTACGAAGTATAATGTTTGAAGTACATAAATTAGACAATCTTAAGATAATACTCCATATTACACAATCGATTGGCTTTCACTTGTATAGTGTTGTCCTCACAGTTAGTAAACCAAAGTCATTAATCATTTTTTCATAAAAATGCTATATTTCCCCATTTATAAAAACTAAGAAATTGTTCACATTCTGATGTAATAAATACAGAGTAACAATTAGGAAAATCAAACTTATAACTATTAGTTGCCAAGTACTATATATTAATTTATTAAGGCCCATATAAAAATGTGCTCATCACCGACTGCACGCCCATATAAAAATGTGTTCGTCATCTATTGCACCTCTTAAGAGACCGTGTAAAAATGTTAAATTTACAACCAGCGTTTATTGAAATTTGCATTTCCATATTATTTTAAAAATATTTTTAAAAAACAAAGAAAATTGAGGAAAAACACAACTATAAATTATTGCGGCAATTATTGCGCTGATAGTACCTTTTCAGCCGTTTAAAATGACGTTGAATTGTAAATTTCAAGGCAAGAAATAGAAATGTAAACTTGTAAATGTGCACTTAAATCTGTTCAAGCCATCTTTTTTTAAAGTTATTATTACTACATCGTCCTATAAGAATCAGACGTACACTATTTTGAGTTATCCGATTTGAACAAAAAGTTAACAATAAAATTAGGGGTTATGTCACTAATATTACTAAAATATTAGCTACGGACAAATAAAGTGACTTCTTAAATAAATTCCAAAAATGAGATTAATTAGCCTTACACTTACTAGTTTACCCCTAACCTATGGTGATTTCTTCGGATAGTGACCTAATCCGCCAGTGACTAATTCGCGTCGCCACCAGTGAACTCACCATTAGTGACCACCCCGCCGCTACCAGTGACCACCCCGCTGCCGCCAGTGACCACCCGCCGCCGCCAGTGACCTATCCCTGCCGCCGCCAGTGATCACCCTCGCTGCCAATGACATGTCCCTGCAGCCGCCATTGACTTGTCCGCGCCGCTTTCAGTGACATGTACCCTGCCGCCACTAGTGACAAGTCCCCACTCTCACCAGTGACCAATCCCTTGCCGCCGTCCTCCCCGCCCCCGCCAATGACCAGTTAGCGTCGCCTGCGCTGCCGGCAGTGACCAATTCTGGCCACCAGATCTGAGAACCACAGTGAACACCCAACCAAGCCCGTTCCTGCAGCCAACCTCCCCCCCCCATCCCAAGCCAGCTCAAGCCCCTGCCCCAATCCAGCCCCCTCCCCCCAAGCCACGGCACAACCACCGCACCACGCCCAGCCTCTTGCACAATTGCAACGGTGCGCGGTAGAGCAACGATTCGAACACCACATCGCCACCCTAGCGGCCTCTGCTTCGAAGCCTTGTCCACACCGCCATATAGCCGTCATACCCGCAAACCTTAGGTAGGTTGCAATCAGACAGAAAGAGCAGAAAAGGAGAAAATTAGAACGGAGTCGGAGGTAGTGGTGAAGACAGAGGAGATAGAGAAGACTAAGAGCCCAAGACGATGGAGTCGGCGGTTGAGATTGAATGTAGGTTGCCTCGTTTCCTTCGGCTCATAAGAGTAGCAAGGGCTAATCTCCTTCAGCGTATAAGACACACGTGAATGGAGAAGGAAATACACCAGGGGCAGTTGTGACATTTCACGCCTCTATTAGTCTTGGATTTGTCCAAAACGGGATCTTATATCATTTCTGTCTTTCGATGACCTCCGTGTTGCATTTTTGTCATTTTTGAATTCACAAATGTATAATAGGAGTAATACGGAGTACAAGTTCACTAACTATTACCAAATATCGAATGAGACAAACCTCTTCATTTATACTCCCTTTAGTGCATTTTATAAGATATAATTTTCTTTTTAGATTGTTCCAAAAATATGAACTTTCTTAAATTAAATTCTAGTTACTTTTTACTCATCTCATTTTATCTCTTTATCTATCATTATTACATTTTATTTTTTGTGAATCCATTTTTCTCCTTTTGATGTATCTTTTGTAGGTTAGAATGTAAAATAATCATTTTATCGTTTATTTTCATAAAGTTTGCACCAAACTCAGGGTGATTTACCGAAACACGGGAAAAGGGGGGAAGGGTTGCCAAAACACGGGGATTTTCCTAGGGTTTACCAAAACAAGGGAGTCGGAACTCCCAATTCTGACCAGGGATTAGGGTTTCGAAAAATAATTCCCTCCCCCCTAGTCGGATTACCCAATTCCGACTAGGGGATTTTTTTTTTTTTTTAAATTTTGTTTTTTATGTCGAAGTAGATAGAGTTTCCAAATAAAAAATAATTCCCTCCCCTAGTCGGATTACCCAATTCCGACTAGGGGAATTTTTTTTTTTTTTAATTTTGTTTTTTTTATGTCGAAGTAGATAGAGTTTCCAAATAAAAAAATTATTCCCTCCCCCTAGTCGGATTACCCAATTCCGACTAGGGAAAAAATAATTTTTTTTTTCAAATTTTGTTTTTTATTTCGAATTAGTTAGAGGTTGGCAAAAAATATTTATTTTTTCCAATTTTGTTTTTGATTTTGAGTTCGAAAAAAAATAAAAGTGTTAGGGTTAAATTATATCAATTCCAAATTTAAAACTTTTTTGAGATTGATGACATATTTTTTAAAATGAAGACTTAGCATTAGCATTATGATTTTTTTAGTAAGAAAACAATTGATTCCTTTGAATTGTTTTTTAATCCATTAGTATTGTGAATTTTATTTTAATTGCAATTTTTGTAATTTTAAGTGCAATTTTGATTTACTCCATTCGTCTAATTAGATAAAAATTTCATTTTGTTTTAAGTGAATTTTTTTGTAATTTTAATGGAAGTGAACAAAACAAATGTAGTTTTCAATATAATTTATTAATGAATAGACGGTACATACAACATTAAATTTAATACTACATCTAACGTTGCGCGCTCGGCCCTGCTCCGTCTCCACCGCCAGTGTTCCAAGGCCCCGTTGTGTCTCCATAGTGAAAAGACGAATTCAGAAATGACTCAACATAATCATCCGGTTGTGTGGACCACTGATAAGAATCATAATACGGCGGTGGTTGATCAAATGACCCACCTTGATGCGTTGAGAATTGAGGGGGTGGTTGATCAAATGAGACACCCTGTGTTGAGAATTGAGGGGGAGCTTGTGAGTCCTCACCCCCATCTTCACGTTCATCTGAATCATTCTCTTCGTCACTTCCACCCGCATCTTCATCTTCATAGTGGAATATGCCCCGGTGGAGCATATCTTCATCACCTACATCCAGGGCCATCTGCCGTAGTCTTTTTTGACAATCCTCGTAACTCGCGCGGTCGGCTAAGAGCTGATACACCTCGTGAACGCCTTGCTTCTACATAAAAATGTAACACGTGTAAATAATATGACACGATATATGGTAGCGAATATGGTATGTATTCAAAAACTTACCACAATACCCCAATCGTGTGCTGTCGGGGTGTAGCCTGTCGTGGGCACATTGTGAGAAGGGTTCTGGACACGTGTCATACCATGCTTCTTGTACCAGTTTCGGTACCTTTTAGTTGCTTCGAAGGACATATATCGATCATAATCAAGAAAGTATATATGATGTTGTATGTCCGCCCACATCGTCAAGGCACGAATTACTATGTTGGAACGAGATCCGTGATGATCAGTACCCGGAAAAGGAGCATTCGGAATGTCTTGCCTTATACCGAACTGCCGAAGAAATCGATCCGGGTAATGCATTTCGGCCATATTGCAAAATATGAGCATAACTCTAGCCGACCAAAGCGGAGCATCATCAAGGATGAGAGGTGGGAGCATCTCGGACGCGTAGGGAGTGAAATCAAACTGTAAAAAGTTTAGTTTGCAACTTATAAACTAGAAAAAATAGTGTATTTTAACGCTGAATAGTACGGTTGAAGTAAAAATTTCATGTACTACCTGACTCTCACTCATGCGGTCTAGGTCATCCCGGTACAAGCGTATGCAATGTCTTGGGGATCCCTTATAGGACTTGGGGACGATCCACCTACATTTATTGATTACCGATATGAAGTTAAAAAATGTAACGTCATGTAAAGCATTCTCAATTATTAAGATGTAATTGACAACATACTTGCACCCATATGGAAGATGGCCATGTTGAATGACCTGAAGTGCTGAGGGACGGACCATCGAAATCCTCGACCAAGCCCAAATCTGTAACAAGTGCATACAACCGCCAACTTGTTTGGTTTCCCACATCGCGCCGTTGCACAAGTTATGGTAGAGGTAGCCGAGAACCGCTGATCCCCAACTCCAGCGACGGGCTAAAGCCAAGTCACCCTGCAAGACCTCCAAAAAGTACAATCGTATTCTTGCCCCACTCGTGTCAGGGAACAAAAACCCTCCAAGCAATTGCCATATTAGAGTCCTGGTGTGTTGGGTGACCTCTTCGTCTGTACTGTCATCTAGGATCCGGTTACGGGTAACAGCACTCATAGTGATATCAGTCGTGCGCATATCAGTCAGTAGAGGAGTGAAACCACACGACTGAGTGCACAGGTCGATCCACTGATCCTTACCCCTAATGGTTGGACCACTGAGGGGCATACCCTGAATGGGCAAACCAAGGATTACCGCCACATCTTGTAGACTAATGCCCACCTCACCGAACGGAAGATGGAAAGTATGTGTCTCCGGCCTCCATCTCTCCACCAACGCGCATATTAAACTATGGTCCACCTTCATACGGGCAATGTGCTCTACCCCCAAGAACCCAGCATATGCTAACATATTTATCACCCTTTGATGTCGCGCTTCACATCCGAATGCAGCTGAAGGGCAACTGACGCATTTCAAGCACGAGTCTTTGGAATCTGGTTCATACCAGACACGGTCTGCACGATGGGCACGAAGTGGCAACGTGAGTAGTGACTGGTTAACAGGCCCTGGGCGCGGAGTGTATGTGCGGATGGTATGTTAAGAAAGAAAGAAGTGTTTTGGGAGTGTGTTTGTAAATTTTGAAAAGAAATGAACGGTTTTTATAGAGTTATTAGCGTAGGAGTTTGGTGAAATACCCGAACCACAACTAAACACGTCGCCTACCCCGTAGTCGGATTGCCCAATTCCGACTACGTACATGCGTACGTATACATTGGATTCTTATTTTAAATTATACTTCCACCAATCCAATTTTTTTTAAATATCAATATTGTAGTCGGATTTCCGTATTCCGACAAGGTATTTTTTTTAAATTATAGTGCGATTAATTAAACCAAAGAATCCATTTTTTTAAAAAAAATACCCTAGTCGGAATTGGGTAATCCGACTAGGTAGGTAGATTATTTTTTTAATTACAATCCATTAATTAAAACAAGAATAATTTTTTTAAAAAAAAAAATTACCCTAGTCGGAATTGGGTAATCCGACTAGTGGGAATTGGGTAAGATTTTTTTTTTTTTAAATTAGACTCCATTTATTAAAGCAACAAATAATTTTTTTAAAAAAAAAATACCCCAGTCGGAAGGGGGTAATCCGACTAGAGGTAGTTAGATTTTTTTTTTTAATTACACTCCATTTATTATCGCAAAAAATAATTTTTTTTTATAAAATACTGTCGGAAATAGGTCATCCGACTAGAGGTAGTTAGATTTTTTTTTTTTTAATTACACTCCATTTATTAAAGCAACAAATAATTTTTTTTAAAAAAGAATACCCTAGTTGGGTAATCCGACTAGAGGTAGTTAGAATTTTTTTTTTAATTATACTCCATTTATTAAAGCAACAAATAATTTTTTTTTTTAAAAAAACCCCCCTAGTCGGATTACCCAATTCCGACTAGGTGGTGGGATTTTTTTTTTTAAAATTACTCTGGTCGGATTCCCCAATTCCGACTAGAGTGTTATGCATTTTTCCAAACCCTAAACTCTAGTCGGAATTGGGGAATCCGACTCCCGTGTTTTGGTAACCTAATTGTCAGGCCCGCTTTTGGGAATGTAAGACGGGGAATTCCCGTTATTTGGTAATTTAACGTGCATTTTAGATCGAGGGACCGAGGTGGTACTGGTACCATCATCTTCGTTCTCCTTGCAGTTGCAAATCACCTGTTAGGCTCTTAGTAATACCACTACCGGCCCAAAGAAAATGAGATCGGTACATATTGAAATATACGGAGTAGCTCATAGAGAAAAGTGAATCTATTGTATTCTAAATTAGATTAGCCTTTTGAGTTTATGAACTAAAACTCAATAGAGATTGCAATATAAGAATAATAATAAAGTTCTACCATGTGATTTGTATAAATAATAATAATACGTATAACAAAATATAGATGTTGAAAGGTGAAACCTCCTTCATTGTCTAAAGTTTCAAAGTTTCAAGTTTAAACAGCAAACATATGTTTAAAGCAATAGGCTCATCCCAATTTTGAAAGATTTATACGGAGTATATATATAATAGCAAGCAGGATAAGTGGAGTCTGGGGTCAATTCATAAAAAGGAGTTCAAGGAATTAGGATTTTAGGAATGGTCTTTGACCCTGAATATGAATCACAAATTATTTGTAACCAAGGATCTTATAAAAGTAGAAAATTTAAACTCAAAATTTTAGAAGTGTTTACTTTAATTTATACATACCACAACCCATCTAATTTTCATTCAGATAAAAAACTTTCTACTTTATGTACTTGAATGAACACCTTAATGAGTAATGACTTGCCTATAATAATTACTGTCTTTTGAAGTTTCATTTTGTAAACAAACGAAATTATCAGCTTTTTCTTCAGCAATCTTATATTTGAGCATATGAAACCACAATATTTGACACAACAATGAGATTTGCATTTTAATTAAAACATATAATGAGTAATGAGAATTGGTTAACCATGCATGTCTTCATATATCATTCTAATCCTAACAAAAAAAATCCAGTTTTCATTCCCTCTATCCGGGAGTATATCTTCATATTGTCATTCTTTTTACAACAAAAAATGTTATTCTTCATTTTATCCTCCATCCAGTACAATATAATATCGTTACATATAGCTTTTCATTAACTTTAATTTTAGGAATCAATAAAATTTATGAATTGACACAAAAATGGAATATTTATTAACGATAATATCTATGTTGTAGGAAATTCGGCCGGATATACCTGCAAAAAGACTTAGAAAATAATCTAGCTCGAGACGCGTCAGACGCTGTCCTCAAGAAAGTATTTCCGACTAGCGAAAACCTTTCCCCAAGATATAACGAGCTCTTCGGCGTAAGCCGGTAACAGAACAACGAGATGAGAATAAATTAATTCAGCAGAGTTATAATATATTTGGGGATGTTGAGCACGAAATATGATAATCTCTCTACCAAACCTTCTGGCCGAACACACATATATATACATGCTCAAAGATATAAACGTTGGTGGCCAACGTTAGTGGCCTTTACTGATTGAGCCGTTGCTGCCAGGTAAAAACGTTCGTGCATTAAATAAAATTAATGTTTGAGATAGATCAATTTTATTCTAACGTTGAGCACTTATGGACTAAGACTCAAAATTCTAGTCTGGAAAACTAAACGTTGAGCACAACTTTACTCCAACACATCCGTTGATTAAAATTTATTATTAGACATTCATTAGAAATATTTTTTATAATGAAATATACCAAAATATTAGATTTATAAAATTGATTAATAAAGTAATATCATTAGATAATAAGAGGTAGTTTATTCATTTGAAATACTCTCAATATTTCCAACAATCCCCCACATATTTCAAATGAATATTTTTTAAATTTTGAAAACAGTTTAGAAAATTTTCTGCTGGATTAAAGGAATGAGACTTTAAGTTTGGTGTCCGTAGACTATGAACCAAACCGAGACGATTAAGTCTTAATAAACCGAGCTTTTGGTGAAACATATAGTTTCTATGAACCAACAAGCCACTATTGGTAAATCAGGGTCTTAACGGTCGTGTCTCACCCTGCACAATTTCTCGTTATTACGCCGTTGTGCGCCGTAAGGCCATGCGCGTGCTTGGTTTTCATGAGTGCTCTAGAAGTTTTGTCATGCTTCATGGAGGCGGCCTCACCTCACACTCATATAGGTGACATCATCAAGTGTGTACCGCTTTTGCACACCACCCTAAAATTAAGGGCTATGATAATCATTAAGAGCTTTTAGCTCATCCTCTCAAAGTATGCGGTTTCTAGCCTATATCTCACATCATGGAAATGGACAACTTCAGTTAGGCTAGCAGAACTAAATGGTGGACTTGTTATTACCCATATGAACTTGCTTCATGGGATCTCCAATCACACAAGTTGGGTTCCCATCCCCATTCGTTTCAAGTGACACTAGTCCCATTTCCTTAGATGTTTCGGTTATTAATTTTCGTCCTAGGGCTTTTGTCAAAGGATCCGCTAAATTTCCTTGTGACCTCACAAAATTAATGGACACAATTCCATTCTTCAATAATCGTTTAATGACTTTATGTCTTAAACGAATGTGTCTATTCTTCCCATTATAACACATTTTCTTAGCAGTATCTATTGCACTTCTGCAATCACAATGAATAGACACAGATGGTATTGGTTTTGTACCAACCGGAATTTCTGCTAAGAAAGATTTCAACCACTCCGCTTCACTACAGGCTACTTCCAAAGCAATAAGCTCGGACTCCATAGTGGATCTAGAAATTATAGTTTGTTTGGTTGATTTCCACGTAATGGCACCACCTCCAAGGGTGAATATATATCCAGTGTTGGATTTTATCTCATCTGAGTCAGAGACCCAGTTAGCATCGCTGTATCCCTCTAGTACAGCGGGTATCCCACTATAAAATATACCATAATTAATGGTACCTCTCAAATATCTAAGTAACCGCCTCAACGCGGTCCAATGATCCCCACTTGGATTATGAGTATATCTACTCAATCTTCCGACAGCATAAGCTATGTCGGGCCTCGTATAATTCATCAAGTGTAATAAACTTCCAATAATTTGGGAATACTCATATTGAGCCTCGGGATCACCTCTATGTTTTTTCAAATGTGTATGAGAGTCATAAGGGGTGCTCACAGGGTTGACATCGAAGTGTCCAAACCTCTTTAGAAGTTTTTCAGCATAATGCTCTTGAGATAGTATAATACCATCATCCTTCCTTATGACTTTCATACCCAAAATCACTTTTGCTTCCCCCAAATCTTTCATAACAAATTTTGAAGCAAGAAAGGATTTTGTCTCATTTATTAAATCAAGGTTGCTACTAAAAATTAACATATCATCCACATATAAGCAAATAATAATGCACACACCATTTTCACATTTAGTGTATACACACTTATCTACTTCTAGTGAGGTAAAACCATGAGAAAATAATACTTCATCAAATTTTTCATTCCATTGTTTTGGAGCTTGTTTCAAACCATATAAAGATTTGATCAACTTACACACTTTGTGTTCCTCACCAATAACTACATGACCCTCCGGTTGCACCATATAAATTTCTTCCTCTAGCTCACCATTTAAAAACGCAGTTTTCACATCCATTTGATGAATAAAAAGTTTGTGAATAGAAGCCAAGGCAATTAAAGTTCGTATAGAAGAAATACGCGTTACCGGTGCAAATGTGTCAAAATAATCAACATCTTGTTTTTGAGAAAAACCTTTCGCCACAAGCCTCGCTTTGTATTTATCAATTGAACCATCCGGATTTAATTTCCTTTTAAAAATCCATTTGCATCCGATTGGTTTGCAACCTTTCGGTAAATCGGTTAAAATCCAAGTTTTATTTTGTTTGATAGAATCAATTTCGTTTTGTATGGCCTCAATCCAAAAAGGAGCTTCTTTGGAAGAAATAGCTTGTGAATAAGTTAAAGGTTCATCATTAACAAGATATGTATAAAAATCATTTCCAAAAGATTTTTCTATCCTTGGTCTCTTACTTCTTCTCAAAAGAGAAGGTTCATCACTAAAAGAATCATTTTCTTTTAATGGCTCACTATCACTAGAGGGTTCATCATTAAAGGTTTCATTTCCTTGTAATGGATCATACTCACTATATGGTGCAACGGTCTTGTGTTCACATTTCAAAGGAAACACATTTTCAAAAAATTCAGCATTTTTTGTTTCAACAATTGTATCACATTCAAGCACATCACTTTGCAAAACAAGGAATCTATAAGCAGCACTAGATTCAGCATAACCAATAAACATGCAATCAGAAGTCTTAGAGCCAATTTTCCTCTTCTTAGGATCAGGCAATAAGACTTTAGCCAAACACCCCCACACTTTCAAATATTTCAAATTAGGTGCAAAGCCTTTCCACAATTCATAAGGGGTTTTCTTATTGTGCTTATAGGGTATCCTATTTTGTAGGTGACATGCAGAAAGAATAGCCTCCCCCCAAAGATTATCAGGTGCACCAGAACTGATTAAAAGAGCATTCATCATATCTTTTAGTGTCCTATTTTTTCTTTCAGCTATTCCATTAGATTCGGGTGAATATGGCGGAGTAACCTCATGAATAATCCCTTCTTTTTCACAAAAATCATTTAATAAAATAAACTCACCCCCTCTATCCGATCTAACTCTCTTAATCTTTTTATTTAATTGATTTTCTACCTCGGATTTATACACTAAAAATTTATCAAAAGCCTCATCTTTATTTTTAAGCAAATAAACTTTAGTGTATCTAGAAAAATCATCTATAAAGGTGACATAATATTTTTTACCACCTCTAGTCATGGTATTTTTTAAATCACCTAAATCCGTGTGAATTAAACTAAGCAATTCCGATTCCCGATATATGGAGGGACAATGTTTTTTAGTTAGTTTAGATTGAACACAAACGCCACATTTTTCATGTGTCGTTTTATTTTTAAAAGAAATCAAACCACAATCATTTAGCATTTTAATATAAGAATTACTTGCATGTCCTAATCTAGCATGCCACACATCATAAGAATCAATTAAATAAACAGAAGCATTATCATGCAATATTTCAGAAATGTCAAGTATATAAAGTCCTTTCTTACAATAGCCATTTCCCACAAGAACATCATTTTTGGTCATAACGAAATTATCACAACCAAAAGAAACTTTAACCCCAACTTTTCCCAAGAGATAAACGGAAACTAAATTAGTCCGAATCTCGGGCACATGAAGCACATCATTTAGTGATAAAGTTTTCCCCGATGTGAGTTTAAGAAGAACTCTGCCTTTTCCATGCACCTTAACGGTTTTAGAGTCCGCTAGGTACACGAGCTCTTCACCATCTCCTATAATAGTATAGGAGGTAAAAGCATTTTTGTTTTTACAAACATGCTTGGTAGCTCCGGAGTCTACCACCCACTCATTCACATCATTAGTTTTACAACTTTGAGAAACAACCGCAATAAAATTATCATCACTACTAACCAAGTTTAAACTTGATTTTAGTGGGTTGTTGTTTTTCATAGTTGTCATTTTACCACTAAATAAAGGAATATTATTTTTCTTAAAAAATGGTGTTAAAGTATGGCTTATTGTAAGTAGGGAAGTGAAAAGAGTAAGCATTATACGTAGAGATATATCCAAATACCAGTCCAATTCGCACCACACATGCAAAAATAACATAGCCGTGATGAGTGCAGCGACAACGCCTTGTGAGATCACACGTGCAGACATATCCGACGCGAAATACTTTCTTGAGATTGTTGTAGGAAATTCGGCCGGATATACCTGCAAAAAGACTTAGAAAATAATCTAGCTCGAGACGCGTCAGACGCTGTCCTCAAGAAAGTATTTCCGACTAGCGAAAACCTTTCCCCAAGATATAACGAGCTCTTCGGCGTAAGCCGGTAACAGAACAACGAGATGAGAATAAATTAATTCAGCAGAGTTATAATATATTTGGGGATGTTGAGCACGAAATATGATAATCTCTCTACCAAACCTTCTGGCCGAACACACATATATATACATGCTCAAAGATATAAACGTTGGTGGCCAACGTTAGTGGCCTTTACTGATTGAGCCGTTGCTGCCAGGTAAAAACGTTCGTGCATTAAATAAAATTAATGTTTGAGATAGATCAATTTTATTCTAACGTTGAGCACTTATGGACTAAGACTCAAAATTCTAGTCTGGAAAACTAAACGTTGAGCACAACTTTACTCCAACACATCCGTTGATTAAAATTTATTATTAGACATTCATTAGAAATATTTTTTATAATGAAATATACCAAAATATTAGATTTATAAAATTGATTAATAAAGTAATATCATTAGATAATAAGAGGTAGTTTATTCATTTGAAATACTCTCAATATTTCCAACAATCTACACACTTGTTGTGTGAGGGTCTACGGATATGAGAAGAATAGAAGAGTGCCAAGGAGAAGGGCAAAACGAAGAAAAAAAGCGACATGAAGAGAGAAAAAAATGACAAGGATATGTGTGGTAAATTCAATGGATTGTGAAACCTAAAATGGTGTGTGGAGATTTTGGGTGGAAAGAGTGGTTCATTAATGTAGAGTACAACTTCATTAAAATCAATTCAAATCCCTTAAATAAATAAATAATGAAAATCCATTAAATATTTCAGAACACCTAACTTTTAATATATTCCACAGTAATCTAAATCAAGGACACTCATCCTTGTGGAATTTTAAATTTAATTAAAATCAATGTTGGGGAAACCCTCTTAGAGTTCCCCTTGGCCTCTTAAATGAACTCTTTTTCACAATGACTTGTAATGACTATTACTTCCAATGCGTGGTGTGATACTTTTAACTTGTTGCTAAGTAATATGCACATTAAAAAAGTGAGAATACAAGTAAAATTTAGAATGATAGTAAATTATTCATATTTAGGGAATACAAAATATTTATCCCGTTTTTTTAAAATTTTTACATTATTTTACTCCCATTTTAGAAATTTTCCTTTCTTTTAATCTATGATGGCGTTTGACCTATCAGTACACCAAAAAATTATAGAGGCCGTTTGGTAACATCATTTTTCGGCTTATCAGGCTTATCAGCCAGCTTTTTCACCAAACACGTAACTTTTACTTTCGCGCGCTGAGTTGTGTAATAAGCAGAAAAAGTAAGGTTGGAGTTACTTTTCTGGCTGTATTGGCTGAAATTACTGTAGATGACCATTTTAGCTATTTTTACATATAATTTTTTCTTTATTTTATTAATAAAATATATTTTAAAAATAATTTTTACTTAAATCAGCAGAAACAGCCAAATCAGCCACTTCGGCCAGAACTTCATAAATTTCAGCAGAATCAGCCAAAACAGACGATTTTCGTGCTACCAAACGGACTCATAATCTCTAACATTAGCCAAAGTTTTGGTTAATACAAAGTTTTGCAAGGTTTATTTAAAGATTTTGAAATTAATACACGAATCCACATCATCAGCCAAAGTTTTGGTTAATACAAAGTACTCCATTTTCAATATAGAGTACTCCACATTATCAGATTTTTACCTACTAGTTTTCGTTAATTAACGTACGGAGTACTTCGTAATATTTTACGTAGTACAC
This sequence comes from Cuscuta epithymum, assembly GCA_945859915.1. Classification (NCBI taxonomy): domain Eukaryota; kingdom Viridiplantae; phylum Streptophyta; class Magnoliopsida; order Solanales; family Convolvulaceae; genus Cuscuta; species Cuscuta epithymum. The sequence goes on from CAMAPF010000974.1 coordinate 761,535, forward strand.
TACCTACAAATATCAATATAAATTATAATTTTTTTTAAAAAAGTACCCACATTTTCAACCTTGACTTTACCGCAAATACAATTCTCTGACTCAAGGGTGGCCTCAGGCAAACAAAAGGGAAGACAATTTGTCAGTGAGACAAATATGAACAATTAAATGGATAGAGACCTGTGAAGGCAAATGCATGCCTTCTTTCCCAATTCTTCTTACTTTACTGCCAAATTTGTGTAAACTGTTTCACTTTTGTGCATTGATTTTCAACCTCTCAGATGATAAAAAGAGGAAAAGCAGACCACAGTAAAGAATTATTGATGGGACCTATGTGAGAATCCATCAAAGAAGCCTGCTTTTCAGTAAAATCATTGGCAATATTTATCAGAATTAGAATGAAAAAAAAAAGTATGTTAGATTAGATTACAATTTCTCTGTCAGGGTTACAATTATCATTGAGTATACATACCACAAAGCATTAGAAACAACAACAAAAATAAAAGGTAAAAGGGGAGAAAAAACTCCAAAAACCCTCAAAGAAAGAATGATTATTTTCACCATCTTCTTTCACATTCTCTTCCTATATCTAAATCTCAATCCTAGCCAAAAAAGGAAAAGAAAAAAAAACAAAGAAATCCTGAAACACAATAATTGTCAATTGCCCACTTGGCAGCCTTTTTAACCAGCTCAGTTAATCCTGCAAAACAGTGATGATATTTTTCATTAATATCCAACCATTAATCCATATTAAGAAGCCTTCAGTAACAAAAATTAAAGACATGTTTGGTAGGTGTTATTTGGCTGAAATGGCTGAATTTCCCAAATGAGTGATTTTCTGTATCACCCATTTCAACCAATAAGTAATTATGCTGTTACCAAACAGAGCCTACTGGGGGAAGACTAAAATGTTTACCTAACTATAGCAGAGGAAAAATGATTGCCAAGTGGAGTCCAAATGGGGCAACCATAGTGGGAGATGTTAAAAGCTGCTATATAATGTTTCCTACTTCAAATGTTATTGGTAGTAACTGGAAATAAATGGGATGTTGTCATTAGAGCTGTGTTTGGTTAGCCATCAAAAGTAATCTTGAATATCTACACCTGAAATTAGAGAAAAATAAAGCAAGTGATTAGGAGAGTTCATTAAAATGGAATCTTCATCACTCCCGAGAAAAAGAATAAAGAGACCCAAACAGTGCTGACCCTCTTTTTGTTAGTGGGCTGCATAAATACTCTGTCCCCCTTGAATACCATTTTGTTGTTTCTTCAAAATTTTTCAAAATATATTTGGATCTAATATAAATGACTACGGAGTATATACTAAGGAGTATATTCAATAACTAAGATACTAGGATTACAAATTTTAGCAGAGATTCCTTCTAAGAATCTCTACCACCAAAGACAAACTGTGATTTTTATGTTGTTTATATACCAATTTTAGTCCCAAGATTTTGATGTATTTAAAACTTTTAGTCCATCATGAAAAATTAAAGCAAAAAGTGCACCCCGGTGGCATTTTATATAAAAAATTGACAAGGACACTTACACCTCGTTTGAAATGTTTGGTTGTTGAAATTATATTACTGGAAATTGGGTAAATGGGAATTGAATTAGAAGGAAATTATATAGGCATATTCCCTTATATGGCAAAACCCAAAGCATATTCCTTCAATTTGACAAATTGTGGATTATATGGAAGCTTGAATTCCCTTATTCCCGGGAACAAGAAGTCATTCCAAACAAGGCCTTAATTGTACTAAGAAAATTGGGTGTGAACTTACCAAAAATTGAGGATTAATATCCTTCCCATCCTATCCTCAGAAGAAGCAGATTTCTGTATAACCATGTGAGTAAGGCAACAGTTCCTCTACTTCAATCCTTGTGTTTGAACAACTCATGCTTTTCCTTAAACGGGCCGGGATGGACTCCACCTCAGCAGAAAACAAACTGGATACGGGCCGGTGATCCGAGAATCTTGATTCTCCACGGGAATAAGACAATTGCTGAAGACCACCTCCGTGCCACAAGATCCGGTCACACCTTTAAACATGAAAATAGATTACTTAATAAGTTAAGTCATTGCATTCAGCACCTTGGTATTTTATGTAAATTCAGATATATTTTTCAATACGGTTAATCGGTTATGAAATGGTTATTCGGCTGAAACAGTTGAATTTGCTGAATTTACTGAAAGGAAAGGTAATGTGTTCGGTAAAATCCATTACAGGCTTGTTTCAAAGGCTTAGTTACAGAAAATCCATTACCAGGCAGGCGTTCGACGCTTCTCCTTTGGATGCATATCATCTCCGGCATATCTGTCAGAATTGCGTGAATATTTATACGTTGGCGGGAAATATATTTTGCCTTCTTTCCAGCCCGCAAAGACCCGGCCTCGTGTTTGTTCTATCCGGAGCTACAAAGAACACGACAGATAGTAAATATTTGTGGATAACAAACTGACATAGGCAGATCATGGTTAAAAAAATATTGCTTCAGAATACTAGTAAAATTACCTGATCTTTCTCTAACAAGGCTCTCCAATTTTGCATCTCAACTAGTGCTTTAGCAGACCGGAAAGAAAGTGCAATTCGGTAGTTCAGATCACCCAGCCAAATGACACGGCTAAATACATATATGAGGAACTCATCAGATATAGAAACAATATACTAAGTAGAAGAATCAAGTAGGGCCTGTTTGGTAAGGGTTATTTAACTGAAATAGCTTATATTGATTAATCTATTGTTTTTTATGAAAGGTTAAGCGTTTAGTAATACCTACATCAGCCACATATGAGTACAATAAGCCACATTTGACTACCAAACAGAGCCTTAATGATTTTTAGACGTTAGGACCAAAAAGCTCTTACTCATGCTCAAGGATGGTTTCTGGGGTTTTTTCAGCACTCGTGCCATTCACGGGAGGAAACCTTGTTTTCTTTATGATTTCCATAACATCAGAGTTTCTGCGCAACTCATCGCCTTCTTTCTGACCCGATGTTAAGTGTGTGCACACAAAGCAAAAACTTGTTTGGTGCAATGACATGCTGACCGAAATTGATCCCTGAAGAAACTTATGTTAGTCATTGATAGAATCTCTATACAATTACATGACAAATTAAATTTCACGCTTCTGAAACATATATGAATTCCACATCAAAATACTAACGGGGTAATGATCTTATAAGGATTTGTGTAAAACTAGCTAATCTGTCTATTGGATCCATTGTTTTAAGGTGGGGCCATGGTCAAACTTAGAGTATACAATAGGTACTAGTCTAGGTATATTTGCATTTGTTCTATATTGAATTGTTTGATCCACATTTGTTAAATATGAAGACTACTTCTCTTATCAAGTCTTATAAAGATCCTATCATTTACAAGGACACTCACAAAAATGATAAATAAATAGAATAATAGTACATACTATAATTTATGTCTTAATAATACCTTATTTCCAAGGTAGCCCATCAGTCCTCTGCCAACACATGAAACTTTCATATTCCGAACATGTTCTCTAAGTTCACTACGAACCCAAACCGTGAGAAAAATGCCAACCATTTGTTTACTTGCAACCAAACAGTACCTTGAGTTATTCCTGGGCATTCTATACCCCTCTTCCATTGGTACACACCCTCCTCCTCCGTTAACAGAGGGTGAAAACAGCACAGTACTGGGTGAATCCCCGGGCCCACAATCATCGTCTGATGAGCCCCATCGTGAGAAGTCACTGGGCCTTTGTCCCCATGAGTAGTCACTTTGCCTATGAGCAGAGGAGTAGTCACTTTGCCTATGAGCAGAGGAGTAGTCACTGGGCCTATGACCCGAGTAGTCACTTTGTCTATGAGCAGAGGAGTAGTCACTTGGCCTTTGACTAGAGGATGAGGAGTCACTGGGACGGTGACCAAATATCACACGGTCACAAACACTGTAGCGTCTGTCCAAGCGGGGCATTGAGGTATCGTGTTCCGTCCTCCAGCAATGTGGTGTTTGGAAAGAACGCCGCGGATAGAAAGACGATGCCTTGTGTTTGGTTGACCCCTCAAAATCAGCATTCCATTCTGCAATTGGGTTGGGAAGGGGGGATGGGGTGTACGACCCTCCACTGCCCGGGCTGTTGTTAAGAGTCTTCTGGATCAAAGATAGCCATTTTTTGGCAGGACCGTTGTCTTCGGCCCCCAATATATTGCCCGCGTTTAGTGGAACTATTTCTTGAAATCTGGTACAATAGTAAAAGTTCAAATGTCAAATGATTATTTTTTTACAAAGTATACACATATTCAGGAGTATTTTGCTAAAAAAAATACACATATTCAGGAGCCTAACATAAAGATTCTTCAAGCATTTTATGAAGAAAAAATTAATGTTGGAGAATATGGAAGTTAGTATATGATATGCATTGAAAATCTAAGAGTGACAAATTTTTGGGACAAACAAGTAAGATGACAAGTCATTCGGAATTAGGGAGTAATAAAGAAAAAATTGAAGAAGTCATACCCAAGAACATAAATATCAGCTGGAGGTGCAGAATGAAGCCAATCATCAAGAATCAAGTCACTGGATGGAGATTTGCCTCCCACGTTCCAAGTAGCCACGAACACGCTGTGAAGTTGAAGAAAAACAATTACATTATTTCATATAATTATAACTAATAAATGGAAGATGCCAGATTCTTGAATGGAGAACTAAATCCAAAACAAACCTATGATTCTGGACGTTTATGACCTGAGGATGATGATCAACATCATCTCTCTTCTGTCGAGACTTTTCCACACCCCGGGTTGATTTTTCTGCATGTTCAAGAGGGTAGACTTGAGTTAATTCAAAAACAAATTAGGTAAAAATTCCTAATAAAAAATGTCACTTTACCAGTTCTACTCTTCTTGAATGTCCATGGCTCTCTCTCAGAAAAGCTATTTCTCCACTCATCACAACCTACAGAAGGGAAAAAATTGATTCTTTCATTTCAGTACCATCAAAATTGCCACTCATGGCAGAGTAGAAAAATAAGAAAATAATAATTTTTTCATCTCTCACGCGCAAGAAACCATCTAAAGTTTCTTTTGACCAACACATCACAGTGATTATCAATTTCACTTCCATTTCAAAACCAGAACACAAAATAGCTTAAATGGAGTAAAAATATCTATCACAGATAGCGAAATACACAGAAAGACAAAAGATTGGATTCTGCAGCTTCATTAACCACTACCCCCCCCCCCCCCAAAAAAAAAAACCCATCCTAGTCCTTGTAATTAAAAAAAATAAAAATAGCAAAAAAAAGAGGGGGTGAGATGAAGAAGTGTCCAGGCAAATCTGAGGAGAAGCAGAAGATCAGAAGCACACCTGCTCCATTAACAACTTCATCAGTCTGCAATGCATCAGTTTTTCCCTTGATGTTGAACCACTTTCTGACCAATTTCTTTGACCAAGAAAGCTTCACCAATAAGTGAGAACACAACAAGTCAGCAAAAAACACAAAAACTGATTACCAGGAAGGGAAAAAACAAGAGTAACATCAGCATTTCCCAAGGAAATTACTAATCAAAGCAGAGAACTAAGGATGGGTAATAATTCATATAAAAATTAATAAAAAAAGAAAGAAAAAAAACCTTGCTTTTTTTGAAATTTTCATCTCTCATTGTTTCACCGCTCCTTCATGTACTTCTCTGCTTCTGCAATTCAACCTCCCAAAGTTCTCAACTTTCCCAAAGATGGCGGCTTTTTTAAGTTTCTTCAATTCTTATGAAGAAAAAACATCACAGATTGACCGTTTACAAATGTTTCAATCTCTGGCAACTCCCAAACACCAAGACCTAAATACCCTTTTCTCCTCCAAGAATCACTCTTTCCTAGCTAGCATTCTTTATTGATGAAATCAATAAACATAAAATAGTGCATCGTACAGGTAAACAAAGGCTCAGAAACACAGTGGAGCGAGAAATGAGACAAATATGACACTTAAGGCAAAGCACAAGACAGTGTAGTCTAAAATAGAGAGAGAGTGTGTGGGCTAAGGAGGGGAGCTTTCTCTTCTTTCAATTCAATTCTCATTAACAGCAAAGTATATAATAAAACAGAATAAAGTGACCTCAAATCTCTCCCTCCTCATTGCTTTGCTTTTTTGCTCACCAAAACCCAAGGCTCGCCGGCCCATTCAGCCGGGCAACGGGCAGGTTGTTTTCTTGGACTATAAAGCGACCTAGTCAGCTGCCCAAAGGTCAGCAAAAGTGCAAGATTGTGGAGATCTGGAATGTGGTATACTAATCCAATGTCATCTTTTTTCCTTTTTATTACTGCACAAAATTTTATTTGCCATTTGGTCCAAGTTAGGGAGTAAAAAGCAAAAAAAGTACGGAGTATATGCGAAATAAAGCTAAAGGAGGAATGTGTGTTCTTATTTTAGCAGCAATAATAGTTGTACTATTCTCATCTCTGCATTGGGTTTTGTCCCTGGGAATGTATTCTTAATTGTGCACCACCTTTCCTTTTGCATTTCTCTTTTTCAATTCAATGAAAATTACATTCAGGATGTGCTTTTAGAATTTAGAGCCATGTAATTTAGAAATTCAGGTTTGTTTTGAGTATATAAAATTTGTTTTTTATAATTAGTGGGACTTGGTGTATGTAGGCCTCAGGCGGCTACTATATTTTAATTGGGTATTTTAATGTTCTTTTTGCTTCCAAACCAAATAAGTTCACTACATCCCAATCAGTTGTAGCTTTGGATATGTTGAGATGGCACAACATCAAGGGCAGAGTACTCTTATCTATAATAATATCATCATCGATTGATGAAAAAAAATTGTGACTGAAAAACTTAAGTAGATAAGTACATGCACACAAAAGGTCTCTAATAGTGCCCAAAACCTACCCCAAGTTCATTTTTGTGAACTAATAATAGGATTGTATAGGACTCATATAATTTGTGCTCGGTTTGGGATTTGAATTTGTATAACACTATTCGAATTCGAAAAGTTCAAATACAAACATGATTATCAACATATTCGATTCGAATTTTCATCAAATATATTCGATCGTTAGAATAGTAATGACATTATACTAACTTTTAAAAGGTGTAGCTCATATAATTCAAAACTCATTTATAACATTCCAAACTCATTTAAAAGGTATGTATACATATTTCAAACTCATTTATAATAAACGAGTACTAGCATAGGAAGAGTCTAATAATCTTACTTCTCTACGAACTCGTGAATATTTAGTGTTGGGTGGTTGCCAAATCCAACTTGAAGTGATTGTCTCATGCATCCCCGCTATCTAGTTCATTTTTTGTCCATTTGATAACATGAGTCCAATTGTGTAATAACTTTAAAATAGATTTAAGGTGGGAGTTAATTTAGTGAGTGAATGGATCGAAGTTGTTGAAGAAAATAATTTTAGTTTCTCCATTCAACTTGTTTTAATTTTACTTTTTGAGGGATAACCGCTAATTTGAGCTATTCGACCTTACCCGTCAATTTTTTTAACCAAACACATAGTTCTTCACTTCGTGCGTCGAATTGTGTAACAATCAAAATAAACAAGGAAATAATTATTTTTCTTACTATATTAACTGAAGTTAGTGTAGAATACTATTTTAGTTATTCTTCATGTCCTCGGAGAGAAATAAGTAATCATGTGATACATCGGATCCAACAATGTCTTGAAAGCATAGACACATAGTATTATGCTTCAACAATGTTTATTGTACACACTATTTTACACTTATACAAACAATTTTAAATATGGGGTTAGGGAAGAAATAAAAAATATGTGTGTGAATAAAGTTAAATGTCACACACAATAAATATGTATCTTTGTTGGCTCGCAAATCAATACTTCGTATTTATGAACACACAAGACAAAGTTACGGAAGTAATTTTGAAGTCTCTTTACAAGAATGGATTACCATTTTTAAATAATACGTAGTACTTGACGAATGACAATTTATAAAAATGTATGAATTTTTATCTCCTAAAATACAAGCTCTACAAGAAAAGAATTATTATTCCACTTATTTTAATATATTTTATTATAGATTGGGCACCCTGAATTCTAAATCAAAATTTGTACTACTTCGAATCTTTTTTCTTGAAATAATTAATTTAACCACCTTTGTGTAATATATCAAACAATTTGTATTACGTAGTATTTGGTAAAATTGGTTTTGATCTCTTTTTTTATATAATTTTGACAGTGTAAAAAATAAAAATTAAGTATCACAAGCTAAAAAATGGCCAAATTAAATACTTCGTAAGAAACTTGTGTGGACAGTGGACTCCACATATTTTCTGGTTGGAAACCTTTGAAAGTCCGCATACAAAATACCGTGAGTCAAACAAAAGATATAAATTATCAAATAAAGCTTTAATTTGTATATGAAGATCTTAACTTTGGCATAAACTTTAATTTGTTTTTATTTTATTTCAAAAGTTCACTCATTTATTGGACAGAAAATGTTATTTTGGAAATCCGGTAAAACCTTACACGTTGATAAGAGTATGAGACTATTGAATCCTTCCTAGATTCAACAAAAACTTAAACCGAGAGAACTTGATTTTCTCTTTATCAACTAATTGATAGGATACGATAAAAAAAGGAAAAATTGATAGTAATAATCCCAACTATTGGCGGTCCGCTCATAATAATCCCAACTATTGATTATTACAGAATAATCCAAACTTTAGGTACCTTCCGCCAATAATGGTCCCTATGAATAAATTCTTGTAGTTTCTAAAGTTGATGAGATGAAATATAACAAGTAATCCCTATAAATAATCTCAACTTTTAATTTTTTACGCTTAATTTCTATTTAAAATTCACTTTTTATAGAGGTAATATATGGTCATGGACCATTATTGGCGGATAGTCTATATAGTTGGGATTATACAAAAATAATCAATAGTTGGGATTATTTTCAGCGAACCAGCAATAGTTGGGATTATTGTTTTCAATTTTTCCTAAAAAAACTAATTGATAGGCGAGGTTGAGTATAACACAATGAAATTTGTAAGATGCAAACACTTTAGGAGTGCACCTAATTCACTCCTCGGGACGAAATCAGGACACTAGACAGACTGGATCAGTAAAAAAAATTGGGAAAAAGTTACACGCAATTTTTTACAAAAAAAATATAGACATTTTGAAAATTTGGAGTAGGCCCTCCCCTACCTACGCCCCTACTCCTCGTGCTTAGATTGCACCTCAGGATCATCAAAAAGAATTTATCAATATGGGGTAAACACAATCCTTTTTTAGGTTGCATGTGATGGAGTCTATGAAACACGAATACTTCACAAGGGTGCCATATTGACGTATTGGAAACGTTCCCGTATACAATAATCTAGGATATCGTACCGTACGTTTCCGGGCCGTATATGTAATTTTTAAAAGTTTTCTTTTTTGTTAATTATTTTAAAATTTTTGATACTCGTATCCTGGCGGATAGTTGTATCAACTTTTTAAAAAAAAACTTCCAAAAAAACTTTTTAAAAAAACACTCAAAATTTACATATTTAATAAAATTCTTAAAAAACGAAAAACTAAAAATAATTTTTACCTTGCTTTTATGTGGTACACAAGTAATGGGCTTATTCCTAATTCACCCATCCTCCTATCCCTAATTCTAATTATTCCTGTAAATTAATAGCTCTAACAGAAATATGTATTAGAACTTTTAAAATATTGTTTTCTATCTTCATTATTTTAAAACTTTGAGTACTTGCACTTTTAATTTCAAAATTATACTTGTTTGACTTATTTCTCATTTTAAAATAATGACTTGTTTACTATATTTATATTTCAAGATGAACTAGTGTATTTCCCCAAACTCCCTGGAGTAAAAACAAGCACTAGTGTATTTGAGATAAAATATGAACTTATTTCTAAGTGTCTTGAAAATGTAAAATGCTTCAATGCCATGATCGAATGGGTAGACGCCAAAGGATAATATATGTCTTTTTTTTTTCAAGAAAGTTGTTTTTTTAATATTTATATATACACCCCTATAACTTTTAATATTTATAAATATACCTCCATAACTTTTAATATTTATAAATATGGTCCTGTATCCTACTTTTTGTTGTTGTGTCGTATCCTCGTACTCGTTTTCGCACCGCGTTTTCGCGTACCCTACATAGGGTTGTCTGCATTGATGAGGTGGTCTCACAATGCACATCCTTTAATGGACTAGATGAAGTCTCCCGGCTCGGCCCACGAGTAGAACCATATCAAGAGTTAGACAAAACTCCTCAAACTTGGCCGGCCAAAGGCACAACACCCATTCTTCAATTCTATTGACCTATGGAACAACACCTCTTTCCTTAGAGCATCTCCAATGGGAGGGTGCATTGCATATGATGTGGCATAGGAGAGAGATAGAGATAGAATAAATATTGGGATGAAGTGGTGTATAGGGAAAAATGAAAAAGAGGAGAGAGATAGAAGTAAAAATGGATCAAGGTCTATGACAAGGTCCATATATGGACCTTACACGGGATTCGAGGAGAAAAAATTGATGAAAAGTGGGTTAAAAGTGATATAAAAAAATGAAAATGAAAATAAATTGGGAAATATGTGGGTCCTACACATAAAATTTGTGAGATAAAAATGGGACCCATGTGTAAGGGTGTGTAAGAGACCACACCCTTGCATTGGAGATGCTCTTAGGAAGTTAGCGCATGAGTGTTGGTATGAATAGGGGTGGGCAAAAATATGGAAAAATCGGTATATTGCATTTACCGTATCAAAAAATACCGGATAATACCAAAATATTGGTATACCGCATTTTCGGTATGGTATCATACCGTACTGATTTATTTCAGTACAGTAACGGTAAGTGTTTTCGAATACCGCGGTATACCGGTATAATACCGTACCAACTCCCTGGCCAACATTTACTTTTAATATTAAAACATTGCAAAAGTCCATTACAATTTTGAAGCCCAAAATTAATACTTAGGTTGGTTACAAATACCAAAACACAAAAATAAAGACTCAATTTTCCAAACCCATTATAATTCTACTATGTAACATTCAAACAATATAACCCTAATGACTAATGAGTAACGTACTAATGTCCAGAAACAAGTCCATCTTGTTCTAAAAGCTTGCGAGTTGCGATGGTTGAGTCACTGAGTAACTGAAGAGTGAAGGGGTATACACTTATGTGACGAGTGTATCTACGTAGGGATTCCTCAAGTCGAGGCACACAACTTTGTCCGAAATTCTTCAAATATTTTTTTAAATTATAAAAATGACTAAATACACGCACTATATATTTACAATGTATTTCGACAATATGTATGTATCAATCAATGTAAGTTTAAAATCATATGTAAAATATTATCATAATTGTCTCAAAAGTAAAAATTAATATTGATTAAACATAGGAGTGGGCAAGGATATTTTTTGTCAAATAGAAAATAACCTAATACTAAACAGGAACTGATGAACTACAGAAAAGTCATCAATTTGTAATCCTAATACAATATTACAATTTCCGATTATACTTACAATATTACTTCTATTCTCACGATATATGAACTCAACATCCGTCCAGAGATAATTTCACAAAAGTCTTAAGATAAATATTTAAGAGGTTTATTAAAACTTATTGCAAAAATGAAAGTTATTTACAAAAATATGACTAATAATTACTATAGTAAAATCTCATAATTATTTACATGTAAAGATTGGACATAAATTACTATGATTAAATTATTAATTTATTACTATAATCTCGATACATAAGATGTCACATTTTTGTACACGCCCTCATTTTCAGGGTGGGTCGTGAAAACCAAAAACCGATAACCGAATCGACAAAACCCGAACCGCAACCAACATAACCGAACCACAAGAAAACCGAAACCGAACTCAAAAAACCGAACCGAACCGCAGTTGTTTGGTTTCGGTTTTGGTTTTCACATCTCAAAATCGAACCGAACCGAACAAACCGAACTTTTTAACATATGTTATTTTATTTATTAATCATTAAGTCTAATATATTAATATCTTGTTTAGTTCTTAATTTTTAATTCTAGAACACTAATGTTTGATACTAAATTTATTAAGATTATCAAGATGTTGACATTTGATATTTAAGGTTTTATTGAGTCTATTACTATAATACTAATAAGTTGATATTTTAAATCATAATTTAAAGTTTGCTTGTTGCTGCATGACAATGATATTTTGTTGATAAATTATTTGTTATGTGTGTTTGTTATCACACAATTTTTTATATTGACCGAATATGTATTAATATTAATTATACTTTAAACGACATGGTAAAAAACGTGGAACTCTTGAGCATGAATCTCTTTGTCTAAAAAGAAAGTAAAATAAGTTATTTGCTATCAATAAAAATCTTTTAGTAAAAAAGAAAATGAATTAGTACACAAAACATTTACAATTAAAATTTTAACTTGCGGATACTTTACACTATATATAGTTCGCAAATAAAGTTATGTGTTCAATTAATTTATAAAATGTTTAATAATATACACTCTCTAATTCATTGTTTGGAAATGCATTATATTTGTTTTTCCTCTCTTTTTTAATTATGTTTTTGTATTGCATTACTATTAATTATAGTTTGATGTAGTCTATTTTTTATTTACCAATTGCTTTTTGTAATCAACAAAAATATTTTGGTACAAACCAAATAAAACGAAACCGAACCGAACGAATCATGGTTTCAAATTTTTGAACATAAAACCGAACCGAATCGAAATTTTCACTTTGATTCGGCATTTGATTTTAAATGAAAATTGAACTGTTTGAACAGAACTCACCCCTACTCATTTTATGGATATGCACGGTATCGCTCATCAATTTTTTTATTGAAACCACGGGAACATAAATTATGAACGTATATCACAGGTTCACCAATCCCCCCCCCAATGATTTAGTTCAAACTTAATTAATACTCCGTATGATCCTAATTATAATCGATTAATAGGTTTGGTAATATGCCAGAATCATTTGAGTGTACAATAATTGATCTTGTTCAAATTTACGGTCTGTATCTTTTGGAAGTAATTAGACGTTTACGGTTAAAATAAAGATTTAAACTCCCTCTATCCCCGCCTAAACTTTTTATTTGCCTCTTTTGAATGTTTTAACTACAGGACTTCTTTAATTTCTATTTTAAGATATATTTAGTGCATTTAAATGATAAATTAATCATCAAATACTAAAACAAATACACTATAACATCATAGTTGTTATCAATAACCTCATTATATTATATATGCTTATTAATACTAATTTTTATAATTAATATACTTGAATTTCCTTATTTAATTCTTTTTTAAATAATTATATTAATTTTCAATGAGAATCTTAAGTCGGAACAGAGGTTGATGTTTTAGTTGAACTATGTACAATTTTTTGTTTGACCTGATCTGCTCTGTTTAAGTCTAACATGATTTGATTCAGTCTGAACTTGTTTAGTCTGAAACGATCGATCGATGTGTGGTTTATATGTATCTTATAAATATCAACGCTTGAGTCTGTTTAAGTCTGATCTGGTCTAGTTTGATTTATTTAAGACAAGTTTGGACTGAAATCAATCAACGTAAAAACATTAATTTTTATTTAGTAGTAACTTTAATTATTGTAACTTAGGTCTATTTTTTACAGTTAAGTGATGACTATCATACTATACTTAAGGTAAAATAGTTACTCACTTACTCCTATATTTCTGTAAACAAATTTTATTTGAACACTATTTTTGAAAATTTATATTTTGCACAAAAATGAACGTGAAGTTATTTTGTAGTATATGTTTGTGTGTGAGTAAAGATAATTGGTTTTTGTGAAGTATATGATCCTTTTTTGCTTAGAGGAATTATAAGAACAAAAATAATTTAAATGTTCCTATAAGAGAAATGTTTTAATATTAATTATTTATAATCTTTTACCTACACCAATGTATATGGGGCTACCTATACGACTTCTAGGATATGCCTTTGACCATTATGAATTTGATGAGATTGATGTGTATAATTTCGATCTGGATGCATTATTGAGTGGATCAGATAAAATCCTCACTCACCAGTGTAGGAACAACCGAACAAATATTTAATCACATTACTCCTACAATACTTCTCTTAATTCATAGGCATCTAATAAAGTTTTTCAATGATTGTATGATGGGAGGATGAGGTTTTGGTCCATTTTCTTCACGCCTCGTTGACTCGATAGCCAAACATGGAAGCGACACACATAAATTTCTCGAATTAATCCACCATGCCCTCTTCAGGAAAAATACAAATGCCATTTATATCAAGTGATGTGATTTTAGACAAGCGTCAATTTTGTTCAAAACTTTTTTATTGCTTAGTAAATTACTATCTTGGCTTTATTCACTAAGTTGATTAAATAATGTTGCATTATATTTTTACTCATAGTCACTACATTTAATGGCATTTAGTAACGTTAGTCTTTACACTATAAGCCTAATTAGCTTATCAATGTGATTTTTTAATGGAAGATATACTTTTTTTTTATCTCACAGATTGAGTTTATTATATTAAAGTAAGATTATGGGAGCACCTTCTAAATTTCTAAAGTTGACTATTTTAATTTTTTCATTATTGTTTTTTCTTACTTTAGGAATAAAGTACGTCGTATATTTTAAGTTTTCATTCAATTGCTTCAACAAAACACAGGCAATAATTACAGTAGATTAAGTTAATTTTAGTCTTATGAAACATGTCCATAACAATACCTCAATACCTAAAAGACATCAGCTTCGACTTTTGATTTACTAAAGAAGAAAATGAAAGTTTTAACTAAATATATATACAAATTAACCTGCTTGTAATATATCAACTTTTCTTATCAATATTCAAGTTTAACTAATGATACCTTTTTATGGAAAATATATTATGTGACGGTAGTATATTGTAATATTAAAAAATTATAATTTTAACTAAATGTCTTGATAGACATTATTAATCATATAGGGTAAAAGCTTTGTTCAAATTAAAACAGTTAAATTCGACAAACTTTTTAATGACACAAAAACATTGTCAAGCATTCTAGAATCTTGCTATATACGGAGTATGAGTTATAATGTTGTTCATAATTACATAAACCATTCTTAATTAATACTGACAACAATTATTAGAACTGAACTTTTTTATTTGAGTCTTAGGGTATGTTTGGCACGACTAGCTGAAAAGATACTTTTGCGAGCTTTTTAGTAACTGTTAGATTTTAGTGACTGAAAAGATATTAATAGTAAAAGGTGGTAACTGTTTGATAAAAAGCCGATTGTTTGATTTAGTTCTGTTTGGTATACAAGCTATTAGGGCAAATTAATACTAAAAGTCACAGTCTTTTCTCAGATGCTACTCCCATAGCATCTATTTTTTTTTTTTTGGAAAAGCTCTTAAAATTTGTCATGTCGAACATACAATTAAAAGCTTTTAGAGGCTTTTTAAATAGTACAAAAGCTAGAAAACAAAGACTTATATCTGCCAAACTTGCACTTAGTGAAACTAATGATATACACCGTTGTATATATGTTTGTGGTTATTGTTTTTAGCTTTCAAGGATTATTTATGTTGAATGTTTTAAGGGTTTGTTTGCAACAGCTTCTGCTTTAAAAAAAATGTTTTTTAATGAAATGGAGAGAATTGATTAAATAAAAGTTGATCGTGTTTGAGAAAAAAGTGATTTTGAAAAGTAAAAGTTGGTAGTGTTTGGTAAAATAATTGCTTTTTGTGTAATAGAAAATGTAAAAGCACTTTTGACACGAAAGCCGAGAAAAATAAAAGTTGGTCGTGTTTGGTAAAATAAGTATTTTTTAAGCCAAAACCTCTTTTTTTAAGCATTTGCAAACCTTAGCTATAGGGGCCGGTGATCTGATTAGCTTATAGCTTTTTTCAAACAAAAGAATATTGGAACTTAAACTATTCGAACCTAGAAAATATATTTATTTATTGATGGTGTAAATGAAAAACATAAACCTTCCCTTTTTCAAAGGATGTGACATCCAGATGCCAAACAAATTAAAGATGAACACTGTAATTAATCCCACGCTTTGCCAGCAAAAGGTGTCTTATTTTTTCCATTGTGCATTTCACCATCCATTAATTCGAGCTTCGAAGAGCATATGAGCTATATTGCGCCCTATGTGTGGTTGCCTAGGTTAGATGTTTCAATGATGTTTTGGTAGTTTGGTGGAGTATGACCGTAGATATATATATTGTTCATATATTATACAAATTTTAATTAGTAAGAGTGGTAAGAATAAGTTACTACCTTTTACTTTTTATATTATTTAAAAAATTATAAAAGTGTCTAGTTGAGTGTTTGACATATCAATTTTTAAGAAGAGGGGGAGGATGAGGAGTCTTTCTATTATATTCAAAAAATTAATTTCACATGAATGTAATAAAGATTTTATGTATTTGATGTATCGTCATTTTGTTGTAATTGTGTTGTACTATTTGAGTATTTGTGAATTTAAATACAAAAATTTCGGTCTCTTAGAATCTTTCCTAGTACTTCGTATTTAGTATGCATTGTGTTATATTTTTTGTCAACATTTCATGTGAATTGGAAGGTGTGATGATATAAAGTAATTGAAAGATTTGTCCAAATGTTTTAGCACGTGTTTGACATTGTACAGAACCGTTTTGCACTGTTCTGAAACGACATGATATCAAATGGTTCCACCCTAAAACCGGACCACACCAAACCGTTAGAAACCTTACGAGTACATTACGAGTTTCACTAATTATTGGACTGTTTCAGACCACGCCCACCCTTATTTTTAAGATGTTTTTTTAAAAATAAAAAATCTTTTTTGACATGCTACAATAGGTAGCATTCAAGAAAAGACCGCAGCTTTTAGCATTATTTAATCCCAATAGCTTATATGCCAAACAGAATTAAATCAAACACTCAACTTTTTATGAAAACCTACCACTGTTTTATTTTAAGATTTTTCTGAAAGCTAACATTTCCAAAAAAGTTCATAAAGTGTTTTTTTCAGCCAACTAAAAATATTTTCAGCCCAAAAGTTCATAAGTGCTTAACATACCCTAAAAAATATTTTCATTTGAGCTCAAATTTAATTGAGATTACATCCTAAAAATTGAAGTCAAAATGATATGATAGGAGTGGCTCAAAGGTTTTTATATTGACTTGTACCTTTATACAGAGTACTATATTATAAAAGTACGCCTCCGTTGAGAACTGACTTGATGCGGTGCCGTCTGATCGAGTCCGTTTGACGGTTTTCTTGAGGAAAAATGATCAAATAAATCCTTCAAATAAACATGTTTCTTGTACACATTCCCTAGTTGCCTGTGAACACAGGGAGCTCGTTCAGAAGTTGCTGTGTACATAGACAACTAGGGGATGTGTACAAGAAATGTCTACAAGTAGCACCACCCTTCTAATAAGCCCTGTACTAAAAAAAAAGGTATCATATAAATACGTCTACTTTTAAAATACAATCAACCAAGTCATTTGACTTGCTATACCAAGTTATTTTTTTAAAGTTAAATTAGGATTATTGATAAATCTTCAAAAATTCATACAAATTTGAATAAATAATCTAATAATAAATGATAATAATAATAATAATAATGAAAAATAGTATAAATGTAAAAAAGATAAAAAAATTTAAAAACATTAGAATAAAAAAATAAAAAAAAACATAAAAATGAAAAAGTAAAGTGAAAATAAAAAAATAAAAATGAAAAATTTAAAAACCTTTAAAATAGATGTAAAATATACAAATATTATTTAAATTTTAAAAATACTGACTTTGATATTTTGATTTGTTTTTCGTAATTTTTTTTTCAATTTTTACATTTTTTAGAATTTTAAATATTAAAAAGTTGTTATTACAAGTCAAAAATAGATTAAATGGTCAAATTGATCAATTTTGTAAAGAATGCGTACTTATATGATACTTTTTTAGTACATGGGCTTAAGTGACGGATAGAAAACGGTAAAAGGGATTATTTGTCCGTTTTGCCTTTTTTGATGAAATTTTTGAGAATATTCATCATCAAGTGTAGTTTATGCCCACAAAAATTCAACTTAAAATTCAATCAGAAAGATAGTGAAATAAATTATTTGAACATATTGCGCTTTACATATGTACATAATGCACAAAAAAAGGAAGATAATCTCCACTAAATGAAGAACATGTCAACAAAAGTTCATCAATAAATGGAAATCGGAAAGAGTCCCAAACAACCTTGGTTGTACAACAGCCTCCATGCGAACCGCCTGAGGAGATCTTTCCTCCGACTCCGTATAATATACTACCTTCGTTCTTAAATAAGTGCAACAGTCAACATTTTACATTTACCGAAACACAACTTTGACCATTAATATATATAACTCTCTATTAGTAAAAAAAATTAAAAAATTGGATTTTGAAAGTTTACAATGAGACAAATTTAGTAATATTTTTTTCAAAAATATATATTAATACATTGATAAATAAAATGTAGTCAAAGTAGAACATGTGAATAATGTAAAATTTGCAATGTTGCACTTATTTAAGAACGGAGGTAGTACACTATATGTCTTTGTCTCCCTAATTAAGATTGTGATAATGAGAATTAGTGTGGTTATTAACAAAGCACAGATGAAATCCAACTACGAGAGCTATGTCTACAAGAGCAGATGAAATTTAGGCAACGTAAGATAGCATCATTATTCCGGAATTCGGATCTTTGGTAGGATATGTACAATAAGTATTTATAGACCTTAGGTTTTAGTGTTCTAGGAGAAAACTGATACATTAAATGCTATTAATTGAAACAAAGTCTTGTAACGTCTCGAACGTTGTGCAATGATTGTTTCCTTCAGGTCCACGTCCCTTCCGTTATTTCTTGCCGCTGCCAGATAGCTATGTTCAAATGATAGTCTGTCACAAAAGCCCGAGGAAGAGTCCGACCTCGCTAGAACTCCGCCCAGGCTTGAGGTTTGTTGTCCAGTCTGGCTGGTTGTGGGTTCCTCTCGCGAGTTGGATTCCTAATTAGGTCCAGCAGCTATTGTTTGTTATTAATCCAGTGAATGGGCTGATCCCATTGATGGGGTGATCCGTTGATGGGCTCTATTTTAATTCAGTTTTGGGCTGATCCCATTGATGGGGTGATCCGTTGATGGGCTCTATTTTAATTCAGTTTTGGGTCATGGTTGTAATACATGGTACCATCACGAGCCCCCCTCTAAAATCAGTCGGTCTTGATTTTATGAGAGTAAAAGATTTTGAACGTAATGACAAACATGTGCTCTTAATCAGGTTGAAAATCAATAACCTAGCTCATTAAAACTTAGCAAACCAAGACAATCATTGAAATCACAATGTTTACCTCTACCACATGTGATGAATAAGGGTGTGGCCCGTTATTAGTCACATTCTATTGTTGATTCTCCCGACGAGGACACTTCTCGGCGCCTCTTTTTCTTGATCTCCACTCCATGGACAATTTAACTCAAAAATCTTCTATCACCATGGGCCGAAATCATGGTAAGAGGACCCTAGGAATAACTAGTAGAAAATGCCACCCCATTTGGATACTCATGATATTATTAGAGCATCTTTAATGGGTCTTTGGATTCTAAAACATGCACGGCCACATCAACTAAACTGAGGAGGAAGTAAAAATTTATTCTCTAACGCGAGTGTGTATATCAAAAGTGAGGATGAGGTGGAACGCACACTGTCAACACATGTGCCTATTTTCAGAAGGCCTCCAAGAAAGGATGACTCAGCAAATTATGATTTTAATTCCTTTTTTTTGCAGCAATACGTAATATGCCGCCGAACGTGAACGAAGGTTTCTTCTCCCTTGCTTGAACAGATGCTGTATTATCCTTGTAATTGACATTAGCGACGATCACTTCTTTCCAGAAGTGTATAGTAGGCCTTCATAGTCATGTCGTGACCGCCGTCACTCCGGACTCTCAGTTGAAGGCCGCCGCCGCCCGCCGTCGTGCATAAAATGACAATCTCAACCCGGTCCTTGTTATAGAAACTGCTCTGAATTTGAATTTGTAGGGTGAAGGTATAGCGTGCATTTCCGGCAATCTCTTTCTGTTAAATGAATGAAGGAATATAGCGTGCATAAAAAACTTTTTGTAGGTCACATTATAATTTGATGAACGGTTATTATGAGACTAAACCAGTTATTTATATATGTATATTCTCATGGTGTTATATTACAGTGTTGAAACAGCCTGCCGGAGCAAACAACCAAATCCCCCCGGCAAGAAATGACGCTGCCGAAGCCGGTGGTCCTGGCTTTGCCGGCGTTCCCATAATCATTATCAACAGCAGGACGGCCTTATTCTCCTTCGATCTCAAGCAACAATTCTTCAAATCCGAAGAGGCAGCAGAAAGCGATGACGAATGATGGCGTCATACGGCGGCGCCCTTCCTCCTCCTCCTTGCGAGATCTGCTGTGTGATGATGCAGCACCATGCTGCAGGGGCGTGCGATGGCCGGAAACTTGGGTGGTGGAGTTTAGGATAGATTGAATTTGTTGGGTGAAGACATCTGACCTTGATAATTGTAACAATTGTTTTTTCACAGTAATGGTAAAACTGTAAAAGCTGTTGAGCAAAGCAAAACGAGATAGAAAGTTAGAGCATCTCCAATGATGCAATGTGCACGATGCACGTGTGACATGAGAGAGATAGACACAAAATATTGATTTTATAGAGAGCTGATCAGGTCCAGCCGGAGGGACGGGGAGCCGCCGTCCGAACTCCGCCGTTTGGGGCGGTTCCCGGTGGAATTTTTTGATGAAATTTTTTGAGCATGTTCCTCATCAAGTCTAGTTTGTCCATACCAAATTTCAGCTCAAAATTCGACCGGGAAGGTCGTCAAATGATTTTTGCAAGTTAACTGGTCCGGAAAATACATATTCCGGACCAGTAAACTTGCAAAAATCATTTGACGACCTTCCCGATAGAATTTTGAGCTGAAATTTGGTATGGACAAACTAGACTTGATGAGGAACATGCTCAAAAAATTTCATCAAAAAATTCCACCGGGAACCGCCCCAAACGGCGGAGTTCGGACGGCGGCTTCGGTCCCTCCGGAGGGACCTGATCTTTTCCGTGATTTTATAATATTTCTCTCTCCTTCTTTCCACAGTCTTATGTGTTTTTGGTAAGTTTGTGTCTGCAATGTCAACCACAATGTCTACATCTAAACATTGTGCTTGACATTGTGAAGAAAAATTTACCAAAATGATGTAAGATCCTTCAAATAAGGGGAGAGATATTCTATTTATTGATTTTTAATTGGTTGTTTCTCATGCCACGTATGCACCGTTAACGTTTTATCATTGAAGATGCTCTTACAGGCGCGTTGGAGAACAGAGTATTTATTTAAGGTGACAACTCCGGTACCTGTTTAAAAAATGGGGTACTGTACCTACCATTCAATTGATTGGTCCACATCATGATATCATTTTTAATTTAGATTTAAATAATTCAACTACAACATTCTCATTGGACCGTGTAGACAAAGGTATGGTACCTTATGGGTACCATAGAATCTACCTTTATTTAAATGTGTATTTGTCCAAGTCAGCCCACATCCTAATTCATGCCTCTTTATAGGATGTTTTCTTTTGGACGGTTTTAAGTTCCAGATCAGACCAGACCAGACCAGACTTCCGTAGTTATAAAATAAACCGGAATCAAACGTTTACCAGACCAGACCAATTCAGATCAGACCAGACCAGCAAATTTCAGTCCAAAAGAAAACATCATGTGGACATTAAAAAATATTTGAAAGCTTATGATATTCATTAGGCTTCTTTCAAATGTTATCAGGCTACTTCGACTTTATTGAGCCTCCTTTGAATGCTATTGGGCCAATGTTCAATTCTGTTGGGCCGCTCGTGATCTCTTTGAGTCTTAAAAAAGCAGTGATATGGACCAATTGAGAAGAATTTAGTGATTAAATTAATTTGGATTATTTAAAATGTCCAATTATTATTTTAATCATAAATTTAGTCTTTAAAAGAATGAACCGGTCCTATTAATTTCCCTACTTTTGAGCCCATTATCAAATAACGGCTCAATATATAAGAGGCATGATCCAATTGACAAAGAGAGCGACGAATCTAGTTAAGAAATTCATCCATATGCAAGAGAAATAGCTCTGAACTTTGTTAAAAAGGCTATCCAGATACATCAAACAAGTGCTGATTTTTCTAGCTATTAAATACAAGCAAATAGAGCCCAAAGCACATTTTAATTGGGGACCAAATGATATGGACGAATTTCGGGAACCCTAAAGCATATTTCACCCCCTCCACACCTATAAATAGGGGTCTCAGTTGAGAGGATGGGAGAGAGAACTTTCAGACGAAGAAACGCTGCGACAAAGCTTTGAAGAACTCCCAAGAGGCTCTTAACGATTCTGAAAAAGAGGAAGAGATCAAGCCACAAATTTTATTAAGAATATACGAATAATCCTTTGTTATTTCGTTCATTCTTGATAAAATAAATCCAAAAGTTGAAGAACGTTCGAAGATTTGACGAACGAAGCTTGAAGATTCGAAGATCCAAAGAACAATGCTTAGAAGATTCGAAGACATGAAGAACAAATCTTTGAAGATATTCATATGAAGATTGAATTAAAATTCAATTGAAAATCAAGCCATATATCTCGGGAGGCCCTTAAACAGAAGATCAAGCCACACAACGGTCCTTTTGTTGAAGATCAAGCCACTTGAAAACCGGAGGCCCTTCAAGCTGAATTCTTTATTCAAGAAGATTTGAAAATCCGAAGAACGAATATTCGAAGATCTCAAGAACGAAGATTCGAAGATCAGATCGAAGAACGTTCGAAAGTTTGAAGGATTAGAGATTTAATTTTAAATTAAATTCTCTAATTATATTACTTCAAATTGCAAGTGAAGAATCAGAAGATTCATATTTAGAGATTGAACCCTATATTCTCATATATTATTATTAGCGATCAATTTTAAGAAAATACTTTAAAATTTGTTTCACACATCCTAAATAGTGATGTGTCCACATTTGAAGTCCTACAATCCACATTTCTATTGGAGATGCTCTTATAACGAGTACTGGTATTATTTTATTACGTGGTACGGAGTATTATTATGATTATGTGAGATATCGTGAGGTTTTAATTTCTTCAATTATGTGAGGAGTCCGTTTGGTAACACTAAAATTGACTGTATTGGTTGATTCTGTTGAAATTTGTGAAATTCAGCCAATACAGCCAGAAAATATTTGAAAAAACTGTGAAAATTCACATGTGAAAATTTTAGCGCCCAGAAAATTTGTGAAATTTTAGCGCCCAGAAAATTTGTGAAATTCAGCCAATACAGCCCGAATCTGTGAAAAAATTATATTTAAAATATTTTTTATTAATAAATAAAATAAAAAATTATATGAAAAAATAGCTAAAATGATCCTCTATAGTAACTTCAACCAATACAGTTAGAAAAGTAACTCTAACCTTACTTTTTTTGCTTATTACACAATTCAGTGCGCGAAATCTAAAATTACGTGTTTGGTGAAAAAGCTGACTGATAAGCATGATAAGTCGAAAATGGGGTCACCAAATGGGCTCCCCATAGGTGTTTGACTCATTAAAACATAAAAAGGTTAAATGAGTATGGAAAAGAAGGAAAAGTAAACAGGGGGGCCTTGGAGCAGGGGGCGGCCATAGGCCCAAAAATTGAAGAAAATAAACCCAGATTTATGTCTTTGTATTAGTGGGCGGCTGATTCTGTCCAATCCAGCCGGCCCAATACCCAAGATACCGAAAAGTTGAGTAAATTGGGAGTATTACAAACGGCCTTAACAGAGAAAGTGAAAATGGAGATTTCTTCAGCCTTCGACATCGACGAGACGACGAACCGAACGCCAAGGAAGAACTACGAAAGAACGCCGGCTCGCTGACCGCGGACCCGCCTGTCGCGCTTACCTTTCGTCCATCTCGGCTTCTCGACTCTCGCCCTTCTCGGCTTCTCAGTCCAGCCTTTTGACGCCTGGTACAGTAGTGTGCCGTGCTTACAGTCATCCAGCGGAGTCACCCTCAGGCTTCACCGCTTCAGACTTCAGCCTTCAGGGCTTCAGGTATTCCTTCAGGAATCGCACACTAAATTCATATTCTTAATTGTTGATTGTTATCGAGTATTGATGTTATAATTTATTGATTTAGAGAAAATATAAGTTGACCCCCATTGTCCGCATTACTGCCCCACCACCAAAGATGGAGACATGCACATTAAGATTGAGTCCATAGCTAGGTTTGATCCACAATGCAAGCTTAGGTTTGAGGTTCCAATTAGGAATCAAATGCTTCTCAAATAGCTTAAAGCTAAATTTAGGATATTTGGACCCTTGTAAACTTTGGACTAAAGAATCATATATGGTTCATGAAAACCCGGATGCGAATTTTAAGAGGGGGTTAATTAGGTGAAGTCTAAAAATGTGTGTTTCAAAAATGTGTGTTTTAAGTAAATTTTTTATTTCCTTTAAAAAAAAAGTAAATTTTTTTATTTTGAAATTGTGATTCTACTATGTTTATGTTATGAAGTTTAGTCTTTTCATTATTATAAACATCTTGAAATATTATTTGTATGCATGTTAATTTAGAAAGTACGTAGTATTTAGTAAGAAAATATTTGATCTTATTTTAAAACTTTATCGATGTTTTGATCAAATATTGAGAAATTTCTAAAAAGGATATGTAGTCTTCTTTCCAATTTGATACATTTTAGACGCGATTTGATAAAAGTTATTTCATCCTTCAAATTGACAAATAGCGCCCCGAATCTGTGCAAACTGCGATGCAGAATCGTCGTAGCGTTGCAAACTGCAAGCCCATCCTCCATCGTATACCATCCCCTTTGTAAGCCTTGCCTCTGTTTTATTTCAAAAGTACTCCTCTACAGTTATGTTGAACTCTTGGTCCAAGATGGCAATTCAAGTTGGAGAATCTATTCTATTTTGTTGGGATTGAAGAAAAGACTTGAAGTTGTAGAGAGTTATTAACACTTTCATTTACGATTTATTTTTTATTTTTGGCAGGTTTACTAGTTTTGGGCCCATGATTCTATGTTTCGTTCTAAGTTTCTAACTGTTTTAATGTTACTTGAACCCATTTTTTACCTATCCGCTATGCTTCCACTATTTATAACAAGGCTACCTGCTATGCTTCCACTATTAACAACAAGGCTATCCGCTATGCTTCCACTATTTACAACAAGGCCATCCGCTATGC
This sequence comes from Cuscuta epithymum, assembly GCA_945859915.1. Classification (NCBI taxonomy): domain Eukaryota; kingdom Viridiplantae; phylum Streptophyta; class Magnoliopsida; order Solanales; family Convolvulaceae; genus Cuscuta; species Cuscuta epithymum. Next base: position 786,795 of record CAMAPF010000974.1, read on the forward strand.
TTCCGTTATTTACAATAAGGCTATCCGCTATGCTTTCACTGTTTACTAATTACAACAAGGCTATCCGCTATATTTAAATCATTTTAATGTATTCAAAGCGTTTAAGAAATCTAATAGTACATTTTAATTTACAACAACATCCAAACCTTAATCCCAAAAAATTTTAGGGTCCGCTAAATTGAATCGATCTATGATATTGATGCCAAAAAGAGAAGACAGACAAGAAGGGAAAAATGATAGGGAAAATGGAAATTAGTAATCCAACCTTTAAGCAGTCTTATTACATTAGTCCCATCTTTTCGTTATTCATGAATAATCCAACCTTTGCACCTCATCTTCATTCACTGGTCCCTTACCGGTTCATGACCTGTTATTCCAAATTATTTTCTTATCTTTGCAAACCATTATACCATAAATCCCACCTTTCACAAAGATAATATTTTGCAGAGATAAGAAAATAATTTGGAATAGCAGGTCATGAACCAGTCAGGGATCAGTGAATGAAGATGAGGTGCAAAGGTTGGATTATTCATGAATAAGGAAAATGTGGGACTATTGTAAGAAGACCGCTTAAAGGTTGGATTATTAGTTTCCATTTTTCCAAAAGGATAAAACGAATAAGATAAAGATAAATAAATACTCCCTCTGTCCCGAAAAGGTTGGCCAAAGTTGACTTTCACGTGGATTAATATAGTAAAAATTGTGTGGTTGAAATTTGTGCAGAGGAGAGAGAATTGACTTTAACCACATATTCCTTACTCTAAATGGAAATGACAAATCTTTTTGGGACATCCAAAAATGGAAATTTGCCAACCTTTTCGTGACGGAGGGAGTATAAGATAACAATAGGATAAGAATATAAGAAAGATAAAAGATTGCAAGATAAAAGGAGAATAAAAAAGCTAGAAGATAAAAATAAGATAGGAACATAAAAAGACAAAGAAGATAAACGATAGAACAAAAAGAGCGAGGAAAAATAGAAAATAGATCAATCGTCCACACGAATGTGCGCCCTCCACTTTGCCCTCTCCAAACCCATACTCTCATCCGACCCAAGAAGACGCATATCAGTTTTGATTCCTCTAATCGAAGTTTGTTTGGGTCTTCCCCTCCCTCTCCTCTCTGTCTCTTCTCCCCACCCCTCAAGTCGTCTAACAGGTGCATCATCTGGTCTTCTACGCACATGCCAAAGCACCGCAAACGAGACTCATGCATCTTATCTTGTCTAGGTGCTACTCCCACCTTTTATCTGATTATCTCATTCCTCAAGCAGTCTTTTCTGGTATGTCCTCACATCCAACACAACATACGCATCTCTGCCACACTCATCTTTTGAATGTGACATTGTTTCACCGCCCAACACTCTACGCCATACATTAATGCAAACCTAATTGTTGTTCGATAAAATTTACCTTTCAGTCTAGTCGGCATACCTCGATTGCATAGAAATCATGATGCACTCTTCCATTTCATCCACCCAGCTCTGATTCTATGTGATACATCTCCATCTAATTCACCATCCTTCTGAATTATGGAGCTCAAGTAACGAAACATATCACACACTGGTATCTCCTTACCATCAAGAGCAATCCCATTGTTGCTATTACTTCTATTTCCACCAAACTTGCACTCCATATGCTTAGTCTTGCTTCGGCTCAGTCTGAAACCCTCGGTCTCCAAAGTTTGTCGTCATACTTCCAACTTTGCTTTAACATCCGATTGTGTCTCATCAATCAATACAATAGCGTCGGGGCAAACATCATGCACCACGGCATATCTTCTTGAATTGACTTCGTAAGTTCATCCATGACTATAGTAAATAAGAAAGGACTCAAAGCCGAACCTTGGTGCACTCCGATAGTAATAGGAAACTTTGCGGTCCTCCCTACACTAGTACGGACACTCGTAGTACAAGCCTCATACATATCCATGATGATACCGATATACTTACGTGATATACCTTTTCTAGTTAAGGCCCCCCAAAGGACTTCTCAAGGGATCCTATCATATGAATTTTCTAAGTCAATGAAAACCAAATGCAGATCCTTTTTAGTCTCTATACTTTTCCACAACTTGTCAAAGAAGGTGAATGGCCTCCGTTGTTGAGCGTCCAGGCATAAAACCAAACTGATTCTCCGATATTTTCACACTTTTTCAAAGTCTTTGCGCCACCACTCGCTCCCAAAGTTTCATGGTGTGACTCATAAGGTTAATCCCTCGATAATTGGCACATTCTTGTACAATGAATACGGAGTATATATTTGAATGGTTATATAAGTGCACTCACAATTTCAAAATGAAATCCTTATTTTTTTTTGTTTGTAAAATGAAATCCTTACATTATTTTTGGGTCTTGACCAATCTTTTTTATTGAGTTATCCACAATCTTAAATTCTTCTTTTTTGAGTAAATATTTTTTCTTACAAATAGATTGGAATATTGGATATTAAGAATCAGTATTGTAGATTTATTTTAAACTACATATTTTGCCTAATTGCTACTTCATTATACAGTAAATGGATGCACAATTGAAAAAAATAATAGATACTTTGTATTGCTTTTTTATTATAGTATACTCAATGAAGGGAGATACTAAATTGTGTACTTTAGTAACTACGTAGTATACAAATTCAGATAAACGTTTGAACTCTTTAAACTTACTGATTTGTGGTACTCTAAACCACGAAAAATGATCTACTAAGTTCATGTTCCTTTTTCAAAACACTGTAATCAGTAGCTGATGCAGGAATTCCGGTTGGGAGGATGTTAGTGTAAAAAAATGCATACAAATACATACTCCGTATATATTAAAATTTTGGAGTAAATCTACCAATTTTTTTGGGGGGGCTAGCGCCCCCCCACTCAGCCCCCTATATGTCTGCTGCTGACTGTAATCTTTATAAGGAATGTCAAAATGAGATGGCCACATTTAAACTGTAATGCGGCTTCGTAGAAAGAAAAAAGTAAAACGGGCAAATAAAACTCAGGTACACTCGTTCACTGGTTATACTTTTTGACATAAAGATCTTGTCTTCATACCATCCATTTTTAGTTAATTGAAAATTGAAAATTAAGTTAATTTCGCTAACTGAAAAAGAAAGTTCAACATACTAGTATACTACGTTGGCACTAATATTATAGTCAAATAATTAATATATTTTATCGCAATGAACATAAATGGGAAAAAATTAACTAGTCGTACAAATGGTCTTGCGCTCTGACCTTTTAATCTGCAGGGGTGAAACATTTGACGTGGAGACTTCTGAGTCTTGGACCTTGAACGTTAGTAGGTGTACAACTTCAGACCCTGAAAATGGAGAATCTCCTATCTGTAATCTCTTCAGAGAAGGGAGGCTAAAGGACAAATGTTTGATTCTTTTGAATTTTCTCGAGGAACACTCTGCATATCCTTGAGGAATCAGATAATTATTGCTGTAAAGAAGAAGAAAGTTTCAAATATTGAGCTGTATTTTTTAGGGGGACATTTCAGCATTTATGCATATATGTTTTCAATATCTTGGAAATGGATTTTCTATCTCTCTTGTTGATTTTTTAACTTTTCAATACCATAAAAGTATTTCAGTGGTATGCATTTGCACGATTCTATTGTTGGAACTTGCTCTCCAAGAAACACTTTACTATTATATTATCATAGATTTTCATTTTTTAAAGGTCATGAAGAGGGCTATACCATTTGGAGAGCAAGTGGATATCTCGTCAGATGATTCTGATGTTGATGATGTGAAACCAGATCTTGATATTGACCATGTAATCAACACCAAATTTGTCATTCAGCAACCATTGAATGAATTTTCAGAAGGTATTTTAGTTGTTTTTGTGTTTTGTTGTATTGTTTTGGATACTGCATTATGTTCTTTCTTATTGCATTTATTTGCAGCATAACCTTCAATCAATGCTTGCTTTGGTTTTCATTTGAAGAAAATTGATAAATACATTTTTTCAATTAAATACGGATGGATTATTTTTCTCTTTAGCCATGAGTTTTGTTAGTCTGGAATTCTGTATTATATGGAGGTATACCATTTTAAAGGAGAAAGGTGTCATTTTTTATGAAGGTATGATAAACACTATTGAGCTTTCATTTAATTTTAACTTTGATCATTAAAGTTCATGTCCTTTTAGTTACCGATTTACCATTTCACATATATAGATTTTGGAGGGGCTAATCTCTATTTCGCTGGAAGTTCTAGAGTAACTAGAAGCTCCCCAATTTGTTAGTTGCCATCCAATGTAACTTGTTTTCTAGCAAACACTCACCTGTGACTTGTACACATAATACATATCTAGCAGTTTCCCCGTCTTATTTTAATTGGATGGTTTCATGATAAACCAACTGGCACCAAGAGCATTAACTGGTAATTCCTCATGGTACATTTATGTACTGGCACCAAGAGCACCAACTGGTAATTCTTCACGGTACATTTATGTACTCTATTCCACTTATCCCCGCATTTAAAACACAGACCCCGTGTACTTCTGTCTTGTAGTTCAGCCTGGTATAACTGTTGACCACTCAGTCTGTTCTTGTTTGCCTGGGTTGCTTCATTTTTGCCTTTGCATTCAACTTTTTCATCTGGTAGGACTCGAGTTGTCTGGCTGTTGTTTTTATTTCCTTCAATCCAGGGTATATATCTGGAATTAGTTCCCCAACGTTCTTAACCTTAGTGCTGCATTTTTTTCTTCCAGTAAAAGTGCCCGGTCCACGAGCTCGGGTCAGTCTCTGAGTTGGGTATAATTTGAGTTCAGCTTTGATTTCAGCCTTCAGGCCATTCAAGAAAATACCTTTAAGCATTTCATTGTCAGTAGTTCTGTTGGGGGCTACTACCAGAGTACCAGATTAAATTTGTCCCAAAACTCTATAACTCACGCTGTCTGTTTCATGCTAAGCATGGGACAAAAAAGCGTTTATTAAGTTAAACGCATATATGCTAGACTAAACTACTTATACACACATATATATATGTATATACTTGCATGCATATTGTGTAGAACTTTCATGGAGAGAATAGAACTTTGAACCGTTCTTTTTTTCTATATTAGATTTCTAGCAACTTTTATCAAATAGCTACAAACTTTTTCTTTAATTTTTTTTTTGAGTCAAAGCTATTAGTTACTACAAAGCTAAAAAATTATCTTTCTAGGTCTTAGTGCCAAACATGCACTTAAGCTATACGGGTACATACACTTAAGCTACAAACTGGTACATACATGGAAATCTTTATAGCACTTGGTGGATGTTTGGCTGCTTTAAGTTCCTGAGTTTTAGCTATACTGGTACATACATGGAAATCTTTATAGCACTTGGTGCATGTTTGGCTGGTTTAAGTTCCTGAGTTGTAGCTAGCTTTTACACTTTTTAGTCTCTAAACCCCCCTAACAAAGTATAGACTGATTACTAATTGATACAGATTAGTAATATGAAAAGCAACCTTCCCCCTCCAAAACCCCCTATAAAAGTACCAGACACTCCCTTAATTCAATGATGCACAAATGTTTATATGGTAGCGCATGAATCTAAATTATCTTTGTGGTTTATGCAGATGAGCTGATAAGAACTTCCCAAATGTACCAAGAATACATGCAGAAGCTACCAGTCCCTTCACACCATGGCTCCGTGATCCCGTTCACATCATGGATGGGATTAGCTGCATCCCTTAAGAGGCTTTACGGTCAGCCGCTGCATTACTTGACCAACATTCAGATGAAGCAATGGGACCAAGTTAGGATCGGAACCCATGACGAAGATGTCCCATTGGATACCATAGTCCATCCCTGTAAAGCTGAAGCCACCATCTGGGCTATTGAAGAGGTTAATAGATGTACCTGTTCACATCTCTATTTGGCTAAACTCTGGCAAACCAATCCGCGGCATCACACTTTTATTGACCCGATTGTTCCAAAGCTTCAAACTTTGTCAAAGTAGTAGGCAGTTCTATTCCAGGCTCTAGTAAGCTTTGAGTTGCTACATTACGGAAAACTACTTTAAATGAATTTCCCTAGTTTATGTTTATTTGTGTATGTAGGTTATACTACTATGCACCGTATGTGAGCAGTGATGCATATAAGTAATACTCCGGTAACTTTGTATTTATTATCTGAATATGTGGCAATCTGGGATAATTAGCCCATTTAATTTGAGCATTCAAAAAACATCCCAAAAATATTTTAGTTTAATAATACATAATAAGAGTTTCATAACATCTAGCTGTAACAGTTAACAACCACACTAGAAATCTAGAATTAGAATAAGAGTTAATTCTTTCAATAGGAGTAAAACACATTCCATGTTCCACAATAGGGGCATATGGTTTAAATTATCAAAGTATGAGTCTCAATCTCTATTGTACCCTTTATCACATTTTAATAACAAAACACTTATTCTATTTTATATACAAAAAAATCAAGTCACCACTGGTCCACTGGGTTCTAATGACGCCGATCTTTGACAACCAAATTTCGTTAACATTGCCCACAGAATCATGCTGTATATTACCTCTGTCTATGTTTGAGACTTTGAGAGAAAGGAAAAAGAGCCATGAGTTTGAGAGGACAAATATGCCCAAGATTAGTGCACAAAGCTTCCGAATAACCGGTGGAGCTTCCTTTAATAAATGTGTCATATATCAACATAGATATATATAAAACACCATTTTTGAATTATAAAATACCAAGTGACAAATATTTCAACATTAGAAATCGTATTCACATTTTTTGCACGCTCATTGATTAAAACCATACTAACCACACAATGAAGGGAGGAAATTCTCGGAGACACCGTGAAGTACATACTTTAGTAATTTAGATAAGGTAAAATGGCAAATTGTTTAGTTTAGAAAGAATTTACAAGCTTTTTTCTATATATTACTTACGAAAACTCTCTCATATGGATGTTTTCATTGGACTAGAAGTTTTTAGTTTAGTCTGATCCTTAAAAATCTAGTTATTTTGATACTGATCAGGTTATCTTAGTAAAAATGAGAAGAAAGATGACGAGAACAAGTATGAAGGATTTAGCAGAAAGTTAAGAGAAGGGAGAGAATAGGGAAGAAGATATTATTTATTTTCATAATCCGTTCACAAGCATACCAGCTGCTATATAAGCTATTCGGATTATTGTTGAAAGCTAGCTACTTTAACTAACTCGTAACTAACAATTCTACACATCATCCGTTAATAGCTTTATGTACAACTAATACAAGTACAACATATACTTAATAATATTTGTTAAGCTGGCATCTTCCTCTTCAGACTGTATCAATACTCCCTCCTTCAAATCTGACTTGCTCACAAGTCATGTTGTTATAAAAGTCGGGATATACTGCTTTAATGAAGTCTGACCACTCCCAAGTTGCATCTTCCACACCTTGACCTTCCTATTGAATCAGAAACTTGATTCTAGCTATATTACCATGTTTGACAAGCTGTCTTTCCAATATAGCAGTAGGTTTCACCATCCTCTCCTGTGACAACCCCTGCAACCAAGTAGGTATATGAGGCTTCTTTGGCAATTCACCTCTGAATTGTTTCAACTGGGACACATGGAAGGTATGATGTATTTTGGCTTCTTCTGGCAATATCAACTGGTAAGCCACCTTTCCCACCACCTTACCTACTTGAAATGGACCATAATACTTAGGGGAGAGCTTGTCATTCAACCTTTGATCCACAGAATTCTGCCTATAGGATTGCAGCTTAAGCCACACCCAATCTCCGACTGCAAAATGTCTTTCAGATCTATGTTTATCAGCTTGGACCTTCATTCTGTTTTGTGCATTTAGCAGATAAGTCTTTAACAACTTAATCATAGCTTCCCTCTGTTACAATGATTTATCTACTGAAGCTACATTAGACTCTCCAACCATATAGGGTAGGTGTAGAGGTGGAGGCTGATTGTAAACTACTTCCTCCGTTCCCTTTTAATTGCAACAGTCAACATTTCACGTTTGCCAACACACAAGTTTGACCATTAATATCTTTCATTCTTTATTACTAAAAAATTTAAAAAATTCATATTTTGAAAATTTAGAATAAGAAGAATTTAGTAATATTTTTTTTAAAATTAATTTATAATAAATTAATGAAAAAATATAGTTAAAGTAGAATATATGAATAGTGCAAAAAGTCCAATGTTGCGATTAAAAGAGAACGGAGGATAGTACCTCATAAGGTGTCATCCTAATAGACGAATGATAGGATGTATTGTACCACCATTCTGCCAGATATATTCATTTACACCATTCCTCAGGTTTTTCATTGCACATACACCTGAGGTAGCCTTCTAAGCATCTATTAACTACTTCCGTCTGCCCATCAGTTTGTGGGTGATAAGAAGTAAAAAGTAACAAATCCACTCCTTGGGTCTCAAATAAAGCAGTCCAAAAATTACTGATGAATACAGAACCCCTATCACTAACTACTGTTCTTGGCCACCCATGTAATTTAAAAACATTATCCAAGTAAACATGGGCCACATCAACTGCTGAAAAAGGATGTTTTAATGTCATGAAATGAGCAAAAATTTACCCAATCTGTCTACCACCACAAAAATAACATCCTTGCCACAAGATCTTGGTAACCCTTCAATAAAATCCATTGAGATATCCATCCAAACATTTTCAGGAATAGGCAGCATTATCGTATTTGCATGCTTGACATACTGTGCACGCTCTTATGAATGCTTGAACATCTTTATTCAATCCTTTCCAATAAAACAAGTGACGGATTCTCTGAATGGTGACATCTCTTCCTGAATGACCCCCTGTAGTTGAAGCATGGGCCCAGTGCAGTATCTTCCCTTTTACTACTTCATCCTGTCCCACCAAAATCTTTCCTTTCTTTCTGATTAACCCCTCCTTCAGTTCATAGACATCAGCTACCTTGTTCTCAGTTCCACTCTTATATTAAATTTCATATCTAAACTCCATCAGTTTGGATAACCAAAATTGCTGAAAGGGTGTAGATATCTTTTGTTCTAACAACCATTTCAGACTCTTCTGATAAGTCTTGATGACAAATGATTGTCCAAAGAGATATTGTTCCCACTTCTGCACTGCAAAGACCAATGCCAACAGCTCTTTTTCATAAACTGATAATTTCTGCCACTTATTACCCAGAGTTTTGCTTATAAAGGCCAAAGGATGGCCCTCTTGCATCAGCACTGCTCCTATGCCTTGATTAGAAGCATCAATCTCCACTATGAACTGCTTCTTAAAATTTGATAAAGCTAGTACTGAAGCAGTAGTCAGGGCTCTTTTCAGTTCCTTAAATGCTACTGTAGCCTCACAGTTCCATTGGAATAGTCCTTTTTTAATATAGCTGAGTGAGTGGCTTAGCTATCTGAGCATATCCTTTAATGAATTTCCTATAATAGCCTACCAATCCCAAAAAACTTTTGAGTTGTTTAAGGAACATTGGAATAGGCCATTCCCTGATTGATTCAATCTTCCTGGAATCAGTTTCCACCCCTTCTCCAGAAATGTAGTGTCCCAAATACTCCACTTTGGTGAGGCCAAATTCACATTTACTCATCTTGGCAAAAAGTTGATGTTTCCTTAAGACTTCAAATACCTGCTGTAAATGATACTTGTGTCTCCAGATCCACACTATACACCAAAATATCATAAAAAAAGATTAATACAAATTTCCGCATAAAGTCTTTGAAAATATGATTCATAAAAGCTTGGAATGTAGCAGGTGCATTAGTAAGCCCAAAAGGCATCACCAAAAACTCAAAATGCCCATAATGAGTTTTAAATGCAGTCTTGAACACATCATCCCTATGAACCCTTATTTGATGATATCCAGCCCTTAAATCAATTTTTGAAAAGACTTTAGCCCCAGCAAACTCATCAATTAATCAATTAATTCATCTATAACTGGGATGGGAAACTTATCTTTTATGGTCTGATTATTTAGTGCCCTATAATCAGTACATAGCCTCCAATCACCATCCTTTCTTCAGATGCTCATTTAGCTAAAGTAAAATCATCTTTTGTGTTTTAGATGATTCTGTGGATGTTCTTATTGTAGATGTACTGCTCATATATAAGTGACATGACTTGTGTGAAGGAGAAGAGAAAGGTTAGAAGCTGAAAAGGGAAAACACTATGATTTGTAGAAAGTAGAAAGAAGTCAACAATATAAATGAATATATGAGTGCAACATAACAAGAAGAAGAACTTGGAAAAAAATTAGCTTTAAAAATTCTTCCAACTAGCGAATATGAGTTTTTTTTAATTAGTCTCCACGCATGTTTGCCAAGCATGGCAATATTAAAATCTCGTAGTGATCTGTATCCCAATCCTCCCTTCTGTTTCGAAACGCACAACGCATGCCCGCTCTTCTAAATTATACACTTCCTTGTTTGACTAGCTCCCCACCACTAATAATCATTCATAATTATTTCAATCTCAACACACAACTCCTTTGGCAAAACAAAGACATTCATAGCATATGTCGGCATTGCCTCAATAACAATCTTTGTTAAGACACGGGGTTCCATCCTAAAAGGTCAACCTGTTAGGAGGAGTAACCATGTATTAATATAGCACTTTGTTCATCCAAAGTTTTCCGGTCGGTGTGGGACATTTAACACCCCTCATCACGACCAGACACTTCTTCTGGATCGTGCTATCATTCATTCATTTTTTCATCAGTCCGTTTTTTCATCCGACCGTAATTGTCATTTTTTATAATCGTGTCATCATTTTTCATAAGGGGCCCCACACCATGGATCGATTTGGCTTTGATACCATGTTAAGACACGGGGCTCTGACACGTCTATGCAATTATTTTCTTTATTATATTACTGAAATATACTTTGGATCTAATTATTTGTAATTGTTATCATTCTTGCCACATCAATTTGCCACGTCAGTTGCAACCTTATCTGGGTCCAAGTAGCACACACATGTAGAGGGCAGTTAAGAGTTTGTTGCCAGTCGGTTATGATTGTAACTGAGATCGTATTGTATATAAACACTTGCTTGTATCGGTTATGAACTACTAAATAAACTCCATTGATGATCTCCCTTTCTCTCCTTCTTTACTCTATGTGTTGTATTGTTCGAATTCTATTTTGTTTCCTAGAATTCCTACGTTTATCTTGAATGATTTTTGCTCTATACCCTAGATCATTACATTTGGTATCAGAGATCATCTGAATTGAAGATTTAGTCAGTCGATTCCATCCATACATTTTCCATATGTTATTGGAAATAGCCTAGTGGAAGCGGTGGATAGGAGTCTCAAGGCTAGAGAGGAATGTATCAGATTGCTAAAATTCTATTTGAAGAGCCCAAGATCGAATGAAGAATCGGACTGATCAGCAATGAACTGACAAAGAACTGCAGGTGGGAGAATGAGTGTATGTCAATTAAGCTACAACCCTATAGACAACAATCTGTAGCTAAAAGAATGAATGTTAAACTGGTCCCTAAATTCTTTGGACCTTTTGAAATCCTCAAAAGGGTGGGGCAAGTAGCATACAAACTCAAACTACCAGAAGAGGCTAGAATACATCCAGTTTTCCACATCTCACAACTCAAGAAGCACAATGGTGAAATTCCTACTCAACTAAATATGCCACAGTTGGATGATTAAGGAATTATAAGGGTTGAACCTCTTGCGGTGCTGGAAAGAAAGATTGCAAAGAAGAGAAATCACGTTGTGGTGTATTGGTTAATTCAGTGGTCAAATGGGGAGAAAGAAGATGCAACCTAGGAGAGCTATGAAGAGCTGACTAAAAGGTTTCCTGAGTTTGTGGAGAGGCATTTGACAGCTTGAGGACAAGCTGTTTGTAAGGGGGTGGATTGTTATTACTCTTGCCACATCAATTTGCCACATCAGCTGCAACCTTATCTGGGTCCAAGTAGCACACACGTGTAGAGGGCAATTAAGAGTTTGTTGCCAGTCGGTTATGATTGTAACTGAGATTGTATTGTATATAAATACTTGCTTGTATCGGTCATGAACTACTGAATAAACTCCATTGATGATCTCCCTTTCTCTCCTTCTTTACTCTATGTGTTGTATTGTTCGAATTCTATTCTTTTCCTAGAATTCCTACGCTTATCTTGAATGATTTTCGCTCTATAGCCTAGATCATTACAGTATTATACTTTGATTATGGTATAAAAGATGTGCCCAAAAGAGGAATGCGAGATACACACGACTACTTGAGTAAATAGCATAGAGGTATATGTTTAAGTTAAAAACTTTAGCTCAGAAGTTACAAACACTGATATTGTTATAAATTTATAATCTTTAGTGGCGTTAAACTTTTTACGTTCTTTGATTTTGTGTTGGAAAAATATTACACATATACAATAAATTCTAAGCCTTATTCCGAAAAAAATTTGGGATTGGCTTAATATATGTCAACATATTATATCAGTTAAAACCATAAGAGGAGAAAGATGAAGGCAACAATATAATAATGACATCTAATCCACCTCACATCATATCATTTCTGACTATTCTAATCAACCTGGGTCATCCCCTCCCGATCTCACTCCCACTCTCCTTCCTCGATCACCTCCACCTCAATCTATTTAATAGACGCGTCACTTAGCCTGCTTATACACATATGACCAAATCATCATCAACGAAACTCTCGGTTTTTATCTATAGGTTCTAATATAACTTTTCTCTTAATTTTCACATTGCTCAAGATATCTTTTCTAGTATGCCCACACATACAATTCATAAACATATCTCATATACATCTCAACTACACTCATCTTTTGAATATAACATTGAATATAACACTCTATGCATACAATAATGTAGACCTAAGCTAATTGTTATTCGATAAAACTTACCCCTTCAGTGTAGTTGGAACACCTTGATCAACTAGAATCCTGATGCTTTATTGTTTCATTTTATTTACTTTACTATGACCCTATGGGATACACCGCCTTTAAATTCACCATCCTTTTGAAAAATAGAGTTTAAATACAAGACATACACGCGTGAATATCAATATCAGCATTGTTACCTGTACATTGTATAATATTTGACATTATCTATATACATTTGAGTATCAATAATCACATTTGTGACATTCTTGAATCAAAATTATGAACTCACATTTGTGATACTGCCTCAATGTGATTTATACAGATGCATTTTCCAATTGAATAAGATGGGCATTATTATGAATTGTAGCGAATCGAACTATATATGTCAAAATTAGTTCATCACTACATAGTTCGACATAGTTCAGATGAAACACAAATAGTGTTAGAACTGTGACACAAATAACCTCATTATTTACGGTTAAAAAAACTATCCATCACCTCGATGGAGAGGTAGTGAGTGGGATTTATTATTCTATAAACAGGTAATGGGGTATATAAAATGTGGACTATAATATTGCTTTTAATTTATATTTCATGCCTTACGACTGTCATTACTTTTGTTTAATTTTTCAGTTTATCATTATTACTTTTTTCAAGTTATGACTATTATTGGGTCGTTTTGAGACGACGTTACTTTAACTCCATTGATATGTCATTTTCTAACAAAGTACTTTTGAAATTTCAACATTCAACTATTAATCTATATATGTGATCACTTGCAAATTATATTGTGTTTTTCAAGTCTTAGTTTTGCATATGTTTGCCTGTTTTAGCCATGTGAAGCAATTTTTTTATTTGTATATATATATCCCTCCACTTGTTATATTCTCTCGCTCTCATCTTCTTATAGTTTGTCTTGTGTTGTTCTTTTATCCTGTGCTCTCTAGGATTGATTGAAATGGCGGCTGGTGGCGGAAAATCAAATATCTTCATTCTGCTCATTGTCATTTTCTCCTTCCTTTCGCCCTTTGTTTGTAGGGCATCTCATGAAGGTAATGTATATATATACCCTTGAATTTAAGCATAATCGACATCTCCATGAGGTAGGAGAGAATTCTCTAACGAGTAAAACATAACACAAATTTTCAAATAGGAATGTCATTGTTTTATTCTCAATGTCGAACTTATTCGCTCATTTTTAAGGAAATTTAAATTATTTTTATATTTTGATAGGACTAAATAAGAATGTTTTAAATGGATCGTAATGTGTGGTCTGGTCCGGTGAATATCTGTTCTAATGTATACGTATTTTACGAGTAGTTACAACTAAAGGATGCGATGCAATCCTATGTAGCACGGAAACTCTCGTGAAAGAGTACGTTTCCCGTTAAGGAAACTCTTGGAAACTTTTTGGAAACTTTTTGGAAACTCTCCAAATAAGCGTTTTTTTGAGCAAAAGTTGACGTTTTCCGTTCCCTCATAACTTTTGCATTTCCGTGCAAGATCGGATCACATCTAATTTTAAGCATGATTTACTCACATTATTAACAATTTATTATGTTACCGCGCGAGATTGTATACTTGTAGCAGTCAGGCACTGAGGCATGAATTGCCTATCACCATCGTCTCCAGTTTCTGTGTAAAAAGGGTAAAGATGAATTATACTACTCGTTCTCTCTTCCAAAAATTTTGTTATTAATCTAAAAAACAATACGTGATTGAAAATATTTTATTTTCCTGTTAAATAATTGTCACCAACACATATCTTAAATCTCGTTAAAGTGGTAGTATTTTTTCCCATTTCGGAACAAAATGTACATTTTAGTTCGTTCCATTCACATTTATTTAAAAATTTGTATGAGTGTCATACCAAACCCGGATTTTACTCAACTCGAGTGTGAATTATGTAGGACAGGAAGAGTCTTATTTTCAAATTTACAGGCGAAATGTGGAATAGTTGTTACTTTTGTGGAGGTAATTATACGACAGCAAAAAGTAGTGTAAAACAATTCGTTTTAATTAGAGACTACTCTCCTACTCCATAATTCCATATCGTGATGGTCAATTTAGATCCAAAATCTTCTTTAATTTGTTCGCCAAATGCCCTGGAGTTTAATTTGGGGTCTCTTTACTTTTTGATACATGTGTAGAACCACTCATTTCAAACAAAGTTGAAATGGAAGTCGTAGGGGATGGTGTCGGATCAACTTCATTATTGAAAAAAATGATATTTATGATCAATTTTTTGTATTTATTAAGAGCAACTATTTGTTTCAGTTTTTTAATATTTAGTGACATTTTATACTTAACTGAACTTTTTCTATCATATAAGTATAAAAATATATTCTGTGACTAAAAAGGTGATAGTTCATAAAATATGACTATACAATTTTTTCTCTAAATAAATAAATTTCCACAAGTGTGTACCGGTAGACATATAAATTTGTCACTTTTTACTTCTTCATGATGCACTATATATTACATTTAGGGACCACACCATAACGACACATATTTTTTATTTCAACATAAATATTGAGAATTAATAAAATTAATTCTCTCATGATAAATTTCAAGTTAGTGCTAATTACTCCGTATTAATCTTGTAAATCTACATATCAGATTACAATTTCTAGTGAATCATAAAAGTTAAATAGAAATTGATCACAAATCAATAAACATTTTCTCGTCGATCAAAATCAATTCTATCTCAACTACTCAATTGCAAATAATCTCCATAGTTTTTTCACAAAAAGTCGTCTAGGTAATAGGAACGAAAAGAAAGAAGAGGTGAACAAGCACACTTTGAGAGCGCAATAAACTGAATTTGAGATAATAGATTAGAAGTGTTTCTGAAAAATTAATGGTCAAAATTAAAGAATAATTGGATTTGTAGAATAAAAAAAAATCATTTTGGGATGGAAAAAAACATATGCTTAATTTCATCATTTGATGTCATTATATTGTTTTTTTAAAGCATGTCATTATGTATTATTATAACGCTAAATAACTCTATTATTGAGATAATATTTCTGCATATCAAGATCTAAGAACATGCATGCCAATTTGAGTCTATTAAAAAGAATGATGACATATATTTTGAGATAAAATATGAAATTTTCACGTTGAAAACTACTCCCTCCGTCCCAAAATCGTTGGCCAATGTTGACTTGCACGTGGATTAATAAAGTAAAAACTGTGTGGTTAAAATTTGTGCAGAGGAGAGAGAATTAACTTTAGCCACATATTCCTTACTTTAAATGGAAATGGCCAACCTTTTTGGGACGGCCAAAAAAGGAAATTTGGCCAACCATTTTGGGACGGAGGGAGTATGACACTTTTGTAAGAAAGAAAAAACGACATTATGAAATAAAGATGTAATACGGGGTATGTTATTTTTAATTCCATTTTCACCCTTGTCTCGCAAAAGTTTGACCGTCATTTTATTTAATTCTCAGTGAGTAAAAAATACTCTTACCGTCATTATGTAAAAATTTGTTGACTTTCTCTTTTTAGTTGTCTCAAATAATTTGTCACTTTCTTTTTAATCAATCAATTTGTGTTTTCTATTATTTCTCTATCATCTGCACAAATTTCTACCACACTGTTTTTATTTTATTATTGTGTGTGCCCATCAAACTTGACAAACTCTTAAGGAACAAAAATATTGATAAATCAAATTGTCAAACTTTTATACTCCCTTCGTCCCACTAACAATTGGACAAGAGGTAGTGGCATACAAACTAATAAAATGTGGTTTATGTGGTTGATATTGAATTGATAAAATAAGAATAATAAAGTAAGAATGATTTAGAGACACACAAACTTTACCAAATTTGGTATGAAACAATCTTAATGGGACGGACTGAAAATGTAAAATGAGACAATCTTAGCGGGACGGGGACGGAGGTAGGAAGTATAAGAGAATTAACGATATTTTTTCGAAAAAAATCTCGTAGGACTGGGCATAGCGTCGCTGAAGTTGGTCCACAGATTCGGGGCAGAGGGGAACTCGAGGGGAGACTACGCAACGATGATGAGGGAGGTTCTGCGGCACCAAAAGGCGCGGCGACTGAGAACAGTGAGGGGCGAGATGGGCAGCGGTGCGGAGGTGGAAAGCAACGACGGGGGATATAAGTGGCTCTCTGCGTATGCCAGCTCAAAATGGGTGTTGGGAACCCACGTCGCGCAGGTGCAACTCGGGAGCCAGAGGACCAAACTGAGCCTCGTGTTCGACACCGCCAGCGACCTCACGTGGACTCAATGCAGTGGGTGCAAAGAGTGCTACAAGCAAAGAGAAACGATGTTTGACCCATCAAAGTCATCGGCGCTCCCGCTTGTCGAGTGTGGCCCTGAACAAGGTCCTCATCAAGCTTGTCTCTACGATGTAGGCTACGCAGAAGAATCGCATTCGCAGGGCAGTATGATGAAGGCCCAGCTGTGGCTCGACCCCAGCTCGTCGCGGGCGGTGCTGGACGACTTCATTTTCGGGTGCGGCAATAGTAGTAACTTTTCCGGAAGGGAAGAGGCGGGAGTGATGGGGTTAGGCCCCGGTCTTTCTTACCCCTCCATCGTTTCTCAAGCAAACGCAACATTTTCTTTCCGTTTCTCTTATTGCCTCACCACAGAAAGCGGGAGAGACGGGTATTTATCCTTCGGGAGCTCGCCCCCCGCTTCCGGTGTGGTATACGCCAACTTATACATCCCAGATTCTGGTTTTTACTTCATTCGTATCGTGGACATAATGGTGAACGGAAGGTCGCTGGGTATCAATTCCGCCGTGTTTAAGTCGCCTGGAACCATCATCGACTCCGGATCTGCCATATCATTGCTGCCCCAGAAAGCGTTCACAGCTCTGAACAGCGCATTCGAATACCAAATGAGTCGTCTCAAGTATAAGAAAGTAGCACTACTTGCGGGGGACAAAGATGGGATGCTTAACACCTGTTACGACTTCACAAAGGGAACTCCCAAATTCCCCACGATAAGCTACGTGTTTGATAAAAACACGGTGCTGCATTTGCCTCCGGCCGCCGTCATGCTGAAACTGTCTGCTAATGACGCCTCCCAAGTGTGTTTGGCTTTCGCTCCCACTGCAAGAAGCTCTGATCTGGGAGTATTTGGGAACATTCAGCAGCAGACAATGGGGGTTTTCTACGATCTTGATCAAATGAAAGTGGCATTTACACAAAATGCTTGTACTTGATCCAGAATTCGAGAGATGGATCCATCAGAGCTGATATATATCACCAAGAGCAATGATATATATGATATATCCAGTACTCCATATTATTGTATTATGAACTACTGATGCATTTGTTGTTTACTTCGTCGCACTTCTTTTATGTATACGTATCATGCATTCATGCACTGTACTTTTTCATACATCTTTCCTAAACGAATTAAAAAAAGAAGTGTCATCCAAAGAGTGCACAACTATTTAGGCCCTGTTTGGTTGGAGAGTTTCGGAGGGGAGGTAAGGAAAGTGGGGGACTTGTGTGTGTTTGGTTGAAGGAAATAGGGGGGAAGGGGAGGAAAGTGGAAGACTTTTAAAATCCTCCACTTCCTCCCATTCTAAACCTCCCAAATCGGGGTATTTCAGAAGAAACGTGTTGATAACCACAAACTATACATCTCCTACGTGAATGAACAAAATGTTATAATATAAAAAGATAAAAAACAAAAAGTTTTTAAAAATTAAAAAATTTGAAAATTTAAAAATTACAAAATTTAACAATTAAAAATTTTAAAAATTTAAAAATTTAAAAATTACGGAGTATGAATTAAAAATTTAAAAATTAAAAATAAAAAACTTAAAAAATAAAAATAAAAATTAAAAATTCCAAACTGAAAAATGAAAAATTATAAAATTAAAAAAGTAAAAAATCAAATAAAATAAAAATATGACTCATGACCATAGGAGTAATATTCACAATAGTTAGACATGTATCTATTTTTTTAACTAAGCTATCAAATAAAAGTAAATTGCGAAAATATTTTCATTAAACATTTCCTCCTATTTCTTCCAACCAAACACAATTTTTTTTATCAAAATCCTTCCTTCCTCTTCCCTTCCCTTCCCTCCTTGACTCTCCCCTCCCCTCCTTTCAACCAAACAAGGCCTTAAGGATTTCAATTCGTGCACATGCGATTCAACTTGGCCAAAATAGATTTACACACCAATAAGAAAGTAAAATTGTGTGGTTATTTTTTTTGCAGCGGAGAGATAAGTAACTCTAACAATATGCTTTTTAATTAAAATGAAATTGATAAAGGTTTTGGAACCATTAAATAAGGAAGGTACAAAGCAATATGTACAATGGCAAGTCTAAAAATGTTTGTGGTAGCTTAGACATAATACCATTAAACAAAGTCTAACAATAGGTGTTATCACGATTGACTACGTGAAGTCAAATGATAACATAACAGATCCGCTAATCAATGCATTGGATAGAGAGAATTGATTGAGAAGTTGTCATGAGGAATGCGACTAACCCTTGAATTGAAAAATTCTATAGTTGGCCCTAGGTTCAAAAGGGACAAGTAAATTGTAGAATGAATGATGGTCATTGTGGGAGTCTCGAGCTCGATCCTACCCACTCCTCATTGAAGCAGAGACCCCCACACGAGGTTAGCAAAAAAAAATTTCTCTAATGATTCTAAAATGTTGATATGCATGATAACATTAGAAGAGTATGTGAGATACTCGTAAAAGAATCACATATGTGAGAGAGAAGAAGACTGCTTCAAAGGAGAACTGTGGAGGCTCAATTCGTTAGAAACTTTCGCAGAACCATGACGGGGAACCATGGCCAAAACGGGCACACCCATGACAACGGAACAAAGGTGGATTATCGTATTTTTTCATCATTGTTTTATACAAATTACATTGATATGTTATACAAGTATGTTCATTGAAACTTTTTCGCCTGGGGCCTCTAAATTACAAGAGCTGGCCCGGGATAAAACCTACCTCTCCATATGCAGGAATCATCCGGTGAACACAGTCGTGTCTATGTATCTTTGTGTCTTTTTCAAGTCTTGAAAATCAATTTCCAATCATGTGGGGTATTGTTGGAAAATTTGTACTTCCTTCGTCCCTTAAAACTTAGTCAAGTTTGATTGGCACAAGGATTAATAAAGTAAAAACAGTGTGGTTGAGGTTTGTGTATAAGAGAGAGAATTAACTGAAACGACAAATTTTTTACCTAAAAGAGAAAGTATCAAAGTTAGTGGGAAAACCAAAAAGGAAAGTTGACAAAGTTTTCAGGGACGAAGGGAGTATTAAATTTGCATTAAATTGCCATTTTCGGGCAGATTTTCAAGTGATGTCCACTTCTAATTTGGGTCGGGTCAAAGTGGATTCGAGTTCCCCTTGGTAAGAGGTTCAATGCGATATACAGTATACTTAAAACGGATAACAGGTGAATGAGAAATTGATCCTCAAAGTTCAATTGTAGAACTAGGATGTTTTTACTTGGACTGTAATTTGTCCCATACCAGATCAGACCAGACTTGGATAGTTACAAAAATACAGAGAAATCAGACCAGATCAGACCAACAAATTACAATCCAAGTAAAAACATCCTAAACATAGAATGACATTCGGTTTATGAACTTTTTAATTTCTTCTTCAAACAAGAAGTGTTTCAAACGTTGGTTAACATTCTTAAACTATAATATGTGATTAATGCATGGTTTAATTGTGTGGTTAATGGTTTGTGACGTTCCAACTCTTAAGACGTGTTTAATGGGCAATTTCACCACAATAAGTGTGGTATTAGTGCATAATTAATATATACAAAGGCTCATCCTCCCCTATATATGCTTCGTCAAAATCTTTTGGAAAAAATATTGAGCACATTGAGCATACTGAAATATTGTCACATACTCGCTGCATTGTTCTCTCAAACGAAAAACTCTGTCAAACTTTCGATAAAACTTCCTGAATTCTACCTTTTGTTCCAGTTCGGCAGAGCAACCTATTGAATGCTGAATACAGTTGTTCGTCAGTCATCGTATCATGGGAAACTGACGCCGCGAGGCTTCTAGCACTATGAGAGGCAGCGAATTGATCTTAAGGACATTGTGTATTGCGCAAGCTTTAATTTTTTATTTTTCAGAAAAACAAAACACTGTTTCCCTAAAAGCACACACTTAATATGTAACTAGTGAACGAAGAGGAGAGCATGACTAAATTAAAATCATTGAAATGGTGACAATATAATATAATGCATGTGTTTATTTCATTGATGATATATGAGTTTCTTTTGAAATTAGGGAATGGAGTTTAGAATGTTTTCTTTTGATCTGTTTTCAGTCTCATATCAGATCAGACCAGTTCAGACCAAATCAAATCAGACCAGACCAGCAAATTTCAGTCCAAAAGAAAACCTCCTTAGTTCCATGTTTGAAATATGTTTATTATATTGTTTTTTGATTGATAAAAGAAGTTGTATGTAAAATAAAATCTTCCATCTTGAAATTAAGGAAAATAATATCGACCAGATGGCGTGGGATTTAATTTTCTCCTCTCAATAAATAATTATAAGATGCTTAGTAAAATGAAACCTTATATGGAGTATATACTACTCCGTATGAGAGATCATTTTAAATATTGCTTCTAATATAAGCAGGTTGTTAATAACTTTCATTCAAAATCAAATTCATTTTGCTCAGTGATATAATAATATAAGTCTTTAAAGTTAAAAGTCTATACTATAAACTAATAATTATTCTATATGGTGCTTTTATATTTCAATGGTTAAAAGATTCATCCGCTCAATAAGGTTGACATTACTAAACAACTTTCTTGAAAAATGTTAAAGAAAATTAAAGGCGTAAATCATGAGATATTTTAAAGATATCTTAGTGTCATCTGCCTTCTCCATATACAAATGCTTAAAAGAGATATAAACACAAGAATACATATAAGTCATAAAACTTTTTTTAAACTTTTTTTATGACTTTCCTCTCTCTCCGTAGCACCAAGATAAACAATCTGGCTTGGCCTTGACTTTTAAGATTCCACATCAAAGTTATTCTCTATCTCTATTTACCTTCTTCAAGAGCACCAACCTCAATTATTCTGACCCATATTATTAAATTTATATTATACAAACTTTCTTTCTCGAAGTATTTTGTCTCTCCTTACTACAAACCCTTCCAAATGCACATACATTTGCATCTTTGCAAACTTTATGTATACAATGATACACTTTTAATTTGTCATCACCACATTTTCAATAAATGTTATTGGTCTAGAGAGCTCAAATAAGTAAATTATAAATACATTGATTAAATGAGCTACATTGTAAATGTATATGTATCGAATAAAGTCAGTCTAGCCCTAATTTGGAATGAGAAATGGAATCAGAAACTACTTAATACTCTTACTCGTATTCTTATTTTTATTCTTATGGTAATAAATAAGAAGTTTATTTAAAAAAAGACCCCCTCCAAAGAGGATTATGGGTGTCTCAAGCTTGAGCCAAAACTTGACAAGATCGAATATGATCATCAAGCAATTTCTTAATTAAGATCGGTGGCAGAAATATGCTAGAATAAGAGAGTACGAGTGTACGACCATGAATCCTTATTACAAAACTAAAGGGACGGATTAGCACAAATTTGGCATGAATCTTTGTTAAGGATTTGGCAAGAGCAATTCGTGCCAAAGCGGCAAAACCTATTTGGTAGGTATTTTGACACCAATTTGACATGGATTTGCTATATGCCTCTATATAACTATATTGGTGTATGTAATATCCCCTGAGTGATAAAAACAATTATAAATATATCGCTATTAGCAACTGGTAGTACTCAACCTAGGAGAAGATCGTGAAACAAAATTTTGTGTCCGGTGTGGATGAGACAAGGGAGGTTGACGGGATCGACCTTCCAAGAAAAAATTTGTGGTAGAAATGTAGTGATAATATAATGAAATCTTAAGTTTTGGTCATCCAATAAAAATTCCCTAATATAAGCTCGGCCTCCTAACTTGTATTTCTGGTTCGTATTTACAGTATTTAGCTAGGTCATCCAATGGAAGGCGGACGTCTCCCTAGGGTCTGGGTCGCTAGGGTTTGTGTTGTTACACCGATTTTCTTCCTCGATCGTGGAGGGAGGGGTTGTGCTCCGGCTTTGTGATCGATCGTTTGAGGCAGGGCTCTACCTTGTTTTTGCTCGCACAGCTTCTTCAGAATAGGTGGAAGCAGGTGTGTTTCGGTTTTGGTTTAATTGCAGGTGACCGATTAATTTTTCAACATTCTTGAAAGGAAGATGGAGGAAATTGCAAACAAATATAAGGACATGACTATTGGGGATCAGGAGAAAGAACTGGTTTTTGAGGAGGAGATGCTTGAAGAGGAAGGAGACTCGGCCGAGAGAGAAGTGGTACCAAGGATACAGCCTCCTCCTGAGCCACCGCCATGGGTTGTGCTAGATGTAAGAGTCCGTGAAAGTTTTCCAATAAGTTTTCATTTTTTGGTCTTTTGGTTTCTTGTTATCGTCTATGTTGTTAGGTCTGTCAGTTTGTTTGAGATTTTAGTCTTGTTTTATGTCATTGAGCATGTTTGGATCTATTAGAATATGGATGGCTGTGTCAAACCCATTATATGGTTAGCGACTCGTGTTGCTCTTTCAGGGGTGATCGTTTCTAAAGCTCATCATAGGGTTTACAGTCATAGTTGCAGGAGTCTAGTTGGTGTCAGTTTTGTCTTTCCCATGATTGATGTAATGATTCTGAAACTTTTGATATGAATAGAGGCGGCTAGTCTTTGTTCCAAACAAAATGTCATCCAATAAAAAAATCCCTAAACTTCATAAGGTAGGTCACATTTAGAGTATTGGAAAAAATAAACCAAGCATTTCAGCCTAACTGGTTGTAAGTTATCGTGCCTAGTGAGAGGTTTCGAGTTCGAAACCCGCTAGACACATAAGGATTTGAAACTCAATGGAGTAAGTTTCAACCCTGATTACTTCAGGCCCCCCAGACCCTCCTGGAGTATTTACAAAAAAAAAAGTTACATGTTAGATCGAGTAGGAAAAAGTATTGTAAAAAGGTTCTCTCTAGATTCTCCATACCCTTCTTCTCATTGATTGAGAGATATGATATTGTACAGGCTGTAGAGATGATTATGATAGAGTCTACAGTCAACAATATTCTTATTCTTATTATATACAAATCCTGATTAAAGTCATTAACACTTCATATTTTGAATTAATAAAGCAACCACAAATAAAATTAAAAATTGACTTCGTTGTTACATGTTTACGAACGAATGACTGACCATATCAGTTCTCTTATTTAATCAAAAAATGTTTTTTAAAGGAATAAAGTTAATTAGCAATAATCAAAATGAAAGCTAACTTATCTATGAAATAAGATCGAGAATCGTGACAATCAGACAAGAAACAAGTTACTCTAGCCAACTCGTGAGTAACTTTATTTGTTGATCGTCTATAAAGAAAAGAACAAACTATATACATTTAATCACGGAGTACGTAGTATATTATAAACAATTTTTATTTTTCTCAATCATAAAAATGTTTTTAATAATGTACTCCGTCTAAAATTCACTGAACTTGATGGGTCCCATGCTAATTGGCCCACTTGGGCCCCATCTACGCTAATATGCATGTATAAGTGTGTCTTTAAAGGTTTAATTACCATCTCTTATAATTTCGATTTCGGGCGCTTTATTTATATTTTTTTTCTTAGTGAGCTCTAAGGAGCTACCCTTCTCACTGCACTTGCCAAACTCCAGTAATCAAAATGATGGCTAATGGAAAAGCGAATGGACATGGAGCTTTCAAGTTTCTTCTAACTTCATATTTGTTCAGTATGATTTTGTCAATCAATTGGCCATTTGTTTGCAGTGCTTCTCAACAAGGTAATTTACAGAATCACCCTTAATGTTTTCTCTTACGATATGATCATCTCCGTTTACTGATGAAGCATTGAAATATATTATAGGCCCATTCTCATTTATACTAGTATAAATTTGGTAGTAGTGGGCCTAGGGGCTGCCCAACGTGATCACGTACCAGACGAGTTTAATTTCATTCTGAATTTCTAGTCTACTTTTTAAAACTGTTTTTAGTACTTCCGGAAGCAGAAATGGATATGAGAGTATTTAGATAAAAATAGAGAAGTGTTTCTAAGTGCTCCAAATTGCTCTTGGAAACAGTTTTTAAAAGCCTGGGGAATCAGTTTCTGAAAAACTATATCTGATTATTCTTCAGAATCAATTTCAAACACCCTCATAGTTCTTAATTGCCCAAATTCTTAATTTGGAAACTTTTTCAAATTAAGAGTGAAAATAATGTAATATTTTAAAGGCTAAAGGGTCAAATAAGTACATGAACTAACTTAAAGTGTTCAATTAGCCCCTTATATAGGAGGTTCAGCTCGGCCATCGCCAATTGGGGAGGTTCCCGGTTGAATTTTTTGATGAATTATTAAGAGCATCTTCTTCATTCAGTCTAGTTTACCCATACCAAATTTCAGCTAAAAATTCAACCGGGAAGGTAGTCAAATGATTTTCCGAAATGTATTGCGTAGTTTAACTGCGCAGTTATCTTCAAAAAATCATTTGACTGCTTTCCCGATTGAATTTTTAGCTGAAATTTGGTATGAGTAAACTAGACTTAATGGAGAGGATGCTAAAAAAAATTCATCAAAAAATTCCACCGGGAACCGCCCCAATTGACGACGGCCGCGCAGAACCTCCTATATAAGGGGCTAATTGAACACTTTAAGTTAGTTCATGTACCTATTTGATCCTTTAGCCTATTTTAAAATAGAATCACTGTGTTTTCTTTCTCTAAATGGGGTAAATTACTCGGCCACATTTATTGGGAAAATGTAAAGCTTTCATTTTGGAGTGTTGCATTAATTGTTATCATGTAACACCCAATTTCAATTTGGTAGAATATTGAGATCTGTTTATGGTGCTCATTGTAGTAGTGCTAAAGAATTTGCATAGAATTAATGAAATTGTTCATAATTAACAATCAAATAACAAAAAGGAACTAAACAGGAAAGTGAGTTTAAGCAAAGCTCTTTGATCACAGTAGAAGAAGTTAAGCTAAAGCAAATTGGAAGAAGATAAAGAACATTCTTAAAATGAAGAGAAATTAGTAGCATGAAGACGAGGAAAAATTGGTTGAACAAACCTTAGAGGATCGTGTGAAATTGGGAATGTGTTCTTTTCGAAATATGGGCATAAAGTAAGTGGATGAAGCTTTAATTTGGTGCTTTTGATTGAGGCAATTTTTAGAACTAAAACGATCGAGTAGTTGAAAATAATCTTCAAAATTACGTATATATCATCGGTTTCATTCTTCTAGCTTTGATTTTTACAAAGTTTAAGAAAATTAATTGTTTCTTTGACATCCACAAATGAGTTTTTATCATTTTATGTAGTACTGGAGATGATTGATAGAATCCACAAATGCGTTTTTATGTTTTGGATTATTTGTGCGACAACTTATTTGGCACACCAAAAAAATTGTCAAAGCATAAAGCAGTTCTTTTAACGAAATGAAAATAAATTGTCTATGGACAGATAATTCGGCCGATATGTAAAATGACATATACATAAAACGTGTACAAACACCATATATGGTGATTGAATTTTTAAATATAAAACATGGTGTCTTGATTGTAAATATGGTTTGTTTGTTATAACTCATCTCATTTCAAGGTTTGTGTAGCCCTGTCATTGGGTCTGGGCCTGAACATAGTGTTATAGACCCAGAATCCTAATCTTATTTATGATTTCAAACTCGGATCATGTATCTGATGGGTCTAAAACAAATTGTTCAAGCCCGACCCAGACCCCATCGAATGAGATAACCTGTCCAATATAAAATCAACAGTATTACAAATTTTATAAAAATTATAAACTTATAATTGAATTGATTATGCATCAAGTACGCCCAATTCAGGATCAAGGTTACTTCTTTGAGATGACATGTTTTAAGTCTGATTCAAAAACGGATGATAGACATGAGGCTCTTTGTCTGGTTGTATACTGCTTACATTCTTTCTTATTAATATACACTACCTTCTTCCCAAAAAACAATTTTTCAATTGAGTAATTTCTATTTTTAATTAATACGTGGTATATGGATCATGACGTCATTTCAGGCATGGCGAGACTGAATGTGATCCACAGATTAGGACAAGGATACGGCAAGGTGGACCGGTCAACGATGATGAGTAAGCTTCTTCGGTCCCAAAAGGCACGACTCGACGCCTCCGGCGACCGCCGTCTTGCGAATGTTAGCAGCACCTTCGGGATCCACACCATGCAGGTTAAACTGGGGAGCAAGAAAACTAACCTGAGCCTTGTCCTCGACACCGGCAGCCACCTCACGTGGACTCAATGCCAGCCCTGCACGGAGGAGGATGATGGTCTAAGTCAATGCTTCAACCAGTCGGGACCCATATATGATCCTTCCAAGTCAACCAAATACTCCGACGTCCTATTTGACTCCACAGCCTGCTCCGACGTCTACCAAGCCACGGGCCTAACGGCGTCCGCCGTAAGATCCACCAACGACACCCTGATTTGCGGCTACAACGTGTATTACGCAGAAGACGTTGACTCACGGTCTACCGGCAATCTGGGCGTTGACCAGCTGAAATTCCTAGGTTCGGAGGAGGAGGAGGACGGCGGCGCTTTCAACCTCACCTTCGGGTGCGGCCATAACAACAACCTTTCCGGCCGCCTGGACGCGGCGGGCGTGATGGGGTTAGCGCAGTCAAACCTCTCCATCGTTTCCCAAATGTCCAAGGAAGTCAGGAAATGTTTCTCGTACTGCCTCCCGACGGAAAACGGGACCGGCGGCTATGCAGCATTCGGCTGCCGCCGGCCAAAGACTCCGACGGGTCAACACGTCGGCTACACGAACTTGACGGAACCGCCGCCGGGCGTGGACGTCAATAATTATGTTTCCGGTTTATACTACGTTGATCTGACGAACATAAGTGTGAACGGAAAGGCGCTGGAAATGAACTGCACGGCCGGATTCCGGCACGCCGTCGGAATGTTCGTAGACTCCGCCTCCCCCATATCTATCCTTCCCCCCACAGTGTACGCGGCTCTGAACAAATCATTCTCCGATCACATGAAAGATTATCGGAGAGCGCCCGGAAACGAGAGTGGGATTCTTGACAACTGCTACAACTTCACAAACCGCCCTAACCCGACCATACCCAACATAAGCTTCACGTTTGGCGGTGGTATGGAGGTTGTTTTGCACCGCAGCGCCGTCATGGTGCCGGTCAGTGCTGACCGGACTTCCAAAGTGTGTTTGGGTTTTGGCGCGAATAAGAATGACATGTACAATGTGACGGGAGTTTTTGGAAACTTGCAGCAGCAGACTTTGGAGATGTTTTACGATCTTGAGGGAGGGACACTGGGATTTAGCCAGGACTCTTGTACTTAACCGAGGTTAGCCTATGGATTGCATGCATGAATGCAACTTTGAGTCTATGTCTATCTACTTTTGTTTAAACAATTTTTTCTTTAATTTATTAGGGTATTACTCCATTCTCGATAATGTAATAAAACTTGTTAATTATTACATATATACAAATTAAAGAGTCTTTATTGTTCAAAATTTAATTTTGTATGATACATTTTTGTGTGATGTGTATTGCATTTTGGGAATATGCTTGGATGTTGTTGTTGTGTACTATATTACATTTTCATGTTCAAAGTGTTACATATTATTTTGCAATGAAATAAATGTTTGTATATTAATGTTCGAAGCGTTGCATTCGGAAAAGTTTGGTTAATTTACCAAAATGTCGTCGTGCATTTTCATTAATTCCGGTTATATATAAAAACCACATTGGATTTCAATAATTTATTCAACTAATTTTTTTATTGAATTTTGAGCTGAAATTATGTTGATATAATTTGCACCTCATTAAGAACATGCACACAAAAAATCATCACAAATTTTGACCCAGAAGACCCTCAAACGGGCTTGGATGTATGGGACATCTAGTGAGGCACACCGGAGCAGACCATCTCTCTCTCTACACACAAACACACATTTGATTTTTATTTTCATTTCAAGTGAGGCTAAACTTTAGAAATTTTGGTGTTGTATATCGGGGATATTTAACCATTGACTTTATCTTTTTCACGATTCTATATTTGGGGTGTATCATTCGTTTTTACCATTTATAGGGATAAGGGTCAGATAGGGCCTCGAACTTGAAAAAAATGTCAAACAAGGCAATATTTAGGATGCTCTGTCCGGCCGACGCCATTTGGGGTGGTTCCCGGTGGGATTTTTTGATGATTTTTTTTGAGAATCTTATTCATTAAGTCTAGTTTACTCATATCAAATTTGAACTAACAATTCAATCGGGAAGGCATTCAAATGAATTCATGAAGATAACTGCGCTTTTAACGGTACAGTTATCTTCAAGAATTCATTTGAATGGCTTCCCGATTAAAGTTTTAGTTCAAATTTGATATGAGTAAACTAGACTTAATGAATAAGATTCTCAAAAAATTTCATAAAAAAATTCTACCGGGAACTACCCCAAATGGCGTCGGCCGGACAGAGCATCCTAAATATGGCCTTATTTGACATTTTTTTCAGGTTCGAGACCCTATCTGACCCTTATCTCATATATATATATATATATATATATATATATATATGTTTTATATATATATATATATAAAACATATATGTTCGAGACCCTTATCTCATATATATATATATATATATATGTTTTATATATATATATATATATAAAACATATATATATATATGTTTTGGTTCAAATAAGAACATGATCTTATGAGAAAAAATGAGAATGAATCTGGACCGTTAGATTCGTTTTATGTGAAATTCAATGTACATTATATGAAGCTGTAATGTGTATTAGGTGAAATTGAAATGTGCATCACAAAGTGTACAATGTAGTGACATAATGTGAAGATAAATTGTGCATTAGATGAATTTGAAATGTGCACTAGATGAAACTAAAATGTGCAAAATAAAAGGTACGATGTGATGTTATTTTAGTACCCTTTATTCTGCAAATTTCAGTTTCACCTAATGCACATGTGAGTTTAAATCTTTATTCTGCACATTTCAATATCATCTAATGCACATTTCGGTTTCACCAAATGCACAACTCAGTTCCACATAATTCAATCCAACGGTCCAAATTCGTTCTCATCTCTCCTAAGATATGTTCTTACCAAAACCGCACCCTATATATATATATACATATACATATACATATATATATATATATATATACATATACATACATATGTATAGGGTGCGGTTCCGGTGAGAACACTTCTTAACGTGAGAAATGAGAACGCTCCAAAATGATGCACTTTATCATTCACAAAAATGCACATTTATAGTTAAAGTAATGCAAAATTCTAATGTGCACTTTTACGTGTAAACTTTTGCACGGTTGAAATGCACATTTTCCAATTTTTCATATGCACATTTCTGTTTTACATGATGCACAATGTTAAAATCCAACGCTCCAAAATCATTCTCATTTCTCTCCTAAGATGGTATTCTCATTTGATCCTTACCCCATATGTATATGTATATATATACATATATATATATATATATGTATATATATATATATGTATATGTGTATATGTATATATATATATATATATATATATATATATATATATATATAATGCACAGATGTGCGGTAAACGCAACGATCAACTAGTGGTATCAGAGCTTTGTTGGAGTCTAACAGGATACATGAAAAAACTTCATAAGATAGATGACAGGAACATATACTGAGCTGCTTATCTCTCTCATCAGCCAATCCAAAGTTGGATATCCAAAATATGTCACTAAGGAAGTGGGGACCGCAAAGACGATTGTGATAGCGAAGTACAACATAAGTATGATAGCGCTACAAGGAATGACAAAGATAACCATAAAAACAAGAACCGCCGCCAATGGGAACCTCGATGTGAAACGAACGAAAACTGTGGTCGTCTCCTGTAAGCACCTCTAGCACCGCGGACGCCTTCGCCA
Organism: Cuscuta epithymum; assembly: GCA_945859915.1. Lineage (NCBI taxonomy): Eukaryota > Viridiplantae > Streptophyta > Magnoliopsida > Solanales > Convolvulaceae > Cuscuta > Cuscuta epithymum. The sequence goes on from CAMAPF010000974.1 coordinate 817,679, forward strand.
CTGTTCCTGACTAAGTGGTTTATGTCACCACCACCAACAGTAAAAGAAGAATTGGCATTCGAGATGGTGGTGGCATTCACGCGCAAAGGGGTCTACACATTTTTGTGATTTGTGCATTTGTGGGCCCCGAAGAGGTCGTCGTTCCTGCTCTCCACCGTCCAAAGGAGGAAGTAATTCTTGTTGGGGGCTTTAAGGATCCCATGGAAAATGAGTCAAAGGTCAACAAGTTGCACCAAGGGCAGAAGATGATGAACGGAATTTTGATTTGTTAGGTTGTGGAGATCTTTATAGCAGCCCGTTTTAATCCCAAAAGGCAAATCTTGCATATGGTGTGTCCACACTCCACACCATACGACGTAGAGAACATTTTGACAATGTTGAAATATTCGAAACATGTTGGGCATTCTGAGACTTCGTCGGTGCTATCATTGGAGCACATGTCATCGTTGTCTGAGAATTCATTAGAGGCACTGCTTGGCTCAACTGTGCTCTTCTTCCTTCCAAAGCTTGTGATGACATTCCAAATGGATCTCCATATTTAGAAAGAGAAGTAACCAAACACTGTTTATCACAATCTCATAAACCGTTTTTTTGGCTAAGCAAAGCCTGAAATGATTCAGTTCTCAAACATCTCCAAATCGTTTGCAAACTTAATATTTTGGAGAGAACCCCGGATGTTAACATGGTATCAGAGCCAAGTCCGGTTGTGATATGACTGATTGTGTAACATCCATGATTAAGGGTATCTTGTTAAGGGTTTGTTTGACCCATTTATACACTCCGATATTGTCCAGCCCGGTTTGGACTAAGGGGACGTGTTAAAGTATTTGTCCTACACCGGAAAGCTATAAAACAATAAAACAATAAGGGGGTGTGTTATATAAGGCTTGAGGTTAGTCTTCCTATCAGGTGATCTTTTAGGATGAAACCCCGAGTCTTAACACCATATTCCCAGGTTTGGGAAATCCCACTTTCACCGCTGCAGGTCAGGGGTCTTAAATCTGGATGCAGCGTTTTGAGAAAAGGGCGATGATTGGCTGGGTAGCCCCTATCAATCTAGGTCGTTGTGGCCAAGTCATGACAACATCAAATAAATAGTTGGTCAATTGTAAATATTTCATCAATACGATAAAGTGTAATATACAAATGTAAATATTTCATCAATACGACAAAGTGTAATATACAAATGTTATAGTCTATCACATTGAGTTAAAAGTGGTGTTCTCACAGTTCTCACGTTAAACATGGTTCTCATTAAAAGCGCTTTATATATATATATATATATATATATATATATATATATATATATATATATATATATATATATATATATATATATATATATATATATATATATAATAGAGATCAAATTCAAAGCCTTCTTAATTTACAAAGTACAAACTCATCTTGACCGTCCGATGAGTTGATCCAAAGGACATAAAGGCAAGGTGGCATTTTTGTAATAAAACCCAACTTTTTAGGGTGCAACTCGTTGCACCATAATGTGCAACTGTTATTTTTATGACTTCATAATGTGCAATACTTTGAACCTCAATATGCAATGCAAATAACGTCAAGGTGCATCGTACAAATATTTGCACAATAAGCACACTTTGTACTTGATCTTTCTCTTATATATATATATATATATATATATATATATATATATATATATATATATATATGTATGTATGTATGTATGTATATGTATATATATAGGGAAGAGACCAGGTAAAAACATCTCCTTACGTGAAAAATACGAAATGATCTTGAACACTCAAATGAGGGAATCGTACGTCAGGCAAAAAATCTTCATTGGTGATATGGTGCACCGAATGCCATTATATTATTTCCCTTAATACTAACGGGTTAAGATACTTAATGCTTGAGGTATAATAGTATTTCAACCTTCTTACCAATTTTAAAAGAAAAAAGTTCAGTACTCTAATCGGTTTTAAAGAAGCTAAAGTTGGAAATGGTGGAGCCACCATTGTTCAAAGGTGTTCAAGTGAACACCTAAAATAATGAAAAAAATACTAGTATACATATATAAATTTAATATAATTATTTATTGTTCTTTAATTGTACAAAGAAAATGAACACCCAAAATCTCAACTGTAAATCCGCCACTGGTTGGAAAGTGCATAGTTGTTTTCCTTATTATCCAGTATCCAAGAGAAGGGTGCAGAATATGATATTACTAACCACTATCCAACACTGATTGTTAAATAGGGACACGTATGAGACACAAAGTGATGTCAAGTGTACAACTAGCTAGTGTGATGCATTCCAGAATATGATAAGTGGAGAAGTATATTCCAGAATAAAAATGTTTTTAGTGGGTGACCAACTAGTAATTAGTGGAGAGTGAAATTGAAAAAGTGAGTGCACGAGTAAAAAAATTGTGGTAATCAAACTGTTAAAAGTGTTTAATTATTGAGTACAAGTGCATATGCTTAAATGTAAGGTAATGATGGGCGAACTATATTTAAAAAGTGGACATTGTAGATTGTTTTAGTGCAGTAGCACATGTAAAATAATTTATGAAAAGATAGGGTGGAGATGTGTTTTAAAAAAGTGAATTATAAATGTGAACGAGTGGTGATAAGTACAGAGTATTTCTTAATGTGATAAAATGTGGTACTAACTTATAATTATGCACTTATGTGATAAATGATAGTTGCACTTGTAGTAATGAAAAATGGATGCAATAATTCGATGAAATTTGTTTGTTTTTTGTGATTAACTTTGGTAAGTTTACGGTGGGAGGATAGTAGTAAAGAAGTGGATATTTTTGAATTTGTGAGGGATCGGAAGTAGTAGTTGTAAAATGATTTATGAAAGATTGGATACGTGGATGAATAAAAGGATGAGTTATGAAAGATTGGGTATGGTAGTGAAATCCGGAGTAGTAGACATGATAATTATGAAAGAAAGAGAAGCTGTCTGTAGTAATGGAAATGAATAAGAGGAAGGTAGATGATGAAGCTGATAAAATGCAAAGTTAGTAATTAAGCTTCCAATTAAATGTATATTTACCAAGCCGGAGATGTCGAAAGCAGAAAGGGAAAGTCAATAATACCCCCTTCGTATGTCTTGAAATCAGGACCATAGTTTTTCATTAGTAAGGAATCCTATGGTAGAGATTGCTTCTTACTTTTCATGGGAATGAGTATTTTTATATGATCCAAAATATATATATATATATATATATATATATATATATATATATATAGGGATGAATTCAAATGAGAAGACATCTTAACGTGTAAAATGAGAATTAATCTCAGCCGTCCAAAGTGTCGATCTGATGCACAATAACCCCTATCGGATGCACTTTCAAATAGACCTTATTTGATGCACTTTTCGAAAAGTGCATCAAATAAGGTCTATTTGAAAGTGCATCCGATAGGGGTTATTGTGCATCAGATCGACACTTTGGACGGCTGAGATTAATTCTCATTTTACACGTTAAGAATTTTTTTTATTTGATCCAAATTCATATATGTATATATATATATATATATATATATATATCAAATATATTCTTGTCCGGCCACCTCATTTTGATGAACTTTTGTGAACATGTTCCCCATCAAATGTAGATTATTTATTTTATATATGGTTTTCTATTTTATGTTTACTCATCATTGTCCTATGTACGGGTAATCTATGGACGAGCTTATTTAACACTTTCTATTTTTGTTGATCTAAATCAGATCAAGACTCGAGAAGATTCTTATTATGTTGGATATAGGCGTATGCGGACACCCTAGCCAAGTTGTGCAAGGATCTTGACAATACAAGACATCTATGAGGACAAGATCTCAAACACATGCGGAGATTTGAAGATTTCACTGAGGATTCGGAATTTGCTAGGGATATGATTAGGGGTGTGCACCGGTCCAAAACCGGACCGGAACCGGAATCATCATTTTCTATGGACCAAAGACCGGACCTGAATCTAACCGGTCCGGACCGATCCGGACCTGAGTTTTCCGGTCCGGTCCGGGTTTGACCCTAATTGACCCGGTTTAAAAAAAAGACATATGTAGTATTATCTTAGAGTGTTCTTTGCCGACCCCAAATTTTTTAGGAATAAGACTTGGATATTGTTGTTGTTTCAAACTATAATTTTATATGCGGATATGCTAAATAGACTAAATAATTCTTTAGCTCATTTATTAATTTTGGAATATAGTCATCAAAACTATTCAATCGTAACAATTAGTATCCCACAATAATTAAAACTACAATCTTTTGTGTATTAAATTGGCAAAATTTATTGTGGGATAATAAAAACTAAATTACGTCCAAAAATATACTACATATAAAATACATGCATACACACCTGCAAATAAAGAAACAAATAAAAAGCGATTTGGAAAAATCAAACAAATATAAACTACGATCAATAAAAAAACTTAGGACCTGCTACATAAAAAAAATTATAAACAACTTAGGAAATAATTAGACACCAAATAATTAGGACCTGTTATATATTCGTTTATATAACAAAAGGCAAAAATAAGCCATAAACATAGTAGTAAGCCAAATATAAATTGACTAATGATTCAAAACGAAGTATATATTTTATGGAACAATAGGTTACCGGTCTATTCCGGTCCGGACTTGTTTTTTCCGGGTTTGACCCGGACCGGACCGGAAACCCGGAATCTTGAAAAACTAAGGACCGAAACCCGGACCGGGTCATTCCGGTCCGGTTCAGGTCTAAAATACGGTCCGACCCGGTTAATGCACAGCCCTAGATATGATAGTGTATTTGTGTTGTTTTTTCTTTTTGTTTGTTGTTTGTCTTCTTTCACGTTTCCTTTTTTGTTTACCCCTTTTTCGTATTTTGAAATGCTTTTTAAATTAAAAAATGTATAAGTTTTTTTCAGTAGGGTAGATGGCTAGGAACATTTGCCAAAATTTTATTAAAATAAATAGATGAAATACAAAGAGGAGAGGGGACATAAACCAAGACCACTATGGCACTATCTAATTGTCTATATGCTTCAGTATATATAAACATATACTAAAATATTGGCAAAGGATGAATGAGAGTAGAGCAAAAATCATGTATAAACATATACTAATATATAACACGAATGCCTGATATACTTCGAAATGAAAGTAATGTTAGCAGCAATGGGTATGAGTGTATGACGTGACAAAACAAAATCAACACAAACCGGTTGAAAGTTGGAGCTTTTCACCAATATTTATTTGATGATGATGGACATGGAAACGAGTTTTGCAGCATTCATTCATTCACAAAAGTAACCAATAACCCTCCTAAACAAATTGAGGAACTAATTAAGTGTACAAGTTCCCTCTTAATTGGTGCAACGGTGAAAGAGAAAATGGGCTGGGCTTAAAAAACGTAGTTATGGACCACGAGTTGGGGCGAAGCAGAAACAACCACCAGCTTGGTCTTCTGGTATCATTCCTCCTCCTTTGCTTGTATCAATTGCCTCTAACAGCCTCACTACCTCGTCCATCTCTGGTCTCTTTTCGGGATTTACGTCCCAGCATTTCTTCATTATGCTTGATAATGAACTCGGGCAACACCTCGGAATTTCTGGCCTCAAATTCTGGGAAATTTTAAAAAAAATGCAACATTATATGAGATGAAGCTATTGAAATTTCAAATCTACATAAATCTAACAACATATAAGAGCCTTTAGTATGAGTCTCGATCTAAAAACCTAGAAAACAAAGTCAGGATGTGCATCTCTTATATGGCTGGTGATTTGTAGGTAAAGAAGCTACAGTATCAGATACTTCATTCACTAGAGGAAACTGAAGTGGTACTCGAGTAAAAGAGGAACCAACAGCTTCGATATCGCAACGTGGAAAGATACAAGAAACTATCTACTGTGAGGGCGTTTTGGTCTAAGCATCTTTGTTCTCAATCCATCCAGGAAAAAACAATACCAAAGAATGGGTTGCTTTGTTTTTCCACATATGGAAGGAAAAACTTTCCTTGTAAAAGCAATTTAGAGCATGAAACTTGCTTCTCCCAGTAATAAACTAGGAATGAATAATATACTCTCATCAGCCAAATGAGCTGGAAGGGAAGCGGAGTATCCGGTACGTGGTTGGACTACACAGTTATTATTCACAATATTATATCTCAAAAATGAGAAATCAATAATAGAAAATAAAATGCCATAATCTTTAATTTTTATCTACTTTTTTTAAATTCTTTATCTACTTATATATACAGTTAAACTTAATGAGATCTGTTATCCCACTCTTTATGAATATTCAATAATAAGCATATAAAAGTAATTGTCTACTTAATGTTGGTTGCCTATGAGGGAGGGAGGACATTGTTTAGATACAGGCCCGGCCCGGCCCGGCCCAGGTGCAAGTGGTGCAGCTGCACAGGGCCCCCAATTTTGGAAGGGCCCCCAATTTTTATTAGCCTTTACTGTATACTCCTTGGGTCATTAGCAAAACATATTCGAGTAGACGGCCCAATCAAGTGGAAAGGAGAAAGCAAGCGGCTCATCCGATGTCCCTCGCTTCCTTATACGGATATTCGACGCTTCATCTGCGAACAACTAGAAAATCGAGAGACGGGGCGGCACCACAATTTTCGAGGAGATTACCGAGATTGACGACTCAAGCGGCTACGGAAACGCTTGAACTTTATACTTTTATCGTTAGTATTTTAAAGTTAAATATATCTCATATAATCTGCTACGGACAGTGAGCCGATTCCCAGAACCTGCGAATTTCGGTCTTCCAATTGCTTCATTCTTCTTCAATCTTGATTCATCGGTCAGTGAATTCTGTCTTCTTACTCGCGTGTGCGAGCCTGCGACTTTCGAAGGCAACTAGTCTAGCGACCAGATTCCAGAAGGCAGAAAATAGAGCTGCAGAGCCAACGTCTACCGGCAACTCGATAGGATGATAAGCCAATTAATCAATAATCAATTTATACCCCGAGCAACTGATAAGCGGACATGTTCTATTACAGGTGTTTTTGTTCTCATTCTTTAATTTGTAATTATGGATTCTTCTGCATCTTATAAATTAGAATTTAGAACTTTATAATACCTCCTAGAATAAGAACATATGAATCTGGATGCAGTGTACAATGACACAAGAGTGGCTGAATGCATTAGTTTTAGTTTCATATTGGACATAGTTGGATATTATGACATTATGGAATATTTTATTACAAAGATCTTAGGATAGCAATAATAGCATTTTTGAATTAGGGTCTCATATTTTAGTTTGAACAGGGCCTTCCATTTATCCGGGCCGGGCCGGGCCTGTTTAGATATATCTTCGTTTTTTATATTGCAATCATATGACACAATAAAATATATTTGCATACTTGGTTTCCACCACCACTCTAGTATATCATTGTATTCAATTTACAGGGTGTTTTGTTGCTACCAAGAATATAGCAATTAACAGGTTTACCTGTCTAACAACAGCAGAAGAAACTTCGGCAAAGCTGAGGTCCGGATATGGCAGATCACAGCAGTAAATTTCCCACAGGCAGATTCCGAAGCTGTATACGTCACATTTTCGGTTATAAGGTTTCCCATCAAGAACCTAACACCAAGTAAAATTTATAACTTTACAACAGTTTGAGTAATATCATCAACAGAAAACAGTAAGCATAAGCCATATACCCAATGTTAAGTGTCCACATTGACTTAGAAGTAGACCTTTTAGTCTCTTGAGTTCTACTAGCTAATCGACTGCATTTAACCTTTTAGTGTATGATCTGACCTAAGTGGTAATCCTTAGGCTAATAACATGTTTTATCCAAAAGAATGAATACCTCGGGGGCCATGTAGCCAAGAGTACCAGTTTCACCGGTCATGTCCTTAGGATTCTGTGCTTCAACCCGAGCCACGCCAAAATCAGCAATCTTCAAAGTTCTATTAGTATCTAGCAACATGTTTTCAGCCTTCACATCACGATGAACTATTTTTTTGGAGTGTAAATAGCTCAACCTGCAAAAAAAGCCATGAAGGAAAATCAAGTCACGCCCACCAATCTATTAGATATAATTTTAATTAAAAGAATTACAAAGATCATAGTCTTACCCTCTCGAGAGATCCAAAGCAAGTTGGATTACAATCTTATATGCCAATTTCTTCTTCCGGTTTTTAAACAAAAGATTTTTCAAGGTTCCACCAGCGAGGAATTCGACGACAACACAACACGACCTCGATGGAAGGGTGGTGTAGCCCTCAGAAGGGTTTTTTGAAGGAATTTTGAGGTTTGAAGTTCCCATTGAAGCACCAACAAACTGCAAATAAGAATCATCACTTTTTTTATTATATTTCGTTTGACCCACCCCTAAAGATCTTTAAGAAGCCAGGTTTGTTTCACTTTTATTTACTAGACTAGACTAGAACCCTGGAGTCCTGGACACAAGAGATATGGTTACACAACACGGCCCTCATCCCAAGTCGGGCTCAACAACTCAAGTTGTCACAAGAAGGGCCAACACACGTAGACCCAAACCATTGAATGGGTGGGTATCTCATAAACCACCACCGGACTAGCGGACACGTCTCTAAAATCATGTTCCCAAAAGAATCACTTTCAGTACATAAATAAAACATTTATTAATAGTGCATTTATTTTGCACACTAGAATAAAATCTTGTGTTACGATTTACGAACAATGGATATTGATTTTATTTGGAAATTTGAAAGTCATTAGTAATTTAAAGGTGTTGCTAGCCACAGCTCTTAGAAAATGGTTGTTCTTCATATTGAGATTTGCAATAATTTTTATTTTCTCCCTCTGTCCCATAAAAAGCGTCGGCTGCGTCGTATTTCAAAGTTCGTCCCAAATGAAGATGATTTTTCAAAAATGATACCAGTGACAGAGAAGCAAACGAAGACTTGTACACTAGACTCAAACTGAGTAGACATTACATATGTACAGTGAACTCACTAAACAATTATCAATATTTATAAGAGACTAAAAAGGTCTACTTCTAAAAGCATCAAGGAGGAGTGTGTGAAGAAAGTGCATACTTTTGTAACATTTGGATGGTCAAGCTTCTGCCAAACGGCAACCTCTTGTTGAAAAGATGCTCGCAATGTAGCAGTTTCAGCAGCTGTTGCCATGCCGTCCTCTCCCCAGTCCAACAATTTTACTACAAAAATAATAATGCAGTGAGCAACTCTAGCAGGTGATAACAGGGACTATATAAAACCAGAAGGACCACAGAACAATAAAGAAACTGCATAATCATGAATACAAATGAAAATTTCGATATAATGTCTTGTCTTTTTACTGTGATAGTTTCTATAGTTACAGTAAGAGGTTATCCATCCATTCCTAGGAATGAGCAAAACCCATGGTAACTGTGAGATATGCATAGCATGCCTATAATTGCTGGAATTGTTAACATCCTGGAATACGAATTCCTCAAAATCCCCAGTAACAAAGGTAGGAATAAGAGCTAATTCTGTGAACGATCTTCCAATCCAACAGGAAATTTTTAAAACAAAACAATACAATTTGTGCGTTGTAAAGACCAGTAAGAAACTAAGGGTCCATTTTATTAAAGCGTATTTGGCTGAATTTGTTCTGGTTGAATCTTTTGAATTTCTTGAAAGTGTTAAAAGCTTTTGGTAACATAATTTCAGCCATATAAGTCAGTCACAATCTATTGAGTTTAATAGGCATAAGAAGCGGAACAATCCTGATAAGGCTACCGAATAGAACCTAAGATGAAATGACTACATAATGTTATCCAGGCTATACTAAAACAAAAGAAAACCACGGACAAAATAAAACAGCACAAACGAGAACTAACATAGGGGGTTGGGGTTGGGGAATACCTGCAACATCTCGAGTATCATAACTACCCCGATAAACTGTACCATATGTCCCTTGAGCAATGAGATACCTTATCTCCAATTTGGAAGGATCAATCTCCCATTCTTCCTTAGGCCTTGGGGCTTGATTCTCCACATTTTTCGACCAAACACGACTCAAATGCTTCTCCAACTGAACATCCAGACTCTTGAGATCAATCTTATCCGCCCGGAAAATCATATCATTGTTAGGGCTCCTTGTGGCCATACCCCTATCACTAACACTCCCTAACCCCTTCAACTTAGACCCTAAAAATTCCCCTTCTTGACACCCAAACTTTTCTTTATTGGCTCCCTCGTCACCATCACAGCTAGTTTTCAAATCCATATTTTGTCGAACTAATTCAGTAACTCCCGCAAAGATTCAATTTTTACAGATATCCCACCAAATAATCTATCAATATATTAAATTGAAAAGATCTAGAGACTTATCATCATCATCATCATCAAAGAGGAATCATTCCATATGGACAGGAACACGGAAATTGATTTTCTGTGTGGAAAAGAAGATCATAACCAAAAGTCTTACAGAAAGGAACAGAGAAATCCCAATTCTAACTCGGGTTCGCTTCCAAATATTGACCTGGGAAAAAAGGAAAAAATCAGAGGATAATAGATGGCAAAAGCGCCGGCTTTTGTTACCTTCAACAACCTAATCTGTAAAAGAAATAAAAATACAATCCCGAAAAAACGCGGACCCTTTTTTTCTTTTACAAAAAACAAATCAAAACACCAAAAACAAATTCACCAAAAGAAAATGGAATCATACCCAGAGCAGAAATGGGAAAACCATGTGTGGGAAATGAAGAAATGCCCATAAAAAAACAAACCGAATGAGAGAGAAAGGGGCGAAATGTTTGACCAACCTTATGCGGTGACGTTTTGAAAGAGTCGAGGCAAATTCGCCAGAACACTGAAAGAAATACGGTGCAATAAGTTTTATACGCAGTAACTAATAATGAAAAAAAGATTTAAAAATTGGAATAAAAAAGAGGGAGATAAAGTTTTGGATGGAATCGTATGACAAGAATGTCGTTGGTGGAGAAGAAAACGTAGGGTGGGGAGGGGATCTCTCAATTTTATTGTTAAACGTTGCCCAACAAACAGAATCGCATATTATGGAACCATAATTATAATGTAATCATCTATCTATATACGGAGTAATTCTATATATGTACAAAAAACAACAAAGGTACTGTTCCGTGCGCAACGACATTACCTGTAATGCAACCCAACTTCTGTACGTCGTTTACTCTTTTTGTGGTAGGAAATGGCCGACCTCATTAGTTTTGACGAACAAAAACTTCAAAAAGGTTCGGTAGATGAATGCTATAGTCCGCACCAAAAATAGGAATTACTCCGTACTTTATAATTTATATACGTGGTATAACTCTTTCACACATAAATTTACGGAGTATTTATTAAGTTTCTCATTTAAATTTAAAGTAAAAAGATACCATATAAATTTAATGATTAATCGCATCGGTTCAAATAGGGGTAACAGCGCAATTCATACAAAAGTTAATTAAGTCCATGTACTTTTTTTCGAGTCAATTAAGTTCGCAAACTATCAAAAAACGATCAAATTGACAATTTAATAGGTACTCAGCCGGTCATCCGGTTAACTGTCTATGTGGACGTCCAGCTGGGATATTTTTTAGTCTTTTCTATATTTTTTATTTTTTCTTTTCTTTTTTCTTTTTCTTTTTACATTTCTTTTGCATCTGCAACTCCATCGATCTCCCTGCTCTGCAACTACGGATCTATGGAGGAGGAGGTTGTGATGGCTATGGAGGCTGGTGCGATTGGACGGGGTTCCAATAGAAGATGCGGAGGTGGAAGCTGGAGGCCGTAGGTACGGTGGTTAGGGCGACGGAGGTGGTGGCTATGGAAGCCGGTGCGGCTAGAGGTCATTTCAATGGAGGAGGCGAAAGGGAGGTTACGGAGGTGTGGCTGGAGGCGGTTTGTGTATGGCGGAACGGGCTGTTGATGTGAGGTGGAGGTCGGACTCCAGATGCAGTGGCTATGGATGCTGGGCGGCGGAGATGCTGGCTAGAGAGGCTGGGGGGCGGAATTCGTTCTGGTTTGAGTGTGGCGGAGGCGACAAAAATGGAAGAAAGTGGCCGGAGTTCTGGTCGAGACAAGAAGGGAAAGAAAGAAATGAACCAGGCGCAGAAGTGAATTGGGAAGGAGAAGAGCGTACTAGAGGAAGAAAGAAGAAGAAAGAGAAAAAAGATAGAAAAGGAAGAGAGAAGAAAAAAAGGAAGAGGAAAAGGAAAAGAAAAAAAAAATTAAAAACAAATGAAAAACAATTAAAAAAAATGCCACCTCAGACATCCACATAGGCAGTTAACTTGGAAACCGGCTGACTACCTATTAAATAGGCGATTTGATCATTTTATGATAGTTTGCGGACTTAATTGACTCGAAAAATAGTACATTGACTCAATTGACTTTTTGGTAATAGTACATGGACTTATTTGACAGTTTTCCCTTATGTACGATAGTATTTGATAAGGAGTTGATAAAATGAGAATAGAGTAAAAATAAATTAGCTAGAACCACACAAATGTTACCAAATAAGGTATGTGACAACAATAGATGGCATCCAAAAAAGGAAAAAAGGGACAATTATAAGGGGACGGAGGGAGTATAATATACTCCGTACTACATATTTCCTCCGTTCCTTTTTAATTGCAACAGTCAACATTTCACGTTTGCTAATGCACAAATTTGACCATTAATATCTTTTATTCCTTATTAGTAAAAAAATTAAAAAATTCATATTTTGAAAATTTAGAATGAGAAGAATTTAACAATATTTTTTAAAAATTTAATTTATTATACATCAATTAATAAAATGTAGTCAAAGTAGAACATGTGAATAGTGTAAAAAGTCCAATGTTGCAACTAAAAGATAACAGAGGTAGTATGTCATATGTTATATGTTGAACCCAAAATTCTTGAACTGAGATAAGATTCGAATATGTGATATCTTCCTCGGGATCGTAAACCATATCTTAATTCATTTGAAACTGAGGAGGGGTGTTGCGCAAACGCTCAAGGCCGGATTGGGCTTGAGCTAGTCAAGGCCCAGGTATAGACTGAAATACAAATAATACTTGGGCAATTCGTTTCTCTGCTGGCTGGGTTCGCTTCAAACGGTTCGGTTTTCACCTAAAACCAAATGTCGGACCAAAGTAAAAAGTTCAGTTCGATTCGGTTCGGTTTTATGTTCAAAATTTTGGAACCACGGTTTGTTTGGTTCGATTTATTTCGGATTGGTTTCGGTTTTTTCAGTTTTATCAAAATATTTTTGTTGATTAGAAAAATAGTAATTGGAAAACAAAAAACAAACAAATAAACTATATCAAACTAGTATTAATAGTTATACAATACAAAAACATACATAATTAAAAAAAGAAACAAATGCACTTTCAAGCAATGAATTAGAGAGTACATGTATACCAATTTAAACATTTTCAGAATTAATTAAATGTGTGAGTTTATTTGTGAATTATATACAATGTATTCGCAAGATATATTTTTTTAGTAAATAAATTATTCTACTTTCTTTTTAGGCAAAGATATTTATGCACAGAATTTTCACGTTTTCTGCAATGTTGTTTAAAGTATAGTTTATATTAATTTATATTTGTTCAATATAAAAAACTATATATAACAAACATATATAGTAGTATATATTTTTTTGGGTTTTTTAACTCCAGGGGGGTCTGGGGGAGGGGGGCTGGAGGGAGCCTGGAGTAATCAGGGCTGAAACTCACTCCATTGGGTTTCAAACCCTTATGTGCCTAGCGGGATTCGAACTCGAGACCTCCCACTAGACACGGTAACCTCGCAACCAGTTGGGCTGAAATGCTTGGTTTAGTAGTACATAACATATAATATATCAACAAAATATCATTATCCTGCAACAACAAGCAAAATGTAAATTACGATTTAAAATATCAACATATTAGTATTATAACAATATCTTGCAAATCATAATAAACAAAATATTACACATAATGATTAATAAATAAAATAACTAGTTTTAAAAAGTTCGGTTTATTCGATTCAGTTCGGTTTTGAGATGTGAAAACCAAAACCGAAACCAAACAACTACGGTTCGGTTCGATTTTTTGAGTTCGGTTTCAATTTTCTTGCAGTTCGATTATTTTGGTTGCGGTTCAGGTTTTTTCGATTCAATTTTCGATTTTAGGTTTCTCCAACGCACCCTTATTCCCGGCCACAAAATGACTATTCACAGCCACAAGTAATAAAAAATAATACTTCGTAATTCTTAAATGTCTATTTTGCCCTGGATAACTACAGCCCAAGCCGCCAGGCCAACCATCCAGAGTTTCAGACAACCGCACCCACACTTCCACATTGCTCGTCTTCCTCGGTTCATCCCAGTCTCCACCTTGTACATCTTTCTTCCAATCACAACCGAACATGGCTGGATTTATATCGACCTTGCTCTTCTTTCTCCCGTTCCTGTAGATCCTAGACCAGCCTTTCTCGTCTTCGTCCCCGAGGATTTCACCTCTGTCCACACGTGGACTAGACCTATATTCAGGGGCGGATCTAGGATTTCATGTTGGGGTGGGCTGAAATGCTTAAATGATAATACATTGAAAATTTTCAAAAATAAGGAAAAAATCAATTATAAGAGTTCTCCACTAAATTCGTTCTCGAAGAGGTTTTGAAACAAAAAACTCATCAACAATAGAGTCTACATATATACTAAGAACAAGGTCTTTGTCAATATAAAGTGTCATGCAATCAGCAACATTGTCATCATTCATTTTGTTGCGAAGTGTGGTCTTTAGAAGTTTCATGGCAGAAAATGATCGTTCTACTGTTGCAGTAGAAACAGGAAAGATCAATATAAGGTGAATCAATCTGCTCATCATAACATATGAATAAAATCTTCTGCTCTTAGTTAACTCCTCACATAATTCATCAAGTGTATATACTTAAAAACTTTGTATCATGAATCACATAACGAATATAATGTTGCAACTCGAATTCGAAAGCACGAAACTCTTCGCGATAGAACTTCCTTACAAGAGTTCAAATAGCATCGACATTGAACGACTCATATGAATTTTTGCGATCCAATTCAATGAAGCACTCAAAGAAATGAGATCCACTGATTTATCATTAAACTAGGGTCTTAACTCCATCAACACAAAGTCTATTACCTCATTGAAAATATCACAGTGATAATGATGCTAAACTGTAGTTTCCTTTCGGCAATGACCAATCATATATTTAGAATTCAATTCAGGTACATGAATTTCATGTTTTGAGCAAAACTCCTTTACTTCTAGAAGAAAGTCTTCCCATCCATTTGATGTCAATTCCTCGATAATGAGTTGTGTAGTACAAACATGTCTCATGACTACCAAGATATCCAATAATTTTTTTGAAGGTCTTGACAGAGAATACTCGTTATTCCCATAACTTTGTTCATCAAAAGTAAATTGTCTATATACAAATTAAAAACATGAAAGTTGTCTATATACACTGTGAACTTCTGCCAGAGAGTTCACTTTTGGGCAATGTTCTTGAAGATACGCAAGCAATTTACAAGTTGTCGTAAACATGTCAATCAAACTCTTAATTGAATCATATTTTATTGTATTTATTACATTTATGTCTTATTGGCTTTATGGCCCTTATATGTATATACTAAGTGCCACTATTAAGTGGGAGGTGATAAAATTATTACTACCTCTGTCCCCCTTAGTTTGGGACAAGAGAAAGTGGCACAATTATTAATAAAAGTGAGTTTATGTGGTTGATATTGAATTGATAAAGTAAGAATAAAGTAGAAATGATTTAGAACCACACAAACTTTACCAAATAAGGTATGAGACAATCTTAGTGGGACGGACCGAAATGGTAAAATGAGATAATTATAGCTGTGCGGAGGGAGTATTATTTTAGGTAGATTCTATAGTACCCATAAGGTATCGTATCTTTGTCCGCATGGACCAATCAGAATCATTCAGTTGAATTATTTAAATCTAAATTAAAAGGATTTAATGATTTGGACCAATCAAATACATGATAGGTACGGTACCCCATTTTTTAAATGGGTACATGAGTTGTCACTATTATTTTATCATCCCTGCCTATATTCTTTTGGCACACATGTGTGCATAAGCAAGGTTGTTAAAATCGTATTTTTGAATCGAATCGGTTGATGTTTTTAAAAATCGAATCGTAAAATCGAATCGCAAATCGTAAGATTTTACCAAACATATTTTAATAATTATAAAATAAATAAATATTAAAATTAAGTTGCAAGTTAATGATATTATATCATTTCATTACATAAAATTATACCTAAAATGTCAAAAGCAAGATTTATAAACTCTTTTTATAATGTAAATGTATTGAATAATAACATTTAATATATGTAAAATATAAAAATAATTAAGTAACACAAGAATCCATTACTTTTATAAATAAACTATTCATATTATAATTATTGGAATTATGTATCAACTAGTTTTTTCACCCGTGCGTTGCACGGGATGAAAAGTTATTTTATTTTACAGTAATTTAGTTATTTTCCTAAATGAATCCACAACATTTGACTTTGAATTTGAATTAAAAAATCTCAATTTTATTTGAGAAAAAACATAACATTACAAATTAGTAAAGACCTTTTTGTACACCGAATTTAATGTGGAGTTTGTTGTTTTTCCATTATCGCATATACGAAATTTTAAACCAGTTGAACTTGGGTCTCTACATACATATATCGACATAAACCTTCACATGGGTGAAAACTGAAAACCGGTCGTCTTAAGAATAATCCACATTTTTCACCGACTTGTTTTGACTCTTATTGATGATCGTCATCGCATAGCTAACTATTAGAGGAAATTGCATGTGTTGCATGGGCTTATCTGATTAAATAATATTTTAAATTTTTAAAAGTTAAATGCACATCTTCAAACCTATTTTTTATTTTTTTGAAAAAATCTTCACTCCTATTAAAACTTGAATGTTTTAGTCCTGAAAATGTGCCACCTTAAAATATTTTAAAAATAATTACTCCATCCGTCCCTTAAAGCATTGACATCTTTCCTTTTTAGGACATCCCAAAAAACTTTGTTACTTTCTCTTTAAATCAATTATTTCGTGTTTCCTATTATTTCTCTCTCCTCTACACAAACCTCAACCACACAATTTTTACTTTATTATTCTCTGTGTCAGTCAAACATGACAAAGTTTTAAGGGACGTAGGTAGTATGTTGGAAGTGAACTTTGTAACACATAGAAATGATTTGATTTATAAACCTCCATATGTATAATTAAATAGTTATTTATGTGTTTATTTATTTATTTAGGTATTTATTTATGCATTTATTTATTTTACACCTATCGAATCACAGGTTGGTTTGATATGTTGAAATCTAGTGTAGCCGATCCAATATAAAATATCTCAGAACATAAATTTGGTACAACCAATAAACAGAGCAAAAGGCATTTACTATGTAGTTCATCAAAAGAAACATTGCTGACGGTTTTATGAGGTCAGCATCTCGATGCACATAAACTTAGTGCTGGACTCGGGCCGGGCGGCCCGAACCGGAACCGGCCCGGCCCAGTTACTGTGTGAACCGGCCCGGTGGCCCGGTGGCCCGGTCCACCGGCGGTTCGGGTCGAACCGGCCCGGTGGATACCGGTTCCGGGCCCGGGCCCTCCATTTTGTGAACCGGCCCGGCCGTTTCGGGCCCGGTCCGGGCCGGAATAATTTTTTTTTTAATTTTTTTTTTAAATTTTTTTAATTTTTGGGTTGGATTAGGTATTTTGGGCCATTTGAGGTGGTTTGGGGTTGAAGGGGAGGGGTAGGGGGTTAAATAAGAGAAAGCTAGTGAGATCGACCAACTCCAAAACACTACCATTGATAGCTAATCTAATGTGCTATATTGCATATATTGAAGTAATAGTTCAGCATTTTTATTACTAAATACACTGTTCAAAGCATGCAATGGAAATAACAGAAGTATACCTTTTACAGTTAGTCTATATCTCCTTCCAAATTGTTATAATGTCAAATGGTTAATAGAACCTCTACTTCAATGCCTTTTGAGTACTTCAATCAAAGTAATCAATTTTCGTCTTCAAATGTTAGGTACTTGGTACTTTTCAGTCATCATACGAAGCTAATGAATCATTTTGTAAGTGGGTGAACAAAAATGGAGGGATGGATTTTACATGACGGTTATGGCAACGGATGGAAGTAGACGGGCAGTAGCAAATAGCAATGTATTGTGGGGCTGGCCTCTCTATTCAGGTTTGATGGAATAGCAAATCTCATAACTTTTTCTTTAAATCGGATTGAATAGATGAGAAATCAAGAAAATAGATTATAAAAACGCAGCTTATAAGACAAAATTATGAATGAAAAAAATTCAGAACTCTTTTTTTTTTATTTTTTTTTATTTTCTGGTTTTATTTTAAAACTTTCTATTTTCTGTAAATCTGTGTTCAAATATGTAGAAACCTTCTTGAAAGTATTTGATTTTTTGTCTTAAGAACCCTTATGTGAATCTACACTTCCCTTTTTAATCCATGATACAAACTTAATTTTATAACCAACAACAAACCCATGTTCTGAACTTGGATTAATAACCAACAACTAATCATTGGTTCTATAACTACTTGGTTTTAACAAATTAATTTCAGGTTGATTTTCATTCAGAAAAGTGATGGGGGAGATTGTCAGGACTCAGGATTGTCTTAGCAGTGCCATTGAAGAAAATAACACGAAAAAAAGGCACTAATATACATAGTATGTTTGAAAACATTCAAACTTGGGAGGATCATCACCATTCCAATTTAAACTCTCAACCTATTGATAGGTGAAATTTAGTCTTTATTCTTGAATAATAACCATAAATTGAACTACCAAAGTGATTTTTAGTATGAAATTTGAAAAGTAAATTGTGTGCTTTATCATATAAATTCGGGAAGAGGTTGTTTGTCAGGACTCAGGAGAGTTATCATATAAATAGGGATATCATTAATTAAATGATAGGGACCACAATGAAAATAAAGATTCCTATTACTTTGAAGAGATTGAAGAGTTATAATAATTGTCTAATGTAAGGTGGCAGAAGTAGAGCCTTTTCCACAGAAAGGTTAAAGGCGAAAAGCAAAAACAATTAAATAGCAAACTCAGCGAGCCAAAATCTGCAGGCTAATGATTATTGAGAAAAAAAACTGTTTATCAACACACATTGGCTGGAAATAAATGATTATACACACACAAACATATAATCAAATCCAGGATGTTTAACACGATGCTCAAGCAAATCCAGGATTAAATGGAAATAAGAGCCATTAAGCCTGTAGATTTTGGCTCGCTGAGTTTGCTGTCAAGAAATAAGAAAGCTATAACTGAAGCAATAGGTGGTAACATTGGAGCACGAAATAAATATGAAAATGAAAACTAAAACGGAACAATTGGTTGACTATATTGCAAGTATGAACTATGAGCATCATTATTCAAAGTAAGCCGCAGATCTTCAAATGATACATTAATAAATTATCATTTTATGAACTATGAGCATCATTATTCAAAGAAAGCCACTGATCTTCATATGATAAATCAATAAATTATCATTAAGAAGATATGCCAAGTATACATATCATACCTGAGAGGCGCCTAGAATTGGAGTGCACCTCGCAAGTGAGTGAAAACCTGAAAATATTGAAATACTCATATGAAGTTATAATGACATAGTTGTTGGTCTCAACTCTGACCAAAATGGGTCTTCAACTAAAATGCCTTTAACTAATTAGAAATTGAAAAAATTCCTAATTTATATGGATACCAATTTTAATGAAATTAACTGGTGGAGATCAATATACTTGAATGGAAGACCTAACTTTAGAACCATAAGCCCCTAATTTATAAGACTACCAAATCAAAGCTTTTTTGTATTAATTTTTAAGTGTTCTACATTTAGATCCTATTATATATAGGCTTGCATCTAGGAAGACAGAAAGGGGTGCTACTAAGGTATTCTTTTAAGGTATTGTTCATGCACTGATTTTCTTATACACAAGAATTTTCACCTCAACGTCTTACTTCATGAAACAAAAAAAAGTTAAAAAGAAGATTATAAATTTATAATATGAGTGCAGTGAATACTGGCTAATTTTAAGACAATTAAAAGATATGAAACAAACCTTAATCAGCTCATCCTATTATTTGGGAATAGCATCCGTTGAGGAGTGTAATCATTAATTGAATGCTAAATAGGGATGGAATTATCATTGGCAAAATTCAGAACTCTTTTTTTGGTTTTTTTTTATTTTCTGGTTTTATTTTAAAACTTTCTATTTTCTGTAAATCTGTGTTCAAATATGTAGAAAACTTCTTGAAAGTATTTGATTTTTTGTCTTAAGAACCCTTATGTGAATCTGCACTTCCCTTTTTAATCCATGATACAAACTTAATTTTATAACCAACAACAAACCCATGTTCTGAACTTGGATTAATAACCAACAACAAATCATTGGTTCTATAACTACTTGGTTTTAACAGATTAATTTTAGGTTGATTTTCACTCAGAAAAGTGACGGGGGAGATTCTGATTTTTAGCAGATTAACTTTACACTTTTTAAGGTTATTTACATGGTATAATAAATTCAATTTCCCTGCGCTAGTGCGCTTGCATTTGAAAATAAATAATCAAATGGTTTAAATTATTTGATGTCCTTGAATATGTATGTTAATCATTTGTTAATAATCATATCCCGAATTTCATTTAAAAGAACATCAATCCAAATTTTTAGTTGCCCACTAAAAATGTTCAATTTCTGGAGTATGAACCATATTCAAAGGAAAAAGCTTAAGAAAGGAGAACCCAAACAAACTCTACCCTAAACCATGGAAAATCAATTATTGAATATAGTATATCAATCATGTAAGGGAACCAGCTTAATTAAGGCTTCTAAAACTATGAAGCTGATTTTGGATATGTAATTATAGCAAACACATGGTCCCTATTAAGACTTCAGGCACTGAAAACTACAAAAGGTAACCACTAAAGAGCTCGAAGGGAATCAAATAACCATCAACTAAGATTCCGATTGAACCTTAAAATGAGAAGATAGTGCTCAGTTTTGAATCAAATATAAATTTGTATGAACTAAATAGAGAAGAGAACCTGGTTGCTAGCATGACAATCGATGCAAGAAGACCACTTGAAAGTGCAGCAGAACTTATTTCTTCGAGTATGTGGGCGTGCGGATGGAAGAAGCCAAGAAGGTCAATGTGCCGGTGAAGAGGGTTACCGAGGTGTGGGGTGTGCGGCCTTGATGGCTTCAAAGGGAGGCGTGAGGTGATTTCAAAAACTGAAGAGAATGGGGAAATCCTAAAGAAGGGATTGGGGAGAAATGTGGGAGAAGCTCAGAAAGCCAGAAGTCGGCTGCAGGGAAAGTGAAATCGGAAAGAGAAAGGTAGGCTTAAAAGAAAAAGAAAGGTAGGCTTAAAAGAAAAAGAAAGGTAGGCTTAAAAGAAAAAAGGAAGAAATAAAATAAACGGCCCTGATGTATTCTAAACTAACGGTTCTGATGGATTTGTATCGCTATTAAGTATAAGGATTCTTGAGGGTACTCTCTTATTGATTTTGCAAATGGTGCTAAACACCCAAGCACAAAAATATTGAAAAATAGCCCAAGCCCAAATCAGGATCGCAAGTCGCAGACTTCGGCCCTTCCGAATTACGGGCGTCCATCGTCTTATGTGGCTTCGTCACGCACTCACGCCTGTCGGTGTATGCCGCTCTAATCATCTGAGCCTGCAACCAGCAGTTCTCCGGCCTTCCGATATCAGGTATGTCTACAAGTCTCAGTTTTATTTTTGCTACAGTTTTTATTTCACACTTTTTCGTTATTAATATAGAAATCTTAAACCTGGTTTTTATTCCGATTCCGAATGCTTCCTGAAACCTGGTTCATACGCCCTTTCTCCCTAAAACCTACGCCTTGGTTTTTACTTTTGAGGGTTTCAAAAGAAAAAAACCAGCAATTTACCAGCAATTTAGATGCCAGCCTAAGAGTATTACAATTTTTTTACTTCAGGTATTCAATTTACAATGAATAAACTATATTAGTTACTACAATGTAGTGTCATAGTAACTTAAGTTTAAAAGTTGAACATGAGTACTATAATTTCATTACTATTCTAGCCATTAATCACATTTCTGTAAACCGTCTTCATTTTAGTCATAAATATGTAATTAGTTCAAGTTTATCCTTCAAAAAACAGACTATAAGAGTTTAAATATTTACTATTTTGATTACTTTTTATTGCTTTAACCAATTAATATTATACGGAGTATTTAGTATTAATGTGAATATGTGATTGTTTTTTCACATCGTTATTGTGTTTACATGGTTGATTAATGTCACAAGGTGATTAGGTAAAATAATCATTTTACACATTTAGTTCTAATGTTATTTGTGATTTGTGATTTCACCCCTACTTGATTGCAATGCTAGATCCGCCCCTCCGAACGCTCTCCGTTGGCTACAATTTAACGGCGACATCTGGTAACTTTGATAGAAGATATAAGAAAACTATCGATCTCTCGAAATGAGTGCAGGTAATTTTTTATTTTCAGCCAGGCACTGTTACAGCTTTTATCATATTATTCCATATGGATTAATGTATTGAGCTAGTGGCGTATCTAAAAATATTATTGACTACAAAATTTGAGAATAAAACATTCAAATTAACTTAAAATATTTAAACAATTTTACTTGAAAGTACAACTCTTCTATAGTATTA
This sequence comes from Cuscuta epithymum, assembly GCA_945859915.1. Lineage (NCBI taxonomy): Eukaryota > Viridiplantae > Streptophyta > Magnoliopsida > Solanales > Convolvulaceae > Cuscuta > Cuscuta epithymum. Next base: position 840,383 of record CAMAPF010000974.1, read on the forward strand.
TATTACCTTCGTCCCATTTTATGTGTCCTACTTAGGTTTGGTAAAATTATTAATAAAGTGATTGAAAAAATAAAAGTTGTGGTTGAGATTTGAGTATAATAAAGTGTAATGGTATAGACCACATATTTCTTTCTTGAAAGGAAAATGTGACATTTATTTTGGGACAACCCAAAAAAGAAAGTGAGACAGGTAAAATGGGACGGATAAAGTATTTTTCAGCTGTTCACATTGCTTCACACAAAACACGGTCTAATGTTTTACTCCCTCCGTCCCATTTATATTGTCCCGTTTTACCTTTTCGGGAAGTCCCACTTAAATTGTCCCATACCATATTTGACAAAGTTTGTGTGGCTCTAAATCATTCTTACTTTATTCTTACTTTATCAATTAATATCAACCACACAAACCCACTTTTCTTAATAACCATACCACTCTCTTCCGTCCCAATATAAATGGGACGGAGGTAGTATCTTTCTACGGAATTTTGTTGTTTTTATAAATCCAGAATAGATTGTGTGCCTTAACATCGTTCCGAAAAAACACTCCGTTCTTTATAATTTTTCCAAAGTTGACTGACATGTAAAATAATAAACTAAAAATTGTAGTGTTGAAGTTTGTATAGTGGAGAGAGTCAGAAAACTAAGAATCATAAATTCGTTATCTAAAAAGGAAAGTATCAAAGTTATTAGGATGATTAAAAAGAATGTTGACAAAGTTATTCGGATAATTGTGTTGTTTAATGTACCACCGTTCACAAGATCCACTTGGAGCAGTTGCCCCCACTGCCCCCATGATGGATACACCCCTGTATGGAGCCAGTTAAGTTCATTTTCAATGACACTTTTCGACTAAACTCTGAATGTTTTTAATTGGACGGGTATCATCTCAACAACACATCACATTAAAAAAAATCAGAATAGACCGGATCAAACCAAACTTGAACATTAGTAAAAACACATGCACCAGACGTCTACTAGGTTAGACCAGACTTAAGCAGACCCGACCAAACTAGAAAATTTTACTCCATTTAAAAACATCCTAATAATTCCTTCTTACTAGTTTAGTTGTTTATAGTCATGCTTTTATAGCATATCTCTTATATTTTGTATTATGAAATTGAAGCATCACCATGTTTCCTTTGGAGGAATGCAGTATTTGAGGGTGAACTAATAAAGAGTTCATCAGAATAGAGACTTTCAATTCTATGGCAATAATAATTGACAAAAATCAGGTTAATGTTGTTTCTAAACTGCTGAAGAGTGGGGAAGAATCTATACTATGGTGAGCTAAAGACTAGGGAAGCTAAAAAAATCTTAAATTTTCTAGTGTAAACCTTTTTACTTTCCCATTAAGCTCACTCGCTAATGTTTAAATCTAGTATAATTACTCTGAGCTCAGTCCAATGTCCTGATAAAGAGTCTCTGTGTAGAGAGTTTTCTTTCCTGCACAATGATGTTGTATTGGCCCTCATTTTGTGATTACATTCGGGAGGGTTCATGAAAAATCACTATACTCTTAATACAAAGGGTGAATGACTAATGTGAGTGAAGCCACTCCCTCCTTATTTGTTTCCATTACCTAAGCTTATCTGATAGATGCCTCTTAAATGTTTGAAGGAGGGGCATTTGGTGGAAATAGAGGATTAAGGCCTGTGCCTCCAGAAAAGGGAGTTTTTCCTCTAGACCACTCACATTTATGTGACTCGGTATGTTGGTGTTAACTATTGATGATTTTCTTCCCATTTTTCATTAACAAAGATAACTTAGTTTTTTGAGTGGTGGAACTACCGCTAAGGACTCATTCATTTGGACTGAAGTTTTCTGGCTTATTCAAGTCTGATCTTGTTTGTTACAGGTAATATGTTCTGTTCTATCTTGAATAGGTCCTACTGAATAGGTCCTGATCTATTATTCTTCATTGGTTCTCATTGTACTGGTTGTCATCAGGAGAAAAAAGATTACCTCGGCTGTTTGAAAACGTCTGGACATCAATCAGAAAAGTGTAGACAGTTCTCAAAGAAGTATCTCAAATGTCGAATGGAGAAGTAAGATCATTTGCTTCATCTGGATTTTATTATCTTATAAGAGAGTTTCAGAATTTGAATTGTGAGTAATGCTTCGTGGATGCATGAGGGTTTGCAGAAACCTAATGGCAAAGCAAGACTTGTCAGAACTCGGATTTGGGAAGCAATATGATGCAGAAACTTCTTCTGAGGAAAATAAGGACGCAAGGATAGAGAAGTGATGATAACTTAAACAAATATTTTGCTTGACCTTTTCGGGAATCCGTCCATTTTTTGGCGTTATTTTGAGGTTTGCTGCACCAAAATGTAAAACCATAGTTATAAATTTCACGGGAGACAAGTAATCCTTTTGGTGTTGATTTGATCACAAAAATTAGTTAATAGCACACTTATTTGTTGAATTGCTTCTGTCTTTCTAGGATTAGTATTTAATATAGGTATCGTCAGATTATTGAAGATAGTTAGCATTTGATGTCAGTGGAAGGTTCCTGCGTTTATTTATGAGGAAGCCCTGATTAATAGGGGTGGACCGGTTCCGGTTCGGGCCCGGTCGGGCCTGGGCCCGGCCGGGCCTCGGTTCAGAAAAATGAGGCCCGAGCCCGAACCGGTGGTGGGCGGTTCCGGGCAAGACCGGGCCGGGCCGGGCCACCCGGATTTTTAATTTTTAACTTTTTTCTTCTTCTCTTATTTAACTCCCTACCCCTCCCCCTCCACACCAAACCACCTCAAATGGCCCAAAATACCTAATCCAATCCAAAACTTAAAAAAAATCAAAAAATAAATAAATAAATTCTGGCCCGAATCGGGCTGGTTCACTAAACTGGAGGCCTGGGCCCGGACCGCTTTTCCACCGGGCCGGGTGGCCCGAACCGGGCACAAACCGGTTCACCGGACCGGTCCGGGCCCGCACAGTAGCGGGCCGGTTGGCCCGGCCCGAGTCCATCCGTAGCCCTGAATCAAATATTTGCGTTTTTAGAATTTTGGCAAATTGCATTTGCCAAAATTCTAAAAACGCAAATATTTGATTCAGGAATAAAGTCTACAGCCCTGAACCAACTGTAGTAGTTATGACTTGTGAGATTCCAAGTTCAATGAATAAAGTCTGCAGATCAGGAATCAGAAAAGAAAAATAGTCTACGGAACATTTTTGTAGGCTTGCACAGTTGCACCTAGGGGGAGACCTGGGTCTGTCCGGTTATAGTTCCAAGCCTAGACTGCCCGGTCCTTGTCATATTTTTGTGAAGCCTGGGCCTGACCCGTATTATTCTTGTTCTGGGCCTGTTCTGAGTACCCGGTCCGGTCCCAATTCCGGACTGGTTCCATTTTTTTTAAAATGCCCTATTTCCAAGTAGGGAAAAAATTACCGGTCAGGATCAGGACTGCCCGGTCTAGTCCCAAAAATAGAAACCAGGACCGGTATTTGATTTTAACTATTTCATAAGCGGGGCTCCTTCGTGCACCCCCTAACTTGCTAGGCGCACCTTTTTTGTCAATCTATAGTTTTGTATAGTAAAGTTGAGTTAAAAACTAATGATGTGTCAACCTCCTATTGGATAATGCAAATTCTATTATCACAACAACTAAGACAATTAAATAACTCACACGACTCTTTAAAAAAAAACTCCTACCTCACGGCTAATTTGGACAAAAAGAATGAGAAATAATCTCTCTTAGCTTTTTTAAAGTGAGATAACTTTAATATTTATAATCCAATTTTTATAAAACATATATCAAAATTCATAACTTTTTATCATCTTTCATATGACACCAGTATCATATATATAAAAATAAAATAAAGATCTCTAACTCTCTATGTCCCCTAGAAAGGCTCCCACATGGTTTGCGATATTTTACTGACCATAAAGTTAATTGATCTGTGTCCGTAATTATATTTCTTTTATTAAATAAAATTTACATATTCAGAGACTACATCAAAAGTTTTATAAAATCACAAAAGAAAAATTATATTTGATAAAAGTTGGATATATAAAGTAATAGATTAAGAAGACTTTTGGTTGACTGGAGAATACTGGACGAGAAGTTCTGAATGGGATGACGGTAGTATTTTATATAGCAAAACTGAGTCAAAAATCCTATTGATTTATAAAAGTTCTATTATCACTGCAACTAAAACATTTAATTCATATAAGTTGACTTGGTTCATCATTGTTATTCACTATGTGTATTAATGCTCATTTGAGGAAAGGGAAGGAGAAAAAATGTATTATAGCTTATTTATTTATACGCCAATTTTTATAAAAACACATCAAAGTATATGATTTTTTATGGTCTTTCATATGACACCAATATTGCATATATAAAAATAAAAACATTATTTTATACAATAGATTTGGGTTAAAAATATTAATCAATGAGGTGCTAGTCTCTTATTCGTTAATAAAAAAAATTATTATCATTACTACTAAAACATTTAATTAATTCAAGTTCATCGGTGCATCTGTGTTATTCACCAGATGCATAAGTGCTATTCATATTAATCATGCCAACTCATTTGGAGAAAGTGAAGGAGAAAAAATCTCTTTTAAAGCGCTATACCTTTTTTATTTTTATTCCAATCTTTAAGAAAGTTTATATCAAAATTCATAAATTCTTATGATCTTTCTTATGCCATCAATATGGTATATATAAAAATAAAAATATTGTTATTTGATATAATAAAAATGAGTAATGAATCATTAATGTGACTATTTCTTATTACTTAATAAATGTCATGAATGGAGAACCAAAAGCATTTCATTCATTCACATCTAGCCATATATACAGGAGAAGGGGAGCTAGGGTTACATTCATGATCATGGGCCAATACATGTAGACCTGTGAGTTAATGGACATCCACATAATTACATAACACCCCCCTTGGATGTACATTTCTAAATAAAAACATTACAAGAAAAAATAGGCATTAATCTCTTTGTACACAATGGTAATGCTGTCTCATTAAAAACTTTGTTGAGGAAAACCCAGTGGGACAAAACCTTGGTCCAAGGAAAAAGAGTGCAACGCATGTATACTCTCCCTGTTGACTGCATTGATTCAGGACTTCTTGTTGAATTCAAATTGATCCAATCTAGTTACTAGCTTCTTGAATGAAAGATTATACAATGTGTATGTGTATGCCTCGTTAAAAACCTTGTTGGAAAACCCCTTTGAGAAAAAACCAATCAAGAAAAAGAGTGCATAATATATGTACAACAATGTGTTGCATTGACTGCCTCATTAAAAACCTTTAACTAAGAAAATCATGTGCGAAAAACTTAGTAAAGGAAAAGAGTACAGTGATTGGTCTTCGGGGCCTGATCTTCTTGATTGCATTTGAATTTACTCTTTTAGAGAAAAATAGTATGCTATTCAAAGTGACAAACTGCCTCGTTAAAACCTTTGACCAAGAAAACCCTATGGGACAAAACTTGATTAAGGAAAAAGAGTGCAGTTGCATATGATCTTCCGGACCAATAAATTGTTCGATCTCACAAGGACCAATTAAGACCTTCAGGGTACTGTCTTCCTCATGAATATGGTACACTTTAAAATTCTAGTCATGAAATCATGTGAAACACATAAGAAAATTGTTCACATTAGATCCTCTACAGGAGGCACTCACTACAAGTGATATTTTCACATGGTGCAAAGACTTTGTTCAATCATGATATAAAATAATTTGCATCATGATAATCGAGCATAGTTCTTCTACAAAATAAATCATGTCATCAAGACTTAATGTGATCACCCAGGTTGTGGTAAGGCACAAGCATCTCTTTTTACGCTTCCAACTATGCTTACAATTTACTGCATTTCTTATTGTTACGTTGCAGTTATTCAATCAAATTCAAAATCCTTTTCAAGAATAATTCCAAATATAATTACTATAACTTAGAACATAATGTCTTTATCTAATTATTGTAGACATAAAAGAATTCATATTCATGTTGCATATTGTGTGCACATATTTCTTTTCATAATTGTCATTCAGGGACACACATTTGATATTATAGCAATGACATCCAATTCTCTCATTAACTGCCACATTCACAGAACTTCAAACTATAACAGGAATGTAATCACAAAATCATTCAAGCTCAAATATTGGCACCCAACGTACACAATATCTTGATTTGTGGGACTTCAGGCCCGAAATATTTTCTCATCCATAAACATCGATCATAATTCACAAAATTTTAGGACTACATGTCCTTCACATTTCGTCTGGCCAGACTTTATTATTATGGATTATGGATCGATAGTCTTGGAAAAATAAATCATTGACGTCAATCTAATCAATATGATTCCTGTTTTATCAGTCCTCTATTTGAGCCATAAAAGAGGAACTCGTGTTCTGTATCAAGTAATTCTATATAAATTATCAGTTGTGGCATTGAACTTATATCATCCTCTTGTAGAGGCATAAGTGACTTATTTTAATAAAAACCGGTTTTATTTTATATACACATAATGACCGTCTAACCATGCTTCATGCATTGGTTGAGCTCAAACTTTATAATCACTTCTTCCAGTCACTTTGGCAGTTTACTTATCATATGTTACACGTTTCTCTTTTCATATCATTCAATCCTTCTGGGATATTTTTCCGACATTCAAAAATATAATTATGCTTATGCCATTATATCTCCCCCTAATGTCGGAAATTGTGCCATAATGTTTTTGAACAAGGATTTACGTGCATATATATGGAGCCACTTTTGGGGTCAAGTGCATCGTTTCTATAGTGGAATTTCAACATTGACACATTTTGGCTCATTTGAACGTGTAAACTTTTGGAGGTTAGTTATTAACAAATGCCGAATTAATATAAACTAGATTTTCTTCACATATTTATGCAATTTTGTAGCAGTTTATCTCAGGCAGAACATTCATCTTATAATGTTAGATAAACTATGTGGGTTAATTTATGCTCTTCACTATATTTCATAAAAGCCGGCAAAGTGGTCTTATACCACTCATTACATGTCAACATTTCAATAGAGCATATTCTTGAGACCAAACTTAATATTATTAACCCACGTTGTGAAAATTCAAGTTCACTTAACTCTCATGGATCCACTTTTACAATATTGGGAGAATAGACGGTATTGTCATTTTCTTATCTAAGAAGTATTTACGTACTGGATGTCTTATACGACATTTGGTTTAAACCTGGGTTGACCTTAAACTGGTCATTTATTCAAAAAAAAAAAAAATCTTTAACTTCATGCAACATGTGTTTAAATTTTTCAAGTATATATAATACAGTATAAGGAGAATTCTGTACTGGCAGATATTAAGGAAACATAGTTTACACTGCGTTGGTATGGTCTCAAACTATCACCTAATAAATATGATATCACTTTTCAAACTATTACTTCGCAGTGTTTGAGTAGCTTCTTTGAGCTTGCACTCAATGCCTAAGATTTTATCATTATTATTTATGTGCCAACTTGTTTATAAATATAATTTGTGTTTCCATTACTTTTTATCCTTACAATATGATTAATTTTCTAATGTGTACGACTCTATCAAAAGTATATAAATGCTTCAGGCATTATATCATCATTTCTTAAGACAAAGACAATCTATCACTAAAATAATCGTAAATCTAATGATTTTTACTTTCATAGAAATAATACAAATCTAGCATCTAGAGATACATATAGTCTAATAATTAGTTAATACTACTCTTGAAGTAACATATTAGTTATCAAATAATAATACTTGTTCAAGAGCACTTAAGACACTTGTCTTGAATGATTCACTTGAGTGAATTTCTTAAAATTCGTATAATAACATATTTTTCGCTTTGGTACTTCAGGACCTCACACATTTTGAACACGTCCACACATAAGGACTTCAGGCCCCGCTTATAAACACACATTATCTCGTGTGTAAGCAATGTGGGAACTTCATATTCACAACACACCAACTTATACATCAAATTTACGATCTTATAGTGACTTCCGGTACTTCGTTATAATTTCTTATTTTTATTTATGAAATTTTGTTTCCTTTCTCCCTCTCGATTGGATTAGTTTAAGCTAATCATTACACATAATTACATTAACTTGTGGTTTTCTAGGGATTAGTTGTGAATCCATAACAATATTTAACTATATTTAGAATATAGTTGAAATCTATATGATGTTTTCTAATCATGCACTTTCATAAAGTACATCACTTACCGGATTGTTTTTATGTTTGAATCGCATAAGAGCAAAAATAAAAGAAAAATCATTGCGGTTGAACTGGGATTTGCCATCTGGGTTTGGTGGGAAAAAATTAAGTTGTTCGCGCTTAAAGAGGGGGGAATAAGTACGGAGTGTGTATCACCAGTCATTCTAAATTTTGAATTATGCCAAGAAAACTCAAAAGTAGTTTAAAGAAAAGTTTCTTTAAGTACGTAACGGTAGAGTTTATTTGCAAAACTCCAATAACAACTTAAAAGCATTTAATATTTAAAGGATAAAAGCTGCAACGTAGAAAATATCTTGAATAATAAAGATGATGTCGGTAATACGTTATATTGCCATTATACAAATTACTTTAAAATCTTAAGCATTAGAGCATCCACAATGCAATAGTCTCTAGTCTCAATAAATTAAGCCAAATGTCAAATAAATAAAGGGCTTTCTAATACACATAATAGGAAGTGCATTGACTAGATATTAAACTACCGAATGAGCTTCCAGTGCATAATGTTTCACGACCCAATTTCGAGACTACATGAAATTTAGTGCTCCACTAGTATAGTATCCGTGCGATGCACGGGGATGGTAGTATTTTTAAATTATTTAAATTAGGGTAATTTAATCAAGGCGTATGTACGGAGGAGCAAAAATCCAGGTGAACTGGAGCCCAGTTGTCCTCTTTACCTCTTCTACCCTCACTCTAATAGATAGAGTTTATTGTTAGGCAATTTATCTTTGATCCAGGTTTAATGTAATATCACCCACACTTCTCCACTATTAAAAAAAATACTTCTACCCCAACCCCTTCATGTCTTTTAATGATGGTTAAATAACTTTTATGTTTAGAGAAAATTATAGACATAATTCCTTAATATTTGATTGTGTTCGCTTTTAATTTTGTAATTTTATTCAATCACATATCTAATCGAGTAATTGATGAATTTGTCCATATATAAAAACTCTTCCATGGAAATCGAACTTGATAAAGTAAAAAAGATGATCAAAACTCATATAACTCTAAATAGTTCGATTTGTGCTTTTGAATTTGAAAAATGACTGAATTGAAAAATGAATTTTTTATCCACTACCTTCAATAGGCATATATTTGTCATTAATGGATAGATATAAGAAAGTTCAATTGAATAAATATCATAAAACACAATAATATATAGTTCTACACATTCCCAAATACTTCCTTATATAAAATATTTTTTGTCACATTAATAATGTTTTCACAAATCCTACTCACTCAATTAAGTGATCGAGCATTTGATTCATATCTATTGTTTTATATAGTAAAGCTGAGTTATAAATGAATGATGTGTCATTTTTCTATTGGTTAACAAAAACTATATCTCTACTCTTTTAAACATTTAAACAATTCACGGTTACACATTAAATTATGTGCTTAATACGGGGCTAAGGCCATGTTTGGCACACAAAAGCCTCTGTCTTCTAGCTTCTCTTTTCTTTAAAAAGACCTTAAAAGACTCTAGTTGTATGTTTGGCATGACATTTTTTTAAGAGCTTTTCAAAAATTAAAAGATCTTTTTTTAGATGCTACCGGGTGTAGCATCTGAGAAAAGCTCGTGACTTTTAGTATTAATTAGTCCTAACAGCCTGTATACCAAACCAAACTAAATCAAACAGTCAGCTTTTTACCAAACAGCTATCACCTTTTCTGTTTAAGATCTTTTCAATCACTAAAAGCTAACAATTACTAAAAAGCTCACAAAAGTATCTTTTCAGCTAGTTGTGCCAAACATACCTTAAATGTTCGGTAATGTACTAAAGTTATATTTGGATTTGATTTCTAAAGAAGTAAAGTTATATTTGGATTTGATTTCTAAAGTTAACACATTTTTGGGAAGACCCCTTTCAAAAAAATTAGAAGACCAAATAATTATGATACACTTGGACACTTGGTATGGGCAAAATTTTAGGAAATCGTGAATCCAAAAAATGAATTTGTATTTATATAATTTCTAAAGTTAACGAACCTTTTAGAAAAACAAATAATTACGCAAGTCTATTATCAGCCAACTTTTTAACCAAACACGTAATTTTTTATTTCACGTGTTGAATAATGCAATAATAAAAAAAATTATGGTAAAAGTTACTTTTATGTTTGTATTGATTGAAGTTACTGTAAATGACTATTTTAGCTATTTTCATATAATGTTTTATTTATTTTATTAATAAACTGTATTTTAAACAATTTTTTTTCATAAATCAGCATAATCAATTAACCAATACAGTCACTTCAGCCAGAACTTCATAAGTTTTAGCCGAATTAGTCAGTTCAGCCGATTTTAGTGTTACCAAACGGACTCTAATTCACGGTTCATCACTACTATTCACTCCTTGAAAGGGATTTGGAGCCAGGAAAACAAAAAAATCTCTCTTTTTTTTTAAAAAAAAATGATATAACTCTTATATTTATAATCCAATTTTTCTAAAAACAATATATCTAAATTTATTATTTTTTTATGATATTTCATATCAAACCAATATTATATATGTAAATAAAAAAATATCTATTATTCATATAGCAAAACTGAGTAAAAAAATCTAATGATGAATAAATATTCTATTACCAGTTTACCACTACTACTAAAATATGTAATTTATATAAGTTGGCTCGGTTCAATCATTGTTATGCACTACTGCATCACTGCTTATTTGGAGAAAAAAAATCTTTTATTTAGTGTACTATAACTTATTTATTTGTACTCCAATTTTTACTAAAACTACAACTAAATTTATAACTTTTATGATATTTCATGTGACACCAATATTGCAAAAAAAATTAGTTTATAAAATACAAACTAGATCATATTAAATCAAAAAAATACATATCAGATCAGAAACACTTAGATCAAACCACAAGTAAAAGTTCACACATAATTTATTACTTTTACAACCATGTTGAATCCAATCTGATCTATGACTATTGTTATTATTATAATCATATATTGTTTATATAGTATTGTCATTCATAAAAACATCATATATTATTACTATGATTATTATCATTAATAATAAAATTATTATTTAACCATATTATTATTAATGTATTTTTATTGTTATCAGTATTTATAAGTGACTATTATTATAAAAGCGTAGGTTGTTTGTATCCATAATTTAATTATCATCGTAATACTACATATTATAATGATATTGATATCACTTATTATGATGATAGTCGTAATTATAAAAACAAGGATGACTATAAAGATAATAAAATATTATTATAATTATAGTTATAGTTATAATTGTAATTATAATTATATTTATAATTAAAATTATAAATATGATGATAATAATGACATTTATAATCATAATAATAAATTAATAATACTAATTAACACTCAATCACATAAAAATATATTTAGATCAGATCGAAATTATTCAGATTAGATCAAAATTCGAGAAACTCAGATCAAACCAGAAAGCTTCAGATCAGATCAGAAAGATTTATACTGCGAGATCATACACGATCAGATCAGATCAAAAAAATTCAAATCAAATCAGACCAAATCTTAAAAGTTTTAGATAATTGTTTAAAGTAAAAATTTCAATCATTAATATTCATATCAGGCAAATAGAACAACATCTTAATATGAACCATATTAATGAAGTATAAATCTCGAAATAAATGCCACAATAAGCCCTGTAAATATAACCACAAATCCATACTCTAAAAGATGGTGATTCTTCACCCATATTTCATGACTAACGATTACTCACGCAAGGCGCGAGATTGTTTGCCCAATATTAAATAATGTTGTCTTTTGTAAAAAAGTGATATATGCAATATTGTTATGAGAGTTTTGTAAATAATTAATGAAATCTTACATATCATATACTACATATATTTTAAAAATTGTCAGGATATATAATTATTTCTATATTTTATATCAACCAATTATTGTGTGGAAAATATGTGATTATGTAGAAATACATTTAGAGTATTGATGCAAATATCATCCAATGCATATAGTTGGGCACAAACCAATTTTATGAGAAATAAATATTGCACATTTATGACAATGTTGTAATCATATGAGTTTGAAGTAATAAAAAATTACATTTAAGTCGCGTATTTAGCTATGTAGCATCGACTTTTGATAGAAAATTTGTGTAGTTCACAGGTGAAGCATTTCTTATATTGAACATATATTCTGTAGTTGTAACAATATATTTTTTTCCCAAACAAAAATTATATATTTAGAAAGTACAAGAAAATTTATATTAATACATAAAATTAAATAAAATTTGAGTATGTTAAGAAAAATCGATAAGCGTGAAATCGTTTAAGAATTATACATCATTATTTATACTCGGTATTATACAATAACAAGTTCAAATCCAAAAATAGGAAAAGAATAATAGAAGAAATAAAATAAAATAAAATGAAGAGGTGGCATGGCTGGATACAAATGGGCTTGGCTGTTAGGAGCTATATATGTATAGCCGTATAGGCGTATAGTTAGCTCAAGTTAGATGAGATAGATAGATGCGATATATAAAAAACAACAATTGTTCTTTTAACATTTAATGAAATAATCAATATGGGATCCCTTCATCTTTTGTGCTATCGATCAGCTTTATAAGTTTATATTTAATGATGAAGTAGATGTGCGGTGCATAAGATTGAGTTAAACAACAGTTAAAAACTTACACTACTGTAAGGGTAAAGCAGCCAAATGAAAAAATAGGTTCCACCTTCTAATAAAAATGTATAACATCTTATGCACTAAATGTATTGACACAATTCAAGGGTATCATCCCTCATTCATGAATATATTGTTGTTAGATGGTGATTAGATCATAAAATAAATCAATTATATCCAAACTTTTGATCATAGCATTTGAATAGTTCATATCATATGAATAGTTCACAATGTATATTAGTATTTGTCACCCGATTCATATCAAATTAACATTACCGGGGTATATATACCCCGGGTGTTACACTAGTCTATATGTATTTTATTGTGTTTTACACTACTGAATTTTTATTGGATTAACCTTCTTTAATTTGGATCCGGTTTTCAGGTTCATCAACAAATTATTTTGTAATTAAATGAAAGTTGGATTAGAAAAACCACCGGTTTTTGTTTCAAGTTAGGTTTTTTTGTTTAAATTATTTCAAAATTAATCTTTTTCTTCGGACTCCTAATTTTTTCTATGTAATTCTGTTTCATGCTGTTTTTTCTATTGAATCATAGTGTTGATTTTTTTCGTCAAAATAACAGCTGATATTTGTCATTTGGAAGTTTAAGAATATTTTCTAGATAATGGTAAAAACATGCTTATTTCACATAATTGCCTATTTGATTGTAATTAAGGAGGTGTTTGGATCTGATTCTTAAAACTGCTTCTACTCCTTCAGGGAGCAGAAGCAGAAGCTGAAGTGTTTGGGTGTAAGTGCAGAAGTGATCCTGATGTTCTAATTTACTTCTAGAATCAGTTTTTTTAAAAGATGAGGGTGTCCACCTTCTGAAAACTTATTGTAATTCTGCTTCTACTTAAAAAAAGAAACAGAAGCAAAATAAGTTCCAAACACCTCCTAAAAATGTTAATCATATATTAATTGAAATTCCTATACTATAAAAGGCTTTTGACTCAAATATAACTAAATTAAAGCCAATTTCCCAAAATGTGATCATTTTTATAAAAGGATAAAAAAGTGAATAAGAGGTCTTATATTTGGAAAAACATAATGTCACTGCTGAATTTTTATGTCACTATCTGCTTTTTTATGTCAGTGTCGTATGTCACTATCAATTTTTTATGTCACTTTTGAATGTCATTGGTTCACTGTCACCGTAAAACATGTCCTTGTGATCTCCCAAAAAAAATCTGGTGACGTTTTCCGATGACGCGGGCAGTCACCCTCACCAGCCCAAGCTGCCACCTCCACCATTGTCGCCGTTTTCCCCGTCCACCATTGTCACCGTTTTCCCGTCCACCGCCGCCGCCGCCCGTGACCCATACAATGCCGCCGCCCCTGCCACATCCGCCGCCGCCGCCCCTGCCACGCATCCACCGCCGACGCCCTGTGTGGGCCATCGCCGTTGCACCAACGTGAGTCACGTGACAGTGTTCCGCAACCTCTAGTCCTGGACCTATCCCTACGAAACAGTATATGGTATAATAAGATAAAAATGGTTAATAGATGTGAATCGAATCTGATTCGAATGCTCAATTACTTAATATTGAGAGCAGGTTATGTGAAAACTTCATGATAATAACAAAAAATATTGCATGTAAGGAAGTATTTGAGAATTTGTAAAACTTTTGATCATTTTGCTATACGATGTTATTTATTCAATTGAATTTAAATACGTATTTAATTGTAACTAAAAATGTTAATCATATATTAATTGAAATTCTTATACTATAAATCCCATTTCACTTTTTAAAAGTATGCAAAAATTGGACGTTTTTATTAAAACTAGTATAGTACCCGTGCATACGCACGGGATACAGCAGTTAGTGTAAATCTAATTAAATATTAAAATAAAAACATTTGTTTAGGATTCTACATTTTTGAGAGAAAAAATAGTAGTTCAATAAGCTAATACCATAAAATATATATTCAATGAAGAGTATATTAGGAAAAATTAATTGACACTACATATGAGAGAGAAGATTATCCCGCTTAAGAAGTACACGTAAGAGTCAACGTTCTTTCACTCTATTGTTAGCAAGTTTATCTTCCTAGCTTCTTATGCCTAGGAACACTACATATGAGAGAGAAAATTATCTCAATCAATTGTTAAGTCTTCTTATCTTATACTTCGTACTTAGAACTACATATGAGGGAGAAAGTTATTCCACTCAATTGTTAGCAAAGTTATCTTGTATTACCTATTACCTAAAAATACTACATATATGAGCAATAAAATTCTTCCGCTCAATTCTCCTAAATTGTTAGCAATCTTATCTTCTAATACCTAAAAGCACTACATATGAAAAAAATCTTCTCGCTCAATTATTAGTAAGCTTATCTTTTTTATATCTAAAACTCTTACATATGAGAGAGAAAGTTCTTCAGCTCAATTGTTAGCCGGCGTACCTCATACCTAAAACTCTACATATGAGAGAGAGTAATTATTTTTATGCTCAATTGTTAGCTGGATTATTTTATATTTTAAAAAACTATGTATGAGAGATAAAGTTAATTTACTCAATTGTTAGCAAGTTTATCTTCTAATAATTAAAAGTAGTACATGTGAGATAGAAAATTATCCCGCTCATTTGTTAGCCGGCTTGTCTTATACCCAAAAGCACTATATATGATACAAAAATTCTCTCTCTCAATTGTTAGTTGGATTATGTTATAGTTAAAATCACTGCTTATTGAGAGAAGGAAAATATCCCGTTCAATTGTTACACGGCTTATGGTTGAATCTTTCTTATATCTAAAAGCAGCACATATGAAAGAACAAATTTCTCCGTTCAATTGGTAGCTGCCTTATCTTACTATCTTACTTAAAAGCACTACAAATGAGGGACAAAGTTATCTCGCTCAATTGTTAGTTGGTTTATCTTTTTATACCTAAAAGCATTACATATGAGAGAGAAATTTTGGTCGATGAATCGTTAGTCGACTTATCTTATACTTAAGAACACTACAAATGAGATAGAAACTTATTCCACTCAATTCTCAACCAACTTATCTTATACCTAAAATATTATATATAAGAGAGAAAACTATCCCACATCCTCCACAAATCTGTTATGATTCACCTAATAACAATTTTGTTTCACCGTCTTCCACATTTTCAGTACTTAGTTACATAATTCCATTTTGATTAACTTTCCACCATTAGATTGAATTGGTTAATTAGTTCTTTGAGTTTTTTCAGAGTATATCTTTTTTATTGCAAGAACTTCTATTATGCAAGTTTATCATCATGAATAGTGTGAACTTTTGATTCGCGAGTTTATTTTCATTTAGCTTCTTATTTGAGTTGATAATCTACTCTAGTGATTCTTTCATGGTCCATTGACTCGTGAACAAATAAATTTTCTGTAAGAACCAGATCATTTCATCATTTATTGATAAATCAACTTTGATTCTCTCTCACCCAAAACTGTGATACTATGAACATGATTTTAAAAAATCATTTGAAGTTAAGGTACTATATGATACTCTTTCTACCACTATGTTCATTATAGAGATCTTTTCAGAAAGAATATTTGAGCAATAGAGGGTACTCATAAGTCTATCTTGTTTGTATGTATTGAATTGGAAGTCCACAATAGTAACCACATTCAAGTATATTTATATTTTTGAGTCAGTTACATATTATAAAGATATTATTAAGAAATCATCTGAAACTCTTTCATAAGTCTATCTCATTCTCTTTACTTTTAAAGGTAATTTGATGGATGAATAATAATAATAATAATAATAATAATAATAATAATAATAATAATAATAATAATAATAATAATAATAATAATAATAATAATAATAATAATAATAATAATAATAATAATAATAATAATAATAATAATAATAATAATAATAATAATAATAATAATAATAATAATAATAATAATAATAATAATAATAATAATAATAATAATAATAATAATAATAATAATAATAATAATAATAATAATAATAATAATAATAATAATAATAATAATAATAATAATAATAATAATAATAATAATAATAATAATAATAATAATAATAATAATAATAATAATAATAATAATAATAATAATAATAATAATAATAATAATAATAATAATAATAATAATAATAATAATAATAATATAATAATAATAATAATAATAATAATAATAATAATAATAATAATAATAATAATAATAATATTAATAATAATAATAATAATAATAATAATAATAATAATAATAATAATAATAATAATAATAATAATAATAATAATAATAATAATAATAATAATAATAATAATAATAATAATAATAATAATAATAATAATAATAATAATAATAATAATAATAATAATAATAATAATAATAATAATAATAATAATAATAATAATAATTAATAATAATAATAATAATTAATAATAATAATAATAATAATAATAATAATAATAATAATAATAATAATAATAATAATAATAATAATAATAATAATAATAATAATAATAATAATAATAATAATAATAATAATAATAATAATAATAATAATAATAATAATAATAATAATAATAATAATAATAATAATAATAATAATAATAATAATAATAATAATAATAATAATAATAATAATAATAATAATAATAATAATAATAATAATAATAATAATAATAATAATAATAATATAATAATAATAATAATAATAATAATAATAATAATAATAATAATAATAATAATAATAATAATAATAATAATAATAATAATAATAATAATAATAATAATAATAATAATAATAATAATAATAATAATAATAATAATAATAATAATAATAATAATAATAATAATAATATAATAATAATAATAATAATAATAATAATAATAATAATAATAATAATAATAATAATAATAATAATAATAATAATAATAATAATAATAATAATAATAATAATAATAATAATAATAATAATAATAATAATAATAATAATAATAATAATAATAATAATAATAATAATAATAATAATAATAATAATAATAATAATAATAATAATAATAATAATAATAATAATAATAATAATAATAATAATAATAATAATAATAATAATAATAATAATAATAATAATAATAATAATAATAATAATAATAATAATAATAATAATAATAATAATAATAATAATAATAATAATAATAATAATAATAATAATAATAATAATAATAATAATAATAATAATAATAATAATAATAATAATAATAATAATAATAATAATAATAATAATAATAATAATAATAATAATAATAATAATAATAATAATAATAATAATAATAATAATAATAATAATAATAATAATAATAATAATAATAATAATAATAATAATAATAATAATAATAATAATAATAATAATAATAATAATAATAATAATAATAATAATAATAATAATAATAATAATAATAATAATAATAATAATAATAATAATAATAATAATAATAATAATAATAATAATAATAATAATAATAATAACAACACCAACAACAACCATAACAATAACAATGATGATGATGATGATGCTTCTCCCTCCATAAAATTCTTTTACTATATTATCTGGATTATCTTATACTACCTCCGTCCCTAATAAAATTTCCAAATAGGTTTTGGCACACAGTTTAAGATAGTGGGTATTGTGTGGTGGAGAGTTCTGCAGAGGAGAGAGAAATGTGTAAGAAATGTTGTGAACCACAGATTCTTTACCAAAAAGGAAAAGTGAAAGTTTTAATTGGGACGGACAAAAAAGGAAAGTGGGAAGTTTATTTAGGGACGGAGGGAGTACTTAAAAGAACTATATATGAGAGATAAAGTTCTTTTGCTCAATTGTTAGAAAGTTTATATTCTACTACCTAAAAATAGTACATATGAAATAGTAAATTATCTCGCTCATTTGTTAGCAGGTTTGTCTTATACCCCAAAGCATTATATATGATACAATAAAATCTCTCTCTCAATTGTTAGCTGGATTATGTTATAGTTAAAAGCACTGATTTTTGAGAGAGAGAAATATCTTATTCGATTGTTAGAAGGCTTATGGCTTCATCTTTCTTATATCTAAAAGCACCACAAATGAGAGAGAAAGTTCTTTCTCTCAATTGTTAGCAAGTTTATCTTCTAATAACTAAAAATAGTACATGTGAGATAGAAAATTATTCCGCTCATTTTGTTACCCGGCTTGTCTTATACCCAAAAGCATTATATAAGATACAAAAACTTCTCTCTCTCAATTGTTAGTTGGATTATGTTATACTTAAAAGCACTACTTATTGAAAGAGAGAAATATCTCATTCAATTGTTAAGCGGCTTATGGCTTCATCTTTTTTATATCTAAAAGCACCACATGTGAAAGAACAAATTTTCCTGCTCAATTGTTGGTTGGCTTATGTTACTATCTTATTAAAAAGCACTGCAAATGAGAGAGAAAGTTATTTCGTTCAAATGTTAGCAATCTTGTCTTATACTTAAAAGAACTAATTATATTTTATTAATGAAGTAAATAAAAGATTATATGAAAAGTAGTTAAAAATGATTATGTAAAGTAACTTCAGCCGAATAAGTCATTTTTTTTCATATTTGCCCCTTTTCCTTAAAATAAAGAATTATAAATTGAACTAAATTTAGAAGTTTTTTTATTAGCACTTGATGTTTTTATTATTTTCATTTGCTAATGTTTTATTCTTGAGTGACATTATAATACAAAGAAATAAGGTTTGTAATAGTTTAACCAAGGGCGTAGAATAGAAATGAAAATAAGATTAGATTTTTATTAATCATACAATTGATGAATGCAAATCACTCATCGTCTTCAATTTAGACCAACTCATAACAAAAGTAAATAGACCAACTCAATTTTTTTTATTAGAAGTAATTAGATTTTCATTTGAGCATTTTTTTATATATGAAACCAATGCACATTAAATCATAAAATACTTTAAGAAAGTTTTCTTAAATAAATTTAGTACTTTTAGATTTTCCTTACATGGTCTGATTTTGATTTTAGAGACCATTTAGTAGTACAGAAATTAGTTGAATCAGCCGAAATGGATGAATTTTGAGAGAAGTGGTTGATTTAGTTGAATCTTTTGGTGAATGGATAAATTTATTTTAAATTAATTTTATTAATGAAATAAAGAAAAACATTTTACGAAATGTAGCTAAAAATGATCACCTACAATGACTTCCCCAATTCAGACGCCAAAATAGATTAAAAATGTATATATAATTTGAAGCATAATTATAGAGACCGTTAATAAATTATATTTTTATATATTCAATATTGATCTCAAATGAAAGATCACAAAAAATTATGAATTTTGATATATTTATTATAAAAATTGGATAAAAAATGAAAAAGTTATAACACTTTAAAGAAAATTGAGGTTTTTAATATCTTGGGTCCAACCAAATGCATCCCCTGCGGGCTGCTCCCTTTTCTATACCATTGGAGAATTCCGTATTTTTGAAGTAAAGTGGCCACATGGCATTCCCATATCAAAGGAGAGAATTATGGAGAGCAAGACACATATGATTCATCAAGGACAAAATTGTAATTGTATGAGCTATTTCTTTTCTTATATAGTAATAGATAAAAGTAGATCGATAATACATGTTTTTAGGGCATCCTCATTGGAAAGGATTATTAAGAGATTAAATTGATGACATGGCGTATTTTTTTGGAGGAGTATCATTGAGAGACATTGATTATTTAATGAGATTATTTGCTAGAATAATCCGGGATCAAAATATGAATCCGGATTATTTTAAGATTATTTGAAAAGTATATGTAATACGTTAATGCATGGCTGAGAAAAAAGCAGATTATTTGAAGATGATGGTTGAGATGCATAAACGGATTTTGAGATTAATTAAAAATTAATTATGTAACAATATTTAAAAGGTAAGAATGATAGAATATATTGATTTTCAGAAATTACGAATGGTGATGCTCTTACCATGCATCTAAAACAATACTTCCTCCTTTCCATAAAGATCTTTCCACTCATCATTTTGGTATGTCATAAAAAATTCTTCAAATTTTCCGGTTTGAAAATGTTTCCACTTATAGTGCATTTATCACAAAACTTTTTTATTATAGTGCATTTATTATAGGTCAAGGTTTCTATTCATATGCTTGTTACATCCTTTATACTTTGCCAATATTTTTAGTTGTTCAGGTGGTTTAGGTGAGTCACAATATAATGCTTTGGGGAAAAATAGAGTACAATGATCAAACATAGCTCATTTTACATTTTGCTTCCTCTAGCAAGTTTTTTTTTTTTTGATGATTCCTCTAGCAAGTTATGAAAACACTTGCAATAGGCAGATTAGCTTCTGAATATTGAACACACTTGCAATAGAATATATCCGATGCACGTGAGGAACATATTTAATTTAGTTGGCGGCATCTCTTCGGTAAATAAAAACAATTATGCTATATATGCTTAATTATGTGTTAAAATATTTCCAAACAGATCAAACATTCCATTGAAAGTAACATATTTAAAACCGTTTAAATAATACGAAGTATATTTTTGAATGATTCATATAATAGTAATATAAACCAAAAATCCACATTCAATTTATTTAACGTATGCGTATAATATTTCAATCTGACATAAATTATTACAAACACTATGTATTTGTATTATTTTGTAATGAATAACTTGTTCTAAAGTGTTTATATGTCAGGATGTAAAAGTTGCAGGTTTACTGAAGTATATATGTGATGAAAGGATATAATTCTCGTCAAACTTATTCATCACAAAAAAAGATTTTTCACCAATAGTATCTCTAAATTAAAACTCGAAATTTATTTATGATTGTATTGCACGTGAGGAATAGGCCAGTTTAATTTAGTGTTTTTTAATTTGCTCTTTGTGTTTTGCATGTGTTTTTTTTTTATATAAATTTTGCTCTTTCACTCAAAAATCAAACAATATAAAATACTAAAACAATGTGAACTGCAAATGGTTGAACTGCTCATGCGTGGGATAACACTAAGAATTCTGTAATTCATTCACATCTTTGCTTAAATTCAAAAAATTGTACTACCTCCGTTCTTAAATAAATGCAACATTTGACTTTTACACTATTCACATGTTCTACTTTGACTACGTTTTATTTATTAATGTAATAATATTATTTTATGAAAAAAATATTGTTAAACTTGTCTCATTGTAAATTTTCATAATCTAATTTTTTTAATTTTTTTTACTAATACAAAATCATTTATATTAATGGTCAAAGTTGTGTTTCGGCAAGTGTGAAATATTGATCGTTGCATTTATTTAAGAACGGAGGAAGTACTATATTTAGTTATCTTTCATATGTAAAATTGTATACGTAGTACTACGTACATTTTAGATGCTAAAAAATTTGCTACCTCAATCCCAAGGCCTTAATTTTTGCTCTTGTACTTGATGTAAAAAATCTTCCCACCAAACATGTACTACATATATAATTACATTACATAAACCTAAATCTTGATGCCCTGCCGATTTCTGATGTGTTTATCCAGAGCCGTGCTTTCTTAGAGGCCATTGAGGCAAAGGCCTCAGTGCCCCAAAAAAGGTTAAAAATTTAGGGCCCATAATTTAAAATATTTGTCTATTATACATATGTATTTAAATTATAGAAGACCTACTTTTGTTTAAATTCTATCCGCTGGTGCATTTGAAAACTCGAAATAGCTCCAAGTACCAACCAAGTGGAACGGAAAGCCGCACAGAAGATTTGACTTTTCAAATGCTAAAGCTAGAAGTTTATGGGCCCCAATTTGAATTTCTTTTGCACCATCAAAAAGTCTTTTTTTGTGCTAATCGGAGATGAATACTTCCTCAGGTCCCTATTAAAGTTCCTATTTCCCTTTTTTGGATGCCTCTTATTTAAGTTTACACTTCCATTTTAGAAAACAAAACAGTGCAAAACAGTGTCAAACATTGCGAAACAGTGCCAAACAGTGCACTCTACAATAAAGTCAAATTTATTTTCTTAATCTCTGTGAAGTCAAACTGTGAACTTTAATAAGAACCGGAGGACAAACTGTGAACTTTAATAAGAACCGGAGGGAGTAATAAGTTGTTCCAAGGTTTATTTGAGATCCCATTGATTGATCTATATGTTTAGAAAATTAAGTTTGAGCTTAATGTAGGATACTTAAACGATTTGAGATTCAGAATTAAACAATTTCAGTTTTTTTTTATATTTACAAATTAAATTTTAAGTGGATTATCTTCTCTGATTTAGTGACATGTTAATATGATGCATTAGTTAGCACATTTGTTTAACTAATGTTATCAATATTTATAATATACTCTGTATATGATTTCAATAAATTATGTTTTCATTTACCTTTTGTTTCAGCATTTGTTTAACATTTTGTGAATTAGCTATGTTATCAAAAGACAAGGAGTTTATTGAACTCCTTGATTACGCCGACTTAATTAACATTTGTGGCTAAAATTGTCATATTCGCCGTAACTAATTCGTTATTTCTAAAACATTTGGTATTGTTATAATTTTATTTAATTAGTTATTTTATGATGTATCTTTAAGTTTAAAACAAATTTACTACATACAATTACAATTTATAGAGGCCTTTTTTTGAAGTTCGACTCAGGTCCGAATTTAGATAGGATCGGCACTGTGTTTATCTCTCTGTCTTAGTGCCTTGCTGGTCTGGTTAACATACGGAGTACTCCCCCGTCCCGCTAAGATTGTTTCATTTTATCTTTTCGGGAAGCCCCACTAAGATTGTCTCATACCAAATTTGGTAAAGATTGTGTGGCTCTAAATCCTTTTTTACTTTATTCTTACTTTATCAATTTAATATCTAAACTCAGTTTTCTTAATTTAATAATCGTGTCACCTTCTTCCGTCCCAATCTTAGTGGTATGGAGGTAGTATTTGCTAATTGTTCACGTAGTGAAGGCTGCAAAAACAGACGTACAATCAGAATGTCTAGCCAACCAATCTCCATATGTGGTCTTGATTTAAAAGTACAGAATGTGACAATCATTCATTTGTGTTTGAAAATTGAAATCATTAAGAAGTCTTTTTTGTCCGCCCCGTTTATCATCATTAAAGCACAAGATGTTAACTCACTTTTAAGCTTGTTAAAAACCTGATTACCATCTATATGGGTTTGGGAATCGAATGTACCAGCAAATAATATGATTGTTGGAGATATTGGTCCTACCAAGGTCTCCCTTCCACTTATTATGTTAAGGCCTGCACCCTATGTTTAACTCTACTCCTCTTTAGCCCTTAATGTTTTTCTCTCTGGCAAATAACCTATCTGGTTACTCACTTATTGAACTGGCCTTTGGCCACTTGATTTTCTATCCGTTGCTTTGTCTGGTGCCTCCCTGTATCTTTTTGTCTTCAAGCCTTGTGACTTGTATAAGCCAGAGTTTAGCCCCTTTTCCTGGAGTGTGCAGCAAATACATTGAGTGTATGAGTGAACCTAGCGTTGGCCATCAGTCCTGGTCTTCTTCATGAGGTACCAAAACAGAGAGTGTGTGGGCTGATTTTCTTCTTCTTGTAAAGCTTCCTTCTGTGGGAGCTAGAGAAGTGTGAGGGGTTAAGCTTGGAGAGTGGTGGAGTGGCTAAACATCCTGGAGTGGTGTGTGTGAGTTGTAATGGGTTGGAGACCTGAGCTGAAATACACACACAATAATGATTTTATAGAATCTCTTCTAGGAGTTCCTGTAAGCAGTTATACACTGGTTGTAAGTTGAAGTTGTGTATTTTACACAATAAAGATATTTTGAAGTGTAAAGATTTTCCTGTCTGTCTATGATTTTAGTCTAATTGCAAACCTACCAAGCATGCAAAGAGTGAAGCAAGAAAACAGAAATTGCCAACTCCATCGAGATAATGCTTTGCTTCTCAATATATATATAGGCGCGTAACATCCAGAAAACTTAAATTGAGTTCTATAACGCATTAAAGCATTCTCAATATGCACGTGAAATTTCCTAATGAGCATTGAACCTTGCCGACTCGCGACTCATCAATATATAGGTGCCACTATGGAGAAACCACATTTCGGGCATTGGTGATTGCAATAGGCATTCACATCATGCACCGTTG
Source organism: Cuscuta epithymum (assembly GCA_945859915.1). Lineage (NCBI taxonomy): Eukaryota > Viridiplantae > Streptophyta > Magnoliopsida > Solanales > Convolvulaceae > Cuscuta > Cuscuta epithymum. The sequence continues at coordinate 865,389 of CAMAPF010000974.1, forward strand.
CTATTTATTGCTCTGTATTAATGGCTCTATAGGAATCAATGTATATACTCTTGAAAATTTTAATTTTAAAAGACACTTCTAGCTTTATTGAAGTTTCTCGAGAAGTGTAACCGCACAGTTATGATTGCGAGTTGCCCAACCATTATTATTCACTATTCATCCTACTTGTTATTCTAACGGCAAATGCATCGGAATTCCAACGGCCCATTTATTCATTTCTTAACCATTTTATAGCAATCGGCCGCTCAAACTATTCCTACATCTTCCCGCCCAAAGGTTGCTCCACTTTTGCGTTTTAATATATATATATAGATATGTATTTATTAATATAATAATAAATTATCATTTTGCACAGCACAAGGAATTTAGTGCTCCGTATGGAATTTGTTCCAAAGACGCGCTCGTCTTTTTCCGAGTCAGCAAGTCCTAGAGCCTTTCTACACGCACACTTCCGGCTTCACAGTGTCCAATTTTAATTTTGACAGGTCAGCTTTCCGTGCTTGAAGATTTCCTGCATTGGACGCTTAGAGCAACCGCAATGCTCTCTTTCTAGTCGAGGTAAAGTCTGCCATGTCATCGAAATTAAACATTGTATATTAAATTAAGCGTCCAATGCAGGAAATCTTCAAGCACGGAAAGCTGACCTGTCAAAAATAAAATTGGACACTGTGAAGCCGGGTGTGCGTGTAGAAAGGCTCTAGGACTTGCTGACTCGGAAAAAGACGAACGCGTCTTTGGAACAAATTTCATACGGAGCACTAAATTTCTTGTGGTGTGCAAAATGATACTTTATTATTATATTAATAAATACATATGGAGCACTAAATTTGATGTAGTCTCGAAATTGGGTCATGAAACATTATGCACCGGAAGCTCATTCGGTAGTTTAATATCTAGTCAATGCACTTCCTATTATGTGTATTAGAAAGCCCTTTATTTATTTGACATTTGGCACAATTTATTGAGACTAGAGACTATTGCATTGTGGATGCTCTTAATTTAATATACAATGTTTAATTTGGATGACATGACAGACTTTAGCTAGACTAGAAAGAGAGCATTGCGGTTGCTCTTAGAAGCTAGCGTTGTAAAACGTTGGGAAAAGATATCATAAACTGACCGAAAGTTAATGTCCCAACATTAATATAAACGTTAAGAGTATTAATTCTTAATAATCAATTATTAAATACCATAATCAATCATTCGCAGCGTTTAAGAAAAAGGGTAGAAGAATAAATCTAAGGTCTCAATTGTAATTAAAATGGCGAATCAACATTCATAATTGACAGGCAGGGCTTGCTTAATTATCCAGGAACATGGGTTTATTCTTTTCAAATATTGTGCTACATTCGTATTTTGTTATAAAATTGAATCATAGCCGTATTCTAGTTTCTAAGATCAACTAAAGCATGCAACTGCTCACATCTATTAATATATAATATAATTAATATATATAAAAGCAAAAGAAATCGAGAAGTTAGCGCCAAAAGTTTGCCGTAGAGAGGGTCTTAACAATATTTCATAGATACGAAGTACTCCGTATATAATAGCCATAGAAGAACTCTACAGTTTCCAACATCTGGAAAAGGCGAAGTAATAAATGAGCTCAACTTCTGAAACGTTTTATCATGAAATTCACCTGGGTAGTCTCTAAAAGTAAAAAGATGCTAAGCCATTTAATTAGAATGCAGCTAATTAATTACATATGCGTACTGCTCGAGGTAGTACATATATAGAAGAATACATTAATAATAGTACTATTTTTTAGTAAAAATACATCTACCTCTTCCATTTAAATGGCCATCCCATCTCGAATTGTTAAAGGCAAAAATTTGTTAAGTTATAACCTATAGCACGTAGTATCAATCGGGTTAATGACGGTTTGTGGAATTCGGGTTTAGTGCGTAAAGCCTCTTAAGTCCTTTCCGGCTCCCATGGAGTTCACTTTTCAGGATGAAGAGGTAACTCAATAGTCAATACTACGTACTTTATTTATGGCTAGAAAAAAAATGGGGGATAAATATTGATGGTCACTTCTTAATGCAACTAACAAACTTATGCATTTGTTCATTTCGTCGGGGAACCAGTAGCTATGCAATTCAAATATTAAGAAGAATCGGATGGAAAAGTAGTTTCAGTCTATTTTCGTGGAGGCATTTGAAGAAGCAGATTTTGACCATATCCTCCCAGTGCATACAACAAAAGCAGTGGCATAATTGTATAAATATGCAATATTATTAAAATAAGAAGCATTAATAAAAATCACTAGCAAGCATAACATTAGAATTAACCTTTCAGTTAACATATATTGCTAAATTTCTCTCTACTACAATTAGCCATCTTTTATCCAAAATAGAATGGAAAAATAAAAATGAAGTGAAGTGGCTGATGTTTGACAATTAGGATTCCATGGTTATAGCATATATTCTAGATCTGGAATTCTGGACATTACTGAACGATGTGGGTGCTATCAGGTAGATAATGGATGTGTGTGTGTCCTAGCTAATCGGTGATGGAGGATTTCTTTCAGGACTTATATATCTACGGGAAAGGGTTGACTGAAAGATGGAAGGATAAGATCATGGAACTATGGTTTCCATATGTATATACAGAGGAAATTAAAAGTGAAAGCGTCATAGGGTATAGTGGGCTGAAAACATATATAGAAGCTTGATGAAACGATTTACACTATCAAATACGGGGTATAACATTATCTACTTATCCACATTATGTATATTTACACTTACGATATTATGTGAAATGGAAACTACATATACACATGGCACTTTTTGAAACATGTACGTATCATTACACACACCGCGTAGCCATTGTGCCACGTACTGTGCTTTAGATTTATCTAAATATATGGAGTAGAATATATGAAAATTGAGGAAATTGTTTTCGTGTAAAAGTTGGCGGTATTTGTAAAAAAAAGTTTTAGTGTAATAAAAAATGGAAAAAAGCTTAAAGTACATCTCCATACCCTTTCAACATTTAACTATTAAATAAATGCTTAATTTTAGCATAAACTATCACTTCAAAACACACATTTCAATTTTTAAAATCATTAAGTTAAAAGTACTTTTTAATTTTTTTTTTTGCACACACTCCTAATTAATTTTTGAATTTTCTATACAAATATACAAAAGTTCATATTTTGGAAATTCACATTAATAGAAATGTGATAACATTTTATACATAGTAATTTGATTGTATATATCAACACAAAATTGTGGTCAAAATAAAGTGTGTGAAAAGTCCCAAAATTAAAATGTTGCAATTATTAAAAAACGAATGAATGAAGTAGTGTATTATTTAATGAAATTATCACGGGAATATACAGCCGAAATAGGAATGCATTATCCCAAGAATGTGTAGCAAACATTTGAATACACAAGGATTATATGAAATGTCTACTTTATTATTTATTTTTGAGTTTTTTTCGAAAATAATGCTAATATAAAAAATGTTTACCAAATTGATGTTGAGTTTGGCCCAACAGTACTTTGGTAAATACTTTTAACTCAACATCAATTTGGTAAATATTTTTTATATTAGCATTATTTTTGGAAAAAACTCTTTATATTTGGGGTCTTAGTTTGTTAAAACTTTTATAAAGAAACTATTGAAATGTTTGCTACACTTTCCTTTTTTGGATATAATGTGTAGCAAATATTTTCAAGCCTAAATTGATGTTTCATCTATCCTATAAAATTATTCCCGCTTACTCTTTTAGGTTGTGCCATATTTTTTTTCCCATTTCGCTTTTTAGAAAGTTGAAAAATGCTTGATGTACACCAAGCATATAAAAAACATGTGCTCTAGAAAATTTTGTGTGGTTATTGTTCACTTTATTTTTTTATTCAACCAAAATCATATATTTCCAGTTTATTCCTACCTTCTTAAACTCTAATATAATTGAAGTCAAACCGGGAAGAATTTTAAGGAGCGGGGAGTAACTTCTAATCTATCTTTTCGCAACTTGGTCTGATAAAATTTTATTTTATATGATAAACATGATTTGTCCATTACTTATTCATATGTAGTAAAATTTAGTATTTTCAAAAACCAAAACACTCTTATCTACATATCACCGATATGGATTTACCGATATACGTACTCCATATTATATTAATATGAATATTAAGTATTGTAAAACTAAATCTACTATTTAGTTTTTAATTAGTATATGCTATTATTTTAGGTCAACTATACATGTTTTAGCAAACTTATATTGGTATAGTGTTTTGTGCATACTCGAAGTAACAAATATGTTGCGTCACTGCTAATTACTGAAAGTAATTACTAATTTCTCACGAACATTTTTATCTCCGTATGATGTTATGTTTTTATTGCACTTATATTTTGTTTTGTTTAAATTATTTTTCTTTATCTATTTTGATCAATTACTTTTAGTATATAATAAATGGATAAAAGATGTCATCCGTGCATCGCCCGGGTGAAATACTAGTAAAGTTAACACACCAATCTCTTAAAATTTCATTAGAATTTTGAAGAAAAAAAAACTGAGATGTCTCATATCTAGCTAGAAATATCATAGATATATGCTTTCTTTTGAGAAGTAGTGTTTATCACACATTTGAAAAATATTATGAACCCATTATATATATACAACCATAGAAATAAACATATAAGCGCATATGAAAGATCTCACTTACAGTAAACGTTTTTCAAAGTTAAACTTCTGTTCTCGTAGGATTATAGTAAATTAAATAAGTTGCTTATCACACAAGCTTTTTTCTTCTAGAAATTTAATAATAAGTATTTGATCTAAATAGGACTAAAATATAAGAATAATGCAAGATTAGGACCTTGTGTTTTTTTATTCCCAAAATAGGAGCACCTTTTATTTTATCCCAATCTTACCCTCCTGATATTTTAATCTTCCGTATCATGCATATCCACTCCCGGCCACTTCTTTTCTCCTCTCTCCTCATTCTTATCTCTTCTCCTGCTTGCATCTCCATCACATACGGATATCTCTTTGCATTTCCCTTCTCTTTCTCTCCCTGCAGGGGACATCATCCATCATATTTCCTCCTCCAAAAATTTCCTACCGATCTAAAAGTACTCCATCTCTGGCGAATTACAAAGTTTTAACAGCGATTTTTCCTTCTCAACTCCGACCGTCGTACTGGTGGGCGGCGGCGATTGTGTAGGTAAGCATTAATTTTTTCTTCTCCTTTCATTCTTCTTCTTTTTCTTCTTAATCTTCTTCTTCTCCTCCTTCCTTTTCTTTTCTTTCCCTTCCTCTTCACCTTTTTTCCATTGCTCTGTTAGAGAGACTTTCATTTTGAAAATTTGGAGTTTTTTTACAGTTGAAAATATGAACTTGGGGACTAGAAACTTTTGAATTAAGATGATGTTTGCTTGATTTCTATTTTCTTTTTGAAAAATTAAGTTTGTCCGTATATCAATTATATTTTTTGAGTTCATTTTACAACCCATTTATGACTTGGAATTGATTTTTGCTTCAACTTTCTTTACCCTTTCCAGTTTTGTATATATTAAAAAACTCTTTATTTCTTCTTATTTTTCTCTTTCAATTTTTGACATTCATTTCAATCAATTTTTTGTAACTCTTCAAATAACTTATATTATTTGAACCCCAAATTATCATAATCACTATTTTAAGGTAATTGTATGGCATTAATGAAGTATTTCCCCTTTGCAAATACAATACAATGTGAAAGTATTATCTCGACACTTATTTCCATTTTTATGGCACTAACGGTACAAATATGGCAATATACTATTTCTTTGGAAATACAATAATGCCATGTTTTTCAATTTGAAAAATGTCATTTTATTAAAAAAAAATTTATTTGTTCTTATTTTTCTCTTTCATTTTTTGACATTCACTTCAATCAAGTTTTTGTAACTCTTCAAATAACTTATATTATTTGAACCCCAAATTATCATAATCACCATTTTAAGGTAATTGTATGGCATTAATGAAAATATTCCGCCTTAGCAAATACAATACTATGTGAAAGTATTATCTAGACACTTATTGCCATCTTTATGTCACTAACGGTACAAAGATGGCAATATACTATTTCTTTGGAAATACAGTAATGCCATGTTTTTCAAATTGAAAAATGTCATTTTTAAAAATCAAGATTGCAATAATGTTATTAAGATGCCACTTCAACTTCAAGATACCACTTCCATGATAACATGTCAAATCAGATATCAGATCTCAGATTTGTCGTAATAGGTGGTGGATGAGGCCACCGGCGATGTCTGTGGTGGCGGCGGCGACACAGTGGAGGCGGTGGCAAGCTTAGAGATGGTGTCTATGGTGGTGGCAGATGCATCAGCTGGTGGTGGAAGAGTCATACCGACAGCGATGGTATGGGTGGCAACAACAGGTGTTAATTAGAGCCACGGAGGCGGCGGCGGATGATGTGAGCAGCAGAGACGGCAGCGGCGGCAGATGACATGAGCGGAGGCGGCAGATCTCTGACGGCGGAGGCGGCAGATCTCTGGCGGCGGCGGATCTCCGACGGTGGTGGCGAAGAAGGTGGTCATCAGCCCTAGGGTTATGTTGTTTACGGGCTAGGTTGCTGTACTGTTAGTTTTTATGTTTTGATTTAAATTATTAATAAAGAATTGAGCTTGAGATTTCATTAAGGGTATTTATGTCAGGCCATCCCTTTTTTACTCCTACTAAACTTTACGGGAAGCTGAAGTCCTATTTTTGCATAATTTGTATGTTTTACTCCTATGTGGGTAATTAACTCTTTAATAATACGGAGTATGTATTACCCATAAAACTTCATTATTATAAAGCTTTATATTATTGCATGGGAATATAGCACATATATTGAAGTTACACGTATAGTATGTGTCTCCTAATCAAATAAAAATGAAACTAAATCTGGCATGCATATGCATAGTTGCACGGATCTGAAATACTACGGTCTACGGGTATTTGAATTAGGAGGAAAAAAAATCGAAGTAGACAAGAGATTTAACCTTCAATATTATATTTTGCGTTTCTTAAAAAAATAGTGTTAAGCATTCTTTTCAGTTTGTTCAGTGTAAAAAAAATGCATACTCCGTATTTTTTATGAACAAAGTAATAGCGTAAGTTCAGGTTAATTGAGCACTTAACTCATCTGGGCAAGAAAAACAGGGAACGACAAAAGTAATACGAAATTCATATCCCTGGCAAGCCTGTTAGGGACAATATCCCTAACTAAAATCCCTGACAAAATCAGTGTTTTTTTGTAGTGTGGTACTCTATTGTTTGCTAGAATAAGTTTGACACAATATTTATGGCCAAAATAGAACGTAGTATTAAAAGTAATCAACAAAAAAATAAACAATCTGATCATGAAAAATAAAAAACAAGCAAACAGTAAAATCAAAATACTGCCTCCTAACCCTAAACTCTCCTGCACTCCATGGCGGCGGTTCAAGAGGGGGACGCCTCAACAGTATAATAGCATCTTCCGCTCCTTGCCTCCAGTCCATATATGTTTCAACCACTAGCCCCACACTTCGTCTATGACCTTCTGCTCTCAACCATAAATACATCCTTGAAGCTCTCCACCTTCTGCAAGGGGTACACAACCTTTGGCCGCCATATAGGCGTTGCGGTCTGGCAAAGAAGAGTGCGTCACAAAAAGCGGACGAAAGCCGCACAAAAAAAGTCGCACATCGTCAAAGACGAAAGCGGAGAAAACAACCTCAAACCCTACGGGAGACGGCCGCCTAGAGAGAGAAGCTCTCAACTAGAGAGAGAATTAGCAAGATAATAACGAGAAGTTTTTTTTACGGTTCACTATATATATATATATAGATAAAAAATGTCTATTCCTTTTTTGTATTTTTAAATTGTTTCACTCCCACTTTAGGAATTACGTAGTATCTCTTACTTGGTTCATATTTAATGAGGTTCTTGTTGAATAGTGAAAGTTAAATTTACCAAGCTACTAAACAGGTTTGAACTTTGAATTATTGACAATAAAATCGGGTGCAAAAATTAAGAGCTTTTATAAAAAATTATGTACAAAAAAATAAAAATTATGTACAAAAAAGTAGAATCAAACCCTCGGCTACCGAAGGAATTGCAAGTATATACCAAATAAGTGGGAATCACATCACTAAACACGTTGAAATTAAAGGTGTTTAGATGAAGTGCCCAATACATAAAAACAAGAACAAACGTGATTGAGAACCATGTCTATGAGAACCATCTCTAGAAGACTAGAAGTCTAGAACTCATAGACTAAACGATTTGGCTTTGGGATGAAATTTTGCTAAGTTTTATGTATCACGCTATTTTGGTATGGATTTTGGCAGATATTATATGGCACGATAAAAATTGTGCAATAATTTAACTTGGATTTTGTCTCCAAAAATCCTCACTAAGATTGCCACCAAGAGAGAGGACCCACAAACAAAGGAACATAGTGCTGAAATTCAATGAGCCGATACAAAAAAAAAAAAAAAAACTAATAATTTTTACATATTTTGATTTACATAAAACCAAAACTTTTTCCAAATTCAAGTGATTACTTTCCCAATAGCATTGGACTCCTATTTTACCTTACACAATTTGTTAGCCATTTGGGATGTATTCCAAATTCCAACGAGTTCCCTATAGGCAATAACTGACAAGGGTTCAATAGGCTCATAGTTTATAAGCATTCAATATTGGAAGCTCATTAAGTTCAAAATTGAACTTGAGTAACTTGAAGAAAGTTTGGTTCGTTAACAGCAGTAGCAAATCCAATTCAAGCATGTCAGATCAGATTTGTTTAAAGAGCTGGAAGCAAGACCAATACAAAGGATACCCGGATCTTGCATGTAGGATCGTACGATTATACGATCTCTACTACTCATGACGATCCCCGGATTGCGGTTTTGATAAAGATCGTAAAATACTAGAATCGATGAGATCGCCCGTTCTGGCCGTTCAGAACCGCAAACTCGTGGAATCGCAGGTGAATCATGAGTCAATAGCGACTCGTTGTCGCAGAATTCTAAAGGGTTCAGGATTAGGTATCGCCGGCAAAAATGACCGAGTATTAGCGACCTCGTTATCTTCACCTCAGCTGTCGGCAAAAAGACTGCATCTCTTTGAGTCGCCTTGTTATCTTGAATCGATCTCCAGGCCAATAGCCCGATAGTATTACGCATTTACGCACTCATTATTTCTATTTTATTATACTACTACTTCGTATTAAGTTTTGCATAGTATTCCTTACACCAATAGGTATGTTAAATTATTACGCAGTACTCTATTTTTAATAATACACTACTTTAATGTACTGTCAGCTGTTAGCCTTGTTACTATAATTTATTATTATTATTATTATTATTATTATTATTATTTATTATAACCATTTTGCATAATATCTGAAGTATTGGGTATTATATTCTAAATATCTTAGTGTGATTATTATTGATGAATTATATTCAATACCTTATTCTAATTTCTATATCATATATTATTATATATGTAGTATGAATTATTTTCATGTCTAATTATTACTAATATAGACACACACACACACACACACACACACACATATATAGAGTGCTCTTCTCATCAGGCCGGCCTGACGGGATGCTCCGTCCGGCCGAGCCCATTTGGGCACCTTCCCGGTGAAATTTTTTGAGCATGTTCCCCATCAAGTCTAGTTTGTCCATACCAAATTTCAGCTCAAAATTCGATCGGGAAGGCATTCAAATCATTTTTTGAAGTTGACTGCGTCAAAATATACATATAAAACTGCAGTCAACTTCAAAAAATGATTTGAATGCCTTCCCGATCGAATTTTGAGCTGAAATTTGGTATGGACAAACTAGACTTGATGAGGAACATACTCAAAAAATTTCATCAAAAAATTCCAACGGGAAGGTGCCCAAACGGGCTCGGCCGGACGGAGCAGCCCGTCAGGCCGGCCTGACATGAACATTCCTATATATATATATATATATATATATATATATATATATATATAGAGAAATCATCTCATCAGGCCGGCCTGACGGGCTGCCCCGTCCGGCCGAGCCCGTTTGGGCACCTTCCCGGTGGAATTTTTTGATGAAATTTTTTGAGCATGTTCCTCATCAAGTCTAGTTTGTCCATACCAAATTTCAGCTCAAAATTCGATCGGGAAGGTTGTCAAATGATTTTTGCAAGTTAACTGGTCCGGAATATGTATTTTCCGGACCAGTTAACTTGCAAAAATCATTTGTCGACCTTCCCGATCGAATTTTGAGCTGAAATTTGGTATGGACAAACTAGACTTGATGAGGAACATGCTCAAAAAATTTCATCAAAAAATTCCACCGGGAAGGTGCCCAAACGGGCTCGGCCGGACGGGGCAGCCCGTCAGGCCGGCCTGATGAGAAGAGCTCTCTCTCTCTCTCTCTCTCTATATATATATATATATATATATATATATATATATATATATATATATATATATACACACACACACACACACACATATACTCTCTCCGTCCCATGCTCCCATTTTACATAGCCAAACTTGATTTTTCAAGTCAATGACGTCTAACTTTGACCGATTATATGGTTATATAGAAAAAAATATTGATAATATGAAAATTGTATGAAAATGTTCCTTGTTAAAAATATATTATCATAAAAGTATAAAGTTATTAAATTTTGCATAAATATATTAGTTGAAATAATTGGTCAAAGTTTACCATTTTTGACTGAGAAAGTCAAAGATGACTAAGTAAATTGGGACGGAGATGGTAACATATATGGTAGGATCTTATGATTCGAGTCACGAACTCACGATCCTATTATTTAGGATCCTAGGTAGGATCTTGAGTTTGACTACCTTGGAGTCCAGTTCCACCATTAATGTCACCCGAAACTAGCAGGTCCAGCTCAAGGCCTAGAGCTCAGTAGCTCACCCGATTATGCTTTAAGATCTAACAAACACCAAAAGCTCAAACTAGATTGAGCATAGAAAAACTTAACGTGCCCTAATGAAGTATAAATATGAGTCGCTCAGAGATTGTACATGACGCAGATTTGGCATTGTCGACCTAAGCATACAAGCAGCTCGTTGCATATAAAAGTTGAAGACCATAGTTTCATAAGTTCCTAATGCAGATTAATGGGGGGTTAAGTAGTACAAAAAACAAACAGACACACCAGGGCATAGTCATTACAAACCAGTGAAACTAGAAGCGTAAGAATTGGTTCATCATTCCTAGTCTTCCAAAATCAGACACAAAATGTCAACACAACTAACGAGTTTGACAGAAATAACCTCAACTTCAGTAGCTTAAATTTCAAACAATGGTTCAGTTTATGACTCAGCCCCAGACAAGAAAATCATGAAGGGCAAAAGCCCTGCAAATCCTACCCTCAAAGAAGTTGACTCGAGCTAAACCTTGTGCATCACAAATCACCCACTGTTTGCATTAGCCTGAAAAATACAATGAGTTGTGAATCATTAGTATATTCATTCATAACACAGGAAGATATGAAGACATGTGCTCAAGAAAGTAGTTTTTATATTTGGTTTAACCTTGTCAAATATGAAGGTCAAATTTGATTAGAACATACTCCCTCCGTCCCTAAATGTTTGTCCTAGTTTGACTCCACATATATTAAGGAAATAAATTTGACTTTACACTGTAACGACATTGTTTAACACTGTAACGACATTGTTTAACATTGTAGCGACATTGTTTGACACTGTATCGACACTGTTTGACATTGTTTGGCACTGTTTGATAAAGATTTGTTAGCCAAATAAAGAAGATAAAAAAGTAGGACAAACATTTTGGGACATCCATTTCGGGAAAGTAGGACAAACATTAAGGGACAGAGGGAGTATTACATTTCAGATAAATACTTGGTTTTACATACCAACTCCATCCCCAAAAGGTTGGCCAAAGTTGACTTTCGCGTGGATTAATACAGTATAAACTGTGTGGTTGAAATTTGTGCAGAGGAGAGAGAATTAATTATAACCGTGTATTCCTTACTTTAAATGGAAATGGCAAATCTTTTTTAGACATCCAAAAAAGGAAATTTGGCCAACCTTTTCGGGATGGAGATAGTATATATGCATGTATGTATTTATGTTGAGTTCCAACATACATCTTTTTTATTTACTGAGATTGAAAAAAAGTTCTTCTATTTTCCAACTAGCCCAGATCCCATCTATTTTCCTTCTGATTATCCTTCACTCCTTCCACTAATTTTTCCAAGTCAACAAAGCACCATGGGTGTCAACTGGATGATGTTAGGAGGCCAAATTATAATGTTATCCCTATGCTATAATTATTTGCACCCGATAGTGCGGGTAAAATGATAATTTCACCAGAATGCCATTTAATCGGTGAAATTGGATAGTGGTACTTTAATCAATAATGTGAGTTGTTTGGGATGTTGATGGCATTGGGGATAAGTGGTCTTCATAGTGCATGTAGCACCTCAATATATGGCTTTGCACCCTGTGTGATATCATCTTTGGAAGATGAACCACCAAGTAGATGATTTCTATTTTCGTGCACGAAAATTTACCTCACTATTTGACTTTGCAGACCATGATGCACCGGAGTGCATATCCCCATAAATAAAACAAGTAATACAAAGGCTAATTTTCCTTAACTTTAAAAATAAAAGTTTGAATCAAATTGTACAATTGAAAGTCTTACCTGACGGGGAGAAGCCGACAATGATCTGGGTCTAGATCCTGACCTTGATCTTGACCTTGACCTTGATATGGGACTGGTTTTATGCAAAGATAAAAAACCAAAGTGGTAAGAAAAAATAACAGATCTTTCACAATGAAAAAATACATGTCCACAAAAAAAACCCATGTCTCACATACCGCAATGGCTTGACAGGCGATGCAGATGTAGAGCGTGGGGGTGGCGATCTGGAAATTGATTTATCATCTGATCTGCTCCTCTTTCTCCTTGGGCTTCTGCTTCTACTCCTGCTCAAACTCCGGCTACGGCTACGGCTACGGCTATAGCTTCTTGACAAATGTCGCTTGTATTCTCTCACCTGTCAAGAAATTAACAAATAATTAATGTCAACAGATTTTTGGTTTTATCAATCAATTAATTAATAAATACCCGGATATAAGTCCTGGCCCATGGATTTTTGAACTCTGTATCATCAAGTTTCCGAATCTGGAAAACAGAAATTAACCAGAGTTAGAGGTTCAAAGCCTACATCACATAAAACTGAAAATACACTTAAGAGAGTGTTTAACTTACAGCATATTTCATATCCTCATAATTTGTATAATCAACCAGGCCGTATGTTCCTAGTCACAAAACCAAATTAGTATGTTCAAAGATCAGCTAATGCATGCATGCATAAAACAAAGAGAATATTTTAATAATTGCTGATACATTCAAATATAGAAAACAATATTTTAAAGAGTCAAATTTCCAAGTAATTCTGTTTTAATGAAATTCTGACTAGGAAGTTGTAATATTTTCTCACCACTGCCACTAGGCTACTAAACAAAGCCAAACAATTTTCTGGAGTAGTATAACTTCAGATACAGTAATAAACAGGTGGAGTCTAGCATGATTAAGCCATTAAGGTTGGTGTTTACATCAAACAATTTGATGTCAGTGAATTGATGAATAAAAACGAAAACGAAGCTTAACATGTTTTATCAAATTTAAAATACAGTGACACAGATCCACTGCAATGATATTCAAATAATACCTTCACGCTCATTGTAAACCTCAGCAAAGCACACATCACCTGCTTTTCGCATATGGTCCTATAGAATTTGTCCCACATTACTGCCAACTTCAACATGCAATCAAGTAACCCTTGAAAATGAAAATAAAATTTTAAGACACCATCTTACTTACTTTCAAATCCTGCCAGGAAGCTGAATCTGGAAGACTCCGGACAATAACTGCTTGAATCAAATATGATTTATCAAAGCATTTATAATGTGGATCATCACATAAAGGAAAATTTCAACAATTCTTCATATTTCTTAGTTCGAGTCATATAGTAGTACCCCGATACTCAGAATGGCGAGAAGTGCCATGTCGCCCTCCTCCTCCTCCTCCTCCACCACCACCACCACTGCCCCGATCGTTATACCCATAACGACGATCACTTGAAGACGAGAGGCTTCTTCCACCATGAGCAAGCTCAACCTATGTCATTTAAATATATATAAAAAACAGTTAAAGAAAAAAACAGCAAACATAACCAATACATTTCAGACATTTTCTTACCCTCAATCGACACCCATCAAAGTTGTAGCCATCTCGGCCTCTGATAGCTGTTTCTGCTTGTCGAGGACTCTCAAACTGAACAAGTTGAAACTCAAGGTCAAATTATTCAATCCAATGGTCAAACAGAAAATAGCCAAATAAAATGCAGGCAATGAAGAGAAGTAAACCAAACATGTAATACAAACGTATTGCTTATAAAGTACGTGGAGCTAATAGTAAACATAAAAGAGAGACTGGCATATGTTTTTATCGCTCTCAGTATGGTATTTTCTAATTTAGGTCCTTGACAAATTAATAATTTTTACTCTTCACACCTATAATTTTGTAACTCATATTTTTTAACTTTCTTTTTAATCCCTATTCAACAATCACCGTGTTAAAAAATTGCATGCCTCGAACTCAAGTTGACTTCTCGTCTTAGTTTTTTAGCAAAGCAAATTATTAATTATTAACTTACTTAATGAGGGCTAGAAAGGTGTGAATTGAGGGTGGAATTTGTGACTTTCACTTAGCCCTAACTCTAACAACCGCTTCAATACTTGATGAAAGAGGAACTAAGAAGAAAATGATGTAAATTACAAGAAAAAATGGAGAAAAAATATCTGAATCAAGAAAAATAATTAGGCCAAAAAGAGAAAACTTATATCACCTCAACAAAACAATAGCATGGCGGGCGAGGCGGAATCTTCAGTTCAACATCGAGAATACGCCCATACTAAAATTAATACAAGGTAATTAGTCAGTATGAAAATGCAACTCTCCACTTCAAAATGAGAAATAATTGCTTAACCATGCTACAATAGTAACAAATCATTATATTGTCGTAGGGAAAGAGCAGGATAAAACCTTATGGAACAAGTCTTCAATTTCGTGTTCTTTGATATCTGCAGGAAGGTTTCCCACATAGATTGAACGAGAAATACGGCTACTCATCGTTAACTATGGGGAAAATCACTGCAAAAGTAAACAAATGATCATCTTAAAGTGTGAACTCTTAATCCAAAAAGCTAATACATTGGCTTAATAATTTTTATTATGTTGTATTTGACATGACAGTATAAGTTAAATGCAAATAGAAACTCTGAAGCAAACCGAAAGAGCAACCCTCCAATTGAGCTCCACATGCTCCAAGCTCATATGCTCCAAAGCTATAAAACATTAGATCTAAAAGTATGTTTCCTCATCCTGCCTAAAAGTTTTAGAGACCAAAGGCTCTTCCGAGTTTGTAACATGCCAGTACATATAAACAACCAAAATGCCACCCTGAATTCCCTCTCTTTCAAAAACATATCCCTATGTATGACTCCATAGCAAACCGAAAGAGCAATCCTTGAGTTGAGCAGCGCTCCACAAGCTCCAAGCTCATGAGCTCTAAAGCAAAAAATATATATTTTAAATAAAGTGGTTTCTTCGTGATGCCTAATTATTTTGCAGATGAAAGCTCTTCTAAGCATGTGCAACAACCTCTCAGTATTTACAAATAAACCACAATTCCACCCTGGAATCTCCCACTCCCCGCATACAAATCAAAATGTATGATTCCAAAGCTCAATTGAGTCCAAGCGCTTGAAATCTATCATAAACAAAGCATCTGTGTCATGATTTCAAGTAACATCTCCATGAATGAAAGTGCATTTTCCTTTTGCATAGTAGTGTAAAGTAAGTTAGAGATATTATATAGTAAAAAATAAAATAAAATTGCCTACGAAATTTAATATGTACAATGTTGTCATAGCTTTTTCATCACCAATATTCAGACACATGTATTAGAGAACTCATATTCACCTCTAAATTCAAAAATGATTAGAACGTGTTGTCATAAAATATATGAAACCCAATGCTGGAAAGCTACCAAAGTATTGAAGAGCCCCCTGGATTATCTTCAATGTTATATAGGTTAAAACTTTAAAAATAGCAGTGAATAACGTGTAACAGAACACCAGAAAGAGAAGAGTGTCTGGAAAACACACACAATCATCCACACACCCAAAAAAGGCAGTTCGAAGTGTAGATACTAAGAGAAAGATGCTTATAGTGCGCTGAATTGGTACAAAATCATCTAAAAGTAGCCGCCTTTGTGTTGCAAGCTCAAAAGACACTTTCTCAAAGACTGCATGAGCAGTTCACATCAAAGTAACGCTCAAGTTAAGATTTTACATGTCACTTGTATACTCGGAGTTTAAAAGAAAGGCACTTCATAATACTTGTATAAAATCACAACCCTTTAAAATTATTTGAGCTTTGGTTGCTAAATATTTTAGTAGAAACTAACTTGATCCCGCAAATGCAAAAGCGTATCCAATTAACTAAGAAAAAATTCACACGAACATTAGTGGGTCAACTGTAACTTCTCTCAGAACAGCTAGGGTTCAATTTCCACAAACCCTATACGCAGATTCGCCCCTTCACCTATTTCGCGATTCAAAAACTCCGTAAATTGGAGAAGATCTGAATATATTACCTGAGATTCCGTTGCTTTCAGAGGGGAATCGGATTTGAAAGAACTTCTCTTGTGCTAAATTATTATGGTCGAATCTAGGGTTTTTAAGCTGTATACACCGGCCGTGGCAGGATATAAAGAAATTGCAGCACGCACCGTCTACTTTGTCGTAACTACAAAGAGGTCCAGATTTTGGAGATAAATTAAGTGGCCCAGAATTATATACAAACCACATCAAGAAGATTGGTTAATTGTAACTCCGTACGTCTCTCCAAATTACTACCTCCGTCCCTTGAAACTTTGCCAAGTTTGATCGGCACGGAGATTAATAAAGTAAAAACTGTGTGGTTGAGGTTTGTGCAGAGGAGAGAGAATTAACTGGAACCACAAATTCTTTACTTAAAATAGAAAGTGGCAAAGTTATTGGGACAACCAAAAAAGGAAAGTTGGCAAAGTTTTAAGGGACGGAGGGAGTACTATACTCTGTATTAATTTTTGAGAGAATAATACCCGAAACATGAGTTTTTTCCCAAACGGAGGTAATCTCTAAACTTATTTATCAAAGGTAGTTTTAAACTTATTTTTCAAAGTAAGGTAGTTTTTGCCACATCATTCCATTTCGCCACGTCACTTATTCCATTTCGCCACATCAAAGTAAGGTAGTTTATGATAAAGAACGGTAACCAAGCATTCCAGCCCAGCTGGTTGTGAGGTTATCGTATCTAGTGGGAGGTCTCGAGTTCGAATCCCGCTAGGCACACAAGGGTTGGAAACTCAATGGAGTGAGTTTCAACCCTGATTACTCCAGTCTCCCCTCAGCCCCCCCCTGGAGTAAAAAAAAATGATAAAGAACGGTAAGTGTAACTTCATGATAAGGATAATGGCAATGAAATGGGAGAAGTAATCTGCAAAACTCATGACATTAGTGGTAGAGGAAAGCATAAAAGAAAATAAAGAAAGAAAATACATCTTAAAACATTTGAATAGACACATACAAAAAATAAACTACAAAAAATAATAAAAATTAACCCCCCCCCCCCCCCAACGGATGCACAAACTTACTTAGCACACACAAAAATATCAAAACGACTACACAAGGTGGGGAGAAAAATTCAAACTCCCCATAAACACATGCACATATAGACATACACGATAAAAGTATTCACTAAGTATAAATCATGTTATGAAAGAATTCAGGGAATCAGAATTAACTGGGTTCAAGATTCGACATGTCCAACTTAGAGACTAGGAATTGGAAGCGTTTTTCATTCAAATCTTTGGTAAATAAGTAAGTCGGTTGAAGCTCAGAGCTCACGAAGTACATGTCCAATGTTCTTTTTACAACATGGTCCTTGATAAAAGTGGTAGCGAAGGTCGATGTGCTTTGTCCGAGAATGGTGGCTAAATTCCATGTCACCGTTAATGCACTTTTGGAATCGCTGTAAATGGGAATGTGTGAAAACATGAAACCACAGTCTCTTAGTTGCGTCCTTATCCATAGAGTTTGTGAACAACAACTAGTAACCGCGGCATATCCAGTCTCACCTGCAAATGTCACTCACAGTTTTGCTTCTTGGAGGACTAACAAACAAATTGACTGTGCCTCTAAGTTATCTCAAGATCCGTTTTACTGCAGTTAAATGAGATTCTTTTGGATTGGCCTAGGTTCAACAAAGATCAAATGATCGCCCTATCATTATAACATCGAATGATTTTCTAGAGGAGCATGAGTCGAGCTTGCTAGAGGGGGACATGAGGGTTCTCATTGAAGTCCTGTTCTAAACCTTAAACCTCTTCCAAATATCATGAATATATTTGGATTGATTTATGAAGATTTTTTCTAGTAACTGTTTCATGTGCAAACGAAGAAAGAAGTTTAACTCACCCATCATACTCATCTTATACTTGGTGCGCATTAGGTTACCGAACTTTTTTGCAAAAACATGGATTGGCGGAGGCAATAATGTTCCATCGACATATAGATCTGAATCATTATGATACCACTCTTATGTCACTTGACGAAGAGGGTGGTGTCAGTGGTCCCCTATTGCACCTTCTTGCCCGTTAAGTTTGGCAGATTTACATATGCAATTGGTGCTACCATTTATGGGGATTTGTCACCTGCTCCTAATGTAGAGACATGTGCAGAAGGCAAGCCCATAGATTCAGATGCTCCACGAGTTGGTCATTTCACCAATGAGTACTGTCACTTTTTTTTTCAATTAATTGTTCTTGAGGGGTTTCTCTGTGAGTTTGGTGTCAATGTGGAACTGCTTATAAAAGAGAATTAGAAGAATAATAGAAGATTGGACCGAACTCATTTTCCTTCTTTCTTCCTATTTTGTAAAGACCAAAGATTAAAAAATTTAAACTTTAAAGCAATCAATATATTTAAATATATTATTAAAAACATTTAAAGTAATCATTTTCACTTTCCTTTGAACCATTGAAAATAAAATCACACGTAAGTAATTAACTTTCTTTAGCATTTTCTTCATTTTCTAGCCCATTTTCCACGATCTGACATCCAAACACTTCTTTAGTTTGTTAATAAACAAAAGGTATGGAATTGAATGATTTTTAATCTATTTTTTTGGAGAATTCCGATGACTATGGTGATGAGGATATGAGGAACGCAATAGATGCTATTATATTCCATAAGACTTCAGTATTTCGGTAATCACGAGTCACCTTTTGATTCATAGCATGATATGCTGAATGATGAACATTTTGAAGCCGCGCCCCATTTTTTACAAATTGCTACCAAAAGGGTTCTTAGTTTAACAAGTTTCGTTATAGGATATTGTTGAGGTTTATTCCTTCAACCTTCAGGCCCAACACGTAAGCCCAAAGATTTCGAGTGGAGTGCGTATGAATAACTAGCCCAACAGACAGATGATAAGGATCAAGAAACAAATAAGTAGCAAGTAAATGATTAGGTATTATTATCTCTTAATAACTCCCTAATACAATACTTTTTGCTAAGGCTCCGTCGGCCGTTCGTCTTACAAGGCAGTAGAAGTGCTGCGAATAGAATGCTATAGCTAGGGTGCTAAGAATAGAAAGTTGCCAACCCCTTACAATGAAATAAATGCTTCTATTTATACCCGCCAATGGGCAGGTGGCTGTAGTGACGTGGCAGCCTGTGGACCGCTGGTGTCCCAACTACCAAATCTTTAGCATTAAATGCACTTCCCGCCAGAATCTAGGTTTCCCGCCGGATTAGTGGGGACGTTCATCCACCCGGGAAGTGAGTTGGATTGCTCCAAGTGTACCCTTGAGAGATATCGGCAGTTCGTCTCCTGGCCTTGAATGGTATTCATCATGCGGACTGGGTTTCCCCGATGACTACAGGCTTGTCCTGGGGACGTTCGTCGCCATCCCTGGTGGCCCGTGGTTCTGCTCCTTGTCCCTGCATATACGTTCGTCGGGATGAGCTGCTGGGCCTGAGTCCCCCAACACCAGACGTTCGTCCATCCTCAGGGAACATGGGCCCGTGGGTTGGCCTAGTGTTCTAACTGGACGTTCGTCTAGCAAAATGGGTTAGTGGGCCGGACCTCGGCTTGGGCCCTTAACCCAACACAAGTCCCCCACTTCTGATGTTCTGAGCATGCGCAGGACATAAGGAAGTATGAACCTCCCCGAAGTTGACGTCCGTATCTTGGTACTTGTGTTTATTGCACCTGGTGGAAGCGTACGTTCGTGGTCATGGTGCTTGACAGCCGTTGACGGTTCAGGAAACGAGGTGACGGCTGATGTTGCGGCGGCGCATTTTCCCGAGGAAGTGTCATCATTACGTTCCCATCCCACGCACAGCGCGTGGGCCGGAATACGCTCCTTGCCACGTGTCAGCCCCTCATTCGTTTCTTCATCGGTGTTTCTCCTATAAATGCTGGGTTTTCCCTCTGAATTAGGGTTCCCAATTTCTGCTTTCTTGCTCTCGATTTTCTGCAGCTCTTCAAGTTTCCTGAATCCAAGCTCGGCTAACTCCTTGCTAAGGTAATTTCCACCCCCTGCTTCTTTCCTTTGTCTTGAATTCTTGCCGAGATGGTTTCGATGGAGATCTCATCGAGTTCTGGTTCGGGTTCATCGGGTTCTTCTTCGGGCTCCTCCTCTGACTCCGGTTCACGCTCTTCGGGTGAGACTAGCACTTCCGGGAGTTCCGGTTCAGCCTCTACCGTGGGAACGGTCCAGGCCGGGGATGCCCAAGATGTGGTTGCTGTGGTGGTTCCTGGTGAAGAAGGTGCCGACTTGGGGGAGCAAGGGAATATGGCCCTCGATGTTGTGGACCCTGTGGCTGATGCCGGGGAACGGGAGTCCGCTGGTGAGGACGAGCGTCCAGATGGGTATGATTCTGGGGTTGAAGCCCAGGATGGCTCCGACATTGAAATATTCGAACTCGGGCTGAAGATAGATGTGGAGAGGCATCTGTGCCCGATCAAGAATGTCCTGTGCCATGAGCAGATCTTCTCGCAGGTGGCCCTCAACAAACTGAAGGTGTTCTTCCCCCCTCCGTCCGTATACAGCCTGCGTGGTGCAACCCACGTGATGAGGAGACGTCCAGGGATGGTTATGGTGCTTCTGGACTCCATCGAGGCTGGGCTGCGCTTCCCCCTTCATCCGTTCTTCGTGGAATTCTTCTGTTTTTACCAGATAGCCCCCGCACAACTCATGCCGAACTCCTATCGGTTCGTCTCCGCCTTCCTGGTCCGCTGCAAGGACAATGGGGTCACCGCCACTCTGGACTTGTTCCATTATTTCTACCGGCTCACCCCCCAAAATTCTGACGGCTTCCTGAGCATTGCTGCTCGTCCGAAACGGAGGTTGTTCAGCGGAGCACCGAGCTCCATCCACGACTGGAAGAATCGGTTCTTCTTCGTGCGGTACGCGGATGCTCGTCTGCCGTTGCGTTGGAACGGCTATCCGCCCAAGATTGGATCTCCGGAGCTGACCAACGATCTGCAGGAGGACATCAAAAAGATCTCGACGGGCGGCATCCGCCCCTTAGACGACTTCTTAACCTTCGAGGCGCTCGCCGCGGCAGGAATAGGTACCCGCCCATGCTCTTGGACATCTCCCCTTCTACGCTCGTCTCGGGGTATTGGGCGGTCCTCTCCTCCGAGGTGATTTTTTACTGACGTTCGTCCATCTAACCCATTTCCTTTGTTTCTTTCAGGTCTTCCCCCAACTCAGGAGCAAATGAATCACGAGAAGCTCCTCAAGAATCGGAAGGGGAAGGGGGCCGCGGCCGAAGCTGCCCTTGCTAAGGCCAAGGCCGCCCAAGCAGCAGACTCTAACTCCTCCGCCTCCCAGGCCGATCGTCGCACGGTGGAGGCGGAACAGCATCTCATTGCCACGGTGATGGCACAGGGGTCCCAGGCCCCCGTCCTCAATCCGGTCGTCCCTGAGGTTGTGGCGCCCCTGCAGGCCGTTCATCCGCATGACGGGGAGAAGGCGCAGGACAAGAAACCCAAGAGGCCTCGGGGAGCTTCCTCCTCGGCCCCCGAAGAGCAGGGGCTGATCCTTCCTTCCCTTGGGCGCCCGGCCCATGACGTCTGGCAGGAAATTGCCTCTCTGGTTGGCGTGGACATGCCCCCCCCGGACGTCTTCAGAGGCCTCCAACGCGGTTCTGGCCGCCGCTCTTCAGGTGAGATTCGCCCTTGGATGAACGGTAGCTTCCTATATTCCGTTGATTTGAAGTCTCATCCTCTGTGTTTCTTTTGTAGGTTGGGCTCTCTACCCTGCAGGCCGAGGCTGCCCGGGATGCTGATGCCCTTCAGGCCAAAAATAGGGCAGATGCGGCCTTGAAGAAGGCGAGGGAGGCCGCTCGTCTCCAAGAGAAAGAGCTGGCGGCCAAGGAAAAAGAGCTGCAGGCCGCCCTAAGGGTAGCCCGCGAGTCCACCGCGAAGCTCGCGGTTCTGGAGAAGGCCGGGTTCAAGCTCGTCCCAGCTCTCCCTGCCCCCAAGGACGAAACCCCTGAATGGCTCGTCGACGATTCTGGGTACCACAACTCCGGGGCCTTCATGATTGCCGCCCAGAGGTACCTTGGGGGCGCCTTCGGTGATGTCTTCGCTGCCGAGCTGCAAAAGCAGGCGCCCAAGGACCGCCTCAAATTCGGGGTCCGAATCCTGGAGAGTGCGCCCCTGGCCGAGAAGTTCTTGTATGACGTTGGGGATAGCTCCTTCGTCATTGGCTACAACGAGGGGGTAAAGGCCACGCTGCCGGTCTTCGCCGCTCTTCAGGGGCCCAGTTTTGATCTGGCCGAGCATGCCTCAGATCCGGAGCTGATCCGAGTGGTGGGCAAGTTGAAAAGAGACGCCCGGCGGGAGGAGGCCAGAGCCAGAGGGGAGGTCCCGGAGCCCCCGTCCCCCCGAGCCCGAGCCCGAGGAGGAAGAAGAAAACATCCCTGGGGGGTCCCGGCCTTTGTCTCCAAATTTTGTGTAATGTGGTCCGTAGTCCCTTTGTTTTGATCCTGTACTTATCCGGCCAGTAGAGCCGAAGAATATACAACTCTTTTTGCCTCATCATTATTTCTACATTCATGAATTCCTTTTACTTCCTTCGTTGTTGGCTTTTCGTTTTCCTTGGGGACGTTCATTCCCGCAACTCGCCAATGCATCCCAATCTTTCGGGATACGAACGTGTGCCTGAGATCACTCGCCAATGCATCCCAATCTTTCGGGGTACGAACGTATACTTGGGCGCACCATCTATGTAACCGCTCCCCAAGACGTACGGGTTGCGGCCGTAATTCCCCGGGCCAGAGTTGGCGAAGACGCTCATCGGATGCGCTTCCCCGAGCCCCGTCCTGATGGGGGAGATCGCCGCTTCTGGAGTGGCGTACCCTTTTGCGCCTGTGCTTAAGCCAGGCACCCGTCTCGGACGTGCGTCTGATGTGAACATGGGACCTTCAGGCACACACGCACGTCCTCCTGTGAATTTGGCCTGCAGGTACGTTCTCTGTTTGCCCTTTCGGGGGACGTTCGTGGCATCAAGCCAGATTCCTTCGAAGTGGCTGTGAGGTGATAACATCGAGGAGCCTTTAATACCGCGGTAGGTACCGGTATCCGGATGCCACGTGTTCCACCGTGATTGGCGCAGCCTCGCGGTGCTGCCTATAAGTACCCAAGGCCTTGCGAAACCTCCATTTGCTCCATTTCTAGCTCTTGTGCTGCACAATCATCTCCTCTCTCTAGCTTTCTTTGGTACCCGCTTCCGACTTCAGCACCCGTAGGTACCGAACGTCGTCATGTCTCTGTCCATACCAGGGTCCCAAACTATTGATAGGTTTGACGATGGGTGCTCCTCTGGTGATGACCTAGAGTTCTATGAGCGGGGTATGCCACCATGGCCCCCCCGTCATCACCTGAATTTCTCTTGCGTTCGTCGTCAGCGCCAGCGTCTCTTGAACGCCGACCGTCGGTTGATAAGCCAATGGTTCCTTCCCCCAAGGGGTTACGACGATCGGATTCTGCGCAACCCAATGCGCCATTTGCCCGGCTACGTGGTGGTCCACTTGGACTCTGTCATAGCCGGCCTCCTGTTTCCCCTCCACAGCTTCCACATAGAGCTTTTTAGGGGCCTCCGGGTGACACCCGCTCAGTTCGTCCCCGCTGCTTATAGGATCATCGCGGGTTTTATAATTAGATGTCACAGCGTTGACGTGACCCCCACCGTGGACCTGCTGCAACACTTCTTCCGGCTATCTCCTTTCGGACGTACGGGGTACTTAACCCTGATCGCGCGTCCGTCCATGGTCCTGTTTTCTAACAACGCCGGGAATCCGGACGGCTGGGAGGAGCGGTTCTTCCTCGCCGAAGTGGGCTCCCCGATGCCATTCTCCGATAGGTGGAACGCCTATCCGGTGAAGTCCATCCCGCCGCCCATGACGGATGAGGAGCTCGGCTATGCCAAGCGCATAGCTGGTCTTGGTGTTCAGAACCTCCGGTCGCTGGTGGCCGAGCCTTTCAAGGCCCGGGCCGGACTAGGTGCGTCTATTTGTACTTGCATTGTCCTGTCATCCTCTAGTTGTTACGATTCTGAACGTCTTGATTTTCTTCCTGCAGGAGTATTCCCAACTATATCATCCATGGGGCGCAATCATATTACTTCGCATGCCCATGGCCGCGACAACAGGCATGAGGATAAGGGCAGGAAGCCGCTTGTCCCAAAAATTGAGCCTCGGACGAGCAGGAGGCGGTCAGATGACGCACCAGAGGACGGGGCTTCGAAGAGGCTCCGCATCGATGGTACCGCCTCCAAAGCCATCATAGTGGCTGATGACTCCGACGGTGAGCCGGGAAGTCCCCTGAAGCGGAGGCCCTCCTCCCGGAGCAAGCCCCCTGTTTCCCCTCCGGCCAATTCTGAGGTCCGTCGACTTAGGGATGAAGACGTCCCTGCTTCCAAGGGTTCTGACGATGCTCGTCCCCCTTCGCCCCCAGAAACCAACGGGTCCTCCCTTGGCCTTATCGAATTCTCGGGGGTTGGCCCTCGTAAGGAATCGATGATGCTCTTCGGCCAGACCGCATCTTCAATCTGGTGTGGCCTTAACCTCAAGGTCCCCCAGGATTTCGCCGCCCAGGAAGCTCCTGAGGATCTCCTGGAGTGTGGGCAGAGCACTCTTGACAAGGCCGGGTTATATTTCCACCGAGCTCGGATGGCCTTTGAGAATCAAGGCAGGGAAATGGCCCGGGTGCGGGCTGAATGCGACGCCCTTCTGAAGAATGCCAAGGGCAGGGCTGGGACGCTCCAAGAGAAAGCTGACGCCTATGATAAGCTCGTCCAGGAGAGCGCTTCCCAGAAGGAACTCCTTCGGAAGCAGGAGGCCGAGCTTGTAGATCTTCGCAGCCGGCTGTGGGCTGTGGAACAGGCCAAGGTGGGGATCCGCCGTACGGGTGTGGATAATCATGTCCCCATCTATGAAGCCGATGTTTCGAAGATCAAGGAGTCTGGTTCCATCGAGTTCCAGAAGTCCAAAGCCTACACCGGTGCCATCCAGACCATGGCCAGGAAGTTCCTTCCGAGGTTCGTCGGCGAGTTCTTGGCCACCTGCCCGGACCCTTATCTAGATGGTATCAAGCTGCTTCAGGCTACCCCCACTGGGGAGCGCTTCCTTGATGATCTTGCCGACGACACTTATCTCAAGGGTATGGTCGGCCTTGTGGCAGAGAACCTTCCTGTCTTTGAGCGTCACTTTGGGGCTCCTTTTGATCCTGCGGCAGCTGGTTTCGATTCCCTGATGGTGGACGCCCATAAGGGGGCCCTTGAACTGCTGAGGGAGCGTAAGGAGCGCGAAGAAGCTGAGGCCAGGGAAAGAACCATGCAGGTCCCCTTTTCGGCCCCAACTCCTGACGCCGGCCAAACTTAATTCTCCGCTCATAGTCTGTACTTCACAATTATTTACACTGTAATTTACATTACACATTGTACTTTCCGGTCATCAGTACCGAAGAATAAAAATCATTATTTGTTCCATGTCTCCGTCTCTCTCCTTTTTTTTTTTTTTTTTTTTTTTTTTTTTTTTTTGGAGTCTTTTTAGCAGTCTTTGTCCTTCTCTAGCTTCGTGGGTACTTGTCTCCTGGTTTCGTAGGAGACGTTCGCCATCCCCCGCCTCGAGAAAGAACAGGTTTATCCACGCCGGGATTCCCTATCTCCGTTCGTCCCCAGCCGCGAACTACTAGTCTTCTGGCTTCGCAGAAGGCTTTCGTCATGCGCTCATCAGGGGGAGGAACTAGGCTTCGTTCGTCCTTGTCATGGTCCTACTAATCTTCTTCCCTCGAAGAAGACGTTCGGTCATCCAACGATCGCAAGGAGGTCACTGGTTTATCCACGTCGGGATTCCCTGCTTCGTCGCCCCATATCCGTGGCCCTACTAACCTTCTGCTTCGGCAGAAGGTGTTCACCGGCCTACGGGTCATGGGGAAACTGGTTTATCCTGCCGAGGTTCCCTTTGGTACGTCCAGCCCCCCCCACGTTCCTACTGACCTCCGCGTCGGGAGACGTTCGTCACGTGGTGAAGGAAGATCAGGCATACCTCGTCAAGACTCCCTCTCTCCTAGGAGCTTCTTTCTCCCCTTCTCCTCTCTTTTCCCTTTTTTTTTTTTTTTTTTTTTTTTTTTTTTTTTTTTTTTTTTTTTTTTTTTTTTTGAGGAGGAAATCATTTCAATAGCACTTCGGCTTTTAATCTCTCTGTAAGGAAGTGAAGAACAGAAGTAATCCTTTTTATATAGAGACAACGATTGGTGGTGTTACATGGTACTTCGACCAAGGCATTACAGCGATATCTCTCTAATTATTGGTAGAACTTCTTCAGGTGTTCGACATTCCAAATCCCAGCGTGGTTCCCTTCCAATGTGTGGAGAAGGAACGTCCCCTGGTTGTATCTTCTCATGACCCTGTACGGCCCCTCCCAGTTTTTGGCCATTTTGCCTCCTTCGAGCGGTCTGCTCTTCTCCCTTTTTCTGAGTACGAGGTCCCCTGCTTCAATTTCGCGGATCTTCACCGCTTTGTTGAAGTATCTTTGGGTTGCTCGGTGATATTCCTCCATGCGACGAGCTGCTAGGTCTCTTCGTTCTTCAATGAAGTGGAGCTCCGCTCGTAGGTTTGCCTCGTTGGCTTCCGGCTGGAAATGCTTTGTGCGGTGCGTGGGCACCAGCACCTCTGTTGGCACCTTGGCCTGGAATCCGTACGCCAAAGCGAAGGGCGTCTCGCCAGTTGCCGTCCTCGGGGTTGTTCTGTACGTCCAGAGTACGTAATTAAGCTGCTCCGGCCAGGTGGATGCGTAATCTTCCAATTTCTTTTTAATCCCATCCATGATGGTCCTGTTCATGTTTTCCACCTGGCCGTTGGCCTGCGGGTAGGCCACCGAGGCCTTGGAGTGCCTGATGCCCCACTTCGCCAGGTATGCCTCAAATCCTCTGCCGACGAACTGCCGGCCATTGTCGGTGATGACCTGTTCTGGAATCCCAAAGCGGCATATAACATTCTGCCAGAGGAACCTCTGACATTGATATTCGGTGATGGAGGCCAGCGGCTCGGCCTCTACCCACTTTGTGAAGTAGTCAATTGCCACAATGACAAACTTTCTTCCGCCGGTCGTCGTCGGGAGAGGGCCTAGTAGATCTATGCCCCACCTAGCGAAAGGTAGTGCAACCGTCATCGGAGTGTAGAAGCTTGCCGGCCGCCCGGGGACGGGGGCGTATTGCTGACATACTGCACACCTCCGAGTGTGGTTGAAGCAGTCCTGCTGGATGGTCGGCCAGTAATACCCCTGCAAGATGATCTTCCGAGCCAAAGTACGAGGGCCTTGGTGACTGGAACAGATGCCTTCATGTATCTCTTCAATAACGGCCGCTGCCAAGCTCGGTGGGAGGCACCTCAAGTATGGCCCTCCGAACGTCTTCTTGTAGAGCTGTCCATCAATGAGCTCGAAGTTGGGGGCCCTCCTCTTTATCCATGCTGCTCGTCCAGAGTTGCCGTCATCCTCAGGCTTGGGGAGCGTTCCATCCCTGAGGTAGTCTGCGATCTCCTTCGACCAATTAGGTTCGGCGATGGAGATGGCCTCTACCCGGATGACGTCCATTGCCGGAGCCGAGAGCGTCTCTTGCCTGACGAAGCCCCTAATGTGCCGGGGGATGTTCGTCGTGGAATCATCGGTTGGGGGATTGCCTAGCTTGGATAATATATCAGCCTCGGCGTTTTCCACCCGCGATACCTGCTCAATTATCACTTGCTCGAACTGCGCGGTCTGTTCCTCCGCGAGCTCCTTGTAAACCTTCATCCTTTCTTCCCTGGTTTCAGCCGTCCCATTCATCTGAGTTACTACCAGCTGACTGTCCATTCTCACCTTCAGACGGGCCGCGCCGAGTGCCTTCGCACATTTCAGTCCCGCGATCAGCGCCTCGTACTCAGCCTCATTGTTGGTGACTTTGAATTCAAATTTCATGGAGTAGTAGGCCCTGAAACCCTCAGGCGAAGTGATCACCGCTCCTCCGCCACAACCTCTTGCACTCGAGGCCCCATCGGTGTACATTTCCCACCAGTTGTTGAAATCATCGTCGCCCTGGGGATTGTCCTCGGTGCGAGCTGTGCATTCGGCAATGAAGTCCGCCAGCGCCTGTCCCTTGATCGTCGGCCTCGGCCTGAATTCTATGTTGTACTGGCCGATCATCAGGGACCATTTGGTTATCCTCCCGCTGGCCATGGGGTTCCGGAGGATCGTGGCGAGAGGCTGTGTCGTGTATACAATCACTGGGTGTGCCTGGAAGTACGGTGCCAGGCGTTTGATGGACGCTATCAAGGCGAGGACCGTCTTCTCCATCAGTGTGTATCTGGTCTCCGGACCGTTCAGCGCCTTGCTCACGAAATAGATTGGCCGCTGAACGCCCTCCGCCTCCTTGAGTAGCACAGCACTCACAGCCAAGTCTGCCACCGCCAAGTACATGTATAGCTGCTCCCCGGGGTCCGCCTTGGTGAGAACGAGCGGAGAAGAGAGGTATATTTTGAATTCTTCGAAGGCGGCTTGGCACTCTGGTGTCCATTCGAAGGGATTTGCCTTCTTCATGATCTGAAAGAAAGGAATGGCCTTATCTGCCAGTTTCGACATGAACCGGCTCAGGGCTGCCAATCTCCCGGTGAGGCGCTGTACGTCCTTCAGGTTCCTGGGGGCCTCCATGTCAACTATTGCCTTTACCTTCTCCGGGTTAGGTTCGATCCCTCGCTCACTCATCATGTAGCCGAGGAACTTGCCGCCCTTGACGGCGAAGGCACACTTCTTTGGATTTAATCTCATGCTAGCCTCCTCCATGATGGTGAAGATCCTCTCCATATCCCGGACGTGGTCCCCCCTCTTCTTACTCTTGATCAGGATGTCATCCACGTAAGCTTCCATTGTTTTTCCCAGCACGTCTTTGAACAACATCCCGATCATTCGCTGGAAGGTGGCCATGGCATTCCTCAGGCCGAACGGCATGACCACATAACAGTACACGCCCTCCGCTGTGACGAACGCCGTTTTTTCTGCATCATCAGGATGCATGAACACCTGGTGGTAGCCCCTGAATGCATCCATGAAGCTGAGCAGCTCGCAGCCCGCCGTTTCATCTACGAGCAAATCGATCCTTGGCACCGGATACGGATCCATCGGGCAGGCCTTGTTGAGGTCCGAGTAGTCGACGCACATCCGCCATGTGTCGCCCTTTGGGGCTAGCACCACGTTGGCCAACCACTCCACGTGGATGACCGGCCGGATGTGCTTGATGTTGAGGAGCGTAGCCGCCTCCTTTTTGATGAACTCCCGCCGTTCGGCTGCCATGTATCTCTTCTTCTGCTGTATGGGCTTGGCATCCGGCCGTACGGCGAGTCTGTGGCAGATGAGGTTGGGGTCTATCCCGGGCATGTCCTCCGGCCCCCTGGCAAATAGGACTTTGAACCTCCGGAGGACAGCTATGACCCCTTCCTTGATCTCAGGTTCGAGATCGGCGCCGATGGACACCTTTCTGTCCGAAGGTTCATCCAGCTCCACCTCCTCGAGCAGGGCAGCCGGTTTCAGACGAGCGTCGAAGTCAGCTTGCCTGGCTTTCTCAGTGATGCTGTTGACCCGGGCTTCTCGCTCTCTGAACCTCTCCATGGCCTTGGTGTAGCAGGCCCTGGCCATGTGCGGATCCGTGCGGGCGACCCCCACCCCTGTCTCGGTGGGGAATTTGATGCATGAGTGCCGCACGGAGCAGATGGCCTCCAGATCCTCCAAACCGGGCCGGCCTAAAATTGCGTTGTGAGCACATTTTAGGCGGACCACGACGAACGTCATCCGGATGCGGGTGGTGTGAGGTCCATCCCCGATCTCGACAGGGAGGCCGATGGTACCCTCCGCATCGATGCAGTCCCCTGTGAAGCCGGAAAGAGGGGTACGTAGAGGGGCCAGCTGGTCCTTCCTCAGCTTCATCCCCTCGAATGCCTCCCAGTAGAGGACGTTCACGCTGCTGCCCGTATCCACAAGGACGCGTCGGACGATCGCGTTGTTGACATCCATGCTGATCACCAGCTCATCCCTGTGGGGGGCCGGTGACATTGGTAGGTCGGCCGGTCCAAAGGTGATGGCCTCTACCTTGTTCCTTTTAGCGGGGGGTGCTGATACGGAGCCCACATAGAGGGACCTTTCAAACTTTTTCCGTTCCGCAGGCGTGTCCCCAGTCTCGGCGCCCCCGAAGATCACCTTGATCTCCAATTTCTTTTTTCCGCCGTTCGGGCCGAGGGACCCCTCCGGACGTTTATCAGCACTCCGATAGTCTACGCCCTTAGGTTCCGCCTCGCGCTGATCGTCGCGGCGCCATGACCGTGATCTCGGGTTCGGCTGCCTCGGGCTATTCTTTTTTAACAGCTGGGTGAACTCGCCCAGGTAGCCTTGCCGGATCAGCTCGTCGATGGCCGTTCTCAGCTGTCTGCAGTTGTCGGTGAGGTGGCCGACCCTCTGGTGGTATTCACAATATGCGGTCTCATCCTGACCCATGAGTGCCTTCTTGTCTTGGGGCTCCCTCAGGATGCCCTTGTCTTTGATTGCGTTAAAAATCTGGCTGACGGGGTAGGCCAGAGGGACGTGGTATCCCTCCGGGCGTGCGCGGCTGGCCTCCGAATGAGCCTTCCACGGAACCATGCCGCCGTCCGTCTTCTTCTTTTTGCTTGGGGGGGATGGCCCGCCTCCGGGACCGAGTCTATCCGCCAATTTACGGGAGGGGGCGGCAGGCGCGCCGTCCCTCAATCTGATCTCCTCCTCAATGGAGGCGTACTTCTGCGCCCGAGCCAGCACCTCGGTATAGCTGGAGCTGGGGTTCCTCCGAAGGTCCCGGTATAGGTCCCCCGTTGCTAGAGCGCTGGTGAACATGTTCACTCCCAGCCGCTCGTCCAGGTCATCCACCTGAAGCACCTCATCTCTCCACCTGACCAGGAATTGGGCCAGGGGTTCGTCCTTCCCCTGCTTCACACTTGTGAGCGATGTGAAGCTCTTCTTGGGGGTGGTGCTGGCAGCGAATTGTGCCATGAACTGCTGGGACAGCTGTTCGTAATTATCAATAGATCCGGGCCTCAGCTGCCCGAACCATTCTTGCGCCGGACCTCTCAGGGTGCTGAAGAAGAGCCGGCAGATGGCCTCATCAGATGCCCCTAGCATAGAGAGGTTCCCCTGGAAGCTGATCAGGTGGGCCTTAGGATCTCCGGTCCCGTTGTATATTATCCCCTGGGGGGGTCTGCAGTCGCGCGGAATTTCCGCATTCATCACCCTCGGGGTGAAGGGTGAAGTGAGGGAGAAACGCGGCGTGGCTGGGGCGGCCTCCGCCCGTCTGTCCATTTCGGCTAATCGCCGCTCCATTGCCTCTAGCCGGGCCTCCTGTGCGGCCCTTCCGGGGGACACAGGAGGGGCGGCCTCGAGCGCAATGTTCCTTCGTGGGGCAACCGCGTCGGGTTGCCTTCGTGTGATATGGGCGCCATGTCTTTGGAAACGTCGTCCAATATTACTGGCGGCGGGGGGTAATGATGGTGCCCCGCTGTTCGGAGGGGACATCCGGCGTGCGTCCCCGGTGATCGTCTTGCCACCCATAGCGGGGGGTGCTGGCGCTGGTGTGCCCCCCAGTTCCATGGGAAGACGGATTCTGACCCAACCTCATGTGGATGGGTGTCCGGCGCTCGGCAGATTCCGCTGTCTCATCCAGGGTCTGCATGCGGCGGACAGGCGATATGGGCGTCCAGATGGTGTTGGCTGAATACACCTCTTCGTTCGCCTCCTGTTCGTCCGCCATCCGGCGCATTGTTTCCGCCAGTTCCCTCATGAGTCGAGGGTCCTGCCTGGCTTCGTGGGGGATGAGATTTGTGAGACCACCCTCACCCCCAGTCGTCCCCAACGTCTCGGAGTATTCCGTGGTTTGCCCGCGGTTGCTTCGTCCGCGGGACAACTGCTCGGAGAGATCGCGTTGGCGGTTGTTTCTTGTCATCGTGCTTGCCTTGGGTAGATTTAGTAGCTGTTTGGGAGAGTTTTTCGGAAACTTTTAGTTCAGTTTCCCACAGACGGCGCCAGTGTTGAGGTTTATTCCTTCAACCTTCAGGCCCAACACGTAAGCCCAAAGATTTCGAGTGGAGTGCGTATGAATAACTAGCCCAACAGACAGATGATAAGGATCAAGAAACAAATAAGTAGCAAGTAAATGATTAGGTATTATTATCTCTTAATAACTCCCTAATACAATACTTTTTGCTAAGGCTCCGTCGGCCGTTCGTCTTACAAGGCAGTAGAAGTGCTGCGAATAGAATGCTATAGCTAGGGTGCTAAGAATAGAAAGTTGCCAACCCCTTACAATGAAATAAATGCTTCTATTTATACCCGCCAATGGGCAGGTGGCTGTAGTGACGTGGCAGCCTGTGGACCGCTGGTGTCCCAACTACCAAATCTTTAGCATTAAATGCACTTCCCGCCAGAATCTAGGTTTCCCGCCGGATTAGTGGGGACGTTCATCCACCCGGGAAGTGAGTTGGATTGCTCCAAGTGTACCCTTGAGAGATATCGGCAGTTCGTCTCCTGGCCTTGAATGGTATTCATCATGCGGACTGGGTTTCCCCGATGACTACAGGCTTGTCCTGGGGACGTTCGTCGCCATCCCTGGTGGCCCGTGGTTCTGCTCCTTGTCCCTGCATATACGTTCGTCGGGATGAGCTGCTGGGCCTGAGTCCCCCAACACCAGACGTTCGTCCATCCTCAGGGAACATGGGCCCGTGGGTTGGCCTAGTGTTCTAACTGGACGTTCGTCTAGCAAAATGGGTTAGTGGGCCGGACCTCGGCTTGGGCCCTTAACCCAACAGATATGTTATCTATGTCAAATAGGGCAGGTCGACACTTTAGCAGCTACAATTGCTAATTACAGGGGGGAATTAAATCTTATTATAAAGAAACTAATAAAGTTGCTAATTGAAACGAACTAAAAAGGATCCTACAATAAAATAAAAAAAGATGACACCCATTCCCGAGGGCTTCCAAAAACTGAAAAAGGGACCCTTCAATTTCATGAAATCCAGATAAAGTAAAACTAAAATTATATTACGATAACAGTCTTAGGGGGATGTATTGTATCAGGATTGTGGAGGATATTTTTTTATCCGTGGATTTCTAAAAAAGTTCATGGACTTTTAAATCCATAGACTTTTAAATGAATGACTTTTAAATCCGTGAACCTTTAAAGTCGTGGACTTTTAAATCCGTGGACTTTTAAATGAATGACTTCTATGGATTCTAATAAATCCATAGACTTTTACTTGGACTTATTTCAGACCAGACTTTAACAAAGCAAATCAGACTATAATAAATAAGAATATCTACATAAAAAATGATAAATATAATAGCTAACGTTCTCTATTCTGAATGAGGTCAAGCATAAGCATTAAAAAAAGTAAGAAAAAAATAATGTCGTCAATGCAAAAAATGGGAACAAACGTCTTGTGCTACTGAACTATGGATCAAAATTATTAATTTTTTGCAGCCGCCCACATTTGATTAGCAAGATTCATCCTCCATTCATTGGCCTTTTCCCTCTGTTGATCTTGTGTCAGAAAATTATCCCATTCAAGATTGTCTTCATCATTGCTAGGTGGGTCTTCTTCTGGGTCCGGGGGAAATTCGTCAGATCGACATTCACGCCGAAGAAAATTATGCACTCCTGCACATGCCAAAACTAATTCTGCTTGTGTTTTATAAGAGAAAGGAGGTGCTGTTTTGAAGATTGTGAAGCGTGACTTGAATATTCCAAATATCCGTTCAATCACATTCCTTAAAGAAGCATGACGAAGATTGAATAGTTCAACCGCATTGACAGGATGATTTCCTTGGCCACCAAAATCCTTTAGATGATACCGAGTACCTCGAAATGGAGCTAAAAATTGACACCGATTTGCAAATCCACAATCCCCCAAATAATATTTTCCTAGACATTGAATCATTACACAATCAGTCTATTATACAATGCAATAAGTAATTGGTATAGTAACAAACATTTGGTTAAACATGTTAAAGTGTACCTGGTGGCACTTTAAGACCATTTGGTCTTGAAATTGCATCATTTAACACTTTTGAATCATGGGCAGAACCTTCCCAACCGCTAAGCACATATATGAATTGCAAATCAAAGTTGCAAGCAGCCAATACATTTTGAGATATAGTCCCATGACGATTTCGATAGCTGTTCACTTCTCGTCCAGCTACGATTGCTGGAATATGAGTGCCATCTATTGCTCCGATGCAATCCTAGCATTAGGAAAAGAAAAAATGCCAAAAAAATAAGTAATCATCATTAATCATGTAAAATTGGTGAAGTGCATTAGGAAATTAAAGAAAGAACACCAAAAAATTAATCATCCTTAATAACCACTAAAGTTTTACATTACTCACCTTGAAATGAGGATAAAACCTTGTACTCTCTCTAATGACATGTGGTACAGATTCCGGTTTGGCCATAAACTCGGGAGCTATTGTATTCAACGCTTTCAATACTTTGTTGAAGCTTTTGCTAATGGTGAAATGTGACCGCTTAAATATCATTCTTGGTTGACTATAGCGGTTATTTTGGCCGATAATAAGTAAAAATGTTGCCACCATTTCTTCAACACAAATATATCTTGTATCTCTTAAAAGCGTTTTGTTTCTTAGGATACAACATAATTTTTGAAAAATGTTAGGATACATTCTGTATACATCTCTAAATGTTTTAGGGTCGTCGGCCATTATTTCATCCATATATTTAATCCCATTAGCTGTCACAGGCCGACGAGTCAATGGACGTGGAATAGGTTCCTCATTAATTCTTGAAGCGAGATTGTATATCAAGTAAGTTACTGCTTCTATTGCCATTAGCAATATCTTAAGAGTCTCATAAAACTCAACCTCATCTTCATCCGCTCCATATATATCTGTTTCACACATTGCTAAAAGAAGAAAAAAGGCATAAACATTAAAAAAGTGAACCATGATATATTTTAAAACAGAAGTATTCTAACAAATAATTCATAAAATAGTTCAAATAATCCTTATCACGTTGCAATCCAAATAAAATTAAATCACTCCAACAATACATAAAGTAAATACGCAACCATGGCCTATTTATTAATAGATATCTCTAGAGGACGAATCTAATGAAGTTGCTTAAAGATTAATGATCCAGTGATAGCGTTGTTCGGGAGTCATCCTTAAAAAGAATTCTTGCTTTGCTTTCGTATTCAGCAAATCGAGAGCTTTAAAGCAATCCTCGTCTCTTAATCCAGGGGTCTCTTTCATAGCATCCAAAATATCATTGCCCCTTGCTTCTCTCTTCTCCATTAAATAACAAATTTTATCAAAGCTTTGAACAATTTTACCAAATCCACTTGACAAGTTCTCTAGAACTGCATCTTGACCATTAGCTCCCTTTACGTTATTATTACTTTCAAATTCAGCCCTACTCCTCTTTCCATGTGCTTTATTTGATGAAGAGGGATTCCCTGCATTTGTAGGTTGATCTGAATGTCTTGAGAAGAATGGTGAGATATTTTGGGGTGATGACATATTTTGACTTTGTACAAAAGTGTTGGTATCTGGATCAAAAGATAGTCCCTCTATGCCATCAATGTCATCTTCTTGTGCTCCTAATATTGTAGCATCTGTGGCTTCACCTAAACCAATCGAGCCCAATCCTGTGGCTGTTCCATTTCCTATTGCAATTCTCAAGTCATCATAGTCCGGAAATGCATCTGATCTAAGATTTCCATGTAATGGATTTGACTGACATAAAGATGACACAAATGTGATGATGGTGATAACCATTTAAGAAGTTTTATGAATGATATGAATGGAAAAAACCAGCTAACCTTTAAATAATCAGACCACACTTCTTCTAAGGCTGTGAATTTCTTTGTGATTGGATCCCATCCAAATCCAGAATTATGACGCATAAGTTGAGAGTAATTAGAATATTGTTTTTTAAACCACTTTACTCTGCTTTGGTACTGATTATAGGTTATTTCATAACCAAGTTTTTCCTTAAGCTTAGGTAGAAGTCTTGTCTCTACCGAGTGTTTGCTTATAACACCATTAATATCACGCCATCCAAATTTGGCACCTTCAACCATAAGTTCAAGCAAAAAGTTGCTTTCTGCAATAGTCCAAGTCTTATAATCCTTTCGTTTGCAATTAGCTTGTGAATCCCCCATCTATATGGTTATGTAAAACCGTCAAAGAAGACACGATGCTCAATTTATATAAAATTCAAATTGGTAAGAAAACAACCAGTAAGGAAAACAATCTGCAAGAGTTTTAAAGCCCACTAAAATCCAATAAAAACCATCTCAAAATAGAGTAAAAAAAACTAGTAAAAGAAGTACACATCCTATAAAAATCAATAAAAACAATTGAACATAACACATTAACAGTCTTAAAACAAGTAAAAACTAATAAACAAAAAAAATGTAAAAAGATGTAATTTGGGTGGAAACCTAGCAAACCTAGTAATAAAAAAACTAAATAATTTAATAAAATCAAGTGTTCACAACCTACTTATTCGGTTTGGTGAAAAGAACAAGCTACACACTTACGTGTTCAGCTACCAAACTAATCATGTGATAATTTAATCATACGAAGTATATTTCAAGGAAAAACCAGCCAGCTTATGTTCTCTGGTTAAACCAAAATTCAATATATGTTCTTATGTAATGATTGCATTATTCGTTGGCTGTGAGCTCTTTGTAATTTATATATGCTGCACTAAGCAAATAATTCAAGAAGGGTGTAGTACTCTGTAGCTCACTTTTCCTTGTTAAATAAGAAGTGATTGGAGTATGTTTAAGTAATTTAAATAAACATTCTGAAACAAGAAAGGTCCATAGAATAGTAAACCTCAACCAAGAAGAGTGTACTCTGTAGCTCACTTCTCCTTGTTACTTATAGCCTCACAACAGAAATCATATATATCATTTTAAAAAGATGGTTTTAATAATCTCACACTAGAAACCATATATATATATATATATATATATATATATATATATATATATATATATAGGGATTAGTTCCTGTGAGAACACTCTTTTAGGTGAGTAAAAAAGAACAATTTCGGACCCTCCATTCTATCAATCATGCGGTTGAGAATTAATGTTTGGCCGATTAAAAAAGCCACGTGAGGCATCCGTGCAACAATTAAAAATGCCAAGCATGCATCAAAAGGGCATTTCGGTAAAAGGAAGAAGCAATTAATTATGGCGGTTGACTCTTTCCTATTATTTAGCAAATATTAATACGTATGCAACACTATACTAGGAATTCATTCTAAAAAGTAGGCTAATAATTAATAAGGAGCAACGTACTTCCTTTTTATTCCATTATTTTAATTTCCTTTCCAAAATAAATTTAGTATTATCACACATATAATTCGGATGAATAATTTGATAAACAATATTTATTCAAATTGTGCATTTTTCACTTTTAATTGTCTTTTCAGATGCAATATTTCATCTACTTAATTTTGTGTATTTGCACTTAAATATTGAATCCTTGCACTTTTATTTGAAACATATTGCAACATCAATTTAATTACATATTTAGATATTTTGCAACCTACAGAGAAATACAAGTTTATTAGGTTAATTTGGAGTATTGTAAACTACACTTTAATGTTATTAATTTGCACATTTTAGAACATCAATATACACTTTAAGCATTTAGTTGGACACATCCATACATGTCTGCAAAAAAACTAATATAAATATAAATATTGCATTTAGAATAATACAAATGTGCACTATTACATCACACTTTCTAAATTTCTACACTGACACTCTTTTACAACATAAAATGCACTTTTATCATGTGCACTTAAGTATGCATAAAAGTGCATTAGTATATCACACTTTTCCGAAAGATTACATTGACACTTTTAACAAATTGAAATGCACTTTTCTTTTGAAAGCATCATAATTTCCATCATGGTAGTGTATCTCGATGCCACTCTTATCTGCAAAACAAAGTAAAATAATGGTGCATGAATCTAATATGATAAGTGCATCAAAAAATTGATAAAAAAATTATCATTAATGTCTTAGTAGAAGTTAATAATTAACCGTTAACAAATCAATATGTTCGACCTTAAACATGTTAAATGCATCATATGATAATGTTAGTGCACTAAACTGTTAGTGCAAATCTACCAATCTAAAAATATGTTAGTACACACGGATCTGAAGATATGCAAAAGTAACATGTAAAAGTGCAAGAACAAATATATATAGTAGCATCAACTTTAACAATCAGCATTTCAATATCTATTAAATTGCCTATTGCAAAACCAAATTAACGTAAACATTAAAACAATAAGGGTGCACAATTAACAAACAGTAAAATCTGTCAAGAGCATATAAATTGTACGAAATAATCTAGGAACATAAGAAATTTGATTACAGAAGAACTTAAACCATGCGAACAAAAGTATATATTTTATATGCAAACATCCCAAACTTCCCAAGAACGTAAAACTTGAACAGTATAAACAACGACAAAATTCATTCGATTGATACTTACTGAAATCCATAGAGTCGTTAGCCTGGAGCCAAAAACTGAAAACGCAGCAGACCGAATACAATAGCTTCAAATTCGACAAGAAGAAAGTAGGCCGGAAAGAAGAACGACGAAGGATGAATAACAGAGCACCGAACTCCGATCAATGTTTTCGCTTTCTGGACGATATCCGATCGATACGATTGCACAAGGAAAGAAGAACGAATATGGAGTAAAATATCTTTGGAAAGAAACGGTTGTATAAGGAATCATCAACGTAGCTTTAATTTAGGGATTGTAGGAATGGTCAATTGAAATTGACTTCCTTACCCTTAGAGAAGGTTTAGGCACACGGATTATTTTAATCTAATCCAATGGTTAAGATCTATTCTTTTTTACTCTCCTAAGATTAAGTTCTCACATGAACCTAAATATATATATATATATATATATATATATATATATATATATATATATATATATATATATATATATATTTTAACAATCTCACATACAGAGGAGAGGAACAGTAAACAGGGAATCATGAACACATAAATCAATTTGTGAAATACTAGAAGAATGATAAAGATGGCGCCTGAAACGTGGAAGAGTAAGCAAGAGAAAACTGGAAGAACGAAAACCTGGAAGAAGGGCAACTTGCGGTGCTCTGGGTTGTGTCGAGAAGGAAGACAACGGCGAGGCGGAAAGTATCGGTCAAATCTTGTGGTGGGAGATGAGAAAATAATTGAGAAAGACTATTTATACGAAGGGTTGTAAAATCAGCCAGAATGAACGATTACTCAAGTCCATGGGCTTCATAATGTTTTTCAATACACCCGGACTTCAATTCATTTTTAAAAGTCTCTATCCAATACACCTAAACTTTGATGGATTTGTTATTGACTTTTTAAAATCCTAATTGAATACCACCAGA
This sequence comes from Cuscuta epithymum, assembly GCA_945859915.1. Taxonomy (NCBI): domain Eukaryota; kingdom Viridiplantae; phylum Streptophyta; class Magnoliopsida; order Solanales; family Convolvulaceae; genus Cuscuta; species Cuscuta epithymum. Next base: position 905,565 of record CAMAPF010000974.1, read on the forward strand.
TTTTTATGGACTTTTAAAAGTCCATATTCAATACGCCTAAACTTTTGAATTCCACGGACTTCTAAAATTCTACCATTGAATCCGGATACAATACACCCCCCTTAGGTTTAAATATTTCTACGTTTCATCATAAATTGCAAAGATTTTGTAATTATTTGTTCTGCAAAATTGACAGTTATGTGTTTTTGGTATAATTTTATTTGGGCTTTATTTTTTGTATATTTTGGTTTTGACTTTGGGCTTTATTTTTAATTTTTTAGTGGTTCGAGTGGTAACCTGATGCTATTTTTTATGATTAGAACTAGAATTCCTTAAAAAGTGATATGAGGAATATGTATATTTTATATCTTGCATAAGGTAACTATATATAAAAGTTAGAAACCTAATAAAATTCTATCGTATAAGCTTATATAAATGGAAGAGTCACATTTCACAAAATAGGGATTAAACATTTTTAACAAGAGAAGTTGAGGATGAGCCAAACAAAGGATAAGAGGATCCAAATGGAGAGATGGACGAAATGAAAATAGTCATCTATTAATATCTAAAGGAGCAGTTTTTTTGTGAATAGTGTTCCCTCCCATTTATGTCAACATCATGCCTTTTATCATTATAACATAAAAAACAATTACAAAATCAATTTTTGTGCTGAGATTTTTCAAGCCCGAGAAATTAATGTGCTGAAGTTGGTGATGTTAGTGGTGTCCGATTTTTACTGGCCAATAAATCGGCAAACTGTTCAATCCTCACCCGCATGTGTTTCTATTGGGTAATGAGGTCGGTTGCACTGTTTTTATTATAATAGTTAGGTTTGCTTGAATGGCTGAGATTGATTGTGGAAAAGTTTTGGTTGAGATACAATACTCCTATTGGTTCAGACGGCTGGGCAAATCTGCATGAGCATGTGGGAATTGAAAGGCAAGATTTGGTGTCTTTGAATGCTTCATTTCTATTGGTGGATGAAGAGGTGGATACAGTGCGCCAGATCATTTACCTGACAAAAAAAGATTTGATGAGTGGGGTTTACTGTTCCAGAAGAGAAGCTAATACTATGTATAAATAACGCATACGAGTATAAAAATATCTAGAGGTTTGTGAGTGGGTGGTACTGTTCTCTGACATGACCATACTCACACTTTGCCTATACCAATTTTTGCTATAAAAATAGACTTCAACCATTCACTCGCAACAACAGGGTGCTCATAGTCTCATGCAACCAATGATGTACAAATTCTATCAAAATGGTGAGCAGTTCTAAATGTTTGAAATTTTTATTTAAATCTTATTATTTCATCTGTATTAATTTATTTCCTTATTAATTGTTTAAAAATCCTAAACAAAGTTATTAAATGAATCATATTTAAATGTGTGTGTTTTCTTCAAAAGAATTCTACAGGGCTCAATGATCCATGCTCTCATTTTTTAGCAGCTCATAACTAAATCTCATGAACTTTGCAGAGAGGGTGTTTGCTGAGCAATTCTATATGTTTTTGAGATTAGGTTGAGTGGTCTGTAATAAATTTGGCAAAGCATTTCAAGGGTTTTGAAAATTTGATGTTTGCAAGGATAGATGCTTCGGTTAAGGAACATCCCAAACTCCAGGTTGATGACTATCCAACATTGCTATTCTACCTAGCAACAAACAAATCCAACCCATTAAAACTTCCTACAAATTCAAGCTTAAATTCAAGCTTAAAAGACTTGGCAACACAAGATGGTGAAAAAGCATGGAACCAAGAGCAAAGATGAGCTCTAGGGAACTTTTCAAACATTGAAAATAGTAACAAAAATGTCATATATAAAACGTAAACCTACGCATTTTCATGTGCTTCAGAAATACTACATCATTTATAGTTTTTTATTGCATTAGATAGGGTATATCATCAGGCAGAAAATAGTATAGGTTTGTTGTTGTACTAACCTGAAGAGTAGAAGAAGTGTAGCAATTTAATTATTGGATAATGCTTCAAAAACCATGCTCTTATAATCAGTAGTCATTACATGGTTGAAATATAAGAGCATAATTAAAAAAATGTAAACATACATGTAGCCTCATCCTAAAATTAAAAGAAAAAATAGTGGTTGCTTCATGTCTGTGGTTCCTTGCAAGAATAATGGGTTGTATTGTTTGGTGTTGAGCGAGGTGTAGCAATGTTTGGTGAATTGTTTTGAATGATTTGTTGTGATAAAACACACAGGAGTATGGTACAGTGGTGGGCGTTGGTAGAGATACGGGTTAGGCTTCAGTTGGTGTTGGGGAAATGTTGATCGTGTTGAATTGGTCAGGTTATAAAGCCACAGTTTGGGTGGGTTGGTCATGGAATTTAATGAGACCGGTTGGGTTCCCATCGGTTCCAATATTAAAAGTCCAGAGGATGTGGGTGGGTTACCATCGATCCCAATATTAAAGTCCAAGTCGGTGGTGGGTTTAAATGAACTTGAAAGTAGCACGTGACATTTAACACAACCAACACATTTAAAATCAACACATTTAAGTCCACGTGTAAATTCTAATTTATTTACGAAATTTTGAACTCTATAGAAATTCAATTTCAAATCTATTTTAAACCAACACATTTAACAACAAATATTTTGAAAGTAAAATTTTAAAGCAAGTAATGTTATTTCAAAGTCATTTTTTTTAACTCAAATAAAAAAATAGTCGCAACCATTGTAATTTAACTTTCGGATACTAATTGTCAAAAAATATGTGTATAGATCGTAAACAAAAACTAACATACAAAATGAAAATTATTGGGTTTAATGCATCTAAGCAGATCGTTTTTAAAAAAAAGTCATTCTGTATTTTAAATTTTCAGAAAATGTTTTTTTTGTAAAATTTGTGTTTTTGGATAGATGAAATTCATGCATGTATAATCAAAATCATTTTTTGCAACAAAAAAAAAAAATTAACAACTGTGGGAGTGAAATACATAGATCTACTATATTTGTAGGTTGTGGATGTGGTGTATTTACAAATACGTTCGATTGGATTGTTTTAAGGGACGTCTAATAGGTGAGATTGAGATGTATAGTAGAGGGAGTGTATTATTACCGTGTTTAACGACATTTGAGTGGCGAACGAGGTTTCTGAGATGGCGGAGGACTACCTAGGTTGATTCATGGCTGCCGGCGACGCTGGTGATTGTGGTGGCGGAGAATCGATGTCTGACCAGGGGGTAGCGTGACTGAAAATTGACTGGGTTGTGAGGTTTCATGCGTGGTTGGTTAGAGAGATGGCCTGGCTGATTCATTTTGAACAGAATAAATGGAATGTTGGGAAGAAAGGGCTGGCCGGTTGATTTGGAACGGAAGAAGTGGAGTGTTGGGGAGTTATGGTTAGCTCATTGGTTTGAAGTGGATTAGTGGAATAAAGGGAGGTTGGGTACAAGTGAAGGGTTGACTCTAGAGAGGGATTGTATGGAGCAATAAGGTGGGTTGTTGTGGTTGGGCTTAATATTAAAACAATAAATGGACTTCTTATCCTGGGCCTGTCAAAATATAATGGCTTTACATATCCGCTCGGGATATGTCCATAACACTCACAAATGGTTCTAAGTAAAAATTACTACCTCTGTTCCAAAAAAATCTTCCCACTTAACTATTTCAGATGTTCCAAAAAATTCTTCTCATTTCCCTTTTTGAAAATGTTTGTGTGACTATCATTTATTTACTTTTTTTTTACTCAATCACAATCATACATTTCCATTTTATTCTCACTTTCTTAAACTCCTATTCAAGTCAAATTGGGTAAATTTTCTAGGACGAGGGGAGTATTAAATTTTTTGTTACAGATGGGCACAACAAATTAAAAAATAAATCATCTTTCATTAATATACCCATGATGTCTACTTCTGTAAAAAAAAAAGGGTTGAATAGACACTTATGGGGCCGTTTGGCAACACTGTTTTTCGGCTTATCAGGCTTTTCAGCCAACTTTTTCACCAAACAAGTAACTTTTGATTTCGCGCACTGAATTATGTAATAAGCAGAAAAAGTAAGGTTGAAGTTACTTTTCTGGCTGTATTGGCCGAAGTTACTGTAGATGATCATTTTAGCTATTTTTACATTCATTTTTTTCTTTATTTTATTAATAAAATATATCTTAAAACTAATTTTTTTTTTAAATCAGCAGAATCAGCCAATGCAGCCACTTCAGCCAGAACTTCATAAATTTTAGCAGAATCAGCCAAAACAGCCGATTTTCGTTCTACCAAACGGGCTCTATGTTAGTTTCGAACTACCAGTTAATCTTTGTGTGTTAATGTCAAAATCATTCAAACAGATATAGATTTCACTATCGGCCAATTTTTTTCCTGTGTGGGTTGTTGTTGAAAAAGCCTGTACTTACAATGCTATGGTTTCTACGTAATTGTTAGATGATAGCATTACTTTTCTACTTAATGCGTTTCGAAATTTATTGTGCTTAAATGATAACATTACTTTTCATATACGGACTCAACTAACATTTTCTCACAAATCCATATTTGAATATTGTTTAATAATGTCGTAACACACTTTCACACATTTGCACACACCCCTGATTTGCCAATTTACCCGGGCAATTCGTAAAAAAATGCAATTCGGATAAATGCATAGTCACCATATTACTTGAGATGTTTATACTTACACTTGTTTCAGTCTCAGACCAAACCAAACTTAAACAAACCAGACCAGATCATACTTGGATATTAGAAATAGTAGAGGCACCTATTTGAACATTTCCCCACAAATTTAGATTCAAGTATAATTCAAGAATGCCATAACACACTTTAACATATTTTACTCCCTTATTTTACCTTATTTTACCTATGTAAAGAGACAATTCGTCTAATAAAATGCAATTCGTGTAAATTTATAGTCACCTTAGTACTTAGTCATTACAAATAATTTACCTTCAATTAATTTATATAAACCTATGAAAATAAAAAAAAAATGGCAAAATCATTTGCGCATCGCAGGATGAATTACTAGCAAAACATTTTACTAAAAGAAATGATTTTGATATAAGTTAGTGCGAGCTAAAATGTGTTGATTCCTAAGCATTCGTATTAACAACTTCAAATATTAATCGTGTGATGCACGATCAGTCGATGAGATACAATGTACTATGACTATAGATGCATTTCTGCGTGCGAGGCTTCTTGGCGCATATTTGGGATTGAAATTCAGTATAAGACCTCGACAGTTGAACCTTTGAGCTTCCATTTGCCAGAAGAACAAACATTTATCTTTCGCGAGGATCAGCCTTTGTATTCAGTGATTCAGGCATGTTCAGTTAAGGACCTTATGTTCACAACATGGATGGAGGCATAATATTATAAGTGTGTTCCGTTTAATGTTTTGATGTATATCAATGTTGCATGAAGATAAATGATGTCATCAATTGATAATGTGATTTGAATTACTAAGCACACATAAATTTGAAAGAAAAATTCTCAAACCGTGCATCGCACGGGTGAGTTTACTAGTATCTCTAAAATGCACAAAAGTAAACAATATTTACAAAATTCATGTATGTGTATATTTAATGATAAAATCAACATTTGACAAGACTTCTATTAGCAAATCTTTAAATTTGTTTGACTTAAGGAGGTGACCCAACATAAGACCTGTAAAATAATTGTAGTAGTATGTATATGAACAATAATGAAGAACAATATATCAAAAGAAAAATTGGTTGTAAATGGGACTAAAAAAATCTGGATATGCTCACATCGGAGTACTTTTGTTTCTGTTCTTATATAGGACCAAAATTTCGTATGATTCCAATTTTACCCTTAATTATTTGTCCGCTCCACTCAAGTCCCAAGACCCCTATACTGTTTCCCTTTGTTTTATTAGTGCGCATCTTCTTCTCTCCAAGTCCCAAGACATCTTCTTCTCCTTCACTGCACCGCCTGCACATCTCCTCTTCCTTCCCTTTTGCACAACAACAACCAAGCCAAGAAGCCCACTGCCGTTGGTTCGGAGTCTGCCGCCGTTGATTCGAAGTCTGCCGTCGCTGATACGAAGTCTGCCGTCGCTGATTCGAAGTCCGCCACCGCTGATTCGAAGTCCGCCGCTGTTGATTCGAAGTCTGCCGCCGCTGATTCGAAGTCCGTCGCCGCTGATTGAAGTCCGCCGCCGCTGATTCGAAGTCCGCTGCCGTCACCGCCGGAGGTCTTCTCTTCTTAAGGTCAAGTTATCATCTGTGATTTTTACTCCTGGGCTTCCTCCCCTCTTCTCTTGTTCTTTGATTTGTAAAAAAATGCCATTAAAATAGCATTCTTATTCTACCAAAAAATGGCATTCTGGAAATGCCATTAAAATGGCATTCTTATTCTACAAAAAATTGTATTTTTTCTTTAAAAATGCCATTTAAATGGCATTTTCGACTCGTTTTGACATTTTGATAAAATGTTGCATTCTGGCCGGCAATAACCGGATCTACAATGATAAACCTTGGCATTCACGTCGGCAACAACCAGATCTGCAACTGAGTATGTCGGAGTTGCAGCGGCAGGTGTCAGCGGTGGCTTGATCTGCATGGACAGCGGCCGACGGCCGACGGAGGATAGATCTGGCCAGATCTCCACCGAAACCCACCAGATCTGCATCAGGGATGGCCTGATCTGCATCGACGACGTCCTGATCTGCAACAACAACCAGTTTTTGAGGCGACGGCAATGTCCGACGGTGACGGTGGCGACCGTCGGCGAGAGTGGCGACCGACGTCGACAGCGGCCGGTGTTCCAGTGTTCTGGTCAGCGGCTTTATGACTTCCAAGCTTCAGGGGTGTTTTTGTCCAATTTTAAATAATAACTCCTATTTAGAAAATTTTTACACTTTAGTCCTATTTTGGCAATTAAAGATTAATTTAATCCTATTTAGGTAAATATCTCTATATCAAAATGTAACCTCTTTCCAAATGAGAAGAGGACACTGCTCTTATTGGATTAGGGGTAGGTCTAGAGAATATTTACGTATAAATGCGCTAATAATTACACCTTCAATCCCGCTAACTTTGTTTCATCTTTCCTTTTCGATCTATTTCACACAAATGATCTCATATCAAATTTAGTAAAATTTGTGTGATTCTTCGTCAGCCTTACTTTAGTACAATTTCATAGGCTAATTATAAAGTAATATTATGAAATAATACAATCATAAATATTAGTATGTTACGTATTAATGACTCATTCATAGTGACCGTTGAAGTTATCCAATCGGACCCTGAGTTCTATCTTCTTTGAAGTATCAAGTCGAGGACTAGGCCTAGCCGACCTCTGACGCCTAAGGCCCAAGGCCAAGGAAGTGATCGATCAGACCTTAGTAACTATATCCATCGATGAAGAAGGAATAATTTCATTAATAATTAGCTACGCAATGACCATTAATAGCAAAAGTGAGGATCAATTGTTGGAAAAAGATAGCATCGTCCTCGATGACCCCAATTCTTTTTACGCATGTACACTTGTAATTTTCCTTTGAAGTTTCTACCGTTTATTTCTTAATTTGCTATTATAGTAACACTTGGAATTTTATTTAATATTTATGTTAATTGGATCACTGTCACTTTATTTTATTTCCATATAATTGCATCTACTTAATTACAGTGACATAGTATTATATAGGTACTTCACGTCTTCACTTCTGTGAAACGCACAAATGAAGTAACTAGTTATGAAAATACGAATACCCCTTCTATATGTATCTCATTTTTTTTAAATTTTTTCGCTTATATTTTTAAAAAGTCAAAACTTTCACGCGCTTTTTCCGTGCGACACACGGGTACACACTAGTATAATTTAAAAAAAAAAACACTCCCTACGACCTCCGTCCTAGGGGTGAACTGGGACGGGCCGGCAGGTTGCGGGTCAAAGATTATCAAGCCTGGTACTGGCCCAGTATGTATCGGGTCCGGTCCGGGCTACTCGGTCAGGCCAAGCCCGTTTTAATTTTTGTTATTTTTTTTAATCAATTCCAATCCCCCACCCCACCTAGCAGCCTAGCAGCCAGCCTAATGGGAAAAAATTGTGACCGTTGGGCCCGGACCGGTCCACCAAAATAGGATCCCAGTACCACCTGATTCTTCATTGGTCCCGGTCCCGGTCCCGGTCAACCAAGCAGGGCCTGCAGGCAGGCTACACAATGGCAGACCAAGTCAAGTAGGCACGTCCTAATCCACCCCTACTCTGTCCCACTTAAAGATTGACACGCAATTTTTGATATTTGACCTAATCATAAAATTAACATATCCCTATCAATAATAAAGATTTTTTCTTTTGAATTGTTTTTAGTCCCAAAACGATCAAACCAAACCAGACTTCCATAGTTATAAAATATATGGAGAACACACATTTACCAGACCAGACCAGCAAATTCCAATCCAAAAGAAAACATCCTAAGATTATTTTTCCTAAGATTATTTTACGTAAGTAAAATTTACACATTCATAACTCCAATATGAGTTTTATAAAGTTTAAAAAAATCAAAATTGATAGAAGTTAGATATATAAAGTAAAAGATTAAGAACAATTTACATTGACTGGACGAGGACCTTTAAGTGAAAAGAAAATAGTACTAAAAGTTTATTGTCATAAGAAGAAGAGAAAATATGGTGAGAAAACATTTAGCTCTGAATTGAAGAAAAAGAGTTGAAAAGAAATTAAATGAAAAAGATCATTAATTGAGGGTATTTTCCAAAGAAAATTAAGACATCCCTAGAAAATTTAACATGCCCCTCCATTACTGCCACATCAAATTTATAGGAATGTAACTTTTCTCAATCCATGAATCAACAATTGGCATCTAACACTCCTTGTATCACATTCAGACCTTCATGTGAAATGACACCAAACCTAACATACCCTTAATGTCTGTAAAATAAGTAGGCTCCCACTCACTCATTTTACTAAGCAACATTTACGGTTCCTAATGCAATGGACTATGATGCATCTATGAAGTATGAACAAGGAGGAGATCCACACTCACAATACAAAAAGTAAACGAACAAAGAGAACGAAGCTTTACATCAATAAATACATTTTGTAGTTCTATATTGAAGGTTTTCATAGATACAAGACACAGCAACATCCTTTTAAAATAAATATATTGGAATGTCAGTATGAGAGGTCTACCCTTTGGTTCTCATAATAGTAATGCTGCCCTTACCTCCTTCTGTACGGATTTTAGTCTTCCCGACAACAGGCTTGCCCGAAAAAGCAGACATGGGGTACACAACCACAGCCTTTTCAGTTTTCTTGGGCAATGCTGGAGTCCTTATGCGTTTGTTTATATCATTGAGAGTCACATCTCCATGAGCACCACATGGTTTAACAAAATCAAATGGATAGACCACAGATGTGGTGACCTTAGGAGTCTGGATATTCGATTTCCTACCTGGAGAATAAGATGATGGAACATTTAGACATGAAACTGCATGCCAAAACCATGGGGTAAATTTGAAACACGTTGGTGTCGACCATAGAGAGACAATGAGTCCAATTTATCCACTGGACTTCTTGGTCAAAGGCATTGCCTAAAGGTGGGTAGAGATGACCATTGGACCAACACGGGCCCTGCCCCTAAAAGATGTCTCACCCACCAAATGGCTGAGATCAGCTACTGGCTTGTCGTCTGACAGAAGATCCTATTCCGTGGAAAACAATTGCCCTTTTAAGACCACATAAAGAGCATGTTTTGCAAATAAGTATTTTCCATAACACATATTTGGTGCTTTAATAGGACAGCGAACTTCTACTAACCATATAAACATCAACATCTTGCTTTTAAAATTTGGAAATTGTTTTCATCTGTATAACGTATTAAGGTATCCCAAATAGGCAGTCAGCCTAATGTTCTAATCTTTATTTTATTTTTGCCTCCAATATCATATGTCGATTCGTGTTGTTGTTGTAATCAACTTATTGTGTTCAGAAGAATAATCGATATAAGCAACTTTTGAGTCAATTCAGCCAAATAAATCTTACCAAATGGGCCCTAAATGTCATATTATCATTTAGAGAAATCGAGAAGATCTAATAACCTTTAAAGATTATATTTCTTTGAGTTCGAACAGGATGAAGCTTCTGAGGTACAGCGTTAACCTCACTCTCAAGATGTTTGTTGGAAAACTCTGCAACATTATATTGATTATAGAAATTAAGATGAGAAAAAAGGGAAATGGATATTTATTTAAGCACTCAGCAATTTTATAAAAACAAATTGAAACATCTGATGCAGAATGTATAAGAAATAGATGCACTACCACTCTGAACATCTGATGATTCATCAGCAGACACACCACTATTCCTGTGTAATCAATTATTAGAATTCTGCTTTAACCAAATACGATTATACGATTAAATAAAAAACATAGGATCTTGGAATGCAACAAGACATACAGATTTCCAGGACTGATGTGCATCTCTGCATCATTAAAGCACTCAGCAATCCATCTCTCAGATGATTGATCCAGGTTCTCATTACTGGATGCAGACATATCTGTTGATAAACACTACATAACCAATATCAAATGTTTCCAAGGGATGGTTATGGTTTAAATATTTCTCTAAGATAAAAATAAAAGATAGCAGGTGACGTACCAGCAAATTCTGAAACCCATTGGGATTCTGACTTTGACTTCTCAGCCTCCTGATCACAACCAAATGACACGTTAAGCCACATAACTCAAAGCACTAAAGCTAGCATGGAACAAGGAAAATGGTGGTAAAGGAAACATGCATAGGAAAATGGGTTTTTTTATGTTTGATGATGCAACTTGTACGTTAGAAAAAAAGCGAAGAGATCCTAATGCATAAGGTATATAACATGCTCCTATCTGGATATCATTCAAGAACAGGTTGAAGCTCTTCAGAATGTCACAAACCAAAATCTTCAAAATGATGGGTTCCTTAAATTAGAAATTGAACTTCAGGTTATCATCATTTTCGGAATGACTAGTTGAAAGGAAAATAAAGTCAATAAACTGATAAATTACCAGAACAAACTTGAAAACATTTATGCAGTTGTGTAGTGTCAGAGTACTAAATATTACTCTAGTCATAAAATTCACATTGCCAGAAATGTACTTTGTAAGCAACCGTTGATTTCATCAATGCAGATGGCATTCCCACATTGCCAAGGGAGTCCAGGCCTTCTGATCCAAACTCTAGCATTCGGCGCCTTTTTGCTTGAGATGATGGTTCCTTATCACTGTTTTCTGTACTTCCAAAAACGGGAAAAAATCAGCAATGCTGAATGTATTGAGAAATACAAGATTATACAACCATATATTGGCATACCACCATTGCTAAACTGGTAAGGGAAATCTCCAAATGACTTGACTGGAGTAGTTTCTTCATCATCAAACATGAAGGAAAGATCTTCATCTTGGCTCAATAGGAACTTTGGTATGTCTGTTTTGGTGTCGTCGCCTTGAGAAAAGTCCTCACCCCATTCCCACATTCTGATATTACCAGCAGCAACAGAAAATATTAAGTTACATAAGCAAAAGTATTTTTAGTCTAAAATCAAGCTGTACAATCTCAAACATTTTTGGCACGAACAACAATAATGTGAATATGCAAATAAAGTCCACATATTACTCGAAACAACATTCCTGTAAACTGAAATTGACCACAAAAATGCAAACAAAAACGCTCATTTTCTAAAATAGAAAATGCTGGCGTTGATATAAAAACAAACCACGCTGAGTGATGTTTCAACTCACAGATCTATAAATAAATACATAATAAGCATAATCCAGCATTGCAACAACTAACAAAACGAGAATAGCACAGACTCAGCCCCATAAAACGTGAAGAAAAGAAAAACCCATTCAAAACACAGTAAACCAAATGAGGAAAAGACGGTTGCGAGCACGAAAAAAAAAACAGGGAGTATAATACGAGGGGAGTGGAGACCTCACTGAGTCGATTTAGCACCGAAACTCGGTGAACGGATTTGGTTCTAAAAAGCAGGAAAACCGTAAAACGGGAACGAATCTAATATGACCTGAGGTCCAGTTATGGTCAAAGAGGAATCTGATAAGACAGGTGAACGTTGGAAAATCGGAGCTCCGATTTCTTCTACCTTCAAGCGGATTTCTTCTCTATTCTCGTGCCCTTTATGATGGTTCTAACGGCCGCTGCAACTTTTAAGGGCTGGTTCGAACAGTTGAACTATTGAAGGAAGGATACTAGAAACGGAGTGCTTCTTCAGAAAGTTATGGTTACTGCTATTAACCGCATTTTAATTAATATTAATACGTGTTTTGCTGACTGGATTTTCGAAGGACTAATTTAGTTAAGAATTTAGAACTTATTCCGTTCTTGTTTAGGCTTTCTTTGCGATTGCTTGTGCTTAAATAAAAGTACTTTTTGAAAAAAAAAGTGATTAGTAATAAAAGTTGGTAGTGTTTGATAAAATAAATTCTTTTTGTGTACAAAAAAAAGTAAAAAGTAGATTTTACACGAAAACCGAGAAAGTAAAAGTTGGTAGTGTTTGGTAAAATAAGTGTTTTTTTCTTAGAAAAAAGCTACAATAACTTAAATTAAGAGGTTGCAAACAGAGCCTTATTCGATTGGTATTCTTTTTAGGAAATTTTTATATTTTTAGATTATTGTCTTTCTCGTTTCCATATTTGGAAAATTTGTCCAATTTTTCCATATTTTATTTTGTGAAAATTTAACTTTACGCTCTATAATTTGCACCTCAAATTTAAAAAGCAGTGATGTCTAGTTGTGTACACCCTACCTTTTGAGAAATTTGTGAACGAACGGATGCAATATAATCAAAAATTCAAAATAAAGATGATTTGCACAAATATGACTAGTTACTAGACTAGTAATGAAATCATAGTAATTCATGTTAAAGTTTTGAGCTTAAATTACCACAACACCACATTGTAGTAATGAATAGTCATATTTATGTAAATATGTTTTATTTTAATAATATTCTTGTAAAAAAACATTTTCTTTTTACAAGATACGATACAAAGTCTAATTTTGTCGAAGTAATGGGAGCAGTTAACAATTAAGAGCATAGTGACCCCATTCTTTTGGTTTCGTGCGTCAGATTGTGTAATAATAAGAAAAAATATTTTTGAGGTTATTTTCTTGTTGTTTTAACTGAGGTTTATAGATGATCATTTTATGTCCCTCTCTCATATAAATTTATTTCTATTTAATAAATAAAATATATTTTAGATATAATTTTTTTAATAAATCAATAGAATCAGTCAATCCATCCACTTCAGTCAATACTTCATAAATTTCAGCAGAATTATTTAATGCAGCCGATTGAGGTAGTACCAAATGGCTCTAAGTAGTTACAAATTTGGCAGTAGTACAAATCTAAATGTTATTACTTTTAGAGCCCGTTTGGTAACACTGAAATCGGCTGAATTGGCTGATCCTGCTGAAATTTATGAAGTTCTGGCTTAGGTGGGGTTGTATTTGCTGATTCTGCTGATTTATGAAAAAATTAAATTTAAAATATATTTCATTAATAAAATAAAGAAAAAATTATATCTAAAAATAGTTAAAATGATCATCTACAGTAACTTCAGCAGAAACAGCCAAAAAAGTAACTACAACCTAACCTTTTTTTATTATTACACATTTCAGTGCGCGAAATAAAAAGTTATGTGTTTGGTGAAAAAGTTAGCTGATAAGCTTGATAAGTCATATAATAGTGTTACCAAACGGGCTCTTAGAGTACTTTGGTAATTAGTGATTATGTATTCTTATCACTATAATCACTATGAATTGTTATTGTCATGTGTTTTTAGGAAAAACTCTTCTAATATCTAGAAACTTAAAGTAATTCTGGAATGACAAATACAAACTCTCCCTAAACACAACCCCTAACTATATAGTACAACCCTAGAGCACTTCATCCCCGAGGCCATTTTTCTCATTAAAGATTTAAAGCTAGAATATCAATTTATTCTCACGGCCATTCTAATCAAACCCCAATATTAAAATTGCCTAGAATGAAATCAATTGGGCTCAAACACAGCTTCAGAGATACATGCTCCGTATAAGTTGCCATTACAACCTTTTTGATAAAATTTTACCGACAATTTTTAGTTACCTATGCAAAAATAACTACACTCAAACACACAGTAGCGGATCCAGGATAAAAATCTATTGGGGGCAAAATATGATGAAATTAGGAGCTCTTTTGACAACACTAAAATTGGCTGAATCTATTACATCCGTCGAAATTTGTGAAATTCATATTAAAGCGGTCGAATTGAATCAATCTGCTGAATTATGAACAAATTCAATTAGATAAGTAATTTCAATCTTATTTATCTTGATTATTTCACAATTCATCACACAAAATCAAAAGTTACGCACAACATACAATACTTTCTGCGCATCAACCAATTGAAATTTTGTTATCCAATATTTTAAATATAAACAAATGACGAATAATGAGTTAAACCAATCAAATGCATAATAGATAGAATACTCTTGTTTTGTATGGAGACAGTAGCATTTACCTCTACAAAGATAATAAAATCATCTTTGAGAATTTAAAACATAAAAACTAGACATGATGTCTTTTTAAATTCACTTTAGAATTTTAATAAAAATAGTTAACGTGCTAAGTATTATTTGAACTTATAATGTTCGGTGGACATATGATTTAACTCCCTCGAAATTTTTAAAATAAATTAGGGTGATATGTTTATACAAAAATGATCTTTGTACCCACTTTTGTATCCACCTATGTTTGTGAAGTATTTTTTTTTTGTCTGTGAACCCCGGTTCACAGACAATATTTTGCACAAACAAAATATTGTATATGAACTGGGTTCACAGACAAAAAAACCTCCACAAACATGGTGGGTATAAGGTGGGTATAAGAGTGGGTACATCAAGCATTGTTGATGTTTATAAATAGGATGACTAGTTATGAAACCTAAAATTCAGTTTTCCAATTACTTGATGCCATGTGTTACTTATTTTGCTGGTGATCAAATTATTAACAAGAATTAAACATTATTCATATGCTTCATCTTCTAGAAAAGTATTACGAGAGTATTATTGGGGGCAGTGTAAAAAATTGGTTGGGAGCATACCTTTTTTCCACTTGGGCAATTGGTTTTGTTAATGTAATTTTACAATGATATTTGGAGTTTTATTGGGGGCATGTGCCCCATTGATAATATACTGCATCCGCCCCTGCAAACACATAAACTACAATTAAGCTTAGAGAAAGTTTGGAAACATTGAAATTGACTGAATCTACCGAAATTGTTGAAACACTGACTAAAGAAGTTGAATTGGTTGAATCTGCAAACTAAAGTTATAAATAATTATATTTCGTATTTGAAAGTTTGAAACAGGTTTTATAAATAGATTAAAGAATTACTCCGTACTAGAAATAGCAAAAATGACCTTCTACGGTAACTTCAACAAATTCAGCCAGAAAAGTAAATTCAACATTATTTATTTTGATTATTGCACAATTTAACATTAAGAATCAAAAGTTACGTGCTATAAATAAGTTGACTAATAAGATTGGTGAGCTCAAAAAATCAAAATAGAGGCTATCAAACGGACTCCTAAATTTGGCTAGAATTGTATTCAAATAGAATTGCAATAAAATGATCTTCTATAGTAACTCAGTCATTTCAACTAGAAAAATAAATCTAACTTTACTTATTTTGAATAATACACAATTCAATGCGAAAAATTAAAAGTTACGTGTTTATTAAAAAGTTGGTTGATAAATTGATAAACTGGAAATAAAGTTTTTTTAAATTGGAAATAAAGGTTATCAAACAGGCTCTTAATTATTTCCTAGAATTGCACTCAAATAGAATTCAAATATGTATCTAATAGTTTCATAATAAAGCTGAAAATGCTAAAGACAGTATGTCAAAATACATGAATTAGTTCAGAATTAGAACTACTCATGCTAGATTATTCTACGTAATTAAAAAAACATTCTATGCATTCTACATTACATTAATTTAAAATTTCAAAAATACAATTATGAATTATTGAAAGTTTTTTGGTGTTCAATTAGAATTCAACAAAATTTTATACAGTAGTTGTGTAAAACTTTCTCAATATTCATAAACGAATCATCTACTATATCAGTGCAAACCAGTTTAGATTAGATCATAGTTAAACAAATCAAAATAGAAAAATTTAATCCAGTTATAAACATTTTTGAAGGAGCCATCCCTAAGATTTAGAGCTCAGTGTTAGATTAGAATCAACAAATCTTTTCAAACATTCGAGATATTTTATTGTCATGAAATAACACTAAAAAGGTCATAACTATGTTTTTAAGTTCTGGTCTCTCTAAAATGAGAAACTCTCCAAGGGTCCCAAAAGCACCCCCCATTTTCTTAAGTGCACTCGTGCAGTTATGATTGTCATGTTTTTATTCTCAAAATAAGAGTAATTACTGTCAAGTTTGAAAAATACTGTCATGCTTAAAGTCTGGTGCTGCCAAAATATGACAATAATTAATCATGTTTTGGGAATAAAAATATGATAGTCATGTTTTATAATTTGGAATATACAAACGTTTTGACTCTTTATTAAATAAGCACTCCGTAAATTATAAAAATATGTAGATACTTTTGAAAAAGCGGCAAGCCACAAATTAAATCTAATTGATAAAAATATGCCCGCACCAGAGAGTAAAGATGATAGTCATGTTTTATAATTTGGAATATACAAACGTTTTGACTCTTTATTAAATAAGCACTCCGTAAATTACAAAAATATGTAGATACTTTTGAAAAAGCGGCAAGCCACAAATTAAATCTAATTAATAAAGTATTCTTTTTTATTAGGTAAAGATGGTTGAAAAGAATACTTTCGTTGGGATGTAACGGAGAGTAATAAAAAAAGTTGACCCTTTTAATTGGAAAATATAGATTGGTCAAGAACAGATAATTAAATTAGTTAAAAAAATAAAACATACTCAATAAATGATAATATGAATTACTAAGTATCAATCAATGTTATAATCAAATGAATAAGCGATTTTCCGTTAGCTATAATCACACATACATATATCAATGCATACGCGCGCATATAGTAAAAACAAATTTTTTTTTTATCCTGTGCAGGGCACGAGTAAAGATACTAGTATATATATATAAGAGGAACTTTTTAAGAGCATACGGCGCGCCACATAATCTTGCCATGTCATCATATATACCAATTATTTAATTACTTTTTATTCCTTGTATTTTTTATTACATTCTATTTTTTATTTCATATTGATAAGGAAACAAAAGGCTAGCTATAGGATAGAATCCACCTTATTTGATAACTTTTTCAGAATCTATTACTTATTTTTGGCAACTCAGAATCTATTACTTATTGATTGGGATAGTTATTAAATTTAGCAATTGGAACCACAACAATTAATAGCCATCTGAGGCTATATTTTATAACAATTGTGTTAATACACCGTATTTTTCTGCATCTTTCTTAGTTATTGAGATCATAATGATGAAAACTATGATCACCAGATTTTTTTGACTTAAAAATGAAATTGATATACTATTAGACGTTCAAATATGAATACATTTAAAACTTTTGATCAAGTAACCTTTATTTAACAAGGTGGAAATTCATATCATACACACACGCACACACACACATATATGTATACATATATATGTATAGGGAACTCTTCCGGTAAGGTATACCTTACCGGAGCCGCAGTGTGGCCTCCACGTTTTGAGGGCCTTCCCGGTGGAATTTTTCGATGAAATTTTTTGGGCATTTTCTTCATCAAGTTTAGTACATCCATACCAAATTTCAGCAAAAAATTCAATCGGGAAGGCAGCCAAACAATTTTTGGAAGATAACTGCGTTTTATATGTATATAAAGGGTGCAGTTATCTTCCAAAAATCATTTGACTGTCTTCCCGATTGATTTTTTTTGCTGAAATTTGGTATGAATGTACTAGACTTAATGAAGAACATGCTCAAAAAATTTCATCGAAAAATTCTATCGAGAAGGCCCTCAAAACGTGGAGGCCGCACGGCGGCTCCGGTAAGGTATACCTTACCGGAAGTTTTTCCATATATATATATATATATATATATATATATATATATATATATATATATATATATATATTCAAAAGTAAATGCGTTTAGCCCAATCAAAAAAGTAAATATGTTTAGTTGTTTCTTTATTTTTACAACTACAATTTAAATATTCCTTCACTTTTGAAATAGATTCCCGCTTCAAAATAGGAAATCTTCGTATGTTTACATATTCCTAAATTTTATTTATAAGATGTTTTTGATTGGACCGATTTTAGTTCCAGACAAAATCAGATCACACATAAATAATAATATTAAAAATTATAATCACACACATATTACTTCAGACCAAATTAGAACAAAAAATTTCAATCCAATTAAAAATATAATTATTAATAAAATTTTAAATGTGACGAAATAATGAGTAAATTGTAAAAGAGGTTCACTTTTTACATTTTCAATGTGACCAAATAATGAGTAAAATGTTATATCTCACAAATAAAATTTAAAAATACTTATTTCATACCACGTTGAATGAGAAATATAAAAAAAAATAGTATTTTGATATGCTTAATAAAGTGATTTAAAGGATACGAGATCAATTAAGAAACTTTTGTATGAATTCTTTAACAATTATGTTTTGTTGAGATGCTTATGTAGAAAAGTTTATTTTAAATCTTTTTCATATATTTTTTTTATGTTATTTTATAAATGATATACGTAGTACATTTAATTTTATTTTTTCATAATTCGGGAGATTCAATCAATTCAGCCCAATCAGTTAGATTTAAATTCATTACAGTAGAATCAGACGATTCGACGACGGCTTTATATTAAACCAAGTTTTTTTTTATTTTGCATCACATATGTATGATTCAAAAAAATCAAATTTACATTTAGCTAAATTGTGTACCGCCGTGCATCGCATGGGCTTGAAAACTAGTATAAGAATAAAGTAATAATGATTTAAAACCACACAAACTTTACTAAATTGGGTATGAAACAAATTTAGTGAGACATCACGAAAAAGAAATATGATACAATGTTAGGGGGACGGAAGTACAACTTATGATAGTATACTACCATATTTAAGATGTGCTAATGTCAAATACCGCAATTAATTTTTTCGGAATGACAACAAAGTACTATGTACTCCGTAGTATTTAGGGAAATAAAACATAACACTCATATATTAAACCTTTACATTATTTTCATTTTATTTGGGAAATTTTCCTTCTCAATACTTCTTTAAGTTCACTTTTATAAGTTTATTGGGGATGATAAAAAAAAAGTTTATTGGCAGTCAAGTAGGAATGACAACGGGGCAAATCGGGGACGGTTTTACATAAAATTCTACCCGCCCCGTTTGGTAACTCCCCACCCCTCATTACCCAACGGGTAATTTTTATCCAAACCACAACTGTCCCAACAGGTAACGCGTATAACCGCAAGTAATCGCGGGTAATCGCTTTATTAAATGAGTCTTTGATATTTTAATATAAATTTAAAATAATATTTTAAAAGACGAAAAATGGCATCACCTAAATGACTCTAGAATCAGACACCACTTAAAAGTTTCATATATCTACAAGACGAGAAAAAAGACAACCTAAATTAATTTGAATCTAAAAATACTTGATCTGAAAAATAACTAATCATGAAAAAAATCTGATAATTTCAAACAAGACTATTAAGATCTATTATAAACTTTCATTCATACACTATAGTTAGTACATCTATCAACCATATATACACAATGGAAATAGAAAAATCTCATCTTTTATTAGTTGTGACACAAATAGTAGATAATGTAGGGAGTTTCCACCTTCTTTCTTGGAAGTTGCCAAGAGGCATCTCACACCTTCTTGGAAGGAGGTCTCCAACAAATAAAGATGGGAGAAGATATGGAGATAACTATGGAAGCATGGATGCAACTTTCTCTTGTCTCCAAAGTAGCCTATAAATAGAGTGTTCTATTGTTGTTCATATCATTAGTTTAGAAAGTGAGAAAAGTGTGTGAAGAGTGAAAATACACTTAGAGTAGAAGTGTATTGGTTAGGATTGGTTTTTTGTAATAGTTGAGTGTGAGAGTTTGCTCCTCCTATTGTAATTCTGTTCTTGATATTGAATAGAAGAATTTTCCAATCCCAACAAGTGGTATCAGAGCAAGGTTGAGTTTTCATACACTGTTTTCTCATTTTTCAGATAAATTTCTACAGGTTAGAAAATCGTGATTTTTCAAGTTGCTCGGAATCACGATCTGATCATACCGTTAGATTCGTCTCGTCGAGAAGAGAAATCTGGTATTTTTGGGGAATTTTTTGGCCACCGGAAGAGGCCGTACGCGCCGCCCAAACGCGCTGGAAAACTGCCTGCGTCATCATTGCGTCATCACGCAGCCCAGAGGAAGAAGACGAGCCACGTCAGCGTCACGTCAGCCGCCATGTCAGCGCCACGGCAGTCCACGTAAGCGCCACGGCATCCGCCACGTCAGCCGTGCAAGCCATCCTCTGGGGTGCCACGTCAGCGCCACGTCAGCGACACGTGGCGCCACGTCAGCGCCAGCGCAGAGCCAGCTGTTGCCACGTCATCCGCCTGCTGGTCTGCTCACTGGGCTGCTGCCTGAACCGGACCGAACCGGTTCGTACTTGTGGAGGCCGGTTCACCCATTTTCAGACCGGTTTTGGACGAGGTCAGACCGGGTTCCTACCATTTTCGGCCATTCCGGATCCAACGGTGAGCTCCGTTTGTCCAAATTCGGCTCCGAAAATAAGGTACGAGATATTTTGAGCGTTTTATTATGGATAAATCATCATCGGACACCATGATTGCGCTCACTTCCACAAATTACAATATGTGGAAGCCTCGGATGGAGGATTTGCTAAATTTGAGGGATTTAGCCGATCCTCTTGATAATAATGGCGTGAAACCGGATAAAAAGACGGATGAAGAATGGACAAAAATGAATAGAAAAACTGTCGCACAAATTCGGCAGTGGATCGATCATAGTGTGTTCCACCATGTTGCGCAAGAACAAAGTGCTTACACACTATGGGAGAAGCTTGGTAGCATGTATCAAGCAAAAACCGCCCGAAATAAGACATTACTAATGAGGAGATTAGTAAACCACAAGTTACGAGGAGGTATTTCGGTGTCAGAACACACCAGTCAATTCCAGGATCTTGTGAATCAGTTGAGCACCACAGGATGGGTTCTCAAAGATGAAGAGCAGGCGATACTACTCTTGAGCTCTCTACCTGACAGCTGGGAGACTCTTGTTGTCACTCTCAGCAATTCTGCTCCCAATGGCAAAGTGACTATGCAGATGGTCACAGATGCCCTTATGAACGAAGAAGCCCGAAGAAAAGAAGCCGGGACTGAACAATCATATGCCTTCGTGTCAGAAACCAGCAGACGAGGGGGAGGCAGAAATGGAGGAAGAAGTAGAGGTCGAGGTAGAGGCCAAGGTCAAAACAGAGGAAATTCTCAAGTTCGCAGCCGATCACAAGAGCGAGGTATGTCTTGTGAAAACAATACTTGGTTTGAAGGATATTGCAACTATTGTGGTAACTATGGGCATAGAAAAAGAGATTGTAGAAAGTTTCTACGAGAGCAGCCACAGACGAGTCAAAATACTTGCCAAGAAGATGGTGTGACTATGGTCAGTTTGTCATCAGACGCGTGTCTTGTTACACATGGTGAACAAGAATGTTTACACGTAGGTACTCATGATGTTGAGTGGGTGATTGATACAGCTGCATCTTTTCATGCCACTCCACACCAGAACTTATTCACATCTTATAAGTCAGGAGACTTTGGAGCTGTGAAGATGGGAAACACGAGTTCCTCGAAGATTGTTGGCATTGGTGAAGTGCACATAACAACCAATGTCGGATGCGCACTTGTGTTGAAAGATGTTCGACACGTTCCGGATCTTAGATTGAATCTCATCTCCGGTACAGCTCTGGATCAGCAAGGATATCTTAACCGATTCAAAGAAGGTATGTGGAAGTTATCTAAAGGTTCCTTGGTTGTTGCAAGAGGCCATATTTGTGGTACTCTGTATAAAACTCATGCAAAGTTGTGTCATCCGAGTCTCAATGCTGTTGAAGAAGAGACATCACCAAACTTGTGGCACCGGAGGCTAGGCCACTTGAGCGTGAAGGGATTGACAACTCTTGCAAAGAAGCAAGTCATTTCCATGGGCAAAGGTGTTGCCCTAGATCCATGTGAGCATTGTCTATTCGGGAAACAACATAGGGTTTCCTTCAGTTCTACCAGGAAGAACCATTCAGAGTTACTCAGTCTTGTACACTCTGATGTATGCGGACCTATTGAAGAGGAGTCACTTGGAGGAAGCAGGTATTTCGTGACATTCATTGATGATGCATCACGAAAGGTATGGACTTATTGTTTGAAGAGTAAGGATCAAGTGTTTGATCGCTTCAAATTATTTCATGCCATGGTAGAAAGAGAAGCAGGGAAGAAGTTGAAGTGTCTACGTTCAGACAATGGAGGAGAGTACACTTCCCGAGAGTTCTCAGCATATTGCGCTGCATACGGAATCCGACATGAGAAGACGGTTCCACGAACTCCGCAACACAATGGTGTAGCCGAAAGAATGAATCGGACCATTATGGAGAAAGTTCGTTGCATGCTGAGTATGGCTAAACTACCTAAGCCATTCTGGGGTGAAGCTGTGCTGACAGCTTGTTATCTTATAAACAGGTCACCTTCTGTTCCTTTAAACTTTGAAGTGCCAGAGAAGAAATGGTCAAGAAGAGATGTTTCTTACTCTCACTTGAAAGTGTTCGGGTGCAAGGCATTTGCACATGTGTCCAAGGAGTTGAGACAGAAGCTTGATCTCAAGTCAAACCCATGCATCTTCATCGGCTATGGTGATGAAGAATTCGGATACCGGTTGTGGGATCCCGAAGTGAAGAAAGTTGTACGAAGCAGAGATGTTGTATTTCATGAAAACGAGTTTCATGGGTGTGTTCCAATAATCCGCCAACAACATACTCCAGAAGACGAAGTGCCTGTATCATCAAACATTCCTCTCAGTGACGAGGAGATGCATGATACTACTGAACATGAGAGTGATGGTTCAGTAGGTGATGATGATACTCACAGTGATGATATTCCTCAGCAGGGGGAGCCTTCATCTGAAGACGAAGCTGAAGGTACTCATGTTCGACGTTCTATGCGAGGCATAGTTCCACAGAGAAAGTATTCCACATTCGAATGGATACTTGTTAGCGAGGGGGGGCCTGCGAGCATCGCAGGAACGAGAGAAATAAAGAAAAAGGTGGAGGGGGAGATTTGTAGGGAGTTTCCACCTTCTTTCTTGGAAGTTGCCAAGAGTCATCTCACACCTTCTTGGAAGGAGGTCTCCAACAAATAAAGATGGGAAAAGATATGGAGATAACTATGGAAGCATGGATGCAACTTCCTCTTGTCTCCAAAGTAGCCTATAAATAGAGTGTTCTATTGTTGTTCATATCATCAGTTTAGAAAGTGAGAAAAGTGTGTGAAGAGTGAAAATACACTTAGAGTAGAAGTGTATTGGTTAGGATTGGTTTTTTGTAATAGTTGAGTGTGAGAGTTTGCTCCTCCTATTGTAATTCTATTCTTGATATTGAATAGAAGAATTTTCCAATCCCAACAGATAAGAATGTAATAAAAATATAACTAAAAATAAGCAGGGCGGACATGTATAAAACCGTAACCAATCTATTACCCATAAAAATAAATCAGGTATTTCCCGCCCCATATCCATTACTCGGTCAATGCGGATTTCCCCATTTTGACTTGGGCGGTTCGATGCGGATATCTATCTGATCGTTCACAATTGTCATCTCTACATTCAAGTGCCCCAAGTCAAATAAAATAGTGTTGTAGACCACTTCAAGTCAATAAAATTTAGGTGACTTCAAGAACAGCTCTTCTTCAGCAGAAATATCCGACATCGGAAGAAATTTAATAATTTATTGCCCGTTTTTACGGGTGCAAAGAAAGGACAACACCGAACGCCGTACATAACTTTGGAGAAAACTGGTGCGAAAGAACGTGGAACTACCAATCTGATAGAGAGGAGAATTACATCAATATCTTGTTTCCATTATCAAACAAAGAAAGTCCTACCCAAATAAGAAAAGTAAAAAGAGGAACATCTTAACTCTTAAAAAGGAAAAACTAATAAAGCTGCATATCAACACATAACTTTGATTTCGTAAAGAAATTCATATACATGACCCAAATGGGAAAGGATCGAACCCGAATTCCCCCTCTAGTAAGCCTTCATCTTGTTCCTGCAGTGCATGAAATGATAATGAAGCATTTAGTATTTAGATGCATGAAAATGAAGCAAACGTTTTCTAAGAAAATATTTACTCAGGATATAGTCTTTGTGAAGATTTCTTATATTTGATAATTTTCACGTGGGTTTTGTGCACAGTATACTTTTACATGCAACATCTTCTATTTAGTATTTATGGTGTGAGTATATTTCCCCAAGAAACCAGTAAACGTATTGTCACATAGTCACATACTCCAAAGATGCATTGGTGAAAGCCGAGTGAGAGTAGTGTTACTATCTCTATCTCTACCCCCACCTCCCGCGCAACTTGGCACACTTATTAAAAACAATGAAATTGTGCGCTTAAGATTTATGCAGAGAACAGTTTAGGAAAACAATTATTTCCTCAAAAGGAATGAGAAACCATATGGATGAAAAAGGAAAGAAGGGGCCCTTTACAGGGAGGGAAGGATTGTTATGTTTATATCACCTAAAAGTCTAGAACAGAAATACACTACATCCACCTCAAATGCAAACAATAATAATACTGAGATGCTTAAGGGTCTAGCTTGATGAAGTTCGCAGGAGGGCTTAGTTAATATCTTGAGAAACAAAATAGTGCTAAAAATGACTGAAAACATAAATAAAATGTTACAGAATCACATTTCAAGTTAATCTTTCATTTTTTATAAAATCTCAAATATATACGTAGTATATCAAGACCAACCCCCATCCCACCTAGTTCCTGTTGCAATTTAATACCCTAATCCAAATATACTAATTTTAAAATATATAAAAACATAACATACCTGCTTGATCACTGAACTCATCATCAGATCATCTATAGATCCAAAGCCTGGAGAGGGTAAAGCCTCATTTGGCTTTGGTGGCTCAAAAAGGTACTCTCCATAGTATCCCGCCCTTGAGTCAGGAGTCAAATTCCCATTCTTGTTGTGTTGCAACAGAAATGAAGGCCCCATACTTGATTCACCACAAGCATCAATCACTCTGTTGTTGCAAAGGTCATCACATTGGTCAACACCAATCCGGGTCAAAGGCTGTGGCACGATGTTGTTGACTGGGCCCCGAGAACTTATTGTGTTTCCATAAACAGCATTTGACTTGTGATTATTAAGTTTACTATGTTCTCCCCACTGTTGAGTAGCCACATGATTAATAGTACTCTGACTGGCAGCATCACCTACCAACCTCTCAGGGCCAACAGAAGTAGACGCGGTGCAAGAATACATGGGACAGCTGCCCTGTAAACGCGGGCCCACAGAAGAACTACTCTCTCTCACACAATTTTGTGTCAGTTGGGGGGTATGATTGAACGTTTCGGTCACCGGCTGGAAGTTGTTGACCTGAATTGTGTTCTGCCAATTCTCACTCGACCTTCCATGGTCAGGAAAATTGGAAGACCCGCTAACTGTGAGGTTAAACGGATCAGAATTTAACGAAACCACATTTAGAGCTTGCGGGATTCCAACTCCTCCTGCAATTAGCCCAACACCAGAACTTGGATCTGGAAATGTTGTATTTGCAGCTCCAAGAAGCGTGGAACCACCTAACGGGTTGAGGTCACTTTGTTGCAAGGGGTCAACAAGTTCTAATGGTGGGACCCAGCTTGCATTCGGGGTAACAGCTGGACCTGTGGCTGGACCCAACTTTCCAAGAGTACCAAAAGACTGGCTCAAATTTTGAGGGAGATTAAGATTCCGGATGTTTACACCAGCAGCACTATTTAGTCTACCAAGCATGCCACTTGGTGGGTATGAAGATAAAGAAGGATGGGTAAATCTTCCTGATCCTGCCAGTGTCCGGAAATCTCCGAGCCCGTCAAGTGAGCCCAATCGCATGTAAGCAGATTCTTTCCCCCCAAAGGCAGCCACCATGTTGGCCTGTTGAGTTGCTACCGAACTTATTCTTTTCAAGTAGAGCCTGTACTTCTGCATCAGAATTAGAAGGTTTAAAAATTGTGTAGCCAGTATGTTATAAATAAATGATCATGTAGGTCTTCAAAGAAATATCCATAAAATAAAGCTAAATATCATTGATCACAATTGCAAAAGTTAAAACAATATTAAGTTCATTAAATAACTAATAAGGATATGCCATGAACAGTATTTAGACAACTTTTAGCTTCAATTTGTCTACAAATGCCTTTTTAATTCATTTTTTTACTAATGGCAAATTTGGTATGCATTTATTCCTTTCTGTTTTCCATCATTTCCAATGGAGCCAAAGACTCACTATTTTTGGCTTGGGAATATGATGGAATAAAGCAAAATGGCTCATTGAACTGTTTGTGTTTCCTTGTTATGAAACAAGAGTCAGTTCATGCAATTTGCGACGCGATTTTCATCATGGGTCATCCAGAAACAATCTCTTTGTAAGGGTAAGGCTGCATACATTCGACCCCCTTTACCCCACCGTTGGTGGGAGCCTTTGTGGCACTTGGTAATGTCGTTGTATGTATTCCTTTTTGTGTAGTTGGTGGCAAAAATATGTTTCAATGGACAGAATGATCAATGACTTGTAATGGTCATGATTTTATTCAAAGGGCATTTTTGTCTTCACTCCATTCTTCCAAGATTATTCCAATTCATCTTAATTCAATAAAAGATCTTATAATGCACAGAAATCCTACAACACATCATTCTAAAGCCTTGTTTGGTAACCACTTAATTTGCTGAAATAACAGAATCTGCAGAACTTGTTGAAATAATAACATTAGGTAACATGATGACTAACATCCATTTCAGCCAAATAAGTACGTCAGCAATAACTTATTTTGCTAATTGAAGTAGGACAAGCCAGAAAGGCTACCAAACGGTGCTTGAGATTTGAATAAACATCGTTTGTACCTAATAAATCTTATCGATAACACTGCAGACAAACTGTAGATGCAGGAAATTCCTAAAAATGAAAACAAAAACACTCGATATAAAAAAGTGGATATAATATTACCTGGAGATGGCTTGCTACATTCTCACGTGTAAGCCCATCAACATTCATCAGGTCAAGAATCCTTTTGGGTACAGCTTCTAAGATCAAACAATGAAACAGAATACAAGACAAGAAACACACGAATAAGAAACAATAAAAGATTTAGGGTGTGTTTGGACGGTGGAAAATGCTACGGAGAGTGGGGTGCAAAGGGACGCTATTTTATTAAATTTGGTTTTATCTCTGAAAATGCAAACACAGGTTTTTTTTTTGAAAATGCAAACACAGGTTATACACTTATACTGCTTATTCTACAGAACAAGCTGAATAATTAGAATAAGTAAAAAACTATGGTCATAGTTATGACTTACTAATTTTGAAAGGATTAAATATGATTCTAGTGGATGAGAGTATGGCTATGGAGAGAGCAAAATGGAAGGCAGATATTCGTGTGGAGGATTGATCTCTTTTCTTCTTTTCTATCCTTTTATCTTTTTATCTTCTTTATCTTTCTTATGTTCATCATCCTTTTATCCTTTTTATTTTTATTTTTATATATTCTTTCTATCCTTTTTATCTTTATAAGTTATACTACGATTTTGACATTACGATTTTTTAGAAAGTTGAATTTTTGCTTTTGACTTTCCCATTATACCCTTACATAAAGTAGATGAGGTGTAATCAGAGAGAGAAAGTGAGTGTAAAGTGGGTAAATGAAGTAAGGGTATAAGGCTAACTTATATTAAAAACTTGTCAAAAAATAGAAATGGGAACTTTATTTTGGACCTACCCAAAAACAAAAGTGGGAACTTTACTTAAGACCGGAGGGAGTATTTATCTTTATCTTACCTTATCTTTTTTTATCTTTCTTATCTTTCCGGTAAGCCGACTCCAAAATCTTTTGGGATTAAGGCTTGGATGTTGTTGTAAATATGTTTATGGACCCTTGAGATATAGTGTTTGTTTTTTTACATCTCTGCAAAATTATTTATAGGTTTTCCATCCCTATAATTTATGTTTTTTTCTTATTAGTTTCTCACCAATCATAACAACTTACTAAACAACTCTAACTAATAGATTTGGTATCATTCTTTGTCATGTAATTAAAAAAAACATATTTTATTTTCTAGAGGATCATTAGAAGCTATTTTAAAATGTGAATGATTAGTTTTACATCGTTTTAACTCCAACATTGGTCACCAAGAAATTAGAAAATAATAATAAATTTAAAAGTTTTCGGTAGAGTTATGCAAACAATAATTTTTTCTAAATGGAGATTTTCTCGGAGTTTGGGAGGGCCAAAAAAGAAAATGAGAATGAAAAAAAGAAATATTTTGCACGGATATAAAAAAAAGTGTCATTTATGTGGGGACTAAAAACGTATTTTAGCCAATTCGAAAATAGACCGAACAGGACACAGTTATATTTACAAGAACCCTTACAAAACGGGCTTGAAGTATGAGCATTGTTTTTTAATATAAAAAACAGATGTTTAGATTTCTTGGACATTATTATACAATAAAATGAATAAGCAAGTTCTTTTCAGAAAATATCTAAAGTCTAAACTACTTATTGAGTTTGAGTTTACCCTTGAATTTCCTTCGCTAATATTTTCTCATTACTCCACTATTCTTTTCCATATTTTATTTCCCCTGTAAATCCTGGGTTCGAAACAGACCTATAAAGTACTTGTGGCAAAAAGATAAGCAAAGGAATGATATTAAAGAGCTCACTTTCAATGCCCAACTGATTAACAGCTGCAACGAACTTCCTGTGGAGGTCTATAGACCAAACAACTCTAGGCTTCTTCTGTGCAGTAGGGTCCTCATTCTCGTTCTCATTATCATCACTATCATCTTCCTCATCTTTCCTTTTCTTGTTCACCTTCATGATTTGTCCACAGCCATCCCCACCACCGAATCGAGCCGTGTCTTGATCAGTTGACTTGTTTTGGTTCTTGGAGTCGAACTTCTTTCTCCTGATGACATGCTGCCATATGTTTCTCAGCTCCTCAATCCGAACAGGTTTGACCAAATAGTCACAAGCACCGTGAGTTATTCCCTTCATTACTAGTTTGGGATCACTATTTCCGGACAACACTGGATGGAAGAAAAAAAATAGGGATAAAAATATTGTTGGTCAATTCACAAAAGGGAAAATTTGACTTTGCACCCCATTAATATTTTTTCTTTGAGAATGCACCCCAGAGTGGGGGTGTAAAGTAAAATGAAATGAAACCAATTTAAGGTACATGGTCAAAGAAAAATAATTCATGGGGTGCACATTCAAATTTATTCTTTGCAACCACAAAATATGCTAAAAGAAAAACAAAAAATACGCCTTATTTGGATTTATTTAGGTGTTGAAATCGAATTACTGAAATAGTTAAATTAAATTACCAGGAATTGAATTATTACAAATTAGATAAATCACCTTAGGGCATTAAGGGTGTTTGGATATGCTTCTTAAGCTCTGTTCCTTTAGGTAACATAAGCAAATATTGGAGTGTTTGGATGGAAATGCAAAAGTACTTCCAAGTGCTCCAAATTGCTCCTAGAAGCAGTTTTTAAGAAGCTTGGGAGACCAACTTCTGAAAAAATGATTCTTATTCTACTTCTGCTTTTAAAAAAAGAAGCAGAAGCAGAATCAATTCCAAACACTCCCTTAAAATTTGGAAAATTCTTTATTTTTATTTATCTATTTAAAATATTGTAGAGTTCTGTAAATTATTGCAGTAGAAAAAACACCCCAAGATGAGAAGCAGGACAATAATGTGAGGTGTATCGAATGTCCCCAATTTCAGAAACTGGCATAACCCCTTCCCTAAATCCGGGGAATAAGGGAAATTCTATGAATATGAAGCCAATAAATACGAGGGCGAGTCTATCTGTAAACATTATTGAACGAAACACAAGATGTTAATTTAATCATAAACCACAAAAAACAGATGCTTACTGATGACAGGGAGATCCATCTCGAGACCAACAAGTTCTAGCAGCTTAAAACCGTCCATATCAGGCATATGAACATCACTAATTACCAAGTCAAATCTGTCTTTGTTTTCTCTCAACATATTCAGTGCCATTCTTGCTTCACTTGTTGTGGTTACTATAAAAGAAAAATATAACAGAGTTCCATTTATGATTTTCAACACCCACACATGTATAACACAAAAGGGGAAACATCCCATGACAATAAATAAGAAAATAAAAATCAAAGAATGATCATAAAGTTGGTGTCTTGACAACTATAAGATGAAGTTCAAACTCATAAGCTCAATATTAGTCATTTAAAGTAGTGGAGGAACAATATAGAACACATCCAAACAAATCATATGATCTGCCCAGAAATGAAAAAAACCATACTTATTGGAAAACATTACAAAGACTTCATTAGCTACAGGCCTACAGCCAATTCCCAAACTATGCAATTCCCGCAGGAATTATCATCTACATACTGAATTGATAGCGAGATCTAAATTTCCTCTTAGCTTATTAGGATATTGAAGCAAGATCCAGAAAGTGGGATTTATTAAGTTAACGGGGGGGGGGGGGGGGGGGGTCAATGAAACAGCAAATCAGTAAACTCTCCAGCCAATAAGCTCACAAATCTGTAAATCAGAGACAAGAAATTATCGACCCAATTCTGTAAAATTCTCAAACATAAAATCAATCAATTATAGTTCAGTTTTAAAAAGAAAAGACAGAAAAGGCATACCATGATATTCGCATTTCCTAAGCAGGGTTTCCAGTAACTTCAAGCAAAGTGGGTCATCATCAACAGCAAGAACTTTCATTCCAACAGGGAAGTTGTCATAATTACCGTTCTCAGTCCCCATATTCCCTCGTATTTCCTCCACAGTCATCCTCTTTAACAAAAAAGAAGGCCAGACCAATACAGATCAGACACTCGCTTGCTAAAGTTTCAATCTTTGCCGCAAAAAGGGTCAACTTTTGTGTTTGTAAATTGCAGAATAGAGAGAAGAAAATACCAATTATTAGTATATAAAAGTGGAGTATGTGTAGAGAGCGAGATGGACGTGTGGGCAATGATGGAGACGGGCAGAAAAGAGTGAATGAATTCAACCCAAGAAATAGCAGATCATACAATTCCTTTTAGTTATATCTCCATAGTCCATTCACATTCCCTCCTTTATCCTGTGATCTGTTAATCTTTTTCTTCCACTCTTTCCCTACACAAAAGTCCTACTCTTCCTATTTTTAATAAACTTCACACTTTCCTTTTTGAGACAATTTAAAATAAACTTCACACATTCTTATTTCTCTTTTTGACAAAGAAATCAACACCAAAACAATGTCAAACAGTGTCTCAACAGTGCCAAACAATGTCTCTACAGTGTCAAACAATATCAAACAGTGTCTCAACAGTATACTTTACGGTAAAGTCAAATTTCTTTTCTTATTTTGTTGAAGTAGATTAAATAAAATCGGAGGGTGTATAATTTAGGTTGACGGGACTCAAACAGTCAAATCCATTCTCCCCATGACCCCATCAGGTTATCCATTTTAACTTTTTAAAGATGGAGATAACGTTGTAAGAACTCTGTAAGATACTCCGTAAGAACTAAGAACCCGTAAAAAGTTTTCTTTTTGTTAATCAAGTTAAGCTTTCATGAAATGTTTTCATAGGATACGAGTATTATTTATAATATAAAAATGCATTGAAATGTTTTTTTAATAGAAACACATCAATATATATATATATATATATATATATATATATATATATATATATATATATAAAAGAGGAACTTTTTAAGAGCATACAACGCGCCACATAACTCTGCCATGTCATCATATATAACAATTATTTAATTATTTTTTATATCTTTTATTTTATTATTACCTTCTATTTTTATTACATGTTGATATAAAATTCCACCTTATTTAGTAATTTTGGCAACATAAAAAAACGTGTACTATGTAGGCAATATTTCAAATTCCTAATTTCATAATTTAGAAACATCAAACCTAGGCAAAGAGTTTACATTGATGAATGTAGCAATATTATGTAAGGGAATTTTAGATTTAATGGATCGTAGGCTATATTTTATGAGCCTAGGCTATATATGTTTCTATATTTTATATTTTTATGTTCCTATAAAGTTTAAATTCAGATCCTTACGACCTTACATATTGATGATCAGTAGTCTATATTTTATGTTTTAATATTCGGAATTTAGAAACATAAAAATTACATGGAATTGAACACTTATTATTATAAAACGGAAGAGAGTGTAAATTAAAGTATGCTTTCACAGTTCCACTATTCAGTTTTATAAATTTTAGTTTTGATCCAATTTCTCCTTCGCTTAAAGTGTTCTATTGTTTAGAGATCATATATCAAGAGCGTCATCACAATAAGTTTATACAATATTTTAATTATATATTATTAAAAACTATGGGAGTATATATGATACTCTACCATTAATATGTTTATGATACATAATATTATGCATCATACATGATTGATCAAAATTACATAAAATGCATAAATTATTTCACATCTCCACGTATTCACTTATCTCAGATTTTTATAGCATTTTACCTAGATGTGTTATTTTCTAATAGAAATTTGGAAGGAGGTCATAAAACTTTTTTGTAATTCAATTGTTTTGATTTCTATGGAACTCATCTTCTACGAGAAACTATATATATTTCTATCTACTTTTATTATATCAAAATTGAAAAAACAGTCGATTCGATCATTTTTTCTATTAAGTCATGTCTAGATTAACACGTATGTCTGGATCCGATTAAGATGTCTAATTAAGTGATATTTGTATTTGAGGCTATTTATTTTGCATCCTGAATAAACAGTCTGAATCATTTAAAATAAACAATTTAGTATTGTTCCTAATTTACAGTGTCAATGAAAAACTTCTTTTATTAATATAAATCTATTCCATAATCAATTTGAAAAAGTTGACAGAAAAACGTCTCAATAGACGTCTTACCGAGAAGGACTGCTATTCTCCAGCTTAATGATTAAGTTAGTTTTTTTATTGAATGATTAAGGCATACTTAAAAGTAAGTCATAATTAAACATTACTTAAGGACTAAATATTAAGTGTAAATTGTCATTAAATCTATTAAGTCAAAATTAAACAACTCCTGAGTTTATTTTGCTTTTGCAACACATTATATATGATTCCGAAAAAAATCACGACTAAAGTTAGCTAAATTATGTCAGCCCGTGCATCGCACGGGCTTGAAAGCTAGTTCATAAATAAAAGAGAATATTATCCGAAATAGGACTAAAATGGTTTGAAAATTCCAAAATAGGACTGCCATGTTTTTATTTCCAAAATATGACTAATTACTGCCATGTTTTGGCAGTACCAGACTTCAAACATGTCAGTTTAAAAATTCGAAAATAGGACTGCCATGTTTTTTATTCCCAAAATAGGAGTAATTACTGCCAAGTTTGGAAAATACTGCCATGTTTGAAGTGTGGTACTGTCAAAACATGGCAGTAATTAGTCCTATTTTGAGAAAAAAAACATGGCAGTCATATTTTGGAATTTTCAAACTTTTTTAGTCCTATTTCGGGGTAATATTATGACAAAATTTTAAGGGAATGGTGTAGCACTATAACAGATTAGAAAGTATTGGCCAAAAATGCTGAAAGACGAAGCCTTAGACCATCTTTAGTGGGGAGCATGAATTATTTAAAAATGCATTGCCACATCAGATAAATAGATTTTAGGGTAAATTTACTTGCTCCAGAACTTGCAATTTGCATATAGCCATACTGTGTATTGCTGAGTTGGAATGGAAAAAAACACAGACCCACGATTTGTCCTTCTACTTTCCAACAGTCTCACTTAGCCAAAAAATTATCACCGGAGAGTTCTTGGAGGCAAGTGAAAACATTTCAGCCAAATCTCAAAAGTGTAACTTCAAAAGAGTCTCGTCAAATTCATTTTCCAACTGATTCTGATTCTGCTTCTGCTTTAAAAAAGA
Source organism: Cuscuta epithymum (assembly GCA_945859915.1). Classification (NCBI taxonomy): domain Eukaryota; kingdom Viridiplantae; phylum Streptophyta; class Magnoliopsida; order Solanales; family Convolvulaceae; genus Cuscuta; species Cuscuta epithymum. The sequence continues at coordinate 939,824 of CAMAPF010000974.1, forward strand.
AGCAGAAGCAGAATCAGTTCCAAACACCCCCTAAATGGATGATTTTTTTGAAAAGGGTTGCACAATTTGAACAATAAGCAAATTGTATTAAAACTCAACGAATAATCCGGAGGTTCATGATCGATGAGAATAATACATGGCCATGAAACTTGTGTAGATTCCTGCACTTTTAGAGTTCTGTTTTTTATGTTTTAAGAATTCTGGAATAAAAGTTCATGATTTATGAGAATAATTTGGAACAAAATCTATGTTCTCCTTGTTCTATCACTTGGTTTATTTGTTTTTCCCACTTCATTTCATTAGTTTTTTTTTCTATAATGGGGTTTTATTGTTCCTTAAAATGAGATTCTAGATTTTGAGGATTAGACCAAGTGAACTACGGAGTATTAAAATACACATGATGTTGAAAACTTTCCTGATGTATGGCAGCTACTTCCTTTGTGTTTTCTGAAACTTTAACCTTGAGAAGTGTTCATTTCAAGTTTTAAAGTGTTACACTAAATTGCGTAATGCTTCAATTCAATCCTTTCCCATTTTTCAGCATCACTAGAGGACTAAGGATTGAATTATCTAGTTTGTTAGTTGGTCCCAACCTAATATCGGTATTTCTGAGTTTGGTTAAAACTCGTGACTAAAATCCGTGACTGAACGCGTGACTAAACGTGTTTTTTTTTGTAGTGCCGTCCCAATTTGTAAGTGAATATATACTTGTGTGTACAAAACAAAAATCAATTACATATACATCGATACAATTTATTATTCACACATAAGATCAAATGTCTATGGATTTAGCATGTCATGAAAGATTTTGCATGTGAAATTGAAAGTATGTGTGAAGGTGAAGACTAAGGCGTTCGAAACTGTGTGTCAAGTTTAATTTTTCGATCATGAAATTCATACTTAGCTTGTATGTGATATTGTGATGTATCCGTGATCTTCATCTTCATACTCATTCTAAAACTTAATGCACCTTCATGCTTTGAAAAAGAAAGGGAAATTCTTGCGTGAGACACATTGACTGTTTTTCCAACTATAAACATGGCATTATAGTTGTAGAATATTTCTTTCCCCAAGGAATATATAATATGCAGAAAATCGTTGTAGAATATATCACTCCCTCCGTCCCAATTTGTTTTGCAAAGTCAAAATAGATGTGGAAGGGTGGAACTTCAAGTGTTCAAGCAACTCAGTGAATTGGCTGAGATTCTGAGAAATGGAAATTGGACATTTGGGTGTATTATTTTTGCATACTTGGAACTTTGTGTAATTAAATAATATGCTATCATATTCTAATTTTGTATGACTACTAATCTTGTATGACTTCTATCATATTCTAATTTTGTATGGGAATCAAATTATGTTTTGCAATTTCATTTTTTTTATATATATTACAATTTTAAAAATTAAACCGACTGAACTCGAACCCGATCCGAATCCGCCCAACCCGAATTTCAGAAAAAACCCGAAACTATACAAGTAAAAAAAACATAGGGTAGGGTATCTATTTTACCCATCCGAAACCCGAAAGGGTCTTGGGTTTATCAACCCGCCCGACCCGAACCCGCCCGATGCTCACCCCTATCGGTGTGTGATTAAAGTTAAAGTTGCATCATTCTAAATATTGTTTGGTTGATTCTAATTTGCATCATTCTAAATATGGGACGGAGGGAGTCCCATAAATCCTCCATAAATGAAATATGAGTCCTCTTTTCGCTCTCCGAAGCATGACCGAGAAAATCATCTCCCAAGTGAGAAACATTCTTCTCGGCAAAATCACCCTCACTATCATACTGGTAAGAATAATGTATACCTGTAAAAGCATCACTCGAAAATCACCCTCACCCTCTTAGGGAGCAGTGAATAAGAAGCATGATTCTCTTTTGCCTCTTTATTTTCATTGTACAGAACGAAAAATAAAATTCATTTTATGAAGAGTGCACATCGGATAGGATTATTTCAGCCACATGATGGATATTCTTCAACTAAAATGGCAATACAAAAAAGCTAATGAATTACCAGCTGAAGTTTCAACATACGTAGTATTAGATTATGGTAACAAAGAAAAAGGATTCTTATATCTACAAATATCACTGTGCTTGAAGAGGACAATTGCCGCACTAAGATTTATCAATCTAAAATCTAAATAATCACCAATTCAAAGTCATTAAATTAAAAAACATTACAATTACCACTAACTTATACTCAGAACAATCAATTCAAAAAAGAAATAATTATATAAAACACACACAATTCTGAGAATATCATTAAGCATAAAGCATCATTCATTAAAACAAAAATAAACTTCAATGACTATTATAAGACTTTCTTATTAAAAGATTTACTTTAATATTAGCTTTCTTTTTTACCACCATATTGCTCCTGCATATCAGTCCTGGACTCGGGCCGGGCGGCCCGACCCGGAACCGGCCCGGCCCGGCCCGGCCCGGCCACTGTAGCAACCGGCCCGGCCCGGTGGCCCGGTCCACCGGCGGTTCGGGTCGAACCGGCCCGGTGGTTCCCGGTTCCGGGCCCGGGCCTTCCATATGGTGAACCGGCCCGCCCGGTTCGGGCCCGGTCCGGGCCGGATTTTAATTTTTTTTTTTTTTTTTTGAAAATTTTTTTAAATCTTGGGTTGGAATAGGTATTTTGGGCCATTTGAGGTGGTTTGGGGTGGTTTGGGGTTGAGGGGGAGGGGTAGGGGATTAAATAGGAGAACAAAAAAAAAAAAATTGGGCCGGTTAGGCCCGGCCCGGCCCGGTTTGGCCCGGAACCGGAACCGGAACTGGCCACCGGCGGTTCGGGCCCGGGCCTCCCATTTCCTGGCCCGAGGCCCGGCCGGGCCCAGGCCCGAACCGGGCCCGAACCGGCCCGAGTCCAGCACTACTGCATATGATTGATGAGATCAATTTTGAAATCTATATGAACTCTCTTGTCTTGAACTTGTTTCATTCTTCTGATCATTCTAAAGACAATAAAATTATAATCTTATTTAGAGCTGGGTCCGAATTGAATAACCGAAAACCGAAAACCGAATCAAATTAAACCGGATCGCAGCCAAATAAAACCGAACCGCTAAGAAACCGAAACCGAATGTAAAAAACTGAACTGAACCGAAGTGGTTTGGTTCGATTTTGGTTTTTACCCTTCAAAACCGAACCGAACCGAACAAACCGAACTATTTACAATATGAAATTTATATGTTCATTGTTAAGCATTAGTTCTAATTAATCGTAATATCATCAATAGTCTTTGGTTTTCTTGTGTTAGAGAAATAATGTTTGTGTTATGTTTAATTTAATTTCACTACGCCATTGAAAATATTGGAATAAGGAGACATCCCTTATTCTTCCCTCATAACTAATAAGGGAATGGGTCCTTATCAAATCCCTCATTAAACTTTCGTTATTTCCAATGGCTATGACGACCCAATTCCCTTATTAATGGTATTACAGATTAATAAGGCATAGACGGTCATTCGATTCATACGTGGATGAGTGAGAACACTTGCCTTGTATAAGGAATTAATAAGGGCCGATCCGTTATTCATTTTATTATTAAAAAAATAATCTTTTGCCCTGCAAAACAATTGAATTTTGAATTGTATAATTTTATTTAAATTGTACTATTGTGAAAAATACAAAATACGAGTATATGTGAGGCTTTTTGGGGGATTATACGTACGACTGTACGAGGCTTTGAATAATTCAAAATAAAATGACATTAAAATTTAATTATATATAATCCAGCGACTAAATAGGATACAGTAAACGTCATAAACAAAATTCAATACAGTTTCACTAAACAGAACCAAGTTCCACTAAACAGAACCAAGTTCATTGATTATGATAAAATACAAATACAAATACAATACATACAGGTAATATATCATTCAAAGAATCATCTTCATTACATTTAGATCGATAACTAATTTTGAGCTAAATTGTTGGAAAGGACCCTCCTCCCAAAGCGGAGATTGCCAGCGTTGATAGCATTTTTTAGCATCCTTCCAAATCTTGACATCAAATATATGGAGAGTTTGAAATAGAACTCTTGCACCTGCTGAAAATATTACAAAAATTTAAGAACTCATAAAGGATTATCATTCAAATACACTACGAAAACTGTCTTTAGTATGAATTGATAAAAATCTGAAAAGACAATATAGATTTTATTTTGATAAGAACCCCAATACATACGATACATATACTCGTACAATATTAGGATAAACAAACAACAAATTAAAGAAACATCTTACCCGGAGTTTGTAACACCCCCATTTTTCCCACCAAAATAAAATAACATTTTGAAATGAAAACATCTTTATTATAAAATATATTTAGAGTACAGCGGAAGTCTTTAATGGAAAAACAGGTGTGTCACCGCCACACTCAACCTATACATGATTGAGTGCACAGGCTATCCACCATAAATTCAAGTAGCCATCGGGTAAAACTTATAACAAGTTTATGGATTACAAATTTAAACAATAACAATTAATCAAACGTGTGCAACTAGCGGAACACTCGGGCAGCAAGTACATCAATCTTCATAATCATAATCATCTGTACAATAGAGCAAAGAGAAAAAGAGAAAAAGAGACAAAAATTAGCTTTAGAGCTAAGTAAGATTCCACCCGAACCCGTAAAATAATATAATTTGGAAAATAGGTTTTTTGTATATGTATATATATCGAAAAGTAGTCTCTCATATTTCCAAAATGGTTTAATGTCATAAAATAATTTCCACAATAGATAATATCATCCTTCAATTCCTCCAAAAGTAATACTTTAGATTTTTAAGAGTGGGCGAAACTCAAGATTCCTCGAGCCCAATGAGTCGTTGTTATCTACGACTCATCCCGGAATTCCGGCTCCCACCGACCACCAATTGGAAGCTGAATTTCTACCTTAAGTGTGCACACCCTCTAAAAGGGATTCCAAGCCCTCCGAGTAGTAAGAAACCCAAGTAGGCAGGATGTTTTCTACCACCTACTCACAATGGACATTGTCCAAGGGTAAATTAGGTAACTACTACTACGACCACCAAAGGATCTTTGATCCTCAAATAAAAGCCCGGAATGTCTACCGGAGTATGTCATTGTCGGACTGGTTACCGACCCAAATAAATTTCACCAAAAGTAGTAGTAGCCCTAACCACCCACGCCTCGTGTTTCTCTCGAGACGTAAGAATATATATTATGAAAACTTTAAGTTTTCCCCAAATCATTCTTGTCACATTTTCTCAAAATATCCTTTGTAATAAATGTAAACCCACCAATATTCTTTAATAAAAAGAATATACATTTAATCATCCATAAAAGGTAATAATCCACCAATATTCATATAGTCAAAATATTCGATCCATGTCAAACATATAATTTCCAATTCATAAATAATTCACATAGTGCAAATATTGCATACATATAATTAAGTACGAGGCAAAACATTTTGGTTGACATAGAACTTACCTTAAATTGCGATAATCTCCTTAATAAAATCTCTAGCTTGATCTTCACTTGAATTCTCCTTCTAATATTGATCAAAATTCTAAATCAATAACTATTCTATTATTTCGTTATTTCTTTTATATCCAACCTTTAATTACTTTAACTTCATAATTCCTTCTTTAAATATAAATATTAAATTAATAAATCTTACTAACTGTTTATTTCCAGTTCATTCTTATTATTTTCTTTAATTATAATAACCCAACTCGGTTTTTCTTAATTTGTTTGGTTAAATAGTTAACTAGTCCAATTATATTAACTACATAATAATTTCATTATTTCGAATTTAATTAATCAATTTTAGTTCAAAATTCAGTTTACATAATTTATATAATTTATTTAATAACCCTTTTAATAATAACTTGACTTAGGCAATAATTCAAAATAATAATCATTAATGATAATCTAATCTCAATAACAACTTTAAATTAGTTCAATAGTTTATTTATACTAACTAACCCAATTAAATTAATTTATCCAATCCTCCAGTTTTATTTATTTGACTCACTAATTTAATTGAACTAACTAAATCAAATAAATAAGTTTAATTGTATCAATATAGCTAAATACGTTAATCTAATTCAATTAAGTCCAATAATCAAATTCTAATCTCGTTTTAATTTTCTATTTTTAATATAAAGTCCAGAAATGTTATCAAGTCTATAAATTAACTAATTTATCCATTAACTAATTGATTTAGTTAAACTAGTCCAATGAAGTCAATTAACTAACTTATTAAGTACACATTACTTAAACCCGGCCACTGTAGCAACCGGCCCGGCCCGGTGGTTCGGGCCCGGGCCTCCCATTTCCTGGCCCGAGGCCCGGCCGGGCCCAGGCCCGAACCGGGCCCGAACCGGGCCCAGGCCCGAACCGGCCCGAGTCCAGCAGTACTGCATATGATTGATGAGATCAATTTTGAAATCTATATGAACTCTCTTGTCTTGAACTTGTTTCATTCTTCTGATCATTCTAAAGACAATAAAATTATAATCTTATTTAGGGCTGGGTCCGAATTGAATAACCGAAAACCGAAAACCGAATCAAATTAAACCGGATCGCAGCCAAATAAAACCGAACCGCTAAGAAACCGAAACTGAATGTAAAAAACTGAACTGAACCGAAGTGGTTTGGTTCGATTTTGGTTTTTACCCTTCAAAACCGAACCGAACCGAACAAACCGAACTATTTACAATATGAAATTTATATGTTCATTGTTAAGCATTAGTTCTAATTAATCGTAATATCATCAATAGTCTTTGGTTTTCTTGTGTTAGAGAAATAATGTTTGTGTTATGTTTAATTTAATTAATTTAGTTTATAAATTCATTTACACATTCATTCACGTAGTGTTTAGCTATATGGAATGATGATGATATGTGTTTACTAGTTATTACTCCTACTTATTAGTAGTAATTAACTTTTATTTTTAGATCACTTAAAGATTTTATATTGATAAAATAATAAATATTCATCTCAACTATATCACATAGAACATATATATTCATGAACTTTTTTCAAACTACTCACAAACAAATTAAATCAATAATATATACATTTTTATCTATCTCATATAATTCAAGACATATTTATCTCTTCTCATTTTTATTTTATTTGTTGTTGTATTGTGCTTGCATTCTTTATGTAATATGTTTGATCCCTCTAAGTATTATATCAATTTAAAATCAAGTGAGAATTTTTTTTGGTAAAACCGAAACCGAACCGAAACAAACCGAACCAATCAAACCGTGGTTCCAAGTTTTGGAGTGTAAAACTGAATCGAAACCGAACCGAACTTTTTACTTTGATTCTATATTTGGTTTTAGGTCAAAACCGAACCGCAAGAACCGAACCCACCCCTAATCTTATTGTCTACATTTTCATCTCCAAGAGGTTTCCACATTTTCAGGATTCATTCCTTGACTACATTCACTCTCAATATGATATAAGTCTTCGTTATCTTCTCCAAGTCCTTTTCCTTCCACATATGTACGAGATCTCAATATGTCATCTACTTTGTTCAAAACTTAAAACATTCTAGTGTAGCTTTAAATATAAAATGTTGCTTTAAACGGTTCAGAATTAAGTGTAGTACGTTTAAATGAGATAATGAGTTCTTATACGGAGTATAATATTTCTCTTTTAATTATCTATATATTTCTACTTCCTTTTGTTCTACTTATAAATGAAATAATATTATGTACAACCTTTTAACTATTGATTCCATCTTTTTACATGCATTCACAAGTACAAAATTCAAGGCAGACTTTGATTAGAATTCCTTTACAGTTTCGGTTTATACAATTCCTTTTAACTTTCAGTTTAATTTTATGTGGTTTTATAGTTTTCTCCCTAGTTATTAGTTGTACTTTCTATTCAATGATTAATGTGTCAATCCTTTATTTTTAGGATGATGGCGAACTTTCTTGAGATCATCAAAGTGAATCTTTCAACTTGAAAAAGTTAATTGGAGACGTAATATGTCCCAAAAAACTTTGTCATATTGACTTTTCTTGATCAATGATTGCCAAGTTTGACTCTTGATATTTTTTAATTTGTAACTATTTCATATATGAAAATTATATGAAATTGTTCTTTGTCAAAAATATTTTTATAAAAGTATAAAAGTTACAAGTTTCACACACAAATATAATAATTAAAATCATTATATGAAGTTTATTATCATTAACCAAGAAAAGTCAAATTGGTCAAGTTTTGTGGGAAGGAGGAAGTATATCATTAGTTCTGAAGAATATAACTACCGAGTAGTTTTGTGTACTTTGTTTCTGTCTAGTTTTTAAATACGTACTTTTAAATGACATGCAGCTCCATATAAGCCTTGTATGCATAATACATTTTTTACTAATATAAGTTTACTATAGAAGTAATTGTAATTAGAGTATGGTGCATTAATATTATTTCGCATGAATTTTCTCATCACTTGTATGTTATCTTAAACTTCCTTGAAACACAAAAATTATGTAAGACTTAGATCAACTGTGTGACTGTGTCATTAAAGTAATGTATCATGTTAAGTAAGAGTTTTCCTCACACATTTCCTCCTAACACTTCATGTGTGGTTGGCAATTCCTTCAATGGTCTATCTTGACAACTTTTCTATTTTTCGTAGCACATTTTTGTGCCATGGAATATTACAGAGATGCGGATTGAAGTTATATTATGTATGTTGTAAAGGAAAATCAACAGGAAGAAGATATAATGTTATATGTTTATGCGGATTGAAGTTATATTCAAATCATAATTGAAAATGAAGGACTCGCCGGTCTTCGAAAGTTCGGAATAAAATTAGATTCATTAGGAAATAATGTCCTTGTTTGTAATTAATATATATGAATTATATATAGCCTCATATTTATATATAGTTGCAATATTAGGATTTTCAAAAAGTTTTAGAGTGAAATAATAGATGGTATAGAAAAACTAAAAGTGAAAGAAAAAGATGGAAAAATATGACGGAGGGGAGGAGATGAAATAGAAAAAATTCGGACATTTAAGTATTTTTAGATGAAATACGTAGTAAAAAGGAATATGTTATACATAAATAGATACTCTGTAGTTCGTTATGAAAAGAGATTATGTTGCAAGTTTGCAACTATATACATACAAAGGGATTATAATAATAATTGAAAACCTAGTATATATTCAATAACATATAGTAAATATGAAAATATATACAAAAATTTGTAATATCAATACTCTAATTGTAAAGATTATACTTTGTATAAAAGAACGCACGGAATAGAAAGTATTTTTACAGTAAAAAAACCTGTTGTCATCACAATACACAAATTATAACTATAGAAGAAATGTCATTTTACGGAGTAATAGGATGTTCTAAAATATATGAAAGACAATAATAATAATAAAAATCATGTTTGTATTAAATTAAAAAAGAAACATGTTTTCATTTTTAAATGTCATTTTCATATGTTTGTCATGCAACATATATACGTGTTTTAAAACATATACTAGTATTTCGGAATATGTTTATTCGCTAATCATATCTTGGTGTTCTCACGTCATATTAAAAAAATAAAGGAAAATTACACTATTTACACATGATAGTATAACTAAAGTTTATTACTAGGTTGACAAATAGTCAAAGGTTGCTTCATCATGCTAGTTAGTTTAGAACAGGTAAGAATCAATCGGAGTTAGAAGTAAAAAGGTGCATTGTTTTTCCTCCTTAAGCCACACTTTCAGTTTTCATCCTTTAATGGGGTGGATTATTGATGTGATTTTTCTCGCATTAAAAATATGTAGTAATATAGGGTTTAAGTACACTACAAAAAAACACGGGCGTAGTCACGGATTTAGTCACGGACTGCAGTGTAAAAATTCCGTGACTAAAAAGGTTAGTCACGGCCATCCGCCGTGACTAAATCCGTGTCTTAATTGGCGTGACTAAATGAAGTCACCGCCACATAACCGTGACTAAATTTAGTCACGGATTAGTCACGGTCAAGGACCGTGACTATTTTCAATGCCGGAAACCCCACTACGCCGTGTTAGTCACGGCCACAAGCCGTGACTATAATTTTTTTTAAAAAAATAAATATTAGTCACGGCTGTGGGCCGTGACTAATTTTTCAAATTTTCAAAATTTTCAAAAGACCGCCCGCGGGTGTAATCTAAATTTTTGAAATTAGTCACGGTTGTCGACCGTGACTAAGCTTTTTTTTTAAAAAAAAAATAATGTTTTTTATTAAAAGCAAATAATAATTTCGAATTATCAGTAGTCACGGATAAGGCCGTGACTACTATTTTTGTTTTAAAAAAAAAATCCATTTTTTTTTTGAAAGTTGTTTTTAAAAATTACTTTTTAATACGTATTTTTACAAATTAAATTTAAAAATGTTATTCTAATTTTTATCCATGTTTTTATACTATTGAATTATTGAAAATATTATTCTAATTTTTTAAATTTAAAATTACATTTTAAAGAGTAAAGACATACAACAAACTTAATAAATATTGTGACAAACTTTTAAATGTTTTGACAAACAACAAAGTACAAATGTATGATGATTACATGTCCCTTCGTGGGACTCCATTATGAAAAAAATTAGGATTTTCTTCTTCTTCTTCTTCTTCATCATCATCATCAACAAGAAACTCATCTGGGTTCACGGGGGGGTCTTCAGGGTCAGGTCGGGTTCCTCCTCGGGGTGCTCCTCGGGGTCCTCCTCGGGGTGCTCCTCGGGCTCCATGGCTCGGTGTGCCACTACCTCCTCCGGATGACCTCGCAAAATCAAAGGACATAGATCCGAAATTCGGGGAGATCATAGGCATGCCACCATATCCGGAGTTGGGGAAAAATCCCATACCGCCCATGTGCGAAACTTGAGGAGTTTGCTCAGGGTGGAATACGTACGGGGGAGGAAAGGGCTGTTGGGGAGGCTGGAATCCGGCACGCATGTACCGTTCCATCTCCTCCAACCGGGCTTTTGTGGCCTCATCTGCTTTCCGCTGCTCCTCCCATCGCCGTTCGTGCTCCTCCAGTTCACGCTGCAGTGTAGCAATACGAGGATCTTCTCCCCGCCTTGACCGAGAAGAGGAAGCGCCGGTGCTTCGATCATACAAAATCCGTTGCCCCTCGGCCCCCAAGCACGGAACCCGGCCCTTGTAAACCCCGGCCGCCTCAATGGCCGCCTCATCATCCGCATCAGAATCGAGGTCGTCTTCCTGGGTCAAGCCTCGTGCCGCACGCTGCCTGTCAACGGATTCGTTGTACTTCGTCTTCATTTTCAAAAAATATTTTTTAAATGCTACATACTTAGATTTGTTATGTTACTAAATAACAAAATATGATGCTACATACTTCGAAGTCAGCGAGGCGGGGTTGCAGATCGGCTTCAGATTCCTCGCCGTGCTTCGTCCAGCAATGCTTGACGAGCTGGAGAACACCAACCCTCTTCTTCTCAGGACCAGCCTAAATGGTGTGAAAAAGACTTAAGTAAATTTCTTATAATGAAGGATTGTGATGGTGTAAGGTTTTTTGAATAGCACTTACAAGAGTTTCTTTATGGGCATTCTGAGATTTGCGACCCCCGTGCCACTGCATCTCCAAGGCCTTCTCGGACATCCGGTTTTTCTTACCGGATTCACTTCTGGCCAAGAATTTCGGATCAGAAGACCAGTGGCGACAAAGGTTGGACCACACTTCATCCGAAACCCATCTAGGCTTTTTCGAACTTTTTCGCGCACGTTTAAAAGTGGCGCGAAGCCAGGTCGAAATCCTAGCATTGTAGGCTTTAAGAATATCGGCACCGTTTGCGTGAGTCCAACGATAGCGAGCCTTTATTAAAACAAATTGGATTAATTAATCAGTAGGTATATATTAGGCCAATACAATCAGGGAGGGAACATTCATTTATTTTTACCTTGAACAGGTTCCACCATAGTTCGCGAACCTTGGGGTCAACATCCGAGTATGTGGCCCAAGTGCCAAGAAAGTGTCCTCCGATTATGCTTTTGATGCCTTTGAACACTTGTTCGTCACTTAAAAAAATTAATAGTATTTATTTATATAAGATTTGGTTAGATTATTTAACATTATATAAAATTATTGAAAATAAGGTTTCTTCACAACTACTTACAAAAGAACTTCTGCAGGGGTCACCCAAACAGCTCCTTCGTTGTTGCGCTCCGCTTCGGACATGGGCGCATAGTTAGGGCGGGGAGCTGAGGTCGATTGTTCGTTGCTCATCTAAAATATATTAATTTAATTTGTTTTTTGTTAGAACGCTTATAATAGAAGATCAAATTTTTATGTAAGTATTGTCTATTGTCAATGTATATAACATATTAAACTGGGTATAAGTTTAATATTAGGTTCCAATAATTGCTAATAAACAAATCCTATAATTATTAATGAGTTGACACAGTCGACCGAAGAATCAACCGGTTGGAGCTCATCAATGAGTTGACCCAGTCGATTCATTGATAAACTCCATCCTGACGATTCTTCAGGCTACGCCTTGAACCATGGATGGGCTACATCACATGTAGCGACATAATGTCAGTACATGCGTTTGGGAGAGTCCATCGATGACTCAAGCCGCAGCCAGAAGAATCCACAGATTGGAGCTTATCTAAGAATTGACTAGGTCAACTCATTGACAAGCTCCAACTGATCGATTCTTCGATCGAGTGGGTCAACTCATTGATAAATTATAGGATGAGTTTATAAGAAATTATTGAACCACTCATATTAAACTTATACACAGTTTATTAAATTTTTATAGGGAAAAATAATAAAAATACCCCAAACTTTGAAGGGATGTGACAAGAGCACCACAAACTTTCATATGTAATTTAAATATCTCAAACTTTATATAAAGTTTGGGGTGTTTAAATTACTTATGCAAGTTTGGGGTGCTTACCTCACACCCTTTCAAAGTTTAGGGTATATTTATTATTTTTCACTATAAAAAATTATAGTGAAAAATGCCCTTGGAGGTAACATGAGGGGTCCATATTTTTTCATAATAAGTTCTTCTATAGCATATTAAACTATCTATTAGTTTAATATGAGGGGTCCATATTTTTTCACAATAAGTTCTTCTATAATTTGGCAATAAATTGCCCTTGGAGGTAACATGTTAAACTTTTTGCAAAGTTTACATGAGAGGAGATCATTTATTTATGTTTTAGATATATCATTTTAAAATAAATTTCAAACATATTGTTAAATCAAGTTTTACAAAAAACTATTTTTAAAAATAATCTGTTTAATAAAAGAGTTTTTAAAACAGTTGTTATTAAAACAGTTTTTATTAAAACAGTTTTTATAAAAACAGTTATTATAAATACAGTTTTTATAAAAACACTTTTTATGAAAACAGTTTTTATAAAAACTGTTTTTTACAAAAATAAAAAATAAAAAAACATTTTATATAAAACAGTTTATATATATCAATTTTTGTAAAAACAGTTTTTTAGATAAATTATTAAATCAGTTTGTATAAAAACAGTTTTTATTAAAACAGTTTTTATTAAAACTATTTTTTACAAAAATCTGTTTAATAAAACAGTTTTTTATTAACAGTTTTTATAAAAACAGTTTTTTTTAGATTAACTATAAAAACAGTTTGTATAAAAACAGTTTTTATAAACACAGTTTTTATAAAAACAGTTTTTTTAAAAACACTTTTTATTAAAACAGTTTTTATAAAAACTGTTTTTTACAAAAATCTGTTTAATAAAACAGTTTTTAATTAACAGTTTTTATAAAAACAGTTTTTATAAAAACAGATTTTTTTAGATAAATTATATAAACAGTTTATATAAAAACAGTTTGTATAAAAACAGTTTTTGGAAAAACAGTTTATCTAAAAACAGTTTATAATATAAAAAAAAATTTATGCTTATACTATTATAAAAAACAGTGTTTCGTCCAGTTTTTTTCGGGATTAAATTTAAATGTTTAATATTTTGTTAATGGATATTACGGAAATTCTATTTAAACGTGTTAAACTATTTTTGGAAGTTTAACACGAGGGGCTATTTATTTGAACAGTTTTTTTTAAATATTAACCTAAATTAAATATTTTCGGAAATTAAATTTAAAGTAGTGCATATGTATAGAGAGGCATGCAAATCAAACACTAAACATATATGTTAAACATGATACTAATTGTATAAGCACGCAATAGTTCGAAAATATATTATTCATGCATATGAACATATATTAAACATAAAATAATCTACATTTGAACATATATTAATCATGCATACGAAACATATAAAACGAAATTCTCATGCAAAACTACAAATCATGCATATAATAAATCATACATACAACTTTTGAAGATTACAAAATGATATGAAACTAAAAATCATGCATATAATAAATCATACATACAACTTTTGAAGATTACAAAATGATATGAAACTAAAAATCATGTATCCTATCATGCATTTGAGTATACAATCATGCATTTTTGGATTTTTTTTATCAAATATTAGCAAATAAGATGAAGGGAACACATAACCTTGACTGAGAAAAGAAGGGGCGGCGACGGACGACGGCGGACGACGGCGGACGACTGGTTGTGGACGACGGCGGAAAGCTAGGCGGCAACGGCGGATGCTAGGCGGCGAGGGCGGCGGCACTATCAAACTGGAAGAGAAGGAAGAGAGAAGGAAGAGGTAGTTTAGGGTTTGAGAAATCTGGGGTGCGTAGGATTTTTCTAAAAAACGCTAAGTGTTTGTTTTATATAATTGTTTAGTCACGGTCATAGTCACGGTGCTGACCGTGACTAAACCCTTCGTAATTGACGATGTCAGCGAGGCGGTCAGAGCCGCTCTGACCACAATAGTCACGGTCAAAGCCGTGACTATAACCGTGACTGTTTTTAAAATTTGAAAGTAGTCACGGTCATAGTCACGGCAATGACAGTGACTATTGTAGTCAGCGCCCCTCTGACCGTCAGCCCTGACTTCGGCATTTACGAAGGGTGTAGTCACGGTCTTGACCGTGACTACAACCGTGACTATTTAATTTATAATTTCATTTTCCTGCCACCCAAGCATTTTATGCTAAAAAATGACTAATAAAGAACCAATTGACTGAGATATGATGCGTACAAGAATGTGTCGTCTGAAACTATGTACACAACTTATTGAACCGAAAAATGAATAAGGTGTTGTTCTGTTCGTCTTTGTGTTAGTTATTACTTATTGTTTATTCTTATTTTATTCAAATCAGATCAGATCAGAAAAATTCAGACATGATTTATTAATAATAATAATAATAATAATTATTATTATTCTTATTATTATTATTATATCGTTATAATAATATTAATTGTGTTCATATTACTATTATAATATTATAAATAATGTTAATATAATTATTAACATTATTATTATTATTATTATTATTATTATTATTATTATTATTATTATTATTATTATTATTATTATTACTATTGTAATTATATGAATAACTATTAATACCATCGTAATTGTAGTGTGGACTGTGGAGTATTAAATAAACTGCTTTGAATTTATGTGGTATAGAACAGATTAAGGAGTAATTATTTTACAAACAATAATGATGAAAGAAATTATCAAATAAACTTGGAGAAATTATATCACAAAATTGAAATTACAACAGCACAATTACTCGCTGTCAGAATCGTTATTTTCTACATATATAGTGTCTTCTTCTGTATCTGAACCGTCTATCCATTCACCTTCTTCCTGATATTGAGCATTTTGTTGTGCTACATACATTTCCTCAATTTCGCGTTCAGATGGAATGGTTAGGTCCGGAAGGTGCGTTTCTGGCATGACTTCAACACGTCCGCCATTTGGATCACTTAATTGGACGTTATAGTTGACCGTCTCAACAATAGGCGGAGGTTGGAAAAATTGTTGCTGAAAAGCATCTAGATCAACGTCCTTGTGTTGAGTTTGTGATTTTATTTTGTTCGGACGGACAGGACATGCACACACCCAAGGATTCTGTGTCCGCCTTGTTGAAGGATATTCTGCATAATAAATCTGCGCTGCTTGTTGGGCGAGTATGAAAGGCTCATTTTTCGGGTACACACGAGAGAGGTTGACGTCAATCATATTATACTTCGGATTTTTGCGCACGCCACGTGTGGGGTCGACCCATGTGCAACGGAACAGAACGCATGTGAATTTTTTCGCACCAGAAGGCATCTCAAGTTCCAGAATCTCCTGCAGGACACCAAAAAAATTGGTTTCCGAGTTATCATAACCGATGGTCGGGACACATAACCCGCTGTTCGTTGTTGGTCGGCCCTCTCCGTAATCGGCTGTGTGATATGTGTAACCGTTTATCACATATTGCCGCCACACTTTGGCACTGGCACCTGGGCCCCACACTAATGATACTAACAAAGGGTCGACAATCCCACGACTATTGATCTGTAAATATAAACATAATAATAACATTAGGTAAACATTAGGTAATATATATAATTAATGTGTGTATATATATACCTGATACTTGTACCAATTTACAAAATCAGAGTCCACCAACGCATAAATTTCATCCTCAGGAAAGGCTGATAAAGAAGCTCGGAATTCACTGTGAAGTCAAAAAAAAAAAAAAACTATAAATTAACTACAAATATAATTTATAAGTATTACAATTATAACTACAAATTTAACTTATTGATAAAACGGTGAGATTTCTGGACAATTCATGAGGATATAAGTATGCGCAATTTGCAATTCCCCACCCAGGATGTATCGTTGTGTCGCAGCACCTTTACCTCTGCCTGGGTAATTGAAGATTGAAACTACATTTTCATATAAATCCTCGCCAATGTCATCGTTCCGGGCAGGTCTCTTCCTTCTGGTGATGACGTCACGCTCGAAGTAAAAAGACGAGAACGTTGAGATTTCTTGTTGAATATACGCTTGACAAATTGAAGCCTCAACGTGTGCCTTGTTGGTCACTTTCTTTTTCAGCTCTCCTAGAAATCTGCAATAATGTAATAATACACATGTTAACAGTTATTGTGAAATAAATATTTTTTTTTAAATGAAATTGTGACTAACCTTTCAAATCTGTACATCCACCGATAGAAGACGGGCCCAGCAATCAAAGCCTCATACGGAAGATGTATTATGAGATGTTCCATTGTATCGAAAAACGATGGTGGCATTATTTTTTCCAGATTACACATCAGAATGGGAACAGACTCTTGTAGTCTCCGGAGGGATGCCGCATCCAAAACGCTGGAACATATCGATTGAAACAACAAACTGATTTCAGTAATGCAGGACCATACGTGTTCAGGGAGCATCTCTTTTAGTGCAATTGGTAGAAGTCTTTGCATTATTACATGAGCATCGTGAGTTTTCATGCTCGCCGTCGTGGTAAGTTTGTTCATGTCTACGCATCTAGATAAGTTGGAGCAGTAGCCATCTGGAAACTTCTGAGACGCAAGCCATTTTAATATTGCTGCCTTTTGTGGTTCTGTGACCTGGTAGACTGCTTTTGGAACTTCCTTGCCCTGATATTCTAGATCAACAGAAAGTTCGGGTCTATCACACCAAATAGTCATATCTTTCCTAGCTGCAAGACCGTCTTTAGTTTTGCCTTTCAAATCCATCACTGTGTTAAATATATTGTCAAAGACGTTCTTCTCAGTGTGCATGACATCTAAATTGTGACGGATGAGAAGGTCTTTCCAATAAGGCAACTCCCAGAATATGCTCCTCTTTGTCCACTTATGGGTATCACAATACCCATATGGCTCTTGGTTTGGCTCTTCCATAGCCGTAGGAAAACGTCGAACCCGGTTATAAATTTCTTCACCGGTCAATCTCGGGGGTGGGCTCTCTCGTACCGCTCTGCCTCTAATGAAAGACTTCTTGTCCTTTCGATATCGGTGCCTTTCCGGGAGAAACTTGCGGTGACAATCAAAGTAACTTCCTTTTTTGCTGTAACTGAGCCAGTTGGCACCTGATTTCTCCATGCATATCGGACATCCCATCAGACCGTGTGTGCTCCATCCCGAAAGCATGTCATAGGCAGGGAAGTCGCTAATGGTCCAAATGATGGCAGCTTTCATGATAAACATTTTATCTGATGAAACATCATAAGTTGGTGTACCAACGGCCCACAGTTCTTTCATCTCCTCAATAAGGGGTTGAAGATAAATGTCTATCTTTCGCCCAGGATCCTTGGAACCCGGACAAATTAAAGACAAAAAGATGAAATGACTTTTCATGCACATGTCGGGAGGGAGATTGTAAGGAGTTAACATGACCGGCCAACATGAATAGTTCTTGCCAAACCTGCCAAAAGGAGCAAATCCATCTGAGCACAATCCCAGCCGCACATTTCGTGGCTCCATAGCAAACTGAGGATGACAGCGGTCAAAGTGTCTCCAGGCTTCACAGTCCGAAGGGTGAGCCATCATACCCTCGTTGGTTTCGTGCTCAACATGCCATGTCATGTGTTTCGCAGTAGCAGTCGAAGCGTACATCCTTTGCAGTCGAGGAGCTATTGGGAGGTAATACAGTTTAGACAGTGCAGACCTATGTCGTGGTTTCTTTTTACCTTGCCGAACAGGTTTGTATCTGTCTCCACCACAGAACTTGCAGAACTCAAGTGCCTCATCCTCCTTCCAGAACAACATACATCCTTCCGGGCACGCATCAATTTCAACACAAGGTAGCCCCAACTTAGACATTAACTGCTTCATGTGGTAATATGAATCGGGAAGGATATGATCTCGCGGTAGCATCCCTCCTACTGACTGCAAGACTCTATTCATGCAAGTTTCAGGGAGACTGTATTCGGCTTTTATGTTCATGAACTCAGTAACAGCGGATAGCTGAGAGTATCCCTCACAATCAGCATACAGAGGTTGGTCGGCAGCTTTTAGAACATCCTGAAATCTCTCAGCCAAACCTTCATCCACATAAGGTTGATAAAATGTCGGATTTTCATCCGCATCTGGTTGATACGAGGTTGAGGCTTCAGGGTAGTCGTTAGGTGGTTGTGGGGGGTTCAACTGAGACGGTACACCGTATGCGTCATATACCATTTGTTGGTCCCACCTCATTTCAGCACGGTCTCCCCACGCACTCATCTCTGGAGGGACGTAACGAGACGAACCTACCGTTTGTGGTATAACAGATGGATCCAAAGGTTCGCCGTGAGAAGTCCAATTATAATAATTGGGAACAAAACCGACCGCGTACAAATCATACCCAACTTCGTGTGGGTCTTTAAATTTGAGATTTTTACACTTTGAACATGGACATCTTATTTTATCACCACTCATATAAGCCGGATGTTCAAATGCAAATTCAATAAATTCCCCGACTCCCTCGAGAAAATTTGATTGCATTCCGTACAATACCGCATCTTTATCATACATCCAACTTCTATTTTGTTTATACATTATGCCTGAATATTATAATAAAAAATTATATGAAATGCAATGCACACAATTTTAAGTAATTTATTTCACTAAATATAATCAACTAATTTTCACTAAATTAAATGAAATGCACAGAATTCACAACAATAATGCACAAAATATACGTCCCCTTATGCACAATAATGCACATAATTTCACTAAATTAAACATACGTTTAAATAAATTTAACTAATTCATTTAGTTAAATTTAACTAAATTTAACTACTTAATTCCGTCCCCTTTTAGTGCATCACTACGTATAAACCTACGTTTAGCTAACTAATTTAACTTAATTAACACATCAATAGCTACGTTCAAACTTAACCTACGTTTAGCAAACGAATTTGAATTAAATTATTTTTGTAAACCTACGTTTAAACCTACAATAAATTATTAAGTTAATGACATTTAATCTTATTAGTAATACACAATTAACAATTCACTAAATTAAATAATATGACCAAATTCAACCCAATAATTTGAACATGTATATAAAGTCATTTGAATTAATAAGCAATACACAATTCACAATAACAATTCACAATTCACTTAATTAACACATTACTAATGTACGTTATTTGAACTAATTTCACTTAACATAAACATCATTACGTTTTAAACTACATTTAGCTAACTAATTTTAAATAAATTATTTTATAAACCTAAAAGTTTAACTAATTCTAATTTATGACATTACTACGCTTATAGTTAAAACATGTTGTTAATTAATTAACAACCTCACTAATTTAATAGTTTTAATAATTTAAATTGAACCAACTAAGTCTAAATAAAAATTATAATTCAAATAACATACCTTATCTGCATAAACAGGGAAAATGATAGAAGATAGACTACATCCTTCGATCTTTCAAACGGATACTGTATATACTGGGAATGAATTGGCGTGGTTCTGCTGAATGAGCTGCTCCTGCATATATAAAAAATTTAGTCACGGACTTAGTCACGGATTTGTCCGTCACTAAGCAAAACCGTGTCCAATACGCGTCCAACACGTGTTAATGACGTCTAAATGACGTGTTAATCAAAGTAGTCACGGAACTAGTCACGGATGTGGCCGTGACTAAGTCATCGGGATCAAATAAGCTTCGCCGGAAACGGAAACGGGCCTATCGGAGGACTTAAGTCACGGGCGAAGACCGTGACTAATTTTAGTCACGGCCATAGTCACGGTCAAGACCGTGACTATTTTTTTTTTAAAAATTCCGTGACTAGTCCGTGACTAAACTAGTCACGGACCAAATCCGTGACTACGGTCCGTGACTAAACGCGTGTTTTTTTGTAGTGGTATGAGTATCGTCTCCACAGAGACGGAAAAATGGAATCAGGAATTAACTAAATTCACCGATTAAAATAAATAAATAAAATGCAATTGTACGAGATTTGATTTTTTCGAAATTAAACCAATGCAAATAAGCAGCTAAACTAATGGGTTCTTTCTAATTAATGATGATAGGGAACAAAGATTGATTCCAGGGTAATCAGATTTCAGGGCTGATCCGACTTAATCACATGAAAATTATTTAATTGAGCAACGCTTATCAATACTAAGTTCTTACCGCTCTCGCGGCGTAGAGTGCAATAATTTAGGGAAACATGTTGATATCTCTTGCGGCAAATTACTAAATTATTGTCAAAACGAGCCCTTAACCGTTACTAATCTCTTAACGGACGATTAAGTGTGTGTGAAAGTGTCCTATAATAAATTAGATCTCTCTTAATTTATCGTATGTGCAATTATAATCCTAGCAGTCATTCTAGGTTACAAAAGATATCAGTTAAATTATTCAAACACAAATTAAATTAAGATCATGTAATTAATCCATCAAGAAAGTAACCCTAGAACATGATTAACCCCTTCATCAATCCGAAATCCCTAATTAAAACTTCTCACAATTCCTAATTGAAGAATCAACAGAATTGGGATGAAAAGAATTAATTGTCATTAACTAAAAAGATGGAACTTACGAAGAATCCCAAAATCTTGATGAACAATGCTGAAAAGCTCTCACAATTTCGTAATAGGGTTTATCTCTATAAGCTCCGTTACGAAAAACAGGCAAATAAGGGCTGATTAAATAAAAAAAAACATAAAAAAGTGGCCGAAAATCGACCTGCACGGTCGTCCACACGACGTGCAGCCTATCGTGCGGGTGCGCGTAAAAATTTCACCATCTCTCTCATCTTCTGCCCGCACGGTCCAACCGTGCGGGTACTTCTGCAGCTAGTTCTGAACTGCGAGGCGTGTGGTTTAATCCGCGGGGTACGCTGATCTCTTTTTGACCATTTTCTTGCTCTTTTCTTCCTCATTCGCTCCTAATCGATCTCATCTTCAATCTTTGACCTCTTTTGAGTTTTGACTCAAACTATGCTCCTTAATCGTCTCGTGGACCTCCGATACTTCTTGTCATCTCTCGAAAGCGTTCCAAATCTTCTCAAATTATATTCAAACGCCGATGTCGGGTCCAAATTCCTAATTTTCTCAACAAACGCAAACCAAACCCGGTAAACCGTGACTTGAACTTATTAACACTTTTGTGACTCATATATATTAGGAAAAGTGACAAAACTCAATTCTAACGCGCATCAAATGCGTGTTGAATTTTAACTTATCAATTAGCAGAAGAAGTAAAAAAAAGTGCATTACTTTCACTCCTTTAACTTATTGTCATTGATCACCATACTCAAGTTATATCTAGAGAAGAAATCAAAGACAACTTACAGGTAAAGTAAAAAACTAAAGCCTGGTTTGACAATCCGTGGTTAGCTATTAGATGTTAGATGACTGTGATAGCGGTTTGACAATAACTGGTTGTACTAACTATTTTGGTTGACTGATTATGTTAGCTTGTTGTTAGAACTGTTTGGTAAAATAACTGGTTAAGAATAGCTGTTAGAGTGTAAAAAGACTTATAGAAGCATTAGTTTTTTTTTTGTTTTTTTAGGAATTGATTTTAACGACAAACGAAGGTTTCAGATAATCCTCGGCTTCTAAAACGAGCGATGATGGATGTTTTACAATGATGATCAGTCGTCTGCCATTTTTAGTTGTTGGGAAAACTGTCAAATATGTCCTCGAACTTTCATAAAAAAGTTAATTAAGTCCTTATATAGGAGACTTTGTCCGGTCGTCGCGATTTGGGGCGGTTCCCGGTAGAATTTTTTGATGAAATTTTTTGAGCATCTTATTCATCAAGCCTAGTTTACTCATACCAAAATTCAGCTAAAAATTTAATCGGGAGCACATTCAAATTAATTCGAGAACGCAAAAATGCGCAGTTATCTTCCAGAATTAATTTGAATGTGTTCCCGATTGAATTTTTAGCTGAAATTTGGTATGAGTAAACTAGACTTGGTGAATAAGATGATCAAAAAAATTCATCAAAAAATTCCACAGGGAACTGCCCCAAATCGTTACGGCCGGACAGAACTTCCTATAGAAGGACTTAATTGATCTTTTTATGAAAGTTCGAGAACCTATTTGACAGTTTTCCCTTAATTGTTTGATCAATACAAAGTATCCCGTAAAAAGTAAAGGTAGTGATGTTACACAGATTTGAGAGAAAAATAGAACTAGAGATTTAAAAGCAAATCTGAAGAGTTATCAGACTTATCAGACTTATCAACCAATTTTTTCATCAAACACGTAACTTTTGCTTTCGCACGTTAAATTGTGTAATAAGCCGAAAATGTAAAGTTAGAATTATTTTTCTAACTGTATTTGCTGAAGTTACCGTATATGACCATTTTAGCTATTTTACATATAATGTTTCTTTATTTTATTAATAAAATATATTTTAAAACTATTTTTTTCTTAAATCAGTAGAATCAGCCACTTCAGCCAGAACTTCATAAATTGCAGCAGAATCAGCTAAATCAGTCGATTTTCGTGCTATCAAATGGGCTCTATATTAGGCTAAAATATTAAAGGAAAGAATTCCACTTTTGGTCACACAACTATTATGTCACTTCCACATTTCTCCCTTAACTTTCCATTTAACCACATTTAGTCCGTGATTTTTTCTCTTTCACCACCCGTCGTCCTTCCGACCACAACTCAAGCACATTGTTACCAGAAATGCATTTAAGAATAAATATTAGGGGCATTGTAGTAAATGTATGTTGTTAAAATGGTCACCTTCTAAATTAACTTGACTTAATGCGTAGTTAATACGTCGGTCTCATTAATATGTGGTTGAGAGGGAGAAGAGGTCGGTTGTTAGGGAGAGGGAGACCGACATATTAACTATGTATTAAGTCAAGTTAATTTATAAGGTAGCCCCTTTAACAACATACATTTACTAAAATGCCCTCAATATTTCTCCATAAAGGTCTTTCCGGTTAAAATGTGTCTGAGTTGTGGTCGAAAGGACGAAGGGTGGTGAAGGGGAAATGGTCACGGACTAAATGTGGTTAAATCAAAAGTCAAAGAAGAAATGTGAAAGTGACATAATAGTCATGGGACCAAAAGTGGAAATTTTTCAATATTAGAGCGAGGAAAGGAGATTGAATTGGTTTGTAACAATAAAAAAAGGATCTAAAGTCCAACTATAAACTCATCTGATCTATATACTATTGTATTCGGATAATTAGTTACATGATTAATTTTTCCTATTTCAACAAATGAGCACTAAGATGTTTCCCAATCAGGCATCCCACTATTTCTTTTTCAATTTTGAAACTTATTTATACATGAATACAACAAACAAAGAAAAAATAGAAAAAATAAATAGAGGAAGCAGAGGTGTTGGAGGAAACGAGGAAGTGCGTGTAATAAGGGTTTGTTTGCAAACACTTTGCTTGTGGCTTTTTTTTAAGAAAAAATCACTTATTTTATCAAACACTACCAACTTTTACTTTCTCGATTTTCGTATAGAATCTACTTTTTATTTTTTTGTATTACACAAAAAACAATTATTTTACCACACTATCAACTTTTGTGTTTGCTTTTCTTTTACTTATCTTCTTGCACTGTAATTTTTACTTTATTTATTGAATAAAATCGTTTTTCTTGGCAAAAAAAAAACGCACTATCAACTTTTACTACTAATCACTTTTTCCAAAAAAATGTTTTTATTTAAACACAAGCACTTGCAAACAAATCCTAAAAAGGATAGAGACAGAAGAATGTGGAGCAGCCATTTACCAAACAATAGTTTTAACTGTTTAGATGGTCAAATTCATTAAATGTAGTTAATTAAAAAAGCCAAAAAATGGCTGATCAACCATTTGCCAAACATGGCCTAAAAAAGAAAAGAAATGGATTCATAATACACAAAATAAGAATGGCATGATAGGCTTCATAATATGATATTCTAATAATGAATTAATAAGTGATTTACCTCTTAATAGTTAATACGTACGAGTAGTATATTAGAGTAGTATACACTTCATGATATCATATACTCCGTACTACGTATTATGGGGGTGTTTGGATCTGATTCTCAAAACTGATTCTGCTCCTTCAAGGAGCAGAAACACAAACTGGAGTGTTTGGATGAAATTCCAGAAGCACTTCTGGTGCTCTAATTTACTCCCAGAATCAATTTTTTTAGAAGCTGGGGTGTACCAGCTTCTGAAAACTGATTCTGATTCTGCTTCTGTTTTAAAAAAGAAGCAGAAGCAGAATCAGTTCCAAACACCCCTATAATAGCAATAACTAATACGTATTGTAATAGCAATAGCTAATAAGTGATTGATGTATCTTTTCGTCTATGAGAACATCTTGGAGGAAAATCATTTACTTGGGACGGCCCGATTGCGTACTGCTCTCAACAAGAGCACAATCTTATCGTCCAAGTGCATATTGGCATTGTTCCGAAGGAGTTTGAAATGTTAATTTCCATCCATTTGCGATTGAATTGAATAGATTGAATACAAAATACGACCCTGACAGAAAAGTAAAACAACATAGAGATTAAATGTACTAGTTTATAATAGCCTAAGTGCCTAAGTTTATAATTTTTGGATTTTAAAAAGAAAGTTTGGACGAAATTCAAATTGCTTATTGAATAGTTAAGCTAAAACAAAATGTTACATACAAATATAAAAATACAGGTTCATGATAGAATACTAACCAACAATTGTGAGATTCATTGAGATGACTAGTATATTAAATACCTGGCAAATAGAAAAAGCGAACGTTGTTGAGATAGTGGGTATATAAGCTTAAGTCACCTCATAACATGAAATTAAGCAAAGCTACATTAGCTAATTAATAATAGCGTATTATTATTAGTATTATTAAGGACTTATGTGTAATTATTTATTCCATGATTAGTATAAATACACCTCTAGGGCTACCACATTGGTAAGCCATTATTCTCAAATATTATTATTTCACATGGTATCAGTCGCATAGGTTCCCTAAACCCTATTTTCTCAAAATGACGACGTTCGTTTCCTCTTCATCGGCGCCCACACCTTCGGTGCAGCCGCACACCTCCAGGCCGGAACTCACCACTTCCGCTATACCTTCTCTCTCGGCGCCTGTAACTACGGAGCTGCCATCGTCCTCGGGTGTCCTCATGTCGCCCGGCCTTTCCTCGTCCAGGTTGCAGATACCCCCTTTGTCTTCATACAACTTGTTTAATAATAATAATACGCTATTAATTAAGAGTTGGGTGAGAGGAAGGGAACTCTAGATAGAGATGAACAAAGGAATTTCAAATAGATCAAATATAATAAAAAACTTGCGAGACTAGAGGAAGGGTAATCTTAAATCTGATAGAGTTAAGCAAATGGGCCTATATTTATACATAAAATGAGCATATGCCTATATAGTTGCCTGCAAATGCCCTTTGAATTTGGCGCAATACTTAGTTGAGTTCATAATTAGTACTACTCGTTTATTTTGTTGTGTAACTCGCATTGTTTTGTGGTGTACTACTAGTTGAGCATCAGCCAGTTTTTCGCAGTATGCCAAGGTAGTATATATTACTATACACATAAGCATTATTATCTTTGTCCCATTTAGAATGAGATATGAGGAAGTGATACAACTGATAAGAAAAGTTAAGTTGTGTGAGTTATATTGAATTGATAAATTATAAATAAATCAAGAATGAATTGCAATCATACAAACATTACCAAATATAATATTAGACACTTAATGACAAATATAAAATGTAAAATGGGACAAAGATAGACAGATGGAATAACTCTTTTTCACACAAAAGTTTGTAGAAGATAGTGCGATTGCATTGTATTGTTGCATTTATTAAGGTAAAATAAGATGCACCCCATAATAAACATGTGAACGTTATCACTAGCCTAATTTCGGCAAATTATACCGTGGGATCGGCCCACCATGCGCATGGTGTGCTGATCCCAAAACGACAAAGTTTTGTTAATTAAAAAGAAGAGCAAGTCGAGGAAACGAGTTCCCTTCATTTGGAATTAAAAGGTCGCCGTCGTTGGAGACCGGCGCACCCCAGAATGAGTTCCACTCCAGCCACCGCAAATCCACTCTGTTGTCATGCCTATGTTGATGCGCCTTTGCAAATCTACTCCGGATTGAGATCCGTCCAGCCACCCGTTCGTAGCATCCCTTTGTTTAACCGACATAGATTGATGACAGGCTCCTTTGTGTAGCAAGAGTTGTGTGGCTGTCTATGGCTTTGTAAACCATGTACGAAGTAATGGTTGTTAAAACATCCTCTCAGAATATGGGGATAGAATGAAAAAAGAATTACATTTCACTTACACTAGAATTACATTTCATTTTGACTAAAGTTACATTTTGTATTACACGATTTCATTTCAATTTTTCTCAATAAGTTACATCTTGATTTACATTTGACATACTGCGAGTTACACCACAAAACAATGCGAGTTACACAACAAAATAAACCTCTCTTATTCCATCAAAAATGATTTTCTTATTAAAAATCATTTTAATGGACCTAATACTATAAACAAAACATATGCAGTATTTATGTAAAATAATTGGACAATTAGACTCCTTTTTTCCATTAAACATGAGTTACATTTCAGGGCACAAGTTACATTTGTTGTTAACTGAAGTTACATTTGTAGCAACACGAGTTACATCTAATTATGCACAAGTTACATGACTAACATCGTTCATGATACCGGGGCGAAAAAAAAGGTATTGTTCACGCGTTTTTTTTTAAATTGATTAATACTATGTCATTTTGTGTGTGGAGCATGGTGTTTACCGTGGGATGATCCCACGGTATACGAACTGCCTAATTTCATGGGACATCTGCACATCTAAACAAAATCCAAGACACATGTGCACATCTATTGATCTAAACAAAAGCCACGTCACATCTGCACATCTAAACAAAAGACAATGGTCATTTTATTTTACTCATTTGTGCTCAAAAATAGTTCTCTCGATGAAAGTATTCGTTGATTTTTTTCTCTTGTTTGTTTATAATAGAGATTGTATTTGTAATTATATTTATCATACATATGACACTCATCTAAACGAAAGTCGATGGTCATTGTATTTCTCGGGATAGTATGGGTCCTTACCAGTTTGTATTTTTCAACATGCCAATCTTGTGTGTAGTGGTGTATAGACCAGCGACTGAAACTTAGTGGGTTTTAGAAACGACTCAAGTTTACTTTTCTCACTTTTTTGACATTTGCAGTGGGTCGTTGGGAGTGCATGATTAGTTTGCGAATTTGGAATCACCTGATATAGAGAAAAATGATGAAATGGTTGCACGGGCCGCGACACCAGTTTAAATTAGGGGGATTTCATTCTTGCATCCGTACAAGGCCGGTTCAAATTTAGATTTGAGGGGAGGCACTTCTTTTTCTCTAGGCGAGGGCAGCGAGGTCATGGTTGACTAGTGTGGGTTTGGCGGGACTTTTCCCCATTTCGAGAAGGATCTATGGCATGAAAACGGACAAGATATTTAGACTCGTACTGTTAGGGACAAAGAGATTTTTTGCATCCCTCATATGGTTTTGATATTTTATTAATTGAAAGTGAATCTTTCCGCTTTTCTATTTTTGATTGCAACAATACTCATATATCTGAATGAAAGCATGAAATTACGTCTGCGGTTAATCTTGATTAAAAGAGGGTGGGTTACTCGGCTGAACGGCTCTAATCTCAAACGTCTTTATGATAATTGGTGTTGCACTAGGTTTGATTTGAAGAATTCCCTCTCTATACTTTATGATGCTAATTTGTTTGGTGGTTTACCCCGCATCATTGAAAAAGGTTGTGACTTTTTATTTATACCAGAGGGGAGGAATGAATGTAGGTTTAACCTTTTTCTGTCAGGGATTACACGAGGACTTACCTTAATGAAATAAATCGCAGCCAAGCACACAACTCGAGTGATTGAACCATCTTCATGTGAGGGTTTGTCAGTTAACATCCACTCCAACTTTGATGGAGACTTTTTTATGAGGATCACTCGCATCATAGTGAATTTTCTATTTCAAGAACTTTGTTACAAATTGATGTTGAGCATTATGCATCTGTTGAGAAAGCTCTAGGGTTGAATTCTACTTAGGACCTCTATTGCTCTGAGCTAACAACCGACGCTTCAATAACAAATATTAAAGATTTCTTTCAAACTACTATGTCTCATGGTGTGAAATTACCCTCTCAAATTTTAATCAAAGAATTCAAAAAAATCTAGTCTCTTACTCTCTTCTATGGGTAATCGAGACATTTTGGATAAAGGTCTTGTTGATGAAGATAAACATATTGAGTATGCATACCCAATTGTCAATTTTTTGAACGACGTCTTCTTACGTAGGGTGATGTGAGTTTTCTCGCACTTAAAAATTGTTAGATTATATATAATCATACATGGATAATATTTAATATAATAAATATTATATCATAAAATGGAAGCTTACATTATTTGGAGGCCAAAGGCCCTATTTATAGATAAGGAAAGAGGGGGAGGGAGTAAACACTTACGGTGTGGGACAAACATAAGCAAACAAAAGGAAAGGAAACAACAATACAAAAGGCTAATATATCAAATGCTAACATCCCCTCTCAAACTCGCAATGGTGACGTGAGTAACATTGAGAGTTTGCTAAGAAAGAACCGGTGACGCTGGAGAGTGTGTGCCTTTGTAAAGAAATCTGCAAGTTGCATCGAAGATGATACAAAAGGCAAAGTGAAAGTCCCTTTCTCCAGATGATAACGTGTAATATGACAATCAATCTCAATGTGTTTGGTCCGTTCATGAAAGACAGTGTTGTGCGCAATATGAATAGCACTCTTATTATCGCAATACATTGGTGTTGGATCATTGCAAGATACGCCCATATCAGCTAACAACCATCGTAACCATACAATCTCACAGGTAGTAGAAGCCATAGCACGATACTCTGCCTCAGTAGAAGAGCGAGAAACAACATCTTGTTTCTTGCTTTTCCATGAAATCAGAGAATCACCTATGAAAATACAGTAACCAGTAGTGGATTTACGATCAGTTTGATCACTCGCCCAATCAGCATCAGAGAACACACGAAGCTCCAAATCTGAAGTAGACGGAAACAGGACACTTTGATAAAGTGTTCCCCTCAGGTAATGAAGAATACGCATGACTGCGGCCCAATGAACAGAGGTGGGAGCACAAACAAACTGGCTGACAATGTGAACAACATATGCAATATCGGGACGCGTAATGGTAAGGTAAACCAAACTGCTCACAATAGACCGATTCAAAGTGGGATCACTGAGAGGTTCCCCATCAGTAGGGGTGTAACGAACATTGACCTCAAGAGGAGAGTCAACACTACGTGTATCTGTGAGGCGTGCTTGTTCAAGAATATCCTTGGTGTACTTAAACTGAGAAAGTAGATATCCCTTATCAGAATAAGCAACCTCAATACCCAAAAAGTGGCGAAGATACCCCAAATCTTTCATCTCAAACTGACGAGACAAAGTATCCTTCAGTAGTGAAATACCATGGACATCATCACCTGTAATGATCATATCATCAACATATAACAAGAGTAAGATATAACCCGCAGGAGAGGATCTAACAAATAATGCCGAGTCGTTAGTACTCTGAGAAAATCCAAGTGATAACACAACAGTGGAGAACTTATCGAACCAGGCTCTTCGGGCTTGTTTGAGGCCATACAGAGCTTTCTTAAGTTTGCATACATGCCCTGGTATATGAGAAACACCCGGTGGTGGTGCCATGTAGACTTCCTCCTTAAGATCCCCATTCAAGAATGCATTTTTAACATCCATCTGTAAGATAGTCCAATGGCGGACTGAAGCAACTGCAATGAGAACTCGAACTGTGGTCATCTTAGCTATTGGGGCAAAAGTCTCCTCATAATCCATGCCATACTCTTGAGCAAACCCCTTAGCAACTAAGCGGGCTTTATATCGCTCAATAGAAGAATCAGACCGCCTTTTGATTTTGTACACCCATCGACAACCAATAACCTTCTTACCAGAAGGTGGAAAGACCAAATCCCAAGTACCTGTCTTGTTCAAAGCAGACAATTCTTCTTTCATAGCCTCTTGCCAAAGAGGATCACGTGCTGCCTCAGAGTAGGATGTGGGCTCACAAACAGAATCAATATTGACAAGAAATGAAGCAAATGATGGAGAATAGCAAGAGTAATCAAAATCAGAAACCTGGGTGGATCGACGTGCTCGTCTAGGGTAGCGAGGTGGATCTGGATCAGCAATTTCATGGGGTGGATTTGGATCCGCAATCACAAGATGATCATGGGCAGTCGTAGGGGGGAGGTGGTATCTATGTTATGAGACCTGCAAGAAATGTTAGGAGAAGTAGCAGGTGTATGCATAATATCAGAGTCAGTGCTGAACGGATCAATCTGAAGAATATCATATCTCGACATGTTATGAGATACGGGTGGGATGGAGAAGAAAGGAACATGCTCAATAAAGGAAACCTTTCGAGAGACATACAATTTTCTCGAAACAGGGTCATAACAACGATAACCTTTCTGCCCAATCCCATACCCAAGAAAAACACAAATAGCAACACGAGAGGATAATTTAGTACGTTCAACATGTGGACGAAGGACAAAACAAATAGAGCCAAACACCCTCAAATGAGAATACAGTGGATTTTGACCAAAAAGCCTAGCATAGGGAGAAATTCCAGAAAATATGTGAAGTTGGAATTCTATTAATACTCCCTCCGTCCCTTATAACTTTGCCAACTTTCCTTTTTTGGTTGTCCCAAAAACTTTGCCACTTTCCATTTTAATCAATCAATTTGTGGCTCATGTTATTTCTCTCTCCTCTGCACAAATCTCTACCACACAGTTTTTACTTTATTATTCTACGTGCCGGTCAAACATGGCAAACCTTTAAGGGACGGAGGGAGTAAGATAAACAGCCGTGAGTACAACTTCCCCCCAAAATTCACTGGGGACACTAGCTGACAAGATCATAGACCTGGCAGTTTCCACAATATGTCTATGTTTTCGCTCAGCTACCCCATTTTATTGTGGAGTATGAGTATAAGAAGATTGATGTTGTATTGTACCATCAGCTTTGAAAATTCCAGAAAGATCACCACTAGTATACTCACCACCTTAATCAACACGAAAACATTTAATGGTGGTAGAGTGTTGAGTTTTCACATAAGCTTGAAACTCAGCATGAGTATGAATAAGATCAGAACGACGCTTTAGTAAGTAAACCCAACAATAACGAGTGTAATCATCAATAAAGGAAACATAATATTTGGAGCCGCCCTTAGTAGGAACAGGGGCCGGACCCCAAACATCGGAATGAACTAAATCAAACGGTGCAGAGGATGTGGAAGTACTCATATTAAAAGGCAAAGCAGAGAATTTTCCAAGTTTACAACCACTACAATCAGATATATCATCAGAAGGTAAATCACCAAGGAGACCAGAAGTACACATAAAACGCAGGCGAGAGCCCGATACATGTCCAAGTCTAGAATGCCATAAATAAAATTTAGAAGACGAAGCAGTCAAATGAAAAGTAGACAATTTGACAGGCATAGTTGTTGCATGAGTACTAAGATGCAGCTCATCCAAAACATAGAGACCTTTCCCCTTCCTATGCCCTGTCCCAATCACTCTCTTGGATTTTAGATCCTGCACATAACAAGAATCGGGAAATAGCCCAACAAAACATCCAGAATCACATATTTGACCAGCAGAAGCAAGATTCATAAGCAATTTAGGAAAACAATAAACATCAGATAGAGATATAGTGGGAGTACGAACTGTCCCAATGCCAGTTAATGGCATAGGTGTGCCATCGGCAGTCACAACTGTGGTGGATGGGGGATTACCAGACATAAATATGAAATCAGATGGGTTGGGGGACATGTGATTTCCCGCTTTAGAGTCTAATATCCAAGAAGAAGGAGTGATACCTGAGCCAGTGAGTGGTGGTGGGGGGCAAGGAACTGAGAGAGCATGAGACTGAGTAGAATTCTGATATTGCTGGAAGGCAAGGAACTGCTGGAACTGGTCAGCCAAAAAATTTGGACTTGAGTTCCCAATAACTTCAGAACCAGACTGATTCAAGGATGGAACCAAGGCTGCCTGAGTAGGTGGGTGTGGGTAGTGTTTCTGCTGCCCACCATGGTACTGAGTTGTAGGTCTATATCCTTGTGTTCCCACCATGGTTGTGGAGGCTTGTAACCTTTCCCTGACTGTGGAGGCTTCCAACTAGACCCCTTCCGTAGTTCCAGGCATTGATTTTTCTAATGCCCTGGCTGTTTGCAGTAGTTACAATTACCAACAGAGGAAGTTTTGTACTGATAAATAGGAGCTGCAAGGACTGGGGCAGAAGGAGGAACTGCCAAGACAGATGTGGAAGAAGGATGTGCTCCCTTTTAAGTCTTCAAACAAGTTTCTTCGGCCATGAGTTCATTTACCACATCTTCAACAGATGGCAGCGGTTTACGGTGCAATAATCCCGAATGACAGTTATCAAATTCTAGACGAAGACCCATAAGTAGTTGGACAAGACGATCTTCATCCCTACACTTGATATAAGCATCACAAGCTTAACTCAACAGATTCTGTCAATGCTAATTGATCCCAAAGAGCTGTCATTGCACAAAAATAATCCTGGATCCCCAAATCATTTTATACTAAAGCACGAATTTCAGACTGCAACTGATATTTAACCGCAAAATTGTTTTGCACAAACAGTTTAGACAAGTAATCCCAAATATCTTTTGCAGTTTTGAATTTCGCTAGTTGCACCCCAATTCTCTGTTCAACGGAGTTATTAATCCAAGTAATAATCTTGGAATTATTAGTCTCCCAAATACGAAACAGTTCATCAAATTTTTCGTCTCCTGACTTTGGGCACATACTTTTTGCACAAACGTAATCCCATAGCCCCTTACCCTTCAAGAAATTTATCATGACATAACTCCAATACCCAAAATTCTTCCCATCAAGACGAACACCAATTGACTGCAACGAGTCATCACCACCCGCCATTGCACACAATAATTAAGCAAAAATACAAGAGAAGCGGAAGCAGCGAAAAACCTGAATAGCAACGAGGAAAACACTGGAGAGCATGTAAAGAGATGAAGTTGGATCCGCGTTCGAGTTCAAAATTTTGACTAGCTCCGATACCATGTTAGATTATATATAATCATACATGGATAATATTTAATAGAATAAATATTATATCATAAAATGGAAGCTTACATTATTTGGAGGCCAAAGGCTCTATTTATAGATAAGGAAAGAGGGGGAGGGAGAAACACTTACGGTGTGGGACAAACATAAGCAAACAAAAGGAAAGGAAACAACAATACAAAAGGCTAATATATCAAATGCTAACAAAAATATGTAGCAGCATAGGGTATAAGTATGAGCATCGTCTCCACGGGGACGGAAAAAGGGGAATTAAAAATTAAATAAATTCAGCGATAAAAAGAAATAAAATAAATGCAATTGTGCGAGATTTGAATTTTTGGGAAATTAAAATGCGAATAAAGAAACTAAACTAATGAGTTCTTTCTAATTAATGACGGAAGGGAATAGAGATTGATTCCGGGGTAATCCGATTTCTGGTTGATCGGGCTTAACCACATGAAAATTATTTAATTGAGCAACGTCAATCTATACTAAGTTCTAACCGCTCTCGCGGCGTAGAGTGCAATAATTTAGGGAATCAGACTGATCTCTCATGCGACAGATATCTAAAATTATTGCCATGCATGATGAGCGAGTGTACGGCCCTTAAATTGTTACTAATCTCTTAGCGAACGATTAAGTGTGTGTGAAGGTGTCCTAGAATAAATTAGATCTCTCTTAATTCATTTTACATACAATTGTAATTCTATCGGTCGTTCTTGGTTACAAGAGATATCAATTAAATCATTCATACACAAATTAAATAAATATTCATGTAATTAATCCATCATGAAATTAGTTATACATTATGATTAACCCCTTCATCAATCTCAAATCCCTAATTAAAACTACTCACAATTCATAATTGAAGAATCAATAGAATTGGAATGAAAAGAATTAATAGTCATTAATTAAAAAAGTAGAAACTTACAAATAATCTCAGGGTCTTGAAGAACAAAGAGAAAAAGCACGTATAAATTCGTCCCCAGGTCTCTCTCTAAATTCTGTCACCTTGAAAAGGGGGATTTACAGGCTGTTTAAATAGAAAAAATGAAGCAATTCTGATCGAGAAAGGACAGTAGGAGCGCACGCACGGCTCCTACGCACGACGTGCGTGTCCCAGTGTGTCCAGAGAAAAAAACACGCATCCCGGGGTTTGGCATGGCGTGCCTGACCGGCACAAGGTCTTCGTTGTTTCCTTCAGGGGGCACGGCGTGCCCGACTTTGGGCGCACGGAGTGCGCCTTTAGTTTCCGATTTTGACAATGCTTCCTTCATGAGAGTCGTAGATAATGAAGTTGTCTATCCACCGCAACTTGCAAAACTGGATTTAAATCATTCAATCAAAAGATATGAATAAAATAATTGAAGGTCTCATCCCGAAATCTCAACAACGATCATATGACTTCCTCGTCTGTTTGCCGCTTGTTCCTCTCATATTCTCGTAATGGTGTATTCATATGATTTGTAGCCCATGAAGTTGGATTTCATATGGAACTTGAATCGTGTACGTTGGATGTTTCTAAAAAACATATACTTGAATGATTGACAGAACGTCACCTTGATCGTTGTTTTCAAGCTTTATTCACCTTCTTTTGATCCTGTAGCCAATTCTAGAGCTCTTTTGTCTTCAAAACTTCATCTTTAACACCTCATTGACCTTCAATTCTCTTAATCAACTCTAAAATATGTTTCAACTCTCTTGATTACTTCTCAAATGTCGGTGTCGGGCTTAATTCCCTGATTTTTGACTCCAAAAATAACAAACATGAACCAATGCCCGGTAAAATATAACTTTGAGCTAATAATGAGACTTAGGACACCTTTAAGCTAGGAAAACCATCAAAATCCGATCTCAACACACATCAAATGCGTGTCAAAATACGGACTTATCATACGGTAATCATTTTTCTGAAGATTTGATGGTGCAGGTGTCTTTGACGAGCAGTTCTTTTCACATCCGGGTGATGAATTTATGAGACTCGTATATCATCATTGAAGGATTTATGAGACTCCAATAT
The DNA here is from genome assembly GCA_945859915.1 of Cuscuta epithymum. Lineage (NCBI taxonomy): Eukaryota > Viridiplantae > Streptophyta > Magnoliopsida > Solanales > Convolvulaceae > Cuscuta > Cuscuta epithymum. The sequence continues at coordinate 975,897 of CAMAPF010000974.1, forward strand.
AAATCTAGATATTTGTAACAAAGCTAGGTTGGTCACGAGGAAAAACGGCTCGCCTGCAAAAAATTTGAACACTCAAATTAAGATATACATGAATAAGAATCAATGATCACATCTCATGAGGACCAAATCCCAAACACGGGTAGATTTTGGAAGACTACAAGTCTTGGGATTATTTTGGGAGGAACATTTTGTTTCAGTTCGGATTGGAATTTTGTTTACAGTACTTTGTTTCTATCTTGATGCTCTGTTACTTCTTTTCTTTTTTCACCTTTCATTGTTAGTTGTACTTTCTTTTGCTCTTTATTTCATAAAGTTCTCTTTTCTAGAGGAAAAGAAAAGATACAAAATGATTACTACTAACAAGAGATAATAGGATTACTCTGAAAAATGGATTAATACTCACAACAGCTATTTGGACCGCCGCCTAACTGAATATTGAATAGATAATATGAAAAATAACTGAAGATGAAATTTGAAGATGAAGAAGAAGAGTTAGAGTACGAAAAATGGCTATTTGGACCGATCCAACTCACAACCTTGAATCATTCAGGGTCTCATGAGATATGTAACTAAAAAAGACACAAATCATGTAAAAACATTATGATTAGAGTATTAGAGGATCAAAGTGAAACCAGACGCGGAAGACATACGATCATTGTTGAGATTTCAAAATGATCACATTTAGTTTCCACATTTTAGCCATATCTTTTGATTAAATGATTCATCTCAAATGGTTCATGTTGTGGTGGATAGAAAACTTCATTTTCGACAAATTTTATGAAAGAATTATAGAGAAATTTGAAATGTATAAAATAATACTATTACTAGATTCTTTTTTGAGAATGAGTCTCAATTCATTACGTACTCTATCCCTCCCATAAAACTTCACCAGAGTTGACTTGCATGTATAGTAGATTAATAAAATAAAAACTGTGTATTTGATATTTGTGTCGAGGAGAAAGAAATAACTTTAACTGCATATTTGTTACGTTAAATGAAAGTTTTTTACACGATAAAAAAAAAAAAGTTCCCCAAATTTAATGGGACGGAGGTAGCATATAATAATACCTTTTTTTAGATTTGAGGGGGGCCTAAACCCAATCCTTCCCTCTTTTTAGTCCCCGGCCCACAAATATAGTGCATTTTGCTTTTAAGTCCTTGCAATTGTTTGTTTTGTTTCTCATCCTTGTAATTTATGTTGATTTTCATTTTAGTCCATGACTGATGATAACAAATTCCGTTTGACAGTGAAACAACAACGATTAATATGTTTCCTCTCATTCTTAATCATGTTATTTTATTTTTACTTTTAGAATGTTATTAATACATATTTTTAAAAAATGAATATTTGGCTCTACATTGATTTAACTCTTATATAAGCCTAAAAAATTATAATTACAAAGCTAAATTTAAATGTTTTAGTATATATTATTATGTGACCCACAATAACTCTTTTTATAAATAGAGTGGTCTCGAAGTTAGAAATGGATAAAAAGAAAACAGTCCATATTACAGGGGAAACAAAAAAAAATGTTTTAAACCCATAATGTATTTTATATTTGCAGGGATTAAAAATTTATTTAAACCAATAAAATATTAATTAGAATGAAAGAGTACCATTTACGTGTAGCAAACTAGCAATGAATTAATGATTTTTATTGTTGGGTAGCTGGAGTTTAACTGCCGTGACGGTGGATACGCCAACAATGAATTAATAAATGCACATGCAACATATTAAAATAAAAAAAACCTAAAGAAAAAAAATCAAACCTAAAGAAAGTAAAATAAAATCAGATATATGGATGCACACGCATGTATATTTGACTATTTGTATGGTTTTACACCCGTTTAAGACGCCTAAATCTCTTGATGTATATACGGAGTCCTATAATAACGAAGCATTTCCTAATTTGAAAATGCGTCAAATTTATGTATTGATATGTTTTTACTTATTTTTAGTAGTGCTAGCCTAGACCAAATCAGATCAGGTCGGACCAGTTTAGATCAGACCAGATTTGAATAATTATAAAATACACAGAGACCAAACTTTTACCAGATCAGACTAGACCAGTTCAAATCAGATCAGATCAGACAAGATCATCAAATTTCAGTCCAAGTAAAATCATCTTATAGGGAGTAATATCCTAATTATATATTGTAACACTTTGAAGTAACAAATTTAACAATGTCCAAATAACGTATTTTGGTGTTATATGCATGTAAAGTGTCAGGATTTCTAAACTTTAAAAAAATGTTGATATTTTTATTTTTACTTAACTAACAATTAAATTTATGAGATTTTCCAAAAATATTATTAATATGAATTTTATTTACAAAATTATGACTAATAATTAATATAGAATTAGTTTCATAGTCACTTAAGTATTAAAATTGAATAGAAGTTACTTGAATATAGTTACTAATTATAGTCATTACACTTAAAGTCACAATTTTGTAGACAATTTTATTGTAGTCATATATACGTAATTATTTCTAAATTTATTCTTTCAATGTGATATCTACGTGCTTGATTCATTGTACCCAAGGGATCACCAGGTCCGGCCCACCCCAAATTTCAAATTACTTCTATTTTATGTGTTAAAAAAGAGAAAAATCTTTAAATATATTACTCCTGTTCTATAAAATTATTCCGAGTTTGACTTGAATCAAAGTTTTAAAAAGTGCATGAGAATGAATTGTAAATCTATGGTTGTGTTTCAGTAAGAAAAAATAAATGAATATTAGCCACACAAAATTTTTCAAAAAGGAAAATGAGAAGATTTTTTGGGACATTCCAAAATAATAAGTCTGAAGAATTTTATGGGGCAGAGGGAGTATAAAACTTAAACATAAACAAAGTCCACAATTGAAAGCACAATTATCTTCAAGAATTCATTTGAATGTCTTCTGATTGAATTGTTAGCTGAAACTTGGTATGAGTAAACTAGACTTAATGAATAAGATGCTAAAAAAATTTCATCAAAAAATTCCACCGGGAACCGCCCCAAATGGCGATGGCCGGACAGAACCTCCTATATAAGGCCTTATTTGACCTTTTTTGGTTAGTACGTGTGCTTATTTGCCCCCTGCCCCTAAATGTCCAATAATCATTAGAAACAATAATTTGAATTAGTCCACCTAAGTATTTTCTCTCGCTACGTCACTAGTTATAACATATACTTCATCCCATTCAATGACTCACATACGTTTTGCGATGTTTGACTAATTATAAAGTTAACTGATTCCTATCAATAAGAAGATTATTTTTAGAAAATAAAATTTACATATTCAAAAATTATATTTGAAGTTTTATAAATTAAAGTTGCAAAAAATACAAATTTGATAAAAGTTGGACATATAAAGTGAATGATCGAGTGAGAACAATAATTCACGTTGAACGGATAATAGTGAACGTGAACCTTTAATTGAAACGGAGGTACTGGTAGAGTTTGACGCATTTTTTAAATTATGATTAACTAATACCCAAAATTTATACCTCATGCATACAGTATATCTCCGGGGTTCTGCGCATAACACATTAAACATGGTTTTACACCTGCATGGTTCTGCTGGTACATAGACGTAACTCAATTGGTAGATAGAGAGTGTTGTAAGGGGTATGGTAAATTTGCGTTCGAATTCTTGTAACTGCTATGAGATGTTATTATGTAAAAATGCACAAACAATGTGCAAGTATCTGAATCAGAGCATCACTCACTACACTATCTATCTGTTTGATTAAAGTCTCATTTGCACTCATACATGGGGTGGCCGGGTGGGTCGTCCTATATTTTTTTACGCCTACATGGTTCTGTTGCACATTAATGACAACTAGAGTATACATTAAGTGTGAACACTCAAAGTACCAAACGCAAATCAGAGTCTATCACCCTATCTTTGTTCTCCGGCCGTCAAACGTGGTTACATCATTGTTTTGACGCCTACTAACAGCCGTCGTCACCCTTCCTCTGCCCATCTTCCCATCTAACCGATCATGACTTCAGCTTTAATTGATTTCTAACCAAACCCTGAGCTTACCTCACTCCAGATGACCGGCCATTTCTAAATATATATAGATACCCTTTGAAGCCTAATAACCCTTTCTTTTCCCCATTCACATTCAATCTGCCATTTTTTTCCGTCACCAAATGGACCACCGTGGTGGGTTTTCTTCCGGCGGTGGCAAGAACTCCGGCGAGAAGAATAATAGTGACAATCATAGTATTAAAGAGAGGAAGAAAGAGGTGAAAAAGAGAGTGGCGATAAGGAAGCTATTCTCGTTTGCGGATGGTTGGGACTGTGTTTTGATGTTTGTTGGATTTGTGGGTGCTTGTGTTCATGGGGCTTCTGTTCCTGTCTTCTTTATCTTCTTTGGCAAAATTATTGATATTATTGGGGAGGCTGTGCTTTTTCCTGCTGAAGCTGCGCCTAAAGTTGCTAAGGTATGTATGTGAATATTTAATTTTAATTTATTAATAATTTATAAAATTATTTTCCAAAAAAATAATTTATAAAATTAAAACTATTTTCTCACCCTCGTATTTAATTAAGGTAGATTCTATGGTATACATAAGGTACCGTATCTTTGTCCACAAAGACCAATGAGAATGTAGCAGTTGAATTATTTAAATCTAAATTTAAAATGATAAAGTGATATGGTCCAATCAAATAGATACAGTACCACATATTTTAGAAAGTTACCGGAATTGTCACATTTAATTAAATCTTGTCCATCATCGTACGCGGGTCATACTCATACACAGATTAGATGAGATTGATCTCTATCAAACATTAATTAATGAGTTCAATTCAATTCATGTACGTATTTATTAATTATATTTTATATGGTAATGATCAGTGAATTGAAGTCATACTGGCCTCCTAATTCATATCTTTTTTTCGTAATTAAAGTGGTAGTGTTTAGTTTTTAACATAAAAGTGATTATTATTATTTTGATAAAAAGCGAAAATTTGTTATTAATAGGCCGGGGATTGAGATTCTTCAATCCGTGAGAGGGTCTAATACGGGCCAAACTTTTCTTATGAAAAACTTGCAATTAAGTAAGATCATATATACGGGATAGCTTTTAATCTCAATTTTTCATTCCTTTCCATTCATGATTAACTCAACTCATGTCTTTTATGCACATAATAATTATTTTAAGTTTGTTATTGTAAATTCATTATAAAAACAACGTTATTGATTTTAATTAGCCATTAATAACAAATAATAGTACGAAAATAGAGATTAAAGATTCTCATTGGTAGACGTGTTTTCCTGGTTATCACTCGCTAGCTAGCAGAGGCGGATCTAGCTTTTGTGTTGAGGTGGGGCCAAATTTTAATTAGCGATACATAATTTATTTTGCAAAAAATGTTCAAATTACAAGATTTAGTTATATAATTTTACAGAAGTGTCAAAGAAAAAATAATAAATATAAAAAACTAAAAATTTAATTATCTTAAAAGAGCCATAGATATCTAACCGAAATTGGCTCGCGTCGGTTAATGACGTGTTCAATACCAATTTTCAAATTGATTTCTGGAAATTCAATTTTCTTTTGACTCCATAGTCTATGCTCTATGTAAAAAAAGTAAACTAATTAAATTTCACCTACCAAGCAGAATGAATTGAACTTATTAATTTTTCAAATCAATATTCAATTGTCCAATGATGTGAACTAATTAATTTTTTTGACTAATATTCGAAATTCTAATGAATCGAATTAAATAATTTTTCAAGCTAATATTCAAAAGCCAAATGATTTGAACTAATTTTGCATACCAGTTACCAAAAGCCCAACAATTTGGAAGCGTATCAAAAAATTTACTCATGTTGCATGAAAAATTATAAATATGGTGCCCAGGGGACTCGAACATGACTCCTTTTGTTAAATAATTAGTGTGCTTCCATTGGACTAACTTGACTAATGTTCACAAATTGACATTAGCTTTTTTATATCATGACTACTAAAACACTATATATTAATATATACATAGTATATATATACTAATAATTATAATTTTTTGAGCATGGGCCTAGGCCCACCCTGGCCATGGGCCAGATCCGCCCCTGCTAGCTAGTACCCCTCATGTGTGTATGTATGTGTGGACCATCAATTTTGTTAAGATTTTCACTTGAATACATCTTTTTCGTCTTATCAAATGAGTTCTAATTCACTTAATTAGCTTAATTCTTGAAGAGCTGAAACTTCAAGAAAGCTACCTAATAAACATTTTATTACGTAGTACTTCATATCTTTCACTTTACTTTTTTCCATATAATTGCCATGATATATTGATATGCAGTTTTACTTTAAACTATTCAAATAGGAATTGGACATGACGTATAATAACGGTCCGATTCATTTATAAAATTATGGTGCATGTTTCACTAATTAAAAATAGGCATTTGACCATATTAATCATGATTACGCTAATCTCTGTTTCTCTATTTTAATTGCAGTACTCCTTGGATTTTGTTTACTTAAGTGTGGTCATACTTTTTGCCTCGTGGACAGGTAATTAATAAGAGTTTTTTTTTGTGCTGCAAAAACAAACACACACGCACAACCACTACAAACAATTGCGGAATTTGATTGATGATTTCGCGTCAAATAATTCGTGACAAATTGTTTTGGCATGAATTTGGCATATCATTGATGAATCCTTTATGAATTTTAACAAATTTCTGACAAAAATCTCTATCAGTCCAGTGTTTTTTGTAGGGAAATAGTCATAAACGTCGTATTAGAGTCACCTAAACTACAATCGAAGTTTAATTAATTGTTTTTTGTTAGAGTATATATTAATTGATAGGATATATATTTATAATACTCCGTATATGATATATAAAAAAAAAAGAGGTGGCGTGTTGGATGCACACTGGAGAAAGGCAAGCGGCAAAGATGAGAATGGCATATTTGAGGAGTATGTTGAATCACGATGTCAGTTTTTTTGATACTGAAGCTTCCACGGGAGAAGTCATTTCTGCAATTACTAGTGATGTTATTGTCGTTCAAGATGCCATCTCTGAAAAGGTACATTTCTTCTTGATTTAGGAATATTATCAATCTCTTTTTATCAAATACAAAGCATTTTATTTCACGTTGGTATAATACTAAAAAAGTAAAAATGCCCCGAGTTCATTTTTCCCAACTGGATTTAATTTACAGCAGATGGAGAAGAACTGTTTTAAATTTATTCATATGTTCTGACTCAGGTGAATGGATTGCTCGTATTTACTAACAAAAAGGGAAAAAAGGGAAAGTAAAATAATTTTGTGTATGTTTCGGTTCATAGAGAACTCAGTGATAGCAACTGGGCAGGCATTTATTTGTAGCAATAATAATGTTTATTGATGGGTGGCTGGAGTTTAACTGCCGTGATACTCGAAGAATGATTCAATAAATGCACATGCAATATATTAAAGTCAAACTATATATGTGCATGCAAATATGCAATGCTTTCTGTTGCTAATTGATAGCAAGTATATGTTGCCAACTGGATTGACAATGACCTTATATGCTCTTTGGCTAACACGTGGAACAATGGCATCGTTGCAATATCACTATTACATTTTTAGCTTTAATGTACTACCTCCCTCCCGGTAGACTTTGCCAAGTGCAAGTTAGGTGAGAAATAATTAAGAATAGTAAAAAATTTGTGCAGGGGAGAGAGAAACGCGCAGAACCACAAATTATTTGCTTTAATAGGAAATTGACAACGTTTTTTAGGACAAGTCAAAAAGGAAAGTTGGCAAAGTCCAATGGGACGGAGGGAGTACTAATTAACATTAAGGGCGTTTGGATCTGCTTCTTAAATTTGTTTCTACTCCTTAAGAGAAAATACAATTGGAGTGTTTAGCTGAAAGTGAAGAAGTGTTAGTGTGTGGTGCAAATTGTTCCTAGAAGCAGCTTTTTAGAAGTTGGGAGATACCAGCTTCTGAAAACTGATTCCGCTTCTGCTTTTAAAAGAAGCAAAAGAGGGGCGTTTGGAATTGATTTTGCTTCTTTTTAAAAGCAGAAGTTGAATCAGAATCAGTTTTTCAGAAGCTGGTCTCCATCAAATCTAAAAACTACTTCCAAGAAAAAATTGGAGCACCTAGAAGCACTTATATAGTTTCACTCAAACACTTTAATATCTACTTCTGCTCCCTGAAGGAGTAGAAGCAGTTCTAAGAACTAGATTCAAACACCTTCTACTTCTAACTTTCATTGTCATACCCTTCCTTCCATTCTACTTAACTAACTTTCCTTTTTTGGTCGTTTCAAATATTTTGCCATTTTTCACTAAATCAACTAATTTGAAAATTTGCTCATTTCTCACTTTTATGCACAAATTCACCCACAAAATTTTTAATTTTCTTATTTCTCACCTAATTCAGAGTTAGCAACTCCACTTGGGTGGAAGTTATATTTGATAGTATTGATATTATGGCTATATTGCTAGGTAGTTGATATTTGAAAATTAAAGGGAAATATTCAAATTTAGTTCAATAACTTTTTAACATGTGTTGTTAGTCCGCAATTTTATTCACAAGCATATTTGATCCCATAACTGATAAGCTTTTCTAATTTAAAGACTTTTTCGAAAAATACACTTTTCAGCAACAAGTATACATGAAAACCGGCCCGGTAATTTTAGAGGCCCTGTGCAAAACTAAATAAGAAGTCCTAAAATATAAATCATAATATGGAGTATGATAATACTCTGTATTACATCGAGAGTATTAAATCTAAATTAATTTCAAATTACTTCGTATATAGTAAAAGTAAAACCAATTATACTCATTAAATTAATAGACCAACACTACCAAAATAGCATATAATATTTTGAAATTAAACCAAAATTCCATTTAAACTATCAATACGATCTTTCAACCAAATGATTACTTGTGGCTCTTCATCATAGGATGAGGCACTGAATTTTGAAGACTACCGGGCTAGCGTCTATGAACCCGGGCCAGGGCCAGAGCAAATGAACAATTTAATTCGATGATGTTTAAAAGTGATTAAGTAAAACTTTGAGCTGCGATTTAGTAAAGAAAATAATAAGGTTATAAGCTTGGGCGGTAAGGGCTAATGAAGTGTCAATCGACGATTACGAAGATTAGAGAACACTAATAACTAAAATTTTGGTCTTCCGACTTCCATGGTTAGAATAATAATAACCTTTGTAAATTGTAATTATTCGGAAACCATTTGTTCTATCGAAGAGTCGCTCTCGTCTCACGAGGCCCAGCCGTCCAAGCGCCCAACAGTATTTTGGCAGTACCAGACTTCAAAGATGGCAGTATTTTCCAAATTTGGCAGTAATTAGTCCTATTTTGGGATTAAAAACATGACAGTCCTATTTTGGAATTTTCGAACTTTTTTAGTCCCATTTCGGGAACTTTCCCTTCTATTGAGATATTACCCAAAATGGGACTAAAAAGGTTTGAAAATTTCAAAATAGGACTTCCATGTTTTTATTCCCAAAATAGGACTAATTACTGCCATGTTTTGGCAGTACCAGACTTCAAAGATGGCAGTATTTTCCAAATTTGGCAGTAATTAGTCCTATTTTGGGATTAAAAACATGACAGTCCTATTTTGGAATTTTCGAACTTTTTTAGTCCCATTTCGGGAACTTTCCCTATTCTATTCTACAGATTAGCTATTACGAAGTATAAAATTGGAGGCCCTCTTCTAATGGAGGCCCTGTGCAGCAGCACCACTTGCACATGGGCCGGGCTGCATGAAAAGACGTCATGATTTCTAAATTTCTTTTATAAAGTATACTTTTCAGTGAAAACATTCTTAAATTACAAAAGTTTATTAAGCACGAACGCGGATGAAAGTTATAAGACTCAACTTGTAAATCTTCCAAAACTAAATTTCCAAAATAGGAGTGACAATATTACTTTTACTCATATTAGGGCAAAAGCATTGGTGCACCCCAAATTTGTACACAAGTTATACACTATTTGTATACAAGCATTTTGACATAAAATTTTGCCCATTTTAAAATGAATTGTCTGTGTGCCCAGATAATTATGGAGGTATACAACTTGTGTACAAATTTGGGGTACACACATAATTTTTCTTAGGGCAATCTCTTTACTTGAAAAGTGTGGAAGACGTATGGAGTGCTTGAAAAATACGGAGTATAATCTAGACTCGATAGTTGTTGATGTTTGATTTAAGTATGCGATAGTATACAAGTAGTGTATCTTACTATCTTTCGTAGAAAAACAATCAATTATACCCCTTTGATATATTGCATAAACACCCATGAAACTCGCTAACTATGAAAAAATAAAGCTGCCTAATGAAATTCAAACTTTCAGGAGTAACGTAATAGGTCACTCTTGTTTAGGAATAAAAAACATTATATTCCTATTTAGAATTTTATGTTGTTTTTACTTCTATTTCAGATACTTTACCAAATTATTTAACTGTAACTACAAATGCTACCTTAAAAGGAAAGTGTCAAAAATTTTAAAACATCAAAATGAAAAAAATCGATAATGCTTAATGAGGTGAAAAATGTAAGTTTGTCTTTCGGTCTCATTTTGACTACTTTTTTTCCCTTCATCACAAGTATACAGTGAAAACATAGTACGTCTGAATTTGAGGGCCTAAATGTATGTTTCTTTGTCCCAAACACGTTTGCGAACGATTTGAATTCTAAAACTTTGGTCAAACGAATCCAACCGAATCTGTGCATGTGCATGTATATTACGGAGTACATTAGGGAGGAAAGAAGTCAACTTAAACGAGAGAAGGTTATGTCACCCGAAAAAACGCATTTGAAGTCTCTGTGAAATAAGTTGTGTCTGTATACAGACAAAACAAAATACTTCACAGACACAAGTGTGTAAGTGTGTGTACAAAAATGTGTACCTCAAGCCTGATTGTATATCACCGGGGCGAGATTGGTTGGGGGATTTGGAGAAGGGTGAAGGAGAGATGTTCTATTTAAATTTAAAACAATTTCTACATTTAAAATTTTGAAATAAAGTGAAAAACAAAATAATATATAAAAACACATGATTTAACTAATTGTAAGTTTATTTGTAGTTCAAAACTAACAAGTTCAAATAAATTAATAAATAAAGTAATAAAACAATCCCTCCCATCCATCTCCTTAGAAATATTGTTAAATTTGTCTTATCATAAATTTCAAAATCTATTTTTATTATTACTTTTTAACTAATAAAAAATCAAATATATTAACGATCAAAATTGTATATTGCCTAAAGTGAAAAAGGAATATTACTCAAGAACATAGGTAATCTACGGATCCGGATTCTCTGCCGCACGGCAGAGAACCTTGCGGCATCCGACGGCAGGGCAGCCATGAGGAGGGTCTCGGGACGGGAGAAAGAATGGGCCCCAAGATCAACGGTGCAAGATCTACCACCATCCTTAGCCATCTTTACCACTTCACTTATAATTAAAAGTTGGTTGGTGTTTCTATAATTTAATAAGTACTTACTTACATCGTACTCCCTCAATTGGACTTTGCCAATTTTTTTTGTTTGTCTCTAAATACTTTATCACTTTCCTCTTCAAGCAATGAATTTGTGGCTCTATTCATTTTCATTCCTCTGCATAAAATTCAACCACAAAATTTCAAAATTGAGTGAGACAGAGTACATGTCCTTTATTCTACTCCATCGTCATGTAGTACGATAAAACTATTTATTCTAATCATAAATTCGCGACTATAGCAGGTTTAAGAGCATCTATAGCAGTTAGGTAATTACTCTTTTGACTTGACTAGCCACATAAGTATTTGCATCAAATTTAAAATTTATTCCAATGATTAGCTACAACTTCTTCCTTTTCATTTATTATTAATAATGTTACATTTAATAATTTTCCTTATTCAAGTAGATCATTTTGCCTATTAACTTTACAATTGCAAGCAATTCCTCAAAATGAACAATTGGAGATGCTCTTAATAAGTACATAATGTTAATGAAAATTCCCACAACAAGAGTAACAAGTTTTGGAATTTAAAAAATATGACAACTATATTTTATCCTCGAAATATTAGTAACATGACAATATTTATTGATTTTGGAATCATAACTGTCAAAATAGTTGCATACTAGGCATTAGTATGACAATATTTACTTCTATTAACGACAATATTTTTTTCAATTATGACAGTGAAGAGTCCTATTTCAAAAGGGGGAAATTTAGAAATTTCAAAACATAAGATAATTTCATTAGTTAGTACAAAGAAATCAAATTGTCAATTCTAATAGAAGTAATAAATTGAGTAAGATAAAGTTAGAGCCCGTTTGGTAACACCAAAATTGGCTGAATTGGCCGATTCTGCTTAAATTTATGAAGTTCTGGCTGAAGTGGTTTTATTGGCTAATTCTGTTGATTTCTGAAGAAGAAAAATTGAAATATTTGTAATTAAAAAATCAAATAAAAAATTATATGAAAAATAGCTAAAATGATCATCTGTAGTAACTTCAGTCAATACAACCAGAAAAATAACTTCAACCTTACTTTTTCTTATTATTTCACAATTCAGCGCGCGAAAACAAAACTTACGTGTTTGGTGAAAGAACTGCTGATAAGCCTGATAAACTGAAAAAACGGTGTACTATAGTATTGGGGTTTGCAACCAATATAGACCACATTTAATCCAGAACTAGTTTTCAACAAAAATAGCCGTTAGCCAAAATGCTTTAAACAAGTTAATACAATTTCGTATTAAATTAATACGTAGTACCAATTTTACAATTTTATGTACTTTTAGATCACAATGACACTATTATGTACTCCGTATTGTTTAATCCAAGGCTCCTAACTTTTTTTTTGAAGACCAAGGCTCCTAACTTTATGTACTCAAATATGGAGTAACACTTTTCTCATTGATTTTTGCTTTTTGCAACCAATATTATTCATTTCATTCTTGGTAAGGGCTCGCGCCTCTTTTTATTGATATACGAAGAGCAAATGGAGGGAAGTCTACCCGTTTAAGGACATTGTTATGCATAACACTGTGAATTGATTTTAGTGTAGCTGGTAACAGAGAAAGATGGGCGTGTTTGCAGGTGGGGAATTTCATACACTACATCAGCAGATTCGTGGCAGGGTTCACTATAGGGTTCATAAGGTTGTGGCAAATCAGCCTGGTCACCCTCTCCATTGTCCCGCTCATAGCCCTCGCCGGCGGTGTCTACGCCTTCGTCGTCACCGGCCTAATCGCCAGAGTTCGCAAGTCTTATGTCAAAGCTGGTGAAATCGCCCAAGAGGTCTGTTTTCTCTGTTGCCTTCAATTTCTCCAGATTTGCGCCCTTTTCTCTCTTAATGTAGATATGTTAATAAATCATCATACAAGATTATTAAATAATATGAATTAATAATAGGTAGATTCTATGGTACCCCAATTCCCAAATGTACCATACATTTGTCCAAAAGGACCAATAAGAATGATGCAGTTGAATTATTTAAATCTAAATTAAAAAACATACAATGATTTGGACCAATCAAATGCATGGTAGGTACGGTACTCCATTTTTAAAGGTAGATTCTACGGTACCCTTAAGGTACCATACCCTTATCTACATGGACCAATCAAAATGATGCAGTTGAATTATTTAAATCTAAATAAAAAATGATATGATGAGTTGGACCAATCATGTGAATGGTAGGTACCGTACCCCATTTTTTAAATGGGTACCGGAGTTGTCAACTTTTTTAAATGGGTACCGGAGTTGTCACCTTAATAATAAACCATTACCTTAATAATAAACCATTCAGTACGTAGTGTATAAGTTTTACTTACTCCTACATACCATAAAAGGAAATATAAACCCAAAAGTTTGAAATTTTATCAATCCCAATCAAATCTTGATCATGTGTAAGTATGTAACCTTTTTCACAGTAAATTTGCAGATGTAATTCCACTTTTTTGTCCTCCAGCCCTTGCATTTGCTCTTACTTCTCAAAGAGTAATTCATTTGGTTTTGGTCTCATTTACTTCTTTGTCCACTGCATTACATTTATCCCTGCAGGGATAATTTGGAATTTAAAACTGAGTTTCATTTTGAAAATCGGAATTTAAAACTGAGTTATATACATTTTGAAAAGTGGGAAGGAAAAATAATCAAATTGATAGTTGTGACTCAAAAGTTACAATATTGGCATAGTCGAGTGACAGGAAGTGAAATTATTTCACCCTAGCTGAATCATTGAGAACATTACACAACGTTCTTCCCGGTCCTTGTAAACTACAATCAATGTTTTTTTCCATTAGCCTCAGCTAGTCTGTCCTGATTTGAGCTATATTTATATATTTTATTTTATTTTATTTTCACAGGTGGTTGGTAATGTCAGAACAGTGCAAGCGTTTACAGGAGAAGAGAAGGCAGTGAAGTCATACACAGAGGCGTTAATCAGCACTTACAAATATGGAAAGAAGGCAGGGCTAGCCAAAGGGCTTGGACTCGGCACCTTACATTGTGTTCTTTTCCTTTCTTGGTCATTGCTTGTTTGGTTCACTAGCATAATTGTCCACAAAAACATCGGGAATGGAGGAAATGCTTTTACCACCATGCTTAACGTTGTCATCGCTGGCCTGTATGCATTTCTTTTCCTTATATATATAGTTAAATATTTATATACCTCATCTATCTAAACTCCTCTTTCAAGTTGTTTACTGAATCCATTTTCTAAACTTGTAGTGCTTGATGAAGTGTTCTAACCTCCATCACTTTTTTTTTGCAAGGTCACTGGGGCAGGCAGCACCGGATGTTACAGCTTTTATCCGTGCCAAGGCAGCTGCTTATCCTATTTTTGAGATGATTGAGAAAAATGTGGCCAACAAAACCGGCTCAAAGAGTGGGGGGAAATTGAACAAATTAGATGGACACATCCAGTTCAAGGATGTCTCTTTCAGCTACCCATCACGTCCTGATATCTTGATCTTTAACAAGCTGTGTCTTGATATCCCTCCGGGCAAGATTGTAGCTTTCGTAGGAGGAAGTGGATCAGGAAAGAGCACAGTTGTGTCTTTGATTGAACGCTTTTATGAGCCAAGTTCAGGTCAGATATTATTGGACGGAACTGACAGTAGAGAGCTTGACCTCAAGTGGCTCAGACAGCAAATTGGGTTGGTTAATCAAGAACCTGCCCTTTTTGCCACAACCATAAAGGAAAACATTCTTTATGGAAAAGAGGATGCTACCCTTGAAGATATTGCTCAAGCTGCAAAACTCTCAGGGGCAATCTCCTTTATCAATAACCTACCTGATAGATTTGAAACTCAGGTAATTCAGACGACTTAAGTTCTCAACAAAGTAATGTACATTGACCACACACTAAATATGTTATGTAATGAAAAGGATCAACTTCCTCATGTTATCTGATTACAGTCCTAGGTAGTTCATTAGTCATCATTAACACATGTTGATGGAAACATGATATGAAACTTGAAAGGTGTAGTATTTTTATTTTAAAGCGAAAAAAATTTCATTATTTGGTTGGTTTCAATTAGTATACTAATTCAATCTGACGTTCTTCTAGACTATGTAATGGGATGGGATTTCATAATAACCCGTTAATAATCATCTATCCCTTTGCAGGTGGGTGAGAGAGGAGTACAATTATCGGGTGGACAGAAGCAGAGAATTGCAATTTCTCGTGCAATTGTGAAGAATCCTGCGATACTTTTGTTAGATGAAGCAACAAGTGCACTTGATGCGGAGTCAGAGAAGAATGTGCAGGAGGCTCTTGATCGTGTGATGGTCGGGCGGACAACTGTAATGGTTGCTCATCGTCTCTCCACCATTAGAAATGCTGACACCATAGCTGTTCTCCAAAGTGGAAAAGTATTAGAAAGTGGAAGCCACGAGGAACTCATTTTGAGGCCGAATGGAGCATATGCATCTCTTGTTAAAGTTCAAGAGGCAGCTTCATTTAATCGTCTTCCATCTCATGGGTCTAATATAGGGCAACCTCTCAGGTCTCAGTTTCGTCATTATCTCATAATTTGTCTTATTTATACACCAAGGGATTTTTTTGTTGACCAGTATTCCAGTTCCATTGCTCCTTGATTTTTCGAGTTCATGCAAATGATGCCATTCAAAGTTTTCACTTACAAATAGAAGCAGAGTTATATGATGTGCATGTTGATTTATAATATGGATCTTGTAATAGTACATAAGTATAGGCTGCATAGCAATTTTCTCACCCCCATCACCATGTAATGATTTTTTAGTGCATGGAAACCCCATGACGTATTTCATGCATGATTAATACATGAAGGGAATCTGACTTAGAAATTTGACACTCTGCATGGATTTATAGTGTTTACTAGTTTGAGACCATTAATTGGCAGTAAATTTCATGTCGCGACTGCAATATAGTTTGGACAAAGGTGGTTATGAATTTATGATGGTTACGAATAAAATCAAACACTTTAATCTCATTAAATGTTGTATTGCCCAAATTCTTTTTTGTTTATGAATTTCTCCCTTTAAACAGAAGCAGTGTATCTAAAAATTTGTTTTTCCTTAATTCTTTACAGTACCAGGTATTCCCATGAAGGAAGTATGAGATATTCCCATGAATTATCCCGAACAACATCAAGAAGTATAGGCGCTAGTTTTCGCTCCGATAAATCACATAATAAATTTGGTGATGATGGTGGAGAGAGCAATGCGACATTTCCTGTTTCTTCAAAGAGGTTGTATGCTATGGCTGGCCCAGACTGGTATTATGGACTTATTGGGACAATTTGTCTATTTATTGCTGGTGCTCAGATGCCACTCTTTGCTCTTGGGGTAACTCAGGCCCTCGTATCTTACTACATGGACTGGGACACAACACGCCATGAAATCAAGAAGATTTGCTTACTTTTCTGTGGAGGTGCCTTTTTAACTGTAATTGTTCATGCCATTGCCCATTGTTGCTTTGGGATCATGGGGGAGCGGCTTACATTTCGTGTGAGAGAGAGGATGTTTTCTGGTAAATTCTTTATCATTGCATATCACTTGTAGTGATTCTTACCAAATTTGCATTGATAAAGAGTGTTGTTAAATGTTAAGTATCTTTTTTTGTCCTGATTGAAACACTAAATGTAATATTACTTTCTGCAGCTATGCTTAGAAATGAGATAGGATGGTTTGATGCCATGGACAACACAAGTTCTATGCTTGCTTCACGCTTAGAAAGTGATGCAACTCTTCTGCGAGCAGTAGTTGTTGATCGCACCAGTATTCTCATACAAAATATAGGCTTGGTGGTCACTTCATTCATCATCGCTTTTATCTTAAGTTGGAGGCTTACTCTTGTTGTCATTGCAACTTATCCTCTTATTGTCTGTGGCCACATCAGTGAGGTCAGATCTCATGTCAATGTAACATAGTCGTACTCTGTAACCTGAAAAAGAAAATGATGAACTTGTTATTAAGCTCTTACTTTTATTTCAGAAACTATTTATGAAGGGCTTTGGTGGTGACTTGGATAAAGCTTATCTGAAAGCAAATACATTTGCTGGTGAGGCTGTGAGTAATATTCGAACTGTTGCAGCTTTCTGTTCTGAGGAGAAGGTGCTTGACCTATATGCTCATGAACTTAAAGAACCCTCAAAGCATTCATTTTATCGAGGTCAAGTTGCTGGGGTACTTTATGGAGTCTCTCAGTTCTTTATCTTCTCATCTTATGCTCTTGCGTTATGGTATGTTGCTCCTTTCTCATGTGAGGACACGTATTAACACCACCATTAGAGCAATCATCAGTGCTCAGCTATACCTCTTGTATCTTTTATGAAACTGGTTTAGTAAATTCTAGATGATATAATTCATTACCTTCGCTGTTAGAATATTGAAATAAAGTCTATTCATTTATGATTTATGACTATATTTCTTTTCAGGTATGGTTCTGTATTGATGGGAAGGGAGCTTTCCAGCTTTCAGTCAGTCATGAAGTCTTTTATGGTTCTGATTGTAACGGCTTTGGCCATGGGAGAGACCCTCGCAATGGCACCAGACCTCCTAAAAGGAAACCAAATGTTATCATCAATATTTGAAGTACTTGATCGCAAAACTGAGATTTCAAGTGATGTGGGAGAAGAGTTAACAAGAGTAGAAGGCACAATTGAGCTCAAGGATGTAGAGTTCAGCTACCCTTCAAGGCCTGATGCTTTGATTTTTAACAAGTTCAGCATGAGGGTGCGGCCAGGCCAAAGCATGGCATTAGTAGGACAGAGTGGTTCTGGTAAAAGCACAGTCATCTCTCTCATATTGAGGTTCTATGATCCAACATCAGGGAAAGTTATGATTGATGGTTAGTATTTCCTTGTTAAATTTGCAGTTAATACTCGACTTGTTTTTCAACTTTATATACTACTCCCCTGTGGCTAAATTAAGTTCTAACTTTCCGTTTTGGGATTTTCAAAATTGAGTTTACACTTCCTTTTTTGGTAATATTTGTGTACTAAAAGACACTTTTACCCCCTATTAGTTGTACACTAGTACTTATTCACTTTCTCCACCAAATTCTCTATTGTGTGGGAGCTTCATCAGTGTGTGAGCTATTTACTATTACTTCTGCCTTTCTGTACACAGGTAAAGACATCAAGAGACTAAAGCTCAAGTCTCTAAGGAAACACATAGGCCTGGTCCAGCAAGAACCAGCACTTTTTGCCACATCAATATACGAAAACATTCTGTATGGAAAAGAAGGAGCATCAGAGGCAGAAGTGATTGAAGCAGCAAAGGTGGCCAATGCCCATAGTTTCATTAGTGGTCTCCCAGAAGGCTACTCGACCAAGGTAGGAGAGCGAGGCGTGCAGCTCTCTGGAGGACAAAAGCAGAGGGTAGCCATAGCTCGAGCTGTCCTAAAGAACCCGGAAATATTGCTCTTGGATGAAGCCACTAGTGCACTTGATGTCGAGTCAGAGCGAATAGTTCAACAAGCTGTGGACAGGTTGATGAAAAGCCGAACATCTGTTATTGTGGCACATAGATTATCAACCATTAAAAATGCAGACCAGATATGTGTTTTACAAGATGGAAAAATAATAGAGCAGGGACCTCATTCTACACTGGTAGAGAACAAGAATGGAGCATATTATAAGTTGATTAACCTACAACAGCACCAACAAGAATATTAGAAGTTGTCTGGGTATTGATATATTTAATTCCATGTATATATTGTAATTATTAGGAGTGTGATTTTTATGTGGTAATCATATACTTCGTATTGTGTTCCGTAGAGGAAAAACATGTTTTTCTCTATTATTGGAGCTGTGGTTGTTGACAGTTTGTCATGGTGGTGGAGGAACAAGAGATCTGGATGGCGGTCACTATGGACATCAGAGCAGAGGCAAGTTGTAATTAGAGTTCCAAACAAGCTGAGCTGAGCCTGCGTTTAGAACATTTCTGCTGGCTTGAGCTCAATGGATCTGGTCCAATAATCGGGTTGGCTGTTTTCCACCCTGAACCAGACCGGAGACTCTACGGGGTGGCCTCAAGTGGCAATGACATGTAGGATATTCATGTTTACGTAGTAAATATATATGGGGACCTTACTATGATGGATCGAGCATAGAATTTGCATAGCCGTTGGACTTGACATAAAATATATTTCCGGGCTGAATATAAACAGGTCTTGCTAAATATAGTTCTTAAAAGTACTTCACGGAATT
Source organism: Cuscuta epithymum (assembly GCA_945859915.1). Classification (NCBI taxonomy): domain Eukaryota; kingdom Viridiplantae; phylum Streptophyta; class Magnoliopsida; order Solanales; family Convolvulaceae; genus Cuscuta; species Cuscuta epithymum. The sequence goes on from CAMAPF010000974.1 coordinate 995,559, forward strand.
TAGTAAATCGGATATTTTTTCTGGACTTCTTGAAACCTTTTTACCGAGTACATATCATTGTAGAATACATTGTTTTGACGTTATTTTACACTTCATAGAAAATATTTGTTCATTGTAGTAGTGTGATTTGGTAAGAAAACTTTATTTAGGGATGCCCGAAAAGGAAAACATGAACTTCAATGTTGACAAAGGGAGTACAAAATATGCCTATGTACTCCGCATCATATAAATACCCTTTACAACTAGTAATAGTTGGATAATAGTATTGATCTTTCAGGGGTTTATCAACATTGTTTGCTTGATGCTTGTGTTTGTTTTATGTGTTCTTGATGGGAGTATAAGAGTATGGATGAGGACTTAATTTGTACTTCTCCAAACCGCTCAATTTATTAATTAGTTACAAATGCTCATGAATAACATATTTATAGAATATTACTTCTGGGTCATGCATGTTTGCCAGTAATTTGTCTTGTGTTGCTATATATTTATCAAATATTATTATTCACTATTTATTATTTTAAGTTTTAAACACTATTATTATTGTGCTCAAAATTGTTTGGTCTAGCAAGTAAGCAAGCGGTTATAGAAAGCTTACGGGAATATTCTCTATTTTGACATTCCCATTACCGAATATACGGGATGAGCAAAGTGAAGGGATTCACATATATTGAATTTATACCAGATTGATAAAAGCAGAAGTGCATATGCTCTAACACTAAGTGGTCGTTTGGAGCCATAAAATTGGGCTTATAAGCCTTAAAATGAAAAAAGAGAGCCAAACACTAGCCAATTAGGCTGTTTGGGTTGATATTCCTTAGGGGTAATTTGAGTTTGCACCCCATATTATTGTCTAAATTGGACTTTGCACCCCATTTTTAAAACTCTTTGTTTTTGCACCCCAACCTCATATGAAAAGACAAAAATGCCCTCAATCAGGAATATGTTGAAGGTCAACAGAATTGTTAATGGAGGGGCATTTTTGTCTTTTCATATGGGATTGGGGGTGCAAAAACAAAGAGTTTTAAAAACGGGATGCAAAGTCCAATTTAGACAAGAATATGGGGTGCAAACTCAAATTACCCCTATTCCTTATCAGCCAAAAAAGTAGCAATAGTGTTACTTTAGGAAAAATTGACAAGAATAATCCAACATTTCACTGGTCTTCTCATAATAATCCCACCTTTAAATAATCCCAAAATAATCCAACCTTTGCACCTCATCTTCTTTCATTGGACCCTGACCAAGTTTTTTACCTTTTTTAAAAATCTTATATAAATAATCTCACATTTATAAGGATATAATTAAAAAGTGAAAGGTGAGATTATTTGTATAATTTTCAAAGAAAGAGTAAAAAACATGGTCAGGGTCCAATGAAAGAAGATGAGGTGTAAAGGTGGGATTATTTTGGGATTATTTAAAGGTGATATTATTATGAGAAGACCAGTGAAAGGTGAGATTATTCTTGTCAATTTTTCCGTTACTTTATGAGCTGATTTCTATTTTTTGAGTTAAAGGACACTTATATTTGAAGAAAGTTGCCGCTAACATACATATATTTAAAATACAAAGAAAGTAATATCCTTTTTGGTAATTATACATTCAATCAGCCAATTTATCCAAAATATTACCAAACACTTTCACTTCAGAAATTTCAACCCTTCAAGCACTTTCAGCCATTACAGTCATTACTAAACAGGCCCTAACAACACAAGGGCTAGGTTAGGATGTCTTTTATATAAACCGTTCCATTTGGAGGTCTCATGAATGAGACACTTGTTATAGAGTACTTTCGTCCCGTTTAAAAGTTCTCATTACAAAATGACAATATTTAGATAATAATTAAATGAGGTAATTCGAGTTTGAGAAATATTTTTGATGGATATATAATATAATGAGGTCATTGATGACAAATGTAACGTTATAAATATACTATTTTTAATATTTGATTATTATTAAAACAGATATGAGAACTATGGTATATATGAAACGTTCAAAAAAGAAAAATTCTTTACAATAGACCTGATAGAATATCATATAGTTATCGTATCCTCCGTCCCCACTAGTACTAAAAGAGTTGTACTAACCACACTCAGGGCCCCTACATATTTTTTTAGTTTTGATTGGTCTTTGGAGTAAAAGCATGATTTGTTCTTCCGGTTTTATATTTTAAATAATAAGAATAATAATGTTCATGGATACTTATTTTAAATGATACTCCCTATTTTAGTCGTGTGGCATCAACTAAAATTTGACTTTGCCCAAGAGCATTGAATTTATTTAGGAGCGTGTTCATACCACCTTTTCCCTCAAAAATTTACTTTTTCGTATTTTAAATTCAATAATGATAAACTTTGGTCAATAATTTTGATTAGTATAACTATATGAAAGTTATATTATGTAAATTTTATACTTTTATAAAAGTATTTTCAATAAAAAAACATTTCTATAGAAAAACTATTTTATAAATCATCGGTTATAAAAATATATCAGTGGTCAAAGTTAAATTTGATTGATCAAAAAAATTAAAAATAACAAAATTTTAAGAGACGGAGAAAATATATTACTTAGATGGATTACAGTTATCTTTGTCGGATTGTGTAACAAAGAGTATGACAATTGACATTACCAAAAGAAGGGTGCTAGCCGAGAGCCCGGGGCATTGGACACCCATATGTCCAAATCTTGTATCATGAGCATAGTTGTCTCTCCGTTAAATCATTACACTTTCCTTTTTGGCATGTCCCATTACTACTTTACGTTTCTTTTTTTAGGCAACCCATGTTACAATAAATGTCTTAACTACCCTTCATCATTCACTCACTTTTTACATTTGAGTGGATAACATTAATTCCCCCCAAAGTCAAAGGACATCCAAGACATTTGTTCTCACATTAATTGAGTTCTTAAAACACCGTGTCAAAAGCAAACATCAAGATTCAACCGGGACGGAAGGAGTAGAAAATTTTGGTGGCTTGAATGGAGGATGAGTACTTTGTACCACATTAGCCCTAACAACAATGGCGATCAACATATTTACAACTCATGCTTTGAGAAATAGCACCATAGTTATGGAGATGAAGAGTGTATCTATTAAGAAGGGCATATCAATAATTGATTAAAAGAATCAAGCCCTAAACACTATGGGACCGTCACACAAGAAAGAAATTAAATTAAAGTGCTTGATTAGTATCAATATCAATTATTGCTCACCCAATGCTTGATTAGTATCAATATCAATTACTCGTCACTTTTATTAGACATATTTGGATACTAATGTTTTAATTTCTTGAAGTCATTTGCGCTAGAGAAAATAAGTAAGTTTCTCATTGAAATTGCTGACTTATCATAAGAGTTAGTAATCTAATATTTATCATAAGAGTTAGTAATCTAAACTTTATCAGTATGACCAAATAATAGAAACTCTTATTTAGAAAACAAAAACTTATGTAGACTATATTTTGGATTTTGACATAAGCAGAACAACAACGACATTCAAGCCTCACTTGCAAAAAAAAAATCTGAATCACCTAGCACCAATGGATACATGATGTTAGAGTCAAAAGGAAAAGAAAGATAACAAAGATAAAAAGATAAGGTATGACAAAAAGATAAAATAAATACTACTGCATACTTACGGAGTATAAGATAAAATTAAAAATAATAAGATGAAAAATAAAGAAAATATGTATTACGTATAAAATAAAAATGATAACAGGATAAAAATATATAAGAGAGATAAAAAAGTTAAAGGGATACAAAGATGATAAGAGATCAATCCACCACCCAATACCCGCCCTCCACTTTACTCTCTCCAAACTCATATGTAACTCTAGAAAAAGCGTATCACCAGTGACTCCTTTAATCCATGTTTGTTTGGTTCTTCTTTTCCTTCCTGCCTCTTCTCCAAACCTATCAACTCGTTTAATAGATTCCTCATTCGGTCTTCTACGTGCATAAAAATCACCACAGGCGAGACTCATGCATCTTATCTTCAATAGGTGACACTTTTACCTTTTGTTTGATTATCTCATTTTTCAAGCAAATTTTTCTAGTATATTCACACATCCAACGTCACATGCGCAGTTATGTCACACTCATCTATTAAATGTGTCATTGTTTCACCGTCCAACAATCTACGCTATATAATAATGAATGACTATTTGCTCTCCGGTAAAATATACACTTAAGTCAAGGTATATGTCAATATTCCTCATGTTTTTACTCTCACGGTTTTTTATACTTCCTCCGTCCCGTAATTAAGTTCACAGTTTGACTTTACACAGATTAAGAAAATAAATTTGACTTTACTGTGGAGTACACTGTTTTGCACTGTTTAAACATTGTTTGGACACTGTCTGGCACTGTCTGGCATTGTTTGACACTTTTTTTATGCAGATTATTTGCCAAATAAGGAAAGTTTTGAAGTGTTAAATTAATTTTGGGACTGCCCAAAAAGGAAAGTGAGAAACTAATTTTGGGATGAAGGGAGTAATAAAAAAAATGGGTAGTTAACCATAACATCATTTTATTTGCGTTTTCGGTGCTAGAAATGGATTCCAACCAATTCACTTGCCCTACCTTTTTGGATTTTATTTCAGATGGGGTGGACGACAATCTTTTTTTTCAACTACCTACAGAACAAAGCGCTCCAAGCAATGCATTCCTACACAGACAAGACATAAAAGAGGGAAGAGAGGTATTGAGAGAAAGACTGGCACTAGGGAGGAAGACCCCCCCCCCCCCCACCCACCCACCCTTCTCCACGCATCTTCTTCCTCCGAACACACGCATCTTGAAAAAAAACCAGTTTTCTGTGGTTTGAATTATCTCTGAATTATTGTTATTGGGACATAACTTTGGGATAATTGATTCAGTTTGATGGAGGGAGAGGTGGTCGGAACATCGTCGCCGTTTTCCGCGGCCGCCAAGGTCGCTGCTTTGAGATGTGGGGTTGAGGGTGGGAATGGGGTCAAGGGCAGTGTTGAAAATTGTTCGAAATCGGTTAAATTTGCGCTGACGTTTTGGGAAATTACTATCGCCAGCAGCATCGTTCTGGGCTTTGCATTGGGTTTGGTAGGCGTATATTTCACCATGCCGGCTTCGGATTACAGCTTTCTCAAGCTTCCTCGGACTCTTGAAGACATCCAAATGTTAAGGTATCTGGAAAATGAAAAAAACAATGCTTTGATAATTAGTCACAATGTATATATTTCTGTTCTATTGATACTCGCATGATCAGCTGATCACATGTTTTTCCTTTCTAATTGTGATTTCTGTTATGATCATAGCAATTATTGAACTATTTAAGATTTGTCTTGCAACACTCAATTGTGTAACCCGGGGCATTTATTGTATTAGGCCTAATTTTGGGATTGAGTTTGCAGTATGGAAATAAATATTTCTTATTTGAAAAAAACTTTTAGAATGTTTGTTTTATACTTATTGCTATGTGATAGTTGTTTTACGAGTTATAACTGTGATTGTTTGGCAGTGAGGTTGATGAAGTGTGACATAAAACTGAAAATGCCTAAAAATTGAATATATTAAACTCAATACAATTCTTTAAATGCAAAAGTCTTCCTGGACTGACTTTTGTGTTCCTCCGGCGTGAAACTGTAATAATATGTTTATTATTGTGCTTGAACAAAATGAAGTGTATCCCACCCGCAAATATAATCCCCAAATGGGGGCATTTCCATTCATCGAAAAGTAAAATTTCGATAATCTGCTATCGTATTGGGTGTTGGAATTGACTATGAAGTAAACACATTTTAATTGCAATGTGTAAGATTTTTTAAAAGAAAAATAAAAGATAAGAAGAAGAAACTGACACCTTGTCCTGGTCAGTGGGATAGACATTTCTGTTTGAGTTGGATCATCAGATGGAGATTGTGAAGAAATACAGCAATAAAGGGAATTGTTAGGTTGGTAGATGAGCAGATCAAGCTTTTTTTGAAACTGTGTAAATCAATTCATCTTGACACGGAGTACAATCTTTTCCTTAATAGAATTGCTCTGCCTGCCAATGGGAAGATGGGAATTTGTAGGGAAGCAGAAATAATGAATTGGATAAAATACAATGATTTATTCTAAGAAATTACTACAAATATGAGTAAAACATGAGTTATGTGCATAAATAAAACTATCCTTAGTTTTATCCTAAAAATTGGATTCATTTAGTTCTAAAGAATGAACCAAAGTAGCTAATAGTTCTTTTTCTAGTTTTTTGGGATGGAATGTGTAGATATGATTTATGTTTAAGTTCTGTGTATGGAATTTTCTTTAGCGCGTCTTCTTAGAATTTAGGTGATATAGAGACATTGTTTTTTACTGTTAACTTTTTTCCCTATAGGGATCAACTGGAGAGCTATACAAGCGACTATACTATGCAGGTCCTATTTGGCTACTGTGTGGTGTACATTTTTATGCAGACATTTATGATCCCTGGCACTATTTTCATGTCTTTACTTGCTGGGGCACTCTTCGGAGTCTTTAAAGGTGTATCTCTTGTTGTGTTTGCTGCCACTTCTGGTGCTTCATCTTGCTTTTTCCTATCCAAACTAATTGGTCGTCCCCTGGTTTTCTCTCTCTGGCCTGATAAGCTGACATTCTTTCAGAACCAGGTGATTTGCACTGCTGTTTGATTTATTATATCTTTTGCTTGCTTGATTGATGGATAGAACTGCTATGCTAAAAGAATACATCAAATGAATACCATCAGGTGACGCGGAGGAGGAAACGGCTGCTGAACTATATGCTATTCCTTAGAGTTACACCAACACTGCCTAACACATTTATTAATGTTGCTTCTCCCATTGTCGATGTGCCTTTCCATATTTTCCTCCTGGCTACATTTATTGGCCTTATTCCTGCTGCTTATGTTACTGTTCGGGTAATTTGTCTCCACTCGTAGATTTTTCTATTCAAAGTCTAAACAGGGGGGTTGCATTTTAGCATATGTTTGGATGGAGGGGCTTGGGGTTTGTATAAACGGAGTATTTTTTATAGGAAAGTGTTTCTAAGAAACAAAGGAAAAAGGTTCTTGAAATCTTATGTTAATCTTTCAGTTTATTCAAAAACAAAAATAAATATCAAGATACAGGCTAATCCATCCATCCAAACAGACTTTTAAACAACAAAGCATGTCAAGAATGAGATGTTATAATGGTTGCTGTCAATATCTCTGCCTAGCCCATGAGTCCCCACCTAGTTCTTTTTACAGAGCATTAGTGAAATCAATATAAATGGAATGTCATGCTAAATGTTTTTATGAAGTTGTTATACTTATATTATTATGCTAAAAAAGTACTCATCTTGTTATTATCTGGTGTGGTTCCCAACATTATATGTTAATGCAGGCTGGAATTGCTCTTAGTGAGTTGCAATCTTTGGGCGACTTGTACGATTTCAACTCCATAGCCACACTGTTTCTTATAGGAGCAGTGAGCATTACCCCCACATTAATAGGCAGCAAAAGCAAAGCGTAATAGTGTCGCTTCCATAATAATCCCGTCCAAGCATTCCGTGTGCGGCTTCTTCTCTGTACAGATCACCATTTGAACAGATGTAATTGTTCATTTGGCTTTTAGAAGTCTGTAGATCGGTGTACTCATAAAAACTCAAACCTGGATGGGTTTGTACATGAATTTAAGGGTTGAGTATATCCATTTGATTCTTTATGAAGATGAAACTGCGCTCCAAATGTTGTATATTTGATTATCTTCATCATTCGTGTTTATTTATAAAAGTGCAAATAGGGGCGGTCCCGGTCCCGGTCATTGGTAGGCGAAGCCCGGGCCTGACCCGGTTAAATCCGGGTCTGGGCCAGTTCCGGGTACTCGGGCGGGCGGGTCCCGTTTCCATTCTATTTTTTTTTCATTTCCCCTGTTTCCAAGTCAAAAAAAATTAGCTGATCGGGGACCGAAATTGGGACCGGAACTGCTCTGTTCGGTCCCCAAATGGGTGAACCGGGACTGAGTAACATGCTTGACCGGACTCTGGGCAGTCCTGGGCCTGAACAAGATTTTCTGGACTTGGTCCGGTCTCAAAGAGTGCCGGACCCTGTTCCAGACCGGGCCGGACTGATGGACCGGGTCCACCCCTAAGTTGAAATATATGGCGTTGTACATTGGGGAAGACTAGTCATGGACCCGGTTCGGGCCACCCGGCCCGCTACTGTACGGACCCGGAACCAGCCCGGTTCTCGGGTCCGGGTCCGGGTCCGGGTCGGGCCTAGGCCTGGTGGGGGGACGGGTCCGGGCTCGGGCCTTGTATTTGGCGAACCGGCCCGGCCGGGTTGGGCCCGGGTCCGAGCCGAATTGATTTTTTTTTTTTTTTTTTTTTTCATTTTTGGGGTTTCACCTGGGTTGGGCTTGATGGTTAGGAGGGGTTTGGGGGGTTTGGGGGTGGGGGGTGAGGGGGGGGGGGTTAGGAAAGCAAAAAAAAATGAACAAACCGGAGGCCCGGCCCGGGTCCATGACTAGGGAAGACCCATATAAACGGTGTTGGAAAATGCTTCTTTGTACTTTGCAATTTGCATCCATTGTTGTGGTAATGGATGTTATATGCTATAGTGACGATTGAGGGTGGCGGACAACCAATGATGGCGGATGTTGGCAGTAGTCAATGTGGCAAGTCGACAACAACATTTGAACTTGGAAGATACAAACTCCAGTGACCAAAATCGATAATGGCAGTTTGGCTAACATGATACACTAGTGAATCAGTGAATGTTTAGAGTTTTTTGGGCAAAAGGTTAGAAATTTTAGGGACAAAGGGAATATGATGGTTTTTTTGTTTAAAGTAAAAATGCTGTAATATCGTTAATCTAATCAGTCATTAGCCAAAAGACTATTAATACAATTTGGTGGCTCTGTGCAAATAAAACGACAACCTGGCATATATACTTTTGCTCTAACTAAAGTATGGGCAACACGATTCGTCGCTAATTTAGAATGGCTTAACTTAATACTTATGTTGTTGATCATCATATGCCCAAGAATAACATCAAGACGTCCCCTGATCTCTTCACAGACCCGAAACAATCATAGTTGCACCGTTTTTCAATAATCTTCACTTTGATCCAGCCACTTCCCAATGCCCAAGCCATCGCCTCACGCACCCCAACTGCTTTATGCTGCCGCTTTCCGTTTCTACTCTTGGACAATAGCAATATCAATACAAGCTAAGTCTACTATCACGAGACCAATAAAACAAAAAAATAGGCATTCATTTGTAATTGTCTTAAATGTCTCATTTATCTGCAAATATTGTTTGTAAATCATTCATTTATCCATAACGTATTTGTAGTTTTCTCCATAATTTTAATATGAATACATTATTTCATATGCTAAATTACTTAAAGAGTTTAAGCTAATTAATTTTCAATATTTATACTAGATTAAGAAGGTACATCACAATGATAATATTGCTATATTATAGAATCGGAGTTGCATGTTTCCAGCGTTAAATGGGCTGAAATGGCAGGGCTACATTTAGCACAAGTAAAACTCAGGGCTAATATTTGTTTGGTAGAAGGTCAATGCCCTGAGCTAGATTTTGGGCTGTGCTGACTGTAAAAAAGTTTACATGTTTGGAAAAGATTATGAAATGGTGGCTTCAAAAATGTTTAATTGCATTAAAAAGATTAAACTTTAATGTACACTAGATCTTTGAATAAATTGTATAAATATGTTTTTATCACTTTATTTTAATCATTTTTTTATATGTTAGTAGTATTTGATTATTTTTAAGAGTGCTTTGCAATATAACTTTACGTGCAATCTTATTTTGATTTCCTATATTCTTTGTCAATTCTAAAATAAATTCTCAATTGTTGGACCCTTCAATTTCATTATAACCACTAAAAAGCAACATTTGATCTAACAAATGTTTAGAAACATCAATTAAAGCATTTAACCCGTCACAAATCACAATACTCATTTCTACTTTACTTGTAAAGAAAGAGTAACACTAATTGATTGGTCTTATTTCATTGAATCATCACATCCAGCTTTGTTTGAGAAAATCGTTGACTTTATTAAGTTGACAAGCTAATTTTTCAATTTTGATCAAACTAGAAAAGACTTTTTACATCAAATGTGTTATTTCTCGCTCAAATTTCATAGCTAACTCTAGACATGCAACAATAGAAGCAAAATACTTTGTTTACTTTTACACTATATCTCAACCAATTCACACATTGATCAATATAACGAATTTACGCAGCTTCTGTCCTATAAATCACAGAAGATTATCATACCTAATGAAGTTGATTTGAACACAGTACCTTAGGATCCTCCAAATAGGAAAATAATCCAGAATATAACCCTCCAAAAATGGAAATTTCATGCCCATATCCTTTTCTCTGCATTCTAAGTTTCTAACTTTAACCAGATGAAGTTATTGTTTTATAAATTTATTAGCATTGCTTAATCTGCACATAAAAATAATAGTACGTAACTCAGCATTTACGGCATATTTGAAACCACACAACAGTATTAAAAACTCAAATTATTGTCTGTAGCAAGCAAATTTCAAGTGGTTTCATTAGCTGGGACAAGTAAATGTATTTAGAGTACAAATTGCATCATAGTCAACAATTGGGGTATCAAATTGCATCATAGTCAAACTCTCATGTATGCAATTTGTCCAATCATATCATCAAACTACTAAATCATTCAATGAAAACGTTATATCAAATTGCTTTATACGTAGTACTACATAATGATCATTCAAATATGTCTGAATTGAATTTAAATAAGATCATCATCACTTCATCATATTGAATTGAATTTAAATAAGATCATCATCATCTCTTCATCATACTATCCCGGTAAAGCAGAAAAGAAAAGCAAGCTCTATGTAGGTAGCATGCAACCTTAAATACCACCCCGTCATTTACAATGCAAATGTTACATAACTATCGACTAAACCCACACTCTCTTTGAAGAAGCAGACTGACAATAACTCATCCTGCACATTTTTGCATTTTGTTAATCATCATCCACCTCTGGCTTGACAAAGAACTCAATATAAGCAATACGGCTGGGGAGATGATAGGCAGCAGAATCTGAATGGGTGTGTGAGCTTGCTGGTGGTCTTGCAACGGAGACTAGATGCTGAACTTTCAGCATTCCAGTCCTACCCATAGTGAATTTGCTTCCTCTGTTATCCTTCAAGACACTGCTAGGTATGTTCGAAGTTGTTGCCTGAAGAAATTTGTACTTGTACCTGTTAACAACATCATGGTCAGGGATTAATACTCGCTCGCCATTCTACTTCTGAAATATAACAATAATCACCTTAATTACTACAACAATAATAATAACAACAAAATGATGGTGATGAAACATTATAATAGAAACAGTAACAGTAATTGCTAGCAAATGTAATAGAGGTTAAACCGGTATGAGACAAGGTGATCACAATGAAACGCAACAAGAAGATCAGAGGTATTGCGTTGCATGAAGTCTATCTGCAAAATAACAGACAAAAGTTGAATCCAATCTATATGAGCGATAAAAATATAGAATAGTAAGTGAAGCTTTCAGTTTTTCCGTACTCTAAGATGAGTGAGTTACCTGTAAGTCACCATGGCCTTGGGCCTTGAAGGTTACAGTTGGGGGGGTTGGTTGCAGTGTTAGCAGAATACTTGACCCAGGCCATTCAAGATCATCTATGGCTTCCTTTAGCGCTGCAGACTATCAATTCGAAAGCTTTGGTTTGTAAATAATCATCATGAGATAAACAAACAAAAATGTGCACCGGACAAAATTTGTTGAGCAAGTACAATAACTTCTCCAATTGTGAACTTGCAACTATAATTTCATTACTCAACGGTCTAAAATACCTCAAAACTTGACAGCAGACCTTGTGATGGAAGATTTCAAAAGATGAGATGAGCACACTAAGGGTCAATTTTGATGGAGGGTATTTGAGGGAAAGGTTTTGGAGCGCTTAGTCTATATCATAATTTATACTTCACATAATTTAGTTTTTGTTTTTTAGTTTGAAAGATTAACATAATATGTTATCATAGAGCAGTTGAACAAAATGGATGGGTGCGTCCAAGTGATCAAAGTTTTTAGGAACAAAATGGATGCCGGGGTTCTAATTGAATAATGTAATGAAAGTACCAGCAACTATGAATGTTGATATCCTATGCCACCATCTATGTTCTAATTCACACAATTGGCAACTAAAAGTTCACCTTGACGGTAAAACTGACAGGACTAGTCCCAGCAGGTTCAAAGTGGCAGTCCCACGGCAATGTCTCGGGAATCCGTGTTCTGATCTCCGCACAAATGCAAGCATTAGATGAATCAACAGATCTGGCCAAATTAAACAACAATGTCGTTTCAGTTACTCATGAAAGAAGCAACAATTCTTATCCAAATTATGATGTTCATCAAGGGGACTTGATGAGCCTCCTTGCACCAACCTAGAATTTTCTATTATAAAACCACACATGATTGCAGGCAGGGGCGGAGCCAGAGCACTGGACCGGTACAAAGAATATTTTTGAAAAAACAAAATTACACATAATTTTTTACACTAAAAATATACGGAGTAGCTATTTTTTAAATTTGGGCTGGGCTGGGCCGGGGCCAGGGTTGGCCACCCCCTAGCTACGCCCCTGATTGCGGGAGGAGTGCTACTTATGGACGGCACCTGATATGGGGAGAGTCTTGCATGCACAATAGATGCTCAAAGGAACAAAACCTCCATTAATTTTACAAGTATTATTACAAAGCACAAATATACAAGTAATACACATACACCCATTGAATTAATTAGGACAGTATGTATATATATGCAATACGTTAATTTATATTCCTTCTAATAATAATTCCATTTGCTAGGATCAATTAAGAGTTGGAGTTATACTTAAAGCGTCAAACTATTATGACTAGCTCACTGCCTTATACCTGGCCAGTCTGTTTGTAACTTAGTACTTGGCCTGTTAGAACATTCATGAGTTCAGGGTTAATAATTTTCATAACCATCCACATCCAGATTTTGCAAACTGTGAAAAAAGCGTATTAGGCATGACCAATGTCTTTGTTCTGGTCATGAAAAGAAATAAAACACACAAAAAATCCTAGCAACATTAAAAATTTGTATGAATTTGTATAGAATACCTATTCCAGATTTTTTTAACAAGAAAAAACCTTTGACAAAACATACTTGATAAGAAGTTCCATATCAGGCCCTGGGTAACGAAGTTCAATAGTATTTGATTTTCCGGGAACCGAAAATGTACTGAGGCAATCCACAAATAGCCCTAAACTCACTCCGAATCTCTGTGTCCCTTCCGAGTGGTATACATACTGAGTAAACAACTGCCCAAACGAACATTTAATGTTTAAATTACACAACAATAAGAGTAAAATAGAAAGAGCTGATGAAAAGTCGGAGTAGATTTAGATATAATTTCCAGACACTCGCTTGGTGACGATGACTACATTACTTCACCTCGCGTTGCAAATAAACTTTTCCTTGAAGACACAAGCTTTCCTCGACGATCAACACCAGTCCGTGCTCCGATATCTCAATGACGGCGTCCTGATTGTAAAAGTGATAGAGTCAACGACAATTTGAGCATACTTGCTAGTCGCGTACTAATGGTGAGAGTCCCAGAGGCGCTGAGATCAAATGGCTGACCTGATAGCGCTTCCATCGAACGGAGGTGAGAGCGTCGACAACGCCTTGGACGTTGTCCATCCGGCAGACAAGGTACGGAGCGGCCGCCGTCTCCACCGCAGCCGACGAGCTCATCCTACCTTCCTTCTTCCCTTTTCCCGCCAAAATGCGAACCCTACTCGCTACCGGGAAACTCAAACAAGGGCAAGTGATATTTTGTCCGAAGTAGTATTGAATTTCTAAAATAAAAAATTCCAGTATGTTATTCTCTTTATCTCTTTATCTCATTAAGATTATCTCATTTTTTTAAGGAAAATCTCAATTGTCACATATCAAATTTGGTAAACATTATGTAGTTCCAAATCTTTTTTACTTTATTCTTGCTCTATTAATTCAATATCAAATAACAACAAATGCAGAAATTAAGGTTAAATGCAGAAATTATAAACTCATGTAATAGTGCTATTATATACTATTGTATAGTATATGAACTTTGCCTTATAACATGCATAAAGCTTAAATAGATTTTGAACTCAAATCCGAGCTGAGTTACTATAGAGTACCACTTTAGTTATTTTTCATATAACATTTCTATATTACTAAAACATAATTTAAACTTTTTTAATAAATCAACAGAATTAGCTAATACAATCACTTCAACAAAACGTCATAAATTTCCGTATAAACATATTATTAGGCCAATCTCAGCGTTACCAAACAGACTTTAAATCTTTAATGCAGGTGTATTCATATGAAACAATCAAAAATTGAGAAAAATAGAAAGACATATGTCCAAGGTTAGTCCAATAAGTATGTAATATTTATTGTTAAATGATTGTATTTTTTGCATTAAAACAATAATATTGTTAAAATAAAACCAATTCAAAACCAGTAAAATTATATTAAGAGTTGAGGGAAGAGTAAATGATCAATTAGCTAACTTTTTTCATGAATTAATTAACTAACGTTATATAGTACTACATTCGTCCCATTTTATGTGTCTTAGTTTGACTTGACACGATTATTAATGAAGTGGTTGAAAAAGTAAAAGTTATGGTTGAGGTTTGAGTATAATAAAGTGAAATGATGTAGACCACATATTTCTTTCCAAAAAAGAAAAGAAGACACTTATTTTGGGATATTCCAAAAAGGAAAGTAGGACAAGTAAAATGAGACGGAGGGAGTAGCAACTAACACTACAACACAATAACACATATACTTTTCGAGTGTACTATCATGTGTTTAATCGTATAAACAATATGGAAAATGTTAAGTATACACACCATGTACAAAAGTTACGTTGTACATGGTATAAAAGCAAAAAAAAAACTCATTTCCTCCTCCATCTTCTCCCTCTCTCGGTTCTCTCTTCCTTCTCTCTTCTTCCTCTCCCCCTTCTCTCTTTCCTCTTTACCCAATCTCTTCTAAAATTCTCAACAACAAAAATTATCTTCTTCATCCTCCTCTTTCCTTCTTCATCCTCTTTTTCTCTACCTTTATTTATCAATTTTTTTGCAAAAAATCAACTTATTCATTTTATTTCATATATTTTTATTATGTTTCTAATTCTATTCAAATTAATGTAAATTGATTGCACATACAATTACATCCTTCATTTGGATGTATATAGAAAATTAAGTTTTTTGTTCACCCAGACAATTAAAATTGATCACACAGACAACTATTGTTTGTGGAACGCACAACTATTGTCTGTGTGGTAAAAGTTGTCTGTGCACACAGACAAATAATTATCAAAAATGCTTGAGGTACACACTTTGTGTACACATTTTGTGTACACTCGTCTGTCTCTTAAGAAAATTTTGTGTGTCACAGACAATTCATATATGAGTTGTCTGTGACAGACAAAATTTTCTTAAGAGACAGACGAGTGTACACAAAATGTGTACACAAAGTGTGTACCTCTAGCATTTCTCAATAATTATTTGTGCAACATGAAAATATTGTTTGTGCACATAGGCACTGCACATATATTGATTGATTTGCAAGCTGAAAGAAGTGTCAGAAGGTTGTCAGCGTACTTTTTACAAATAAGTAAATGTATGTGGACACAAACAAAAGTTGTTTGTGTACACACATAACTCTTGTCTGTGACCATAGACAAGTACGTACCAATTGTATGTGACCGACATTTTGTGTACAAGTTGTGTACAACTTGTGTACCCCTAGCATGGTTGAAACAATATTGTGGGCTCTAGGCCTTCTAATTCATAAAATAGTAGAGCATGTAACTATAAAAATTATAAAGTTATTTCTGAAATATTAAGTTTATAAAATAAAAAACGAATTGATCACTCGTAATTACTCCTTAGTAATTTGTCTTCTTTGTCAATATACTCCGTATTTAATTGGGCCATGATAAAATCCTTCTTTCTTGTTGGGGGCATTTTGCTTTTCTTATTGGGGGCACACTATCCCTAATTATTTAATAAAATATAATTTGTAAAGTTAAAAATTTAAACTTTGTTGGGGACATGTGCCCGATAACGGCCATAAGCTTGAGTGTGTGTCTGTCCCTGATTGTGAGTGTTTGGGCTCGACTCGGTTCATTAACAACCCTATCTCTACATAATTCTCAGCCTCGCATAAAAAACTCAAATAAAGGTCATTCAATCCTCCAACAACTCGATGACAGGCATCACGGTGCAAGTCCGTGCAACCACTAGTCCCCAGCGTCTATAATCCACTTGAGGTGGTGTCGGATGTCTGACATTGGTTGATTTTTCATTTTTACATTTATTTTCTTGCTATTAATATCTAACTAGTAATCAAGAATCATGGTCTTCTCAGGCAGTATTCTATGATACTCCGTAACTGATATTACAAATAAAAAAATATGAATAAAATGTCACTATAAGTTTGTATGTGTCTTATAAGTATTATATGATGTGCAATTAGAGTCAATAAAGTTATCAGAGTCACATTTTTGTTATTTAATTTTGTTTTAATGATATATTTGAACTTATTTTCATGTAAAATCAATTCTTCCCTATTTTACTTAGACCCACATATTACCATTTCTTGTCAATACCGTATTATCTCAATTTCACCGATTAACACTGAACTTTTAAGAGGTCACTTCATATTTGAGAGAATAAATCAAAGTCTCACACTCGCTTTGAGACGAGACAAAATATGAAAATATTGAATGCACAATCACTCAAATTAACTTCGACGACCTAACGATCATCATTCGAAACAACCTAAAAAATCACTTGCTTGATACCTTAAACTCAAGACGCCATATAAAGTGATGGAGAAGATCGTGGGGAATGAGGACCCCTGGGAACGACGTATAACTCTTTCCTATTTTTTCCATTTTTGGTTCTTTCATTTCCTGCTTTTATTTCTCTTTCACACTTCTTCTGCTCTAATTCTTATCGACCCTAGTGTTATCGTAGCTAGATTTAACTGATTTTTATCCGTGATGGTATTTGTTGAGTATGGTGTTTTCCATTGCTAAAAACATTAAAATATTACTACGTATTTCGAACCACTATTACTTAAGTAAATTAAACAGATTAGAGCTAAATACTAATCTCACAAAAGTAGAAGTAGACGTAAAGGCTCTACCGCTCTAACACTTGGTATTTTTCATATTTCAGGCTTTTCCAACAAAAATTGATCAACCAAATGGGTTTTAAAGAATTCTCATCCAAGGAATTATTTTGATGATTTTGAGAATCTTTAAAGGATTTAAAGATCGTGATTGAATAGATGTAATCATCTCGAATAGATTATTATAGATTGTTCCCAAATACTTTATGAAAAGAAAAAAAAAATGACACCCCGTTCCTGAGGGCCCCCAACACCGACCGGACGACACGATGAGAGAATGTAAATTGAACTATAATCACAATCTGACAGATAGAGAGTGAGACTCCGTCCCCGATACTTGTAGAGGCCTTATGCATTTTTAGCATAGTAACATCTCATCGCAGTTGCCGGGATTCGAACCCGGTACATAACCCGTGTGGCACTCCCTCGCTACCAGTTGAGCTACGCCCGCCGGTCCCAAATACTTTATGTATCCATGCTTATTAATTTTATTATTGGACGACTAGTGCAGTAGTGCCTCGAAATTAGCTCAAAGTAATAAAAGGGAAAGTTCCTGAAATAGGACTAAAACCGTTTGAAAATTCCAAAATATGATTGTCATGTTTTTTATTCCCAAAATAGGGCAATACTGCCAAGTTTGGAAAATACTGCCATGTTTGAAGTCTGGCACTGCCAAAATATGACAGGAATTAATCTTACTTTGAGAATAAACACATGACAGTCCTATTTTGGAATTTTCAAATCTTTTTAGTCCTATTTCGATTTTCGAGTAATATTCTCTAAAAAAAGAATGACACCCCATCCCTGAGGGGCCCCCTACACCGACCGGACGACACCGTGAGAGGATGTAAATTGGAGAGGTCATATGCATTTTTAGTATAGTAATCTCTCATCGCAGTTGTCAGGATTCGAATCCGGGACCTGACCCTTGTGACACTCGATCCCTCGCTACCAGTTCATCTACACCCACCGATAGAAGCTCAAAGTAATAAAGATCATGATCGGTGGATTTGATAGTATTTAAGATTTTTTTAATTCACAAACGTGATAATGGCAAACCATAAAAAAACCATTTGTTACCCAAACCATTTGTTGGAGTTTAAAACACGACAGGATTTAGGATGTTTTCTTATAAACTGTTTTCCGTCCTAGATCAGACCAAACCGGACCAGATCAGACCAGCAAATTTCGGTCCAAAAGAAAACATCCCCATTCCCCATTTTTTTAATCTTGACTACACTACTTCGCATTACAACCAACTCCCTTGTGCATAACAACGTGTGACTACGAAAAAACACTACGTAGTTTAGAAGTTGGTATTCTCTTGGACTAAATGACCAAAATCGATATAACACTGGGACATGGAGAATCCTGCCCTGTTTAATTGAAAGATATGCAGAACCCCCACAAAATTGCAACCATATGTCCTCTCAACACACCCCCAAATGTAGAGATCTCTATATATAACAATTAACAAACATAAAGGCAGGTATCAAAAGAATATTGAATACTGAATAAAGGTCCTGCTTGCAAGGAACCCACACGAACTCTCTTCGACTTGAAGAAGATAATCAAGACAACATCTAGTTTTCACAAGGTTGAGTGTCAACAACGAATTCTAGTTTTATTGACAGGGAAGATAGAACCTCCCAGCAACGACCACATCCTGTTCCCCAACAGAATAAACTTTACAGTAACCCCTCCCCCCAAATAAAGAAAGACAATTTAATTATATTCTATGAGTACCAGCACACTGTTCTGCATAGTGCCTTGCAATGAACCTTTTGATCACCTTCACTTTTGGGTAGAGGTTTTAGAGTTTGTTATCTTCTACTCAGGCAGCGAGCAATACAATCACAATAAGGAGAACAATGCCAAATATCACAACGAGTAGGCATGTCTGCAATTAGTGAATATAGAATAATTGACAAGAGTTAACAAACTGAATTAAACAGTATGTTTATGCCACAGCCATGCAAATGAATTGTCTGATAATACTTATCTTGCTTAACTGAACTTTGAGAAATAGTGGTAGAAATGTAGACTGTAAAGAATACTTACCAGAGATGAATTTGATCGTTGAGTCTTTGCTGCTTTAGCAAGTTGGGATCTTCCTTGTGCAGTTGCGGCTTGAGAATTCTCAATGTTGGACCCAATATCATCTGAATGAAAAAACAATTTTGTATTTAGTCTATTTCACTTGAGATTGAATAACAAACAGTAATAAGCGGAAAGTGACTTACCAATCATGGCTCCTTGTTCATGAACAAGGACAGCAAGATCCTTGAAAATCTCACTAACTTCGCCTATCTGTTGCTGTATTTCTTGTATCCCTTGCTCTCTTTCCTCTATAATAGCCTCATTGAAGGAAATCTCATTACCCAAAAGTAAAACCTCTTGTCTGCGGCAAAGACACATGGAGGAAAGGTGTCATCGCATAACTTCTATTATATTATACGAAGTAATCTTTAAATAAAATAATAAAAAAGAAGTAGCAATAATAATTAATGACTTCTCCAACTTTATAAGTAATCCATATGACATATAACAAAATTGCTTTGCAAACTTTAATGGAACAAATACTTCAAACTAAAACAAAAACAAGCCGCCATGAAGCTGTACTGTATTTCTTATGACCTTAACTTGGAAACTATGGACTCAATCCATCCAAATATAGCCAAATCCTCTAATATAATCGTAGTACATTTCAGATAAAATGGTGAACTAACCTATCCAATACACAATTTCACAGCCAAAAGATACCAAAACAAAAAATGGTAAGGACGCAAAAACTGTGGTATCCACTGTTGAGTATCAACATTTTAAAATTCATATTAGCATATTACCAAATGTTCCACACTTCCACTATCAATGTATTGTAGAGACCAAGAGAAAATATTAATAAATTAGCTCCAGTTAAGAACACCAGGGTCACTTTTGATCAAGAAAGTAATAGGCTAATAGCAGTTCAAAACAATTCGAACTTTAGTTTGAATTTAGGGAAAACTGTCAAATAGGTCCTCGAACTTTCATAAAATGGTCAATTAAGTCCTTCTATAGGAGGCTCTGTCCGGCCGTCGCGATTTGGGGCATTTCCCGGTGGAATTTTTTGATGAAATTTTTTGAGCATCTTATTCACCAAGTCTAGTTTACTCATACCAAATTTCAGCTAAAAATTCAATCGGGAACACATTCAAATTAATTCTTAAAGATAACTGCGCATTTTTGCATTCTCGAATTAATTTGAATGCGCTCCCGATTAAACTTTTAGTTGAAATTTGGTATGAGTAAACTAGACTTGATGAATAAGATGCTCAAAAAATTTCATCAAAAAATTTCACCGGGAACCGCCCCAAATCACGACGACCGGACAGAGTCTCCTATAGAAGGACTTAATTGACTTTTTTATGAAAGTTCGAGGACCTATTTGACAGTTTTCCCTTGAATTTATTTACATGGATGTGACATGAGACTTGGGTGCAAAATAATTGCATATCAACTAATACAACAATCAACATATCACATAAACTGATAGAAATCATGTGCAAGACTTTATTTTATAATCTGTGATTGAATTGATTTGTCTAATCAAAGTAAATTGCAGGCTCCTTAGGATAGGTAGGGCAATTTAGGGATACAATCATAATTATGTAATGTGTAATTGATTTACAATTTTTATGCCTTACATAGTGTAGTGCACTAAATGAAGCTCTCTATTACTAATGGAGACAAAAAGGAATTTGGGATTAATGTGGCGCCATTGTGCTGCAAGCAAAAATAAGTTTTTTAGGAGAGTTTCTATGGGGTGCTTGGAGAGTTTTTATTGAGGCTATAGGTATTATGTTTTTCTTTCCATCTTTAATATTTTACTTCATTTATTTTCTTGCATAATTTCAGGTCTCCTTAGTCTCCTTCATAAACTACAACAAATAATAAAAATGGATAGTTTTAAAAATGCATATATTTTCAAAATTGCAAGCGCACAAACTACAAAAATAAAGAGATTTAAAAGTTTAGAGTGATAGTATATATAAAACAACATGCGCAAAACAGGATCGTATTTCCAGGCACAATGTTGCACCTGCAATGCTCATGGTATGCTCTTCACTTATTACTTTATTAGACACGAGAATTAAGAGTAATGAAATGATAATGTGTGTGTGAAGGATAGGACTTATCTTTACTCTTACTACAAAAGGGAAGTGTTTATAGGCCCACATATTAAAATACTACAAAGGATGTCATGGAAGACCATTTGTTCAACCATTATCGAGAGCAGTTTGCAAAAAGATCACGCAAAAAGTACATTAGAGTTTGCAGAACCCACCTCCGTGATTCTTGAAGCAAAACGCGTTGCTCCGGGGACTTATCTGAATTAACATCCACCTCGCTGGCAGTATAACTGTTCATCAAAGTTTGATCAATGTGGGAAATATGTAAAAACTAAAAACAAAGAGAAAAAGGGTTCAAATAACTGAAGATATGAGGCAGTAAGTGGGTAGCCCGGTGCACATTGGCATCCCCGCAAGGTGAGGGTCCAAGGAAGGGTCCCACCACAAGGGTGTAAAGGGAACAAGCCTCCCTTGTCATTTTGACAAGAGACCGCTCTCAAGACTTGAACCTGTGACCTCTCAGTCGAAACACTGTAACCAGTGCGCCAAGGCTGCCCTTCTGAAGATATGAGGTAGTATGAACAATACAAACATATTAAAGCAATATGAATTTAGTCACAAGTTGCGACATAATATCCTTTTTGCCCTAAAAGAAGATCACATTAACAGCATTACCTAGAAGGTACGACTGCCTGGGGAACAAAAGGAGTATATGCTGTTTCTCTCTCTGCAGCAAGACGCTGCGCCTTTTGAAACTCTTTCAAGACAGCTTGAAAGTCTTTAGCAAGCTTCGCATCAGTAATTTTCTTGGATGCCTATAAGCAAGAAAACAAGGAAGTTTGAGATAGAAAAAGATCGACAACGGAGAACAAGGAATTCAGGAGGAGAACAAATCCATACTTCGGAACAGAATTTACATGATGATACAAACAATAAATAGTGGAATAAATGAGGAAAGACCATGGTGACATGGAAATTAGATCTTACACTGACTTCAACCCGATGATCAGTTTCACTGGCTTGCTTTAGTTTGGCAGATGTATCTTTCACCAACTGTCCAACATGTTGCCTTGTCTTGCGCCTGCAAGTAACCAAAGTTGGCATAAGTGAGCATAACCATCACTGCCAAATATAACCACCCATGGATGACAGAGTAGGAGTCAATATATGTAAATAACCAATGAGAAAAAGTGACCAAGAGGAGAGCAACCCGATACAAGTAAAACATATTTTGTATTTTTATAAATGAAGGGATGTAGATTAAGGTGGTCGAGAATGATGTCATACTATTCGGATAGTTGAGGGAGAGCATGTGTGTAGGATTGATCTCATAATGTTACTCCTTTATCTATCCATTGGTTTAAACTCCGATAGTAATGAATAAATAGATAGATATATACAATATAAATACATCCAACAGCAAGGGGTTCTAAACACATTACCTTTAATGAGTTGAAAGGCGGCAGATTGTGAATGCAAGTCAAGCCCACTTAATATGTATCGGTTTCATTATTGGACTAGCTTCTTACTGATCTAAGTTAACAAAAAGGCATTTAGACCGGATAACCAATACTAAAGATTCATTCTTTGTCATTGCAGCTGCTAAAAAGTGACCACCAAAGTG
Source organism: Cuscuta epithymum (assembly GCA_945859915.1). Classification (NCBI taxonomy): domain Eukaryota; kingdom Viridiplantae; phylum Streptophyta; class Magnoliopsida; order Solanales; family Convolvulaceae; genus Cuscuta; species Cuscuta epithymum. The sequence goes on from CAMAPF010000974.1 coordinate 1,018,515, forward strand.
GGCACTGGGAAGGAGTGAATCGCAAAGTATCCTAGCGGATATGGGAGTAGTTTCTTACTTTCTTTGAGGTCGGGCATACGGTTTCAATGGAAATTGACCAATTGAAATGCATTAAAATAGTATGCCAGTTAATTGCTTGTTTGGTTAACAATTCCATAAGAAACCATTGGTGACAAAAGCCAAGGCAATCAAAGTGAAAATCAAACAAATAATAATATACAAAAGTGTGATGAATTGTTATAGAACTCACAATTTCTCTCGCAGCTCAGGGGTGTCCTTCGGGGTACCGAGGGTATTGACGAGCCTCTGGAAGGTGGAGACGGCGGTGTTGATCTGGAAAATGCCAGAAGCCACGGCTTGGGTGGGGTCTTGTTTCCCATTAGGGAAATCCCGACGAGAGTTAAGCCGACCCGATTCCAGATCTTGAAAGCTCATCTCCCTCGATGAGGTACGCCCTCAAATCGGAAAGAGATGCCCCGGTAGAAAAAAACGATCTTCCCAAATAGAGGGATTCAGATTGAGTAAGATTGCAAAGCCCTAGATTGATGAAAAAAAATTGGGGTTGGTAGATTATGGTGAGCGTGGAAAGGGTGCGCGTAATTTGGGATGATGATTAAGAGAGGAAGAGGGAATCGATTGAAATCGAAGGAGAGAAAATTTGAAGAAATTGACGGAATCTGATTATCTGCGATGCATAGTTATGACCGAGTAGGTGCGTGGGATGCAGGTAATCGACTAATCGTGCGTCGTCGTCTGGTTGACACGTGGTATGTGTTGGCGTTTGCTTTGGCCGTCTTTCTCGTGTATTTTACCCAAAAATCGCGGAGTACATACAGTTGATACAGCTGTTAGGAATGTTTTCTTTTGGATTGTTTCCAGTTTCAAACCAGACCAGACCTAAACAGACCAAATCAGACCAGACTAGACTTAAACAGACCAATCAGACCAGACCAGACTTAAACAGATCAAATCAGACCAGACTAGACTTAAACAGACCAATCAGACCAGACCAGACTTAACCAGACCAGACTTCTGTAGTTATAAAATACACAGAGACCAGACGTTTACCAGACCAGACCAGTTCAGATCAGACCAGACCAGACTTAAACAGACCAGACCAGACTTAAACAGACCAAACCAGACCAGACCAGACCAGACCAGCAAATTTCAGTCCAAAAGAAAACATCCTTACATTGGTATTGATATGGTGTGCTAAAACAACTAGCTTTGTCACACCATTAACTTGGCTTTATATAGCAGTTAATTGTCAACAACTCTTGATAGCACAACTTTTGAATCATCTTTATTGTCATTCATCCGTGCGACGTTATGTATCTCTCTCGTTTCCATAGCATCAACTCATGCAAAAAAGGCACACCCATGAACCCGTTTAATGTTAACCAATTTTATCATTGTTATACTTCTATTATCTTATACACCCAAATGAAGCAAAATTAATCATTGCCTTTCATTTTTGACACCCATAAAACTTGCTTTTACTCTGTCGCGAAAAACAAAGGAGAGCTTGGAGTCCACAAAAACAATACACTAATGACTCGTAATAAGTTTCACCCTTTTCTGATTTTCTCGTAACCAAGACTCATAATAATTTTTTTGTGGGCTAAAGGGTCAAATAGACCTTTGAATTAACTTAAAGTGTTCAATTAGCCCTTCATATAGAAGGTTCAGCCGGCCATCGCCAATTGGGGAGGTTCCTGGTGGAATTTTTTGATGAAATTTTGTGAGCATCTTCCTCATTAAGTCTAGTTTACCCATATCAAATTTCACCTAAAAATTAAATCGGGAAGGCAGTCAAATGATTTTCCGAAATGTACTACGCTGTTTAACTGCACAATTATCTTCAAAAAATCATTTGCTTGGCTTCCCGGTTGAATTTTTAGCTGAAATTTGGTATGAGTAAACTAGACTTAACGAAGAAGATGTTCGCAAAATTTCATCAAAAAATTCTACCGAGAACCGACCCAATTCCCAATTGACGACAGCTGGGCAGAACCTCCTATATAAAGGGCTAATTGAACACTTTAACTTAGTTCAAGGGTCTATTTGACCCTTGAGCCTTTTTTGTGAAGACAAATCCATCAAAAAATAGCAATGAAAGTAATAAAAAAATAAGGAATTCAAAACATGTGATATTTTTAGGTCTGTGATTGAATGTCTTCAAACAACACTTTTATATTTTTTTCAAATCCTTATTTATTTCTATTGATTTTAAATGATTATCTAATCTTTTTGCAACTTCTTTATATTGGAGAAATTTATTATTGTTGTTGTATAATCATTATTTCGGGGAGGGGGGATGCAAGTTGTCATGCAACTACTTTATCTACTCTTGTATTTAAGATTTAAGAAAGCATATCAAGAGTTACTTGGTCCTTGTCCCGCTAAAGAAACACAGTAACATCTTATCGACAAGTACTTCTTACATACGTAGTACAAGTATAAAATCATGATCGTAGCAGAGATATTCACTTAGTTTTTTGAACATGTCTTAGGGAGAAATCAAAGAAAAGATTAACAACTTCAAGCACAAGGCATCCATCAATAGTCAATAGCATCATGATTAGTTACTTTATGTCACTTTTCTTCACTTTTGCACCTTCAATGGGTCCCTCATTTGTTTTTCCCTAAGCATCTTAAGTGTCATTTCTTCATTCTTTCTGAAAACACTAATGCTAAAACTATCCCATTTTGTACACTATTTTGTACCCCCTCCTATGTTTGTGATTCACAAAAGCAATAAGTAAAAATGGAGCAATTATTTTAATTGGGTTGGATTTTTGTGAACCACAAATATAAAATGAGGTACAAAATGGGGTAGAAAATGGGGTATCTCTAGCATTTTTCTTCTGAAAATGTCAACTAAGTCCTCTTTCTTTTTATACTAAAAAATTCCATTGAACATCAAGTCTCATCTATTGAGTATTAAAAACTCTGCATAAAAAATTATATAGTATCAAAACATCTGATAAATATCCCACACCGGAAAATTGAGAAGCATTAGAGTGCTATAATAAGCTTCGGGCTACTCCTCCTAACAGGTTGATCTTTTAGGATGGAACCCCAAGTCTTAACATGGTATCAGAGCCAAATCGATCCATGGTGTGGGGCCCCTTTATGAAAAAATGACGAACCGATGAAAAATGAATGACGACACGATGTAGACGAAGTGTCTGGTCGTGAGGAGGGATGATAAATATCCCACACCGGAAAATTGAGAAGCATTAGAGTGTTATAATAAGCTTTGGGCTACTTACTCCTCCTAATAGGTTGACCTTTTAGGATGGAACCCCGAGTCTTAAAGCATCTTAATTGAGTATTATGTTCTAGACTCTTTGAACATTAAAACTATGTGAGAAAACATCTTCGTTAATAACTAAGCATTGTAACTCTGTATTGAGTATCAAAGAAACTTCATTGAGCATCATCGGCTCTACTATTGAAAATTGAGAGTGTATGATCAGCTCTAATATGACCTTCACGAGATCCAATTTGACATGCGACAATCGCATGAGTCTTTGTCACTAGGAAGAGTCGGTGAGTAGAAGCATTTGCTGCGAGACCAGCGTGTGGTCATCTCAGTGTGAGCAATGAGCCTCGAACGAATCAAGCATCGCTTATGAAGCGAAAAAGAAATAATTAGAGTACAACAAGTGGAAATATGCTCTTTATCGGGCTACGATGTTAACGGAGGAAGCCCGTTCTTCGCGGTGATGCTGCCGGTGAAGGTCGGAGTTGAATGGCTCGAGCATGTAGTGAAACTAAAATTGGGGAAGAGAGGATTTTCTTTTAGTCTCAAAGTCGAATTATTTAAAAAGAACTGATTGCATTGTCCATACTCACAAGATATCACGAATTTTGTAACACGTAATATAATTACATGTGCAAACCGCACATTTTCCTTCCATGAACTCAGTAATAGTCAGCCAATAGCAGATTCAGTCAGCGGGTTTGACTAGATAAATAATTTGGCGGTTTGTTAGAAGATTTTGGTAATTAGTTGTTTGGTCATAAAATTAGTAGAAAACTCCATATCTTAAAAAGTAACTTGAAACTCTCCTATTTGTAGCATTTTCATTTCAGCATTTCCATCCAAAAACGCTAGTGTCGAACAATTATTAGCAAACAATTATTCCACTTATTGAAAATGCTAAAAGTGATCTAATCATCATTTTTTGGGTAGAAATGTCATCTACCAAACACCACCATAATCCTACTTATAGAAATGGAGGGGAATCCATTATACGAAGTACTGCGTATTACTTAATGCTTGTTGAAACTGAAATCGTATGCGACATTAGAGTTGCCGGATGACAAGCTGTCAAGCTCTGAATACTCAATATCTAGTGTTTGTAGAGAACATTAGTTATTCTATCGAATAATATTTTTTGTTTATTTTATTGATAAAATATATTTAAATACTACATTTCTTTTTTTATTTAGCCTCATTAACTTTTCTAGACAATGAGAGTAATCTTTAATTAGTTGTTTTAACATCTATATTTTATTTAAAATTATAAACTTTATACTTCTATTATTGCATTTATTATCAAGAACATTTTCATATCATTTTAAATATGTTTGTATATGAATATATTATTGATCAAAGTTAAGCATGTTTGACCAGAAAACTAGAAGATGCCTAAGCAAAATGGGACAGAGCAAGTATAATTTTGTTTTTCATAATTCAATACAATTAGCCAATTCAGCTACAAATTTCATCAATGTCAAGATATTTAGAACATTTCAGTATTACCAAACGGACTCAAAGGCTTGTCAAATTTGATCCGTGTATATTTCATACTGTATCCTAGGCTTGGCCCGGGTCCGGTCCGACCGGCCCGGGAACCGAACCGGCCCGCCACTGTGCGGACCCGGTCCGGCCCAGTAAACCGGTACTGAGCCTAGGCCCGACCCGTGGGGTTTATGGGGGCGGGTCCGGGACTTGATTTTTGGGGACTGGCCCAATCGGTCCGGGCATTTTTTTGTTTTTTGTTTTTTGTTTTTTGGGGTTTGGGTTGGGTTTAGGTGGGCTGGGGTGGGTGTTTTCGAGGGATATGGGGAGTTGGAATAAATAAGATAAAAAAAATAATAATTAAAGAACCGGCTCGGTATCGGTAGACTCCCGGGCTGGTGTCGGGCTTCACCCCAGAAATCCAAAGTCTGACCGGGCCCGACCCGGAACCGGACCAGGCCCGGTCCATGCCTACTCCATCCATCTCACAAAACTTAGTCAACTCTGTTTTGCACTTGGAATAACAAAATAAAACCAAGTGTGATTGGAATTGAGGAAAAGAAACCCTTTAAATAGAATGGATAAACTTTTTTAAGACAACTAATGAAAGAAACTCGGCAAAATTTTATTAGATAAGGACAATCTTATGATCGATCTATAGTTGTGAATTCAAAATAATCCAATACTCCCTAAAATAAACCTTGAGGGGTTAATTCATTCATAGGAGTAGAATGCAAAAAAATGGGGAATTTCATGAAATGAAAGAACATGGATGCTTTTCCCCATTTGGCGTTTTCCAACTGCTGCATGAGGCAAGAAGCACACAGCCCAACGGTTCGTTTTTCCAGCTGTTTCGCATTCTCACCGACCGCACAACTTTAATGAACCACTCACCTCTCTTCACTTATTCAAAACAATCCAATATAATCCAATTTTATTATTTAATTATTGGTCTAAAATATAAATAAGAAGATCAAAAAAGAAAAGTACGAATCTTAGAAAGGAGTACACGAAAATGAAGTTTTTGTATTTGTATAAATAATTATGAGAAAAAGGAAAATATATCTTGAACTTGTGCATGCGAGCTCGTTCAAATGCTATGTGGAATAATTTAACACAAATTTTTATTTTTAAATTTGGAACAAATACACATTTAAATTACATACGGGTATTAAATTACATACGGGGTATAAATTCATTCTTTAACATATATATCGGCAGTATCATTGATACTCTTAATTATTGCGTAATTAGACTTATTTGACATCATGTAAAATATACTTCCTACTTGATACGGAGTAATTTATTATAAAAATTAACTCACAGCTCAAGTGAGGAAGAGTTCCGAAGCAGTGTTGGAGAGTTATTCATTGTTAATTAATGTCAACCGTATCACCATTTTAAAATACATAATATTTGCATTTTTCACTTTTGTTCTATTTTCATGACTTTCACATTTTTTCCAGTTCATACATTATTTAGTATTTCAACCTTCTTTTCTATGAAAATCTAACAAATCAAGGAAGACGGTAATTCCTACATCCACTATCCGGGCACGCACCAAAGTTGAATCTAAAAATAGGTCAATAGGGATAAAAAAAAATTACTCTACAATTCATATGATAAATATTTATTAAACCATGAAAATCTATACTACGAATAACTTTTCATCTTATAATAAAAATCTAGACCATATATTTATGCGAAGTTTGGAAGCTACATAAACAAAATACTCCGTATTAACTTATTGTTTTACAAAAGAATGTGCCGACAAAATATAAATACGGAGTAATAAAGAGATTCACGGGCGTGGTAAAAATACATGACATGTCGGTGGAACGGGGAAGCACGCGGTTGCTCCGCCGATGGGCCCGCCGAGAACTTTCTAGAGTGGAGAATCGGATTCTCCGGCTTAGAAATTGGCGATTTTCCGGTGAAATCTATGCTTCGAGCTCATCCGTCCGTCAATCTCGCGGAGGTTTCTCAAGCTCCGAATCGCCAGAACGTCTCCTTTCTCAATCTCCAAAACTCCATGGAGATCGGCAATGCCTCCGGATTCTGCTTCAATAGCACCTAATCCAAAACTCTCAGCGCCTCAAAACGAAAACGATGGACAAACATGTGAATTTCAAAATTGAAATCGGCATTATACCTTTAGGCTTCAGGAATGGCTTGAATCCATTAAACTGAGCTAAATCTGTTACAAAAATACACTCAAAATCCAGCAACCGTTCACAAACGAAATACAGAGAATCATGTAGGGGGGAGGGGGGTTACCATTCTCGGTAGGTCGGTGAGAGGAGAGGTAAAGGACGAGGAAGCAGAAGACGGTGAGGAGCGGGATGAGGTGGACGTACTTCTCGGCTTTGCTGACGCGCTTCAGCGACTTTCGTCCTTCGCCTTCGTCGCAGATGGAATGGGATGACTCTGTTGCAGGCAGGGCGGCTGGAGAGCCGTCGTCTCGCCCGCCGACGATAACTCCATGAGCGTTGAGGTGCTTTGATGCCGGCGAACCCAGAGATTGCCTATGCATTACTCTAGAGAGAAACAAAGAAGTAAATACGGTAAATATTATACGGACTATGGTCTATGGAGTAGCAGTAAACCCGTGTTTTGCCCGGCGTTGCCCACGGATAGAGTACCGATAGACTGCGGTAGTTTAGACTAAATAGAGTGATGAGGTATTAGAATTTTTGGAATCCTAATTGTGTATAGTGGTAGTTTAAAAGGATATTAAAAATGGAAAAGGGGATGAAGGGTTTGGTGGCATGGTTGGGACAGTTCATTTTCAAAAATGATATTTATACTCACTTTTATTCCATCATGTTTTTGCAAGATTTTTTTTGTGTCTGTGAATCTCGTATACTGACAAAATCTGTTTGTGCAAATTTTGCACAGACAAAATAAGACATATTTTGTCTGTGATCCGGATTTACGGACAAAAAACATTCATAGACATGATGGATAAGATAAGTATAAGTGTGAGTACACAATAATGATTGATTCATTTTACTCCCCTTGTATAAAACTTAGAGCAGATTTCAAGTATTGTGAGTGTAGCTCACCTGGTAGCAAGAGAGTGTCACACAAGAGAGATTCGGTGTTCAGATTAAATCAACAACTTGAATGAAATCTCACTTTCTTTTCCAATTGAGCGTGATCAAAGCTCAACTTACATAAAACTAAGAAATTTGACGCGTATAAAACTAAGAAAAATCTAGTAAGTAATGGTAAGCCATTCACTTTTCAGCTTATGAGTCATCTATATCTATGTATGGATCATTCTTGGTGTACACAAGTTGTACACAAAATGTGTACATTGTCTGTGTACACAGACAATTTGACATCAAGTACTGCCCTTTTTTAAACTAATTGCCGGTGTACACATGCAACTAGGGGGTTTTGTGTATAACTTGTGTACAACTCATGTACACTAAACATTTTCCATCTATCTATGTATACATAAAAGCAGAGTACATTTTTCCCCCGCCCGTAGCCATTCCCGTTTCTGCATCGTCCATTTCCGAACTCTCTAATTTCCGATTCCCACCCCTCTGCTCGCCTTCCCCTCTCCCATCTACTGGCCTTCTCCTCTCGCGATCAAGCAAGCAAGATGATAGTACCAATCAATAGACAGCCGCTAATCTGCCATGTGCGAATTTGGATCAATAGACAACCGCATCAATTCCTAGCAGATGGACGCACACATCAAATCCAAAGAACGCTTCATCTGCCATCCGCTAATTGGAATCAGGACACAGCCACTCATCTTCTCATCTGCTACTTCGGGCCAAGCTTCATCCATTGTTCATTGTGAGAGCCAGTGGGTGCTATACGGATGTTGCTCTCATGAAATTCACCAGGTTCTCCATAGCCCCCTCATCAACTTCTCGCCCTTCTCACGACCATTCTTCTAGTTTAAAAACGCAGTGGGTAATATGCAATTCGATTGAATTTAGCAGGGCTCTCACTAGGTTAAATTGCAGGAGCGAATTTGTATATTTATCAAATATTTTCTCCTTTCCACCTTATTTTTTTAATGAATTATGTTTACATAGATATTCTTTTAATTATCTTCTTCTTCGTTTTTTTTTTTCACATGTAGATTCAATTTGATGTTCTCCACATCATTTGAGCCACCGGATGGAATAATGCTAAGATAGTATTAGAATGGCAGGTTTGTATATTTAAAAATTAAGCTTATATATTTATATACTCGATGTTTTCAGTAATCCCTAATTTAACGTGCATAATTAAGGAAACATACATTCTGAGAATCCTAATCAACCTTAAATACATAATTTATTTAAAAGAAACACACAACCTCTAACACCAACGCAAATCCACTTGGCCGTTCTCATTCTTCTCTCTATTTGAAGGCAAATTTCCAACAGGTATACCATTAAAATTTTCAAGGACGACTCTCTCTGTTTCCAACAGTTTGTGTTTTCTAATTCTTGAGGCTAAAGAGTATGGTGTGATGAGTGTATAATGTATCTTAAGCTTCATATAACCATTGATAATTGCACATTATATTGTCCCATAGCTTCTTTAATAACACTATATGCAATATTATATCGTATTCATTAAACCAATTCAGCTCATGCAAAATGGGCATCTAAGTTTTAAAAGTCTTATGTTGTTAATCTCACATTTGTTTTAAAGTGTTCGTTGGATGCTTTTTACCTTTACTCTTATTTGTTGAAAAGTAATATTGTTGAGCCCTCCTAATTTGAAAACAACATCAAAACACCAAGTTGTACGTTATGCCCAATTATCGAAACCAAAAGTAAAAAATGTATCATCTCAATATTTTGAGAGGAGAAACAATTTTAGATTGATGTAAATATTGCCTATTGTACCCTAAATCTTTTATTTTCTTCACTTTCTTAATATGTACTCCACATATGTTTAATTTGAAATCATGAAACTAATTTAATCGACACTGACATTTTCCTCACTCCATTTTTCCTTAATTTAAAACATGTGTAATCAAGATCAAATTTGCGTAATGTATGTAAAGCTTCATATAAGAAAAAAATTAACCTGTCAAATCATATGCATAGTTTTTCTTTTTCACTTGATAGCGTATCATATTTTAAATATTCAGACATCGACTTTATCATTTTAAAGATTGATTTGGTAGGTTCATATGTATAGTTTTTATCAAAACAACTGTTACCTTTTGTTCATTTTGAATTTTTTTTGGTTAAATAAGAGAGTGGTGTTGCTTTTTTTTATATCATAATGTGATGAGTGCTACTGTTTTTTGTGTGTAGGAATGGCACCAGTTAAGAAAGTCCTTTCTAATGTCACACCTAATTTGGATGTGCGTGCTGCGTTTCTACTTCGTGTTGCCAGAAAATGGTCGGTTCCTTTGAGGAACAAATATGAATAGTATTGATGGACGAAGAGGAAATAAACTACATCTGTAATTGTATTACCTTTTTGTTACAACAAATCAGTTGTCAACAACTAAAAACTTAAAGTAGTTACAATAACCATATAAAAAGATTGAATTCAGTTCAATTCCATAAGATATTATTCAGCTTGACAAAGATTTTAGCTCAGTTTATATTGCTTAGTATAGAAGGCCTCCTCCCAGACCTCCACATATTCTATTTAGCATCAACATATGAAGAACATTCATATAAAAATTCATTTATATAGACTGGCTAGTTCAAACAGGTCAAAGAAAAAAAACTAAAGGAAAAAGGCCTCCAAAACATAAAGGCTGGATAGTCTAGGTAGTATCCAAAGAAACTAAAGAAAAAAGCCTTCAAATCATTGTAAACATATATTGATCCCATTCAATATCGGTGTGAACTCTTTCTTGAATTACCTTTTAAATTGCTTTGTAAGACTGCTTAATTTGTTTACAATGCTTTTTTTGGCTGCTTTCTTGAATTCTTTTTTCCCAGGGATACATTTCTTTACTACTTTCCTGTATGTCTTATTATTGCTGAAAGATAAGACCGCTTTTCGTTATTTGTTGAATATAATAAGATGTAGGAATAGTTTATCACTGTTGTATAGAAAAGATTCTCTCTTTCAAAGTTTAGGTGCAATAAAATATTTTCTTAAATGGTACATGCTATTCAGATTTAACCCATGGATGTAAGGAATTTCAAATTTTAATCTAATTGAGCACAATGTACCTTAAACTGTACTATTCTTCAACTCATGTTCTTACTTAATTATCAAATTTAGTTAATCTAGAATATCAAATTTGGATATAATTGAGCATTGATTCCAACCAAAATTTCAAAACTGAGTTTTAAGTTGTTCAAGTAAATTAAAAAAATTCAGAATTAACTTGAAATTTACTTGAAATTTGGTGGACACAACCTATACTTCATGGAGAAGACTCTCCTACTTAACTAAATTATCTAATGCAATTTTCAGAATAAATAAAAAAATCCATACATATAGAGGTGAAAACTTATGCACGCTAATATTATCATGTAATAATGTATGCTTATTATAGAAGTGTTCTATAAGCCATAGTGATCGAAACTCACAATTTTATATGTGAAAATAAACACATCTTAAAATCTGAAATTTGAATAGAAACTGTAAGGTATCACCTCTAATCTGGAGTGTCAAAATTTCAATCTAATACGATATAATATAAGCTGATATAACTGATACACACAATAAAGAACTTCAAGTTTGACATTACCTGTTTGTTTAACTATTATGTTTGACATTGAAAGTTTGTTCTCAATGATAATTTACCTTTTCGGTCATTGTAAACTAGCTATTATATAATTTGTTTATTATTGGCACTTAATTCATATGTAGGGTAAATGTATCCAAGCCACAATTCCGCTCCAGTTGATTCCACAGCTTGAAGATAAATTCGAAGAGGGAAAGTTGTATGCAGTAAAGAACTTTGAAGTAAAAGAAAATCAGGGCAATTGAAGGCCAACTCCCCATCCATATCGTTTTTTTTACTCCCCATCCATATCGTTTGTGCTTCACAGATAATACAAAAATTATTTCCCAAGACGATAAAAAGCATTGTACTTCCCGCAAAGCATCTATAAAATCACAGAGTTTTCTGATATTATTAATTGTCCCAATGTAGAGTAGCCTGATTTGTAGAGCTGTCAAACGGGCCAACCCGACCCAACCCGACACGACCCATAACGGGTTATGCTTTGTGTGGGTTGGGTCGGGCCAACCCGTTTAATGACGGGCCAAGATTTCTACAACCCTAACCCAACCCACCTAACCCGTGGGTTAAACGAGTTGGCCCACGGGCCAATGTAAAAAAATATATAAAACGATTTTTCAAAAAAAAATAATTACCCGAAAGTATATATTTATATTTGCGAGTAGTAACAAAGGAAATATAAGAAATCAAAATACTAAAAATTCAAAAATACGTGTTAAGTTTAATTAAAAATATTAAATACTAGTTATACGAGAATTTGAAAACTATAAGAGGCTATGCGACAAAAATAATCATTGTATAAAAATAAAGATTTACATAAAACTTTTGATTAATTATTTGCAAATAATGACTACTAATTGTTAAATATTGTATCGAACTTCACAAAAAATATATGTTTCAACATTTTATTTGAATATTTATTATAGAAATAAAAGAATAATACTTTTTTAATTGTAATTATAATAATATTGGTAGTAAAAGAACAATATTTTAGATAATAAAATTCAAAACTATATTTTTGTATTTTGGCCCGCGGGCCAACCCGTAACCTGGTGGGCCAACCCACTTAAACCCGCAACCCGCGTGGGTTGACCCGCGAAACCCGCGAACTAAATGGGTCAGGAATTCTCAACCCTAACCCACTAATAAAAGGGTTTAAACGGGTCAGCCCACGGGTTTCAGCCCATTTTGACGGCTCTACTGATTTGTTGGGTATGTATTAGTCACAACCATTGTATTAGTTAGACTTTTCACATCTTTAGAATTTTCATATAATCTGCACTTAACAATTTGATCATTTTTGTACATGACATGGGTGCATACAACACGGAAGATGCTCCAGTCACACCAGAAAGGATTTCATTTAAATAGATTGTTACGTAATTGTAGCTTTTCCTAGAAGGAAGTTGTATCTTTGGTGTAGTAGCGTTCTTCAGGTGTTTAAGAAAGGATTTCATGCCATTTCCTTGGGATCAGATAATTGAACACACAATTATATTTCCAAAAGGAATATGACAAAACAAGAGTTCCAAGAAAGTTTTTCCTACGGGCCTTGAAAAGTAAGGAACATCCTAGCAACACAACTACATAAAATAAATCATAAATAAATTGAACAATTTGCTCCCCATTAACATTACCAAAATGACCAATCTATATATAAGAATTACCTAATATGATATTAGGTAATTCTAACAATGATTATTACTGATGGTTTATAAGCATATATAAGCCAAATGTCAATAACCAAATGTCCAATTTTCTTCAATGTTTAGAATTCCGCAATGCCTTTAGGTGATATATGGTGCTCCTTGAGATTTTTTTTTACAATATGCGATGGGAGACAGACTTAAACCGAGAGAACCAAATTTTGTTTACCCCTCAAAAGAGGGTGACCATCACCCCACCCTATTGGGATGCCGCATGATATGACAATTGTTTTAAATTTTGCAATTGTTTAGCTTTTTCATTTTCGGTTTAATTTTTTCATAAAATAAAATAATATTTGAATTACTGTCATTCAGAGAAACTTAAATAGAGAGAACCAAATTTTAAATTTTTCGAGATATACTTTCTTGCTGTGATGGCAATCCAAAACTACCATTTGGTGGAAAACAGTTGTTTTTTGTGGAGACTTTAGACAAGTGTTGCCTGTCATTCCTAAGAGCACAAGACATGATATTGTCCATGCATCTTTGAATGCATCACACTTGTGGCAGTATTGTACGGTGTTTAAGTTAACAAAAAACATGAGACTCAAGAACTTCACAAATGAATCGGCCAATCCGAGTGTTTTGAAGCTTTTTACTGATTGTATACTACAAATTGGTGATGGGGTTCTGGGAGGGAGCGATGATGGAGAAGCAGATATTGATATCCCATTGAATCCATTGTCAACACTACTTATCAAGATTTTTTGAAAAACATGAACAACATCTCATATCTTGACAGGGAGAGCGATTCTTGGACGGACAATTGATGAGGTACACAAGATCAATGATTTCATGTTGCTACAGAACCACTCAGAGGAAAAGACCTATTTCAGTTCTGATTTAGCGTGTTCCTCTACCTCAGACAATGAGCTCCTTCAAGAAATCCATTCACCCGAGATCCTTAACGGAATAAAATGTTCAAGTGTTCCAAGTCACAAGTTGAAGCTAAAAGTTGGTGTACCGGTGATGCTCATGAGGAATATAGATCACTTGACCGACTTATGTAATGGTATCCGACTTTAAGTGACAAAACTTGGTGCACATAGTATTGAGGCACGTATGATGTCTAGAACTAATGCAGGTGAGAAGTTTCATATTCCCAGGATTAGTCTAACCCCAACGGATGTGAGTCTCCCTTTCACATTTATGCCTAGGCAATTCCACTTGATGGTTAGCTGTGGGATGACGATGAAGAAGAGTCAAGGACAATCTTTAGAAAATGTGAGTGTTTTTCTACGACGTCCTGTTTTTACACATGTACAATTATTTGTTTCATTTTCGAGGGTGACGAGTCCGTCTGGCTTGAAGTTCGTGATATGCGACGATGAGGGAAATCAGAAAAAAAACCGCAAAAATGTTGTCTACAAAGAAGTTTTCAACAATTTGTAACTTGTGTGCTTATTAAACTTCAAATATTTTCTATTATATATTTACTAATGGTTACTCTCATTCCCGTGATAAATTATAATATAGTCTTTAATTATATTTAGAAGTTGAGATGGGGTCAAATGAACAATCAGACATTGAATGATCCATCTGTGGACTGCGGCGATTTTGACGACTGATTTTCCATGGTCAATAATCCATCTGCAGCGGGGGACGATCCTCCGCCAAAAATAAGGTTTGGGCGGGTGATCCTTTGCATAAGTGGTGGCAGCTGAAGTTTGCGATAAACCTCTATCCAAAAAGATTTAAGGGTATGCCGGCCATCACCTTTCCGAAAGAGGAGATCCAGATATTGGCTACTAAACACAAACATGCGTTGGATGGATATTTTTTCAAGGGTCGGCCAACTATGGCTACCCTTTGAAAAGATTCTGAATTGATTGGTTTTAAAGGTAACTTCCAATTAGGGCTTTTGGAGAAAAAACATATATTGATTCGTTTTGAATTGGAGGATGATTACTTAGGTTGCTGGAACCGTCAAATATGGGATATCTTTGGAAACACGATGCGTATAACCAAATGGAGCCCTGATTTCAGACCAAATGTGGAATCCCATGTGGTTCTCATTTGGTTGAGTTTTGAAAACCTTCTCATACATTTACATGACAAAAGGGCATTATTTGACATTGCGGGCTTAATTGGCCGGCCTGTGAAAATCGATCCTGCTACCGCATCTCTTTCCAGGCCAGCAGTTGCTAGGGTTTGCGTTGAACTTAATATCACAATTGAGAAGCCCAATAAAGTTTGGATCCAATGCGGATCACAAGGTTTTTCTCAACCTGTGGTCTATGAGAATAGATCTTTGTATTGCAATCATTGCTTGCATTTAGGACATTCAGTTGTATCATGTACTAAACGATCTAAAGTAGAACATGGCTCTGAACTCACTCAGGTTCAAGCAAAACATAAGTGGGTTGTTAAGCATATTACTGGGGAAGTTATCAGGAAGCATATTACTGAAGGGGTCAAAGTCAAACACTTTACCCAAACTACTGATGGGTAAAACATAACTTGATGACTCAAATTTCAGAATGGGACAAGCAACAAAAGATTATTAATATTATAGGCAAGGAACTAGGAAAACCATGTAAAGCTCCGGAAGATTTCCCTTCCACTTCTAAAGCAGATGACAAGACCCTGGATAATACTATGATAGTGGAACTTCCTCCAATCTTGGATAGTCTGCCATCTACATCAAAAGCTCATATCACTGACTTGGAAGACTCAGATGTTGAAGCAGTTTACACTGAGGTTCTGGTTCCTATTAAAACCACACCTGCTCAAGAATCACAAGAAGATAGTGAGACCATTGACACAAATAACATGGTTGGATTCCCATTTAATGTTGATGCATTTTTACCTACAGGAGAAAGAGCAGCTGATGATTACCAGTTTTTAAAAACTGTACAAAGGAGACAATATGATCCCACCCTTTGTGCAAAAGGATGTTCCTCAGATGGGGATGTCCGCTTTCTTGATATCCTCAACAAATGGAAGGAGGGGTAGTCTGAACTCACTAGGAAGGTCTCTAAAATGATTAATAAACTCCCCTCAGCCAATCTATTAGATGAAAACCCTGACAATTGTAAATTAAATGAACAAAAAAAATGAGATGGATAAAGATGATGGTTGATGCGTTTGTAATTTCCGTGTGTTTATCTACGTTTTTAGTTAGTTTTGGTTGTTTAATATTTCAGAAATTACACACTTTCGGTGTAATAGTTTAGTTTGTTAAATTCTTGTAATTTGTTTAGATTAGGTATATTCTGAGCTTAAACAGGTCTACGAGCACTCAAAGGATAGTTGGTGAACCCCAAAAGTGGACAGAAGGTACAAAAATCACAAGACAAAAGGAAATCTTGATTTTGGTCTATACTCGGTCGAGTATATACATATACTCGATCGGGTATCTGGTTGACATTTCAAATCGGATCGGATCCGAAAACAAAGGAACATGCAGGAGAAGATTTTCCCACGATCCAATGTCTATACCCGATCGGGTACACTTATATACTCGATAGGGTATACATATAAAATCTACTCGAGTATTGATCGAGTATTGACCGAATTCTGATTTCTACACATACTCGATCGAGTATATACACATATACTCGATCGAGTACCCGACCTGCACCTCAAAAAGCCTATAAATACACCTCCTTTCCTTCACTTTTGGAACCAATTCACATATACTCTTAAGCTCAGTTTAGAATAGCATTTCTCTATATTTCTTTTAGCATGTTTAGTCTCCAAATGAGGAGCTAAACTTCCATTTCTTGGTATTGTTCTTGAAGCTTGTTGATTATTAAAGTTGTGAGTTATCTTCTTAACTTCTTTTCCTTGAATATTAATTCTTCCTTCAAATAATATTTCTATATCAATGTTGGGGAGTGTTACTAAGATGACAATTAGTTAACATCTTGACATTGGTCTTAGTAATAGCTATTCTTTCCTCTATGTTAATATCGGGGAGTGTTACTAAGATGACAATTAGTTAACATCTTGATATTAACCATAGTAGGATTCATCTTCTTTAATATTCTTCCTTGAATATAAATTAATCCCTATTCATATTTCATATTAATATTTTGAACATTACTTAAAGGATCAACTAGTTTTGTTTCACATATTAATTATTACTAGAAACGATCAATGAACCGATGGTTAAGCGTTGATAGTTTCACAAGTAAGTAACTTCGGTTTATTAATGCACGGTCGTGGTTAATAAACTTAAGAGGGATTAATTTTGTTGGTTAAACCGAAACCGTTGTGTTAAGGTTATCAATCTCAATTGATTTCATCAAGGAGTTAAAAGATTAAATGCTACTATCAAGTCGGTATATGGCGTTGTTCTATACTTGACTAATAGTAAGGGTTATTAATGAACGGTCGTTGTTAATAACTATCCTCGATGAATTGGATATACTCCTCGATTGAGTATTCGAGAGGAGATAAGTTATAGATATAACAATGATCGACTAAAATATATCAACAAGTGGAAAGTAGCAATGCCAAGTCACTTTTATCTTTGAATCAAATCACATTTAACTCGTTCATCTTCGTGTTTTATTTTAATTAAATCACTCAATCAAAACCCCCCTTTATTTACTAGTTCTATAAAAAGAGAATTATTCCTTTCCCTGTGGATACGAACTCTACTTCACTATACTACGTATTAGTGCTAGTATTGAATTTATTTTTAGTGCACTCACGACAAAGTGCACGTCAAATTTGGCGCCGTTGCCGGGGAAAGGCAATTTATTTTTCTTTTTATTTCATTTAAAAGAAAAAAAAATAGTTGAAGTATAAAGATTTCTATTTCTTCTGAGTTTATTTGAGTATATGGTAAGAACCCGATCTATAAACGAAATCATCTACCAAACAAACCCCCAAACGGAACAAGCCTTCGAGAGGTTTAGGGATTTATTTCCGAATACTTCTTCGGAGGAATCATCAAGTGCTAGTTCTCAATCTAGCGAGACCGAAGAGCCAATCACTATGGCTCATGAAACGAGAACACTGAGGGAGCTCACGGCTCCGAATCTAGATCAACAACCTCTATGTATCACTTTTCCAACTCTTGATACGGGGGTCACATTTGAGCTAAAATCTGGGCTCATTCATCTCCTTCCATCATTCCATGGCTTACGAGGGGAGGATCCAAACAAACACCTGTCGGAGTTCCACATTGTGTGCACAAGCATGTGCCCCAATGGTGTCTCCGAGGAGCAGATCAAACTGAGAGCCTTCCCATTCTCCTTGAAGGACACCGCGAAGGATTGGCTTTTCTATCTTCCTTCGGGAAGTATCACTACATGGCCACAAATGAAGAAGGCCTTTCTTGACAGGTACTACCCCGCTTCTATTTCATCATCACTCAAGAAGCAAATAAGCAACATCGAACAAAAAGATGATGAATCCCTATATGAATATTGGGAGAGATTCAAGAAGCTATGTGCAAGTTGCCCCTATCACGGATACACCGAACAAGACCTCATCCTCTACTTCTATGATGGTCTTGTGGATCAAGATCGTCGCATGGTGAATGCGGCGTGTGGAGGGGGCATTGTCAACAAAACCCCTTCACAAGCGAGAGATCTCATCTCGGAGTTGGCCGAGAACTCCAGACACTATAATGGACGGTCCTCAACTCGGAGGGTTATGGCGGCAGAATCCAACAACGCGTTGGAAAGTCAAGTGAACGGCTTGACAAGTCAAATGACCGGCTTGACTTCTTTGGTTAAGGATTTCCTTTTAAAATCCAAGACCCAAGAAGTCAAGGTCTGCGGTATCTGTACACAACAAGGGCACCCCACGGACTCATGCCCAACTCTTCAGGAAGACACCACAGAGCAAGTCAACGCCTTGGGTTTCCAAGGCCACCAACAAAGGAGGTATGACCCGTTCTCAAATTCTTACAATCCCGGATTGAGGGATCATCCAAACTTAAGGTATGGAAACCCTCAACAAGCCAACCCACCTTCTCAATCGAGTATGTCTACGGAAGACATGATTCGAACTCTTGCTACTACCATGGGCACCTTACAACAAAACGTGGTGCAATTTCAACAAGAAACAAAGTCAAGCATTCAAAATTTGGAAACTCAAGTTAGCCAAATTTCGAATGCTGTAAATCGACTTGAAGCAAGAGATTCGGGTAGGCTTCCCTCCCAAACTGAACAGAACCCAAGGCAACAAGTCAATGCCATCATGCTAAGGAGTAGCCCGGCATTACAAGCAAAGGAAGTTGAAAAAGAGGAGGTTGACCACAAGGAGGAGGAGCCAACAAAGACGAAATTCCCTCCACTATCATCATATGAACCAATCCCTCCATTCCCTGAGGCATTGAAAGACACAAGGAAACTAGAGAGTGACCGGGACATCTATGAGACCTTCGCAAATTGTGAGGTAAATATCCCACTCTTTAAACTAATCAAAAGTGTTCCCCGTTATGCAAAGTTCTTAAAAGAACTATGTATAATGAAAAGAAAGGATAAATTCAAGGGGAAACAAAAGGCTGAAGTTAATGAGCATGTCTCGGCCATCTTTCAGGAAAAACTTCCAAAAAAATGTAGCGACCCAGGCATGTTCACTATTCCTTGCACGATAGGAAACACCACATTTCCTAAGGCCTTATTAGATTTAGGGGCATCTATAAACGTCATTTCTTATTCCGTTTATAATACCCTACAACTTGGGCCACTACATCAAACCGGTGTGGTGATTCAACTAGCAGATCGTTCTAGTACATACCCGAAGGGTATATTAGAAGATGTGCTAGTAGAAGTAGAGAATATGGTTTTTCCCGTCGACTTCTACGTCCTCGAAATGGGGAATGATGACCAAACAGCGCCCATCCTTTTGGGAAGACCCTTCTTAAAGACCGCAAAAACAAAAATTGACGTGTCTAGTGGTTCATTAACTTTAGAGTTCAATGACCAAAAAGTAGAGTTCAATATCTTTGACTCTACGAAAAAACAAATTAAAGATCAATCTCTTTGTTCTTTAAATGTTTTTGAACCACCAACACCAAATGTTTTAATTGAGTTGGGAACAAAGAAGAAAGGTCGGCCTTACTGGAAAAGGCTTAAGAAAAGAAATGAAGGAAGGGATGCTCACGATCCCACATAAAATAAAAATAAAAATAAATAAAACGTCGTGCCACGACGTTAAATAAGGCGCTTCTTGGGAGGCAACCCAAGTCAGGTAGTTAGATTTTATTTCCTTTTCGTGTGAATTTGAGAGAAAAGAGAGAGAGGGAACTAATCACATTTATTTTTTTGAGAAGAAGAAAATGCAGGTTTTGAAGTATCTGGAGACACACTCGATCGAGTACCATCTCATACTCGGTCGGGTATGGTTTAAAAAGAGGAACCGAGACACTACTCGATCGAAGTAGCCATATTTTCCAAAAATGGAGACATACTCGATCGGGTATATTTCTTTACCCGGTCGAGTATGAGCTGAAATAAGAAGAACAAAAAAGCCTGCCTCCAGTACTCGATCGAGTACATGTTCATACTCGGTCGAGTATAACGAGAAAAAGTACTTTATTTCATCCCTGCCTCCAGTACTCGATCGAGTATAAGTTGATACTCGGTCGAGTATGCTCAGAAAACACCCATATTCTATCCCCTGTCTCCGGTACCCCGGTCGGGTATACAGGGATACTCGATCGGGTACCCCTGCGATTAATACCCAAACAACACCCATTTTCACTTCATCTTCTCCAAAACACTCCCAACTTCGAACCCCTCTCCCCCAAAACTCCATTTTTCCACCTTCTCTCTACCAAAACTCCCTCATTTCTCCACCAAATCATCCCATTTCACCACCAAAATACTCCCCTCAATCTCCTCTCCATATCTATACCCATAAATCCCACTTTTCCCAAACATCCACAAAATCCAAAAACCCTACCCCAAAATTCGAATTTTTGATTTTCAAACTCAAAAGCTTCAAAAAATGGCTCCAAGGAAGAATAGGGGAGAGAGCTCAATCACCATAGCACCTATCCCGGGCTTTGAAGACATCATTCCCGCCGACGCCGAACACCGAACTAGACTCCTATCAACAACAAGAAGGCAAGTAAAACCTTCCCGTTTCCTTTGCCATGATGCTCTACGAGAATTAGGAGTCTATAAGAGTTGTAGAAAATTCTTTCATGCATTAGATATGGACCGTATTTTCAATATGAAATACCATTCTAATGAACGGATTATCTACGAATTCTTGAGTTCGGTGAAATTTGAAAGTGATGAAGCGGATTTTAGGGATGATAGACTCGAGTTTCGTTTGTTTAACCGAAACTACTCAATAACGAAACTCGAGTTTGCTGAACATTTTGGCATCCCAGTGCCCTACGAGAGATCCATCTCGGATACCACCATTTTTGGGCACTTTCTATGGACAAAGATGACCGGGGAAGTAAATTTTAACTCCTCCCAAATGTATATTAGTCATGTCCAACACCCCGTCCTCCGGTTATTCTTGAAATTTTTGGCAAATTGTTTGCTTGGACGCCCCAACAACCACCACATGAGGATTGGGGACGTGTGTTTGATGTCTGTGGCTTTATTCCGTCGTCACGTAGACTTTAATCTGTGCAATCTCATGTGGGCACATTTGAAAAAAGAAAGCGTAGCCAAAGGAGCCATTGTTTTGGGAGGGGTGATTATGCACTTGGCCGGTAAATTCGGGTATACGGATAACTCTCCTATACCCGACTATTGTTTGATGGACATAGGTTGGCTAGGCCGATCAGGCTGCACCTCTTTTTCTCATACAGTGTACATTGGGGACCGACCCAAACACATGTACAACTGGATCATACACGTCCAACCGGTCCAATACTTCCTCATGCCAAACCCCGACACTCCCAAAATCATCTACAGGCCGGAGTTCGAGGTGCCCCATTTCCTATTCCCACACGCCCTTCCACCACATCTCCAAGAACCACAAGCCCAAGATCCCCCCGAAGACCAACCCGACCCAGAGCCTCAACCCGAGTACCAAGAACCCGAGGTTGCACATCACCACATGCCCGAACCAAACCAAGCTTCCCCACCTCCCGATTACTTCCAACAACTGCTTGACGGATTTGATAGAGTTACCAATGAAGTTGGTAAGTATCGGGAGGAACAAAGGGCGGGATTTCAAAGGCTGGAGGAGCAACGGGCCGAAGAGAATCGTAGATATGAAGAAGATCAACGTAGGTTCTATGGACCTATGTATTCCTACATGGCTCATCAAGGCCAATTCCACACCATGGCTCAACCACCACCACCCCCCTCTTGGTATGACCCCACTCAATGGGGTAATTTTGGAGGATCTAGCTCCGGGGGTGGAGGTTTTGATGGCGGAGATGACGGTGGCGATACTCACATGGGCGACGGGGGCTTTGGAGGAGGCTTTGGAAGCGGCTTTGGAGGCAGTCACTACGGTGGAGAAGGCGGGCACTAGGGACAGTGCTTCAACCAAGTGTGGGGGAGGAGATTACTCATGGTATGTAATTTCATTTTCTACCTTTTACTATGCATGAATTTCTTTTACTCTTTGTAAACAAAAAAAAAGAGAAAAATGGATAAAAGAATTGAAATGCTAGTTAGGTTGAAAACCCAAGAATGGGCAATCTAAGCAAAAATGGCTTATAAAAATTTTTTTGAGTGAGTTTGGAAAGGATGGAAAAACAAAAATAGATGCTAGGATGAAAACCTGAAAAGGCTCCTAGGCAAAATGAGAGATATGAGAGAAATATTTGTTATGTGCAGGAACTCATTTGATCTCTTGAGGAGAAAGAGGAGAAGGCAAAGAAGAAGAGGCAAGAAGATGGAGCATAGAAGATCATAAAACCCAAGAAAGAAAGTTGTTTGTAAAATCATTTTCTTATTTCTTGGTGATCTTAGTTCATTTCTTTCTTGAACTCATGGAATGTTCTTAAACTGATTGAAACATTTGACTTTACTCGAGGACGAGTAAAGAACTAAGTGTGGGGGAGTTGATGCGTTTGTAATTTCCGTGTGTTTATCTACGTTTTTAGTTAGTTTTGGTTGTTTAATATTTCGGAAATTACACACTTTCGGTGTAATAGTTTAGTTTGTTAAATTGTTGTAATTTGTTTAGATTAGGTATATTCTGAGCTTAAACAGGTCTACGAGCACTCAAAGGATAGTTGGTGAACCCCAAAAGTGGACAGAAGGTACAAAAATCACAAGACAAAAGGAAATCTTGATTTTGGTCTATACTCGGTCGAGTATATACATATACTCGATCGGGTATCTGGTTGACATTTCAAATCGGATCGGATCCGAAAACAAAGGAACATGCAGGAGAAGATTTTCCCACGATCCAATGTCTATACCCGATCGGGTACACTTATATACTCGATCGGGTATACATATAAAATCTACTCGAGTATTGATCGAGTATTGACCGAATTCTGATTTCTACACATACTCGATCGAGTATATGTATATACTCGATCGAGTACCCGACCTGCACCTCAAAAAGCCTATAAATACACCTCCTTTCCTTCACTTTTGGAACCAATTCACATATACTCTTAAGCTCAGTTTAGAATAGCATTTCTCTATATTTCTTTTAGCATGTTTAGTCTCCAAATGAGGAGCTAAACTTCCATTTCTTGGTATTGTTCTTGAAGCTTGTTGATTATTAAAGTTGTGAGTTATCTTCTTAACTTCTTTTCCTTGAATATTAATTCTTCCTTCAAATACTATTTCTATATCAATGTTGGGGAGTGTTACTAAGATGACAATTAGTTAACATCTTGACATTGGTCTTAGTAATAGCTATTCTTTCCTCTATGTTAATATCGGGGAGTGTTACTAAGATGACAATTAGTTAACATCTTGATATTAACCATAGTAGGATTCATCTTCTTTAATATTCTTCCTTGAATATAAATTAATCCCTATTCATATTTCATATTAATATTTTGAACATTACTTAAAGGATCAACTAGTTTTGTTACACATATTAATTATTACTAGAAACGATCAATGAACCGATGGTTAAGCGTTGATAGTTTCACAAGTAAGTAACTTCGGTTTATTAATGCACGGTCATGGTTAATAAACTTAAGAGGGATTAATTTTGTTGGTTAAACCGAAACCGTTGTGTTAAGGTTATCAATCTCAATTGATTTCATCAAGGAGTTAAAAGATTAAATGCTACTATCAAGTCGGTATATGGCGTTGTTCTATACTTGACTAATAGTAAGGGTTATTAATGAACGGTCGTTGTTAATAACTATCCTCGATGAATTGGATATACTCCTCGATTGAGTATTCGAGAGGAGATAAGTTATAGATATAACAATGATCGACTAAAATATATCAACAAGTGGAAAGTAGCAATGCCAAGTCACTTTTATCTTTGAATCAAATCACATTTAACTCGTTCATCTTCGTGTTTTATTTTAATTAAATCACTCAATCAAAACCCCCCTTTATTTACTAGTTCTATAAAAAGAGAATTATTCCTTTCCCTGTGGATACGAACTCTACTTCACTATACTACGTATTAGTGCTAGTATTGAGTTTATTTTGAGTGCACTCACGACAAAGTGCACGTCATGGTTTTATTAAAGTGGCCAGAAGAAAGAAGGGACAGCCCACTCAGGTTGTCCCGGATACTCCCAAAATTACCACAAATGCAGCTAAAAAGCTGACAATAGCTTTCCCTACCCCTCAAAAATGAATTGTTTTGTTTGGAATATCTGTGGCCTTGTTTCTTCATGTCCAAGGCTTCAGGATCTCATTAGACAAGGGAGAATTAATATAGTTGTTGTGATTGAGCTTGTCGTTTCTTCTATGAAAATAAATGGGTTTGCTATGGAGCTTGGTATGAATAAATTCTTTATTTGTGTTGAAAACAAAGTTTGACTTTTCTGGGACATAACAAATGTTGATATCTATGATATTTTTGTGGGGGATCAATATATACATATGAAAGTTCATTCTGGAAATTTATTATATTGGTTTACGTCTATCTATGGGAGTCATACGTACATTGAAAGCAGGAATCTGCAGAATTTCTTAACTGTTTGGGCTAGAAATAATAAAGACCCATGGATGGTTGGTGGTGATTTTAATGCAATAGCCAATCATAGTAAACATAGATGTTTATCTTTTTCTCCCATAATTAGTACTCCGTATGACTGATGATGGATAGTGTACCCAGGAGTAGCTTAACCAAGGGATATTATAAGAAATATCTAGAGAGAAGTCGGAGCAAACATGTAAGAGAGAAAGTCAAATGGATTAAAATGAGCTCGATGATCGTTACAAAGGGGAAAAAGACTGCTATTTATAACAGCCATAAATGCTATACTCGTGTAGTAATGAATAAACATATTTATATTTATGTAAATAAGTTTTATTTTAATAATATTTTTGTAAAGAATCCCACTAAAAATACAATACTCCCAAATTAAATAATCAAGTTGTTGGCCCAAAGAGTTTGATGCGGTCCAATTAGAAAATCACATGCTCAACTCTATACCGCTCATCTCTCAGCCGTCTGACGGTCCTACGCTAGTGCTCTCCGTTTCCATCTCCTCTTCCCTGGAGCAATCTACACCGTGCCGTTCGTCCTGAGGTTAGTCCATTATTACTAACTGTGTTCTTATTTCATCTATTCTTTCATTAAAACCATGAATAATTTTCAAAATCAAGGAGATGTAAATTATGTAATAAGCTGTAATTTATTGACCAACCAATATGCTGGCACTGTTGCCTTCGTACGTAGCAGAGCCAAAATTCCGTCTAGCTTATACAAGTATATATATATATATATATATATATATATATATTTTAATTTTTTATTATTTTTTTATGTACTACGTATGATTTTGCGTAAAAACTGAGTGTTTAAAGGAGATTAACTAGTGTAATTGCACATATAAGACTTACACAATATTAGTTCTCTTCATCTCCAAGACAGACTCAATACCATATTTCTTCCGTAGATAGTCTATACTTCGGTATTATTTTAGACCTTAGTAAAGAGGAAAACTTTATATTTCAAATTGCTCCAATCTATTTCCTTTTACTTCATTGATCATAAAAGCGGTATTTTCCTCTGATTAATAAGAGCAGTCTTGTAGGGCTTAGTGCTTGGAATTTTCCTCTGGTTAATATATATAACTAAAAGAAATTTATTTATAAGATAATGCAATGGTATTGAATAATTAAAATATAATTAGAACAAGGAGAGAGTTACATTGATTGAGAGTATCATATGTTACTTGACAAGTACAATTTTTTGTCACAGTAGATGAGCTTTTGAGCTATCAAATCTGGAATGGGATTTTTAAGGGAAATTTAAACTTTGGTTTCTATAGCATTGTTCTAATGGCATCTCTAGGTGATGCTTGGGCATTCAGGCGATGCAGAACTCTCACTACGGTTAGTCGTTAGTGCTGGACATTGTATGCTGTCGTGTAGTCCTTAATAGCAGCAACCAGAATGATATGGACACTTAAACTAACCACTGTGTCTGTCATACTCTCAAAGTTATACATTTTATTTTAATCTGACATTCTGATGAGACACATTGCAGGTCTGTCTGAACTGGATGAGTGCATCAAGAGAGATGGAGAGAGCTTCAAAGAGGAAGATAATGAATGCTTCACTTCTTTCTTTTCTTCCAGAGGAAATTCTTCTCGAAATTCTTACCAAGCTTCCTGTTAAATCTTTACTACAGCTCAAATGTGTTTGCAAATCAGCTTATTCACTGTTTGCTGATCCTTCTTTCATTGAGCTGCACCACAATATGTGTTCAACTCTTCCGGGTAAGACGAGCATTCTAATGCATTTTCCAACTCGCACCAGCATGACTCGTCATGTGTATTACACTATAAATATGAGTGAAGGAAGCCAAGGAAAGCTTCGATCTTGCTATGTTCCGTACTTGGAAAGGAAGCTGTTTCGAAAACATCATTTACGGTCCTCTGCTAATGGTTTGGTTTGTCTATACAAAAAACCCCATGATGTCATTGTTTGCAACCTTTCTACTAGACAACATATATCACTTCCGGAGGCACATGAAGTGCATGGATCAAAATCTCCAAAATCAGGTTGTGCATTATTAGGTTTTGATCCAGTTTCAAAAACATTTAAAGTTTTAAAGTCAGTGCAATATCTGGATTCCCGTGATGTGCAGAAGCATTGGATTTTTACTTTGGGTGTGGATAAGTCATGGAGGGAGATTAATATTGATTCATATTTCCCACATTGCTCTTTCGACTCCTTCTATTCCCACTCTAGTAGTGTTTATGTTGAGGGCGTTATCTACTCACTAAATTGGCATAGAGGAAATATTGATGATTTTTCTAGGTGCGATGATATTGCAGCATTTGATGTTAGGACTGAAAATTTGAGCATGATATCTTTCCCCAGTGGATTGCCAAGACAGGATTTTTACTCGTCAGACGTCTTCTCAAGATCAGGATTGGTTGGACTGGAGGGTCGACTAGCTATCATTCAGGTTTGTCCAAACAACGACAACAAGATGAAAATATGGACTTTGAAAAATTCTATGCAATGGGAGAACAAGTGGACGATGCCCATCCCATTGGAAGGGAGAAAGCTACTAGGCCGAGCTGATTTGCTACGTTTTGCTTCAACCCATGCTGGGGAAATTGTGTTGGTGACTTTAGGGAGGAAAACAATTTCTGTTTTGATTTATGGATTAAGAATGCAGGTTTGGAGAGTGTTTAAAGTACGTGGACATTTCCCAACTGATAATGAGGCATGGAAAAATGTCATGCACATCGTTCCAGAGAGTATATTTTCCCTCATATAACCCCATCCTTGTCTTTCCATTAATAATATTTTTATTTTTATGTCCATGATTCAAATTTGAGAGTTTAGGCTAGTGTTATAAATATTGTTCTTTTTGTGTGTTTTTGTTATTCATGCGAATCATGCTAGCCTGCTAGGATACTTTGTCCGACAAACATTTTACGGAATATTATTTAACTCACAACATGTCCATGATTCAAATTTGAGAGTTTAGGCCAGTCACCAGTGTTATACAAACATTTTCTCCTACTTTTGTCATTGAACTCACAACATTATGTAAAATGACCTAATTACTTAAGTAATTAAATCATCTTCTATGCTAAATTTTGTTCTACAGCTTGACTTAAAGGCTCAAAGTTTTTAAGAAATAAATTTTATATGGAACAAATCTGAATCCTCGATATAATTCATTAAGGCTTTGTTTTTCTCCCCAGCATTTAGGCGAAAATGTCATTTTTCAATTCAGATGAGTATTTATTTGAAATGCTAATAGACAAACATCCCCCAAGTATTTAGAACAAGCCAGGTGTAATTAAGAAATTGAAACAATTAAACAAATAATGCACTGCAAAGTGAATTATCAATATTTGTTGCCACATGGCATAATTGAGAAAGTCTAGTAAGATTTTTTCTTGAGTTAACTAGTTAAGGGGTGTTTGGAACTGATTATGCTTTTGCTTCTGCTTCTTTTTTAAAGCAGAAACAAAATCAGTTTTCAGAAGCTGGTCTTCTCCAACTTCTAAAAAAACTGATTCTAGGAGTAAATTAGAGCACCACAATCACTTTTACCCTCTCACTCAAACACCCCAACTTCTGCACTCTGAAGGAGCAGAAACAGTTTTAAGAATCAGATCCAAACACCCTAAGTCTCCTAGTAAGTTTTGTTAAAGAGGTTACTAATGTAACACATAAGTTTTCGTGTTTGTATTCCTTTCCCAGATTAGTTAGTACTAAGTTTTTCAAGAAGGTTTTTATTTGGCATTTGATAAGGTTGGAGAAGTAATGTGAAATAAATACGTACTACAGAGTATGTTTTTAGGACCCTTGTGTATTGATGTAAGACCCTTAGCTCATAAAAGAAGTATTACCGGATTATGGAATGAGAATATGGCCACTTAACAAAAAAGTTAGAGCACGATCTCTTTACAGGAAGAGTGGAGTATCTATTACTTCAAGGCTTCAAGCTTCGAATATCTACTGTGCACATTTTCTTGTACAGCTTGTCTTAAGGGTTGAAATTTTGTCCTAAATAAACTTTTAATAGAACTAAAATCAAGAGTTCAAAACTCCATATAATTCAAGCATTTAGAATAAACCAGATTTATTGAACTTATAACTGGAATTCTGGAAATAAACAAACAATGTACTGCACGTGTGCACTAATATAGCAGCGGGCTTCCTTCCCTAAGGAGCACAAAAAGCCCACCATCACCTCTGGAGATCCGCAAATCCTTATCAAGGTATGTAGTAAGTAGCCAGGAGTTTGCCCCATCACTAGGAATGGGTATCTTTAGAGGGGGTTGGCCAGAAATTTTGAGGGCTATACTAGCGACTGCATATTCGAGAGGACTCAGAGACCGTTGGATAGGGCTCAAATTTATCTTCTGCCCAAACACATCTACATTCTCGGGCAAATTGATTCGTGACTTGATCTCTGGAGGTCTAAAGCTGCCTTCCTTAAATTCAACCTGTCAAAGTTACTTTGTCAAAATGAATGGTAAAACTATAGTAGTGCATTGATGGCAGAAATCCATGTTTATCCAAAAAGCTTCTCAAGTTTAACATTGCTCTCTAAAAGCATTCCTTAAGCTCATATACCATTTATCCATCCATATATCAGTTATAGAACGAACCGCACATGAAAATCATCAGTTTGGTACCCTTCAATTATGGCTAATCAGATCCACAAAAAACACCAACTTATTTGACTGTAACATCTGAATCGACGGATAACAAATGATAACAATGATGATGATGATGATGATGAGGGTAACCCTTATTTTTTTCTTTACCAAAAAAAGATACTCAAATACCTCAAATGAAGACAAATGACAATTCTAACCACATCTTTTTATTTGCATAAAAAAATTTAAATACATTTCCAATAGAGTTTTGAATAATTCAGTTCAATGACCTCATATCAGTTATAGAACGAACCGCACATGAAAATCATCAGTTTGGTACCCT
Source organism: Cuscuta epithymum (assembly GCA_945859915.1). NCBI lineage: Eukaryota > Viridiplantae > Streptophyta > Magnoliopsida > Solanales > Convolvulaceae > Cuscuta > Cuscuta epithymum. The sequence goes on from CAMAPF010000974.1 coordinate 1,048,614, forward strand.
TCAATTATGGCTAATCAGATCCACAAAAAACACCAACTTATTTGACTGTAACATCTGAATCGACGGATAACAAATGATAACAATGATGATGATGATGATGATGAGGGTAACCCTTATTTTTTTCTTTACCAGAAAAAGATACTCAAATACCTCAAATCAAGACAAATGACAATTCTAACCACATCTTTTTATTTGCATAAAAAAATTTAAATACATTTCCAATAGAGTTTTGAATAATTCAGTTCAATGACCTCATAAAGTCATTTTGAAATCCTGCCTATTTGGGGTATGACAATTTATAGCCAAATATATCTCTCTAATTAAGGAGCTCGAAATAGTAAATACCTCAAAGGTTCAAACTCAAAGAGTCCATAACTTCATATTGATATCATACTTGAAAAGCATACCTGTATTCTTGAGGGAGTTCTAACCACATAGTTTGCAGTAGCACTGAATGAAAACGTCGCAACAGGGGTAGACAATGTTGTCAAGTTTTCTATCGAAAGGCTGCTAGTATTGATCGATTGAGAAATCTTTTCAACTTTAATAGATGGAATGTTGCCCACAGCAAGAAGTGGTAGAAGCTCAGAAAACGCCGTAAACCTAACACGTGACATGAAAAATGGATAAAATGCTGCAGAGTCTAGATAGCTTATAAATTGAATTCTAAAGAATTATCAGTCCGGCTTATGAAACAATATCTACATATACTAATACCGATTAGTGATAACAGGTTATCACTAGCTCTACTCAGCCTTTGACCAAGTAGCTACCAATTACTTGGGAGTAATCGCTTATCACTTAGCTCTAGTCAGCCTTTGACCAAGTAGCTACCAATTAACTATCTAACTACTGAGCTTTACCTCAATTCCAGGGATGGAGGTCAACATAAAAAGGAACTTGATTTGAAAATGTTTTTGCCTCTACCATGCAATTACTGGTAAACTCTTCTTTTTATTTCAAATGAAATAATAATCATTTGACCATCACGGATATTTCAATGAAAACTAACTCAAGCAGAGAAAGCAGCAATTGTACTCATTTGTTAGAGAGAAGAAGTTTTAAAAAGGGCAATCTTTGTGTAGGACTAAGTGAAGCAAGCAAGAAACATATGAAAACTGAGCCAATGCAACAATGCTTCATGTACCCACTCTTATACCCACCATGTTTGTGAAGTGTTTTTTGTCTGTGAACCCGACTCACAGACAATTTTTTGTTTGTGCAAAATATTGTCTGTGAATCGGGGTTCACGGACAAAAAAACACTTCACAAACATAGGTGGGTACAAAGGTGAGTATAAGAGTGGGTACAAACATCATTTTTGTCTGAAATATAACCCCTCTACTATGCTTCTACTAGTCCCTATTTTACTCAAGACACCCTATCAGGTTCTGCAGCAAAAGAAAAATTATTGAGCACGAAATTGTTAATCATGAGTCATGACTATAAATTAAGAAACAATGTTCAATGTGTACAACATAAACCCAGAAATGTGGAAAATGGTAAACTACACAGTAAAGAGACCATGTAATAATACATATGGAGTATAAAAAAGAAAAGAAACTCACAATAAAATCCAGTTCCCGTCAAGCAACTCAGGAGATTCCGTTGGAGACGGGGTGGGATTGGCAGCCTCCAGTTGAGAAATGAGCTCCAGAGCCTCGGCCCGTACCTCCCCCGAAGCCCGGAACCCAAATTCAGTACCATAAACCGTGTCCACGAGGCATATCTTCAGGTCCCTAAGCTTATCTTCTTCACCACCCCGTTCAGGAATCTCATTTCCCCCGGACTCATCTCCGCCCCACTCATCTTCGTTCCTGGGAGGATCGGAGTCCGAAAATCTCGTGGCAGGCTGGGTCTCAGGCTCCGACTTCTCTCCCCACTCATCCACAAAAGCCGAGGTCTTATCATCGGAGAAGTTACCCTCATCGTTAGGTCCGGCGGAAAGAGGGTCTCCAGATGGTTTCCAGTCGGACGGCTCATTTGACGAAGAGTAGGAATGCCGAATCGCTAAGGTTTTTGATCTGGTGTTTAGAGTTGAGGAGAATGGGAGAGAATCGATGGGTTTAATCGCGATTTTCGGGGTTTTGCCGGTAAGTAGAACGGAGGCGCAAGGCGCGTGAAGGAGAGACATTGCGCTACAACGGCGGAGTTCGATGCCCAAGCGGCGGCTCTGGCAGACAGTTTCAGCCGGAATCCATAGATAATGATGCCGCCTCCGAGTTTCCGATTATATAATGCGCAATTTCCAGTCAGTTCTTGACTTCTGGAATGTAGTTCGGTAAGTTCGGTCAGCCGGCAGGAATGGCATTCGGGTCCAGGAACCGCGGTCTGAACAGCGACTGGGATTGTGGAGTTTTTCTGTGGGATAGTAAAGTAGGGCCGGGTCCGAAAAACAGAAAACCGAATCAAATGTAAAAAATCGTAGCTAAATAAAATCGAACCGTTTATAAACCGATATCGAATATAAAAAACCGAACCGAATCATAGTTATTTGATTCAGTTTTGGTTTTTACCTTTCAAAACTGAACAAACTGAACTAATTAAAATATAAAATTTATTTGTCCATTGTGAAGCATTAATCCTAACTAATCCTAGTCCTTATACTTAATCCTTATACTTAATAGCGATACAAATTGATCCCGACCGTTCACTAGATTTGATCTTCACCGTTGATCATATTTCTTCTTTTTCACCCATGTCGAATTCTGAAATGAATGTCATATTACTATGATTATCTCGATTTGCATTAGGTTAGTTTGGCTAGAATGAGAGCTTACTATGATAAGTTTTTTGGCTAGATCATAGAATAAGGCAATAAGCTACTTCTGCCATTCATTTCTGCTATGGATATTTGGACATACTATTCTTCTTTAACAAACTAATTTGTTTTTCAATCTTAACTATGTGACCCTATTGCCAAGGTTTTCACATTCTTTCTGAAATGAATTTAATTTTTTTGTATGACTTTAAAGTAAATTCTGAAATGAATGTCATATTACTATGATTATCTGGATTTGCATTAGGTTAGTTTGACTAGAATGTGACTGAGAGCTTAACGTGATAAGTTTTCTGGCTAGATCATAGAATAAGGCAATCCGTGGCGGATCTAGAAAACATATTTATTGGGGGCGTAATTTAATTTATTGGAGCCAAGAATGTTTATAAATAGGACCAATAGATGAACTCTTTATGCTATACAAGGGTCAAATTCTCATATCGGAACTTCAATTCTATCAATATAGACCATGTGTGTATTTTATTTATGCATGTATATACTAACACCGAAAGAAGGCAGTTCGTATACACTACTCGCGTGTACAGTACTTTGTTTTTTATTTTTCTCTTGTTCTAGTAACAGAATGATGTCACTCGCGTGTAAAGAAATGTAACTCACATTAAAAAGAAATGTAACTTCAGTCAAATTGAAGTGTAAGTTGTCTAAAACAGAATATAAAAAGTAAAACATTGATTTCAATGTAAATAATGCAAAAAAGGAGTCAATTGCTCAATTATGTTACATAAATAGTGTATTATCAATGTTATAAAAATGATTTTTTTTTTCTCAAAACGATTTTTCTTTGAATATCAAGGACTTATTGTATTGTCGCTATTGTGTAACACGTATTATATTCTGGTATAACTCACGTTATGTAAAATGTAAATCACATGTAAGTGTGATGTAACTTGCTGAGAAAAGTTGACATGTAACTCTCGTGTTACAATATGTAATGTTAGCCAAACTGAAATGTAACTTCGGTTTATGTGAAATGTAACTTGAATCCAAATAAAAAAATAAGCATACAAAAGTAACTTGAGCCCAAATATAATCAAAATAATTGAGTGGAAGGGACCAGAATGCATTTTCCTCAGATTTTTAATTAGTCATAGGTATGACTTATTGTACGAAGTATTTGTATTGAATCTCCGCATGGACTAGATGATTGGGATCAGAGTTTGTTGTTATGCTGGTTTATCTGCGCCCCTCTTGAAGCGGAGAGCAGAAATTGACCAGAGTGGAAGGAAACCTATTGTTTCTAAGCACAACATATGCAGCAGCGAAGCAATTGCAGATGCAGAACGGACGAGGTTGAGCAGTGAAGGAAGCACAGAGGCAGAGTAAAGGGACCTATTATTTCATTGCTCCAGGCAGCTGCGCAATTACAAAGGCGGTGGGAACGAAGCGCAAAAGAGGTTTTGTAATTTTTTTAATAAAAAACGATATCGTTTTGGGATCGGTACACCGTGAGGACGGTGCGCCGATCCCACCATATAATTTGAAGTTATTGATCTAAATAGGACTAAAATAGATTATTAATGCAAGAATAGGACTACAAGTTTTTTTATTGCCAAAATAGGACTGTTTTCTATTTTATTCCCACTCTACCCTTTTTTTTTCTCACGCACAACTCTTACACACGCACCAACCATTTTTCCCTTCTCTCTCTCTCTCCTCTCTTCTTCTCCCCCTCTCTTTTCTCTTCAAGCAACAAATTAGATCTGGGCACAAGCTCTTTCACGTAATAGATCTGCTCCACCCTAACCTCATCTTTCAGTTCACACATATTTCCAGATTTTCAATACAACTAAATTCCTCCATCTCCGACTGATTTTGGAAGCATCAACGGTGGTTTTTTCCGGAGCTCCGGCGGGTGGGCGGCGGCGAGCAGCAGTGAGCAGCGGCGAACTCATAGGTAAGTTTCGAATTCCCTCCTCCTCCTCCTCCTCAACCTCCTCCTCCTCCTCCTCCTCCTCCTCCTCAACCTCCTCCTCCTCCTCCTCCTCCTCCTCCTCCTCCTCCTCCTCCTTCTTCTTCATTGCTATGCTTCTCCTCTGATTTTTTATTTTTCGATTTTTATTTTTGAAAACAAAAATTACATCATTATTATTATTTCCCCAAAAAAATACCATCTATTGGAAGTTAATTTCAGAATAATATGAGTACCTTTATAATATTATTCCTTCGAATATGAAAAACTCACTTTAAGCATGATTGTCATTTTTATGGCATTAATGTCTTTTTTTTCAATATGAATATGTCATTTTATTTCAATCAAGATGGCAATAACGACAATATGATAACACTTCAACTGCAAGATGACACATGCATTTTTAATATCAATCCTCTAAATGTGAAAATTCCACTTCGAAAATAAATGCTATTTTTATGGAACTAAAGATATAAAGATGGCAATAATACTCTTATGAAAGACATTAATGCCATTTTTCAAACTGAAAATGACATCTTATTTCTCTCAGGATGGCAATAATATCATTAAGATGGCAATACAATTGCAAGATGGTATTTGTATGACAATATTATCAAATCACAAACCAGATCTCAGATCTGGTGGCGGACGGCGGTGAAGCGGCCGGCGGCGACATCAGTGGAGGCGGCCATCAGTGACACTGGTGGATGGGGGCGGCGACGCCGGTGGAGGCATCCAGCGGTGACTCCGGCAGAGGCGAAGATGACGTCAATGGAGCCGGAGGCGGCGGCGCAGACGTCGCCGGTGGAGGTGGCGGCATCGACGTCGGCGGCGGCGGCAGTGGCGATGGAGATGGTTGTGGTCCTATTGCAGAGGCTGCATCGTATTGTCTAGGCCTGCTGTCAGTTTTATTTCTATTATTTTAATTGAATTGTTCATAAATACTAATTTATTCATTAAGGGTAGTTTTGTCTATCTAACTCTTTTTAGTCCCACGGAAGATAATCGAACATTATAGTCCTATTGTTGAACTTTTAACATTATTTGGTCTTATTTGGGGAATTATCTCTATAATTTGCGGAAAGATGGTAGAGGTTCAAGTGTCTCCGTAGATCTAACTGCTTCTAAAATACATGCCATTCAACTTATAATAAATAAATACAATTAAGCTTATACTAGTATAAACAATATATAACTATATAAGCTTATATACAAGAATTTTTATTTTTGCAGTTTATGCATATCTTATCTCATAACCGGCTATTAAGCTCTGATAGATAATTTGCCAAAAAAAGGTCTGATAGATAAACTAATTGTAACATGTAAATTTATGAAACTAAAAAATATTAAAGAAATGGATTGTCTATGATAAATATGATCGAATAGTAGGCAATATCATTAAAACTTAGTTAATGCAATTTGGAACACTAGAGTATTAATTAAGAAAAGGTTAATGTCAAAATCAGTTCAATAGATCTTGAATTTGAACAATTTTACTATACAATTTTTCATTTTCATGATTTGAATATTAAATAATCGATTATGTGCCAAAAATATGTCTAAGTCATTGAATTATATTTTTATGTGACTAGTATTGCTTATTACCTTCATAATCACAAGATATAGAATACTTATTTCAATATTATTTGAAATTACTTTTACATGTAAGAAGTTACTCAGGTATTCATTTATCTACAAGATAACGTGCATTCAACAATGATTACATTTTTGTCTATTAAGGTAATCTAAGGCCGTTTTATTCAATTTTATATTTATATGATTTGCTTACAAATTTGGATTGTTTAATTTGGATTGATTTATATGATTCAGTTTAAAGTTTAAACACAGAAAACAACTAGAAGCTCTCATTGGGGGCAACATACGTCATTCATTGGGGGCAACATAAGTTTTTCATTGGGGGCAACATATTTCTCAGTAAAGAATTACTTCATCATATATTTAAAATTTGAAAGTTTATTGGGGGCATGTGCCCCCATTGGTGAAAGCATATATCCGCCCCTCAAGGCAATAAGCTACTTCCGCCATTCATTTCTGCTATGCATATTTGGGATTTGGATCCTCTGCTGTGCGGCAGAGGTGCCTTGCGGCATCCAACGGCAGGGACGGTAGGGGAGGAGAGGTGGTGGGGCTGTTTTAGTTGAATCACGTGGCTGTAAAAGCCACGCACCCTACCTTGCTGCTATAGCAAGTAAGAGAATCCAGATCCGCATATTTGGACATACTATTCTTCTTTAACAAACTAATATTTTTTTCAATATAAACTCTATTATTTTGCCAAATATCTTTTTTATTTCAAAAGCATGGAACTAGAAAATGCCAATTACGTTTTCACCCTACTTGAAATGTATAGTATGGTGTAAATATTGGTAGTAACTCCACTACTAATTTAGATGTTTCTTATATGCATAATATCAAATTGATCTTCATCTTACTTGAAATGTATAGTATGGTGTAAATATTGGTAATAATTCCACTACTAATTTAGATGTTTCTTATATGTATAGTATCATTCAAAATGACTGCATCATAGAAAAGAAAACAAAAAACTTAACATGGCATGCTTTATGAAATTTCTCTACCTTATAGGCTGCAGCACAATCACTCCTCCAAGACATTCGACGGCGGACACCTTTGATCCGTCTCAAACTCTCAATTACCCGGGCAGCCAGACATGGCTCGCCTCACACTTCAGAAGAATAAAAATCTAGGTTAACTACTCTCAATTATGCGAGGTTATTCTTCAATTTTAGTTCTTCCCCAGTTTGTTTTTATATAAAATCCCAATAAATTCTTTGAATACATGTCCATATTTGCAAACATTTGGGATTTGCACTAGAAAAAAAAATCGTGATTACTGACCTTATTTTTATTGTCAAGGATATTGGTTTTTGTGCAATTCTTCATCCTTTTTGGTTTCTATCAGTTCAGGTAATATATTGTAGATTTGTAGGCAACCCGAATTGTGGACAAATGAATGTAGCAGGAATGCCAAGGTAAGATCTTAACTATGTGACCCTATTGCCAAGGTTTTCACATTCTTTCTTAAATGAATTTAATTTTTTTGTATGACTTTAAAGTAAATTCTGAAATGAATGTCATATTACTATGATTATCTGGATTTGCATTAGGTTAGTTTGGCTAGAATGAGAGCTTAATGTGATTAGTTTTCTGGCTAGATCATAGAATAAGGCAATAAGCTACTTCTGCCATTCATTTCTGCTATGGATATTTGGACATACTATTCTTCTTTAACAAACTAATTTGTTTTTCAATCTTAACTATGTGACCCTATTGCCAAGGTTTTCATATTCTTTCTGAAATGAATTTAAATTTTTTTGTATGACTTCAAAGTAAATTCAGAAATGAATGTCATATTACTATGATTATCTGGATTTGCATTAGGTTAGTTTGACTAGAATGTGACTGAGAGCTTAATGTGATAAGTTTTCTGGCTAGATCATAGAATAAGGCAATAAGCTACTTCCGCCATTCATTTCTGCTATGGATATTTGGACATACTATTCTTCTTTAACAAACTAATATTTTTTTCAATATAAACTCTATTATTTTGCCAAATATCTTTTTTATTTCAAAAGCATGGAACTAGAAAATGCCAGTTACGTTTTCACCCTACTTGAAATGTATAGTATGGTGTAAATATTGGTAGTAACTCCACTACTAATTTAGATGTTTCTTATATGTATAATATCAAATTGATCTTCATCTTACTTGAAATGTATAGTATGGTGTAAATATTGGTAATAATTCCACTACTAATTTAGATGTTTCTTATATGTATATTAATCAAAATGACTGCATCATAGAAAAGAAAAAAAAGCTTAACATGGCATGCTTTATGAAATTTCTCTATCTTATAGGCTGCAGCACACTCACTCCTCCAAAGAAAAAAATTAGCTTGGTACTCCAAATAAGGTTGTGCATTAACCGGGTCGGACAGTATTTTAGACCTGAACTGGACCGGAATGAACCAGTCCGGACCGGACCGGTATTAACCGGTCCGGGTTTCGGTCCTTAGTTTTTAAAGATTCCGGGTTTCCGGTCCGGTCTGGGTCAAACCCGGAAAAAACAGGTCCGGACCGGAATGGACCGGTAACATATTATTCTATAAAATATATACTTCGTTCTATATCATTAGTCAATTTATATTTGGATTACTAGTATGTTTATGGCTTACTTTTGTCTTTTATTATATAAACGAATATATACGAAGTGTGTATTTGTTGTCTAATTATTTCCTAAGTTGTTTATTATTTTTTATTTTTGTTCGGGTGTGCACTACTATGATCGTAGTTTATATTTGTTTGATTTTTCCAAATCGCTTTTTATTTGTTTCTTTATTTGTAGGTGTGTATGTAGTGTAGTATACGAGTATATTTTTGGACGTAACTTAGTTTTTATTACTCTACAATAGATTTTGCCATTTTAATATACACATAAGATTATAGTTTTAATTATTGTGGGAAACTAATTGTTATGATTGAATAGTTTTGATGTTTATATTCCAAAATTAATAAATGAGTTAAACAATTATTTAGTCTATTTAGCATATTCACACATAAAATTATAATTTGAAACGACAACAACATCCAAGCTTTATTCCTAAAAAAAATTCGATCGGCTAAGAAGACTCTAAGATAATACTGCGTATGTCTTTTTTTAAAACCGGGTCAATTAGGGTCAAACCCGGACCGGACCGGAAAATTCAGGTCCGGACCGGTCAGATTCAGGTCCGGTCTTCGGTCCACAGAAAATGATGATTCCGGTTTCGGTCCTAACCGGTTCCGGTCCGGTCCGGTCCGGTTTTGGACCGGTGCACACCCCTACCTCCAAACACTGTTAGCCCATATCCCCTTTCTTTTATTGATGACTCTGAATTATTTGTTTGCTCTCTTTTTTTAATTACTTAATTCACCGGGTCATAAGAAAAGGACTGCCTTCATTGTTACTCAATCGAGTCATAGTAATATTAATAATTAATGAAACTTGAATGACTTTTTGTTCGAGTTCACCTATATACATAGTCACATGACTCACATGTACAAAGATGTTTCACCTATTGCCTTTACACATGTAAAAACATGGTTCTCTTAAATATGAGTTTTGGATTTTGATAAATCTTTTCTTCCACGGTGGAATTGTGGAAACTAAAATCATGTTAATTATAATGCCTTAATTATGTTTTTATTGAGCTTCTAGCTGCCCTGCAGTGTTTGGATTGAGCATAGCCAAAGATTGGCTTTTGACAAGGGATGCTTGACTTCTATAACATCGATTTGGTTAAATTGTTACAAGGTTAAGAACTGACTTTGTTCGGTTGCAATTTATTATAGCATAATATTTTTTGTTTTATAGAAAGCAAGTTCTCTGAATATTCCTCTAATTTAAGTCTGTTACTACCCAATCCAAGGTTGTTACTGATGATATTCAAAGAAAATATTAGATTGAAATAATTTGGAAGGCCATACACTTCACCTTGCGAATTGAGTGTTCTTTGTTTAACCTAATTTGATTTGAGTGTTTTTCACTTTATTGATCCTAGACATTGATTTATCTGTGATTATCATGGACATTGTATTACGATTTTGAGAGAAACTTAACAGAGCGAGCCTTGTGATCTTAGGTATTGATCTTTCTGTCATCGTATTAGCAAATAGTGAGTGTTTGAGTATGTGAATTAGTAAATAGGTTTATGACTTTATGACATTAGAGGTCAAGCGTTTTCCAGTAAGGTTCTTAAAGTGAGCTGCTTACTGTTACTTTTAATTTGTCCAACGTAAGATGTATTAGCTTAAATTCTCCTTCTTAAATCCATATTTATATGATATCCCTATGTACTTTTACAACATTTAACAACACTATATGTACTCTGGTAAAGTTTGATAGGCAGATTTGACAATAGGGTTTAGTCTATTTAAGAAAATAAAATGATGAACCTAGAGCTACTAAATATATTAGTTGAATTTTTCAGCTATAAAGCAAGCAATTTCAAACAATTGATTTTTAAATGCAATATCAATTGCATCGTAAGTCAGGGGCATATTTAGCAACACTCTTGAGAAAGCTCCCATGGTCACTTAACTAATTATGCATTAGGCCATTAAAACTATGTTGGGAGGAAAGGTAACTATACAACAATTTTTGTTGATACTCGATAGGGATATTTTACAAGCCCTCATATAGTCTAATATTTTATTTGCATTCTTTTTTACAGCAGAATCACATCTCAAGATGCTGCCAATCTGCCATGAATCAGGATAACAACATAAAACACACGCCAGTCAGGGATGATACAAAAACATCATTGATGAGGAAGCTTTTACATAAAACTTCAATGTGCATAGGAGTGATGTGCCCCAAAGCCTACTACCTGTTATACATCCATGCTTACAGCAGATACACATCTCTTAAGTGATGTGTAGCTGCTGATGTGTTCTGAAGTAGACAATGTGCTATTATAATGTCAATTTTGCTGTTCAGTACTATTCTTAAAAGAAAGCAGTATGTTCAATTTGTTTGCGCAATCCAGAGTAAACTTGGGATCTACATATTTGGCAGTTAAGTGCAATCAATATTAGTGACTTGACTTGAAATAAATATAAGCCTCATAAAGTATTTGTGAGGTTTGTATTCAAATCTGGATAAAGTATTTTTAAGGTTTGTATTTATTAAAGTATATATGGTAGCATATAATTTTAAAGAAACATTTTATTGTGATTTAGTAATAAAGATGAAATTAAAGTATATATGGTAGCATATAATTTGTAATGTTACATTTTATCTTAAATAAAAATCACAACTTTTTATAAAAGAAAAAAAGAAAAAAGCCAAGTGTTATCCATTCATTTGTGAATATAGTTACATTACTACAAAATAAAATAAAATTACTTTTCACCCCGTGCAACGCATGGGTGAAAAAACTAGTGAGCATTAAAGTACTACGTAGTATTCTTTGAATATTTATGTATTCATGTTAAAGTGAGGAGTATATTATGACCTGTTTGGATGAATCGACTGATTTTGCTAAAAAATTTGGAAAAAAGGATGACACTCCATCCCTGAGGCCCCCCAACACCGATCGGACGACACGATGAGAGGATGCAAATTGAACTATAATCACAATTTGACATATAGAGAGTGAGGCTCCATCTCCGGTACTTGCAGAGGCCCTCTATTGAGTAACCTCTCATCGCAGTTGCCGGGAGTCAAATCCAAGACCTAATTCTTGTGGCACTTCCTCGCTACCAGTTGAGCTAAACCCACCGGTATGTTTTTTTTTGAAAAAAATATAAAATGTTTGCTAAAATTTATGAAGTTCTAGTTGAAGTGGCTGAATTAGCTAATTATGCTAATTTATGAAAAACTTATATTTAGAATATTTTTATTAATAAAAATAAAGAAAAAAATTGTATGAAACATATCTAAAATGAATCTCTACAGTAACTTTAGCTAATATAGTCAGAATAACGTCAACCTTACTTTTTCTTATTGTTACATAGTTGAACACTCAAAATAAAAAATTGCGTGTTTTGTGAAAAAGTTGACTGATAAGTTTGATAAGCCGAAAAACATGAAATTCACTAACGGATTCTATGTGGACTATGGTCATATGGACAAACCCGAATGCAGAATACACATGAAATTCATAGAGATCGTTTTATTATCAAAACGGTTTTTCATTAATATAGGGCAAACATGCAAGACAAAATCTAGAAAGTTATTACAGATTCGATCGTAAGCCCTAAAATAGACTTAGAGTCGGCCACCTATACAAAGCAACCTGACTCGCTAGACACAAAACGAGCAACAAGAAGCCTAAAACGACCAAAAATGAAGCACTGTCTATCAAAAGATCTTCAAAAACCAAAATACTCCAACCATACATGGTCGAATTGAAATAAAAATAAGTACTAGGAAAGATAAAAAATAATACAAAAATAAAAACTTTCCCCAAATTGCCTCCTCACATGGAGGTAGTTCCGGAGGAGGGTGAGCTGCTAATAAACTTTTAGCAGTCGGCACTTTTAATAACAATCATCTCTCTACTAAAAAATAAGAGTCTTCTCTAATACTCCCTCCGGTTCTTTTTAAACTTCAGTGTTTGACTTCACAGTTATTAAGGAAATAAAGTTGACTTTACTGTAGAGTACACTGTTGAGACACTGTTTGGCACTGTTGAGACACTGTTTAGCACTGTTGAGACACTGTTTTGATGTAGATTTCTTTGCCAAATAAGGAAATAAGGAAGTGTGAAGTTTATTTTGGACCGTCCCAAAAAAGAAAGTGTGAAGTTTATTTAGAACCGGAGGGAGTAAATTGAACGACATAAGGAACGATTAATTTCAATGGATTCAAGGGCGGATGTATGTTGGGGCAGGGGTGGGCTCCAGCCCAGCCCAGCTCAATTTATTTTTATTATTATAGGTATAGGTTTAATTTCCAGCCCACCTCAAAACTAATGTCTAGCCTAGCCCAAGCCTACCAACTTTGTAATTCTATTTGATTATTAATTGAATTTTTTCAGTAGATAGTAAAATAGTTTTTATTTATTATTATAAATTTATAATGATTAAAGATAGAATTAAAGATTAGAAAATGATTTATTTATAATGCAATTAAAGAATAGAGAACGATGTATTTACTATTTAGGCATGTAAGAATGGATTCAAAATCTCAATTCAATTTTAAAATTGGGAATACTTTTTAGTTTTATGTACATCGACTATTTTTACTCATTAGTTTTATACTTTTATAGAAGTATTTTAATTCATTATAAATACTAAAATCTTTAATAATCAATAATAAAATTATAAATCACGCTAAAAACGTTTAAATTTTAGATATGCTACCTCTGTCTCATTTTATTTAGCCATTTTTGACTCTTTACTCAAAGATGGTAAACTTTGATCCATCATTTTAACTCATGTATTAATGTGAAACTTACTAAATTTATACTTTTATGATAAACTTTTTAACAAAGAACATTTCCATTTCATTTTCATATTATCAATTTTATTGTATAAATATATAGTCATTCAGAGTTTAACTTCTTTGACTTGAAAAGTCAAATTAGTCTTAATAAAAGTCGGAGGTGGTATATAGTTTATTTCTATAATTTATAAGTTATGAATATGCTCGAGTCCAGATCGAACTGAACATGACTATGCTCGAATTCAACTTGAATAACTATTCAAACTCAAAAAAATAACGGCCGTTTTTTTTTGTAAAAACAAACTATTTAAACTAAAATTTAGCCTGTGTTCGAGATTGAAGCTCGTTAAACTTTGGTTATTAAATTAAATTCGAAATCACGATCGAACTCGAGCAGTTCGAAAAAAACTCAATTCAATAACTATCAGACCTAAGTTAAACCTTTTGTATGCAATAACGAAATTTTTTACTGCTTAGCCCACCCCACCCCTCATTCCTGGATCCGCCCCTGAATGGATTGTTGTGTTTTTCACACCCCGGAAAATGATACGGAGTAGCTGTGTTTGAATATATAAGTTTTACTTGTTGATAACAATTACTTCGTATAAACTAAACATAATATGTTAGTTCGTTGATTAGGAATGAGTACGTACTCCACATGATAGTGAATAAAACTGTTATTGAGCAGAAGGTAGATTTAAAAACGAACCTATTTGGAGAAGGGGTGATTGAAAAAATCTGATAAAAGATCTATGAGTGATTCTCACTAGCGACCTGCAACTTCTCAAAACCAACTAATCTTTTCCTTGATTCTATCTCAACATTCAAAACCTATGAGCTTTTTGTTAGAAAAATGATATTAAAAATGAGAGTTTAACCGGATAAAAATCCCGAGTTTAAACAAATCATCAGACAAACCACCAAATGTAAGAACAGAAAAATAATAATATTAGAATAAATTAAATGAATAAATAGAAGGATAAGAAGACAAAGATATGTTCACTTGACATAGATCAGGAGTTGACTTTGATGATCAGAAAAAAAGAAGTTGACTCACAATGAACTGGAAATGTTCACTCGACAATTTTAGTGAGCAAGCTGTTTTACTGTGAAGTTGTGAAGGTGAGTGAGAACTGAAGTGTGTGTTGGGAGCAGAATATAAAAGGTGTGTTCAGAGGTGGTGTAATCCTCCTACATCTAGTCCCAACCTATTTCAGACGGATTTCCACTAAATGAATATTTCATTACATTCAGTGTCCAATCTACACTTGGCCCAGGCGTAGATTGTGAGTTTTTTCACTAGGAATTTCAACACCATTCCAAGCTACTCAGTCTTCCCAAGAGCTACTCATGTCCTTTCACTTTCTCACCTTCTGGATTTGAACACAAAGCCCTTCAGAATGTCTAACACTAGTCTAGATTACATGTGTGCATATCTAAACTACCAACTAATCTTAGCTCTATAGGTTTGTATGAATTATAGCTAATCTAAGAGCATTATATGAGTGGGGTGGTAGCTGAAATGGTGAAGGGGAATGTTTGTCCCTATTTCATCCAATCAAACAATCATAGAAATGAAAAAGAAGCAGATAGATTTCCCTGAAATCTGGTACACCTTATGAAATGGCCGATGCTCTCCCTCTAGAGTGAGAGAGCAGCGTGAAACTATCCTATTTCTATTCTGTCTCTATTCTCTAATGCCTTATGTTTTCTCTTAAGTTAGCTTCCTTTTATAGGTAAGGAAGTCTAACTTACAAGAGAGGCTAATGGGCTAATTTACAATTGTGGCCCATATTACATATTTAAATACTAACTACACAAATACAAAGATGTTTAACTAGATTGGACACCATAAATATTCCCAACAATCTCCCTCTTGGTGTTCAATCTTGTTCAATCAGCATTGCAGCGCAAATATCTTTGTCTTTGTGTTGATTCACCAATGTAGAGGAGTGCGTAGATAAGATTTGTCTAGTAGCTCCTCTTTGTCTTGAGCTTCAGTGTAACTCAGCTTCCTTTGTCTTTGAACTCAGCTTCTTGAGAAGGCTTTCTGAAGAAATTCTTGCAATCTCCCCTTTGATGTCTTCATGACAATTTGTTCTTTGATGCCGGGGAGGTGAGGGATCTTCAGTATCTTGCACGTAATCCTTGCCTTCCAGAAGTTGCTCTTGATCAGCATGAATGAAGTCCAATGGCGCCTTTGGAACGAGTGTTCAGTTGATGTACGGGCGCACATGGGATTCATATTCAGTACTTGAACGTTCGACCTTTGTCTCCTCCAAAGTGTATGTGGCACAACGGAAAAGTATTGGTTTTGAGGAGATCTCGTCGGTGGAACAATGGAAAATTATGGTTGATTTGTGAGCGTAGTTGACCATTTGATTTGAAATTGGCTTGACAATTGAGTTGAGAAACTAGAGAGTCATCGGGTTTTTTTTGTGTTGAAGGAGAGAAGTATCCAAAAATGATTTGTTGATAGTGAACAACATGTGGACCACTCTCCCCCTCATGACGATCTAATGAATCGGGGCGTCATGCCTTTATTCTTTTATTCTGGGTAACCAAATTGAAAACAAATAGAAAGGTTAAATGATAAAGACCGGATACACTGAAGTGTTCTGTTAACACAACATCAATGTAAACACTGATGTGTGGCCTGTATAAAACGATAGAAACATTAAAGTTCTAACAGGACTTCCAACCAATCATTGTGAAGCATCTGAAGTAGATGTCACTCTGGTTGTTAAGGCATGATCATAATGATCAGCAATGAAAATTGTAGCCTCCCGGGGTCGCGTAGACGCCCGTTATCATCACTATAGAGAAAAAATCCAGAGCGATTGCCTGAACATGTTGGTGATTTATATGTTGCAACAACATGACTTCCTTCCAATCATTGGTCTTCATCTTTAATAGATGAGTCCTATGCAAGCTCTCGCAAGTCACTTGGACCTGCAACTGACTCTAAAAGGTGTCTGTGTCCTAGAGAAATCAAAACATTTGAGAGTGAGGTAACTAGACATGACGTGATCAATGAAAGTCCAGTGGCATGGGGTTGAGGCCACTGTAGTCAGTATCACTTGCCTCGGAAGGAGACATTAATTGTAACATCCTTAATTTTTTCAAAATTTAGAACAATTTCGATAATCTTGGATTAAAAAAAAAGATAAATAAATAAATAAAATGATAAATAAAGAAAAATGAAATAAAATATATGGACGACCAAGAGTTTTCACACCAATTCATTTTGATGAAGGTTGTAAAAGTTACGTACAGGGACGGATCCAAGGGGGGTGGTGGGGGGGGGGGGGGGGGGCGACCGCCCCCCTTGGACTTCCAAATCTTTCTACTGTATATATAATATTTTCATAAAATTTTCATACTTTAATTAGGTATATATGTTTTCGCCCCCCTTAACTTTTAGTTTTCAAAATTAATATATAGGCTCACATAATGCAATGCTTAATTGGAGATTTAAAAGAAGTAGAATCTAAAATAATTTACATAACTTAAACAAATAAACAATAGAACTCGTTGTTTAAGACTCAGGATACCAAAAAGTTATTAGTTTTGTAATGTTTAATTATCTTTATTAGATAATTAGTGCTCGATTTCGAAAGATATCAAAAGATATTGAATATCAGATACAATAATTAAATAGTATAAATGTTTGTTGACATTAAATTACACATTTCATTTAGCTCTTACTTTCTAAAAACAATTTGTTGAATAGATAATACTTTAACTTCTTTTAGAATTAATGCAATGCACCAGATATATATGAATTAACATTACTACGTATCATATTATTCTAAGTATAATAATCTCATACATACTATTGTAACATTAAGAAAACTCATCATGACCCACAAATACCCTTCTTGATAGACAAAAATCTCAATTCAAAAATAAATTCTTTATCCTGTTAAGATTCATGTGGTTAAACAAGACATAAGTTACTTAAGAAGCATTGGTTGATGTGTACCTTTAACTTTAAGCACTTTACCTTCAAATAATATCATAAAATGTTATACTACGTATATCGTATCTTTTCTTATTTTCAAATAATTTTCCTTTAATTTGTCATTTTCTAAGCTTTAATGTATCAATGTTTTTTTCTGGAGCACTTATAGTTATTAAATCAAAGTTATCTTTTCATTGTCTACAATTAGAATCAGAATATACTACCTCCGTTCCATTTATATTGTCCCAGAAGAGGGTGACACGGTTATTAAGAAAAGTGAGGTTGTGTGGTTGATATTAATTGATAAAGTAAGAATAAAGTAAGAATGATTTAGAGCCACACAAACTTTGCCAAATATGATATGAGACAATTTAAGTGGGACTTCCCGAAAAGGTAAAACGGGACAATATAAATGGGACGGAGGGAGTAATAGATTTAATTGTCACCGTGTATGTAGTATGTACTAATGGAACTTTTTAAATAAAAATTAGACACAGAGCCCTACACTAGCGAAAAAATTCGCCCCCGCTACCCTAGCGATTTTTTTCCCGTTCCGCTTACTAGCGAAATTTTTCCAATGCAAAAATTTCGCCCCCTTGACTCGAAATCATGGATCCGTCCCTGGTTACGTACACATAAAAAGTCCACACACATTTTGTTATGGACACTTGGCTAAGTTGAATATCTATTAAAAATTTAAAATTATGATTAACATGCCAGCAGCACACTCGGCATCAACTGCAGCTTCCTGTGCAACGTTATGACACTCGGCTTTAGGTTCAGCAACAAAATAAATATACATGCTATACGTGTCAATATAGAACAGAGCAACACTACTACTCGTATATTAAATACATAGTGCCTTAGACATTACATAAGACTCTCCATGATGAGTCTGGAATACAAAAGAGAAAAGAATGTAGGTGATCTATGGAAGGAGTCAAGGAGGATAGATAGAGAGACATCCGTGAGTGTAGAAAAGAAAGAGAGAATCTTCCCAATAATTTAAGGTCTGTGTTCATTCCCTTCTCCTAAATTTTTATGTTAATTATATCATATTATTATAATCAGAACTTTACTATTATGCTTTACTATTTGATTATACTCGTGTTATATTATGCAATTTTATTATAGCATTATTATGTTTTATTAATTACATATGGATATACGTAGTAGTATATTTAAAATTAATTAAGAAATGTGTCCATCTAGGAGCAAGCCAGGTCTCTTTTAGAAATTTACTAGAAATGATACTTTTAAAGATGTGTCCTTTCTGATATTAAAACATGTCTCATTTAACTACTTTACATGTTAAGTTCACGCATGTAAACTAAAAATATAAAAAGACATATTTTGAAGTATAAAGTTATTTTTCAAAGTACTACATCGCATAAGAGAGAAATATGATTTTTCTTATGTGATGAAGTTCCTAAATTAATATACCGAACAAGGAAATATCATTTTCAATAAGAAAATTCGAAATTCTGGGTATAAGTAGTATAACTTGGAGTTACTGTGATTATAATAAGTTAAAAACTAGTATTTAACATAATATTGAGTAATTCTGAAGATTTATATAACTAGGAAGTTATAGAGCCAAAATTCATACACGTTAGAATTTCTTATACACTCATACAATTCGGAGTATAATAAAGTGGATTCAAATGGGTCTAATAAAATATTTTCTTAAAACTAAAAGGTGTGCATGTCTACTTAATGTTTTCGAATTATTATGTATGAGTTGAGTTTCAATCTTTTATATGTGTAACACGTTAAATTTTAAGTATAAGTGTGTTAGCAAATTATTTATAATTTAGGGGGTTGGATTCCATCAACTGGAGCTAAACTAGTAGTAGTTATAAATTAAGTACGATGACGAACTTCAAAATTTGTAAAATCAAGTTACGTATAAAATAAATACATAAATATTGAGCAAGTAGATCTATAATAAAGTCAATTTAAAAATAAAAATAAAAATATTATACACACGGAAATCTATATTTGAAATTGCTTAAGTATATGCTAATATGAGCAAGTACGAGAGCATTTTTATAATCACAATCTCGGATATATATATATATATATATATCAAGTTATAGTTTATATTTTTGTTTAATTATAATGATATTAGTTTGAAATGGAAAATGATAGTTATAATAATGTTAATGATACAGACTTTATGTAAATGGATAAAACAAAACGGAACTTGAAACTTTGTTTGGGATTGGATAGGTTAAGTTGACATGCCAATAGGGATAGTTAATACGGCCGTAGAATTTAATTGATTAATTCCGGGTCCGCAGCCACGGAGTGGACAGTACCCGAATTATGACATTAAATTATGGGTCCGCATCCACGGAGTGGACAGTACCCAAATTTTGAAACTCGATCGTTAAGGGTCCGCAGCCACGGAGTGGACGGTACCCAAACGATAGGCCTGACCCACACAACGGACAATGCCGATACTACTCAGATGGTCCGCAGTCACAGAGTGGACAGTACCAGATGAGGAATGTCCCGTTTATCCAGTCCATTAAACTAAGGAGTAAAATTCCTGAAAATAAGAAACGTATAGAAATTTGATTTGGAAATGTAAATTGAGAAAATCTCAATAGTGCATTGAAAAGTGAAAAGAATGCTAAAAGCGTAAAGAGTATATTTTCACTTGAGATACGAATAGTTGTTGTTTGTTTTGAACTAATAATGTTCATTTTGATAATTTATTGTTAAGCTACATTATCTATGAATAAAATTGCATTATCTATGAATAAAATTGTATTTTCAAACTCGGAATTATAAGCTGCTTTGGTATTATATTACAAATTATATTGGTTTAATGTGACGAATTTTTATATGAGAAAGAATTAACACCACTAAGCAAAATTTGCTTAGCGCGTTGGATTTTTGTCCTTCGCGTAGGTCAATAAGCGTTGCAAGTCGGAATTCAAGTCAAGGAGCATTTGGGGAAGAAGCAGCCAATCACCAGAGAGTCACATTTGCATTTGCACAAGTAGTAATAACTCATCCCTAGTTTGCATGATTAGTGCTCATTAGCATATTAGTAAATAAACATGGAATGATCAGTTTTCATGGATGTACTTGGTTATACCACTACTTGATGTGTAATATATTTATGCTTCCGCAATTTAAGGACCTTGATAAAATATGTTATTATTCTCCTTTAAAATTAACTAAAAGTATAAATAATAAAGAAATAGTTAGTTAGCGCTTTGGTGTTCCGGCACTGCGGGTAGCGCTCCCTAGCCTTCCGGGCTGGGCAGGGGTGTTACATTAATGAGAAGAGATGAGGTTCCCCGTGGAATATGATTAAATACATGTCTAGGGTAGAGTTATGCATGCACTGTTTGGACAAGATGCAGTGTCTTTTACCCGGGATCTGAATAAATTCAGTCCTGAACCTATGGGGATTGTCCAAAGTATTTGAGTGACTGGTAGTAATTGATCAATTGATAGCCGGAATTTGAGGTAGCAGACTTATAATTGGTTATTGTTTTCTGGCTCACTTGAGCCTTCTGCTTCCTAACGCTCATAGTGTTCATTCACTCACTCACTCTCTTACTCTCAGTTTTATCCCTTGGGTATGCTTAGTTGGGTTTACTAAGCCATAGGGACTTCTATCTCATTCTCTTTGTTCATTTTCTCTCTGTGCTCCCCCTCAACTGGAGCACTCAGTATGCTTTGTCATTGTTTGGCACCGGGGAGGACACAATTGAAAACTCCCCCTCAAATGTTGCATCCTTTGAGAGAATCGTCCTTGTTTTGTCATTGTATGGCGTCAGGAGGAGAAAACTGTGACCCCCTCTCAGATGGTGCAAGGGTTGATTGCTCATAGCTTGTTATACCCGTCATGTGTATGGAGCAATCTGAACAGGTACTACACATGACAGTTTATCCAAAGCTCATCATCTAGAAAATTTATCACACATTGTTGATGAGTTGGGGGAGCATCAGAAGTTGATTGCTGTGAAATGACTGTTGACGCGAGGTTGATTGAATTATCTACAAGTTTCGGACCTTACAATGTAGATTAGACCAGCGTTGAAGTTTGGTTTAACTTTGGTTTGATTTTGGAAGAATTGATCGGATTTGTCTCAATTTTGGAAATCACATATTGCAATTACGATCTAGATTCTGTCTGGCTTTGGCAATCGGATAGAGTGTGTGGCTATTATAGCGACAAGATCTACTCTCCCCTTCCCAAAGCTTTCCTCCCCTATTGCTATTTGTTGTTGGATTGCGCTAGACACCTCTACCGTACAGTAGTAGAGGATCCAAATCCTTGCATCACTATAAAATAGACAAAAGTGGCCTCTAGCCCCCTAGGCATATGAAGAATCTTGAGTACGTTACTCCGTAGTCCGTACAAGTTTGTGTAGTATTCACGGCAGGCAATAAATAAAAGAATGATTTTCAAGAGATTCACCTTTTCCTTTTATGAAAGGAAGATTTGCCACTAAGAATCTGGTCAATCCACCAACTGAAAAAAGAGAAACAAATTTCTTCCACTAAATCAAGAAATGCGACTAAGGACGAATGCTGGTGCAATTGATTAAGAAAGACCTTTTGACAAATGATAAATTCCGTCACTAAGGGGTATTTGTAAAGAAAGAATGATAAATACTACGGAGTATTTATCATTACAAATAGGTCATGCCTAAGTACAAATATGTCAAAATTTTGTTGTTACTATTTGAAATATGTGACTTTGTATGAGAATAATTACATTTATGTAATGCATTAGCATAAATAAAACAAATATCCTTTTACAAAATAGAACCAACAAGTAACGTTGATTTGGAAAGAGAAAAACAAAATTCTTATTTTCTTGATAAGTTAATATCTAATACCGGAGTACTATGTTTTTGTTTAGCTATATTTGTATATAAATCTTGATATTCTAAAACAAAAGGAGAAACATATTAAATCAAAATAAACTCGCTTGAAAAAATGAAATCTATTATTTTGTTTAGACACTAACAAAACAAGTATAAAAATAAATAAATGTTTATATTTAAGTTGATATGTATATGTATGTGTGCGCTTGTGTAGTTCTGTGTGAATTATATATAGTCCAAATAAAGTGTCACTTCATGAAAACGAGAATAACTCTTCTGAATTAGATTTGAGATCAAATTATTGTAAATATACTCAAAAAGCAGTAGAGATTATAGATCTTTTCAACCCGGCGGTTTGATCTTTTTTAGCCACCTCTTCAATTATGTTCTGGTTCCACCCTTGCGTATGTCGTCAATCAACAAGTCAAGATAGGAGAGCCCTTTCTCACCTCACACTCCTTGCACCATTACTAGAGCATCAGACTCAAATTCAACGCATTCCCAACCTTCCCGAACAGCAACGGCCATGGCCTCCTTAACTTCCATTGCCTCTGTTTCAGTCGGGCTCCAATCAACTCATTTTGACTCATTGCAATCAACTCGTTTTGACTCATTGCAAGCTTAAATTAGGCATTGAGCCGGGAAAGGTCGGGCCCGGGCCAGGCCTAGGCCCGATCGGGCCTTTTGTGGATGGGGGAAGGCCCGGGACCAGCCCGGGTTGCCACCGAGGCCAGTTCGGGCCGGGCCAGGTCTCGAGCAGGGCCTCGGACCGGCTTGTAATTTTTTTTCTTTCCTAACTACCCCCCCCCCCCCCCCCCCCCCCCAAAAAAAAAAAACATCAAGCCCAACCTAGGAAAACCCAAAAAAAATTGAAAAAACGAAAAAATTTGGTTTTGGCCCAAACCGGGCCCGAGCCCAGCCGGGCCGGGTCCCCATTTATGCAGCCCTAGCTCGCCCCGCTTATTCCATACAACTGGGTCATAGCCCGGTTTGGGGCCCGAAGAACCGGGCCAGGCCCGCACAATAGCGGGCCGGGTGGCCCGAACCGGGTCCAAGGCTAGCTTAAATGAAATCACCTTGATCATCACAGGCAATCCATCTCCACGCCCTAATACCATGATGGCATTTGAAGTAGGTCTATAGTATTTTCCTAGTTGTGACTTGTGATGCTTCATGTCTCATTGTCTCCGTCAATATAACAATAGTCCAAATGTAATACTTTAGTTTGGTAGATAGATACGTTATTGTTTTTATCAATTCAGAACCTGAAAGATACACCAATTATCAATTTGGGGCCTGATAGATGAAATGTATGAATATAGGACTCACATAATCAAAAATTATCAATCTAGGATACGAATTATTGAAAACTATCAATATAGTACCTAACTTTTCATAAATATTACTACATATCAATTTTTTTATTTAAAAAAAATCAGCTCAACATTTTAATTCAATCCAAAAATTTCAGCTTAAACCCTCTTCGGCTCTTCAAACGAACGTGATTACTTTTACCAGAATTGACTGGATGTAAAATATTTCAGCCCTTTTTGAGCTTATGTGGCTGCCAAACATAGCCTAAAAGTGTTGTACACTATTTTTCACTTGGACTCTTCTGTGCATTGTCTTCTTCCTGCTTGCTGATGCCACTCTACTGGCCTTTCAAACACCGGATTTGTTCCATTTCCCTTGAAAGGAATTAAAGTGCAAGACAGGCCAAATCTGCCGCTTATCCAGAAATTAGATCAAAACTCCTAGATGATTGAAAAACAACACTTTGGTCATGCACACACTTATAGTAAATGATGAAACAAGTAAAAAGAATGATATAATATGCACCTATGTACGGGAGAAAATGCTCAGTTAATCATTCATATGTCAAGGGAGAAACTTCTAAATTTCCTGAATCTGTTTCAACAGATTTAGAATCCTGCAACTCAAGTTGTCTTCTAACCCATGGTGGATCATCCTGCATGAGCCACAGCGCTTCACCAGTATGCTTGTGCTTAAAATCTGGACTGTTGCGATTTACCTTTTTACTCCTATTGTCCCACCACTCATCTGGGTTGCTGAAGAACACTTGCCATAAATAAAGCCGACTTCTGCGCATCTCCTGCCGATCTTCAGCTGAATTTTTTAATCAATAGGCATGAAAATGGAGATTATACATGATCTACACACAGTGTACTTATAAGTCATTCTTTCCAATAATTGCAAATCATTATGGGTCTGCTTGGAACCCCAATATGCTGGGGGGGGGGGGGAGGGAGGGAATGCAGATGTGAAATCTCCAAGGAAAGACAAACTGTTTCAAACTCAATAAACCAGCTTTAGATATTAGTCCATTCGTTTTATTTATGCTTCCTATTATCTATTACATACTAGCAGTATATATAAAGACTAAGTTTTTTCAATACTTCCTATTATCTACTACTATGATATACTTCGTATAAAAACTAAGAAGTCTAGATACGTGTAAAATCTTTGCAACTAATCAATAAGATTTGGTGCTTATTCGGTAAAATGGTTTTCTGGCTTCTAAGTCTTATCGCCCAGATTTTTTTCCACAATAATTTTTCACTTTCTCATGCTGCATTGGCAAATGATGAAAAACTAAGTTTATAGTTAGCACTTATTTAGCTGAGTCGGCTGAAGAGGGAGATTTTAGATTCTTTTTTTCCCGTTAAATTAAGAAATTTTCTATTTCTATTCTTTATTAAAGGTATATACGTAGTACTTTAAATATACTAACCGTCCCAATAAATTCTTCTCACTTACCTTTTTGGGATGTCCCAAAAAATTCTTCTCACTTACCTTTTTGAAATGTCCCAAAAAAATCTTCCAACTTCCCTTTATGGTAAAGAACATATAAAAAAAATTATGTGACGTACATTTTTTCACTTCCCTACAATTTTACCTGTTCCGAACATAGCATAGATGCCAAGTACGGTACTAGCAAAGACGCTCTTCGTTTTTCATCATACTTGAAGGTAAAGTAAACATAAAAACTGCATTTTACGCTACATGCATCTTTTCATTTTCATATAACATTCCCTGTTCAAAACAATAGCCTTACATGCCAAGAGTAGTAAAATTGTACAGAAAAGTTGAAGAGAATATGAAGTGAAGCAACATAGGTAGCATTTTAAAGTATTAAACGTAAGCACTTGGTACTAACCACTAAATTCTGTTTTCCTGTTTTCCTGGCAGGTAGAAGCCTTATCAAGTCTAGCAACAAAATTAAAATCTTTCACAATTACCTACACAGGTTAAATTGGATAACTACAATTAAACAGGTGATGTGATTATAATCATTATATATTGTTCCATCATTTGCAATGGAGCCAGAGATTCATTATTTTTTGGCTTTAGAATATGATGGATAAAGCAAAATGGCTCACTAAACTGTCTCCGTGTCTTTGTTATGAAGCCGCAGTCAGTCCATGCAATTTTGGACGTGATTTTCACTATGGGTCATCAGGAAACAGTCTCTCTGTGCTTTAGGCTCTGTTTGCAAACCCTATTGAGAAGTGCTTTTAACTTTTTTAAATGATTTGGTAAAAAAGTGATTAATAGTAAAAGTTGGTAGTGTTTGAGAAAAAAGTGATTTTGAAAAGTAAAAGTTGGTGGTGTTTGGTAAAATAAGTGCTTTTTGTGTAATAGAAAAAGTAAAAAGCAGATTCTAGCTTTTAGCTTTTAAGTAATTCATTTAAGTAGAAGTTGTCATTTGAAAACATCTTTTTTAGCTTTTTTAAGCCAAAAGCTGGGAAGTGCTTTTCTAGTTGTGTTTGCAAACAGAGCCTTAGTACAGGAGTAAGGCTGCATACATCCGACCCCCCCTTACCCCACCGTAGGTGGGAGCCTTTGCGGCACTGGGGTAAATGAAATGAAAATGAAATGAATTTGATTATATATATCATATAGCCAAAGGTTTTTGCACTACTTGTTAGTTAACCGGCTTGTTCTTTCCATTTGAACATCACATCATATTTTAAATTTACAATATATTGGTTATTGACACATTGATCCATCTAATCAAGTTTTTATAACCAGTTCCTGTATCCAAAATCTGCATTACCAAAACAAGAATTCTTCAAAAGAATATAACAAAAGGATGGAGATCCCCAGTAAGGTTATGGAGAACAAGTTAACACTACATTTGAATTGTAGTGAAGGAAAAGAACAAAGAAGTTTCTGCACATCAAGACCCTGAGATGGGTAAGAAGTGCACAACTTAAAAAAGTCCATGGTCAAGCAAATTGGAAGAAAACCACATCTTGGCTAAAATTAGATACCATACAAATGGAGGAAAAAATTTTGAGATAAAATCTTGCATGTGGATTGTTATATTTTGGGCATTTATTTCAAACTATTTGCTTCCAGAAGCACACTAAATTGTCTCCATAGGTGATAAAGGCTCTTAGGGAATGTTTACTTCACTGCTTAGTAAGCGCTGTTTATTAATAACATGTTTTATTAACCCGCTATTTAATAAGAGCTGCTTGATAAACGTACTTTCTGGGACCGAGGCATTTATTAAAACATGGTTTAACTTTAAAATGTCAATTATAACCTTCAAGGACTTTACCCTTCCGGTACTACCACTCCCTCCCCCACACTCTACCCCCTACCCCACCCCCTTACCCCTATTCTTTGCCCCCTACCTCACCCCAACCCCACGGTTTAGGGGCAGTGGCGGACACAAAGGGGGGCTATGGGGGGTTGCTGCCCCTCCGGAAAAAAAAATTCTAGGTATATTTACCCCGAAATTTTTAATAGATATGTATTTGTATGTATATTCTTGTACTGCCGCCCCTACTATCCGGAAATCCTGCGTCCGCCGCTGTTTAGGGGTAGGGGTGGGGGTGCTCCGGAGACTGTAACTGTGGGATGCAAGGAGAACTAGACTTGTCAATGTAAAAAAGTTTAACATGTTGCTTAATAAAACATGAGGTGAGTGCCTTACTAAGCAAAAGTATAAGACATAAATGGACAAATGGTGTTTACTAAACACACATTTATCCAAAAATTGTTATTCCACTTGTCTTAATAAGCTAACGGTGAAACTAAGTATGAAGTAAAGATGTCCTTAAGGTTGACTTCAAACCTAGAAAATATTAGGAAAAGGATATATGAGGAATGTAGAGAAGAAAATGGGTGTTTTGAAAGAAAAAAAAAAGTAGAGAAAAAAATGGGAAGGAAATAAAATTTAGAGGTGGATAAAGGAAAAGCTCAAACCCAATAACTTAATTTTGGGTTTTTCCTAATTCATATATTATCCATTTATTTCAAATATATTAAGATGAAAAAATCTTAAAATGTGGAATTCTTTTTAAATTATATTCATATTTCAATTTCCTTATAATTTTCAAGGTAACTTTAGGTAGCACTGTCCCCTTTGCCTAGAATTTTGCATGATTCGAAGATACCGCTAGAGTTCATAATGAAATATCTGGATGCCTTCTCAATATTGACTGCAGCAATTGAAGCAATTGAGCAACAACTTTTCTAACATGTCCACAAGTTTACATATTGCTCCAACAAAATGATAAACCAACAGCATTTTGTTGTTCACTGGGTGAGTACCCCCAGTAAACCTCTTTTTCTTTTCCGGTAACATCAACACTGAACTATAAATGGCATAAGAGTATACATCCTGTGGTGTGTACCTCGTGAAACACCCTTGGGTTTCCTGTCGGGCCATCCATAGCACATGAAAATAAGTGACCCCAAACATAAATCAAATCGTTCTGTTTTAGATACTTCATTGAAAGTTCAGCCACGTTACCCCACATTTTCAGCTTAATCCTATCCAGCAAACCAAAAGATCATAAAATTCAGCACATCCGGTCATTTCAAATTTCATCGTAATTGTTACGAAGTATTTACCAAATGAGCTCTTAAAATAAGAAGAGTCATTTCAACTTTGATATTGTATTAACTAGGAATGTTCATTTTAGCAGAGAAGAGGGAGATTGTTTTAACTTTTGGTAGGGAAACAACTAGGGTGGTTAGTTTCAAAAGTCATGGCAAAATCAAAATTATAAAGAATTAGTCACAATGCATGAAATCATGATAGGACGATTTTGAAACAATTAGGGCTAGACTATGGGGGAGAGAAAATAGAGTGGAAAGCCATGGGCTGTGGAAAAGAAGAGTAGAGAAATTAAAAATTCCCATTTGATTCATGTATTTGGAGAGTGGGAACCAATACCACTTAACCCGGTTTTGGTAAGATTCTTCAAACTAGTCACCTGAGCAACCGGTCCACAACAGGAGAGGAACCAATCTATATCCATCCCTACCCGCATGCCCTCCTTGAAAAAGGTTGTGGGTCAGCGGTCAGCCATTGCCTAGATCCTTTTCACTTATCCGATGTTAGAGCTCCATTTTATGCATCACATTACGCCATTTAGACTGATTAATTTTTAAATTATTGTGTCTATGTGAAGTTTTCATTTTTTCTATGATGATAATTATGAAGTTTTTAAGTGTTTGCAAAGTATGGTGTTTTTTGAACTAAACCTACAGATTTTCTTTTTGGTTCTTTTTCTTTCTAGTCATTCGCAGACCCTAACAACCTCCATTTGATAACAAAAGTACATAACTACAAGGTTTGATGTCCTTCTTTTTCAAGTCATTCCAAAAATACTTATACTTCATTTTAAAGAGTCAACGAGAGTTATAGTAAAATCAGCTATTATTAGTTTTACTTAGTTTTTACTTGAGTAATAGTCAGATAGTCTCCAAAGAGTTATAAAATTGAAGTGGCATGTTTAGAATGAAGTTGTGTAAGTGAAATTAACATTTTTTCCAGATGAAGATTTCCTCAGAATTAAGAAAAAACTAAAATGAAAACAATATATCTAGTAAGGAAGAAAAAAGAATATCTTACAAAGATCTAAAAACAAAAAGTGTTGCATTTACATACTCGTATGCCTCTTCTTCAAAATATTTGTATGCAACACAGAAGGATACCAATTTCAAGAAATTAGATCATTTTTTCAAAAAGTTATGAATTGATAGTCCAGAAATGTATACTGCAAAACAGCTCAAAGCACTGACAATGATTTAATTGATATCCACGGATAGTAAAAATAAACAATTGACTAAACATATAAGGGAAAAAGATAAGGAAACTGGTGAATTCTTACTTGAAAGAAGGTTTGAACAAAATAGAGCTTGAGACGCTGAGAAAAGTATGGACACCCAACGAACCGCCCGAGGTGTTGAATCTCTTGAGAGGAAAATCGACTGTTCCGATGCAACTGACAGAGTTATGGATTTTGGGAGTGTGTGGTATGGTGGATGGCTTCTGGAACTTGAGGGTGTGTTTGTACACCGCGCTTTCGGTGTCGTCGGAGAAGAAATTCCGGGCACGCTGTGTTGCGGCGGACATCGAAGAGAGTAAACGGAGTCTGGAAAATGACGCGTGAGATGCCGCAATCTTCATCAAGGCGGGTAAGCGTGTCCAGGGCTGACTATACACTAAAATTCTAAAAAACATTATATAAAAATTTTAAAAGCCACAACAGTCTAAGCATAATGTTAATCCATTAAAATTCATAGTAATATGTTTTCAACAATACATACAATGTTTGAAACTAAAACGCTAACTGAACACGACACTCTTTGACCTTAGCAGACTCATCCACGACAGACTCATTGAACCAAGCGGCTTGAAAACGACGTATCCTATCTTTGTGAACTCAGCCTTTGTAAAAGTTCAATTTCGGTGGATAAGGTCCAGGCATCAAATAAGATCAAATAAGATCGTCTAATTTATCTCTTTTTTCTAACGGCCAATCACTTATTGTTTTGCGTTTTCCCGAATCCCGCTCAATTTCAAGTGTATCGGAAACTACTTCCTCTTGAACAGATGAGATATAAGGAGTTCCAATTGAGACATTTAACTCTTGTCTACTTTGTGTGCTTGTAGTAGGCTTATAAAATGAAGGCAATGTGATTTTTACCTCTTTGGAATAGATCGAGTAGCCAGACCTACTAAAATTACCCAAAAAATAAAAACTAATCAATATTTTATTTAAATTCATATACTTCATATTAATATTTTAAAAAAACCACATTTGACATTCCTAATTTTCTATTTCACAATTCAAATTTTAAAGCACCCAAATACACAATTACGCAAAGCAATTGCACACTAAGTCACTAAAACAAACTAATTTAACAAATAAATTAATACACATGTAAAAACAAAATTACACAAATCAATTGCACACTCAGTCAGTAACACAAACTGATTTAACTAATAAACTAATAAACTAACACAAACTGATAAAAATTGTAAAAACAAAAAAGTACATACCTTGGCTCAGCAGACGAGAGGAGAAAAGCCAAAATACTGGAGAATGGAGTCCAAATTGGCTCAAGCCATAGATGTGCAGTCCGCAGACGAGCAAAAGGCCAGGAGAAGAGGTCAAGACGGCGAGTCAGCGAGCAGGTTAGCCCTTAGGGTGCTGGGTGCGTCTCCGGAGAGTCGGCGAGCTGCGAGCATACGGCGAGTCGGCGACGCGGCCGACGCCCGGTGAGTCGGCGGTGTTGGCTGAGGCGTGCCGCGTGCGTCTGCAACTCTGCGTGACTGCGTGATAACCGAATCCGTCTCAGGCTTTGCTTCTGGTTGCTTCTGCGCTTATTGCCTTAGGAGGTGTTTCTAAAGTCACAGTTAGGTTAGTAAGACAGGTGAAGTAAACACGCACACTGCTTAAAAAGCCGCTTACTAACCGAAAGAGGTGCTTAAAGTGCCGCTTATTAAGCATACCACCCCCCATGTATTAATTAAGCGGCACTTTAAGCTTTTTCAGTTTCCGAATTTACCCCTTGCCTTTAACCTATTGTTATCCCTGCCCCACCTCGACCCCAACCCCACCTACCCCGACCCCACCCTACCCCGACCCACCCTACCCTGACCCCACCCTACCTCGACCCCACCCTACCCTACCCCACCCCGACCCCACCCTACCTACCCCACCCCACCCTACCTACCCTACCCCTACCCGACCCCACCTTACCCCTACCCCTAACCTACCCTACCCCTACCCGACCCCACCCTACCACTACCCTACCTACCCAATCCCACCCCTACCCTACTTACCCGACCACACACCTACCCTTACCCTACCTACCCCACCCCTTACCCACATACCCGACCCCACCCTACCCTATCCGACCCTACCCCTACCCTACCCCCTACCCCACCTCAACCCCCACCCTACCACTACCCTACCTACCCAACCCCACCCCTACCCTGCCTACCCGACCCACCCTACCACTACCTGACCTCAATCACCCCACCTACCCCACCCCACCCTATACCCCTTACCCCACTATACCTAGGGTGGTGGGGTCAGGGTGGGGCCGATGTGATAGAGGCGCTAGGGGCAGGGTAGGTGTGGTGGGGTAGGGGCAGGGTTGGGGTAAGGTAGGGTAAGGTGGGGTCGGGGTGGGGTCGATGTGGTAAGGGCCTATGGGGGTAGGGGCCTATGGGGTCGGGGGTAGGGTTGCGGTAGGGTGGGGACAGGTTAGGGTGGGGTCGGGTAGGTAGGGTGGGGTCAGGTAGGTAGGGTAGGGGTAGGGGGTAGGGGTAGGCGGTGGGTGGGGTCGGGGTAAGGTAGGGTGGGTAAGGGGTTAGGGGTATGGATACACATATTATATTATATACTTGTGTTCATGAATGTTTGTGTGTATATATACGTATAGGGTTATTTTGGACATTTTAATGTTAAGCGGTGTTTTAAACCGTTTGAAGTAAACACGGTCTTACAACGTTGTTTATTTTATGCGGCGCTTATTAACACGGGTCTTAATAAGCACCGTTTAATAACCGGTGAAGTAAACATGTCCTTAGAGCTGGACTTTCTTTTGCACTTGGCCATAATATTTTACACTGGGCCAGTTTAATTTTTTCACTGGGCCAATTTGTGAAAATCAATTAATCTATGGGTAATTCTATATACAGCACCCATTTTACTAAACACAGCCACTAAATTAAATAGAAATAATTTAAAAAAAATCAAATATCTAAACTGCCCTTATCGATACGTAACGAAGTAACGATCGTTATCGACACACCCTCTAACGCGAAAGACAGCTCTGGGAAGCTTACAGAAAAGCTCAAATGCACGCATACGTGGGAAGCTCTGGCGCATACCTAAAACGCATATTGGGAAGCACAGCACAAACCTGGAATACTGAAACACAATCTCAGTTGAAGGAAGGAAGCAATAAACGCAGAAACTTGTATCCCTAGTTCCACATGACGTGAGTACAATTTCATCAAGCATCCTGCACGCAAATATGGACAATTTGTTTCTTTTTGAGTTATGAATTACTTTTTCATCTATGTGATTGATTTCTCTTGTTTGTTTATTAATATTTCTATATAGTGGGACAGTTTATTACGTTAACTAGTAGCCTTAGGGTGTATGTGACATAAGAATAAATCAAAATGGATTTGAGTAGCCATGTGAAGACACTGCATCCAGATGGTTTTTGACTCAAAATACATAAACATGATGTTGTGATGTATGGCGTCTCACATTCAAAAAGGAAAGTGGGAAGAAAATTTAGGATGGAGTTTTTTTTTACTTAAGAAAAGTTTGAATTTTTTGAAAACAAAACAAAGGAGATGGACTGAGCATCATATCGAGCAAGTCCATCAACTTGATGTGTAATGCGACGATAAATAACATTTGCCGCTCGGATGGTCGGATGGATGTGCTCTATTTACCGTAAAACATCATCAATTTGAGGATGAAATGTTTGATACCCTCATAGTGTCGCTCTACTATCCTTTGAGATGAGTCAGGGGGTAGTCCAGTGAGCAAGGCCCATTCTGTACGACTGTACCAGACAACTTTTCCCTGGCTGAAATTACACAAGAAGAAAATGCAGATCAAAGAGAGCTAAACATCATCCTTAAGACTCTGCCTTGAAAAGCAATGGTTCACAGCATGAAGTAACATTGATTTTTGAAGAGTCAAAACTGTGACTCTAGTATATATAGAGTTATTTCCCTTATGCATGACATGGATAACTCAAAAATGCCAATGGTTTACTCAATATTTGTATCATAAAGAACACTTCAAAGATGTTCTAAAAGCATAGTCAAAACGCTAGCCAGCTCACAAAGACACAGTTTAAAGAAAAATTTTCAAAAATTTTAACATGATTTTTCTATGAATATACAACTAACACCTGCGCATGCTAACTCTAATAATCACATGTAACAACTACTGCCCGAATGCCCAATTCACTCCCCCACACTTAAACTTTGGCATCGTCCTCGATGACCAAAAATGCACTATGCACAAGGGGGTAAAGAGGATAGGGTCATGCGTGTCAACTTAACTCAAGTCAATTATTAAAAACAGGCGATTATTAGAGTCATAAAAACTTCCCTAAGGCGCTGGTTGGTGCAGAACTAAACTGAGTCAAGTGATCCTCGGCACATCATCCCCAAAGCAAGACCCCGAGCTGTAAAAACAAAACACACAAACACAAAAACAAACCCAAAAAACACCCCGGATTTTTTTTTTTGGTTTTTTTTCCAGGGGTTTTCTGAAAGCAAACAAACAAACAACCAAACAAAAAAATGCAGAAATAAGCTTGGGTTGCCTCCCAAGTAGCGCTATTTTTAACGTCGTTTGCCCGACGCAACTTCCTCATATGCTCTCAAATAGCAAAGACTGCAGTGGTGCACTAATAATCAATGTCTCCAGCTTCCTCTCAACAAATGCCATTAGGTGTCGCAGATCTTTAAATTCTTCAGTCCACGTAAGAATCATATGGTCTTCATAACCCTCATAAGCGCATAAGTGAAGTATGAAACTCTCATCCTCTTCAGGTGGATAGGGAACATGAATGAAATCTTTGATTACTCTAGGCATCACCGGAAGCTCAAAACATGTCTCCAAGCAAGGATTAGGAGCAACACCGTAATCAAACTGCACCATAGAAAAGTCTTCTTCTTCATCTCCAAACATAGGAGGGTCTTCAAAAGCATCAGGAAGTGTATCATCCATCATATTCCCACCTTCGCAGTCCGACTCACTCACATGATCATCCCTATTGGTCTCCTCAGGTTGGGCTTCTGTGTCGCTAGGATGACCTTCGCAGTCCGACTCACTCTTGAGCATGACCTTCACTTTATCGATAGAAGAACAACTCTTTGCTGCAATAAGGATGTCATCAACATAGAGCAACATATACACCCTTGAGCTATCTGCAAGTACT
The DNA here is from genome assembly GCA_945859915.1 of Cuscuta epithymum. Taxonomy (NCBI): domain Eukaryota; kingdom Viridiplantae; phylum Streptophyta; class Magnoliopsida; order Solanales; family Convolvulaceae; genus Cuscuta; species Cuscuta epithymum. The sequence goes on from CAMAPF010000974.1 coordinate 1,083,368, forward strand.
TGCTGAAAACGCGCAAGCATCATATGTATCAAACTTATCAAACTTATGATACCACTGCCTTGGAGATTGTTTTAAGCCATACAATGACTTCTTGAGTAAACAAACATGGTTTTCTTTGCTTTCAACCACAAACCCCTCTGGTTGATGCATAAAGATCTCCTCTTCTAGGTTTCCATGAAGAAAAACGGTCTTCACGTCCATTTGTTCTAATTCCAAGTCATATAGAGCAACCAAAGCTAGCAAAACACGAATAAAAGTATGCTTCACAACGGGAGAGATGGATTTATACGTTGATAATCTATCAGTTCCTTCTGACTGAACCTCTCCACCACCAATCTAGCTTTATACGTTGGAGTATCAATACTGGCCGAAGAAGCCTCTTTGAGTTAAAATACCCATTTTCATTCAACAATCTTGCGCCCCTTGGGCGGTAACACCAAATCCCAAGTCTGGTTTTTATACAGTGATTCCATCTCCTCTGTCATAGCTTGGATCCAACTAGCTGCCTCAGAACTTCTAACTGCCTCGCGATAACTATTAGACTCATCATGAATAATATCTTCAGCAACGGTTAAGGCAAAAGCAACTGTGCCTCTGCCTCTTGCCACTGGTGTGACCCAATCTCCATAATGTTGTGGTTCTCTTCTCTGTCTCTGTGGATGATGTGCCATAGAAGAATGTGGAACCTCTGAAGCTCCACCTGGAAGTGTATCCTCAGAATGAACATCGGCTACATCAGATTCATTATCTGCCTCATTTGTGCCACATTGAGCACTATCTGTAAAATCAGAGAACAATGGCTTTTGTTGCTGATGATCAACTATGATAGGCTTGATCATTGGAGCCACAACCTCAAATGCCACCCTTTGTGTTACTCGCTCTTCTTCTGAAGAAACACCTGTAAAAGCTCCATCTGAAGTCAAAGCCTCTCTCAAACGTTCACAAGCTGGAGTAGTAATCCCCATCTCGTTAAAGGTTACATCTCTTCTAACGATCACCTTTGGGGTTTTGCGTCCTTACACCACAAACGAAACCCCTTAACTCCATCAATCTGCCCATATCCAAGAAAGATGCATTTCACTGCTCGAGGTTCTAACTTATTTTTGCGAATGTGTGCATACGCTGGACAACCAAATACCTTCAAGTCATCATATGAAGGTGGATTTCCAATCCACACTGGCCTCCTCTAATGTCTTGCACTCAATAGTTGTCGAAGGTGCGCGGTTAAGTAAGTAGCATGTTATGGTAACCGCTTCTGCCCAAAGACTTTGTGGTAATCCTGCATGAGAAAGAATGAAACGGGTCCTCTCTAACAGTGTTCTATTCATACGTTCCGCAACTCCATTTTGTTGTGGAGTCCCAACTGTGATGTAGTGTCTCGTAATGCCAACGTCTTGACAAAACTTCTCAAACTCTCCCAAGCGGAACTCTTTGCCATTGTCTGATCTCAAATATTTAAGCTTCTTTCCTATCCGTGTTACCACCTTGGCCTTCCATTGACGGAATCGCTCAAATGTCTCATCCTTGGATTTTAGGATGTAGACCCAAACCTCTCTGCTATAATCATCAACAAAGGTTAAAACATATTTTCCACCTCCAATTGATGTGACTGATTGATGTGACTGATGTTTCTCCTCACAAATCATTATGCACATAATCAAGAATGGCCCTCGTCGTGTGCACAGACCTACTAAACCTCAGGCGTGTCTGCTTGCCAAAAACACAATGTTCGCAAAACTACAAACTACCGTGTTTTGAAATTATACCGTTGTATTTTGACATTATAAGACATGTTAGCTTGACAATATATGATATTCGTGTAATTTCCGTTTGTATTTGTACGTTTTTAATGAGCTTTGTGATTCATTAGTTTGGGAATTACACACTTTTGGTGTAACATTTTGTTTCATTTAAATTTGTGTAAATTGTTTAGATTAGGATTATTCTGAGCATGGGACAAGTTGAATGCACTCAAAGGATCAAGGAATGGATCCCAAAGACCAAAAGATGTGAAAAGGAACAAGATTAAAAAGAGATTTGAAAAATAGTTCATATACCCGGTCGGGTATATGCAATACCCAATCGGGTACTGATCCGATTTCATTGTCAAAATCAAATCCGGGAAACAAAGGATCGTGGGTGGAAAATATTTGAAGATCCGGTCTCATACCCGATCGGGTAGACCGACACATCCGATCGGGTATGAGTTGATATTTTCATGTTCTCAAAAGCTGCTGAGTACCCGATCGGGTATATGATCCTGCCACCTTCATTTCCCTATAAATACACTCATTTTCCTTCACATTAAACCATTCCTTCTTTCATACTCTTAAGCTCAATTTAGAATAGCATTTCGTTTTATTTTTCTAGCATGTTTAGTCTCCAAATGAGGAGCTAAACTTCCATTTCTTGGTTTTGCTCTTGAAGCTTGTTGATTATTAAAGTTGTGAGTTATTTTCTTAACTTCTTCTCTTGATTATTAATTCTTCCCTTAATCTCATTCTATATTAATGTTGGAATGTTGCTAAGTGATGATTAGTTAACGTTCTGACATTAATTATTACTAGAAACGATCAACGAACCGATAAATAATCGTTGATGGTTTCACAAGTAAGTAACTTCGGTTTATTAATGCACGGTCGTGGTTAATAAACTTAAGAGGGATTAATTTTGTTGGTTAAACCGAAACCGTTGTGTTGAGATTATCAATCTCAATTGATTTCATCAAGGAGTTAAAAAGATTAAATGCTACTATTAAATCAGTATACGACATTGTTCTATATTTGATTAATAGTAAGAGTTGTTAATGAACGGTCGTTGTTAATAACTACCCTTGATGAATTATTACTAGAAACGATCAACGAACCGATAAATAATCGGTGATGGTTTCACAAGTAAGTAACTTCGGTTTATTAATGCATGGTCGTGGTAAATAAACTTAAGAGGGATTAATTTTGTTGGTTAAACCGAAACCGTTGTGTTGAGATTATCAATCTCAATTGATTTCATCAAGGAGTTAAAAAGATTAAATGCTACTATTAAATCAGTATACGACGTTGTTAATGAACGGTCGTTGTTAATAACTACCCTTGATGAATTGGAGATACTCATCGATTGAGTATTCGAGAGGGGATAAGTTATAGATATAACAATGATCAACTAAAATATATCAACAAGTGGAAAGTAGCAAGACCAAGTCCTTTTTATTCTTGAATTAAATCTCATATAAGTCGTTCAACTTGTTGTTTAAATTAATTAAGGCTAAAATATGCTTTTGGTCCCTGTAAATATAGCTTGATTTGTTTTAAGTCCTTGCAATATTTTTCTTTAGTTATTCGTCCCTGAATTTTGCACTGTTATCTCTTTTAATCCATTCCTGTGAACCTCCGTTAAAAAGAGTGATGTGGACAAAAAAATCCGAGCTCGCCATTTACATGTCATTTTTTTTAAAATAACACATACATTATATATTTCCACTTCATAAATCAATTAGGGTTTAATTCACATTTACTCATCTATAATCCCTTCGATGACGATTCTGGGACTCTGGGTTACATACTCCCACTTCATCGATTATTCTAGTACTCCCACCCGCCTTTCGCCGTGTGCCCTGCTCCTGCAATTCTCTGTTGTTAATCACTTTCTCTAATTCTCTCCGCTTCTCTGACAGTCATATACTCTTGCTCCTGAACTTTTCATTCTCCTTTCACTTTGGTTATTGCTCCAGGTGCGAAAACTCAAAACTATATTTCGTAATTTTTATATGGTTGTATTATATGATACTAGTATGTGTTTGTATATTAAGATTGCACCCCAAACAATTGTTAAGTCTTAAGTGGCTTAGTGGGAGCAACCAAAACCACTGTTGCAATTAATTTTTGTCTTTTATATACAAAACACACACATATGAATATATATCAGAATGATAACTCATAGTGGCTTAATCCATTCATGTGGCCATACCTTAGTTTTAATGTATTAGGTCTTTTATTTTCTCATTGACCCACATAAAGGATTGAGAGATGAAGAAGGATACACGTGAGAACTAAATATCAATTTTATGCATAAGCCTATTTCTAGTAAATTGTCAGAATTAATTTGTAGCTACCTGGACTACTTAAGAGAGTGGTTGTTCACCATGGTTTGACATAATTGCAGGTATGAGCTTCAAATTGGTAGTTCACCATGGTGGTTACTTTCAAAAAGGGGATTACATAAATGGATCCCAATATGTGGAAAAAATCCCTGATGTTGATAGATGGAGTTATTTTGAAGCAATTGGGATAGTAAAAGAAATAGCCAAATAGGATACAACCCCGATGATATATTTTTATGGTGGAAAACTGAGGATGCTTATGAAGGAATTAGAAGTGATACTGATACTGCAAGGATTGCTTCTTTTTCTGTGAAAACCAACTCTCTAGTTCATATTTATGTTGAACCGGTTAGTGGTGTTGAAACCTGTGGTAAGACTGCTCGTGAAGATCCTAAAGAAAGTGATATTAATGAGAGTGAAGATGATTAAAATGGGGTTTATTTTGATGATAGTGAGGAGGAAAGGAATTTGGGGCTTGATGATGGTTTTATTGATGGAAGTGGTGTTGAAGTACATTCTACCTGATGGATTATATGGACTCCGACCCCCCGGTATGCCGACTACTAGGCCTGGACAGCGGCCCACACACGTTTAGCGGATATCATTAATATTATTGTACATTATTATTATTATTCAGATGTTCTAGATTAGCTTTTTATACTATCAGTCCATTTATGTAACCGGGTCTGTCAGGCCCATATTAGAGGCCCAAACCCGGATTTTCCCTATATATACTCCTTATAGGAGGCTTGTAACTCATATAACAAATATTCATTCATTCTATACACTTTCATTATTTCTTCTCCATTCTTGTTCAATCTCTCCTGTTTATACAATATGGGTATCAATTATCCAACAATGGTGCTCTCGTTGAGAGGTTGAACACAATCAAGTGAGAAAACCTCCCCAAATTACCCAAAAAATTCATCCAAAATACAAGAAATCAGTCAAAACAAGTTCTGGAATTTTAGATCTCGATTTCCCAGATCTGACTCGAAGCCGTCGTCAGCGTCTATGCCACCACCGTCACCGTCTATGTTGCCACCGTCCATGCCGCCGTTGTACGCCATCTGTCGAAGCTCGCCGCACCTGTTGAAGTTAGTCGCGTCGCTCCAAAGAAGTGGCATCGCCACTCCAGACCTCAGATCTCAGAAGATTCACCATTAATGGTGGTTTGGAGTTCATAAGAAGCAGATTCAGAGCCGGCTGGAGCCATCTTCTCCTTCCCGTCACTGCCTTGCCCTCTCTCTTCCTGTCGAGCTATGCACTCAGTTGTGGATCGACATAGCAGATCTGTTCTATGCTGTTTTTTTCTCCTTCAGCAACTTTGGTGGTCGTCCTCGCGACCCCCATCAACTTTGGCACGTTGCTGCCTTGCGTCCTCATCTCTTCTGGCTGCAAGGCGTCACTTCTTCCTGGTGCCGGTGAGATGCGTAGATGGTGGACAAGCCGACGTCATGGGCGTAACTTGGTTAGTCGAAGTGTGCGGCCAATTTCTAAAGCAGCAGCTGAAAGTTATCCCTTAATTTTGACCAAGTCAAACTGAGTGGGTGCGGCAAAGGATTTTCTACCAAGCAGCTCAACAATTAAGTGCTACATCAACTTTTTGTGAGTCCAGTTACACAAGCGTAACACCCCACCCATCTTTAATGCTCACCAAGAAAAGGCAGTGGGTCAGTCCACCATTAGTCCAGTTCATCATTTCAGCAGGCTAGATTACCACCGGACACCAAAAGCAGTCCAAACAAAAAAGATAAGTACTCTTTTAATTTTTATACTACGTATTATTTATATTTATTTAAATCATTTTTTTGTCGGGTGATCATCACACTATCACGCACTTATGATCAAATACCTAGTAGAGTGTGGCTTGAGACCCATCACTAGGATTTAAAGCCCTGACTCCTCAGGCACAAAGCCCTGTCTCCTCAGGCACAAAGCCCCGACCAAGTCGGGCATGAAGACAAAACCCCAACCAAGTCGGGTACGAAGACCGGTCTTAGTCATTCCTCGAGTGGCGACCGTTGCTTACGAATGGCTCACACATCCATTCTACTAAGTATTTTATCATTACACTAACAATTCACATCTCCACTTGTTTCAAGTGAAGAACTCCCGATCGGGAACATGAATCCCAAGAAAAATTTTTATATGTATGATAAATGTGTAGGTACGAAGACGACTTTACTCATTTTCACCTCGTCTCCACTCGCCTCAAAGAGTGGGGACTGGGGGACTGAGGGGTCAGAGTTTCTAGATGAGCAGAAAACATCACGCAAGAGCAGGAACGAGAGTTGAGTCAGTTGAAGAGGAGCTGAGCTAGATTGATTATGCCGGAGGGGATTTACCTTCCTTGTTTCATGTTGGGGGCGCTAGGTGTACTCTTTTTCCCTTTATTAGGATTTTTCCCACTGGGTTTTTCCTATTAAAGGTTTTTAACGAGGCACCTCCCCATAATGGACAAGGGTGGTGGTCCCCCGTCCGAAGAGGAAGAACGTTGCAGATACAGTTTGGACTACTCCCTTTCGCCTCGAGTACTCTTGACTCAGGGAGTGGGGGACTCCTGATGGATTATATGGACTCCGACCCCCCGGTATGCCGACTACTAGGCCTGGACAGCGGCCCACACACGTTTAGCGGATATCATTAATATTATTGTACATTATTATTATTATTCAGATGTTCTAGATTAGCTTTTTATACTATCAGTCCATTTATGTAACCGGGTCTGTCAGGCCCATATTAGAGGCCCAAACCCGGATTTTCCCTATATATACTCCTTATAGGAGGCTTGTAACTCATATAACAAATATTCATTCATTCTATACACTTTCATTATTTCTTCTCCATTCTTGTTCAATCTCTCCTGTTTATACAATATGGGTATCAATTATCCAACACTACCATTGAAATTGATGGTTTGAGACGCATGCTAAAAACAAAGCCCGGTAGAAAAGAAGACAAAATAGTGGTTATAAATGAGGATGACCACAACTGTGAAGGTAATACTTCATCTCATGAGGTGAATGAGGGAAGATATAGCCATGACATGGATGATGAATATCAATCTGAAGAACTCTATAGTTCTGAGTGTCATTCAGAGTCAGAAACCACTGTCAAGAAAAGGTTTCCAATCTTTAGGAAGGAAGAACTGAACAAGAACTATAAATTTAGGGTGGGTTTAGAATTTAGGTCTATTGCTGAGTTTAAAGAGGCCATTCTAGAGTATTCAGTCTTTAATGGTAAGGAGATTAGATTTGTGAAGAACGACAAAGTTAGAGCACGGGCTATTTGTAAAAGTGAACACAGTTTTATTGCATTTGTAAGTAAAGAGGGGGACAACCACACTTATAGAATGAAAACTTATGTTAGCAAACACACGTGCGGTAGAGTTTTTAACAACAAAAATGCTAACTCAAAGTGGTTGTCCAAACTCATAGCAGAGAAGCTAATGTCTTATGAGAATGTGAGAGTCACTGACCTTATAACTGAGATGAGGAGGAAATATGCTATTGGCATCACAGCTACTAGAGCATAGAAGGCCATCAAACTGGCTAAGGAATTGGTTGAAGGTAATGCAGCAAAACAATATACTTTACTATGGAGTTATTCTGCAGACAATACATGTAAGATTACTGTACAAAGGGTTGGCCTGCACTTGCAGCCGAGATTTGGCTCCTTCTATTTCTATTTTGATGGTTGTAAGAAGGGATTCTTAGCTGCTTGCAGGCCTTTTATTGGGGTCGATGGGTGTCATTTAAAAACAAAACATGGCGGTCAGCTGCTCATAGCTGTTGGAAGAGACCCAAATGATCAATATTTTCCTCTAGCGTTTGGTGTATGTGAAACGGAGACAAAAGACTCGTGGAGGTGGTTCTTGAACCTGCTCCTCGAAGATATTGCAAAAGATAATAGATGGGTATTTATTTCAAATCAGCAAAAGGTAAGATAATTAATTATTACTGGACTTTTTGCTAACTTTGACTTTTAATAATTACACTCCTTACACTTATTTATCATATTATACGTGATGAACGATCTTTTATTTCATGTATTGTTTTTAATGAGTGCTCAATACTCTTAATAAATGTAGGGATTGATCTTTGTCTTTGAAGAACTAGATGAAATCTTGGAGAACAAGCTATGTTTGAGGCATCTGTATGCGAACTTTAAGAAAAAGTTTGGAGGTGGTACTGCTATGAGAGATAAGATGATGTGTGCAGCCAAATCAACTTATTTTAGAGGATGGGAAGAACAAATGAATGAAATAAAAAAGCTAGATACCAAACCATGGGAATGGTTGATGGGTGTCCCAACAAAGCTAAGGTGTAAGCATGCTTTTTCTTTCTTTTCTAAATGTGATGTTCTTATGAACAACATCTCAGAAGCCTTTAATAGTACAATCTTGGTTGCGAGACACAAGCTGATTGTGACAATGTGTGAGTGGATAAGGACCTACTTGATGAGTAGAATAGCTACATTAAGAGGTAAGTTGAACAACTGGCAACATAAAATCATCCCTAAACCTAGAAAAAGATTAGACAGAGAGATAGAACATAGTGGAAATTGGCAGCCTACTTGGGCTGCAGATAAAATTTTCGAAGTGGAGCATACTGTATTTGTTCACAGGTTTGTGGTCGATTTAGAGAAATACACATGTTCATGTAACTTTTGGCAATTGATAGGAATACCGTGTAGACATGCAGTTGCTGGAATGTCTTATAGAGGATACAACCCTGAAGATTATGTTAGTGAGTGTTATACAAGAGACATGTATGAATTGTGCTATAACTATGGTATAAGTCCTATCAATATACAATCAATGTGGCCCAATGTTGAATGTGAGGAAATGCTCACTCCTTTATATAAGAGAGGTCCAGGGAGGCCAAAAAAACTGAGAAGAAGAGGGCATGATGAGGATGAAAATGCTCTGAAACTGAAAAGTGCCAACACACAATATAGGTGCACAAATTGTGACAAGGTTGGACACAATTCAAGGGGTTGCAAAAGTACAACTGTGAACAAAGTTGCCCAAGCTAGGAAAGGTAAATTGATTCTTTATAATTAGTATAGTTTTTTTATTATAAAAGTAATGATAATATCCATGTTGATACATAGAGAGCCAAAAAAGAGTATCACTGTTGATGGTGTTTCAGAACAAACAAATCGTGAAACACGTGCAGATGGCGCTAATTAAGCTATTCCATCAAGAATCCGTATGACAAAGATTCAGGAGAAGATCAAGATTAATGAGCCAACTTGAAATACATTATATTGATGTTGCGGCCGAGAGGGATTATTGCTTCGTTTTTAAATATACTCTTGTGATGTAATGGATGCTAGCGATTTGTTTTTTCCACATTTTTTGTAGTGCAGGCTTAGTTGATTTTGTTTTTATCTTTATTTTTGAAGTGTTTTTGCCAAGAATGTTATTGAATTTTCTGGATTTATGCACAATTGATAATATGAAATATGTTATCTATGTTAAAGTTAGTTGTTTTTAAATTAAACAGTTTATTTTGTATTTTTTTTAAATGTTACGCCTTACAATGCCAAAAAGTAATGGCAAGAACCAAAATCAAATGTTAAGGCGTTAAGCCTTCCAGGGACTTCACATCTTTACTAAATAATAAACATGAATGAGGGTTAGGTTAATTTGGGTATAAAAAAAATGTTGGTGGTAACTCATAGCAACATGAGCTTGTACCATAAGCTGGAGCTATTTGTACGATTCCTCCTCTAACGTCAATTACATCCAACGGAACCCTTTTCCGTTCATTTCCTCACGGACTAAGATCTCTTCGCTTTCCAAAGTTTCTGTTCTGCGGCTTCTGCCTATTCATTTGCCTTCAACCTAAATCAGTTAATACACCAGCGGGGTACGACGCTAGATGAGACGCCGCACAACTAAGGCCGTACTGTTCGACACTACATTTGAAGATGAGCTTCGCACAAGTTAGGTTCCATATTTCCATTCTATGTTTTCCGCTTCATCCCTTGCCAGGTACGAGTATATCATTATTTTGCTTTGTTAAAGGAGACATAATGTGAGACCCAAGTCCATCTAGCAACGTTCTACTAGGTGTGGTGAATAAAATTCTTGTAATCTTTGGATAAAGATAAAAACAAACTTTACAAAAGATTAAAGATTTTCTTGTTAAACTTAATCTCTCGTAGTAAAACATCTTATTGTTAAATGTGTTGTCTTCCATGATGCTTAAATCACTCATATTTACAAGACCCATCGCTGATATTTCCAACCACGCATTTTCAGAAGTGTGCTCAATATAAATCGCACCACTTGAATTTTTTTGTTTCTAAGTGTATTTCATATACAACGTGTAAATTCAGTGTTCTTGGGGTCGTAATTTTGTCATATGCAGCCAGCAGCCTCTACAGAGTTCGGAAGCTAGAGACTAAATTATCTATCTAATATATGTGAAAGTTCGAGTTAGGGGTGCTAAATAGTTATATAGGTTCTTAACTAATAGTCATATTATCATGCATACAGTCTTTCTTGAAGTGTGCACTTGTTTATGGTTTAATTAGATTCTCCATATCAAACCAAATTTCATGTAAAAGGTATTAAGTCATTAAATTAAATAGGTATCATATTGGAAGTCACTATTGGTCTGCTTTCATAGTGCTTATATCCAAAATTTGAGGGTCATAACTTTGCATTTCAAATGTTCGATGAAATGCTTTTTTTTTAAAATTTCATGTACTATTATTCAGTTACTTATCTTTGTAAGCATATGTCAGTTATAGTTTGGCCCTGCAGAATATATGTTTCATATTTTATTGAAATTAAAGGTTATGAAAGAATACTATTGCTTTCGACCCAAGCAAAAACGCATGCACTGTAATTAATGAACCAATGTTTAAAGAGTTAATAAATGATTCCAATAAATAATTGCTGATGAGAAGGTGTTGTTTGTTATCATGGGAAATCTGGTTTGCATTTAGCATGCCACTCATAGACGATATACCTAAAAGGTTTTTCTCTTGGCCGATGGATTGATAAACCTAATCTGAATTGATTTTAGTACCACTCTCGAGGATTTTGGTCTTAGTTATGTTTTTCGGCTGCCTAAAGACCAAACTTTGGTATGATAAACCAGAACTTGATTAGGTGCTAAAGTATTCCGTGTTGGTTCTTATGACGTAATGGAACTAAATCGTTCCATTAAGTTGTGTTGACATACCTCTTAATTGAACTTATCACGTTTTTTTAGTGAAAAAAATGACTTCATCATTCAACCATGATATGTTAATCCTTTCCATTTAGACTTCTATTCCATGATTTTTTTTAAAATAAATAATTATCGTTGTCTAGATTGTACTTAAAATGAAATAATTTTAACAAACCTTACAAGTCAAACAAATCTAGTTTGCATTTAGCATGCAGCTCATAGACGATATGCCTAAAAAGTTTCTCTCTTGGCCAATGGATTGATAAACCTAATCTGAATTGATTTTACTACCACTCTCAAGGATCTTGGTCTCAGTTTTGTTTTTCTGCTGCCTAAAGACTAATCTTTGGTATGAAGAGTTTAACAAGTGAACTTTTATAAATTTTTTGGATAGTAATTGATATGATAAACCGGAACTTCATTAGGTGCTAAACTTTTCCGTGTTGGTTCTTACAACGTAATAGGATTAATTTGGATAGTAGCTTAATCATTTCATTAAGCTGTGTTAACATACTACTTAGTTGAACTTTTCACGTACTTTTTTTTAGTGAAAAACGACTCCATCATTTGATGTCATGCAAATTGGTCAAAAACATTTAGCCATAAGTTATATAGTGATAACTGCCGTATGTAGTACCATGTCTCGGGTCGGTAATATATTTTAGACCTACCCTTTTATTCTACCTTTTTTGGCTTCTCTTTCCTATGCATCTAAATTGTTGAATGTTCTTAGGCTCTCTTAGTTTTTTGAGATGCTTTTCTTTTAACTCTTTCCATGAAAAAACATATGCTACAATGTAATATGGCCTATTTTTCAGAATAAGAAGAGAGAGCAATTCCAACTTAGTATTATATTCGATTTTTCATTTGCTAATGTTATTTTGCTCATGTGATTTGAAATTCTGCAAAATTTAATTGGTCTCCTTAGCATTTCCATGGACCTCAGGGGGATTAGGTCTTGCTTTGTTGGTGTATTTATGTGCTACGTATTTCGGAAGGTCATAGTGAGGATGTTCATTTTTCGGATAATGATAGTCTAAAATGGAAATAGTGTTTTCATTTTCTTGATATGTGACTCATCTCTCTTATGTGATAATTCTTCTTTTATGGGTGAATCAGTCTTATTTAGAAAAAATATTTTCCATAATTAGCCTACATATATAGGCTCCAAACTATGTAGGACTATAGGAGCATAGTTTAGGTATATTTTTTAGTCCATAATAAAATTTAATTTATAACAAAGCATATATTTTCCTTTAACACCATTTCCCCAAACGTATAATTATAGTTCAGATGAGAACCAACATATATTTTCTGGCTTTTGTGAGTACATTGTTTCTGGTTCTTGTTGTGGCAATGGAATGAGAAAGAAAAAGTGTTACCGTAACTGGAAGGGTTATGAGAACTAAAATATTTCTGAATTTATCTGGTAGCGATGTTTTCCTACCACTTTTGAAGTACAGGTATACTCACTTGTGTTCTCTCTGTATTGATTATGACAAGAATGTTGTTATCTTCAAAAACAAATTGAGACTCATACTTTGTGTGAGAAATATGTCTCAGACTTGCTATATAAATTTTATGAACATTGACCTTTTTATGAACATTGACCGTCTGACCCGCGGGTTGACCCGGTTGACCAGCGACCCGACAGTCCAAACGGGTCAAGGTCCGGTCTGGTTTCTTAAACATAACTTTTTCTTCTAAGTTGATTACTGCATTATAGAAACATCGTTAGCATATTTCTATCCATTTAATTGATTATAATGTACAAGTCAGAAGGTCTACTATGTGCAATTGTATACAAATAATATCAACAAAATAAATACACATTTTATTATTGATATTTCATCAATTACATTGGACATTTTCTTATCGCGCAACGCGCGTAATAAAACTAGTATTGTATATGGAGTAATTGCAAGGATGAAAATCAAATTCAAATTTAATAAGACACGTGTTAAAGGACATGGAATCTTAAAACGTAAAATCACTCAAAAAATGATGTGGAAGAGCCACGTAAGCTTTTTTAACGGAAGGTTAACGGTGAAGGATAAAAATAGATGACAGTTCAAATTGCAAGGACGAATAACTAAGAAAAAATTTGCGAAAGATACATGAATTATCAATGTGGTAACAAGATATAGAAAGGAATTTTATCAATTCGGGTCCCGAAAGATACATGAATTATCAATTCGGGACTTGAAAGATGAAATGTATCAGTATAGGACCCGAATGATAAAAAACTATCAATCTAGGACCTAACATTTCATAGGTTTTTATTTATTCAATTTTTTATTAATTCCATTGCAAATATTTGACGAATTTTCCTTCATAAAAGTTTTTTAGTTTAATAAAACTAAATAATTTTTAATTTTTTTTAAAATAAAAAATTAATAACATTTATGAAAAGTTAGGTCCTATATTGATAATTTTCAATCATTCGGGTTCTAGATTGACAGTTTTCCATCATTCGAGTCCTATATCGATACATTTCATCTTTTAGATCCTGAATTGATAATTGGTGTATCTTTCAGGTCCTGGATTGATAATCTACCGATATAGAAATTATCCCAAACAAGAGTAAACTAGGGTAAAAATTCAAAAATAGGACTTCTTATATTTTTATATCTAAATAGGACCAATTTATTCCTATTATGAAACACAGGGATATTAGCATTCCATTTTTGCCCCTGCACCTTCCTTTCTTTCTCCCTTCTCGTGGCCTCAGATCTATCAATGCATTCACGCTCAGAGCCTCAAACCCATCAAAGCCTTCATCACAACTCCACTATAGATCTGTCGAATTCGCCGCCTACACCACACGCCACCTCCACCGCACGCCGTCTTTGCAGCCTCTGTCTTCACCGTTTCCGTCTTTGTCTCCTCCGCCTTACACCATATACATATGATTTCTCCTCCTCATCCTCATCACGAGTTCTGACATTGACCTTTTCAGATTTTCCACCTATTCTTATGTTTTCATGAGTTTTAACATTCATTTGGCTGATTTTTGAAGCTCAGTTTCGTATTTCCGATTCAAATTTGTTATTGTTTATAAAATCTTGATTTTCTGAAATTTTGGATGATGGCATAAGATTTTGCGAACTTTATGGCAGAAATGTGCACACTGACAATCGATTATGACAAAACAAATTTTGTGTAAATCCATTTTTTAACTTTTTTGTCATTAGTTTCGTATTTGTGATTTTCAATTTTATTAAAGTGTTTATTCTTTTGAAAACATTACTTCCGAATATTTGGTTATTGAGCTCATATGGTTGCCAAATTTATGGCAGATTTGAGAGTTCATAATGAAAGATTTAAATTAATCTTGAAGGCGGCCAATTGTGACACTGCTCCCAATTTAAACTTGGATTTATTAATACATTAATAGTAAAATCTCAATGAAAGTACAAATACTAATTTCGATAAGGATGACTAGTTAAAGTCATGAATATAGATTCACTTTGAAAACTAGTTACGATTATATTGATCATACTAGAAATGATTAATTGATTAAATTAATACCGATTAATTAAATTGTGAGTCGGACCCCAAACATGAGGAGGGACTAACTAATATATATTCTTGGACCAAGAAAATTAAATAAAAAGCCCAAGGATAAGAAAGTAAGTACTATGTGATTATTCGGGCCGAATAAAAGGTAAATAAATAATATGAGAGATCATTCGAGCCCACTTACTAAAAAGGTAAAGGGGTTTGGGCCCAGGATATTGGAGAGGGCCATCCAATACATTTTAGGACCGACCTATTATGGTCTACTAGCCTGAAATAATATAAATAAATGAATAAAAGTCATTTAGGTCCAACCGGGATATATCAAGTAACCAAAGTGGCGTTCTAGCCCCTAGAAGATATAGCCCAAATATAATTGATGAGTGACCAAAGTATTATTTCGGGTGAGATTTAATAGAAGGAAGCAGCCCATGTACAAACACAACCCATATTAGCCCATATGCTAAAAAATAGAAAGGATAAAGACTCCTTTCCTTCCACTCATTTGAGAGTATCGCAAGAGGCAAAGAAGGATAGAGAGGATCTCAACCTCATGGTCTCACACGTCCAAGGAGAAAAGAGGAGCAAGAAGGGATGATTCTGGGAAGAGGAAAGCTCGATTCCAGGTAACCGAATGTTATCCCCGTTCAAACTAGTTATATACTATATTTAGTTAATATGATTTTTAAGAATTCATATATTGGATTTATGAGGATGTTCTACACGTTTAAAAGTGTAGAAATATGATAAAAAGTGTTGGTAATTAACATAGAAGAGTTGTTGAATCGATGGGAATTGAAATCGCCGGAAACCGCCACTTCTAGGTGTTGTTTTCGTGCAGCAGGGCCCGAAAGCCGGGCAGCTTTTGCAAAAGCCGGGCGGCTTTTGCCCTCTGCCAGCCAAGCTTGTTTCGGATCATTCCCGATTGAAGGTTTAACGATGGAGCTTCAATAGGCAACCTTGCTGGACATATTTAAGGTGAGGATGACTGACTATATTGTCTATAACTCATGAGTTGAGCATGAGATTACCTAAGTAATCAAAATATAATTTTTGATGGAATTAAATTATATAGTTCAATGTGAATAAATATGTTGCTATGTGGTCATATAAATTGATATATGATATTACAAAGGTGAATAAGCAAAGGTATTATGCATGAGAAGAGAAATCCAGGAAATATATTAATTATTGAACTGATATTGAGGATTAGAATGATATAGACAAATGTTGATAAATTGTGATTCCATAAGATCTTAAAAAGGATTTATGGATACCTATGTGGATAGGCAAAGTGATTAAATGTGAAGTAAGGAATCCTTGAGTTATTGACATGATCAAAGTGATATGAATCCTTAGGGATTAATTGTTTGTGCTATCTATGGTATGGAATAAGATATGCATGAACTTAGAATGAGTTATGGACTACGGTCACACTCAAAGGAAATGATGGAGTCTACCTAGACTATATGAAGGCAGCCCGGGGAGTCTTGATGAAGACTAGCCCGAGGTTGATAGATTATGATTACTCGAATACAATAAGTATTACGCGGGGTGTGTAAGCCCTAACGAATAAAGGATATTACGCGGGGTGTGTAAGCCCTACATGAATAAAGTATTATGCGGGGTGTGTAAGCCCTACATGAATAAAGTATTATACGGGGCGTGTAAGCCCTACATGAATAAAGTATTATACGGGGTGTGTAAGCCATACATGAATAAAGTATTATGCAGGGTGTGCAAGCCCTAAACGAGTAAAGTTATTATACGGGGTGTGTCAGCCCTACACGAGTAAAACATTATACGGGGTGTGTAAGCCCTAAATGAATCAAAGATATTATAGTGGTGTGTAAGCCCAAAATGAATGAATATAATGCAACGGTAGGGTGCGTAAGTCCAACGTGGGTGAGTACAAAGGATAATATGTGTAACCCTCTCAATGGAGTTGGGTTTCATGGATTTCCATTTTATTTTTTAATTATAAATTGAAATTAAATATGATTAGGGATGTGTTTGTACAATTAGGTAGTTTTAGGTCCTAGGAAACGTAGGTTGAATTTCTGATCCTATTTGTGCACATGAATTATCTTTTAGACTTTTAGTCCTAATTAAATCAATATTTGAAGATGCAAGTATATATACTCTTACTCCGTACTTGAGAAGGAAATTTTATTGTAGTACTCCCTCCGTCCCTGAATTATCTTCAAACTTTTCTTTTTCGTTCGTCCCAAAATTATCTCCTTTTTCCCTTTTTGGCGAAGAATTTGTGATTCAGGACCATTCTTACGCATTCTTACACATTTATTTCTCCTCTGGCCCTCTGCACAACTCTCCACCACACAAATCTGACTATCTTAATTTGTGTGAAATGTCAAAGGGGGAGATAATATAGGGGCGTTGGGAGTACTAAATTATTACTCCGTATGTTTTTTCTCTCATTTAAGCAGTTTACTATAAAAGTACTTCCATTTGCTATGTAAACAATGCTTTAAACAAAAGAATAAAAGAGAGGCTATTTAGTGCATGTTTGACAGATATAAGTACATACCTTATAGCTTTTGTATTATTTAAAAATCTTTAAAATCTTTTAAATGTATGTTTGACACGTCAATTTTTAAGAGTTTTTTAAAAAATAAAATATCTTTTTTGAGATGCTACATTGAGTAGCATCTGAGAATAGTCTGTAACTTTTGATATTAATTGTCTAATTGATCTGAATATCTTGTATGTCAACATAACTGAATCAAACAGTCGTTTTTTTATCAAACAACCACCATCCTTTTTGAGATCTTTTCAGCCATTAATAGCTAACAATTACTAAAAGCTTATAAAAGTATCCTTTTAGCTAGTTGTATCACACATGCCCTTAACCGTTAGAACATACTTCCTTCATCCCTTTCTATTTAGTCAAGTTTGATTTTTCAAATCAATGAAGTTAAACTTTGAACGATTATACACACACAGTGGTATTTATAATATAAAAATGACATGAAAATACTCTTGGTTAAAAGTAGTACTATGTAGTATGTATCATAAAAGTTTGATTTTTCAAATCAATGAAGTTAAACTTTGAACGATTACACAAACAGTGGTATTTATAATACGGAGTATAAAAATGACATGAAAATACTCTTGATTAAAAGTAGTACTATGTATCATAAAAGTATAAACTTATTAATTTTCACATAAATATATTAGTTAAAATAATTAATCAAAATTTATCATCATTGCTCCAAATACGTGGTTAAAAAATGGGGGTAGTACATAAATAGAAAGGAACTGATAAATAAAAAGGAGGTAGTACAGTCTTCGTAAAAGTGGGGGGCAAGGGGTAAACACTTTGTGTACGCAGAGTAGAGTGTTACGTTGGTTAGAAAGGCAAGTAAGAGTGACTGATAGGCACAAATACAAATGCTATTTAAAAGCTTACACTAAAATTTCCTTTTTTATTATTGCCTTCCTTGAAGAAATGAAACGGGAAAACACAATTTGTTTTTTTTTAAAAAAGAGATGAAGTGAGAACAAGGAAATGAGGAATCAATCAAAGCCTCTAAAACAGTAAAACCCTTTTTTTGGGGGAAATAAAACAGTAAAACCTTATTAATAAACCACTTTTATTTATTTAATTATATATCACTTCTCTCATCTTTTTCCTCACCGGTCCCTTTTCTCAAACCCCTACCCCACCCCCACCCACAAACCCCATACACTTCTCTCTCTCTTTTCAAGTGTCATTTTCTCACATATACTACTACTTCACACAAAAGAAACAACACCACCATTCACTTCATATACTGCTAACAGCTAGCCCATTTCTCCCCTCTTTCACCCATCTATCACATATCTCCATATCTCTACAAGTACTACCCACATACTGTCTTCAATATTCATCATCAACTTAATCAAAGACATTAAAATACCCAAACTCCATCCCATCTCTCTCTATCAGTCTATCACACACAACTAGCAGAAGAAAATCAAGAACCCCATTCTTCAATGTTCTACTACTTAGCAGCTAGCTGGTTATTCATGTTGTGTTTATAAGCTTCCCAATTCCAAACCACTAATAGTACTAGCTTAGCTCTCACTCAAACCAGAATAGGTAAAAAAGAAAACCTAGCTAAGAAAGGAGTATCCAACAGAAAGATAAGCAAGTGAGGAATATATGGAGAGAGAGAGATCAGAGAAGAGAAAGAGATGTATGCATATTGTGGCTGGTCTGGCTAGCTAGCTGAGCTGAGTTTGAATATAAAGGTCACGGCGGAGGCCGGCCGGAGGAGGATGGAGCTATTCCCTGCACAGCCGGACTTATCTTTGCAGATCAGCCCACCGGCCGCCAAACAACAAAGAACAAGGATTGACCAAGAAGAAGAGAATCATCTTCGTCATCATCATGGGATGAATTTGGGGTTATGGGAAAGAACCCTTGACAGAAAAGACTCAATCTTTCCATCTTCTTTGTTTAACAACAGCAGCTGTAAACCCTTCACCAATTTCGACCTAATTTCTGCAAATCTTGCTTCTTCTTCACCTTCCACTTCTCCCCTTTCCGGTGAACAGAACAGAAACCCCTCCGGCTTCCAAAACAGTCTCCTTTACTCTTCTCCTCACCATCATCATCAGCTGCAGCAAACTGGGCCGGACTTTGGGCTCTTGAGGCCCATTAGAGGAGTGCCAGTCTACTATCATCAACCCCCTTCTTCCAATCCTTTCCCTTTCCCTACTTTTGACAGCAGTGCTGTTAGTTCCACCACCTCTTCTATCATCCACCGCCACCAGTCGCCGCCAGCGGGGCTAATGCGGTCTAGGATTTTCCCGTCTAGGTTCCCGGTGAAGCGGAGCATGAGAGCGCCGAGGATGCGGTGGACGAGCACCCTCCATGCTCGGTTCGTTCACTCAGTTGAGCTATTGGGTGGCCATGAAAGTATGCTTCATTCATTCTTAGCTTCTCCTCTCCCTCTCATTTTATTTGGAATTTTGGAGTATATTGTCTTTATCTTTTTCCTCATGTTTTCGCATGCATTTTGTTTATAGTTAATATTTAGCATTTATTTATCATGTTTTACTTTATTTTTGTTATAGGAGCCACACCCAAGTCAGTTCTTGAACTAATGGATGTCAAAGATCTCACCTTGGCTCATGTGAAATCCCATTTACAGGTAAATTTATGGTTTCTTGATTCTTGAATTTATTTTCTTTTTTTTTGCGTGTGGAAATCAAGAACACCAAACAGGACTTAGATAAATCAGTGGTAGAAACTGGGGTTTGGAGTCATTGCCAATTAAGCAGACTAGTACTGCATTGGTTGAAGGGATGTGAATGAATTTGCATAGACATTTCAAATTCCAATGTTACTTTTCTTTTCTTCAAAAAAAAGAGACCTTTTTTATTGTAAACTTCTTTCCAGTAAAAGAAAGAGCTGAGGGGTGTGAGAAATCCTTGTAAGCACATCTTTTGCTACTAGATCTGATGGTTTCTGCAGTATACTATTTTTATCAGCTTTTAGCTTTGGGGAATGAACCATCCATCCATGTTGAGAGAAAAAATAGAAAAACCCATTTTCTAGATGGAGAGAGAAAGGAGTATAATGATTCATCAATAATAATATACCATCAGATCAAGCATATAAGACAGACCAAGACACTGAAAATAGTCATAAAACTTGCAATGCCCAGACAAGGTTTATGAGAGACGGTTCTACTTTTTCTCTTTTCTTTTCTTGTTATGTTTTTTTAACGTAATGCATTACAGACTGAGAGAGAGAGGGAAAGTACACAACGCTATGATGCCTCAATGATCTATATCCTCTATCTATATCTCCGCCCTTGGGATTTTACAAATTCACTGTCTCCAAAACATTGGTTAAAAACATTGGGACTCACACATATGTACATTCATTTACACTAATTCATTTACATATATTGATGATATACATGCATCTATCTTATATACTTCTTCCGTCCTCAATTAAAGTCTCAATTTAACTTTCAAGTCAATTTTTTAAAGCTTTGACAGTTAATTGTTCAAAATTAACAATATTTTATCACACAAAATTAATTTATATACTTCATTTTAATATGTATTATTCAAATGATAATATATTATAAATTGTGTTGTTATATATTTATAGATAATACAGTCAAACGACCACCTAGAAGACCGTAAATATATTCCCCCATGCCTCATAATATGAGTATAAAAATGTAATTTTTAGAATATCACATTTTTTGGTCTTATTTATGGAAATTTTTGAAATAAAAAACTGTAACTTTGTATTGATATTTTTACTATAAAAATAGTACGGAGTACTAGTTAAAATAATGATGTTATAAACTTATACTCCGCAAACGATAAGTTTTTGTTTTTACCATTTATATATTTTGTGCGTGATAATTTTCAATTAATCTTCTCCATATACATAATACAGATCTATATGGTAAGTGGTAACATAAAAATTGGGCAAATCTAGCTACTAGGACTGGTGAAATTTTATCTGAAGCAGTTAATTGACTTAATATGCTGAATTATGAGGATTTTGTTTTTAGAACATTTTTATTAAAAAAGTAAGGAAAAATGACATGCAAACATAATCAAAATAGTGATTAAACATAATTATAGAAAGCCATTTATTTGACCAAAAAAGTAACTAGCTATAAATTTAACTATTTGATTATTATATAATTAAATTGAAAAGTTATACTCCGTACTTCGTATATGTAGTAGTAAAATGTTGATTTGCAAGTTAATGAAGAAAAAAAAGAGGCTCTCAAATAGATTCTTAACTCATAGGAGTACTTCGTATATGGTACACGGGTATATAAGCATATACTCCGTATAACCATATGCAAAAGACCTTTATTATCTGACTCTTTCTCCGCGAATGGTACGTATCAGACTACTGCCTGGTTAGTGCCTTAGTGGTTACACAGTTCTACAACCCTTCTTTCACCTCAAATAATAATATTCATTCTCCTATTATTGATCATTTTCTTTGTCCCATATACATATCAGTTACTACCTCCATAACATAAATATGCTCACATTTCAAAAAATAGTGGAATAATGTGGAATAATGTGATGGAATGGAGGATAAATCCAAAAAAATGTTGTTGTAATTGTGTATAATTTTTAAAATTATTAAGAGTTCGATCAGAAGATTTAGAAATGAGAAATATGAATATTACCGCCAGAAAAGAAAGTAAGAAGATTTAGTTTTTAATTGCTTTAATTTACATGCCTTTAGTTTCTCTAAATTATTCTCTTGTAATAATACAATTGTGAACTATTCCGTCAGATGTACCGAACGGTAAAGACTACAGATAGGCCCGCAACTGCAGCTACTTCAGGTACGTACATTTCTCAATTCTCACCCTCTATATGGTAAACCTTTTGTTCAAAATATAAATAAAACATGAATATAGTTTAAAAATAGTATTAAATAAGTTTTATTATCAAAATATGGCTTTTTTAGAGTCTGTTTGGTCATCTTTATATTAAACTTATAGGTTCTTTTGATCAAACTTTTTATTAAACACGTAACTTTTGATTTTGCTATTGTGTAATAATCAAAATAATTAAGGTTAAAATCAATTTTATAGCTAAATGGCCTGAAATCACCTTAGAAGATCATTTTAGCTATTTTTTATATAACTTTTTTTATTCATTTTATTAACAAAATATACTTTTCATATATTTATTTTTTATATGAAATCATTGTAGAGAATCATTGTAGTATAATTCACCCATAGTTCAGCAGATTCAGTCGTTTCAATCTTAATTTATTTAATTTCAACAAATTCAGCTGATTGAGCTAAATTAAATGCTATTAAACAAGCTCTTAATTCTATTACAAGAAAGTCAAATTTTCCAAAATAAATCCTATTTTTAAAGGGAACGTCTACATCTCACTTATTTATGAATAGAGAATTGTCTATATTGTTGTGACTTATTCATGAGCTCGCTTAATAATATCAAAATTGGTTGGATTATTGATTTTGGTGAAATTTATAAAGTTCTAATTAAAATTATTTGGATTGGCTGATTCTGTTTATTTATGAAAAAATTATATTTAAAATATATTTTATTAATAAAATAAAAAATATATGAAAAAATTATAAGAAAAAATTGCATGAAAAGTTCTCAGATGTAGCTTTAGCCATTACAACTAGAAAAATAACTTCAACCATTTTTATTATTATTACTTAATGTAGCGCGCGAAGTAAAAAATTACTTGTACATGTTTGATAAATGTAATAAGGATGTTTTCTTTTGGACTGTTTTCAGTCCCAGACCAGACCAGACCAGACTTAAACAAACCAGACCAGACCAGACTTAAACAGACCAGATCAGACCAGACCAGACTTAAACAGACCAGACCAGACCAGACTTCCGTAGTTATAAAATACACAGAGACCAGACGTTTACCAGACCAGACCAGACCAGTTCAGACCAGACCAGACCAGACATAAACAGACCAGACCAGACCAGAATTAAACAGACCAGACCAAACCAGACCACCAAATTTCAGTCCAAAAGAAAATATCCTAGTCCAAAAATACGGTGCTCTATACTAAACGAAAATCCAATTAAGATACTACTATACGTACTTTTTTCCATCTCTAGAATATATGAGTTGCAGTAATTGTTCTGTGCATTTGATCAGGCCAATCGGAGGGTTTTGACCATGGGTCGTCCGGTGATACATCCGATGACAACTTGCTGCTTGACACTCAAACATCAATAAAGTCTGATTTGTCAGTTCAACTGCGACGACAAAATGTGCATAATAATAATATTAATTACAATCTTAACCATGACAAAGATGATTATCATCGTCCACTTTGGATCAATTCAAGGTAATCAATTCATCCCAATTTATTAGTTCCAGTTCCAGTTGTTTTTGAATTGCAGAAGGGTGAATCGGCTACACTCTAAAAAATAGAAGTTCAGCTTATTAATTACACTAAGAAAACATATGAATATATATAAATTACCTAGTACTACGTATAAATTATCACTTTCGCTGTCTTCGACCACTTAAGTCAAGTATTACTACATCTGGGTCTCACATTAGAAGAAAGGAAAATGATTCAATTATCTAGAAAATAGAGAAAAAGTAACATCAATTTAGAACTACACAAACATTATCAAATTTATTAATTAAAACAAATCAAAAATAAAAGATAAGACAATTTTAACAAAGTGAAGACTTCCGAGTTTCATACTAGCTCCGTATCTCTTTCTCTCTATATACTATATATAGTACGATAGTACGTAGTATCAAGTTTAATGTATGAGAGAATAGTGGTTGTCAGCAAAAAAAGAAGCAAATAAAGAACAACTAATAAAGTAAATGATAAAATGCGATAGGGATTAGATTTTTAATGTTTAAAATTATCGTATAAAATGCGGCCAACGGTGAAAAGATATGATTGATCCTATATAAAACATCTTATCCTAAAAATACCACCATAATTTATTCTCAAAGTGGCATTTCTAGGTAGTTCTAATAAAAATAAACTAAAAGTCGATACCAATTGACATTTACATTATGCAATTACAATTCTTCCAAAATGGTAGTTACATACGGAGTAGTAAATTTTAGGTTTAGCGATGGGTAACCTTTTTCTGACAATGTTGAAACTAAATTTGAAAAATAAAATGTATTTATATAGAAATTGTATTAACATTCAATCGGATTTCAATGATACAAATTCGATGCATGAAATTACAGATAAAAGGTAAATACATTAACCAGTGAAAAGTATAGTGGTTTGTGCGTTGATTAATGGTGCATTCATCACCATAACTTTAGAAATTAGCATTGTGATTTCAAATCACTCTCTGGTCCGGTTCCATCATATTCGATTTATTCTTACTTTTTTTCACATTCTCACAAATTTACACTAATCACACAATTCGGTTTGCTTAATAGCTGCATCACTCTCTTACATCCTAATCTTGGAGGGACGGAAATTGTAGCATGCATGTTTTTCCTTCATCACATGTAATATATTGTACTCTCGAGTCTCGAAAATGATGCAAAAAGGGAAAATATCTTCTACTTATTTTTTGTCATATACATGCAAGTTAGGCTACCAATTAAAACCTACGTAGTACGAAGTACTCCGTATATATTAAAAAACACTGAAGTTCTTTATAGAACTATACCAAAAGTTCTACAGAATAGGTATAGCGAGATATATAGCTATTTAACAGCAAAGGATATTAAAGAAAACAAGGCAAGTTATAAATTCAAAAAACTTGTAAAGAGCTTTAATGCAAGTATTTGATGGTGGGCCCTATAAGCAGTACTGGCGGATATCTCATTTAAACTTTGGGTGGGTGTTCATTTGTTCTAAAATTAAAATTTGAATTCAAAGACAATGACTAATTTAAACTAAAATTATACATGTATACTAACACTTTTTTCAAAAATCTAGGTGTTCATGTGAACACTTTTGCACTAAACTAGCTCCGCTACTGCCTATGTGGCTATAACAAAACTTAATCTCAAAGTTAAACAAAATATGCTGATTGCCGGATTTGTACAAACCTTGTTGCAAAGCAAAAATTCTCTAATTCTTCCTGTTTCAAACTTCCTTTATATTGAAGAGTACTGAAGACAGTAGTGTTTGTTCTTAGCATATATGGTTATTGGGATATCACATGGATGGGTCGGTTCAGTATCTCAAACTTTATATCTGTCAAAAAAAGGCAAGAAAGAATATGTATGACAGTATGAGGGTGATTTGGGTGAAGATATATAGAACAAAAAAAAGTGCATAAATAAAACAGTAAAAAAGATGGCTTTCACTTCTCAGCCTGCTTTTCTTTTCCTTTCCTTTTCCTACTTTATCTTGTGTGCATGCATGGCTTCCACTGATAGAAAATATTCCCTTGTTATAGCAGGGAAAGTTGGCTGCATTCCATTCCAAGTGACCATAGAGGGAACATGACTTCAATTGAGGTATAGTCCACATTCTCATAAATTAGATGGATGAATTTGTATAGTTACCATTTTGCCTTTTTCATCGGCACATATATATTGTTCCATATTGGTTGTCATGTTTTAATTTGACACGATTATTAGTAAGTGGTTGAACAATAAAATTTGTGGTTGAAGTTTGAGTAGAGTAAAATGAAATGATAATGATCACTTATTTATTGCCAAAAAAGAAAACATGACGAGCCCGTTTGGTAGCACGAAAATTGGCTGATTTGGTTATTTCTGCTGAAATTTATGAAGTTCTGGCTGAAGTGGCTGCATTGGCTGATTCTGCTGATTTAAGAAAAAATTATTTAAAAAATATATGTTATTAATAAAGTAAAGATAAAATTATATGTAAAAAATAGTTAAAATGGCCATCTACAGTAACTTCAGCCAATACAGCCAGAAAAGTAACTCCAACCTTACTTTTTCTGCTTATTACAAAATTCAGCGCGCGAAAGCAAAAATTACGTGTTTGATGAAAAAGTTGGCTGATAAGCCTGATAAACCGAAAAACAGTGGTTCCAAACAGCTTCGACATTTATTATGAGACAACTCAAAAAGAAAAGTAGGACAACCAAAACGGGATGAGGGGAGTGATAGATAAAAGTGAGCTTTCTAGCTATACACGTTGACGATATTAGTTAATTTTATTTACTACTCCGTATAATTTTAGAGTGACTATTATGTTACATTTTTTATCACAATAACTTCAGTCACATTTTTTTATCTTTTTGTCTATAAACTTTATTTATGTGATATTTTTGCAAACAAACAAAAACTTCTATATTTGCCTATGAAAATTCGAGTGTTTATGGTGCAAATAAAAGAATAATAAAACACAGAGTACAAATTAAAGTCTAATTTCAAATGAATTAAACATAAAGTGAAACCCCCATTTTCCCAGAAATATATTCTTATGCAAAGGCAGTTGAAGACTTAATGAGCTTCTTATTCACTAAGCTTATGAATGGCCCTGGTCAAAGTTCTGTGTGAAGGAATACAGAATTCAGTCATACAAATAAAGTACTACACTCTCATTCTTTTAACTACTTTAGTCAAAGGCTGCTTTAGTACTCTCACTATATATATACTCTTTGATCTCTACATTATCCTTATTACTGGATTTGGTGAGATTCATTAATTACTCGTGGGCGAAGCTCAACTGGTAGCGAGGAAATGCCACAAGAGTTAGGTCCCGGGTTCGACTCCCGGCAACTGCGATGAGAGGTTACTCAATAGAGGGCCTCTGCAAGTACCGGGGACGGAGCCCCACTCTCTATCTGTCAGATTGTGATTAGAGACCAATTTACATCCTCTCATCGTGCCGTCCGATCGGTGTTGGGGGGCCCTCAGGGATGGGGTGTCATCCTTTTTTTTTAGAAAAATATTGTGAATTAAATATTACTTCATTCCCACTAAATGAAAATGAGTTACTTTCTACTTGTCCATTTAGGGAGTGTTTGCAACTGCTTCTGCTTAAAGAAAAGCACTTTTGGAATGATTGGGAAAAAGTGATAAGTAGTAAAAGTTGATAGTGTTTGAGAAAAAAATGATTTTGAAAAGTAAAAGTTGGTAGTGTTTGGTAAAATAAATGTTTTTTGTGTAATAGAAAAAGGAAAAACACTTTTCACATGCAAGCCGAGAAAAAGTAAAAATTGGTAGTGTTTGGTAAATAAGTGCTTTTTTAAGCCAAAAGCTGAGAAGTGTTTTTTTTAAGCTATTGCAAACACTCCCTTAGTTTTTTAGTGAATATAAAAAATGCTAAATGTATGAGAGTAGAGAAAAAATAGAAAAGAGAAAATGTAAAACTAGAACAAGTAGAAAAAGAAGGGGAGATAATATGAAAAATTAATTAAAATTTACCAAAAAGGGATATGAAATTAATAGTAATATTAGTTGGCAAAAAACTAATACGGTCACAAGTAATTAATAAAATATGGAGGTAGCTAGTAAGTACCATAAACTTTTGATCATATAATCATATGCCCTGCAAATCCTGCATCCATTAACAATAAACTTTTAACTTTCTTGAATTCTATATATGGACTGTAATCTATAGAAGCAGCTGAGAGCACATGCATGTGTAAACATTTGTGGGTACCTTGTGGCTGTGTACTGTTTCATTCCTCAAGTCAAACAGTCCTTAATTGAGATTCTCTGATCTTTGGTATACTTAAACACCCCACTTGTTTTCCATCTTATTAACAGAAAGAAATGAAGCCAAAATGTTTGAATGATGGGGCATCAGCAGAGGTGAGCTCATCAAGCATAACAGAGACAAGCCCAAAGAATCCAAATCTTGAGTTCACATTGGGGTTGCCTTCATCAGAGCTGTGGTGACTGGCTACTGGAATCTTTTTTATCATAATACCAAAAAGATAGAATCTTTATTATCATAAAACCAAAAAATAGAAAAAAAAATGAAGGGAATAAAAAAAAACAAGAACCCTGATTTAATGTGGATCTGCAGCCTCAGATATGGCTGAGAGTTGTGGAGTATGTAGAAGTAGTACAGTACTACTCATTTTGAAATCATTATAATCTTTGACTGGGGAACTGGTGAAAAGAGAATCAGGTGCCAACCCATTCATCAAATCAGAGCACAGCAAAGATTATCACAAATTTAATGAATAAAAAATAGACAGTGAAAGGAAAGGTGAGCGAAAAGAGAGCTAAAAAAAGACAAGGAGGCAACAAAGCCCGAAAGCAACAAAAGTAGACTAAAAAGGAATGTCTTCCTTTTTCTCTTGCAGTCGGTACTATATATATAAACTAATTGAGTCTTATTCCCATCTCTAAATCAAATGTATTACGGATTTACGGAATAATAATAGTTTAACATTTCTTTTGGTGAAAGTTATAAGAAATCTATTTCCTTTTGTTCCATTCATTGTTCTTGTTGTTTGACTTGTTTCCATTCAAAAGAACAAAGAAAATTAGAGAAATGTTGTTTGTACACACCAACTTGTACACATCACATGAAGATGTTCCGACAGAAAAGTTTGTTGGTGCAAAAAAAGATTATCTTTACAATACTAAAAAATTGTCAGTGCATAAATAATTCGACCGGTGTGCAAAGTGATGTAACGTCGTTAACGATAAATGTGTACATGAAACATGATTGAGAAAATTAAATTACATAGGTCGTCGAACCGGAAGGACCAGGTAGTCAAGTGTCAAAAGGTTTGAGTAGGTTGGGTTGTGGTTCAACAAATTTTAAATGTGTAATGAATCAATTGATCATATATATGTGTGTCTCTCTCTAAGTGATAAATAATTAAATTCATTCTAAAACTAAATTCAGCAGAAACAATCTCACTTTGGATTATTGGAATCACAATATGTCTATTTGGCAGTAAAATTCTATGGATCTAATCAATATAATTTATATCAATTAAAACTAAGATAGGGAACTTGAGCACCATTAAAATTTAAACTCTTCATAAAGTTCTTACAATTCAATGCATGTAGGCATTTAGTCTGAGAAGATTACCAACCCATTTGGAGTGGAGAGGTTTTAGGAGTCCAAAAAGTTAAAAATGGAACATTTGGACTCCTAAATGTGTATAGTGGAGGATTGAGAGAGGTCTTAAAAGTGGGTAAGGGGTTGAGGGTCTTATTAATAGAGGGTGGAATGACTCTCAAATGATGATGTCATTCCTGTGTCATTAAACCTCAAATTTTTTAAAACTCTTATAATTTTTTTATTTGTATTCCAAATTTTTCAAAAAACATATCAAAATTCATGAATTTTCGTGATCTTTCATATGACACCAATATGTAATACTACCTCCGTCCCAGTGGACTTTGTCAAGTGCAAAGTAGGTGAGAAATAAGAATAGTAAAAACCGTGTGGTTGAAATTTGTGCAGAGGAGAGAGAAATGTGCAGAATCACAAATTAGTTGCTTTAATAGGAAAGTGGCAAAGTTTTTTGGGACAACCAAAAGAAAATTTGGCAAAGTCCAATGGGACGAAGGGAGTATATAAAATTAAAAAAAAAATCTCAAGTTTTAACCGTTGAAATTTTACTGAGTCCAAAAAAACACGAATCACAAATTTTTAATTCATGAAGCATTCACAAATAACTGAATGTTTCATAATCAAACTTTACTTGAACTAAGTTCATTTTTGTTAATAGAAAAACGTTAAAAAAAATTAATGAAATTTATTTATTTTTACATCGAAATGTGTATTTTTTTTATTTCATAATTATTTAGGGAAAATATTAAAAGTAAGACATTAATTATAATAATTTAATTTATGTTTTACT
This sequence comes from Cuscuta epithymum, assembly GCA_945859915.1. Classification (NCBI taxonomy): domain Eukaryota; kingdom Viridiplantae; phylum Streptophyta; class Magnoliopsida; order Solanales; family Convolvulaceae; genus Cuscuta; species Cuscuta epithymum. The sequence goes on from CAMAPF010000974.1 coordinate 1,113,440, forward strand.
AAATTGATATGTAAAAAAATATGTTGAGTGTGTTTTATTGACAGTGCATGGATGCAGGAAAATATAGTATTGACAGAGTCTAAACACTGTTTTCATATGGACAAAGTCCAAATTTAACAATTTAGACTCTTGACCACTACAAATGGTCTTTGGATTCGAGCTAGCCTAAGTGCCTAAACATGATTTAACTCATCCAGGGTAACAGGTTGGGGCAAGAGTTACAGTATGCCAAAATTTAATTTGTGTTACATTGATGATTGATAGTAGGTGTTCAAAGCACATAAATAGAAATAAGACATGCTCACATGCTAATGAACGTCACACAGATCAATGGTATGAAAGAAATGGGTGGTGGGATTGTCAAACATGAAACTAATGGATTTAAAACTTGGTTGATAACACTAAAATTGGTTGAATCTGCTCAAATTGATGAAGTACTGGTCGAAAGCAGCTGAATCTGCTGAATTATGAAAACATTATATTTAAAATATATTTTATTGATAGAGTTAAGATTTTTTTATGAAAATAACCAAAATGATCATCTACCGTGACTTCGGTCAATTCAAGCAGAAAAATAATTCCAATATTACTTTGATTAGTACAAATAAACTCAGCACACGCTATAAAAAGTTACATGCATCTTCATCATCATCATCATTATCCCAGTGCCTCAAAGTTAAATGTTTGATAAAAATGTTGGTTGATAAGACAAATAAGCTAAAATTAGAGGTTATTATTTAAAAATTACACTAAGAAATAGACAATGGAAAAAAACATGAACATATTAAGTCTATTAAGAATGTATAGGTCAACAAAAATGTATACAATATCATCGGTGATAATACTAAAGAAGTTTTTGGTGAAAAGGGAAAAAAGAACAGCAAGTATCAAGTGGATTAAAATCCAAAATGTTCTTTGTAGCCAAAGAATCATATGAATCTCAAACAAGAAGATAAATCACTGGGCATCTTTCCGTCAAAATACCTTATATTTGAAGAAAGGACTGTATGTGGTTTATGTACAAAAGATAAACAAATCACGTCAAATTTAATGTCTAAAACACACAATTATTACTTCAATAAAACGACCAAGTATAATACATATGGATCTATATATTTGGACTAGTGGATCCAATAGGTTAAGTGAATAGAATTATACACTTGTGAAGTTGTGATAGTATAAACAATTATACAGTTGAAGATGTACTTTGGCAATCCTCCATGTCAATGGGCGAAGTTAATAGATAAGGAGTGATTGAATTGAAGAACTTCCAAAATAGATAAGGAGAAAGAGTTATCTGAATTCTGAAGTGAGGATCTCATTGTACAAATGGGCGAAGTTAATACCGAGTATTAATTATAAAATATAATGGAGTGCAATGCAGAAAGTGGAATTTAACATCAATTACAATGAACAAGAATATCTTGATAGAATGTGGGTTGTTAAGAGAAAAAACATAAAAGTTGGAAGTTGTGATGGAAATGTGATCGAAGAAAATAAAATTGGTAAATAGATAATGGATTGTAGCTGCAAGTACAAAGTTGTTGGGATATTAGGGTCCGGCCCAATAATAACCCGGCCCAAAATATCCCTAAAGCCCAAAAGAAACAACGAAGCCCAATGAAAACCAGACGGAGCAGTTATGTCCCAAACGGTTTTTCACCACCCGGATATGAACCGTTCGGTAGTTTCCGAATGGGTAAAATTCCATACTTGACGGAAACACGCATCATTCTTAGTTACACATTACATCAATCTAGGGTGCCGATCGAGTAGGCCTTGCAAGTGGAAGGGGTTCATCCATTGATAGCTTGCCACGCCATCCATCTCACCTACTCATTACTAGTATAAATAGTACGGAGTAGCATTTATTCGAGTTTTTTCCCAAAATGATGCAAATAAAAAAAATATTTACAAAATTGATGTTGAGTTAAAAGTATTTCCCAAAGTAATGTTGGAGTAAACTATAGACCCCACATTACATTCTCTGTCAACTTCGGTAGAAACTTTTCACAGAATACCATACATTAATTGAATTCTCTACCAATCAATCCTCTAACCCCTGAACTGCATATGTTGGTGGACTTCCCCTTGCCCACTCTCCATATATGTCCCTCATTGATTATAGTCCGAATCTTCCTGCAAACACTCCTCCAAATGAAGCTTAGCTTGGATTACATCATATTTAATTTTAGCATTTAAAAAAGATGAATGAAGAAAATGTTTTTATCTTGCTCGGAAAACTTTAGCAACCAGTGCATTAGGTTGGGTAAAGATTCTCTAAGCATTGCAATGTTAAAATCCCTCATCAATCTAAACCCCATTTCGCCGTATTTCTTAGCTAGGTAAGCAATACTACCTCAATCCTTCCACTTGAAACCATTTATCACCCTCTCTTGTTCCACACACATCTTCTTGGGAAACAATAAGACATTCATATCATAGTTAGGTGTAGGTTGAACCATTTTCTTAGCAACATTTCTAGAGCAGCCCAATATACAAATATGTTATTCCAGCTATTAAGGTGCTTGGAAGCCATTCCTTTAATAAATCCCAAGACCTCACATTTGCGCGCTCCTGCCACTTGAGAAAGTAGTCTCAAGTATTCGCTCCCACCTCTGTAGGCCCGATTTCAAACATCACCATCAACCCTTCATGAATCCAAAAAACCACACATTAGTGCTAAAGGAGAGAGTAGTTTTATGACAATTAACCATATATCTCCTGAAGCTTTCCCATTACAGTGGCAGATCTTGCAACCGAAAGTTGGGTGTTAAAAAAAATCTTGATTAAAGTATTGCACAATATTTGTTTGATCCCACAATTGGAGAAATTTAATTTTTTCAACAACAAAAAACTAGCAAAAAGGGTTAAGGGTAAAAAATATTATATAAATAATATATAAATTATTACATCAATTTATATACTTTATTTTCAAAATTTTGGGTATTTGCGTAAACACTCCTGAACAAAGGGCGTTCGCCCCGGTCCCCATAGTCCTTAAGTGCCTCCTTTATCACTAACCCTTCACTACGAAAGGCTCTGGAGAAAAGAAACTTGTCATCGGCGAACAAGAGGTGTGAAATCCCTATTGCTCCTCTCGCCACTCCCACCCCGTGTAATCTGCCCAACCTCTCTTCTCTTCTCAGGAAGACACTTAACCCTTCCACAACGATTATGAATAAATATGGAGAAAGTCTCACTTTGACGGAGGTCCTTTGCAGAATAGTTGACCCCAAATATGTATCATCGAAAGGAATAGAGTAAGACAATGTTTGCACCATCTCCATAACTAAAGCTACTCATTTATCCGTGAATCCCAATTTTAGAAGCACGCTTTAATATCCATAAACAACCACACCATTTGATTATAATCTTTACTCATGTATAGCTTTAGTGCAACAAAACCCTCTCAACCAGCTTGTCTCTTAGCTTGTTTCTTTTAAATGATGAGTTTCAAACGCTGTCATGATATTATCAATAACCGACCGGCTAGGAACTAGTAGTTTTTTAAAGTAATTTATAAAATGTGTAAGGCGTATTTCATGATGATGATGAATTGATGATGATCAAACAAAAAACGGAAAGCCATGAAAATAAAATTGAAATTTTCATTTGGGACGAAGGTAGTGTTAAGTATACTTGAAATCACATCTTACTCTGCCCAACTATTAAATATTAGCCTAATTAGTTACTTCTAACTATCCTGATTGTACGTAGAAAGATATGCTAAAAAGGATTACTAGGTTTAAACACAATAAAGTAATAAATATTCATTTAATATATAATGAAAAACCAATGAAGAACTACTATGCAATATCTCAATCATAAGATAAAAATAGGTTAGATGGATAAAGCTATGTGTATTGCACCATTCAAATCATGCATGCTCGTGGGTGCAGCAAATGTTGGTGATAATTGTGAGTCTCTAAAACTCACATATATTTTCTTGAAAATGATCATAAACAACATCACTGTAATAATATTTTTTATATTAAGATACGACTAAGAGGTTCAAAAGGACAGAGAGTAGCAGACACAACCCCCTATTACTATTATAGAGCTTACACAGCAACGTTAAACTTCAAAAATAACTTTACATAAGAATGACATTTACACATCAAATAAAAAACACAAACAACATGAGGTTTCATTTAGAAACTTTTTATTGACAGTTCATGATTTATTTTAGTTCAAATTGTTACAATTAATTCATAGGAACACAAAATAATAAGAACGGAGTATAATGTTGCAACCATACACATTAAGACCTTGATACCATTTAAATCATTAATAATGAATACAAACAAATCACCCATTTCTCAATGCAAAATGTTGAAGCTAATAACATGGAGGAACCTCAGGAAGATAGCCTAGGGTCGAAAGGGGAAAAACTAGATTTCACCAGATGAAGCTCGAGTACAAAATCATAACCATTGAGAACTGTTAGGGTAAGATAATCATTAGAATAAACCAAAGTCTAAATTTTATAACACTGAGCATATTTTCTTTCCCACCTCACTATGGTGCATTAACATGAGTTTGTAGTGGCTCTCTTTTACTATGAAGGATGGAGTAACTCAGTAAAGAACTAAAATTGAATAAATCGGACCAACTAACTATTCATTTACATATCAAGTTAAAAATATCACTAAACTTCTATAGAAGTCAAGTTGGGAAGAGATACAAAGATTATTATGAAGTAATAGCAAGCATGAACAAAAAGCTAGAAAAACATTTTAACTTTAAATCAAATTGAAAGAGACTTTAAAAAAACTGACATGGCCTTTAACCATTTTGCAATGTTACCCACTTATTTATCATTTCTATATGCAATCACTTCAGAATAAGTCCACCTAAAATCCTAGAAACTAATACTATTTCTAAACATCACATAACATGTTTTTTTATGTAATTTCAGTAGCTCACATGGAATATCATACTGCTAAAATAAATACATATATAATACATCAGCACATATTCAAAACGAAAGTGGAGTATTGACGAGAAAATTGATCCCAACGCATGTGCAGTAACTAACGTGATATTCTACCAAAACCACCTCAATAGAAAAATATTACTCCTTCCTTTCCGCTAAGATTGTCCCATTTTTCATTTTCGGTCCATCTCACTAAGATTATCTCATACCAAATTTAGTAAAATTTGTGTGGTTCTAAACCATTTTTATTTTACTCTTACTTTATCAATTCAATATCAACCATGTAAAACCACTTTTATTGGTATGTGTGTCACTTCCTCTTGTACCATTGTTAGTGGAGCAGAGGGAGTAAAACTAAAAAAAAATATAAAGTGCTAACTATTGTGAGTCCAAGATCACCAAAAATTCATGTTTTATCGATAACAACAGATGTAGCCCGATAGATATTTATAGCAAGATATATGAAGACGCACACAATTAAAGCTCAAATCATGAAGGTTTCTTGGGAAGATAGCTCAAAGTCATATATATTCTCCTCCACTAAAACTATCCTGAAGACATTTAAGAAAAAGAATAAGTTCACCTAAAATACTAAAAATTAAAATTCCATTTTTAAACCACATGAGAGAACATAGTGTCAATGTCATAGGGTCAATGTCATAGCTTCCGTAAGTCACATGAGAGAACATAGTGCCAAAATAACTACCCATGGAATATACTAACACATAGTCAAAGTTTTTAAGTGAATGATGGCTTATAGAACCCGGAGGTAGTAAATATTTAGAGAGAAGTTAGAGCAAATATAGAGTGAGAAAACAGTCTAATAAATTTGGTAGAATAGAAGTATAAAAAATTTAGTCATTTTCCCAAAGGAGAAAATGGCTATTTATAGGCAAAAGTGCAAGGTCTGGACCTTTAGCCCAAATGCTCGCTAATGAGATGACTAGTGTCCCTGACAAGTGTCCCTTGGATACTTGGGAAACACAAGGTAGGCTGACATCATGTGGGGTGATGTCAGTCCAAGGGAACTGTCATTATGTCATTGATGATACAACCCTTCAAAATCTAGGCCTATAACATCAATAACAATGGTTGTGATGCAAGCCTCGGATAAATGCATGTATAGAGTGCTTGTGAATGGCTAAGTATAGAAACTGTAATTGAGTTGAGGCGTATCATGTCAGCACAACCTCGTTTGGTAGCGTTAGTGCGGAATTCTAGGGCAGTATCATCAGGTCGGCCCCACATGAATAGCTTTCCCTAGAACAGAATGGGCTCGCAAGGAGTTGGATTTATGATGAGATCTCGGCCTCAAGGCAGGGGCTTCGCCTACTGTGTAGACGACTTAGATTACTATCTTGGACTACTATCTTGTGTGGACCCTTAGGGGATAGGGATAAAGGTCAAATTGAACACTATGGTTACATGAGAATCTCATATTGACCACTATGATTTCAAATGGACTAAATCAGACACTATAATTACGTATTAATCTCATATTAGCCACCAAGGTTTCATAATCCATAGTTTTTGGACACTCACGATTCTCTTCTTCCTTTAATAAAAATTGTTAGTCTTAATTTTTCTATTTTCGGTGAAAATAAATTAAATGAATTGATGTTTATATTTTTGGAATATTCAATTTGAGGTTTTAGAATATATAATTTGATTTTTATAAACAACTTCTTATATTTAACAAGTTAAAAATATATTTCTCACTTTTCATTCATATGATATTTATGAAACTTTGGGAAATATTATTGATTTAACAATATTAAAGAATTCAATTACATTATAATAGATTTTCATAATTGGAACATCTAATTATATATTCTAAATCTAAATACATGTATTAAGCCATTTTTATTTTTAGATACATAAAACAAAGAAAGAAAGGAATACTTATAGCTTTCAAATGTCAAAAATCTTTGATGAGTCATTTAATTTATTATATGCAAATGAAATAATATTGTTGATATATATATTATATGTGTGTGTGTATGTATGTATCCTATACTATACACTTTGATCTGTCTGGGATAATAATATAAATGGCACCATAACCAATTATATTGGTGCATTTTTTGTACCCAACCATTAAATGAAGCAATTAAGTACCCTAATTATATTGATATGTTTGAGTTCATAGTGCCATTTGAATTCTTTGACATAATTGTCTAAGCTCCACATACTTTTTCTCGAAAATTTATATGTAATTATAAACTAATGAACTAATATCATAGTTGGGAACATTGTTCTAAAAATCGCTCTAGGTGTCCGACTAGTCCCCGCCTAGGCGCTAGGCGGTGGCCGAACGCCCCGATTTTAGTCTAGGCGCTCCGACTAATTGATTTGACGCCTAGGTGAATTAGTGTGCCACCTAAGGCGCCTAAGCTAGTTGCCCGTCAAGAGCGCTTAATCGGCCGCCTAGGCGTCTAGATTCGTCGAACATTTTATTTAAGCTCTTAGAAATATTTATACCCTATGTAGCACCCATACAGGTACGCGGAAACGTGGAAACGCGGAAACACGGAAAAGGGTATGGGGTTACGACAAAACAAAAAAAGTAGGATACGGATACGGGGCCATATTTATAAATATTAAAAGTAATGAGGTGTGTTTATAAATATTAAAAGTTACATGGGTGTATTTATAAATATTAAAAATATATTTTTTGAAAAAATTTGACATATATTATCCTCTGACGTCTACTCATTCATGACATTGAAGCATTTTACATTTTACATTTTGAAGATACTTTGAAATAAGTTCATATTTTATCTCATATGCATTAGTGCACCTTGAAATATAAATATAGTCAATAAGTCATTAATCTAAAATGAGAAATAACTCAAACAACCATACTTTTGAAATTAAAAGTGCAAGTACTCAAAGTTCTAGAATAATGAAGATAGAAAACAATATTTTAAAAGTTCTAATACATATTTTTGTTGCAGCTATTAATTTCGAGGAACAATTAGAATTAGGGATAGGAGAATGAGTGAATTAGGATTAAGTCCATTAGTTGTGTACCACATAAAAGCAAGGTAAACAATATTTTTAGCTTTTCATTTTTTAAGAATTTATTATGTAAATTTTGAGTGTCTTTTTAAAAAGTTTTGTTTTGGAAGTTTTTTTTAAAGTTGATACAGGTATCCGTCAGGATACGAGTATCCGAAACTTTAAAATAATTACCAAAAAATGGAAACTTTTAAAAATTGCAGATACGGCCCGGAAACGTACGGTAACAGATATCTTAGAGTATCAGATACGGGAACGTTTCCGATACGCCGACACGGCACCCAAGTGAAGTATCCGTGCTTCATAGTTTATACCCTTAATTTTAACAACGTATATGAAGAAAGCTATTAGGTGCAGATTATGATAAAAACTTGAGTGTTATTATTATCTAATACTCCCTCCGTCCTACTAACAATGGGATAAGAGGGAGTGTCACACAAATTAATAAAAAATGGTGTATGTGGTTGTCTGGTTGATATTGAATTGATACCGTAAGAATAAAGTAAGAATGATTTAGAGCCACACAAACTTTACCAAATTTGGTATGAGACAATCTTAGTGGGACGGAGCGAAAAGGTAAAATGGGACAATCTTAGCGGGACGGATGTAGTAATATAACTTTTTGTTTTGTTTTGTTTTGGAAAAGAAGATTTTATTCATAACAATAAAAGTACAATGCAAGAAGCAAAATAAAAGTAAAAAAGTACAGAGAAGAAGAATGCAGAGCAAAAAGACACAAATTAGACCCGAAAATCTCTAGACTGCGATCTAGTCTTCATGCCATGTTGACTTTTGTTTTGCTGAGATTTCATATAAAGTTTGATTTGTATGTTCAGGTTGTCTATTGGCAGACAGATTTCTGAGGTGATGAACTTTGATTTACGGTAAATCCTTCTGTTGAATTTGTAGTTCCCAATTTCTTCTCGGTTTGATATAGGAGGTCGACGATCGCTCTCGGTTGCATGTCCTAGAAAATCGTCTGAGAAGAAAGACTCATCGGAATGGTCAAAGCTGTCCGAGGCATCAGAATATGCCCGAATAAGTGGAATTTGTGGTTGTTCCTCAAAAGAGAGAGGCTCTTGCTTCTCGACATATGCTCTCTGCGCTTCATAGTTAAAAATTAGCTTGGAAATTGTTGTTTCTTCAGGGTCAGCTGCCTACACATGCTCTAAATGCGTGAGATCCTCCTGCACCGAAGTAGTCAATCCCACTATATTAGAAAAAACCGCCAAGAAAGCTTTTAGGTTGGAATACCCTGCGCCCATGTGGAACAGAATAAAGATCCCTTTTTCTTTAACAACTTTCAAGTATCGGCCTGCTTTGTTGAAATCTGAGGTGACCGTGATTTCACCAAATCTCCTGCTCTGCCTAGAATTGAAATTTGAGATTTGGTTGATAAATCTGCAGATATGGGGCGCTAACTCTGAGCTGAAATTAATCCTGAATAGCGAGCATTTTTTAATTTGGAAAATGTCAATTTTTCCGTTGCTGACAGCAAATCTGAAGAGCGTAGATCCAATTTTGATAGAATCAAAACCATTTCTACAAAGAATTTGAATTTCTCTGCATATTTGGATAAAGCATTTCGATTTCCGTGAATTAATTCTGCCTGTAGTTTGATTGTGTCAAACCCTTCTTCTACGAAAAAATTGAAATGTTCAGATTCGATTTCAGATGCTGCTTGGAATTTTCCGGAGAGAGATTGAATTTACTTGCTTTTCTTGCCTTGAGTGAGCTTATCTTTCGGACATGTAGTTGTAAGAGCAGCGGCCGTGTCATTAGTGTACGTCTGCCCATGTGTAGATTTGTCGCTCTTGGATTTAATCAAGTCAGCCCATGTTTGGTATATTCAAATATATTCAAATTTTAATTATTTTCATAATTTAGCTTTAATGTTGTTTTAATGTATATTGGAATACACGAATATTCAAATTTGAAAATCTTAAATTATAAAAATAATTAAAATTTCAATGTATGGTTTGTCCCTTTTACCTCATTTTCATAGTACCAAACAAAATAAATGAACAGAGAACTCTAAAATAAACGATTTTGACCGGGCAAAATGAAGAATATCTATGCTAAGATAAGCAAAATATGTGCTTGTTTTTGTACATAGATACTCCGTATTATGTTATTAACATTTTTACATTGAATATATTTATTAATAAGGAGTAGTACACATAGTATGAATATGCATACAAACATATATATCTATATTCCTTATAATTTGAATTTATAGAAATATTGCCGGGATATAATATCATAGTTTTGTATTCATATTCAAAAACCATTCAAATACGAAAAGATTTGTAATCATATTCATAATTATTTACACGAATTCACATTTATGAATTTAAATCACCAATCAAATCAAAATTATTCAATTGTCAAGAAGTCGGGGACCTTTGGTGGAATGTAACAAGTCCACATCACTACAACGGCTATGGCTAAATGTTGTAGGTCCAATAGAATAAGTCCACATCACTCAGCTCAACGGTACAGCCATTTACACGTGTCCAGACCAGTTTTGTTCTTTAACGAGCCCACATCACTCACGGGCTCACAGCCCATCAATTTTTCCCCGGCGTTGAAAAGCACGTGCGACTGAGCGAGCGTGCGACTCCGCCCACCTCATCACCCACACAGATAAGACCACCCCTACCCCACCCCCTACCTTCCTCCCTTCCTCCCCCTTTCATTTCTCTCCCTGTAAAAACTATGGCGTTTCGTTCAGTCCCCCCTTCTAGTCTCTTCACTTCAACAGCTACAGTTATTCATAAAATTTCAAATTCATCTTTCACTAACTCTTCCGCCGCGCTTTGTTGTTCCCTGTCTACGGCAGAGACTGTTTCCGCGAAGCATGGTAGGAGATTCCGCTCCGCCGTCTTCTGCGCAGTAACGGCCAGAGGGAGAGTTATGGCTGAAACACTGAAGGAGAAGAAGCTATCTAGTACTGCGGCAGCTGCGGCTTCCCCTGCCGTTTCTCCTTTCGGAAGCCATAAGCGTCTGTACAACTTCTTAGATGCTCTTACCGAAGAAGGTACGCCTGTTTCTGCTTCCAGTTCAATGTCGTTTTCGTATAACGTCTTAAATGCTCCATCAATATCATTAATAACTATGTTATACGGTGCTATGTACTTTTATTCATGGGTTGACTTATATATGCTTTCATTGTTTCTGCTTGTGTTTTGTTGTTATAGATTTATAGCTTACATTTATCCAGTTCAACGTGGACAGTAAAAGTATCCATGAACTGTAAAAATTGAATCGACATCTTTATTAAATAAATGAGTGCTCTCTGCTCAGCCAGGCATTTATTACAACAACAACATCAAAGCCTTAGTCCCAAAAGAGTTTGGGTAGTCCCAAAAGAGCTGTATTTAATTTTCTAAATAATGAGAAGACTGGAATTCTTGATGGTTTCTATGCAATCCTTGTATTCATCAAGTTACCTTTACAGGATTTCACAAGTGTATTACTTGTTTTAAAGGGTCAACTACATCAATAGATGTGTTAGTGTAATTTTTTTGATGGATAGCATGTAGCAGTTTGGATAAAAATTGATTATCCTTTGAAGCAAGGAAGCAAGTAGTAAGAGAGTGTCAATCATTCAACTAAGTTCTTAATATTTTGTTTGATTTTTATGTTCCCAATTAGACTAGTCGTCTAGATGTTAAGAAGTTTGGGGAAGTGGAATAATTTCTTGTGTCTTTCTTTGTGGACAATCAGGAATTTGAGTAATCTACAATAGATTCATTGATCATTATTTTGAAGATAAACTTGAATGTTACTAGTAGATAAATGATTCTTTACATTATCTTTCCTTCTTGACTTTGTTCAGTATATAGGGGTAATTTAAAGGCATAACATGTAAAAAATACATGGTTCCTTGTCAAAATTGAGGGTGATGATGATGATGGGGGTAGTGATAAAGTAAAATTTAGTAGTAGAAAAGTTGCTAGAGAGCCGGCTATTGGATAGTGGCCATCTCTTAGATGTGAACACCCTTCTTGGTTCGGTGCCGTGACTTGTTAAATGTCTTGCATGTAAACAACGTGTCCATGGAACACGCTCTTGGAACGGTTCATCGGACATTTGGCATGAAGAACGATGCAGGTCCACATACAATCTTAGAAGGATAAGTTTTATCATTCCCAAGATTTGTCCTTAATGAAACAAACTCTGATCATTAAATGTTCTCGTGAACCTCACAGCATGGCGTTATGATTTAAGAATTACATCCAGACCATCAAATTTGTATCCATAGCAATTTTCAGAAATGAGAGTAGGAATGCACCATAATGAACAATGGGTTGTCTGAAAATGGAAATATGATACTCTTATTGTTGCCCCAAACTTGCACATGTAATATATATATCCCAAACTCTTAGTGGCCATGTTCATATATTTTTTCACAAATATAACTTTATGGTATTAAGTACTCCATACATGATTTAAAATAATGTACTTAATATAATTAAAATTAAATTGTACTGGATGTAATATTATTTATTTCACAAATGAAATTTTAAAATGTTAAATGCATTCTTACAAAATTAAATAATGTTCGGGGTATATATATTGTTTGGTGCAAAAATAACTTTAGAATATTTGGTGCGAAAATAAATGTCCGCTTACTAAACACTTTTTACGTCTTGAAGTGTTTCTTAATAAGCACCACACCCTCATGTTTAAGCAACATGTTAAACTTTTTCATATTAACAAGTATACCACTCCTTGGACCCCTACCCCTACAGTACCTTGTGAACACCCTACCCCCACTCCTACCCCCTTCCCAACTATCTCCACTGTACCCTAGGAGTAGGATTGGGTCGGGGTAGGGTAGAGAGTGGGTTGTAGGGAGGGTGTTAGTGTAGGGGTTGGATGTCGAGTGGGGGTGTAGGGGTAGCGGTGGTGGTGGTTGGGCCGTTGGGGTCGGAGGTGAGGTAGGGTGGTGATGGTTGGGCCGTTGGGGTAGGGGTGAGGTAGGGATGGTGGTGGTTGGGGTAGGGGTGGGAGTTGTAGGAGGGGGAAATCCTTGAAGGTTATAGCTGACATTTTAAAGTTAATACATGTTTAATAAATGCATCAGTCTCGTGAAGTAAACATCGATTTATTTAGTACCTCTTATTAAACAGCGGTTTAGTAAAACATGTTTTAAATAAACAGCGCTTATGAGCCCGTGATGTAAACATTTCCTAAGGATTCTGTCTCTTATTCTGAATATCTGTGTAGTGTGTGGTCCACCTTGAACTTTCAATTCTTGAATCTGCAGAATCGGGCCATGCTTTTTTATGTGGGGTTGCTTTTCTGAATTCTGAATATCATTGTTGGATTCTATGATTTTCCTGTTATGAACAGCATTTATTGTCTTACAAAATTTCCATTGATTTTAAGGAAAACATGGGATTGATAGAGATCATCAATTGCTACTTCTATAGTTCTATTAATCACTCGATAAAATGTTTCATTGTGCTGCTGTAGCCTATTCAATTGCTAGTTTATTGTATGTAATGTCTTATTTTGTTTTTATTTTGTTTTACTTTATTGCTTCAAGGCACACAAACATATACTCAATCGAAAGTTGTTTCCATTATATCCACCCATCCCATTATTTTCTTCCCACTTTCCCTTTTTGGGATGCCCCAAAAATTTCTTCCTATTTCCTTTTAAGGAGTGGTTTGCATAGTTAGCATTCTCCCCCCTTTTTCTACCTCAGACACAACCATACATTTCACTTTAGTAATAAGCGTGCCAATACAAAGTTGGAAGAAAATATTGGGACAGAGGTAGTATTCACATTTGATTTATTTATTTATTTATTTATTTAAATATTTATTTATTTATTTATTTATGCAGACCTACTTTCTAGTATTCAGAGAGAGGTCGATGACGGAAGGCTTCCACAGAATGTTGCTCGGGGAATGGAGGAACTTTATGAAAATTATCGAGATGCAGTAAACTAATTGTCTTCTGCTCATGGTTTCCTGTACATTTCTTGGGTTACTTTCTTTGTTTTCATATACTGTAGGGTGAATATTAGACATCATATCTCACTCTTGTGGAGTTAGTATGACATTAAGTGGTTGGAGTGGCATTAATTGACTCTCCTAATTTGGAGATGCTTATATTTTTAGTTAGTAGCATAAAGACCAAAGTAATAGCAACGATTTAGAATGCCTGATATTTCCTAATAGTTGAGAACAGTATTATTAATTCCCCGTTATAGTTATTTTGGAGCTGTTTGCTAGCACTTTTTTCGGCGGGGGCAAGTTTTTGAAGTGATTTTTCTTGTTTTGTTTCAAATAAGAACGAAAACCATAAACATCTTGAGTTTCATATTTTTTTTTACTATAAAAGATAGTTTAGCTGCTCATTTTTGAGATTGCGCAAGAGTTGGAAACAGCAGGTGGACCAAAGGAGTTGCATTCACCTGGACAACTGTGGTTAAATAGTAGATTTTGGGTAAAGGGTAAGACGAAGAGTATGTATGTTAGTCAAAAGAGCCTAGTGGGGTAAGATAGAGTGCCCTCATAGTGAGGTTATGTGATGTAGCAATGAGGTAACTTGGGAAAGAGACTGCAATATATTAGTTTTCCACTGGGTTTTTGAGCCCCAACGGAACTGATTAACTGTTACTCTTTGGGCCTTTCTTTTTTAATATCTTAAATGTTTTGATCCTTGTTCCTTTCAAGCCTTCTCCTCCCATGTTTTGTTGGTATCTGGTGGCAAGTTCTCAGTGGATGTGGGGTTGGAATTGTAATCTGTAAGTTGGCCTGTAGGCTGTAGCATTATTACCTTGAAAACTAAAATGAAATCAGAAGCTTGCATATTTTTTGTATGATAATAGCTAGAGCCATATCCGTTTTTGCAAGTTTATTTATAAAATATAATAACATAATCATATTTTTTTGTTTCTTGGATTTGAACTAAAAATGAGAGTATATAAATAATATAATGTTACTAACAGGGTGTTTTGCACTCTCTCCCAACTAATTAGTAAAGTTAATGTACCATATAGTATCAATATGAGACACAAACCATTATATCCTTCACATCAACATTCAAATAATCAAAATCCCAACAAAGACCAAAAGCGGGAACTATTTTTTTTTTTGTTATTGTACAAAAACCTATCAATTTCCAAAATGAGGACTAAAAATGAAAAAAACACTTTCGAATGATAAAGAGGAACTTTTTCCTTCATAAAATAATGTGGTTACAATTATAAAGTCCAAAAAATGAATATGGTCCCGAGTAACTGAATTATTCATATCATGTTGGGAAAAATGCCTGGTTGTTTGAGACTTTCACTTCTATCTGATTATGGAAATGTTACTTTTGTGGATGCTTATTGGCTGATTTATTTGCATGACGTTTGAGGGGAGGATATGATGACTAATTACTTAGTAAGAAAAGTTGGGCAGTTTATATCTCAACCACTTGCATTTTGTATATTGTTACTAGGTTCTCCAAAGTGGACATCCCAATGCAGAAGAGATTGTCCTGTCTAACATGGCTATGGTGTTTGACCGCATTTTCCAAGATGTGAAGGTAGCCACACTACTCATTTTGTTGTGTTACTGCAACTTTTAAGTATCACAATGTTATAGCTTGTATGCCATCACTAACGCCCACCATCCATATTTTACATTGCCTTTCAGGATCCATTTGAATTCTCACCTCATCACAGAGCCATTCGAGAACCATTTGACTACTACATGTTTGTTCAAAATTATATTCGCCCATTGATTGATTTCAGGTTTTTTCCCCTTTGTCTCATAATTTGTTCTGCACTCTAATTTAAACCATCTGGATCCTCCAACTAAATGGATATATTGAGATGGCATAAGTTGGCAATTGTATATTTGACACTGCTCTAGAGTTTTGCTGAATGGGATCCAACAATGGCTGCTTAAATGAAGCATCGGGTTGATTGTGTTAATTGTGGTAATTTGTCAGTTGTATGATTGGAACCAAAATCAATCCCACTCTCTTTGGCCTTCCACATATCCTTAACTTCTTTTAAGGATGTTTTCTTTTGGACTGTTTATAGTCCCAAACCAGATCAGACTAGACCAAACCAGACCAGACCAAACCAACAAATTTCAGTCCAAAAGAAAACATCCTAAATACCAAGTTCCTTGGATGATTGGTTATTTATGAGAGCTCAATGACATTCCACACTTTTTTGTTGAAGTTAAATAGGAACATTGTCCCTTGTAAAATGGTAAAGTTGTGGTTTCTTTCAAAATTCTCCTCCTACCTGATTAAAAATATTTGGGAGGTTTTTTTAGGAGACTAGTTGTGCACACAACTATCCTACCTATGATTTCATTTAGATGCAGCTAATTTTGGCTTGGGCTTTTATCAATTTCGGTATAACTGTATAAAGCTGCTTCTTCAATAGATTATTGTTGTTCTAACCTCTATATCTGACATGCCAGGAGATCATATGTTGGAAATATATCTGTTTTCAACGAAATGGAAGAGAAACTTCAACAGGTGCATCATTCCTGCACCTTGTAACAGCACACATCTTTTTTTTGTTCCCCGAAAAAAATTGATTTTACTCTTCTCTGAACATTTTTCCCCATCAGCGTTTGAACCAGTGTTGGCTTATACTGTTCTTTACTATGAATTATGGTTGCCAAATGAGTATATTCAACTAGGGCAACATCTTATTGGCTAAAAATTGAAATAGGGCAATATCCTTTTAGCTACTGTCTACATCCATAAAATGCTACCTCATAAGACCTTGGATAGTATGTTTGATCCTGATTGGCGGTTGATTTATTTTCTATTATCCTGCTCGAGTTCATATGTAGTCCTTTGTTATTTTGTTGGAACTAAGAACTTCAGTACTCCCTCCGTCCCAAAATGATGGTCCTGTATTTCCTTTTTGGGATGTCCCAAAATGATGGTCTTGTTTCCCTTTTTGGTAAAGAACTAAAAGTGGATTACCATTTATACCCCTCCTTTTTAATGAACAGTAAAAGTAAAAGGATGAACAGTACAATAAAGTAAGGTTCTTTAGTCTTTCTACCACACTTTCTTAATCTTTGTGCCCAAAAGAAACAAGACCATCAAATTGGGACGGAGGGAGTAATATTTTCTTCCAAAAGGAACAATGGCGTAATTACTCTTTATTTTCATGATTTTAGGGTGAGAATGTCATCTTGATTTCTAATCATCAAACGGAAGCTGATCCAGCTGTTATTGCTTTGTTGCTGGAGTCCACACATCCTCATCTTGCTGAGAATATGGTATTCTTTTTTATAAAAAGAGCATACTGCAATAGTAATTAGTAAAGTTCAACGTTGCTAATTTTACATGTCTCTGTATTGTTTGTGCAGATATATGTTGCAGGAGATAGGGTCCTCGTTGACCCCCTTTGCAAACCATTCAGTATGGGGAGGTGCACTTTTTTCACCAGCTTTGATGAAGCTGTGTTCATTCATGTAAATGCTTTCCATTATCAGGTTATTGATGCTCATCTTTACTATGTAGGAATCTACTCTGTGTGTATTCGAAGAAGCATATGTATGATTTTCCTGAACATGTTGAGATGAAAATGAGAGCTAACACAAGAGGTTTAAAAGAGATGGCAGTGCTTTTAAGGTACAGAAGTTCTGACTGTTTTTTATTTGTTCACGTTATTTTGAAACTCTGAGAAATCATTTAATTGAGTCTGTTATTCTAGGTTAGGTCCAAGGTTGTCAAGGCAGCTATGCAAGGTGCGGCGCCAGCAAACTGCCTTGTCGCCTAGATGACTACATCAATTATTAACTCAAAAGAGTCTAATAAATATTTCCAATGAATGAAACTTTAAGGTTGGTTTGAAACTGCTTTTAAAAAAGCACTTCTTAGCTTTTGGCTTTAAAAAAGCACTTGTTTTCCCAAACACTACAACTTTTATTTTTCTCGGCTTCCGCGTCAAATGTGCTTTTACTTTTTCTATTACACAAAAAGCACTTATTTTACCAAACACTACCCACTTTTACTTTTCAAAATCACTTTTTTCTCAAACACTATCAACTTTTATTTAATCACTTCTCCTCATTTCATTAAAAAAAGCAC
This sequence comes from Cuscuta epithymum, assembly GCA_945859915.1. Classification (NCBI taxonomy): domain Eukaryota; kingdom Viridiplantae; phylum Streptophyta; class Magnoliopsida; order Solanales; family Convolvulaceae; genus Cuscuta; species Cuscuta epithymum. The sequence goes on from CAMAPF010000974.1 coordinate 1,131,480, forward strand.
TTTTTTAAAAGTAGAAGCTGTTAGCAAACAAACCCTTAATATTGGAATATTACATTTTGTTGGAATAAATGTAATAAAGCAAAATGGCTCACTTAACTGTCTGTCTGCGCTTCTTTGTTATGAAGCAGTGGTTAATCCATGCAATTTTAGACGCGATTTTCACTATGGGTTATCCGGAAACATTCTTTTAGTACAGGGTAAGACTGCGTACATCCGGCCCCCCTTACCCCATGACAGGTGGGAGCCTTTGCGGCACTGGGGATAATGATGATGATGATGAATGAAACTACAATATATTAGCAAAAAGTAGTAATGTGATTCTGTGAATATGTTTAAAGAAACGGAAAAAAAATCATAAAGAAAAAAGTTAACCACAATGATAAATAAAGAAATGAAAATTTTAACCCTAGGTGTACATATGAATGTCTAATTGAAGCCTTTTTTTAACCTAGTAGGTAAACCACCAAAATTAGTGGGGTAAATGCCGGGAAACATTTGCCGATTTTTATTAATAAAAAAGATTACAAAAAGAGAGAGGGGCCAAACCAGAACCTCTCCAGAAGAGGGATAACTCTTCAAAATACATGAAGAAAAAGTAAATGAGATAAAATGGGGAGGCTGGACCTGCCCAATTTAAAAGAAAAATTACAAATATCTAGTGAGGGAAACTTCATTCCTAGTTGACGCCCAAGTGATGTCATTCAATATATGGCTCTCTTCCTGCGACATTGTACTCCTCTGCCGGGATGCCTAAGCATCACCTAGATCTGTCTCTGCAGATACTGTTGTTTTGAATGAGGTTTTGTATTCAATTGCATAGTTTGTTCAGGTACTTGTTTCTTCCCCCCACCTTATCTCTTCTTTTGAATCAAGGCGCTATAAAACCCCCTTGAAATTTCCCTGGTCGTGTCCTAATCATATTTTGACACTCGAGTAACTAGATAGATGTGTAGGGCGAATGGATATCTATTTATTTTTAATAAATATACTACCTCTGTCCCAAAATGAAGTTCTCATTCACTATTCACTTGGTCAACTTAAATCATTCTTAATCCGTTGCTTTATATATCAATTTTTTTAATCAAATTTAAATTTTCTTGACCAGGCTTTGTAAATTTTTTAATGTAGTATCTGAATATGTAAATTTTATTTACTAAATGTAATTTGAGTGTGAACAGGGATCAATTTGCTTTATTGTTAGTCAAACATCGTAAACCGAAACGAGAACTTCTTTATGGGACGGAGGGAGTAATTTTTTGAAAAACTGCATCAGGTCATCCACAGGAGTTTCAATTGTTATAAAAAGTCGACACACAAACAAATGCTAAAGTAGGTGCTGGTTTTATATTTGCGTTTTTGTTTGCTTTTCCATATTTATTAGCACGCATTGTGGATTTTTCCATATTTACTAGCATGACAAATATGCATGAAATTTGTGTAATTTCGTGAAAATTCTATGCAAGTGTTTGATTTGATCATACTGTGCACATTAGAACTTCCATTTGCATTCATGAAATCCATATGCAACCTTGAATGGAAGAAATACATGATGGGAACTATTATGATAAGATATTCCATTATTACCATGATATATGCGTAAAAGTGTAAAACATCATAAGCTAAAATTGAAGTGTTTTGGGAACTATTTCTCTTTCTTGCCATGTGCACATGCACATACATCCACACATACAGTACACACACACACTCATACACACGTGTGTAGTGAAACGATCCTTTCAGTCCTTCCTTATGTAAAAAAGGCACCACAGAAACCGTTGATCGTTCTGAGTTGGTTGTTTGGAATAGGATATTTAGCACGATTAACAATTCATCTGATGCCTTCCTGGTTCAAACCGTAGGAAGGATGATCGTTTCCCTATATGTGTACACCTACCAACATACACATATACATATGTATCCTTCCGGAGTTAGCAAACCAATTGTTTTTGCGTGTGCCATGATTCCTCATTAGTCATTACCCGTGCAATTTCTTCAACTAAAGCTTCTTACTTATTCAATTGGTTGAGTAGGTCTTTTTATTTTCTAGCTATGGTTACAAAGGGATTAAGAATTTGGTATCTTTTTATTGTTATTAGGGGCGGATCAAAGATAATATGGATTGCACCAAGTGGTGGAAGAGACAGGCCAGACCGAGTCTCTCAAGAATGGTGCCCTGTAAGATTCATCTTTATGTCTTTCTCATTCACTTTTGTTTCCTTGATCAATCCTGGCTGCAGAAATGCTCATCTTGCTCTTGTGATATCTTTCTATAATGATACTCTCATTATTGATTGAGCATATCCACAATTCACTATAAAAATATTTAGCTCATTGATTGAAGCAGGTTATCTTTTAAAAATTGCATTTATATCTTGATTAAATATGCCTTGTGTGGCTCTTACGCTCTCAGGCAACATTTGATCCTTTGTCAGTGGACAATATGAGAAGGCTTGTAGAACATGCTGTTGTTCCTGGGCACATATATCCGTTAGCAATACTATGTTACAACATTATGCCTCCACCTCTGCAGGTTTGATTTCTTTCTGATATGTGCTGTGATGATTTGAATTTTGTTTCTCAGCAGTACTACTGGTACATACAGTATATTTATATGTATGTCTACAGGTTGAGAAAGATGTTGGGGAGAAACGAGTTATATCTTTTCATGGAGTTGGAATATCTGTGGCCCCCAAAGTTGATTTCCATGTACTTGCTACTGCTACTAAAGACCCAGAGGAGGTTAGTTGCTTTCATATTCAGATTCCAATCATCTATCCAATTTAATGTATGGCCGGCATGGGACTAATAAATTGCTGGGGAGGAGGGGTGTATGGAGAAAAATGGAGAGGTAATTTGGAGGAAAGAGAATGTGGGGGAACATTCAGAATTGCCTCAAACTCAATCACTGTCAGTTTTAGATGTTCCTCCAAATCAATTTTCCTAAGTGTATCCATTTTCATGTAAAGACTAAGAATTTGAAATATATGTGAAAGGGAAAAGTAACTAAAATACGCAAACTTTGGGGATATTTGAAACTATGAATTCAATACGTCAATCTTATGTGTGATTTTGCACCTTCTACATATTTTATTCCTGGGCATTGTCAACATTTTACTATAGGTGATTTGGCACCATATACAGATTTTTTCTTTCACAAATGTATCTTTAGGGTGTTAAATTCTCAATTTAAATGCTCCAAGTATTTGGGAGAGCAATTAGCATCCTACTTCCAAAATATGCATTTATGAAATAAAGAATCTGCACTCATGGGGCTGATCACCTGCAACTTATTATTGAGTTCTATGTTATAACCTCCCGTGCAATTTAGGTATTGTGTTCTAACCTGCAGAGTGTTTGGAGCATTTAAATTTATTTTCTCTATGCAAAATTTTGAAAAGTTTTAACCAAATTTGATTTTCTTTTGTATTATCCTAGATAAAACCCAATATCATATACCATTTTCTGTGTTACAAACATAGCCATAAACAAAGTATTACACAGTGTGACCTTTGATCAATTCAAGCCAGGAGATTCTAAGTCGGTACATGATGCAGTTATGCAATACTAGTTAGGCACATGAAGGAGTTGAAGTAGCTTGAAAATTCAGTCCCCCAACCAGCTGTTTTGAGACTGCATTGGTTATTGGCATTAACAATGACAGGCTAAAAGTGGAACAAACTTGACAAACTGTAATATGTGATTTCAAGTTATAAACTCTGGCAGTGTCAATTTATAAGATAATTAGAAACAAGTAGTAGCGGTTCTGAATACACTGATTCTGAAGTACGCTCTAATTTATTCATATACAGGCGAAGATGGCATACTCCGATGCCCTTTATGATTCAGTGAACCAGCAATACAATGTCTTGAAATCGGCCATTCATGGAAAACAAGGGCTGGAAGCATCTACGTCTACTGTGTCGTTATCGCAACCTTGGCTATAGTAGTATAGCAACCCCAAAGCTTTTTCTTTTACCCTGTCATGGACCCATGGTAATGTTACAGTAGTCTGTGCATCATTTCTTTTGACAAGACTGTACAGTTGGTTCAACTTAATCCTATAGATATATAGAAGAAAGGTGTCAACGTCTCTAGGGAGTGCTTTCACCACTTCCAGTCTTCCAGGCACTTTGTTCTCAGCTCATTTCTTTTTCCTTTAGATGTGCTGCGCCCTTGTACAACTGCTTAGCAAAATAGAAAGTGGAAGTTATGTCAGATGCTCTGTTCAAATTTTGTGTTGTAGCTGTAAAAAGTATGTTGGTGGCAATTACATTTCATCGGGTTGTTCTTCCTTTAAAGGCGTGCGTGTAGAAATTTTAGTTTTGTTCTTCCTTTCATCGGGTTGTTCTTCCTTTGTAGTTGTAAAAAGGTTACATACACCCTGATGGCAATTAAGTGCATCATATAGTTGCTATGTTTAATCTCTTGTTGCTATGTTTCTCGGTGGTCATGAGAAACTAATCTCAAATTTGCATCTTTTTTCTTCATATTGAAAAATATGTTAAAGGGTCAAATAAGCCCTTGAACTAACTTAAAGTGTTCAATTAGCCCCTTATATAGGAGGTTTTGCCCGGCCGTCGCTAATTGGGGTGGTTCCTGGTGGAATTTTTTAATGAAATTTTTTGAGCATCTTCTTCATTAAGTATAGTTTACTCATACCAAATTTTAGCTAAATATTCAACCGGGAAGGCAGTCAAATGATTTTCCGCAATGTAATGCGCTGTTTAACTTTGCAGTTATCTTCAAAAAATCATTTGACTGCCTTCCCGGTTGATTTTTTAGCTGAAATTTGGTATGAGTAAACTAGACTTAATGAAGAAGATACTCAAAAAATTTCATCAAAAAATTCCACCGGAAACTGCCCCAATTGGCGACGGCCGGGCAGAACCTCTTATATAAGAGCTAATTAAACACTTTAAGTCAGTTCAAGGGCCTATTTGACCCTTTAGCCTTTTCAATATGATACATTATCTGCTGCAGTTAGTCTTTTTAGCAACTGAGAGACAGAGAATAATATCTGTGAATAGGGGTGGACTCGGGCCCCGGCCGGGCCTAGGCCCGGTCGGGCCGGCGGTTCTGGAATGGGGGCCTGGAACCGGCCCGGGTAATCCCCAGGTCCGGGCCGGGCCTCGGGCCTTTGTTATTTTTTTTTTCCTTTTCCTAGTTAATCCCCAATTCCCCCCCCCCCCCCATCCCCAAACCACCCCAAACGGCCAAAATTACCCGGCCCAACTCGAAAACTAAAAAAAATAATTAAAAAGGCCCAGAACCGGCCGGGCCGGTTCATGATTTGGGGGGCCCGAGCCCGGACCGGAACCCCCACGGGTCGGGCCTACCCGGACCGGTCACTGATTGGGCCACCGGGCCGGGCCGGGCTGGAACAGTGCCGGTTCCGGGTCGGGCCACCCGGCCCGAGTCTAGGCCTATCTGTGAATCTGTGATACGTTGGCGGACTCCTCAGCTGATCAAACTATAGTGAAAAGTGTTGAGCTATTCACTTGTGCAAGTTTTAACAATAAACATGTTTATAGAAATACAAAATTCTAATATTTCTTATCTGATCATACACTGTAATCAAGGGTGTGAGCTAGGCATGGACCCATGCCCAGTTCCTTTTTTCGAAGCCCATAACCTACCCGGGCATTATTGCTCATAGCCCCCCCTCCTCCCCAGTCTGGTCCCAGCTACCGACAGGTTCGGATTTGGTTCTAGCTACCGACTCGGTCCCGGTAGGGATGGATCGGTTCCGGGCCGACCGGCCCGGCATTGTTTGGAGCTGGTCCGGCCCGGCAACCGGGCCCTGTACCGGTTCGGGCTGGCCCGAACCGGGTGTTACTAAGAGCGGGCTCGGGTCATGGAAAATATGAACCGGCTCGGCCGGGCCCAGTTCAGGCTTTTTTTTCATTTTTTTTTGTTTTTCCCGGGTTGGGATGGATGTTGGGGGGGGGGGGGGGGGGTGAGAGTAGGGGTGGGAAAAAATTCCGAAATTTCGGTATACCGGACTTACCATATCGAAAAATACCGAATTTACCGAAAACATACCGAATTAACTTCGGTATGATATCGGTATATATTTTGGAAATAAGCGGTATACCGGTATACCGTCATACCGTAATTCCAAGCCAATAATTTCCTTAAAATTATAAAAATAACTAGAAACACAACACTAATTCAAGGATAAATGACTTTATATCCATATTTCTTGAATTATTTGTACTTTTTGTTGGAGATCAGTGTTATTTTAATTATATTTATGTTGTTTAAATTATTTTAGCAAAATGTGTTGTTATCTTCATATATCGTGTGTTGAAATATATATACATACTTCGTATTTATAATATTTTTTGTTCAAAGTTGAATAGAGCACAAATAGGTTATCTCATTGGTATTTTATAATTAATTTCATTAATGATTTTAGCATATCACTGTTAACACTGATTTTCTTTATTTCATTTGACATATAATAATTTGTTATATTAAATCATGATAATTTACCGATACCGTACCTTACCGTACCGAAATTTCGGTATACCGAAACAAGGTATACCGAAATTTCGGTATGGTAACGGTATGTATTTTTGCATACCAAAAGTTTACGGTATGGTAAAGGTATGTGACAAAATATTCGTTATACCGTACCGAACCACCCCTAGGTGAGAGGAGGGGGGTTAATTGGAAAAGCAAATAAAAAAATTGAATCGGCCCGAGACCGGTCTGGACCCGGTGGAATCTCGGACCAGTTCCGGGCCTCCCCCCCCCCCAAAGCCCGGTTTGGATCGGCCCGGAGCCCGGCCCGGAACCGGTCCATCCCTAGGTCCCAGTCTCCTGGACATGTTCTGGCTTATATGTATATCTTAATCCTCTGTGCCCTTTTAAATGTCCCGGAGGAGGGTGACACGAGTTTTAAGAAAAGTGGGTTTGTGTGGTTGATATTAATTGATAAAGTAAGAATAAAGTAAGAATAATTTTGAGACACACAAACTTTACCAAATAAGGTATGATACATTTAAATAGGGACATCCCAATATGGTAAGAGCATCTCCAATGGTAGAATGTGCACGGTGCACATGTGGCATGAGACAACCACATAAATATTAGCAAATAAATTATTTCTCTCCTTATTTGAATGACTTTATACAATTTTGGTATGTTTTGTCCTGCAATGTCAACTGCAATGTCAACATTTAGACGTTCTCCTTGACATTGTGGAGAAAAACTTACCAAAACTGTATAAAATCATTCAAATAAGGAGAGAAAGAATTAATTTATTAATATTTACGTGGCTATCTCCCATGCCACATGTGCACTGTGCACCGTGCACATTAGTAAAACGGGTCATTTAAAAGGGGACGGAGGGAGTAGTTTTTGTTTGGAAAAATAAATGAACTTGTACAATTATAAAAGAAACTATTGCATAAATTTCAACTATAAAAATCTCCTACTCTTCGGACCTGCTTCCGGCGTTGGTTGTTATTTTCTCCATAAAGAGATAAAGTGGTGGTGGGGTGGTGTTATGTTTGGTTCTTGAATTCGTTAGCGGGCTTTCAACAATGGTAAGAACATACAAGCGTCTCAAGAGATTGAGCGCTCAACCTTATTCTGTAATGTGACTAAAATAAAAACGTAATAAGGATGTTTTTTTGGATTGAAATTTGCTAGTTTGGTCTAGTCTGTTTAAATTTGATTTGTTTAAGTTTGGTCTGATCTGGTTTGGTCTAAAATGGTATGGTTTGATAAATGTCTGGTTTCTATATATTTTATAATTGTCCAAGTTTGGTCTGATTTGTTTAAATCTGACTGGTCTGTTTAAGTCTGATCTGGAACTGAAAACAGTCCAAATGAAAACATCCTAAATATCATGATGTAAATAATATTAAGATGTAACAAATATTAAGATGTGAGTAATATGAAAATGTGGCTAATATTAAAGTGTAACTAATATGATAATGTAACTAATATGTAGTATTAAAATGTACTCCCTCCTCCCTCCGACCCTAGTTCCCACTTTCCTTTTTAGGTTGTCCCAAAAAATTGTTCTCATTTCCCTTTTTGGAAAGTTTTGCGTTTCTACCATTCTTTTATATTTTTCTTACTTAATCACAACAATACATTTCCATTTTATTCGCAATTTCTTAAACTCCGATCCAAGTCAAATCGGAAACTATTTTGCGGGATGGAGAGAGTAACTAATATGATAATGTGGCTAACCGGGGGACTGGGTACCCCTGTTACCCAGCCTTGACCCGGGATCGGGAAAACGGGCCTGGTCCGATAAGAAAAAATACTGGACACGGTTCCGCATTGGGCTGGACCGCCAGACCGGGTCCATGTCTAGTGTGAGCCCTTCTCTATAGGGGTGAACTCGTCTGGTTTGGTAGCATCATGGTATTGTCATACTCTCGTGAAAGTGAACACATTTTCACATTTCATGTGCATTTAGCTATTGGTTGCATTATGGTATTGTCACACTTTGCTGAAAGTGAACACAGTTTCACATTTCAGGTGCATTTAGTTTCATATTTCTATGTTAGAGAAATAGATCAAGTTAAGAGTTTAAAAATAGCTCTAAATAAAAATGAGCTGCTGAGCAAATGAATCAACACACACCCCCGGCCCCTCCCCCCTGCTTCTCAACTTTGTACGCTCCACCTATTAGACCATTAAATGTTTGGTGTACACAAACAAAATGTATACACCTTTTGTATACACATAACTTTTCTGCGAAGGGCAGACAAGTATACACAAAAGTGTACACATTTTGTGTACACCTAGCAAAACTGGTGTACACAAACAAAATGTATACACCTTTTGTGTACACATAACTTTTCTGCGAAGGGCAGACAAATATACACAAAAGTGTACACATTTTGTGTACACCTAGCAAAACTCCCCACATGAATCTTCTTCCGATGCACCTACTTACAGTTCCTCTCAAAATGACAAGTCAATCAACCTAGAACCAAGGTATTATAATTATAGGTAAGAAGGATACAATGAAATCCATACAAAACTCCAAAGGGAAAATAAACTATTTATGTCATAGCTCACAAAAAAGTTCTAAAAGCTTTAGTTTTTTCTCAAATACGATACATATCTCCAATCAGGGGAAAGAGCTAGGGGATTAGTGAGTGATAAAAATACATTTGAAAATTATAATACTAACTTAATTGATAATGTTATGAACGCCCTTATTTATTCACATGTTGAATATAAACGCTATAACCACTATTAAAAAACATGGAATTAGCAGGGTTTAGGTAGGGATTTGAAAAAAAAATATTATGAAGTTTTTGGCAGGGAACTGCCAAATCCGTGACAAAAACATTTTGGCATGAGCTATTTGTCATGAAATCATATATTAAGTCCACATTTTTTAGATGACTAGCTCTGCACTTTGTGGCATTTGTTTAGAAGTAATTTATTGTTTTATTATATTATTTATTCTATTTCTATTTTGATAGTTCTTACCTTACATTTTCATCTTCTCTTTTAGCCTTTTCTATCTTCTCTTTTGTTATTTTTCGTCAATCATATAAACCTTTTCCATAGTAATTTCATACCCCTACTATTTTCTTTTCTTTTTTATCTTGGTGAATAGTTTGTTGGGACAAATAACATAATAAGGTAGGAAGGAGTATTCCACAAATCTGGCACTTGGGGAGTTAGGGTCTCTTTGGTTAGAAAAGTTACTAAGGAGCTAGAAGAACAAATTTAGGGTTAAATTACATTTTTAGTCTCATTAATATTGCATATTGAAATGTAGTTTTTAAATTTTTGTCCCTTTGTTGTGAAACAAGCTGCAAATCTATTTTTTGACATTATTTACTTTAATAATATAGCAAACTACGTTAAAGTATACGGAGTATTATAATTGTGTCCCTTAGTTTTGCAATATATTGCAAATGTCGTCTATCAATAGACTATAATCAATAGACTATAGTCATAACTCATAACTATATATAGTCAATTGAGTGATTAACAACAAAATTTGGTTTGATACGTTATTTATGACAAATGTATTATTACCACTCGTTAGTCGTTACACATATTTTTGAGCAAGAAAAACTCAACTATTATTAGTGAAAACATGGATGTGGATTAAAGCATCAAAGATACAAGGATGATTCAACAACTAAACTTCAACGATTAAGTAATTAACCATCAAACTTGACAATCAGATAAAGAAACATTACTCTCGCAAGTGTGTGAACAGCTGAATTCACTGATTATCTAAAAAAATAGAAAGAAATGCTACAAAATTTAGCAGCTATTATGTATGTGTGAGAGAGACATCATCAATAATCATCCCGAATTGAGAAATTCCTAGTCTTAATTTAATAGCTAATATACCCAGTAAGACACTGGATTCGTCATAAATATTACCCATGTCCATTAATAGGCACACCCCATTCTCCCGTAAGTAACAACACCCCGGCCACTGGCCAGACGAGTGGGAGTACTCCAACCATTTTACACTCAATCCTTCCCTTGAGTTCAAGTCATGGATGAGGTGATTTTGTGAGGTTAAATGACAATCCTCTTTCTCATTGTTAGTATCTTGGCGGAAGTGTAATAGTGTTTGAATCAATTAAGTGTGGTTTTTTTTAAAGTGTGGTTCTTTTTTTTGAAGGAAAAAGTGTGGTTCTTTTTGTATGGTAGAGTTAATATTTGTATGGGGTAATTTATAGATAACGGTGAAGCAAAGAGATTTTTTCGAACGATTGTAGCTAGTCTGGGATGTGTTCTTAGACTTTTTACCGTCCGCAAGGCCATTTTGTGACATGTTCAAGAGGTTATCTGAAACAGGGCTCAATCAAATTGGGGCACCAACTTTTTTTAATATTAGTAGTATAGTATAATTATATTACGGAGTATATAATATAAATACGTAGTTATTTTAAATCATGTGCTTTTCTATATGAACACTTGGACACAATTAATTTTGTTAAACTATGTGAGTGTGTTATTAATATGGGATTTTAATTTTATTCATATATGGGGTCTCAATATTGCATTTGGAATCGGTACCTTCAAATTCATTAGACGGTTCTAGCAGTTCATATATCCTACATTCGGGTGTACATAAATCCAGCCCAACTAAAGAAGACAACTCATTATTTAATACAACCCATAACAAAAGGTCCAATGTTTGAGGTGGAAAACATGCGAAAGGGCCAATTTTTTAACGGTGACATTTTTGTAATTTAAGTGAAAAATAACAGTTTCCGCTAAATGAGCATTAGTGTACCTTTAGTAAGCATCTGACATACTCTATTGAGTATTAGGAACCCTAACAATGAGTATCACGACCTCTGCTTCATATCTTCTAATCGACTCTCTTTTTCTTATTTTTTCTTTTATAAAAACTTGTTAATGATATCTATAATTCACTTCCATGAATTTCAATATACTTTTGAAATATGCATTGATATAACATTTTAAAAGTGAGCATAGAATTAGTATCAAATGAGTATATGTAACTTACAAAATGCTCATTGGTATGAAAATCGTAAGTTTGTTAATTAATTGAGCATCACGATATTTTCATTGACCAAACCCTCCTCTATCGAGATGAAAATCACGATTTCTGTTAAGTGAGCATTAATGAACTTTTAATGAGCATCAGATCTATTCTGTTGAGTATTAGGAGTCTGATATTAAGCATCATGAATTCTGCTTCATAACTTCTGATTCACTTTCTTTTTCTAATTTTTTCTTTTATAAAAATTTCATACAAAATATCTATAACCAACTCCTATGGATTCCAATATACGAATTTGATGGTACCATGGACTCGGACCATGGCCCAATTACGTAATTCAGCCCATAACGGGATTAGCCTAATTAACAGGATTAGCCCATAACGGGATTAGTCTAATTAACAGGTTTAGCCTAATTAACAGGATCAGCCCATCGACGGGATTAATGTCGAATATACCGCCAGGCCCAAACAGGATCAGGCCCACGATAGGAACCCACAGCCAAGACGGGCTGCACATCAGACCTCGAGCCTGGGCGGAATTCTAGTGAGGCCGGAATATTCCTCGGGTTATGTGGCAAGCAGTTATTCGGCACAATTATTTGGCAACAGGCAGGACTCGTCCGGAGTTTGGGAACAAAAAGGAGTCAATTAATGCTTGATATTCAAGGCATGAGAGGAGTTCTATTTCGAGCAAAAATATAATTAATTAATTAGCATTTATTGTATTAGATTCCTCCTAAAATAATAACTCCTGAATTCTATAAATACTTCTTGTAAACACCCTACCAAGGGACCGGAACTTTGGTCGGACACACGACTTGTCTTCGGAATAAGAGCATACTGCCTTACGTTGCCACATTCTTTCATACTTTTCATACGTTTCTCACACCTTTTGGTAGATTTAGCTCTCGTAGTTGGATTACACTCCATCAGAATCTAATTTAATATTAAACTTTTGAAATATGCATCAAGACATTTTCATTGAGGATCAAGACATTTTTATTGCGCATCAAGTCTCCTCTATTGAACATTGGAACACTACAATTGAGCATGAAAATTTCAAAACCTATTGAGCATCACAACGTCTTCATTGAATAGTCAGTCGTAATAGTGCTTTTCTTAAAATGTTATTTCGATGTACATTCCGTGTAAATATTATACTCATTTGGGTATAACATAAAACTCATTTTTTTGTATTCATCATTTTATAATATTATACCAATGTTCATTTCTTTGAAAGTTATGGTCACATTTGCATAACATACATGTAACATATTCATTACAAATTACTTAGAATAAATCTTTCTTAACAATAAAGCTCAACCAAATTTTACACAATGCACATTATAAAATTGATGAGTGCTCATTTTAAATGTAATGATAGAAAAGTATAGCATTCGTATTCAAAATATCACATAAGAATCATTAATAGTTGAATCCAATATATAAAACTAAACATAATACCTAATAGCAAATTGTTTAAAGATAAACCTTAGAAAATAACAAACGAAACCAAGAATTCCTTAATTAAATTAGCATAAAAGCTATTTAATTCAATGCAAAAAAAAAAAGAACTATAATGCAAACTAAATTATACATAGTAAATGTTATATTCAAGTGCAACAAAGGTTATTTAAAATTTGCTTAAGAAATGAACAAAACTTCACTTCAGAAATTTTACGAGCAGTTGGTGGGCATTACTATTTAAAAGATAATTTTAATGAAACTCTTGGATCATTACTAGTTAAGTAGAGTAATGAGGATGTTTCAATCACATTACCATTACCTTCAATGTCTTCAGAATTTAAATTGAATCAATTTTGGGATGAATTTTATAATTATTGAAATAAAGAAAAAAGGAAGAGTGCAATCTAGGTGTGCCGGGAACAACATCAAGAGAGAGCAAGGTGCAAGGACCCAAATAGATTCATAATAACTAGTTTGAAAGTTAGACAAGAAGGGGAAGATTGGTTTTGGGCAGACTTTAGATATGAAGAACTCCCAAACTTTTGCTTTATCTATGGAGTTTTATGACATATTGATCGCTTCTGCCCCTCTATTATTCACCCTGGACTTCGGTTAGAGAAAACCCCTATGGGTCCTAGTTACGCGCAGACGTGAGAAGAGGAGGAGTGCATCCCGAAAATAGGTGGTTGATAAGTTGATTACTAGTGGGAGCCGAGCAAGTCAAACGATAGAGGAGGATGTGACTCAACACAACCAAAGGGCAGCAATGGAAGAGGACACGGATGACTACATTGTTGAAGGTTTAGTCTCTAAAGATGAATACTAATGAAGAAATGGGTTAATCAAGGAAGCATCAAGTACCTGATAGAGAGCAGAGAGTCCAGGGGGCTGCGTGGAAGAGGAGGGTCCGAGACCCAAGGGGCTGTCGGTTTACTGCAGGCGGGAGCGAGCTTGAGCCACCTTTGAGGGCTGGTTGCAGGCTGCTTAATTAATACTTATTATTTTTAATTTTCCTGATTTGTTGTTGGAAATTTATTTGGTATTTCAAATAAACAAATTATTTTCTAATAAATGTTTTGACTCTAATATAACCGAAAGACTACTTACTCATTTGTTTAATGCATGGAGCTAAAGTAACGGATGAATTCTTCCTGCTTGGCACGTTACTTGGCTCTCCATTATTTTCTCCCTTTTAATAGGATCACCAACAAACTTCATTTTCCTATTTAAATGCCAAGCTATTATCTTAACTCCTAGTAGTGATGCACGAACATTTGCAATTGATGCACTCTAAAAAACAAACTTCTATTTTTGTTTTCTCTTAGAAAACCATCTATTGGAATATTTTCTGTTTATATATGTCTCTTACGCCACTACGGAATGAGGCACACTGCCATATTAACTATCTTCCTCCAAAAACTGCTGGGTTACATAAATTTAAATTCTATCCTCGTAGTTTTGTGTCCGGCAAACTTGCCGAAGAGCTCGTTATATCTTGGGGGAAGATTTCCGGCCACCGGAAATACTTTCTTTAGGACAGCGTCTAACGCATCTCGAGCTGTTTTATTTTTCTAACATTGTTTTGCAGGTTCCGACGAAGAATATCTCCAACAATCTAAAGAAAGTATCACTATATCGTCGGAAACTGCCGCTCGCCCCAAATTGCCGGAAAAGTCAATTTCCGTCTCGCCGAGCGAGTGAATTGAAGCAATGATTTTTTCCACAAGTGAGCTTTGCAACGATGGACTATGTTCACGTGTTTCATGCCAAATTTGGCATCTCTATTAATTACCTTAGTTGCAATTTTTTTCCTTAATAAATCTGCTTGTGTGTTTATTGCAATTCATGGTGTTTTTTTTCCTCTTGTAAACCTAATTATTATAAATGTCGTTTTAGTGATAAAAAGACAATTATGAAAAACAACATTCCACTGAGATCAAGGTTAAACTTGATTAAAAGTGATGATATGGTCATTGAGGTTGTTTTCAAAGTTGTAAAAATTAATGATGTGAATGAATGAATGAGTGGTAGACCTGGCTACCAAGCACATTTGTAATAACAAAAGTGCTTTAACCTCCTATACTACTATTATAGGAGATGACGAATACCTTGTGTACCTAGCGGACTCAAAAACCGCTAAGGTGCATGGTAAAATAAATGTTATTCTTAAACTCACATCGGAGTAAACTTTATCACTAAATAATGTACGTGCTCTTTGGACCCCAGATTCGGACTGATTAATTTAGTTTCCGTTTCTCTCTTGAGAAAAGTTGGGGTTAAAATATGATTGTTTTGTGGACAAAGGCTATTGAAAGAATGGTTGTTATGTGCTTGGTTTTTCGTTATTATTGCATGATAATGATTCCTGTTATATATTTGTTTGATTCATATGGTTTTCTGGCATTCGTTGAAATGTTTAAATTACCCTATTGTCAATTGCTACTAGCTATTTGAACTCATCATTTAATCATGTAGTGATAAAATTGGATTCGGCATGCGTGCATGTTACGTTATTATCTGCTTATAGTTCATGCCTTGTAAAGTGCTATGTTGTTTAATTTATGCATGCAATATAATGATGATTATTTTGCTACGGTTATATCTGCTCTACTTTATTGCCTTTTGTTAGCAGCGAGTATTCAATTTATGGATAATCTTACATTTGACAATTCCTATGATATGTACCAATACTTGTATGCATGCATGGGCAGTGGCGGAGCTAGAGATTTTTCGAAGAGGGGGCATATTGAAGATTAAAAGTTTGTGTATTTACTCAAAATATAATAAAAACAATAAAAGCGTAATACATTAAAACAAATTAGTTCATTACATGTATACTGCTTGACTCATATCTATATTCACGGTACATCAATTATACGAGTTTTAATTTGTTCACAATGCTGTAAAATAACTTTATGTTGGAAAAACACGTCCCCAATCTTTTCCAGGATCACGAGCTCATTAACTCTTGTACCTCACAAACCTTTTATTACTTTTTTGTATCACCCTCACTCACTTTTTATATATGATACTACTTCATTCTACCTAACTTAATTACATACACTTCATCAAGCGATATCTTAGCCTTCTTCTCTCACAATAAGACTCTCACCCTCCTCTTTCTAGGAGACTCACTTTCACTACTCACTCAAGAGCTCTCCTTAAAGTTCTCATATAAATAGGAAGCTTCTCTATACTTATCTCATCAAAGTTTCTCTAGAATTTTTATACACCATTACACATCTAGATTTTCCCAAAAAGTATCCAGAAGCTTCTCTTATCTTCTGAAAGGATTTAGAAAACCCCACAATTCTTCAAAATGTTCTAGACACGTCCACACACTTCCACACGATTTTAGTGAGTTCCACACTTCTCTAGAAACTCCACAATATTATTCTAGAACATTAAATACGTATTTAATGTTCTAGAATAATATTTTTCTACACACATATATAGAATCTTGGACATCTCTAAAATTTAATAAATTTCTCATGAATTTCTCCACTAAGGAGGAAATCTAACAAAGACTCGAGAATGTTTTGATCTCTTTGTTACAGGAAATGTGACAACACATTCGTCAAACTCAACACTTTCTTGCTCACCACAATCACGAAAAGCCAACTCATGTGTCATTAAATGTCTAAAACAATCCATACTTGCATTCAAATGACTATGGTATGCTGTTGCCAATATTTCTTTTCCTAGAGACACATACATTTTCTCAAAGACTTTGCCTTTTATTTTAATACTTAATCTAAAATTATCCTTAATTGATATTTATTTTTGAAAAAAGGAGGGGCATTAAATATATTATAAGTAGTAGTACTAAAAAAAATTGCCCGAAGCGGGGGCGCTTGCCCCCTCATGCCCCTCCCCAGCTCCTCCACTGTGCATGGGTTATTGTAAATCTGAACTGTGTATTAAACCTTTTCGCATGCATAGCACGAAGTGTCTAGCTAATTTGGACAAATTGATCATTGTAAGATTCGAAGTGTTGCTACTATATATATTAGATTTTGTGTAATATGTGAGCAATTTCCTGAGCTTGTTCCTCAGCTTGTTTATAATCCGTATTTACGTGTGCATACATATTTACTGGGAGTCTGGGATATTATTTAAGTGCTGGGTGAATTATATGAACTCACATGACCGTTCTCCCGTTTGGAAAATCATGAAATGATTGGAATGATTAATTAGTTGATTGTCTTACCGTTGTTTAGTAATGGTCTTTGCAAATAAATGTATATATTTAAAATGTGGGGGTTATTTTTAACTCATTCTAACGTAAAAGAGATATCATTAATTATGGCATAAATTTGATTCGGATTCGGATTATCCGTTGTAATAAATTGATACAACGATGATATGTTTATTGAGAAATAGTCATTGTGCTAGAGCAGTACAATGATTTTATATATTTTATTAAGAGTTATCCGTTGTATTATCGGGATACAACAATGCCATTTGGGTTGATTCACATGAGGTAAAACACAATAGTGGATATCCATTCACACTTAAATGTGGTGCAATGATGTTTCATAAATAAAACTGTCTCATGATTTTGAAGAATGGAATTATCTCCATTAATTATGTGAAACCCGGCTTAATGTCGGAAGATAGAGCAAATTGTGGAAACACAAAAAGTGTATTTGATGAGCTAAGCCATTGCATGTATTATAGTGATACAATGATGATATAATTTGTAGATGATATTGTTGTAAAGACGTCTACAACAATACCATATGAAATATATGAAATATAAAGTTGTCATATAATTATGAAAAGTGGAGTAAATAATCTCCTTTGGTCGAAATCCTAGGATATTATAATTTTTCACCGAGGGAAATGGACTGTCACTTGATAACAAATAGAGATGGTAACCCAACCTGTGTGATTGGAGATCCCATGAAGCAGGTTCATATGGATAATAACAAGTCTTCTATTTGTTCCTGCTAGCCTATTATGTCCATTTCTAGGGTGAGGCTAGACTGCATTCGCTGTGAGACTGAACTAAAACTCTTAATGATTTTCATAGCCTTATGGATGGTGTGTTAAGTGCAGAACACACTTGATGAGGTCACCTATATGAGTGTGAGGTGGGGCCGCCTCCATGAAGCATGACAACGCTTCTAGAGCACTCAAGAATACCAAGCACGCGCACGGCCTAAAGGCGCAACACGGCGTTAACGCGAGGAATTGTGGGGGGTGAGACATGACCATTAAGACCCTGACTTACCATAGTAGCTTACTGGTTCATAGAAACTATATGTTTCACCAGAAGCTCGGTTTGTAAAGACTTAATCGTCTCGGTTTGGTTCATAGTCTTCGGACACCAGACTTAAAGTCTCATTCCCGTTAATCCAACAGATTTTCAAAATTATTTTTAACCTCAAATGTTTATTTGAAATATGTGGGGGATTGTTGGAAATTTATTTGGTATTTCAAATAAACAAATTATTTTCTAATAAATGTTTTGACTCTAATATAACCGAAAGACTACTTACTCATTTGTTTAATGCATGGAGCTAAAGTAACGGATGAATTCTTCATTACTTGGCTCTCCATTATTTTCTCCCTTTTAATAGGATCACCAACAAACTTCATTTTCCTATTTAAATGCCAAGCTATTATCTTAACTCCTAGTAGTGATGCACGAACATTTGCAATTGATGCACTCTAAAAAACAAACTTCTATTTTTTGTTTTCTCTTAGAAAACCATCTATTGGAATATTTTCTGTTTATATATGTCTCTTACGCCACTACGGAATGAGGCACACTGTCATATTAACTATCTTCCTCCAAAAACTGCTGGGTTACATAAATTAAATTTTATCCTCGTAGTTTTGTGTCCGGCAAACTTGCCGAAGAGCTCGTTATATCTTGGGAGAAGATTTCCGGCCACCGGAAATACTTTCTTTAGGACAGCATCTAACGCGTCTCGAGCTGTTTTATTTTTCTAACATTGTTTCGCAGGTTCTGACGAAGAATATCTCCAACATTTGTTTCCTATTTAGAGTTAATTAGGATTTCTATTATTTGTTTCCTATTAGAAGTTGATTAAGATTTCTATTATTTGTTTCCTATTTGAAGTTGATTAGAATCTCTATTATTTTGTTTCCTAGTTGGAGTTGATTAAGATTTCTATGATTTTGTTTCCTAGTTTGAGAATTAGTAGACGAGTATTTAAACCCCTTGTTAGGATTCATTCTTGCTCATTTTGGAATAAAATGGGAGTTTAGCCTTTTGGCTCTGGGCAACGGTATTTTTATTGTTGATTATCTGGGTAACGGTTCACCCCGTTAATTTTATTTTTCCGTTACACAACAATTGGTCCGACCCGCCAGATCCCGTCCCGCTGGAATGACAAGATCAATCACTGAACATTTGTTGAAGATGGAGGCCGAACAGGTTTTGCTGAACCAGAAACTGGACGCGCGAGGAGCAATGCTGGACGCGCGAGGAGTTCAACTGGCAGCGTTCACAGCTTCCTTGGCTGCGCTCACTGCGCTCATGAAGACTTATATACGTCATCAGATTCTGCGTCAGCATCTGCGTGCGAACTTGAGGAGATTGCTGAGCTGGAGAAAGATGCAGCATTAGGAAGTTGTGGGTCGGGAAGGCTTGCTTCATGCTTTCTTGATTCCATGGCAACCCTGATTCGCCAGCATGGGGTTATGGACTGAGGTACAAGTATGGACTACAGAAGCAACGTATTACAGAAGCTGGACAAGAGGTAGTTACTGAAGATTGGCTTGAGAAATTTAGTCCCTGGGATAACGCAAGGTATGACATTGTGTTTCCTGTCATATTTTTTTCTAATGATCATGTTGACCTCAATGGATCCCGGAAAGGGATTGGTTGGGAGGTCATACATGCGGTTGCGTATGATGTTTCGATTCTTGGCTCTAAAACAATGAACACAAAGAGTCTTAGACTTTGGCAGGCCAAAGCTAGTGCAGAGGACATAAACTTATTTCAAGTTAGCGGTGGTCAATATGAATCTGCTACACAATTTCACTCTAGTGCTCACCATATTTGTGTTGTCTTTTATCCTGGCGATGCAATTGAAAGTGGAAAACTTTTAAGACTTAAACAACAATATTCGCTAAGTGGTGTGTCACTTCAGTATACCACATACAAATTTAAGGAGAGGAATGATGGGAAGGTAGGCTTGATTGGTCTTCATTCCCCTCAAAAGTTGTTCTGTTAGAGGCCAGTGGGAATAACAATATGAAATTTGCACTGAATGGGTGCCTAATCACAGGAACACTGGACGGGGCTAATATGGAAATCAGAGAGGAAATTGGGGAAGATAATTTTTTCCTTTTTGGTGTAAGAGCTGAAGAAGTGCCTCTTTTGCGCAAAGAAAGAGAAACAATCAATTTAAATCAGATCCTAGGATTTAAGAGATCTTTGTGAGGCGGTTTTCATATTGCAACCTTGAGGACAAGGTTATTTTGAAGGAGGATGGTTTGATAGAGAGCACAGTGAGCACGTGGTTGTGTAGAAGAGGTGGGTCTGAGACCCAAGGGGCTGTCGGTTAATTGCAGGCGGGAACAGGCTTGAGCTCACCTTCATGGGTTGGTTGCGGGCTTCTTAATTAATATTTATTGTTTTTAATTTTCCCGATTTGTTTCCTATTTGGAGTTAATTAGGATTTCTATTATTTGTTTCCTATTAGGAGTTAATTAGGATTTCTATTTTTTGTTTCCTATTTGAAGTTGATTAGAATCTCTATTATTCTGTTTCCTAGTTGGAGTTGATTAGGATTTCTATGATTTTGTTTCCAAGTTTGAGAATTAGTAGACGGGTATTTAAACCCCTTGTTAGGATTCATTCTTGCTCATTTTGAAATAAAATAGGAGTTTAGCCTTTTGGTTCTGGGCAACGATGTTTTTATCGTTGATTATCTGGGCAACGGTTCACCCCGTTGATTTTATTTTTCCGTTACACAACAGTACCAGAGATATATATTGCAGAGTGGAATCAAGCTAGCATGGAGGTGGATAGAGTGTAGATCCAAAGAATGGAAAGGAGACCGTGCTTCTGGGAAAGCACTCTTGTTTGAGCAGATGGATGCAGTGGGGATAGTAGAAGGAGTTGCCGATAAGATTAATTTGCAAGGAGGTTGAGGTTTGTCCTTATGTGGTGGCTGGTCAAACCACGTATCCTTGTCCCATAGCTGGTGAAACCGGTCCTTTTCTTTCGGCTGTTTTTGAGTTTTAGTTAGAACATTTTTTTATGTTTAAATCCTTTTTTGAATAGCAAGTGCACCAATGCTGTTAGTTTAGTCTACATCCCTGCGGGGTTAGCGATCTGGATCGCTTTTGAGCGATATTCTAGTTCTATGTCTCACCCTAGTGTAAACGCTGAGTTGATTGTTATGTTTCTTGATACCTTTATTATTAATAAATAAGTTCATTGATTTGAAAAAAAGTAAAGTTCTAAAGAATTACAAAAATAGTGTAAGTAGGTGTACAACTTTTCTGACTTTTTGAGACGAAGGTGTAGTTCGACACACAAAGTACCAAAAAAATTAAAATACCATGGGTTATTGACATGCATGTGTAGATTCCCTGCTGACAATTCCAAAAGATGTAGATTTTGGTCTGCAGACCATTTTAAAATATGAACATATTTGGCGAATATGTTCAACAAGTTTTATTAAAAAAAGAAATCAAGGAACGTATTTAATATGTTCCTGTATTTACATTTTTAAACAGTACAATGCTTTATTTATGTCATCCAACATTTCAAAAACAATTATACAGTACTATCTAATGAAATGAAAATTTATATATTCTGAATTGAAATATTTTTTGAAATGATCAGAAACAACTTGTTATGAAAAACTTAAAAAGTACAATTCTTTCATAATAAATTACTAAATACATTAAAATATTAAAAACTCATGAAATCATTGTTGTCCTCTTCTTCTACTTGGACACATATTCATCTCATTTTGAAACCTTGTTTCTTGACGACGCCCCACTCGAGAAGTCCGTGATAAATATTTCGGCGGTAAAAGATGAATCCTAATATCCGGCCACTCATTCATATTTGGTAAAGGCATAATTTCACCCGCATGTGCATTAATGTAAGAGCTCAGTTTATATACCTCTGGAATAAGTTGATCGACAGGGCGGTTGAGGAAGTGACACACAACATGCACGTGGCTGCATGATATGGCATCCAATCCATCCTCCAGCAACCGTAGTGGCAGAACCAGGGGTGGGCGAGCCGGTGCTGGCGCCACCCCTTCGCCGGAGTACTTAAGGTATATATATGTCATGTTTATTCCGGCGCCCCTGGAGCTTTCATGGTTTTATGCCGGCTGAACTAGTGTGCTTCAGCTGAAAGAAGACAATGACCTAGCGTCATTTTTCTTTTAAAATTTCATTTAGCCAAACGACGACATTTCCTTAGATACACAGAAAAAGAAAACAGTAAAATGAAACGACATGAAAGTATATAAAACGACATTCAAGTAATAAAACGTGGTAGAGTACATACGAAGTAATTCATACTCGTAATTGAATGAACAGAAAATGTCAATAATATACATTGACTAGATTCTCGAATTCGGATGAGAAGAAAAAAAGGCGTTAACGCTTTGAAATTCTGCCGACCGCCGATTGCCGGTCCTGTGCTCTCGCTCGATCTGGAAGCCTGAAGAGCTTGAGTGTTGCGCGCATGCCGCTGCGCATTCGGTGGAGATAAGTTTTGCTTTTATAATGTGTTATTATGCATTACTCCGTAAATAATTGGGCATTCAGTTGAACTGTTTCATTCTTATTTTATATATATACTCCCTCCGTCCCTGAATGTTGTTCCGATTGCGGATTACGAAGGTTGACCGACGATAAAGTTAAATGATCCCTGTGAAAACTCGGATTATTTTTAGTAAATAAAATTTACATATTCAGAAACTACATTAAACCCGCTACAAAGCCTGCGCAAAAAAAAATCAATTTTCATAAAGTTTTGATACAAAAAGTAAGAGTTTAAGAGTGATTTAAGTTGACTCTCGAAAAGCGAAATGGAAGTAAATTTAGGGACAGAGGGAGTATATAATACTACCTCCGTTCTTAAATAAGTGCAACATGTGAAATTTTACACCATTCACATGTTCTACTTTGATTACATTTTATTTATTGATGCATTAATATATATTTTTGAAATATATATTATTAAATTTGTCTCATTTTAAATTTTCAAAAACTGATTTTTTTAAATTTTTACTGAAAGAGAATTATATATATTTGTTGAGTTTAATCCAACACGATATAGTAAATATATGTATGAACACTCAGTTTTTACGTGGAAACCCGAAAGGGAGAAAACCACGGGACTTTTTAGGCTAATGTCCAAGCCCTCTCATTCTCATTAATCTCTCCTCACCATTACATAGTACAAGTATTGAAGCTCCCATTAATGGAGTTCTAAGCTATTCTAGAGAGAAAGAGGAAGAAGAAAGGGATCCTTTACATGGAGGCTAAGCTCCCTATTTATAGACAAAAGGGAAAGGGTACTCTCCACCCTAATGGGCCAAACGGGCCAATATCGGGCCTAATGGGCCGAAATGGACCTAGCTGCTCGGGCTCCGTACTGGATAATGTCTTGGGCTCCTGAACAGTAATAGGCCGGGATTATATATCCCAACACAAGTCCCCCAGTTTCTTGAGTAGTGAGCGTGCGAATCTGCTCGAGAAAATATACTCTTGCCTGCGCTCTTCCTCTGTCTTGCTGGAAACTGTGTCTTCGAATAATCATAATATACGAGTGGGTGTCTGCACTCCTGAACGTAATCTGCCGGTGAGGCACCCCCCTTCCCGACGGGGTCGGGCGAAGGGTGCTCCTCCACGGGCACACTCCCCCTGAATGCATCAGGCGGGAGTAAAGGACTCTGACTCGAGCTTTCCAATCGGAGAAGCTTAGAGGTCCATGCATCTATAAACCGACGTCGCGGTACTGTCAAAACATGATGCACGTGTGTATGTATGAATGTATGAGGTATGATGCATGAATGCATGAGTGCATTCATGCATTATAATCTCGAGGGTCACCT
The DNA here is from genome assembly GCA_945859915.1 of Cuscuta epithymum. Classification (NCBI taxonomy): domain Eukaryota; kingdom Viridiplantae; phylum Streptophyta; class Magnoliopsida; order Solanales; family Convolvulaceae; genus Cuscuta; species Cuscuta epithymum. The sequence goes on from CAMAPF010000974.1 coordinate 1,155,498, forward strand.
CTTTCACGCATTTCCCGAGCAACCTCCCTCAAACATTGAGTCTGCAATATAAATTTATATAATTAATACTGTGAATTATTACATTATTTGAGAATACTAAACACTCTTAAATAATAACCGTGACAGCTATATGTGGATGAACACGATGATCAACACGATGTTCTCCTGGTCTCATCACCAATACAGAACGTTTTTGGGGCCCGGGGTGGGGGTGTTCTCTTTGTGCAGCCATGAAAACCTAATAATATATTAAATTTATTTCTTATCAACACTTAAATGTGTAATATGAATTATAAATGTAATGAAACAACACTACTATAATACAATTTCTAATACTCCGTACCAAATTACAAATTTAATTAAACAACAATATTTATAATACAAATTATAAATCTAACTAAACAACACTACTTAGAATACAATTTGTAATACAAAAAATACACCTAATTAAACAACAACATATTTCGTTAACTATAGAGTAATACTATAGACTAATATTTCGTTAATTAATACATATTATAGACTAATTTCTACACTGAAATAGGAAAGATTTCTACAAATGAATGGTGAAAAAATTATCCAAAAAAGGTTAACATGCACATTAGTAAATTTATACATACATATTTAGTAAATTAACACTACTCTTTCATATATGGTAAATCAACTAACATTTTGTAGGCTAAAGGGTCAAATAGGCCCCTGATCTGGCCTAAAGTGTTCAATTAGCCCCTTATGTAAGAGATTATGCTCGGCCGTCGCCAATAAGGGCGGTTCCCGGTAAAAAATTTTGATGAATTTTTTTGAGAATCTTCTTCATTAAGTCTAGTTTACTCATACCAAATTTCAGCTAAAAATTCAACTGGGAAGGCAGTCAAATAATTTTTTGAAGATAACTGCGAAGTTAAACAACGCAGTACATTTCGGAAAATCATTTGACTGCCTTCCTGACTGAATTTTTAACTGAAATTTGGTATGGGTAAACTAGACTTAATGAAGAAGATGCTCAAAAAATTTCATCAAATTTTTTTACCGGGAACCACCCCAATTAGCGACGGCGGGACATAACATCCTATATAAGGGGCTAATTGAACACTTTAAGTCAGTTCAAGGGCCTATTTGACCCTTTAGCCTATTTTGTATGTTTCCTATTTCACTTTTTTGTGTAGGTTCCTAATTCACAATTAAAAATTAACACTATTATAGACTAATTTCATTCTTAAGTAACACAAATTAAATTATTTATTAAATTAAACTAATTTTTTTTGTAGGCTACGTTCTACACCAAAATAGACAAGATTTCAACAAATGAATTTTGAAGAAATTATCAAGAAGCAAGGTTAAATAGACTAATATTTGGTAAGTTTCCTATTTCACCTTTTTAGAACCAAGATAAATAAGTACATTTGTACAAACGTATTTAGTAAATTAACACTAATCTTTCCTATTTGATAAATAGACTAATATTTTATAAGCTTCTCGTTTCACTTTTTTTATAGGTTCCTAATTCACAATTAAAAATCAACACTATTAGAAGCTGTTCCGTTCACCTGATCTGAATGTTTCTGATCTGAATTTTTTAAGTTCTGATCTGATCTGATCTGAATTTTTCTGATCTGATCTGATCTGATCTGAATCTTTCTGATCTGATCTGATCTGAATCTTTCTGATCTGATCTGAATCTTTCTGATCTGATCTGAATGTTGCTGAACTGATCTGAATGTTGCTGATCTGATCTGAATGTTTCTGATCTGATCTGAAAGTTTCTGATCTGATCTGAATTCTTCTGATCTGAATCTTTCTGATCTGATTTGAATATTTCTATAATTGTAATTATAATTATAATTATTAGATTTATAATTGTAATTAAAAATATAACTTAAATAAAATTACAATTATAATCATAATTATAAAAAAATAATAATTAAAATTAAATTTAAAATTATAATAATTATACTAATTACACTAATTATAAGTACAGATACAATTATATTATATTATATTATATTATATTATATTATATTATATTATATTATATTATATTATATTATATTATATTATATTATATTATATTATATTATATTATATTATATTATATTATAATAATAATGTTATATTATTAACATTATTATTATTATATTATTAATAATATTATTATATTAATATATTAATATTATTAACAATAATTATAATATAATAATCATAATTAATATATTAATAAAAGTGATAAATCATGTTTGAATTTTTTGATCTGATCTGATCTGATCTGAATGTTTCTGATCTGGTCTGATCTGGTCTGAATCTTTCTGATCTGATCTGAATGTTGCTGATCTGATCTGAATCTTTCTGATCTGATCTGAATGTTTCTGATCTGATCTGATCTGATCTGAATCTTTCTGATCTGATCTGATCTGATCTGAATCTTTCTGATCTGATCTGATCTGAATAAAATAAGATTAAGGAATAAGTAATAAGATTAAGACGAACGGAACAGCTTCTTATACACTAATTTCATTCCTAAGTAACATAATTAAATTATTAACTAAATTAAACTAAAAAAGATTAAGGAAAAACTTACTTGGGTTAAGATGAAGGAGATGACCGAAATTTGGAGGAGAGAAATTGGAACGGTTAGATGTGTTGTGAAGTGAGATTTGTGGGGGATTTTATAGAGCCGATTTGCCAAATATGTTTCAGTATTTGGCGACCTGAGCCAACTTATTCTGACCAATAGGAGCACAGACATATTCACCAAATATGTTGAGAAATAAATTAATTTAATGCAAACAAATCTGCTCAAATCTGCTCAAGTAGAAGCCGATCCACAGCCTTAAGATGGCGATCCGCACCCAATACTTTCGGCCAATAGGAAGAATGACATATTTGCCAAATATGTTGGAAATATATTAATTTAATGCGTGTGGATTCACCAAATCTGCTTAAGTAAAAGTCGATCCACACCCTTCACTTGAAGATCCGAGATGGCGATCTGCGTGGAATACTCTTGACCAATAAGAAGATGGACATATTCACCTTTTCTTCCAGGTACATATTTTTTTCTTTTTGCAAATACCTAACATATTTGGCAAATACTCCGTATGTCCACCTTTTCAACTAATAATTCGATCAAACATGGTCTCTCATTTACTCAAAAACCATACATGACTCTTTAAAGAGTCCTGGCTCCTTAAAATCTCTGGACAAAGTACTGCTCCGTATTTTTGGTTTTAGTTTGACCTGGAATCACCTAGCCCGAAGCTGCCTTCATATTCAGCTTCTACCGACCAACCTCAAGCTTCTTCCAGTTGCTTAAGCCTCCTCCTCCTGCAGCTTAGCAGCAAGGAGCGCCCCAGCACTTCCGCCTGGTAACAGTTAATCTCCCACCTCCATAGCTTATTATTCCGGCTCTGCCACAGTTGCAAACATCATTACTTGTTAAACATTCAAGAAACAATTTTCAAAAAATAAAAAGACAAGAACTTTATTTGAGAAACAAATTAGGGATAAAAAATGCAATTTTCCCATAAATCTTGTACCTCATCTCCTCTCATTTTTTTGTGTTCATGAATGGTGGGTTTTGGAGAGTAGGGAAAAAAATGCCATCCCCGCATATGGAAATCAAAACCCTGTGTGACTGTGCCCTTATCACTCTCGTCCGCAAGGGAGCTCTTCTCTCCACATTTATATCATCAAGTAAGTTTTTTCTGCGCTACTAATTGATTCTTTTTTTTGTACTCAACCTTGATTCTAAGTTCTGCTTCATTTCTCTAGAATTTATTTTTGGCTAGACATGTAGTTAAGCATAAAGAATCTCATTTGTGATTGTATTAGTTTGGTCACAATTACAAAATAATCTATCTCATGTTTTGACTTTGCCCTACATCTCCAATACATTTTTTTGCTTTTGATGCTTCTTAAGGAGAACATTCGAAACCCAATATGAACCACTTTTAACAGATATGGTCATATGGATCACTTTTTTTTTGCTAAGCAAGAGTTGTTTTGTTTTTAGCTTCGAACAACCAAATCTGCTTTTGCCATTTTGTAACTAAGAATGGATGAAGTGCATATATTTGCTATTTCAGTTTATATTTTTCTAGGAGCTTATAGTACTTTACTTTTTGCATCCTCTCACCTCCAATATTGAAGCAAATAAAGGATCATGAAATACCCTCTCCTTTAACAGAAACCAAACAAGGTAGCAAAAATGCCTAACATCCCCCCCCCCCCCCCCCGTTCTGCTGTCCCATTGAACCAAACAGGCCTTAACCCTGTCATCACCAGTAGCACTATATAATACATGACCTAGAAGTTGGTGGCTTGGTGCAGGAAACATCAAAACCCCAAAATATTTCATAGTAGAATCTATTCAGTTAAAACCCAACCACAAGTCCATCACCAAGCCGAAATAGCACCCTTCCACATCGTACTACACCCATTCTTTCAGGAAATTTTTGCTAACAAAAACCCTAAAAAGTTTCAATGCAAGTGCTCTCTCATTCTGCATATATAAGTTCCCTTGAATCTAGAAAGGATTAATGTTAAGATTCCTGGTAAATCATATTTGTATCATTTTATTATAATTACTTCATGAATGCCTTGTCTTCGTTCTTACTGCATTTAACAGCTATACTCAACTGAACAGTATATGATGAAGGAAGAGATCTTTCCATTTGATGGATATGCACTCAGGACTTATATTATTGGTGGCTTGGAAGTTTGAGATGAGAATAGGACCTGCTGGGTAACAGGCATTACAGCAATGATGTGTCTCTGTAAAAGTAAAGGTGTTTATAGCTGTTCGAATCCTTTCATTTTTTGCTTCCCCTTTTCTGAAGAGGCTTTCTGTTGTTGGAATCATTTTCCCCTTCTATCAATGTATCCCCACAGAAAGCTTTATTCACTTCTAATTTGTTTTATTCTACGTATAAAACCTTCTGTTGTTAGCTGTTCGATGTAGTGAAATTTGACCTTCCTGAGTTCCTGGAAATACATACATATATATATATATATATATATATATATATATATATATATATATAGAGAGAGAGAGAGAGAGAGAGAAATGATCCTGTCCAGCACGTTTTTGTCCGAATGCCGTCCGAACATGGCCATTTGGGGCCCTTCCCGGTGAAATTTTTTGATGAAATGTTTTGAGCATGTTTCTCATCAAGTCTAGTTTGTCCATTCCAAATTTCAGCTCAAAACTCGACCGGGAAGGCATTCAAATCATTTTTTGAAGTTGACTGCGTCAAAATGTACACATAAAAACGCAGTCAACTTCAAAAAATTATTTGAATGCCTTCCCGATCGAATTTTGAGCTGAAATTTGGTATGGACAAACTAGACTTGATGAGGAATATGCTCAAAAAAATTCATCAAAAAATTCCACCGGAAAGGGCCCCAAACAGGGATGTTCGGACGGAGGGTCCTGTCCGAACGTTCGGACCTGAACTTTCGTTCCAAGAGGATTTGAATATATCGGCTTAAAGAGGATCCCAAGAGATTGTAGTGTTTCAGTTCCACAATTCCCAAATCTCAAGGCTTCTTCAGTAGGAACCAATATATCTGACCTTTTATCTACTCGTAGGGGTATAAGCAAGGCTGTCTAGTAGGGCATGTGAGAAGAACTACACCATTAGGACTCCTCATTATAAGACCTAAAGTTTTGAAAATATAGTATATATTGTAGATAAAAGCACTTTTTTAAGAAGGCCCATTTTAATGTTTTATTTTGAAAAAATATGAATATTATATGATAATACTTGAAACATATTCCTAGATGAAATTATGCATAGGTTTTACTCTAAAAGGCCAAATTTTTGTAGTTAGCACAAAACCTCCTAAAAGTTTAAGCCCAGTCTTACATATAAGCTTATGACCTTATAATGTGAGTGCCTCTGGTTTACGTCATTAATGTTCAGTATAAACTTCTTTGTTCTGGAATTGTTTGATTTCCTGGACTATAGTTCCTAGTGTCTTTACTCCAAAATTTAACATTAACTGCTCCCTATTCTTTACTCTGCTTGCAGGCTTACTGTCACTTTTTCACTCAAAACATGCTTTCAAATTTGCAAATGTTACAAGGCTCTTGTCTACAAGCACAGGCAATCCTGACCTGCAGGGGAGGAAATTAGATTTTTTAAGTAAATTCGAGGAGTTAGGGAAAGGAGCTGATACTGGGCAATGGAAGAACCAAGAATACCTAAGCAAATTGGAAAGTGTTAGTCAAGTAGTAAATAGCATTTGCAAGGTATTGGAGAGTGTTCCATTGGGACCCTCCTTGGAAAACGCTTTATCTGATAATGACGAAAAACATGATATTCAAGTTGTAATTGCAGTCTTACGGAAGCTAAATGATGCGAAAATCGCAATGGATTATTTCCGTTGGGTGGAGAAGAAAAATGACCAAACTCATTGCCCAGAAGCATACAATTCACTTCTCATGGTAATGGCAAGGAACAAAAATTTTGAGCATATAGAGCAGATTTTTCAAGAAATGAGTCTTGCTGGCTTTGGTCCCTCGAGTAGAACATGTATTGAAATGGTTACAGGATGTGTCAAGAGCAGAAGATTAAAAGAAGCATTTGATCTAATTCAAACTATGAGGAAATTTAAGTTTCGCCCAGCATTTTCAGCATATACAACATTAATAGGTTCATTGTCTGAAGCCCATGAACCCGATCTCATGCTGAACCTCTTTCATCAAATGCAGGAATTAGGGTACGAAGTAAATGTCCATTTGTTCACCACAGTGATTCGAGCATTCGCGAGAGAGGGCCGAGTTGATGCGGCTCTTTCCTTGCTGGATGAGATGAAAAGCAACTCTTACAGTGGAGACATTGTCCTCTACAATGTTTGCATCGATTGCTTTGGTAAGTCAGGTAAGGTCGATATGGCTTGGAAGTTCTTCAATGAATTGAAGGCCCTTGGTATTACACCTGACGAAGTGACCTACACTAGTCTGATTGGTGTTCTCTGTAAAGCTAACAGACTACCTGAAGCTGTTGAGCTATTTGAGCAGATGGAGCTCAATAGGGCAGTTCCTTGTGCATATGCATACAACACAATGATCATGGGTTATGGATCTGCTGGAAAGTTTGATGAAGCATACAATTTACTCGAGAGGCAAAAGGCAAAGGGTTCAATACCCAGTGTGATTGCGTATAATGGTCTCCTTACTTGCCTTGGGCGGAAGAGAAGGATAGATGAGGCTTTACAGATTTTTCACCAGATGAAAAAAGATGCAGCCCCAAATCTGTCAACGTACAATATTCTCATAGACATGCTATGCAAGGCAGGGAAGCTTGAGATTGCTTCACAAATTCGTGATGACATGCAAACGGCTGGATTGTTTCCTAATGTATTGACTGTGAACATAATGATTGATCGTCTGTGCAAGGGTAACAAACTTGATGAAGCTTGCTCAATATTTGAAGGGATGGATCACAAAGTTTGTATGCCAGATGAAGTTACATTCTGTTCCCTAATTGAGGGGTTGGGCAGGCATGGAAGGGTAGATGATGCATATCGCCTCTTTGAAAAAATGTTAGATTCTGGCCGAACATCACCTAGTGGTGGTGCTATTGTTTGTACATCTCTAATCAAGAATTTTTTCAAATGTGGGCGAAAGGAAGATGGTCATAAAGTTTACAAAGAAATGGTTCGTAGAGGGATTTCTCCTGACCTCCCCCTTCTTAATACCTACATGGATTGTGTTTTCAAGGCAGGTGAAACGGATAGAGGGAAAGCAATTTTTGATGGAATCAAGGGTTGGGGGTTCACACCTGATGTGCAGAGCTATTCTATATTAATCCATGGCCTCACTAAAGCAGGCTTTGCTCATGAGACTTATGAGCTGTTCTATGCGATGAAGGAACATGGATATGTTTTAGACACACAGGCTTATAATATTGTTATAGATGGATTTTGTAAATCTGGGAAAGTTAATAAAGCTTACCAGCTGCTGGAGGAAATGAAGGCAAAAGGTATCGAGCCTACTGTAATAACATATGGTTCAGTCATTGATGGGCTTGCCAAGATTGACAGGCTTGATGAGGCTTACATGCTTTTTGAAGAAGCCAAATCCAAACATGTTGATTTGAACGTAGTGGTGTATAGTAGTCTAGTGGATGGATTTGGGAAAGTTGGTAGGATAGATGAGGCGTATCTGATCATGGAGGAGTTAATGCAAAAAGGCTTGACACCAAATGTGCAGACATGGAATTGCTTGCTTGATGCCCTTGTGAAGGCAGAAGAAGTAGATGAAGCTCTCGTCTGCTTCAAGTCAATGAAGGACTTGAACTGCCCTCCTAACTTCGTCACGTATAGCATTCTCATAAATGGCCTTTGTAGGATTAGGAAGTTCAATAAAGCCTTTGTCTTTTGGCAAGAGATGCAGAAAGTAGGGCTAAAGCCAAATACAATCACTTATACCACCATGATCTCTGGGCTTGCAAAAGCAGGAAATGTGTCAGAAGCTGAAAAGCTCTTTCGGAAATTTAAGGCCAACGGCGGTGTACCAGATGCCGGTTGTTACAACACTATGATAGAAGGGCTGAGTGTTGCAAATAGGGCAGCAGAAGCATACCAGCTGTTCGAGGAAACTCGACTAAGAGGTTGTGTTATATATACCAAAACTTGTGTTGTTCTTCTAGATTCGCTGCACAAAGCCGAGTGTCTTGAGCAGGCTGCTATCGTGGGCGCTGTGTTGAGGGAGAGAGCGAAATCACAGCATGCTTCAAGATCATTGTGATTCTTCTTTGAGTCAATGTATACTCTTTTCATTTAGTAAAGAAGAAAAGGTCTTTAGTTTGGCCTACAAACCTCATCAGACACACCATTACTGATTTCAATAATTATTGCTTAGCAGGTTTGACAACAAAATCAATAAATACCAAATGAGAAAAATATAACATGTATTAAGTACATATATTTGGTCCATTATCAATATGCCATGAGGACTAGTGATAAGCCTTTTTTTATTATTGTAATAGAAGTTCCGTATTTAAAATGTGTCTTTTTTTATTGAAAAAAGAAAAGGTGTTTATTACGGTGTATATTAGATGCAGGCATGCAGCGGCATGTAATATTGCAATTTGGAAGGGGTATGGTTGATTGATATGGAACGCAAATTGTCCAATCCTAAATCTGAATTAACTATTAGTTGAGCAAATTGTCCAATCCTAAATTAACTACTATACAGACACCTGGAGACTGGAGTTCTTATAAAGGCTAGTATGACTTCACCAAAATAATTTATACTGGTATTAATATCAATAGTTGGGTAATCCCACTATTAAATTGAGTGATGAATTTTATGCAAGAATGTACGAGTCTTGTATGGAGTTAGATGTTGTGATTTCAGTCACTTCACCATCATCATTTATTTTAGGAGTATGATGACCCAATTATGCGATGGAGTTATGTTAGTCAAAATCGAACCTTCGTATGTAATGCAGATTTGAAGTATATATTGAATATACGTCGTTCTTCGTATGTCACAGGGCAGTACTATAGTAGAAATAATAGATACTATTAGTATGATCATCAGTTAATACTACCTCAATCCCAAAATTAACTTCTCGTTCGGTTTACGATATTTGACTGACGATAAAGCAACTTGATCTCTGTTCACACTCGGATTATTTTTAGTAAAAAAAATACATATTAAGAAACTACATTTAAACCGCTACAAAGCCTGATCAAGAAAATCTAAATTTGATAAAAATTTGATATATAAAGTAAAAGATTAGAAGTGATTCAAGTTGACCAATGAATAGTGACTCTAAAGTTGTTTTTGGGACGGAGGGAGTAATTATCAATAAATGTTCTAAGGAATGTATGACTAATAACATGGGGTTGGGGGGGTTGGGGGTTGGTTAGCCGCTTATAAGCCATTTTTGACTGATTTAGTGATTTGACTGTTATCTGGCCTTTTGATCAGACCAATATGTTAATGGGAGTGTTTGTTTACTGGCTTTTTAATTTGACAATTTACTTCAAACAGTCAAAAATAAAAACGCTAATGAACATGACGTTTAGGTATGGGTCATTCGTGTATCTACCGCATGGTTATTCAATTCTCTAGTTCTCTCTTTGTATTCTTGACTTTTTCCCTTGTTCTTTCTTTTTCTTTACCATTTTATCATATTTTACTTCTATTTTGAGAATTATCTCATTAATTGTGTTCCAAAGAAAGAAGGGTTGGAGCATCTACACACAAATTCCAAAGAAAAAGTTACCAAAATTATATAAAATCATTCAATCAAGGAAAGAAATAATTTATTTACTAATATTTTTGTGATTATTTCTCATTTCACATGTGCACCGTGCACATTGTAACATTGAAGAATTTAGAATGGTGTGAGATAAAGCTAAAGAGATTTTTAGTTTATTTATTGATCGATCGATAATTCGATATGGATGATTAGTGTTCCTGTCGCACTATCAATAAAACAACAAGTGGGTCGACTAAAATATCGTGTGGTAAGATGAGAAATGATTTAGGATCGAAACCCGCAATGACCGTGTGGAAGTTACAATTCGATCATGTGTGTTGGGTTGAACCTCTAGAACGCATGTATAAAAGGTATATCATCATTGAACTGACAAATCAAATCACTGTGATTTACAACTTTTCATATGTCTTGTCGTATCGTAATGTAGAGAGAGGCCTTCGAGTTGGGGATCCAACCTTTTTGGCGGGACTAAAATACCACATGGTAATTTGATTTTTATCACCTTTGACGCCTTAGTTACCGGTTACGTACCTATTCAATCAAATTGGGTTTCATCCTTTTAGACAATAATAACATACGAAGTAAGTATTTCTATTTTCAAAGCCTTGTATCTAAAGTATATTACTTGAGAGTAATTTATAAATATCAATATTTAATTTAGGATTAGTTTTATTTATATATTCATTAAAGCAAATTTTTTATGTTTAAAAAAAGTAAAAGCTACAAAACTCGAACATAAAAATAGAAATGTAATTAATGATCCATTATATAGCCCACACCGGTAAGACCGATTGCATGTAGATTGGCATCAGACACACACATCATCCTGGAAGAAACATTGTTAACATGCGCGATATGAGGGGCACGTTATTAACCATGTTTTTTGTGTGAATAAAAAAGCATGGATAACCATGTTTTCAAAAACATGATACTACTTTTATTCACAAAAAACATAGTACTGTTTTCAAAAACATGGTACTACTTTCAAGAAGCTATGTAGTCAATCAACCAGCATATATCGGCACAATAACCACCTCAACCCATCAAATTATGAAATTGTAACATGTCAATCATGGAATCATGGCACAATAAACATGTCACAGGGTGATTATATGACTATTTTGTAGTCCGTAATATAAAATGATGCAATTCTCAGAGAAATAAGATCAAGCTTAACAGAGTGAATTGAATCTACTTAGTTATCTCTCAAATTTTACTGATTCTTTAGTTATTTTTTTGTCATCTCAGAATATTTAGGTTTGAATCGGTTAGACGATAGTAATCAAATAAGAGGCCGTTTGGAACTACTGTTTTTCGGCTTATCAGGCTTATCAGTCAACGTTTTCACCAAACACGTAACTTTTGCTTTCGCGCGCTGAATTGTGTAATAAGCAGAAAAAGTAAGGTTGGAGTTACTTTTCTGCCTGTATTGGCTTAAGTTACTGTAGATGATCATTTTAGCTATCTTTACATATAATTTTTTCTTTATTTTATTAATAAAATATATTTTTAAAATACTTTTTTCTTAAATCAGTAGAATCAGCCAATGCAGTCACTTGAGCCAAAATTTCATAAATTTCAGCAGAATCAGTCAAAGCAGGCGATTTTCGTGCTACCAAACGGGCTCGAAGTATTACTTCGGACTTCATAGTATTTATTACGTAATAAATATTACATGTAAAAATACTCCAATCATACGTGCTCGAACTGAAATAAAATAATATGAAAAATAAAAACTTTATCCAATTTGCTTCCTTACATGGAGGTGCTTCCGAAGAAGGACGAGCTGTTGAAGTATGGGAGAAAAGAATTTTGACTCCTGGAAAATTCATCCAAATCCCAGGGCCGGTTCTGGGGGGAGGGCAACAAGGGCGACCGCCCTAGGCCCGAAAAGATATAGAAGAAAAAATAGACCCAAAATCTTTCTTTTATATATAGTGTGAATAGACTTCTTCTTTTATTCGTAAGTTTAATTAATTAGGCCTAATGTTTAATTTTATTGACGATTTGAAAATTTAAAACATATATACAATTTTTTAACTAAGTTTAAAAAAGAAAATATATACATTAATTATAAGTAGAACCGGTTTTAGTTTTTAAAAGCAATACAACCGTTGCTGGATCAATAAAAGACATGTCTCCTCACTCTTCACATCTCTTTAGCCTTTAAGGCTTTTTATTCATTTTAATTATAACATAACAAATTTATCTAATAATTATTTTAGAGCCCGTGCGGCTCCCAAATCTCATCCCAATTATTTATTTGTTTTCAAATTGAAAAAATCTATATTTGAGTTCCTAATAGTAGTTAAAGATCGAGGACGACAAATTGGCAATCTTCTTGGCGGCCAAACATTTTGTCTCTTTTGAAACGTTCATTCTTTCGAGACTTCAAATTTTAAATTCTTAGCGGTCAATAAATCATTCTCAACTTATGAAGTCAATATGTAGTAATATTTATTTTCATTTATCCATTCAGTTGTAACTGAAAGAAAGTTTCGTGTTGTTATATGTAATATTTTTATTGTTTGTCATACTTATTAGTGGAAAGAAGATTGTCTATGGACATGTTTACTTCACAGGTTACTAAACAGTGCTTATTAAGACTCGCGTTAATAAGCGGCGCATAAATTAAGCAATGTTGTAAGATCGTGTTTATTTCACAAGGTATAAAACACTGTTTAACATTAAAATGTCCAAAATAACTCTATACATATATAGACGCACAAACATTCATTAACACAAGTATATAATATAATATGTGGGGTCACCTCATACATGTACCCATACCCCTAACCCCTTACCCCGCCCCTACACCCACGTACCCCTACCCTACCCAATTCCACACCCTTGACCCCTACCCTTACCACAATAGGGGGTGGGTGGGGGTAGGATAGCGGTAGGGTGGGGTCGGGATTGGGGTGAGGCCGAGGTAGGGGCATGTGGTGGGGGTGGGGCCAAGGTATGGGCAAGTGGTAGGGAGTCGGGTAGGGTCGTGGTTAGGGGTAAGGGTGGGGTCGGGGTCAGGGTAAGGTAGGGTTTGGTAGGGCTGAGGTATGTAGGGTGGGGTCAGGGTAAGGGCGGGGTAAGCTAGGGTAAGTGGTAGGGTAGGATGGCGGTGGGGTCGGGGTGGGGTTGAGGAAGGAGCATGTTGTAGGGGGTTGGGGTAGGGTGGGGTCGGGGTAAGGTAGGGTAGAGTAAGGGTAGGGGTAGATGGCGATAGGGTGGGGTCGAGATCGGGGTGGGGCCGAGGTAGGGGTAGGGTAGGAGGGTGGGGTCGGGGCAAGGTAGGGTAGGAGGGCGGTAGGGTGGTGCCGGGATTGGGGTGGGCCGAGGTAGGGAAAGTGGTAGGGGCAGGGTAGGTGGGGTGTGGTGAGGTCGGGGTTGGGGTAAGGCAGGCTAGGGTAGGGGTAGATGGCGATAGGGTGGGATTGAGGTAGGGTAGGGTGGAGTCGGGTGGGGGTAGGGTAGGGTAAGGGGTGAGGTTAGAGGATGGAGGTAGTGGGTAGGGTGGGGTCGGGGTAGAAGGGTTGGGCGGGGTGGGGGTAGGGGTAACAATAGGGTAAGGGCAGGGGTAAATTCGGAAACTGAAAAGCTTAAGGTGCCGCTTAATTAATACATAAAGGGGTGGTATGCTTAGTAAGCGGCACTTTAAGCAACTCTTTCGGTTAGTAAGCGGCTTATTAAGCAGCGTGCATGTTTACTTCACCCATCTTACTAACCTAACTGTGACTTTAGCAACGAAGTAAACATCTCCTATGAGTTTTGCTTCACATTGTTCTACGAGAAACGTTGTTAAGTAAATACTACATCCGTCCCATAATGGTTGTCTCATTTCAATTTGCTATGGTTATTAATAAAGTGGTTGAAAATTAAAAGTTGTGGTTGAGATTTGAGTAGAACGAAGTGAAATGATATGGACCACAAATTTCTTACCAAAAAGGGAAACATGACATCCATTTTGGGACAACCAAAATGGGACGGAGGGAGTATTTATTTCTTTTTATTCGATACTCATGTTGTTACTTTTGTCCAACTATGTAACTTAAATAATAATAAAGTGATTCTCGCCTTTATTTTATGAACTTCGTTAATACATTATAATTTATATGTAAAATAAGTATATGATTTACGGTTTGTCTTGGATATAAGTCCAAATTAACGTATCGCCCATAGACCCAGAAATGGACAGGACCGGCCCTGCCAAAATCCTGTCCTTTTGTGCTCGCCAATTTGCTCCTCAATCTTCCCCTCTGAGAGCCAAATTATCATATTTGTACTGATGGATCCATGGTGTTTCTACTCACAAGCGGCCGTACCCATGCCAGCAGATGCACGAGAAGCGTCGAATACGAAGATAAAAAACAGCCTTCCTAGTTGAAATTGCGGAAGAAGAAAATCCTAACGGGAAGGAAGAGACCGCGCGCCATTCTCGGTTTTATTCTCAATACAATATACTCCGTATAAAACTTTTTAAAAGGAATATTGTAAATAATAAATATTCTAAATATCACTTCAATTAAAATTTTATCAATTTACATTCAAAGTTCGATCCAATTACATTGTTACTAGATGAACTTTTAATGTTTAAAACGGATCATAGTTAAGTGCTTGTCTCAAACGGAGTATTAATTAATGTTCAAATCCAGTTAAGTGCTTGTCTCAATCAAGTTAAAAGGGTGAAAGAAAAAAAAAAACTCAACCACTCCGATCCGATAGATCAGGTCTGTATGATCCGACCTGCGACCCGCATCTTAGGATGTTTTCTTTTCAGTCACAGACCAAATCAGACCAGATCAAACCAGACCAGATCAGACCAGACTAAAACAGACCAGACCAGATCAGACCAGACTTGGATAGTTATAAAATACAGGGCCGGTCCCGAAGAAATGTAGACCCTGTGCGAGAATAAAATTTGGGCCTTTTTTCAAGTTGCAACACAAGCAAATTGTCTTAAAATACAACTTACGAATAAATGTAATGATAAAAATAGTCATTAATAACTTACAATTTATTTAAAAAGGGACATTCTTCAAGTAAATTTAGATTTACGCAGGGGGATTTTGGGCTGGGGCGTAATACTAATTTTTTTTTTTGGCCCTTCAAAAATCCGGGCCCTGTGCGGTCGCACTTGGCAGCCATGCCCTGGGCCGGCCTTGATAAAATACACAGAGACCAGACGCTTACCAGACCAAACCAGACCAGACCAGTTCAGACCAGACCAAAACATACTTAAACAGACCAGACCAGACCAGATCAGACCAGATCAGACCATCAAATTTCAGTCCAAAAGAAAACATCCTTAAACTGGCCCTCCGATTCTCTAACCAAGTATGGAGATTAATAAGAGACTACATAGGCTGCGTCAACAAAATAAATTCTCAATTAGTTTACACCAAAACAGCGTATTCACTTTGTTAATTCAATTTTCCTCTCCATTTCAACAACGTCAATATTTTTACCTAACATAATTTTTTGATTAAATCATTACTTTTATATACAACTTTCATCCCCAAAAATTTTGTCATTTTCAAAACATTGACCAATTATATTTTTTATTGGAAATTATTTATAATATAAAAATTATATGAATGTGATCTTGTTAAAGTACTTTCATAAAGTTTAAAATTTATAACTTCCATAATATGAAGTATTATACTAATAAAAATCATGATTCAAATTTATGAAATGACAAAGTTTTTTGGGACAAGAGTAATATGTCATATTTATGTCATATGAAATAACATAAAAAATTACTCCCTTCGTTCCCAAAAATACTTCCCACTTTTCTTTTTGGGCCGTTCCCAAAAATACTTCTCACTTTCCCTTTGACAATTTGTGTGGCTCACATTCATTTTACCTTTTTCTTACACAACCACAATCATACATTTCCATTTTATTTCACTTTCTTAATAAGCGTGCCAAGTCAGACTGGGAAGGATTTTTAGGAATGGAGGTAGTATGAATTTTGATATTTTCATAAAAATTGGAATATGGTACTCTTTCCATTTCAAAATTATCTTCACTCTTTTCTTTTTTATTCCTCTCAATATAAATTTACCTTTCTTTTTTGGCAAATAATTTGTAATTCACAGCATATGTCCTCACTTTCTCTCCTCTCTCATAACTTTATGTCACACATTTTCCACTTTCTTCATTCACGTGCAAAGTCAAAACAAAAGTTTTTAATGGGAATGAAGGAGTATCAATTTTGAAACTAAATAATTCTTTATTTTTTACCGGTGGGCGTAGCTCAACTGGTAACGAGGAAGTGGCACAAGGGTTAAGTCTCGAGTTCGACTCTCGGTAACTGCGATGAGAGGTTACTCAATAGAGGGCCTCTGCAAGTATCGGGGATGAAGCCACACTCTCTTTTTGTCAGATTGTGATTATAGTCCAATTTACATCCTCCCATTGTATCTTCCAATCGTTATTGGGGGACGCTCAGGGATGAGGTGTCATCATTTTTTGAAACTAAATAATCCGTTATTTTTATGAAATAATTACATAAATATGACTTAAATAAAGATGACTTACAAAAATGTGATTAATTACTAGATTAGTAATGAAATCATAGTAATTCGTGTTCAAATTTTGAACATAAGTTACCACAACACTACATTGTAGTAATGAATAGTCATATTTATGTAAATAAGTTTTATTTTAGTAATATTCTTCTAAAAAACCCTATTTTTATCACTAGCTCCACCACCTACTTTTTGACACTACTAGTCTACCTTTCTGGCTTTCTCTCTCTCCCCAACGTTTTTCTTCCCTTTTCTCTTTCTTAGGATGAAAAATGAGTCGGTTATTTCTCGCCCCAAAGGTGACACAAACTCGTTACCCCCCTTTCCAAATACTATTACTAAGATTGTATAGAATTTTAGAGTGAATAGAACAAATCAATCGTTTTCCTTTTCATTTTTCATCCCTGAATTGCAAATAATCTGAGGGTTTTTCCTAATTAAGCAATAAGAGTCACTTTTCCTAGCAGACGATGTCTTACTAAAACATCTACTACTACGGTCATATTAATGTACTCTTATTACTGTTAATCTGTTACGTTATCCTAATTTTTTAATATACGAATTACACCCAAAAGTCCGAATAATTTGACAAAACAGTCAATAGCACTCAATGTTATGTTAATACGGGTGGATAACGTCTGGAAATGACAATACATTGCACAGTGCTAATGAAGATAAGTCATCACCATTTTTTAATATTTTTTACAAGTAACCTTTTTATTACAATAATGAGGACTGCTATCAGGTGTCAAAGTTGTCGTTCCAATTATATTCACGTTCTGCTTTTTAAAATAGAAATTTAGAAGCGTTTTGTTGTTCTTTCTTTGTTGTAAAGGATCAAACAGTTTCGTTTTTGTTTCCCAAAACCCAAACCTTGCTTTGTATATTGGCCGGCGTGTATACGTGCTCAAATCGTGATCACAGATAAATTTGGCCAGGTTTTTTAGATAAACCTATTATAAAAGTAAAAAAAAGTTGTTTGTAATATCAATATCAGAGACAATTTGACTCAAAATCAAACCAAATTGTTTATGATATAGATAATTTGGGCTTGTACACACACATATACACCAATAAGCATGTACGAAACTAGTTTTTCAATCAGATCTATCTTAAATGATAGATTTAAATAAACACTTATTTGCAGTAAAAATTAAGTAATTAAAATGCATCAATTAGGCTTTATTATTTGTATTAATTAATATATTAAGAAATTGCCCTAAATAGGACTAAATGAGGTTTGGAATTCCAAAATATGACTGTTATGTTTTTCTCCCAGAAATAGGAGTTGTTACTGCCATGTACGAAAAGTACTATCGAAAAATAATGTCATTAATTATAAATAGTGTCATGTTAAACGCACTATACTGCAATTATTTGACAGTCACGCCTACAAGATGACAGTAAATACAGTCATGTTAGTCCTATTTCGGGAATAAAAATATAATAGTCATATTTTGGAATTTCAAACTTCATTTACTCCTATTTTAAGAAATCTCCCTAATATATTTTGGTATTACCTATTATCAAATGATATTATTAGTATTAATATGTTTTGGTATACCTATTATCAAATGAATTAGATAGATACGATCATATACACGAACAAGTTCAAGTTACAATACTGAACATTGAATTTGTCTTTCTTTCGTTTCCCAGTCTTCCCTATTTTAGTTTTTAGCAACAACTAGTAGAACACCCGTGCGATGCACGGTTGATGAAATTTCACAAATAATATAATCCTACTCAAATTTAAAAAAATATCGTTATTTTAATTGAATCATTTGTCAATTTTTTTCTTTCTATTTTGAAGTGTTTATACGAAATATATCATCAACATCAATACCCGAGTAACACAAAGGCTCACACCTATGGTGAGGTAAAGGAGATCAAATGTACGCAGAGTAGCTCTTGTACTAAAACACAAAGAGACTATTTTCGGATGACTAATGATGAAAATTTCATCAAACAATGTATGGACAGATTGATTGTTTCATAACAAAGCAACGCAGACAGCTTACCGAGTCATTTTGCTTTATTCCATCATAATTCCAAAAACAATAGTGACTTTTTGGCTTCATTGCTTTATATATAAATATTAATTAATTAGAGGTAAATTATTTATAATGAGTACATAATAGGGTGACTATAAATTTATGCGAAATGCACTTTTAGATGAATTGCCCATGTAAGCTGACAAAATAGGGGTGCGCAAATATGTGAAAGTGTGTTATATCACTTCTAAACTATATTTGTGACAAAATGTTGAAAGTGAGCAAATTGAATCCCTATGTAAAAAAAGTAATGGAATCAATTTAGCTCGTTTATTTTCAATATAGATTCAATCTAGCCATAGTAGTTCTTAAAAAAAGTTAAGAAAATTGAATGTTTTATATATATAAATTCACATAAATATTTAAAATAAATATAAATAAATAAAAAATACTAAAAAATTCAAATTGGATAAATACTAAAAAACTATTTACTTAAATAAAATACATGAATATGTACATAGTATATTACTACAATGTAGAATTCTAAAAAAGTAGAATATACAAATAAATAGAAAAATGCCAATGAAATATACGGAGTGAATTTTACATTCCTACTTTTTTTTCTTCCTTTTCTTTTTACAATTTTCATATTGACTCTTGGAAAAAAAACATATTCACAAACTATATTCACAAAATAAAGCACTTCTTAAATTAATATAATTTGCAAACCAATATATATAAAAGAAGAATACACCACTCTCTAAATATCTATTTAATTTCTAGCAGAACATTTTATTAAAAAATCTTTGCAAACCAATATATATAAAAGAAGAATACACGACTCTCTAAATATCTATTTAATTTATAGCAGATCATTTTATTAAAAAATCTACTTTATCCAAAATCACATGATATTATCTATGTCACCCATTTAATTTACTACCCGAAGTTACTTACACTTTAAGCCACACACTGACACACACTCCATTAGTAAGGTTTGTATTTCATCTTGTCAAAAAAAAAAAGACTCTGAACCGGGCCTGTGACCGGCCGGGCCGGTTCCAAAGAGTGGGCTGAACCGGGACCGTCCCGTCCTAACCCCCGGGACCGAGCCTAGACCCGGAACCATAACCGGTTCACCGATCCGGGTCGGGCTTGCACAGTAGCGGGCCGGGCAGGTTTCACCTCCCAAGGGTGACTCTATCTTCCTTTCTTAATTTTCCACTACTATTACATGTTTGGTTGAAAAATTGATTGATAAGGTGGAAAATAGAAGCACTAAACGGGATTTAAAATATTTTTACAACTGGGTGACACCCATTTATTTGACCATGCTGCATAAATTAAAACACTCGGATATATCTGGAAGAGTGGAAGCCAGACCCTTCGGCTTTACCCAGTTGTAAAACACTCGGAACTCACCTCCAAGTTCCAACCATCGTCAAAGCTAAAACTCCACCTCTTCATTCCAACTTCCAAGGTAGACCAAGCCAATCATCTCGTCGCCCATCTGTGTCGTTGCTAGAAGTGAACAAATGTGGTCTCTTGTTAGAGCCCTGTGTTCATTGAGCATGTGTGAGGAAACCATGTGATCAAAAATGTATTTATAGCCAAATTTACATTCGAATATATGGCTGGAAAAAACCCAATATGAATTGGTATGGGCAGCGTCAGATGAAATGACTAATCAAAGTCAGAGAAATTCACACGCATAAACCTTGCTTATAGTCATTGCCCATCCCTAATTATGTCATTTATCATTTAATTTTAATTTTACACCAATATATTCTCTTGATCGGAGGGACCTCATGCGAGCATGGCCTTGTCAGGAGTGTAATCATTCTTGGAAAAAATCTGCACGCTACTTTGTTTATCTTTTTCACTATTAGTCTTGATGGGGATAGTTTTGAGCGGGAGTGTTGTTCATGAAATTCTTTTGCTTTTAGATAAAGATAGATATCAATTGTAAGTATCTTTAGATCATGGAGAAAGCTAAGAGTGGTCAAAATTGAGATTATCAATTTTAGGTATTACTCCGTAATACATTGAAGATGCTTGAAGTTAACATTATTTAGGTAAATTTAATATTCCCATCCATTCTACCATCTGAGATGCTGTCATAAATACTTTGTCTACAAAGTCTATTTTTTTGTCTGTTATAAATTCACATAATCAATATCATCAAACTGAAACACGGTCAACTAGTTCAACCGGGAATCGGATACGAAGTTAATCACTGGATTACAACATATTGTAATTGCACTCATAATTTTCAGGGTCATATGTAAACTGAGACATTCAAGGCGGTCAACTAAGTTGCCAAATTTACTGATCGAGTTGCCAAATGTAGACTGTTTGGATTTACTTCTTAGGATGTTTTTACTTGGACTGTAATTTGTCCCAGACCAGACCAGACCAGACCAGACCAGTCCAGACCAGACCAGACCAGACCAGTCCAGACCAGACCAGACCAGACCAGACCAAACTTGGATAGTTATAAAAATACAAAGAAATCAGACCTTACCAGACCAGACCAGTTCAGACCAGACCAGACCAGACCAGACCAGCAAATTACAGTCCAAGTAAAAACATCCTTAATTGCTTTTACTCATCGAAAAATAAAAAACAAATACACCCTCCGTCCCCCAAAATAGTTCTCAGTTCTTTTTTGGATCGTCCCAAAAAATAGTTCTCATTTCCCTTTTTAGAAAATTTTGTGTGACTACCATTCATTTACCTTTTTCTTACTCAATCACAACCATACATTTCCACTTTATTCTCACTTTCTTAAACTTCGATCCAAATTTTTGAGGGAACTATTTTATGGGACGGATGGAGTATTAGAGTATTTGAATAAAAATATATAAGTACTTTTAAGTGTCCCAAATTAATCCTAGAAGCAGTATATTAGAAATTTGGGGCAGATCAACTTCTGAAGATTCATTATAGGTATAATGATCATCTTCTGTTTTTGAAAAAGAAGCAAAAACAAAATTAATTATGAGAATGTTTGGATCTACTTCCTCAAAGTTCTACTCCTTCAGTGAGAGAGACACATATTGGAATATTTGAGTGAAAGTGCACATAGACTTTTGGATGCTCCAAATCGCTCCTAGAAACAGTTATTTGAATAAACATTTAGTCGGACTTAATAGCCTCATGCTGCACCACATTTTCCATTGGGAAAACTATCAAATAAGCCCCCGTACTATACTGAAAAAGTCAATTAGGCTCTCGTACTTTACAAACACTCAATTAAGTCATCGAACTATTAAAAAACGTTCAATTAAGCCCTTTTGGCCAGTAAGTAACCGGTTTCCCGGTTAAATGTAACCTGTTTCCGGCCAGCCGCCGTTGCTGGGGTTCGAGCACATCGTCGCCGTCGCCGTTGTTTAACCGGGAAATCGGTTACTTACCGACCAAAAGGGCTTAATTGAACGTTTTTTAATAGTTCGAGGACTTAATTGAGTGTTTGTAAAGTACGAGGGCCTAATCGACTTTTTCGACATAGTACGGGGGCTTATTTGATAGTTTTCCCTTTTTCATTTGATAAACCAAACGATCAACGCTCTGTCGCTCTTCCTTGTGTTGCGCTTGCACTCGAGATCATTTAATCGGACTTGATAGCCTCATGCCGCACCAACCGCCAGTGACTTGCGGAAGTTCTTAATCCTACTTGGAGGGAGAGACCACATGCATATTGTATTGTGAAGTGTTTTATTATTTTTATTTGAACTTTAGATCATTTTAATTTTACCTTACATTTTACTTGTTGACAATATTTTTAAACATTTTATAGTAGCATTAATGACACGGATATCACCTGCAGAAGACCTAATGACTAAAATATAAAATAGGATTGATTTTCAATCTTCCAAAAAAGAGACCCGCTTAGACAAATATGTGACTAAATTAGTTGTGAAATATCTTCTATGCCCTTGATGAATTTGCCCTAAATACTCCACCTGCCGCTGCGGATCGTATGCAGCCAAGGAATTGGAGTTCATCATTCAACAATGGCAGCCGTCGCCTCCATCTTTCCTGCCGGCTCCGCTCCGTCTGCATCAAAGTCACCGCCTCCGTCTACATCGCCTTCCGCTTTAGCCTGCATCTCCGTCGCTGGCTACCTTTAAATCGAGGACACCCCTTCTTCATCTCCGATGCCACAACCGTTCCAATCTTCTCTTCTACTCTTTTTTGTTTGATAGCTATCTAGCTAGGGTACGTTGTGGCTATGGCAGAGATATGACGATGTGGCTTGGGCTTCTAAACAGTGGCTGATTCAGACTAGAGAGGCGGCTAGGGCGGCGATGCGGTGGTTCGTCTCGCTGCCCGTCCCCGTTGCCGGTGTGCGAGGGGCTGAGGAGGGTTATGGGGGGTTGGCAGCGGTTGTACATGGGTTTGGGAGGGGGTTGGGGCTGGTGTGGGGCTGGTGTGGGGCTGGATATGGGCTGGGTTTGGGGTTGGGGTTGGGGAGGGGGTTGGTGCGGGGTAGCTGCCAGGGGCGGAGCCAAGGGGGGTCAGGGTGGTCAGCCGACCCCGCTGAAAGTTTGAGAGTATAGAGCTCTGAAATATCTTCGATTTGATACATTATGGCCCCCGTAACTCATTACGAGTACAAAGTTATGACTTTTGGAAAATCAGCACTATCTAAACGTAAAATTAGCAAAATTTGATGCATAATATTGATTATTTTCCCAAATTTTATAAATAACGTATAATTAACTCGTTACTTACATGACATGATTCAGAAAACAGAGCAAAAACAATCTATTTTATTGCTTACGAATGCCTTTTTATCTAAACTACAAATGAAACATTCAACTCAGACATTGTCTAAAAACTGTCTACCATTTTCATTTTGTACATACTTGATTTTCGACCCCCCTGACCTATTTTTCTGGCTCCGCCACTGGTAGCTGCAGTCACTGGCGGTGGAGGCTGGCCACCGGAGATATGGTGGTGGACGGCGGTGGCCAGAGGATGTGGTCGGAGCAACCAGAGATAGTGGGCGGTGCCGGTGGTCAAAGATTGGCGGCAGCGGCGATCGAACCATGTAATTGTAAGTAATTGGGTTTGGTAACTGAAACTAATAGGGTCGGTCGGGTGATTGTAACTAATTCAATCGTGTAATTGTAACTGATGCGATTTGAGAACTTTGATTGGTCGAATTTGGTAACTATAACTAATCAGGTCAAGTAACTAGTACTAATCGGATTGGGTAACGGTAACTGGTTAGATCGGGTAACTGTAACAAATCGGGTTGGGTAATTGTAACTAATCGGGTTAGGTCACTGGTCGGGCGTAACTGTAACTGGTAGACGATGGTCATTGTGGCGGTGGTCACTGCACGGGAATCACAATAAAAATTGATCACCGAGCGGATGTCACTTTGTCAATTGGTCACTGGACAAAAGTCACTGCACATTTGGTCACTGTGATGTGGGTCATTGGTGGGATGTATTAATTTTTGGTCACTGGATGAATTTTGCAACTATGTCATTGGTAACTGTAACATTGGTCACTACACATTTGGTCACTGTGACGGGTTACTGTAGCAGGCCAGTGGGTTTGGGCTTAGTAAGGTGTAACAGTCCCTTAAGTATTATTTAGTCTCTTTTTTGTCCAAATGCTTTTAATTAGTATTATTTGAGGACAAATCCCTTAAACATACAACTTTTAATATTAATTTGATTAGGTTCAACTTATTCAAAATTATATAAACATCCACATTCATGCTACTTAAATAAACAAATTTTTATATGATACATATATTTTTTTCAAAATAATCTCACATCTTTTAAATTACATCATTTATCTTCTCAAAAAAATAATATCTTTTGTGGGCCATGTACTTACTAATTAATACTAATTTGATATTAATCTTGAGATAATCTGGATTCATATCTTGATTCCAGCTTATTTCGTCAAATAATCTCATCAAATAATCTTCCTCACCCAATCATGATCGCAAAACTAATCTGTCACGTCATCAATTTAATTCTCTAATAATTGATGGAGATGCCCATAGATGCATTGTTCCTTATGGTATTTTAACCATTCGAATTAATAGTGAAAGTTTCACGATGGTAATTATGGTATTTTTTTTCTTATGTTGCTGGCGGTAGGGAAAAATGGTGTAGTTGGGTAGATTTAGGATTAAAAATAATTTTGATCACTTTAATTTATGTTTAAATTGAATAACTCTTTTGGAATTATTTAGGTCAGTTTTTGTCCGTGAAACTCTAGAAGTAACATAGTGATTATTTCTTTTTATTTTGGGGATAGAAAAAAAAAAGAAATAATTACATAAATATGATCGAAATAAAGATGATTTACAAAAATATGACTCATTACTAGAGTAGTAATGAAATCATAGTAATTCATGTTCAAGTTTTGAACTTAAGTTACTACAATACTACGTTGTAGTAATGAATAGTCATATTTATGTAAATAAGTTTTATTTTAGTAATATTCTTGTAAAAAACTCATAGAAAAAAGAGTTGTTTTTATTAATATTACTATTTGGATATAAAATGATTGAAAAGTGGCCTAAAGACTTTCCCCAAAAAACAACAATGTTGGAATGGGGAAAAGTGATGTACAAAAATATTACTAAACATGTCGTTGAGATATATTATCCCGGCCTACCACTGTTCAGGAGCCCAAGACATCACCCCAGTACAGAACCCGATCATCGAGGCCCATTTTAGCCTATTGGGCACGTATTGGCCCAATCGGCCCATTTGGCCAGTTAGGTTTGCTTGCACCCCTTTCCCATTCCCCTATAAATATAGGGCTTTCCCTCCATTAAAAGGATCTCTGCTCTTCTTCCCCAACTTATTTCTTCTCTCTAGGCTAGCTCAAGTAACTCCATTAATGGAGGCTCAATATTTGTACTATGTAATGGTGAGGAAAGTCTAATGAAAAAGAGAGGGCTTGGACATTAGACTAAAAACTCATGTGGTTTTCTCCTATTCGGGTTTCCACGTAAAGATCGAGTGTTCATACCAAATTATATCTATTTTTATTATATCATGTTGGATTAAACTCAACACATGTTTTAATTATTTAATATTAAAAACGGCCTTTTATCATAGGTTTTTTTTAAAAGAATATTACTAAAATAAAACATATTTACATAAATATGACTATTCATTACTACAATATGGTGTTGTGGTAACTTAAGCTCAAAACTTGAACATGAATTACTATGATTTCATTACTACTCTAGTCACTAGTCATACTTTTGTAAATCATCTTTATTTTGATCATATTTATGTAATTATTTCTTTATCTATCATATTACTATAATGTCTTACTCATTCTAATATTGATAACAACTAACAACTTTGAAAGCCACCTAATTCTCTCGATGATACCAAATTACTTAGTCACCTATCAATCCATTACTACATGTAAGTTACTTTTTTAAAGTTATTTTTATTTACCTCAAGTCACTATTCCTTTTGTATATTAGTGACTACCACAAAGCAACCCATTTATAAGTTACCCCACACACTACTTCATTCCTATGGTCTCAAAGGGGTATATTCAATATGGATTGTTGTGGACTTTTTTTAATCCATGGACTTTTAAAAAAGTCAATGGACTTTTAAATCCATAGACTTTTTTATGAATGAATTCTATGGACTTTTAAATCCATGGATGAGTTTATTGACTTTCAAAAAGTCCATAGACTTTTAAATGCGGACCGCCACTGCTGGTCGTCAAAATTTTCACCTAGATTGTCGCTACCGATATGCCTGTGACCTGTCCGCATCCATCACCGGAGTTCCCCACTGTCGTCATCGGACTGACGCGTCACCAACAAAATGGCTTTGGTTGTGAAAGGGAACTAGGGACAATTAATTATATTAATTAATTATTTAAATTAGGGGTGAATATGTAATATTTATTCCCATTTAAGAAAAATCAAACATTTAATCATACTTTAAGAATAATGCTATGTTTTAGTCCTACCGTGAGTGATTTCCTCTATATAATACGGAGTACAATAAGAAATAAATAAGTAAGTAAGTAAGTAAGTAAGTAAATAAATAAATAAATAAATAAATAAATAAATAAATAAATAAATAAATAAATAAATAAATAAATAAATAAATAAATGAAAAAAATGTAATTCATATAGCAACACAAAGTTCTACAAAAATAAATGAAGCATAAGAATTCAAATTTATTTTTATTAAAAAAAATTCAAAGTTTCAAGAATGCTCGAGAATTTTGGCCATTTTATTAATGATTAAGAAAATTAATCGTTACACAAGCGTTACACTCATTGCTACATGTGGTACAAGCATAAATGCAATCGAGCTTTTCTACTTAGTGATTGTTTTCTTTTAACTTCTATCTTGTAAAAACTTGTATATGTATTTATGGTTATATATTTATTAATTTGAAATTATATTTTTATGTGTTAAGCGATTTAACGATGAAAGAAAGTGATAGTTAAAATATTTATTTTCTTAATGGTTAACTGATGACGTATCAGAATTGCATTGATGTAATACTATCGATTCTTATATCGGTTCTTCTATAAACTTCTAGAATCGAATCAACATAGGATTACTGAATCGAGGGGGGTGGACTGGGGACGGCAAGCTAAAGAAGAAGAAGAAGAATGGAAGGAGAGGGGTGGGCGAGCTGGGTTAAAGAAGAAAAAGAAGAAAGATTGAAGAGGAAGGTGTGACTTGGCTAAAGAAGAGTAGAGTTGGGGGAGGGGGGGGGGAGTAGGCTTGGCCCGAGGCCGGTCTGACTGGCCCGGGACCTGGCCCGGCCCGCCACTGTACGGGTCCGACCCGGCCCGTTAGATCGGTACCGGTACCGGGCCTAGGCCCGACCCGGGGGGATTAATTGGGGCGGTTCCGGAACTGCATATTTGAGGACCAGCCCGGCCGGTTCGGGCCCGGTCCGGACCTTATTTGTTTTTTTTTTTGGGGGGGGGGGGGGGGTTGGGCCTATGGTAGGTAGGCTGGGTGTTTTGGAGGGGTTTGGGGGGGTGAGGGTTGGAATATATAAGAAAATCGAAAAAAAAATGAACCAGCCCGGCCCAACCCGGAACTGGCCCGGCCCGATACCAGTAGACTCCCGGGCTGGTTCTGGGCCTTACCCAAAAAATTCCAAGCCCGGCCGGGCCCGACTCAGAACAGAAACCGGATCTGGCCCGGTCCATCCCTAGGAGGGAGGGAAGGAATGGGATGGGACGGGATGAAGAACCGATATAAGAAAAGTCCACGGAAATCTTTGGTGAGGAGAAGAGACAATTGCAGAGAATTTTTGCACTAAAAATGAGTTAAAAGTCCACGAAAATCCATGATTTTAGAAGTCAATAAGAATGAACGGAAATTTGAATACGCCTAGACTTTTATAGACTTTTAAAAGTCCGCATTGAATACACCTAGATTTTTGTGGACTTTTAAAAGTCCACATTGAATACACCTAAACTTTTAAAATCCATGCACTTTTAAAATTTTACCACTAAATCCTAATACAATACACCCCCTTCAGTTTCTATGCAGCAAACAATTATGCACGGTTATTCGCCAGAGTCTCCTGGTTAAAGTAACAAACCCCCACGTACTCCCCCAAATACATATCTTAGTATCCAAAATACAATTGTAGTTTCATAAAGCATCACAATACAATTTCATATTATATTGAAAAAATCCCTTTAAAACTTCTTCCTCTTGCGCATGAAATGAATCCTCTCTCAAATACGGAGTATTTTTTTTTTGAGAAATTGACGCCTATTCTCTGGTCATCTTCTTCTCTACAACCCACAGCTTGCGTCCAATTCCCACAAATTGAGCCGACACCTTCATTTTCAGTGTAACCGTCTAGGGGCAAGTTTGTACTTTCCTTCCATTCTTTGACTTGATTATTTCCTTAATGACGTACTAGTGAGTTTTTTGTCCATCTAACTATTTGTAGTAATATATATATGTAAAAAACTCTAAATAAAGTTCTCACTTTTTTCTTTGGAGAAGTCAAAAATAAAGTTCTCACCTTTATTGATATAAATACTACATCCGTCCCAAATTGATTTGCAAATTTGACTTTTTTTGATCAAACAGTTTCATCGTATTTGTTTAATTATGATGTCAATTTTTAATTATACTTTAATTTGGAGTTTGCAACTTTGAATAGATTTTAATGTAGTTTCTAAATATGTAAATTTTAATTATTGAAAATTGAGTTAATTATTGAGTTAATTATCGATAGGGATGATTGACTATTATCATTGGTTGACCAAAAAGTGTTGACTTTGCAAAAAAAAATGGGACGGGAGGAGTAGCTAATATAGGGATATCATTATTGCTATTAAAGGAGAGAGAGAAGTCGTATTATGGATTTTTGAACCATTACATCTGTCTAAGAGATCGCTATGTATACTAGTCATAAATGTTAAGTACATTAAATGCACATACACATATAACTAGTTTATGGTAGAGAGCACTGATGTGGCACCGATGTGGGCACGTGGCGAAGCATTGAATGCGGTGGATGAGTGTGTGAAGCGCCAATCCAAAATTGATCTAAGTCAAGGCTGAGGACTTCACTCACAAAATCGAGGGCTCACTCTGAGGCAGGAATGTCGTAGTCCGTATGCATTGGGACGGTATTTCTGTGAGAGGATGTCTTTTCGAAGCCGTCGGGCTTGGGGCCAATCCAGGGGGTGTCCAGTTGCTGTCTTTGGGCCACTTGGAGTAGTTGGGGGCTTGTTGAGGTGGAAAGAGTATGTGGATCGGGGGATCCTGGGCCATCATCTATTTTGACAAATTTTTCTATATATAAATTTACCCTTATATACCCTTACTTTATTTACCCACTTTTCACTCATTTTCTCTTTTCTAATACACATAATCTACTATTGTAAGGGTATGCTGGGTGTCAAAGGTAAAAATTCAACTTTCAAATTAAAAATCATAAAGTCAAAATAGGAACTTTATTTAGGACCATAGCGGGCGTTAAAATAAAATTTGTGGACATAGTGTGACTAAGGCGATTAGGAACATTTTTTATTGCTATTACATGTAAAATTTGAACATAGTTATATTTAGAAAAAGTTATTAAAATCACGCTTTTATCTACTATCTATACTTCAATTACGTTCAATTTTGCTGGAGGTACACTATAAACCAATGACATTTACCATTTTCTTACCCCTATGTCCCTCTTCTTTGGTCCATACGATTTGGATCTGATCTCCTCCAATCTTCCATCTTCCATCTTGTTTTCCTCTTTTTCTTAATCATTATCTTCCATGTTTGTTAACTCTCATCTTCACCATTTTCATCTTATTCATCTTGATTCTTCATCATATTTCATCTTCATCACCTTCCATCTTTACATCAACTTCCATTTTACCTACTTCATCATCGCCAAAGTTAGAGTCACCTAGAAATATCACCGGAAAAAATAAATGAAGTTTGAGAGATGCTGGAAAATCAACGAAAACCCATTGATGAACATCTGCCATAATACATTTTGTATTGTATATAAAATGTTATCTGGATCACTCTGTAAGGAAATATAGAAAAACTAGTAACATTTTGTAAAATTGTGCCATAGGCAAATAATGTATGTATAAAGACTCTAGTTTTGCATGTCATGACATTCACATCGATTTGGTGGTTGCACACTGACCTAAGTTGTTTGTATACAAAAACAGAAATGTTACACACGGACAAAAAATGTGCGAGTACAAACTTTTTTTGTCTGGACACAAATAACTAATGTTTATATACAAACATTGTTTTGCATGTAAATCACATTGATTTGCGTTTTTTTTTTTGCAGAAATGACACACTTATTTTGTCTATATACACAAACAAAAATGTTACACACAAATACAAAATGTATGAGTACAAATATTTTTGTCTTGTCTGTATACAGATAACTAATATCCGTATACATACATTAATTTGTGCATAAGTCACATTGATGTGCATACTTGTTTTGCAAAATGTCAGAGTTAGGTTGTTTGGAAACCACTTTCTGTATATAGATAAAAATGTGTGTGTATGTATGTAATGACCTTTTTGTCTGTGCACACAACTATTGGTTTCATGCAAACTAACTGGTAGAGTATAGTTTCATTTTTGAACTGAGAGCTAGAGTGAGAAAGTTTTTAGCAGTTAATGTTTTTCAACCCTCTACAAATACGTACCCCCAAAGAGAGTATTTATCGAGAAACTGTGAGTTGAGTTTCTAGGTTTGACGCCTAGGAGACTCGATTACAATGATAGGCCATTAATAGGTCGTTTACTTATGTTTATTCCTCTAAGTACAAAGTAAAGCCATATGTTGAGGTGGTCAGGCTGAGAGAACTTGGGCGAGGAGGTACTCCATGGGGGCTAGGCCGGGATGACATGTTCTTGATGAATTCAGACCTATGTATGGAGTTCTTCGTTTCTTGAGAGCTTTCTATGTATGTGGGTGGACTTCATCTGGCTAAGGGGGTCCAATAGAGGAGTACTTCAATGTTGTAGTCTAGTTTGTGTATTTCTGAGCATGTGGGTCGTGAAGTCTGTGACCATACTCTATCACTAATCTTGACTTTTCTACAATATTTTTTTCTTTATATAGATAGTGAAAGAAAACTTGTGTATATAAACAAACATTTTTTTTTCTTTGGTGAAATTTTACAAAATGTTAAAAGTTTTCAAATTTATTTTTCCTTACAAACACATTATATCATCACTTAACATGACACATACTTTTATACTTCCTCCGTCCCATTAGACTTTGCCAAATTTCCCATTTTGGTTGTCCCAAAAAACTTTGTCACTTTCCTGTTAAAGCAACTAATTTGTGGTTCTACACATTTCTCTCTCTTCTGCACAAATCTCAACCACAAAGCTTTTACTATTCTTATTCCTCACCCCAACTCGTCCATTGGGTGCTGTGGATCGGTTCTAGGACCCTAAAGAGGGTAGGATTATATTTAGATCAGTTATTATTAGGCGGAAGGTCTGTATTAAATTTAATATTAAAATTGTATTAATAAATCCCGAATTAATTAAACCAGTCATTTTTTTCGTTAATTAAATGATCTATAATCTTTAACCAACATTAACAATATAATCTTTTCATATTTATTAGTATAGATTTTTATTAAACACATAGTGTAGAGAAATCATACCTCCCTCAGCAATTTAGATCACCGGAGTCACTCACCTTGCCTAAACTCCCTTCTGTCTGTCATCTGCAAATTTACGGGAAACACGGTTGGTGCTAGGATACTCGACAGATATTTCTAAAATTTCTTTAGTGGAATATAATATCTATACACTCTTGATGTTTAATATTAATCTATGACTAATAAATATTTATAGATTATATGTATGCTAGCTAAAGATTATAGAAAAGAGAGACTGAGAGATAGCATGGAAAGAACTTCAAACTCTTTGGAATTCTTGCGTAGAGAGCTTATGAATTTTTTTACTTTTTTTATTCCTCACCTACTTTGCACTTGACAAAGTCCACCGGGACGGAGGTAGGCGGTATATCACAGGCAAAAACAATGGCTTTCATTCAAATGTAATTTTTCAGCGACTTTTCAAGTGACTCTCAATTCTTTTCTCTTTGGTGCCAAGATATACGTAGTAATAAAAATGAAGATAAGAGTGAATATGCAGTATGAATAAAAGATAAAAAGAAAGAAAAAAGAAGAATAAAAAGGATGGTTCCTATGATTGAGAGAGGGGAAGAAAGAGTAAAAAGATTGGAGATGGTGTACCTCTATCAAAATTAGTTTTGGTGATATACAATATTATTTACTCCTTCCGTCTTTTTAACTTTATCCCGTTTTATCTTTTTTGTTCGTCGCATTAAGTTTGTCTCATACCATATTTGGTAATATTTGAGTGGTTATAATTCATTTTCACTTTATTTACACTTTATCAATTCAATATCAACCACGCAATTCTAATTTTTCTTAAAAATCGCACCACACCCCATTGTCCCAAATTTAGGGGGACGAAAGTAGTATTAATTAGTTTTTTTTTGTGAATAAAAAATACTCTGAGACAGCTAATACCAAAAAAGTTTAGCACAATTTAAATGCACCGAGGGAACAGTACACTTGTAACTGCCCATATTTTGGTATGCATTGTATATTTGTCACCCAAAACTCCCCCTATCACATACACTTGTGAGCACCAGAGTCCACACTAATCAGACACACACTCTCTCTCGTACGCATCCATACACAGAGTGCACTGTATTGCACTGTTTAAACACTGTTTGACACTGTTTATTACTTTTTTGATGTAGATAATTTGCCAAATAAGGAAAGTATTGAAGCGTGAAGTTAATTTTGGGACATCCATTTAAGGAAAGTGGGAAGTTGTTTTTGGGACGGAGGGAGTATATGAAGCATGAATAAAAGATAAAAAGAAAGAAAAAAAGAAGAATAAAAAGGATGGTTTGTTGGTTAAAAAAAGGATGGTTCCTATGATTGAGAGGGGAAGAAAGAGTAAAAAGATTGGAGATGGTGTACCTCTATCAAAATTAGTTTTGGTTATATACAGTATTATTTATTAATTAGTTTTTTTTTGTTTGTAAATAAAAAATACTCTAAGACAGCTAATACCAAAAAAGTTTAGCACAATTTAAATGCACCGAGGGAACAGTACACTTGTAACTGCCCATATTTTGGTATGCATTGTATATTTGTCACCCAAAACTCCCCCTATCTCATACACTTGTGAGCACCAGAGTCCACACTAAACAGACACACACTCTCTCTCGTACGCATCCATACACAGAGATGATCTCACAGGCTTTCACTGATTTAGCCAAACACAATTAGTCCTCTCTCTCTATCTTCCCCCCTCTCTGTAAACAAGCCCAACCCCTCTCCTATTCACCATTTCCCAACCAACCCGTCCAACCACTTCCTCTCATGCATTCATGATTTGGGTCTCCGGAGCCCATTCATCTCTGGGGGCGGCGCCGGCGGGTGAAAGATTCAATCTTTCTTCGATTTCAGATAAGTTTAGCTCAAATTGCAGTAATGGGTTGCTTGGTTTCTCAGCTGGCGTCGAAGTTCGCCTTCTTTCCGCCGTCTCCGGCCACCTACCAGGTCAAGAAGCGCGAGGATGGGCACCTCGTCGCCGTCTCCACCGCCTCTTCCATACCCATCGCCGGCGACGCCGACGACCCTTGTATTGATGTCCTCCGGCTCCAGACGAAAAGGGGAAACAAGATTGTAGCTTTTTACCTCAAGAACCCGTACGCTAGGCTTACTTTGTTGTACTCTCACGGCAATGCGGCTGATCTCGGCCAGCTCTATGACTTGTTTCTTCAGCTTAAAGCTAACCTCAGAGTCAACCTCATGGGGTATGTCTTCCCTTGGCCATCTTTCTTGAGCTCGGATAGAAACAAAAGGAAAAAAATCAAATCTTTTTCCTTTTTTATTCCTTGCTGGGCCAGTGTATGTTTATTAGCTGTATTTAGAAATGGTCTCTGCGCAGCTCTTCATCTTTTCCCTTGTTTAATTGTTTGGAGTAAATTTATTTTACTCCCTATTAATTTGGTGAAGTGTTTGCTTGGATATGGTGAATTTCTTCTCATTGCTCTATTTATTTACTTTTATTACATCTTTTAATAGATTTCTCTAATTCTTGCGGCAAATAGTCTTCTGTCTTTAGAGTTTAGCATTCCCCACTTGCCCCTTTCCCATGGGCAAAGTTGAGGAATAATTTTTTTTCTTTATAAGTAATTATACTTCACTTATTCACTGTAAAACCACCTTTTTTGGATTTTGGATCTGGAATTTTTAGCTTGATCTGATTTTTTATAATGGGTTTCCCTGTAATGGGGATTGTTTTTTTAAAGAAATTCCCATGGGTTTCGTGTGACAGGGTTATTTCTATGGTTTTCACAGCCTTTTTCAACATTTTTCACGTTTTCCAATTAATTTGTCTTGTAATGGTAAATTGGTATTCACTGGGTGACAGACACCTACAGAATCGATGGTGAAACACGAAACATGATTGTGTGGTGCGTTTGGATAGAGACACTTCTCAATTTTCTCTGTTTGACCAATGCACTAATCCCCACTGATTAATTGAAACCCACACTTTTAGCCGATAATTTTTTTAATTAACAACTAGAAATAAAATCTGAACCCTCCATCTTTGGATCTGACACTGTTCCAGGGCTGAACTTAATGTTTTGAAGTATGAATTGATTGTGCCGCTTTATGCAGCATGGGCTGGCTGAGTGCGCTATTCAATCTATTTGGAATTTACCAAAACTATGTCTGTTGAATCAAGAAATGCATTCAATCTCTTTTAAGAAATTGTCCAGTTTTGGATTCCGTTCTTTAGTTTGTTTATTTATTTATTTTTGCCCAGAGAGGCTAACTCAAATGTAAATAATTTCTGAATATTAATATTTTTTGCTCTTGTTTCAATCAATATATGCAGATATGACTATTCCGGCTATGGAGCTTCTTCAGGAAAGGTATATACTGCGGAGTAATAGCGTAGGGAGTAGTGTTATTTTTGTCCCTTGATTGTTCTTAATGTATGTAGTCTCTCAATGTGCATTATTTCAATTGAAATGTGAGGTCTGCACCAAGTACTTACAAGAGCTCCTTGCTGAGCAAGGTTGCCTCGAAGGCTCGAACCCGAACATAGTTGTCAGCAATTGAACCCGAGCTTACACTTTTTATCACACCCTATCGACCATTGAACCCGGGCTTACACTTTTATCACACCCTATCAACCAGTTTAACTATGTCAACCAGCATTGTTATCGAGAAGATAAAACAAAAGGAAAAAACAGACATACTACGGTTAAGATTAGGGTGTGAGTTTAAATGACTACTTTCTAAATAATACGTGAAGTTGTTGACAACAAGGGGACTACATTTGAAAACCAGGAACAATTGAGGGACCGAAACGACTTTCCCAAAATGAATGTTTATGATGTTTCCATATAATCTGTGAGTGAAAATTCTCATTATGCTTTTTCTATGACTCAGCCAAGTGAGTATGATACATATGCTGATATTGAGGCAGTATATGAGTGTCTTGAAACTCAGTATGGAGTTAGCCAGGAAGATTTGATTTTGTACGGACAGTCCGTTGGAAGCGGGCCCACATTGCACTTGGCTGCTCGATTGCCGAGGTTGAGAGGTGTTGTTCTGCATAGTGGCATTCTCTCTGGTCTTCGTGTGCTTTGTCATGTGAAGTTCACATTTTGTTTTGACATTTATAAGGTAAGTTTGGTTGGACCTAGATTCAAACATTTAAGGTGTCTTGTTTGTTGTTACATGCCTTTTAAATAGGTATAGTAATATTCAGAATTTCCAGAAATTGTGTATTTTGAGGGAAAAAACAAATTTATGTGCTTATTGCTGCAAGTATGGCATGCAGAATGTAAACAAGATTCAGAAGGTGAAATCTCCGGTGCTCGTAATACATGTAAGTTCTTCTTAACATCTTCCCATTTGAACTTGAGATTTTCCAACCAAATGCAGTTGAAATCTAAAGTCTCATTTCTTAGTTCACCTCATCAAGGGATTGCACAAAGACTATCTTCTTCATGTACTAGGACATTAGAGATTTTTGAAGTACTATTTGGAAAGTTAGAACAGGACTTTGCCCACTTTATTTATCCGGTTGTCTGTTTTCGGAGTTCATCTCCGGGTGCCCTCAAGTTTCTGTTACAAAATCCAGACCCAGTGGCCTGTAGCCCATTTAACTCGATTTCCTGTCGGGCCTAATAAACCCTGATTCTTCCCCACCTAGGTGTAGAGTTTTTTAATCGCTCGCTTAAGCCTCGAGTGACATCAATTAAACCCGTCTAGACCCATTGATCACCTAGTGAGCACTTGGCACTTTTTTACATCATCGCTATCATGTGGAATACTAGTATATATTTCAATACTTGGTACAATTTCTTCCTTGAGTTAGCAGTGTTTTGATTCGTCTTGGAAAATAATGGTTCAGGGAACAGAAGATGAGGTGGTGAACTGGTTGCATGGGGACATTCTATGGAAAATGGCAAGGGACCCGTACGAGCCGTTGTGGATAAAAGGCGGAGGGCATTGCAACTTAGAGCTTTACCCTGACTACATCAGACACCTATGCCACTTTGTCCAAGCAATGGAGAATATGGACACAAAGGCTCACCTCCAAAAGATTCGGCCCACACTCCTCCCTCCGCCAAAGAAGAGATCAAACACTCTTCCTCCTCCTTGCTGCTGCTTTAAACGGCGCAAGCCCAAATGCCCGAAATGCTCTTGTTGGCCCACGTGTGGGGAATGCGAGAAATGCTCTTGCTGGCCCAAGTCGATGGAATGCGCAAAATATTCTTGTTGCCCGAAATTATCAAAATGCTCTTGTTGGCCCATATGCGTTCCAAAAGGCACGTGCTGCCCGGAATCATCAAAATGCTCTTGTGAGCCTAAATGCATGGACCACACAAAATGTTCATGCTGCCCGAGATGGGAACCGAATTGCCCAAAATGCAAGTGTTTCGAACCGGGCTGCATGAGATGCTGGTGTTGGTGCTCACACTTCTCGTGCAGGCGCCCGAAATGTTGGTGTTGGTGATAGGGGATGGAGGAGGGTCTTATAGAGACTTACAAAGTTGTATAGCCAGTATCCCTTTAATGTATGCAATAATCTTAGATTCTTAGCCTCAGATAAAATTATTGTTACGTAATTCACTTCGGCAAATGCCTTCCAGCTTCTTCATATATAATGATAAAATCTAATTGTGATTTAGATCATCCAAACACTTCAGAAAGTATTTGACTTTTTAGTCGTGGTTGTAAATTTTAGATTAATAGTGAGTTTCATTGGTTATTATTTCATTTCACGCTTGAGACCCCGGCTCAATTCTCACGACTAAATGACACCTGCGGACGGAAAAGGGAAAAAAAATATGCTCTCGTTGAGAGTCGAACTCAAGACCTCCCGCTTACTAAACGGGTGCTCTAACCAACTGAGCTACGAGAGCTTGGATGTCATTTAAATGTTTACAATGTATTTGTTTATTTACATTGACATGCTATGCACAACTTTTGGAATTGTTGCAAGTGATAAAAATGTTACGGGGTTCTGTTATTAAAAATACTACTTACAAGTTACAAGTCAACATTTATATTTTCATCCAATTAAAGTGGTAGTCATTTTATGAAATTTCAAACATTATTAATAAGGAAAAATAATAAAAATATCCCAAACTTTGAAGAGGTGTGAGGTAAGCACCCCAAACTTGCATTTGTAATTTAAATATTCCAAACTTTATATAAAATGTTATCTTTGCAACATTTTCATGTATTATTTATTTCAAAAGTGTAAGTTTATGGGGTTAATTGCATAATTTGAAATAGAAAAGTAAAAGTGTTGCAATTATATAGATTGGGAGTAATGTTATTTATTTCGCAATAGAAGTTTAGAATGTTAATTGTGCCTTCATGAATTCTGAAATATTTTAAATTATGCAATTAACACCATAAATTTACATTTTTAAAGAAATAATACTTAACTATGGTGATTAAGTAACTTTTTTATTTAAAGTTTGAGGTATTAAAACTACATATGCAGGTTTGGGGTGCTCATCTCACACTCCTTTAAAGTTTGGGGTGTTTTAATTATTTTCCCCCTTAATAATATAATGCAAGTCATTTTTCTATCTAATACTCCGTAAGCCTAGCTATTTTGGTTTACAATGTTTGACTCTAATAAAATTTACGGAGTAACATTCTCTTGAGTCTTGACAATATTTGAATATTTATAAATACTTACGGAGTAACATTCTCTTGAGTCTTGACTATATTTGAATATTTATAAATACTTAAATCCTAAATATATTTAAAAATCAGATAAAGTCGTTAAACTGCAAAAAGTGTGGATGCGATGTGAGCTTTGACACACAAAAATAGTGACGAAAAATTATGTTATCCAAAAAAACTGTTAAGGATATCTTATTATGTATATAATAAGATATCCTTAAGGATATCTTATTATGTATATAACAAAAAAAAAATATTATGTATATAACAGTTTTATAAAAAAAAAATGGTAATCCAATGTGAGTAGCTAGAACCTAGTTTCCATGAACCTAAGCAACCAAGAGTTCTTAGTCTCATGTAAATGCAGGCGATGAAGTCTCCCAATGTATGATTCTATTTGTTGTAATATAATGGTTGTATGATTGAATATCACTTCTTTTTAGCCCTTTCTGGTCTAGTCTAGCTACTCTGATCTTATGTGATCTGATCGGGTATGGTGTGATACATTTTCGGTCTTTGTCTCTTTTATAACTTTCGAGGTCTGATTAGACATGCTTCTTTTAAGTCTAATCTGATCTGGTTTAATCTTGAATTGTATGGTCATCGGCTTAAATAAGTCTAGCTAAAAAAACCTAATTGATGATTACGGAATTAGAAACTATACTGCCTTGAAAACAATTAAGTGAACATTCTTTAATTACGAATGAACATATGTAGGTGAAAAAAGGTACAAGAACATATATATCCGAATGTATAATTTAGTTTGCCATATTCACTGCATGCATATAAGCCATAATGCAATTGTGTACTCGTTGGTTATTATTATATATACACATTCTTATCAACCGCAAGTTTACCGACATAAATCATAATGGTACCCTCGACTTATATATAATAATAAAATAGTGATTACGGAGTGACAAAAATTGCAAATGGTGTGTATGTAAATATATATAGACACACGCATGCGAATAAATATGCCCATGTGAAAGAGTATATATGTTTGTGTGCTAGAAGACAATTATATACAAAGACAAAGAATTTGCCTTAAAGTATGGTATCAGTAAATACATTTCAAATTTCATTATCATATTTTTAGTTTTTAAATAAGAATAATTATTGGCATATATGTCTGAAAAAAATGTCAACTATCATACGGGGTAATATATTGTCATGTTTAAAATCTAGTATTGTCCAAAAATCAATGGTAGAGATAGAGAAGAGCATGAGGGATCTGGGTCCCCCAAAATAAATTTAATGGTGTATTTATATGTACATATAAGATGCGCTTTTAATACGGGAATCATGCTTATCGTGAGAACGTATAGTAAGAACAAACACTTTTATTCGAATTTGATGCACTATGTGGCTCCAAAACGATCCAAATTATGATTCAGGAAGGTGCACATTTATAGATAAAAGGGAACAATCCTCTAAATAGGAGTAAAAATGTTTGAGAATTTCATGTAAGATTAAATTCCAAGATCGGCATCATATAATTATACATAATCATATATTGATAGATTGTGATTATTATATTTGTGTGAAATTTATAAATTTTATACTTTTATGAAAGTAAGGATGTTTTTTTTGGACTGTTTTCAGTCCCAGATCTGACCAGATCAGATCAGACCAGACTTCCGTAGTTATAAAGTACACAGAGACCAGACATTTACCAGACCAGACCAGTTCAGACCAGACCAGCAAATTTCAGTCTAAAAGAAAACATCCTAATTTTAACAAGTGAACTTTTCCGCGTAAGTTTCATATTTTAAATAGTTTCGTATTAAAAAATATAATGAGTCAAACTTAACTATTGAATAAGAAATTTAGCATGGACACGTTCTCTTGGATTGAGAGAGTACGTATATAATAATATTGAAACAGTAATAAGCATTCATCAAATCAGTGCATGTAAATGTTTTGTGTACTACTTTACACGGAACATCACTTTTTATTGAATTTACGTCACCTTATATATATTTGATTCAAGTGAAAAATGCATCTAATTTAAATTTAATATTGTTTTACCAGCTCTTTGATGTGCACTACACCATCATATTGTGGTAGCGCTGACATTTTTATAAATCCCTTTGAAAATTCTCACGTGGCGCCTAGTTGCACTAGCACAATTGTGACTTGCACCGAAATGCATGCACCATATATGCACTTTGTACACACATACTCCGTATAAGTTTATAACGACATTATCTTATTTGTGTATTTTGTTACTTTTTATTTGTATTTTCTTATCTCTAAGAAAGAAACGGCATTTGTAAAAAAATAACGGCATATTACCTGTATCTATCCAATAATGCAATGATGTACTTTGGTCTATCGACTGCAAATTTAACGACATAGTCACATAGGAGTACCCTTCAAATTATATTTAGAATATATATATATATATATATACGAAGTATACATAATAATATATTAATATAATATACTAGTATTAAAAACGAAACTGCTATGTGTGTTCTGTGTGTGTACATATACTATATAGACACACACATGCAAACAAGTACGAGTATGTGAACAGGTATATATGATTGTGTACTACATGACAAATTATATCCATTTTGTTCTTTAAAACCCTAAAACAAGGTAAACCTGTTTAGGAATTTGAATTGTACTCTCTTCCGAACTCTATTGCAACTTTTTATTTATCACATAGGATGTTTTTACTTGGACTGTAATTTGTTGGTCTGGTCTGGTTTGATCTGGTCTGGTCGGGTCTGGTAAGGTATGATTTCTTTGTATTTTATAACTATCCAAGTCTGGTCTGGTCTGGTCTAGTCTGAACTGGTCTGGTCTGGTCTGGGACAAATTACAGTCCAAGTAAGAACATCCATACTCCCTCGGTCCCATTTTATAAATACTTTTCCTATTCACTAGGTCAATACAAATCACTCCTAATCTCTTACTTTATATATCAAATTTTTATGAAATTTGATTTTTTTTGCAGGCTTTGTAGCGATTTCAATGTAGTTTTTGAATATGTAAATTTTATTTTCTAAAACTAATTTGAGTGTTGACAGGGATCAATTTGCTTTATCGTCGGTCAAACATTGTAAAATGTAAAGTGCCTTATAATTTGGGACAGAGAGTATTTGACTAAAGTAAAGCATAGTTTTTTCAAAACATACTCCTCATCAAAATATAGTGAACTTATCAATTATGAGCTCCATAATAAGTTAATTTAGTTTTGTAAATCCTTCTCACTACTGCTTGTATAGGCTCAATCGAAATTTCCTAATGGAGATAAGTGAAAATGAGTTACTAAGGATGTTTTTACTTGGATTGTAATTTTTTGGTCTGATCTGGTCTGGTCTTGTCTGAATTGATTTAGTCTGATCTGATAAATATTTCGGTCTATGTCTGTTTAAGTCTGGTATGAGTTGATATGGTCTGGGACTGGAAAAAATCCAAGTAAAAACATGATAATTGATAGCCATTCTCAATTTGGGGAATCGCCCCTTATGTTATTTATTATCATAAGGGAAAATCGCACTTTTGATCCCTGAAATAGTCACAAATATGAAATGTCAGACCCGTATTTCTGATATGGTAATTGTCACCCCTCAATTGTCCAAATTGTTGTAAATGTGGTTCTTTAAGAGTGAAATGTACTCTCGCCCACATTGTATATTTCACCCCTCAAAGGACCATATTTACGGCATTTAGGACAATTGAGGGACGACATTTACAAACTTGGGAATACGGGTCCGACATTTCATTTTCGTGACTATTTCAGGGACTAAAAGTGTGATTTTTCCTTATCATAATAACATACTCCGTATTAAATATTACTACCACCCCTTAACATAACTTCATTTGGGGGGGGGGGGGGGGGACATAACTTCATTCGAAAATCATATTTTAATTTGCAATAGAAACATAAAAATAAAAATCATATTTTAATTTGTAATAGAAACATAACGATAATAAAAAATATATTTTAATTTAACATGGGTATATCGAAAATCAAATTTCTGGATTATACAACATTTATGGAGGGCAAATTATATCGTGGGATCGGCCCACCTTGCGCATAGCGTGCCGATCCCAAACGGTGCAGTTTTGGTTAATAAAAACCAGTCCATCCTCTTCCGATTTAATTTGAATGGCCACAACAGATTCTCGAACTCCTCCCCAAAAAATCACAGGCTCATCATCGGTGGCTGCTAGGCATTTGACAGGTTTCTATCCTTTTTGTGGTTGAATTCTTCATCTCGTTCGTAATATCTCAATTTGGGAAAGTTCCCGAAATGGGACTAAAAAAGTTCGAAAATTCCAAAATAGGACTGTCATGTTTTTATTCCCAAAATAGGACTAATTACTGCCAAATTTGGAAAATACTGCCATGTTTGAAGTCTGGTACTGCCAAAACATGGCAGTAATTAGTCCTATTTTGGGAATAAAAACATGGAAGTCTTATTTTGGAATTTTCAAACTTTTTAGTCCCATTTTGGGTAATATCTCAATTTGTTTTGGTTGCTAGTTTCTTCATCTTAGTTCACCAAGCTTCGTGACTTTCTTGTACCTCTCAATGGGGATTCAAATCCAACGAATAACCAGTAACACAGTCTCCTTCAATCTAAAAATATCTAAGGTTTCATTGAGTTCAAGAGAATCTGCTCCAACTAGTTAGGTTTTCTTCAATTTCTCAAATAAATGTCCTCTAGTTGCGGTATGCAATTGCACTTGCACTAAAATAAAAGGTTTCCGGGAAAAAATAAAATGTCCTCTGGCCGCGGCATGAAATTGCACTATATAACCAGATATTAATTTTAGAACTTGATTCCACTTGAGAGAAATTTTGAACTTAAACCTTCTACTAACATTGAATATATAAAAATATTACTACCTCCGTCCCATTTTATGTGTCTCACTTTGACTTGGCACGACTATTAATAAAGTGATTGAAAAAATAAAAGATGTTGTTGATGGAGTTTTTTTTTCATAATTAATGTCTAAAAAAGAATTATTTACGGAATTAGGGCCGGGTTCAAACTCTATCAACAACAACCTTTTATTTTAGCACAAGTGCAATTTAATACCGCAACTAGAGAACATTTATTTTCCTGAAACCCTTTTCTTGCACGGATTTCATTCAATACATATATTTCTTTTAATTAGTTTTATTAGGTTACAAAAAATTGCTTAAACATACACTTTCTGCAGATAAATAAAGTTAAATGTCTCATATTTATAGCATCAATTTGCGCTATACAATTATGAGATCTTAATTTTAGAACTTGTATTCATTTAAGAAAAAATTGAGCCCAAACACCTACACAAATTTGTATTTAAGGTACCAATTTGCGTTATTCAATAGTTGAGGTACATAGTACATAAATACAACAACTACTGTCCCCGTTTAGGATTTCAATTAAAAAATGACACATTTTTTTGGA
Source organism: Cuscuta epithymum (assembly GCA_945859915.1). NCBI lineage: Eukaryota > Viridiplantae > Streptophyta > Magnoliopsida > Solanales > Convolvulaceae > Cuscuta > Cuscuta epithymum. Next base: position 1,199,457 of record CAMAPF010000974.1, read on the forward strand.
CAACAATTAAATGAGCTAAGGTAATTTGAGTATATTTCGAGAAGTAGTTCAAAAGAGTATATAATATAATAAGATACTTGATATAACTGTGTTGATAATTATATTATCGATCTTTAATATTTTATGATTAAGCGTCATTTAGAAATGCTAATTATTTCCTAAAACAAAAATGAAATATCCAAAAGAGACAATCGATCGAAAACCTTTAGTTAAGACGAAAGGAGTAATATATAGTACTAGTTATGGTATTATTTGCACATTTAGGATGTTTTTTTTGGACTGAAATGTGCTGGTCTGGTTTGAACTGGTCTGGTCTGCTAAACATCTGGTCTATGTGTATTTTATAACTATGAAAGTTTGGTCTGATCTGATCTGGTCTGGGACTGAAAACTGTCCAAAAGAAAACATCATATTCCGTTAGAAGTAGTTCTAGCTACCGCAATATTTTCATAAAACTAACTTCTCCTTTTTAGTTTTTGCCAGTAATAACAGATTAAAAGCCCTTCTATAGTTCTATCACTACAAGAATTTCGGATTTTAGTGGCGGAAATTCCGCCACGAATTTCGCCACAAATGAGCGTAGTGACGGATATTTGCGGCGAAAATGTCGCCACTGAAATCTTGACATTAAAGACCTTATTGGCGGAAATAGAGTTCCGCCGCAAAATAAACACGGAATATAGTGGCAGAATTGTCCGCCACTAAATTTAATGACAAGTTTTCCGCCATTAAATTCCTTCACTGAAATTATAACATTTTTTTCAATATCTTGACCTCTTTGGCAATAAAAGACACTAAAAATATTCAGTGAATTCTAATAATCTAAAAATAATACGATTGTTATCACTATTATATATTGTCAACTATGTATACAACGTTAATTAGTAGCCAAACCACCATAATTAAGTTCATACATAATCAAAATACATAGCAAAACACCTCATTAAGAGAAAGTTAAGTTCATACATAATTTAAAAATACATAGCAAAACACCTCATTAAGAGAATTCAGTTCATGCATAATTTAAAAATACATAACTAATGACTTGGAGATTCCGAGTCTTCCGAGTCTTGGGTGTCTTGGGAGTCTTGGGAGTCTTGGGAGTCTTGGGACGAACAATGAGATGACGGGAAAAAGGTTGGTGGATCCATTCCGTGTTCCTTGAAAAATGAAACCCAAGTTTTCTCAAAAATCTTTAAATGTAAATCAGGATCTTCAAGTTGCAATCTAGCATCAAAGGGTGGCATTGGGAGTGGGCACTTTTCACCTTGTGATCCAAACCATGTCCTCAACCATTCATCCCATGCAAGACAAATATCATGTGAGCGCCGTGAAGATGATGAACGCCCTTTGCCACTTGTTTCAAGCTCAAGAAGGAAAGCTTTTGAGTATCTTCCCGTTCCAAACACTCTCTTCCTTTTGCATCCAACTGCTTCTAAGTATTTGGAATTCCACTCACTTGAGGTAATTTTAGATGCATTAGAGATCTCGGTTCCATTGTTAGATGATTGAGAATTTTGAATATGCTCTCGAAATGCAGCCGACAACTTCGAAACAGCCTCCTACGTATCACAAATAATACATTTTGTTGAGGCAGAAATATAACATGAACAAAACAAATTGACAGAACTTAATATTTCATAGACAAAAAAACTGCTCATCTTGAAAGTTATAGCATAATAGAACAAACATGTTTGAATTAACAGAAGAAAAAGGCACACAGTTTATAGAAACAAAACTTGCTGGACTTCAAAATAAAGCACGCTTCAATTAGCAGAAAATAGAGCATCATGTGTATGGGATCGGGATTCTCTCCGCACCCCTACGATTTGTAGCAGAAATTTGTGCTTTATCTTATGGTATCGCAGGAAGGAAAACCTCTTTTTCTGAATGTAGTAAGGAAGGCAGAGCAGATCATAGTTAACTAATACACATCATGTTTATTGTACCCACAATTGGGAATGATGAAGTATTGGAAATTTTGCAGATTTCGGATTAAGGAGTATTTGCCTATTACTGGATTGAAAGATTTCAATGAATTGAGTACTAAGTTGATACTTGGTGCGGATAGGTTTGAACATTATTCTGCCTACTTCCTAGGCAAATATCGCTAACTCATGCAAGTTTGTTTTTCTTATGACATTTATAATTAAGAGTGCTAAGTTTTAAAACATACTCATGCTCAGGAAAACATACCATACACATGCTAATAAAACTTGCTCGGGCGGAAAATGTGATCTTATGAATATATACAAATTCCAATATTTCATCATTTGTACACATGCCAAACAACACCATTTGATCTAACTAAAACAACAATAATCTGCCCAAAAAAATGCAGTATAACAAGCTTTCCTAATGAACTACAAACATGCAATCTCTCATATTTGAATGTAAAACAACTTGCCCTTGTCAAATCAAATAAATACATTATTATGCAAACACTTAATACACATGCAATCTCCCAAACTAAACTGTCATAAAGTGGAACTATATTTTTTACCTGAACTTCCGATTGCGGGTGAATGATCTCCCCATTCTTCCTCTTTGTTGGGTGGTACGTGTCACTAAGCTTGAGAGGATTTATGGCCACACCTGTGACTCTCAACTAAAACAAATTTCATATGTTTCAATCAGTGATGTAACTATATATATTTTTCCTTAAAAATCTAATATTTTTAAATTATTAAATTGACCTCTCGTGCTGCCATATCAGTCGCTGCTCGTGATCCGCCGTACTGCTTGCACCTATCTCCACCGATCATACGATTCTTCTTACCCGACTCAGACGACCTCCTATACTGCTTTGACCTTTTATACTCCTCAAGAACAGCCCACGTGAAATCGTTCACAGTTGGAGGCTGTTTTTTCGTTCTAGTTTTATCAATGACTTTGCATTATTTTCTTAATTCAATATAGATAAGTTGAAAGCTAAATACCATTTATTCTGTTTACCTTATATAATTCAGTACATTGGAATAAGCATGTTGTCGCAAATATTGTTCATAACCTGCCTTAATGTCTTTAGCATCATACTTGGTAATATCCCAATTAACTAAATCCTATATGCAAAGAGGAAGAATGTTAAAGTCTCAAGACTTATATAAACTGTTCTAATATATTTCTATACACTGTTTAATCATAAATTTTTTTAAAAAAAAGTAGATTTGTTTTATAAAATTGTTTAGTTTACACAAATGGATTTAGTTGAAGGAGTTACAAATTAAATGTGACTCCTTTAAGTTAGTTGAATAAGATATAAACTATCTGACATTGCAGTTCATATTTTTAGATAAAATAAATAAACCTGAAATTGTTCCCAATAGAGCTGTTTTGTTTTCTCTGGGACCCACTTCCATCGTTGACCGGCCGGATGCAGATTATATTTGATCTGCTTAGAAACAATGCCTTGAAACGTCAAACATGTGTCGCCCACTGGTTCATTAATAAGGCTGCAATAATGTGTTTTAAAAATATGTTATTATAAATATACGATAATAATAAGTAAAATTATGTGTAGTATAAAACAAAAAAAATTAATAATGAACTCACTCTCCTGCAGCATTTATACCAACACATGGTCTTTCAAATCTGGACACCGAAATGGTTCTAAAATGGTCCAACGGTTCTACACCCCACATGAGATGATTGTATGGATCGGGTTTCCACTCAATAAGCTCTTGTTCTGCATCTTTAGCATGTGATTGGTCATAGCCTTCTGTTAGATCGTCAATCGTGTTTGGCGAGTTTTGCTGATTGAGGCAAGTTGGCGTGTCATTTCGGTGGTTTAGGAAATCAGAAGCGTTTGGCTGTTGGTTACCAGTTGGAGCAAGACTTGGTCTGGTACGACGAGCTACATTGTATTGTGAAGGAGGTGGTTGATAAAGCTGTGTTGTTTGTCCCATATGGATGTCGGTGTTTCTGCCCATTGCATTACCATCGAAAGAAATGGGTGGAGACGGTGTTGAGTGGCCTGAACTACTTGACACCTCTTTCGCCAAAGTGATTGGTTTAGTTTTCTGACCGGCACTCCCAAGGCCTTTAAATGCACCACCCAAACTGCCAGATACCTCTCTGGCCGTAGTTCTTAGTTTGTTGTTCTGCACACCAGCCCCCAGTCCTTTAAATGCAGTCGTATTGATAACAAAGTTTTTCTCTGGCATAGTAGAAGGTCATCCATGTGCTGATGTATTGTAATATCGAAGCCTGTTTCAAATGAATTGCCGGGTTCATTTTGTTGGAATGCTAACGGTTGTTCATCTACGTGAGTTGAACTCCCCGCCAAGACTTTCTCCACAAAAGCTCGTGGCAAACAATGAATAACAGAAAGCCACTTGTTGGTCCTTGTCTTTGCAGTTGGATATGAGACGTACACAACTTGATCAGCTTGTGATGCTAAAATATAGCAATCTGAAGTCTGGAGCCGATATTGTATGTTCACATCAACTATATCATATAGTGGATGGACTCGTGTACCTCTGTCAGAAGGCTCAAACCATTCACATTTGAGTACGATTACCTTGTAATCTTGATAGTCCAACTGAATTATTTCATGTATTAAACCATAGTAATCGAGTCTCAAACCATCATGACTTGTGCACTTGACCATAACCCCACAATTACAAGTCACTCTCTCTTCAGACCGTGCTACAGTGTTAAATTTGTAACCATTAATATGAAGTGTCTGGTAGGTCGTCACATACGGAGAAGGAAATCTGGATAAAGCCCGAATCCATCGTGGATGACTCACATTATTAGTTTGCACCTACACATAACTATGCATAGTCAATATTTGTCCACACAAAACAATATTTTCAATCAAACAAATAAATAATTTAAATTCTCACATGGTGATAAAACCAAATTGGGAATTGTGCTTGAAATTGAACCTCATCAGAAGCTATTATTCCAGTTGCATTGCTGAACATTCTGCAGTATATTGGTATAACATTAGACTATAATTAGTTATAATGTATGAAATTACTAATTACACTATTGGGGCTTACTCTCTGAATGGGTCAATCTCTGGGCAGTTTCGTAACACGTATGAGTGCACTGCATTGGATTCATCTTGGTCCATGTATCGGCGTGTGCCCGCGCCAATTAATTTTGCCTTCTGTGCAAAAATGGAAATGGTAGCATCATCATTAATCATGAACCCATCATCAAATCTCGGCACACGACGTGCTTTTGTGGTTACTTCTTCCGGGAAGTAGTAACTCGCAAATGTACCCATCTCACTAAGCAAATAACCTTCTCTGATCGAGGCTTCAACCCTAGCTTTGTTACCGATCTTTGTCTTTAACACTGATCCTAAGAAGCTACATGAAGAGTAACAATTAATATATCAACTAACATTTAAGACATGAGATAACAATTATAATACAGTACTTTAGTAAGCACTCACTTTTCAAAAGGATACATCCATCGATAATCAGGTGGTCCGCCTAACAGAACTTCATCTGGTAAATGTATGGGAAGATGCTCTGTGGGGTCAAAGAATGAGGGCGGGAAAATCTTCTCTAATTTGCATAAAATAACAGGGATGTCTAGCTTTAGTTTCTCAATGTCAGTGACCCTAACAGTCTTTCTCGTTAGGTCACGAAAGAACAAGCTAATCTCGGTAATTGCCTCCCAAATCCCTGTAGGTAGCATCTCTCTGAAGGCAACCGGGAGTAAACGTTGCATAAAGATGTGGCAATCATGACTCTTCATACCAAATAACTTAAGATGCTCCATTTCTACACAACGTCCCAGTCGAGATGCATAACCATCGGGGAACTTCAATGAATCAACCCAGTCACACAAAGCTTCCTTTTGCTTAATCGAAAGGATGAAAGGAGCCTTTGGATATTTCCCTTGACGGTCCCGCGCCATACTTGGCCTGTGGCAAGTATGTTCCATATCCATTCTCCCACGGGTATGATCCTTTGACTTTCCCGGTACTCCCATAATGGTGTAAAATATGTTTTCGAAGAAATTCTTCTCTATGTGCATTACGTCAAGATTGTGACGTAAAAGCAAATCCTTCCAATATGGAAGATCCCAAAAGATACTACGTTTCTTCCATCCGATATCCTTTCCAGCCACTTTATTATGTTCTATGCCGCCTAATTCAGTCACCAACATCAATGCATCCATCTCACCATAGCAATACGAACCATCTCTTTGCAATGGAGGGCCATACATGATTGCTTTACCCTTAGTAAAGTTTTGGGTGTCTAATCGAAATGGATGATCACCTGCTAGGAACTTTCGGTGGCTATCAAACCAACTGTGCTTCCGACTGTGGCGGAGCCAAAATGCTTCAGTAAACTCAGTACAATATGGACATGCAAATTTTCCCTTTGTACTCCATCCAGAAAGCATAGCATATGCAGGGAAATCACTCACTGTCCAAAGCAAGATGGCTCGCATGTTAAAGTATTCCTTTGAAAGTGCATCATACGTTATAGCCCCAACCTCCCATAGTTCCTTCAACTCTTCTATCAATGGTTGCAAATAAACATCTATCCTCTTTGCGGGGTTCTTTGGACCCGGAACCAATACAGATAAAAATAAGAATTGCCTTTTCATACATGTACCGGGAGGCAAGTTGTATGGTGTCACGATTATAGGCCAACATGAGTACTTCTGTCCAAATTGTCCGAATGGTTGAAACCCGTCCGTGCATAGACCAAGTCTAACATTTCTTGGATCCTGGGCAAAATATGGATAAAGATTATCAAAATGAGACCATGCCTTTGCATCTGAGGGATGACGCATCACCCCTTGTTCTGTATGGTGATCTTTATGCCATCTCATTTTCTCAGCAGTGGTTTCCGAAGCATAAAGCCTCTGCAGCCTAGGAGTAATCGGGAAGTACTCCATCCTTGAAAGCGGAATAGATGTATTGGACTGGTTGTTAATCATGTACCTCGCACTGGAGCAAAATTTGCACTCCATTAGCTCATTGTCTGCTTTCCAATAGATCATGCAACCATTTGGACAACAATCAATAGATTGATGTTTCATTCCCAATAGCGAGAGTTTCCTCTTTATTTTCTTGAAATTCTGAATGGGCCTGTTTGGGATATGTGTTGGGAAAAACCTATTCACAAGCTGGATAATTCTGTCTGTTGCAGCCTCTGATAAATCCATCTCAGTCTTTAAGTTCAGTATTTCAGTCATTGCACTCAACTCCGTCATCGGACAACCATCAAAACACGGTTGACTTGTCATTTCTAGCATTTCATGAATGCTTTCTGCCATTGGAGTAGGATCGTCGTTCGTATGCATACCATCTTGAGTAGATGGTGGGAATTCATTCCTAACCGCATCTTCAAACATCGCCTTGTACGGGTCATATGGAAGTTCAGATGTATTATCTCGAGAAGAGCTAGCTCCATCTAAATAAACTAATCCGTTGGAATTAGATGTCTCTCCATGTGCCCCCCATACATAATAATTTTCTATAAACCCCTTTTCAAAAAGATGTTCCCTAACAATATCCCAAGTCAAGGATTTCTTGTTCTTGCACTTTCTACAAGGACATGCAATGACACCACTTGGATATAAGTTCAGTGCCGTTTGAAGAAACTCATTAACCCCTTCCTTAAAATCTTCATTTAGCAATCCTCGATCGGCAAGCCTTTTATACATCCATGATCTATTAATGCTCATTTTTAGACCTAAACATACCATACAATATTACATATTATTTCATTAGCTCACATATATAGTAAATTAAATTAATATTGAGAATTTCCTTCCCCTAATTCTTGGTTACTTTTTATAAACAACATTTTAATAATAAATCAACAATTTCAATTATTTATCTTTCAACTAATATAAAGATAATACATATATTTAATAGCATTATATTTAAAAATATTAGAGTTCTTGAATTATTTAAACTAAGTAGTCTACAATTTTAATTTCAAAAACAAGCAACATTGTTAATAATTAATACTAATAATAATAAACCAACAACTTCAATTATTTTATCTTTCAACTAACCTAATAATTAATGTATAATTAATAGCATTTGTTCTTAAATTATTTGAACTAATAATTAAGTAATTAAGTACATACGTCTACAAATTTTTGAAAACAAGCAACGTAATTAACATTTTTTTAACAAACGTAGTTAACAAATGTATACACATAACACATCATAAATTTGATATACATCATAGATCGGAACTTCATTTTATCATGCATCTCCATCGATCTTCAAATATTTTTAAACATAAAAATAAACGAAACTACCCAAAGTATATATATATATGTAAAACTAAGTATTATAAGTACAAATCACAAGATTAAAAACAAATAAATTAAATATTTATTGAGATATAAGAAATTTCATACCTTAAACTCATTTGAACATGATGAAGAAGATAAGTCGTCGAGAGAGTAGAAGGAATTTTAATTTTTTTGTGATATGAGTTGGTTGTACAATGAATTTTGGTTGGTGAGGGAAATTAAATATTTTGTACTTTACTGACGAAATTTAATGACGGATTCGTCCGGTGCTGTTTTGTGGCGATTACTTCTGCCACAATATTCCGCCTTTAATTAGTAGCGAAAAAGCCCCGTCACAATTGTCCGCCACGAAATTGTGACAGAATGAATCCACCAGTAATTTGCGACAGATACTAATCCGCCATTACTTTCCGTCAGGGATTATCGGCAGACACAAATCCGCCACTAATTTTCGCCATAAAAATCCGAATTTCTTGTAGTGTATTTTCAATGTGAGATCCACTACCATATGAATTTAGGGCTCTGTATCAAATTTTAAATTTATAATAGAGACCTTCAATTGACTAAACAAAGCATGACGAGTACGTGGTTAGTACCACAATCATCTACCCTACGTTAAGATCTTTCCCCTTCTTTATGCAACTTCATTCAAACCAAACGGGGAGTAGGTCAGATCGTATCGGACCATAAACGATTCATCTCCTTCACACATTAATTGTACAATACAACCATCAATTTCAAAAGAAAATATTAAACCTTCATAAGCAGAAATGCATTTTAAAAACATGATTTGTAGGCCATCGGTGAATGATAAGTTTGAACTACTCAATTCTAGTACTCAAATTAATTTGTTCATGTTAGCAAGATATGATAGTTTAGACGTATCATAATACGTAGTATATGCCTTATGAAAATGGTAGTATCTAAGTATCTATTGTTCTATATAGTAAACTTGAGTTAGAAAACAATGATGTGTCAATCTCTAATTGGTTAATTAAATCTTTTTTATGACTATTGTTAAAACAATTAATGACTTCTAATTGATTCACGGCAACTACCATCAATCGTGAATAACAACGGCTGCAAAAAGGACTCTCATTTGGAGCAAAAAAACTATTTTTTTAAAAAAGTGACATAACTTTTGTGTTTGTACTCCAACTTTTACAAAACATATATCAAAATTCATAGTTTTTTTATGATCTTTCATATGACACCAATATTGCATATACAAAAAATAAACTATTGTTTTATATAGTAAAGTTGAGTTAAAAATAAACTATTGTTTTATATAGTAAAGTTGAGGTGTCAATCTCTTATTGACTAACAAAAATAATTAATATCAATACTTAAATGTTACAAAATACATACGAAAAATATTGAAAATCCCAATATTTTCAATATTATCAAGGGAAACTTCCCAAAATAGGACTAAAACAGTTTGAAAATTTCAAAATAGAACTGTCATGTTTTTTATTCCCAAAATAGGAGTAATTACTGCCAAGTTTGGAAAATACTGTCATGTTTGAAGTCCGGCCGGTACTGCCAGAACACAATAGTAATTAGTCCTATTTTGGGAATTAAAACATGGCAGTCCTATTTTGGAATTTTCAAACTTTTTTAGTCCTATTTCGAGTAATATGTCTATTATCAAATATGTAATAATAGGTTTTTGACTTTTCAATGCTTATCAAATGAAATTTCAATGCGATAAAGCACATGCGAATAGGACTCTCTATGATGATGATGATGATGATGATGATGATGGACAAAAATATTACTTAGTATGGAGTAACTATTAGTGATCGACTATAATTATGTTAAAACTTTACACCGTAGTAACTTACATGTAACTACTAAGATTTAAATCTGAACACAATTATAGTCACTAAGTAATATTTTTGTTCATCACATTTTAAAAAATAATATTCATGGATTTTTTCATAATAATAATAAAAAACAATAACAACAACAATATTAATAACAATAGTAATAATAACTTAACAACAACACTCTGTAATAATTAATATAATAATATTATTATTAATAATAGTAATAATAATATAGAAATTTGTATAAATTACAGTATGCATAATTATTTAAATATAATTTATTAGCATAATATCACAAGTGAATGGACAATTAGAATAAAATTAAAATAAATCCAAAGCTAAAACTATATGCGAACAAAGCATTGATGATTGCAATATTTTTTTAGAGGAAAGCACAATATTTTTTAGAGCAAAAAACTTATGATACGTATAAAATATCAACCCCAGTAAGAATCACAACTCCCCAAGATCTTAATTCAAATTCTAAAGTGGATACTCATAATAACAATCATCTATAACAACAATAACAACAACAAGACGGAAACAGGTTCAGCGTTGAGAAAACCTCTGCCTTCTCTCTAGGAAAATCATATCCCAACGGTTGGATTTTTCTATTGATCTCGCTGAACTCCTCTCTTCGATTGCTCTTGATTCCATTGATCAAACTTCTTGTTTCTTGATCCTCCTAGCTCGGATTTCATCATAGATCATTAATCCAAGGTTGGATTTGTGATCTTGGTGATTTTTAAAGGGGTTGGGTCAAAAAACCGAAGTCTGGGTCGCTGTTTTTACTGTTCACCTTCAGAAATCGAATTTGATCTTGGATCCATTCTCCAGCGATTGTTTGTGCAAAAGAAGACTTGATTGGGGGTCGCCTACTCTAGGCGAACCCAGGGGTACAAGTTTCAAGTTCTTTGGACAAGTAAAACGCTAGTTCCAAACTAGACGTTACTTCGAAGTATTGTTGTCTGCAGTCTCGTTATTCCAAGTCTGGATTTCTCTGAGCACCTTGGTTGGAAGAGGTTACTGTTCATCATCTTCTTCGTCATGCTTTAGCCATGACAAGGAAGAATAAGCAGACCAGAACCCCCCCGATGAAGGATAGAGCGTTTGATGAAAAGGTTAAGCTTCTTGCGGCTAAAAAAGCAGCTATGGAGGAGGAGACGCTGAAGAAGAAACACAGCTCATTGCAGGTTTTACCTCAGGCTTTTCCGGTTGTCTCGTCCAACGCTTCTCACTCCAAGGCCGCGGCACAACCCTCTCTTTCTGCGGCTTCCGTGGGCATGGGCGGGCTAGGCGATAAGGCCACGGCACAAAACTCCAAGGCCGCGGCAGAAGGCATGTCTGGGGCAGGTCAGGAGTTGGACTCCACTTCTATAAATGTTGTTGTCTCAAGGGAGCTATCACTTGCCCATCCCAATGATGGAAAGAAGACTGAAGTTTCCATTACACTTGGATCCCAAGACACGGAATCTGTGAAGGAAGTTGAGAACTACAAAGAAGAATATGTTTCCTTTTTCCGTGATAACCGAGCTCCTTCAAACGGCATCAAACTTGAATACTTTCCTCCTACCGGAAAGAAATTGGATTTCTCCCATCTCAAGGTACCAACCCTCATTGAAATATGGGGTTTTTGTTTGGTGGGACACTTCTCCGGTAGATTTCCGGGATTGAAAGCTATTTTTGACATGACTAAAAAATGGGGAGTTCAAGTTGATGTGAAGCCACATAGCAAGGGTTGGGTGGTATTCAAATTCAAAACCGAGGAGGATAGGGCAAAGGTGCTAACCGAGGGGCCCTATACACTTTACGGTAAAACTATGTTCTTGAAAGTGCTTTCCGACGATTTTTCATTTGAAAGTGAGGAATTCTTAAAGGTTCCAATTTGGGTCAATTTTCCCAACCTACACCTAAGGCTTTGGCATGCAACGGAGATTGGGATGATTGCCTCCCAAGTTGGGATTCCTATTACTACGGATAAAGTTACTCAAGAAAAGACATTTAAGAAATATGCTCGAGTTCTTGTTGAGGTTGATGTCTCAAAGCCTCCGGTGCTTGATTTCCCTATTGTTCCCCCTTCGGGAAAGGAGTATACTCAAAAGGTTATTTTCGAGACCTATCTGGATTATTGTTATAAATGCAAGGCCTATGGTCACCACCCTTTCAATTGTAAGGTGCTTCACCCCCACTTAGTGGAACCTCCCAAGGCCGCGGACCAAGAAAAGAAGAAAGCACCGATGGTGGACAAAGGAAAAAGGGTGGCCGTAGTGGATGAGGAACCTCCCTTTCAAGAAGTGATCCGAAAAAAGAACAAGAGTACAAGGAAGCCCATAAATTTGGAAGTTGGCTCAACCTCCAATACAAACGAAAGTTCTCCCTCACCGCTAGTCCCGAATTTTGGAATTAATATTCCCAAGGAGATTATCACTCCTACGTTGGATGTCAAACCGAAGCCAAATGTGCGATTCTCTAAGGAACATCATAACCAAATGGTGTTTAAAAAAGATGTGGATGGCAAAGAGTCACTTGAGCATTTACCGAAGGGCTTTGTGGTTAGAAGTGTTTATGAGATGGATCCTAAGAACATAGTCACCGGGGTTTTTATGGACCAAAGGGGGAGGCCGCTTGCTACCATCATTGACATTGATGAACTTCCGGATGGGGAAGCCCTAGTCAAAGTGGGGCCGGATCTCAAATTGGTTGCTAGTGAGGAGGCTCCGGGGATTTACTTCACTCAAAGCCACATCTTGAAGATGCCGGGAGTCAAACGTAGCCATGAAGGGTATGATTTCGACCCTCTTGTTTTTATTCCTAATGTGCTTTCTTTCTTTGACCCTTGTAGTAGGAACAATGTCAACTACTACAAAGAGCTTCTTAGAAGGAAGAGGAGGAGTGCTAAAAAGAATGGTGCCGAGGGTGGAGGTCCCACCACGGAGGATCCATACCTTTCTTGATGCCCAAGCTCTTGGTTTGGAATGTTAGAGGTTTAAACAAAACCCCTAAACATAATTTAATTGCGTCTTATATTAAATTGAATAATGTTTCCTTAGTTTGTTTTTTAGAAACTAAAATGACCGTGGCCTCGTTTAATAACTACGTTTTAAATAAATGGCCGGGTTGGATTTTTGAAAATAATTTTGACCTTATTGGTGGGGGACGCATAGTTATAATGTGGAACCCTAATTTGATTAATTGCGTGTTTTTGGAAAAGGATAGGCAATATTTGCATGCTAGATGTACTTGTCGTATTACGCAAACATCTTTTATTACGACGTTTGTTTATCCGTTGTACACGGTCCTTGAAAGGAAGGAATTGTGGGAACACTTGACCTCGGTGGGAGACCACTTGGTCGAACCGTGGATGGTCTGTGGTGATTTTAATTGTATTTCCGCGCCTAATGAAAGGGTGGGTCCTACCCCCCCACGGCGTACGTGATGCAACATCTCTTTGATTTTAAACTCTCCAATAGCCTCCAAGACGCGCCCTCCACGGGGGAGTTTTTTACTTGGAACAGAGGTGAACTTTGGGCTAAATTGGATCGAGTTTTAATTAATGATGGGTGGGGACTTAATGGGATCGGTTGTAGGGTCCATTTTCATGAAATGGAGGTTGAGTTTGACCATACGGCTTCCGTTGTGTCTATACTCCTAAATTCCTCTCCTAGACATAAACCGTTTAAATTTTTCAACATGTGGCTAAAACATGTGGATTTCCCCAATATTTTAGCTACAAATTGGAATCGGAATTTTGTGGGAACGGCTCAATTTGCATTGGTAAAGAAACTTAAAGGGCTCAAAAGGCCCCTAAAATTACTGAATACCACGGAATTTGGCCACATCTCCAACAAAGTTAAGATGGCAAAGGAAGAATTTAAGCGGTTGCATAAATTAGCACTTCTAGACCCGAGGGATCTAGATATTAAGGCCCAATTGTCCGAGGCTTCAAAGAGGGCTATTTTTCTTGGTGAGGCCGAGGCAACTTTCTTCCAACAAAGGGCCAAGGCTACACATATTCTTGAAGCGGACAAGTGCACCAAATATTTTCATGCAATCGTTAAAAGAAATTTGGCAAGGAATACTATCTCTTCGCTTACCTTGGAGGACGGTACGCTTACTACCTCTTTGGATCAAGTTGGAAATGAATTTGTTAATTTCTTTGTTGACCTTTTTGGTACATATAGTGACTGCCAAGCCCTTGACCCCCTGGTTTTACCATCGGGTGCACTAATTGAGCCTAGTGCCCACGCCAGCCTTATTGCCCCGGTCACTACTTTAGAAATTAAAAATGCTTTATTTGATATTGGCAACGATAAGGCTCCGGGCCCAGATGGCTACTCTTCGGCTTTTTTCAAGAGTAATTGGGATTTGGTTGGGAATGACATAGTCCGCGCCGTTAGGGAATTTTTTCGTTCGGGAAAGTTGCTAAAACAAATTAACCACACTGTTATAGCCCTTATCCCAAAAACGAATCATTCCCCAAAGGTATCCGACTATAGACCCATCTCATGTACGAATGTTTTATACAAGATCATCACAAAGGTCATTGCGGCTAGGTTAATTCCGTGTCTTCCGGGGTTAATTGATCATGCCCAAGGTGCCTTTGTTGATGGCCGCCTCATGGTTGATAACATTTTCCTTGCCCAGGAACTTGTTAGAGGATACACGAGGAAGCGGATCTCACCGAGATGTATGATCAAGGTGGATCTGCGTAAGGCCTATGATACCATATCGTGGGAGTTTCTTGACTTTGTTCTCAAGGGATTGGGCTTCCCTTTGAGATTTGTAGGATGGATAATGGAATGTGTTACTACGGCCTCATTCTCCGTCTCTTTGAATGGGTCATTGTATGGATTTTTTGAAGGGAAAAGGGGCATTCGTCAAGGTGACCCTATGTCCCCGCTTTTGTTTGTCCTTTGCCTCGAATATTTTTCCCGGTTACTCAATTTGAGAACCAAGGAACCGAATTTTAAATTTCACCCGAAATGTGCGCCACTGAATATTTCACACCTGGCCTACGCGGATGACCTAATGTTATTTTCTAGGGGGGATAAGTTTTCCATTGAAATACTTGTTAAGGCCCTACAAGATTTTGGGGACGCATCGGGCCTAAGGGTGAATTATAACAAATCAAATATTTTTGTGGGTGGCGTAAATGAATTTGATCTTCAAAATATTCTAGATATTGTTGACTTTGGGCAAGGAACCTTTCCGGTCAAATACCTTGGAATTCCTCTTGCGCCACTTAAGGTTTCGGTGGCACAATATGCCCCCTTACTTGACACCATTTCGGACTTTTTGCTGGCATGGAATACGAAATCCATTTCGTATGCTGGAAAGATTGAGCTAATACGATCGGTGATCCAAGGGGTCCAATCGTTTTGGCTCCAAGTCTTCCCCATGCCGCAAACGATATTGGACCGTATTGTATCCATTTGCCGAATTTTCCTTTGGGGAGGGAAGTACGCCAAGGTGGCGTGGGACGATATTTGTCTCCCTAAGAAGGAAGGGGGGCTTGGCATACGGAATGCAAAGGTGTGGAATCAAGCCCTACTTTCCCGAACACTTTGGGATGTTCATCTTAAGAAAGACACCTTGTGGGTAAAGTGGATAAATGGCGTTTACCTTAAAGGAAAAAATGTGTGGGATTTTATCCCACATAGCCGTGATTCCAATTTCATGAAGAGTCTGGCAACAATTAGGGACAAGATTAGGGGCTGTTTTAATAATCGTAATGATACCATCCTTGGGCTAGCCTCTAGATCTGTTAATGGCAAACTAATTTCTAGCAAAGTTTATGAATTATTGAGGATTAAAGGAACGGTTAGGGTGTGGATGAGCTTTATTTGGAAATCTTATATACCCCCTAGGTTCTCTTTCATGACTTGGCTCGCATTTAGAAATAGGCTACCTACCCAGGATAGCCTTGGATATTTGCATATTGTTAACAGATGTGACCTTTGCAAGGGTGACTTGGAAACAATGCCACACCTATTTTTTCTTTGTCCTTTCACTTGCAGGATATGGAGAAAGATTAGGGAATGGATGGGCATGGACAACCAGATGACCACCCTGCAAAGTTCGGTCAAGTGGATTCTCAAGAAGCATAAAGGCTCAACCCTGAAGGCCAAAGCAGTCCGACTCGCCTTTTGCGCCGCAGCATATCACATATGGCGGGCAAGAAACGCTTGTAGATTTGATGACTGCGTGAAGACCGAAGAGGAAATTATTTCGAAGATTAAACATGTGGTGTATAAGATATTGTTTTCCTTGTACCCACATGACTTGATCAAGTTTTGAGGTTGGGAGGCCACCTTACAGTTGAGGAGGATGCGCCATTCACGAAGTTGCACATGGCAATTTTTTGAAGTTTTTGCACTTTTGGTCCTTAGCTTGACCTGAACTACTATGATTTGTGTGCGTGCATTTTGGGCAGCACCGATGTATTTTTGTTAGGGGCAGCTTGGTATTATGTACTAAGGCCTATTTGATTTTGAACTTTGATAGATCAAATTAAAACCTCCTTTAACCCCTACACTAGGTAGGGGTGGGTGGGTTTTAGGAGATCTAGAACCCTTTGATGTATAGGTTTTCTTTGGGTGTTAATACATATTTACATTTCATCCAAAAAAATAACAACAACAACAACAATAACAACAATAACAACAACGGCTATTAGTTATACATTACACTTTTATTATTGTTCAATTATGCACAACTGCAAGAATAACAATAATGTACTCCCATCATCCCAATTTGTTTTACAAAAATGGTTTACGCGGTTGATTGAATATAAAGATAATCTTTCTCAACTTCTTTTACAAAAACTATATTAATTAAAAGTTCTACTGAAACGCAAATGATCACATATTTAAAGTGATTACAAATCTACAATCAAATTAGAGAAATAATAAAATGATATTGTATCAACCAAGAAAAGTAAATTAAAAATAATTTTGTGATAGAAAAATGGGGACATATGTTTTTTAGTCCCATAGCTTTTGAGCATATTTGTGAGTCCCGTAACTTTTGAGCATGTTTGTTATTAATCACGCAACTTTACTCATTTACATATTTGGATGTGTAATCGCTAAATTTGTACACATTAAAGAGTAAATATATAATATATGATGATGGATGATTTAATATATATTCATTTAACAAATACGTAGTACAAATTAATTTTTATTATGGTTAGGTCATAGTATTTTTCATTTTAACTCATTCAAATTTGACACGCTATACACCGGGGCATTGCCCCGGGCTTTACACTAGTCTAACTCTAAACGCATGTTGACCTGCAGAAATTTTAATAGGCCCGTAACGGGCTCGTTAGTGAGCACGTAAATGGATTCCTTATATCATACGTATCTACTTTATTAATTACGGGGTATTATTTTGTTTAAGTTACCTATATATTGCATTACGGATTGTGGTTTTGGGTACTTTTTATTTATTAGACCAACTAAAAAGTAATGATGTTTAGTAGTGGACTTGATTCATCTAATGGATTATTTAAAAATTAAAAAATAAGTTTAAAATATACGGAGTATAAATATATTTAAGAAACAGATAACTAAAAATAATGGTTATTAAAGTTTGATTTTCATATTAACTACCGATGATTAAATAACCTATATGCATCATAATTACCGATTATGATGGGTTATTTACCGGATTATTTAATTTCAATATTAATTATTCATAGAAAATGTTTTTAGCTTGATTATTATGAGATTGAATGTCATTGTGTATGCAATTTTTTAAATTGCAGAAGTTGTATTTTTGACGAAATGCCTCGAAGTAGGGATGGACCCGCTGGGGGTCCAGAAACGG
This sequence comes from Cuscuta epithymum, assembly GCA_945859915.1. Taxonomy (NCBI): domain Eukaryota; kingdom Viridiplantae; phylum Streptophyta; class Magnoliopsida; order Solanales; family Convolvulaceae; genus Cuscuta; species Cuscuta epithymum. The sequence goes on from CAMAPF010000974.1 coordinate 1,217,366, forward strand.
GACCAGCATGTAGGCCTAGGATTTGGAACCGTAAAACCGGGAAAACCGGCCCGAACCGAACTGAATTATCCGGTTCGGTTCGGTTCCTACAATTTTGGACTTTTGCATTTTTCGGTTCGGTTCCTACAATTTCCTGTATTGTTTAACCGGTTTGGTTCCAGTTCGGTTCCGGTTCCTGTATAGGAACCGAAGTTCTTATACATTTTCAAAATTAATTTTCATTTGAGGTGATTCTGAGTGGGATTTTTTAATGAAATTTTGTTAGCTTATTTTTGATGAAGTATATATTATGTCTACCAAATTTTAGCTTAAAATTCAATCGAGAAGTTAAGTAAATAAATTGTTGAAAACTATTATGCCAATATATATACCAACGCAATGTTTTCAACAATTTATTTGACCCATTTCCTGAATGAAGTTTAAGCTGAAATTTGGTGGATATAATATACACTTCATGTAGAACATCCTTATAAAATTTCAATAAAATATTCTACCCGGAAGCACCTCAAATGGAGGTACCAGACGACGTTCTTGTCAGAAAATTCTTGACATACAGGAATATTTGACTTGCATAATATACCTTATATATTGCGGACCAGGCCTATCCGAGTAGTTATTATTTTATGATTGTAATTTATATTTATTGTATGATTGTAATTATATTTGTTATTTGCGTCCACCTAAAAATGAATAAATGTTGTTGCTGATTACGTTGTTATTTGTTATAGTAAATTGCTAATATTACCGGTCAGTTTATTACTATGTACTTTTTACTTATGGTGCAACATACTAATATAAGAATTTTATTTTGGGGTTGAACTACCTGCTATTGAATGTGTACCTTGGAACTATTAATCCTTTTTACTAAGCAGCTAATGCTTATTTTACATAAAAACTTTTATGTTTTTGTTATTTTACAATATAAAGTTCGCACTTGGATATTTTTGTGATATTTGAACATTGGAATATCCTATATGCATAATGTAATGGTCATAACATCGACAATTATTCTAATGATTTGAAATTTGAATATTTTTATGTAACTGAAGACAAATTGTATTCATTTTAGGAGGAAAATAATTTTTGATAAGGAACCAAAAAATGTAAGAACCGAACCGAATTTAACTAGAACCGAACCGAATTTAACAACTACTACCTCCGCCCCCCTAAGTTTGGGACAAAGGGATGTGTTGTTGTGTTTAAGAAAAAGTGGAATTGTGTGGTTGGTATTGAATTGATAAAGTGTAAATAAAGTAGGAATAAATTCTAACCAGTCAAATATTACCTAATATTGTATGAGACAAACTTAATGGGACGGACGAAAAAGGTAAAACGGGACAATGTTAGGGGGATGGAGGGAGTATATTTTTTATAAGAACCGAATCGAATTTAATGCCTATAATTTTTAATGCGGTTCCATCGAATTTTAACCAGAACCAACCGGTCCTAGGCCTACCAGCATGTTCAGAACCAGGTACCCGATCATATCTGTTTGGCCCGGTCTTGGGTGTTAAAATTGGGCACCGGACCAGGCAGTCCCGATTCCGATCCCAACGGTCACTTTGATTTATTTTTTAAAATTGATTGCCTTTTGTTTGAAGAGCTCGCTCGGGGAGGGGGGCACCAACGGATATAGTGCCGTTGGGTAGGTTTTGGGCAGGGATGGATTGGGGGGGGGGGCAATCGCCCCCCTTGAACTTTCAAAATTTATGTTATACGGAGTATATGTAATATTTTCATAAATTTGTTATACTTTAATTAGATATATATGTGTTCGCACCGCTAAACAAGAGGAAAAAGTTCACCGTTACACTAACGGAACAAAGTTCGCCCCCCTTGACTTAAAATTCTGGATCCGTCCATTGATTTGGGGGGGTTGGGCGGTCTGGTTGGGGTTAAAAAAAACCTATAAATACCTCCTATTTGTAAAAATTCATATACCTATTCTCTCATATTCCTATTCTCTAATTCTCTTTATTACTCTCTACTCTTATTCTTTAATTCTCTCTACATCCTGATTATATGTATTTATATCTACTTATATTTAAATAATATTATACTGACTTATATTTAAATATATAATATAAAGTATATACATTAGAGTATAAGAATATTAAATATATTTATGCTCAATATAATTAGCGCCGGACCGCTACTTCATGGAGGAAACGGCAATCGACCTCGGAAGCGGTTCCAACGATTAGTTCATGTATTTAAAGTTTCGATTGTAATTTATAAATGTGCAATATTCAAAATCAATGTAGTGTTCGAAATAAATATACATTTCATTTTTTAATGTATAGCATTTCTTATTTATTAAAAGAAATCAAATAAGGCCTGAACCGGCTCGGGACTGGACCCGTATGTATAGTTCTGGGTCGATTGGGGACTTAACTATGGGAGACCGGGACCAACCGGTCTGGGAGCAAAACCGGAATCGGGACCGGCCGATCCGGGACCGAAACCGTAACTGGGACCGGGTCCATCCCTACCTCAAAGTAATGAAAATAGAATCTTAATAACCATTGTTTTTAGATATTAATTAGTTTCTTTAATATATTTTAAACTTATATTTTAAATAATTCATAAGATAAATCAAGTCCACTACTACTAACATCATTACTATTTACTTGCTCTAATAAAAATTATACCCAAGAACACAAACAGTAAATCGTAATGTAACATGGGTAACTTAAAGTCTTAAACAAAATAATACTACGTAATTTTTTTGGCGAAATAATACTCCGTAATTAATAAAACAGATACGATGTGAGGAATCTACTACGTGCTCACTAAGAAGCCCGTGACGGGCCTAATAAAATTTTCGTGTTGACCTGATCAAATAAAGAAAAGACATGTTAACTTTTATACTTTCTTGATAATATATTTATATGCCATGTTGAGAAATGGATGTAGAAAATTAATTGGTTTACCTAATACTCCACCCTTCCTTGACAAATGTCCCGTTTTTCTTTCTTAATAGTTTCATTTCATTTAGCAAAAGAATCTAAATTTGTTACGGTACACCTTAATAAAGTGTACACATTTAGCACACCCTCCTGTGTACAAAATCATCCCGTTTAGGAAAAAACATTAATTATCTATGTACAAAGACGAGTGTGAAATGTTTACAAAATGTGTATATAGACGGCTCCTTTAAACAAAGACAACATGTGTTTGTTTATACTAGAGTGTGTGCATGCCAAACACGTTCACATTTTGTGTAAACAAAAAATGGTTGTATTGCTAATTTGCTATAGTATCAAAAGCTCTCGTTTTCTCAAACTCTTACACACATTTTCTTAAACTTGAAAACAAAATTAAAATGACTCTTCCGCTCTTGGGGATTTGTATCCCTTAATTGAATACAAATGTAGGCATGTATTTCAATACATCACCAGTCACCACAGCATTTCCAACCTATATAATGTTTGCAAATACTCTTGAAGTATTGTTACATATTGTACGAACTACAGAGTAACCTTTTTTTATTGCTGTTTATTATTGCTGTTTCAAAATGATGCTATCTGTTTGAGACATGTTTAGCGTAAGCAACACTGCCAACACCTAATATCGGGTTGAGTCGGGCTAAACACTCATATGGATTCTAATAATATAATTAAAAATGGTTACAAAAGATCAATTGTATTGAGGATGCGAAATTTCATCTGATCTTTTCAATCCAAACTTAAGGGTGTATTGTATTAGGATTTAGTGGCAAAATTTTAAAAGTTCTTGAATTTTAAAAGTTTAGGTGTATTCAATGTGGACTTTTAAAAGTCTACAAAAGTCAAGGTGTATTCAATGTAGACTTTTAAAAATCTACAGAAGTGTAGGCGTATTCAAAGTTCCGTTCATTTTTATTGACTTCTAAAGTCATGGATTCTCGTAGATTTTCAACTCATTTTTAGTGCATTAATTCTCTGCAATTGTCTCTTTTTCTCCCTAAAGATTTCCGTGGACTTTTCTTATATCAATTTTCACCTCCTCCTCCCCCTCCTTCTCCTCCGTCGTCAGTTAACCATTAAGAAAATAAATATAGGGGTCAGATAGACCCTTGAACTTACATAAAAAGGTCAAATAAGCCCTCATATGAGAGACTCTGTTCGGCCGTCGCCATTTGGGACAGGAACCGTTGGAATTTTTTAATAAATTTTTTTGATCTGATCAGATCTGGTTTGGTCTAGAACAAAAACCAATCCAAATAAAAAACACCTTTAGATAGGCATGGCAATGGGTCGGGGCGGGTACTGCAAGACCTAGAACCGTCTCGTGACTTGGCGGGGCGGGTCCGCCCCGCCCTGTGACCTGCACGGGTCCAAACTTGTTGACCCATGACCCGTCCATGCGGGGCGGGTCCGCCCCGCTCTGCCATAACCTAATTAGCTAGTATGTAGTTTTATTTGTGGAAAGCTGCTACCAATTGAATCTACATAAAGTTTATCTCTAAATAATAATTAAAAATTAATATATTAAATCAAATTCATGATACCCTAAAAATTTCAAAAAATTAGGAAAAAATTACTCAGACTTGAATAGTTAATCTATTTAATTATACTAATAATTGAACATATGAATTAAAATGTTATATATAAAGAAGTCATTGATAATCCGTCGTTCATCTCATTCTAATATATGTATTAATATATTATTAGATCAAACAATTTATGATTTATTGTACACACACATATGTATGTTGAAGTATATTTATAGTATAATTTAAGAAAAAGTATGTATGCTTATGTATTGAGCGGGTCAGGTCGGGACGGCATGGGTCAATACTAATACCCGGACCCGCCCCATTGTATAGGCGGGGCGGGGCGGAGCCGCCCCATTTGGAAGACGGGGCGGGGCGGACCCACCCCAAATGTCTCGGGCCAGGGCGGGTCACTGCGGGTCGGATTTTTTTAACATCCCTATCTTTAGATGCCATTCGGGGATGTATGTTTAGCCAACTGTGGAATGATTGCCTTGATTAATAAAGGTCTTTCACTGTTCACACTCAAAATAATTAAGAGTGTTTTTATTAAATTTTAGATGTTCTTATCTTTTCTAGACACGTACTAAGTATTTATCAAAGTTCTATTATTTGATATGGAATATTCATCAAGTTCATTGAACTCTTTTGAGACACCAGAAAATGAGTGGATTTATATACTTCGTATTTCATAAAGTCTGTTTGATAATCCCTATTTTTAGTATATTAGTCAAATTCAGACCAGGGCTTGGCTGCCTAGCCCAACCGCATAGGGCCCAGAATTTTGAATGGTCCGAAAAAAGATCCAGTATTACTCCGTACATCCCAGCCCAACTTGCGCCTAATTTCCCAGTCCATTCTCGCCCATCCGCGCAAGACTACAAACCACCTGCGCCCAGCGACGACTTCTCACGGAACTCAGGACGACGACAGACCACAGACCACCACTGCTCTGGAGTAAAGCCGTGAAGGACGGAAAGAGGACGACGAAGGACTGAGCGTTCCAAGCGCCAGGCCGCCACTGCCCACCGCGGCCCGCCTCCACAGTCCGGTACTCCGGTCAGTCCACTGATTTTGATTTTCTGATTCATTTAGTTGCTAATTACTGGGAATTTTTGAATTGTTGAATTGCTGAATTGTTGCATTTTGTTGATTTTCAGATTTTCTGATTTCATGTTTGTTGAATTGTTGCATTGTTGTTATTTTTTGATTTTTTTGCAGTTAAAGTAAGTCATTATTTGAATTGATAATAAATGTGTAAATGTGTTTAATAATTAAAATTTAAGAAAGTGGTATAAATATATTACTCCCTCCGTCTCAGGGAGAAGTTCTCGGGTTGACTTTCACACATATTTAGGAAATAAAGTTACTGAGGGGTAAATTTTACTGTTTGGCACTGTTTCGACACTGTTTGGCACTGTTTCGACACTGTTTGGCACTGTTTTGCACTGTTTGACACTGTTTTGATGTAGGATAACTTTCCATTTAGGGAAATGAGAACTTTTTGTTGGGACTACCAAAAAAGGAAAGTGAGAACTTCTCCCTGGGACGGAGGGAGTATTAGGTAACTTCAGGTTGATAAATTATGCTCGAAAAAATTATGTTGTTTGTTGATAAATTAAGGTATAAATATATTACGGAGTATTAGGTAACATCAGGTTGATAAATTAAGAGATTGATGTTGCAAGTTTGATAGATGACTTTGCATCTAAATATGCTCGAAGAATGTCTATTTTTAAATAAAATGTAAGTTATGAATGACTATTTTTATTTTTATGATTACATTTATTAGTAACTTGTATTTTAACACAATTTACTTGGTAACTTGTGTTGCAACATGAAAAAAGGCCCAAATTTTATTGTTGCATAGAGTCTCAATTTTCCCGGATCGGCCCTGGTCAAATTTTTGTCAAACATGTTTGACCAATTTTATTTAGCCATCTTTGATTTTTCCAATCAAAGATAGTAAACTTTGATTCATTATTTTAACTAATACTCTGTATATTTATGTGAAACTTAACAAATTTATAATTTATGATAGTATACTTAACAAAGAACATTTTCGTATCACTTTCATGTTATAAATATTATCGTGTTTAAATATATAATCAGTAAAAATTTAACATTTTTTACTTGAAAAGTCAAATTTAGCTACATAAAAGGGACGAAGGAAGTAATATTTTACTTCACATGTTAAGTGTTAAGACCCGGGGTTGCATCCTAAAAAGTCAATCTGAAAGGAGGAGTAGCCCAAAGCCATATATAGTGTTTTATTGTTTTATAACTTTCCAGTGTAGGACAAATACTTTTAACACGCCCCTCAACCCGAACCGGACTGGACAATATCGAGGGTGTATATAAATGGGCCAAACAGACCCTTAAAAAGACCCGTAATCATGGGTACTAAACAAACAGTCAAACCAAAATCGGAATTGACTTTGATACCATGTTATAAGACTCGGTGTTCCATTCTAAAAGGTCAATCTAATAAAAAGAGTATAGTTATCCAATGTGAGATAAATACTTTTAACATCAAGCTTCAAATTGATTAATAATCAAAATAAGTAAAGTAGAATTGATTTTCTATCAGAATTGAATGAAATTAGTGTTAATAATTATTTTACATATGAGTTCATCATTTAATTTTTTTCTTAATTATACGGAGTTTCAAATATGAAGTGTATTTCAAATATAATTTTCCCTTAATCCATAGATTCAGCCACTATACTCGCAATTTCATAAATTAGAGCACTACTATTTCAGCAACATAATCAAATATTTGAGCATTTGATTGGAATAAAATTTGGGTTCTTTCAAAATATTACTAAAAAAATTATTTATACAAATATGATTAATAGTTACTATAATGTAGTTTCATGGTAATTTAAGTTTAAAATTTGAACATAAGTTACTATGTTTTCAGTTGTACTCTATTCACTAGTCACATTTTTATAAAAAATGTTTATTTTAATCATATATAGGCTATGTTTGGCAGTCATAAGTCTTTGCTTTCCTAGCTTTTGTACTATTTAAAAAGTCTCTAAAATCTTCTAGTTGTATGTTTGTTATGATAATGCTTAAGAGTTGTTCAAAAAATAAAAGATTGTTTCGAGATGCTACGAGGAGTAGCATATGAGAAAAGACTGTGACTTTTAGCATTAATTAATCCCAACAGCTTGTATACCGGACAGAACTAAATCAAGTAGTCAGCTTTTACAAAAAAAGCTACCACCTTTTACTTTTAAAATATTTCAGTCTTTAAAAGCGAATGGTTACCAAAAAGTCAAAATATCTTTTCAGCTGGTTGTGTCAAACATACGCGATAATATGTAATTACGTGGTATTTCATACTCCTTAAAATTTTGCTCAGTCCATTTATTTCTGTTCCCTAGCGCGGCTGCGCCCACTACTATCCTATTGCCGGCCGCCGGCGCAGGTCCAATGTTTGTCTCTTATAGGATACGATTTTACGAAAGGTAAGAAGAATATACCGAAAAGAAGTTTGGCATTATGAAGAAGTTGTCCAAGGCAACATCTGTGTGGTCGTTTGGACGCCATAATTATTATTCGACGGCTGCTTCAAATGCTGCCACGTTTTTCAACAAATACGTAGATAAGAGCAATGTCTTCTCCTGGAACTCTGTCATTGCCGAGCTATCTAGGAGTGGAGATTCAATTGAGGCGCTTCGGGCTTTCTCTTCTATGCGAAAGTTATCTGTAACACCAAATCGTTCGTCATTTCCATGTGCCATAAAATCGTGTGCTGCCCTTCGCGATCTTTCTTCCGGCAGGCAGTTCCACCAGCAAGTTTTCATCTTCGGGTATGGGTCTGACCTTTTCGCTTCCTCGTCGCTAATTGATATGTACTCCAAGTGTGGTGAGCTCAAAGAAGCAAGATTACTGTTCGATGAAATTCCTAAACGAAATGTTGTTTGTTGGACGTCTATGATTACAGGGTACATGCAAAGTGACCTCCCCCGTGATGCTCTCTTTCTTTTCAAAGAACTTTTGGTTGAAGAGAGTGAGAGCCTGGGAGAGAAGGAAGTGTATGTTGATGCAGTAGCATTGGTTTCAGTTCTATCCGCTTGTTCTCGGGTTTCAGGGAAAACTATAACACAGGGGGTTCATGGGTTTGCAATGAAAAGGGGGCTTGATGAGCATTTGGGTGTAGGGAACACATTGATTGATGCTTACGCCAAGTGCAGTGAGGTGGGGTTGTCAAGGAAGGTGTTTAATGAGATGTCTGAGAAGGATGTCATCTCTTGGAACTCAATGATCGCAGTTTATGCGCAAAGTGGGCTTTCCTCTGAGGCAATAGAAACGTTTCATTTGCTGGCGAGAGATCAAGAAGTTAAATTCAATGCTGTCACATTGTCCACCCTGCTATTGGCATGTGCACATGCTGGAGCCCTCCATTCTGGGAAGTGCATACATGATCAGGTATCCATCCGTTTCTTGGAAAACTATTACAGGATTATGTACTGCAAGACTATTATTTTCACTAGATTCTTATGCTATGTTTGGATCTCTGAAAACGCTAGAGAAAAGAAACAATGTGGCCATTTTCATTAAAAGTTCTTTTCTTATGTTCGGATTCACATCGGGAAATTCGAAGGAGAAGCAACTATGATTAATATTTTTAGTTTTTACATATTTTTATATTATTTATTGTTTATATAATACAAATGAATCAAGCATTAAATAAATTTATTCAGTTTGAACTGTTATTTTATTGCCCTCAACATGTTCTTTGCTTCCAAATTTATGATACACTCTTTCCTTAGTAAATTGGAAACTCTATGTTTTCTCAATTTCTCAGTAGCTTTGTTATTCGCAGGTCATAAAAATGTGTTTGGAAGATAATGTATATGTCGCAACCTCAATCATTGACATGTATTGCAAATGTGGCAGACTAGTGATGGCTAGGAAGGCATTTGATCGTATGAAAGAAAAGAATGTGAAGTCGTGGTCTGCCATGATTGCTGGCTATGGGATGCATGGCCGAGCTAAGGAAGCTCTTAATGTCTTTTATGAGATGAACCATGCTGGGGTGACTCCAAATTACATTACATTTGTTTCAATCTTAACTGCTTGTGGCCATGCTGGTTTGCTAAATGAAGGATGGCATTGGTTTAGAGCCATGGAACACAGATTCCATATACAGCCTGGGCTGGAGCATTATAGTTGCATGGTTGATCTGCTTGGGCGTGCTGGCTATCTCACAAAAGCATATAATCTAATCAATGAAATGAAGGTGATACCAGATTCTGTTGTTTGGGGTTCTCTTCTTGCTGCTTGCCGAATGCACAAAAATGTAGAGCTTGCAGAAATTTCTGCCAATAAATTATTTGAAATAGACTCAACTAACTGTGGGTATTACGTCTTGCTTTCACATATATATGCTGATGCCGGAAGGTGGAAGGATATGGAAAGGATGAGAATTATTATGAAAAATAAAGGGTTAACAAAAACTCCAGGGTTTAGTCTTGTTGAACTGAAAGGTCTGGTACATGTATTTCTGGTAGGAGATAGACAACATTGTCAACATGAGAAGATTTATGCATATTTGAATGAGTTGTCCATAAAGTTGAAAGCCATTGGCTACACACCAAACATGACTTCGGTTCTTCATGATGTTGATGAAGAGGAGAAAGGATTGGTATTACAAGTTCACAGTGAGAAGTTGGCTGTTGCTTTTGGGATATTGAATTCTATCCCTGGTGCAACTATCCATGTGATTAAGAATCTTAGGATATGTAGTGACTGTCATACTACAATTAAGCTCATAACCAAGATTATTGATCGGCAAATTGTTATTAGAGACTCCAAACGATTCCACCATTTCAAGGATGGATTGTGTTCATGTGGGGACTACTGGTGAGGTGATTAAAATGGTTTAGTCAGAGGCAGAGAAGCACTTGTGGAACATTTACTGTTGAGAGACTACTCGTGGAACACTTCGGTCAGTTTGGGAGTTGGGTTTTTGAGGGATTTGGAGGGCCAAGTGTCTTGATATACATGTGAGATTTTATAAAAACTGATAATAACATAATTAGTGATAAAAAATATTTCAAACACCCTGAATTTCATTATTACCAACATTTTATTTTATCAAGATATATGCCAATAATCCAGACTCCAGATTAAAACACATTTATATGATCACTGTATTTTTTCATCATTGACAGGGCAAGTAAGAATGTAGTTTTATCTGTGGCAAACTACAGGCAAAGCATGGAGGACACCTTGCCTTTTTGAAGGACTTACTGCATCTAGCTTGTGGTATTAATCATATTGTAACCTTAAAATATTCATGTCTCTGTGTGAATGTGAAGATACAAAATAAATGTGTATTATATGTATCAGGTTCTTATGATGTTTTTTTGGGCAGTAAAATAAGTGCATCATGTTAGGCAAGTCAGCAAGTGAAAATGAGTTGACTTTATATGTGGGTGAGTAAGAGCAACCAATAAATTCATTGGTGTTTTGCATTATGGTTCTTTCATGCACAAACCAAAGCAGCAGTTAGTATCATCCGCTCCTTTGTAGAGTGATTGTAATCCTTAGGTTATTGATTCTTAACAAACTTTTATTTTTGAATATATTCTTTAAATGGCTGAAGTGCAGTTTTTTACACATTCGATTTTTAGCACCATATTAGCAAATTCAGTATTCAAATTTTAGCCAAAAATATCACATATTTAAAAAAAATTGATACCAATATAACACAAGCTTTTACACCAAAAATTCTTGATCAATTGAGTGGTCATTAGTCAATCAAGGATAGTTAATTTATGTGGATTTTAGTTAATCATTTTGAAATTGAATTTAAGCTTATATTTCTTCATTGTGGAACACCAATATAGAAACGCAAGGCTAGACACTGACTGTGCACTGACATATTAGATCTCCTTAATATTTTATGGATCTATTTTGTATGCAGATCTGAAGTCACTCTTGGGGGCTGAAAGTTGTAATTAATGCAGAGTATTATGCTTTTATTCTGTTTGCTTAAACCAGGATGAAAATAAGGCATAAGCTCCACTGTAAGTCTTGATAAACACACCTTATCTGAACAACTGGCTTGTGATGATTTTATTTTCATTCTAGCTTGTTTTCACTGACTGATTGCATTTTAAGGTGTCAGTTTCATTGCTGAACAGACATGTAGTTGCAACAAGAGAGGATGTTGGTACTACCCCCCTAAAGCCTTTTTCCTTGAGAAGCATTTTGAGTCCATATTTCAAGAGTGTACATGCAAAACTTTTGGTTTATGATTCCTCTTCTGAAGAACAAATTATTTCGGGAGTTCTTGATTTGGTGACTGCGTACATCCGACCCCCCCTTACCCCCCTCCGTCCCCTTTTAAATGTCCCGGAAGAGGGCGACACGAGTTTTAAGAAAAGTGAGTTTGTATGATTGATAATAATTGATAAAGTAAGAATAAAGTAAAAATGATTTTGAGACACAAACTTTACCAAATAAGGTATAGGACAATTAAATAGGGACATCCCAATATGGTAAAATGGGACATTTAAAGGGGACGGAGGGGGTATGTTTCAACAACAATTGTATGAAATTCGAGAAAGTATTGCGAATGCAATATGGGATGATTATGATGTATGAGATGGTGAAGTCGTTGTTCTAATCAAAATAATGTCATTTATTGAAGGGAGAAGGGAAAAATAAGTCCTCGAAACAGCGAAGTATATTTTAGAAAATCATTTGACTGCCTTCCCGGTTTTATTTTTAATTGAAATTTGGTATGGGTAATTTAGACTTAATGAAGAAGATGCTTAAAAAATTCCATAAAAAATTTTCACCGGAAACCTCCCCAAATGGCGGTGCCGGATAGAACCTTCTATACAAGGCGTGATTTGCATTTTTTTGGTTAGTTCGAGGGCACATTTGCCCCTTTTCCCTTTATTGAACATTTATGTTAATTTTTTGTGTTTGTAATTGTGCAATTCTTTTCCGAATATTAAGTCAATGTTTTTTACAAAAAATTGAAATGGAAAATTGAAAAACTATAAACATGTTTTCTGGTTTAGAAAGCAAAAAACTGGAAAATGAAAACAAAAAACAGGAGGCCTGAAAATAGAAAATGAAAATAAAAAATTGTCTTTATTAGTAAACAGGCCCTAAGTTTCTCCATTTTGCTTTGAATTAATTCTACTTTTGATCCTTTGAGTTTTATGTCAATTTTACATTTAGCTATGCCTTTCACTTAATTTCACTTTTGGTTTTACTAGTTACTCTATCAGTGCGTTGCCCAGGAGTGAAGTACTTGTATAATACTCCCTCCGTACCTATTTAGCGGTCACATTTTCTTTTTTTGTTGTATCAAACTAATTCTCTCCTTTACTTTTTTTTTTTGGAAAAATCTCACTCAAAAAGCAGTTACAGACTTACAGTACCAAAACCTCTTGCTTTTTATAAAGTCTATAGTAATTGTCTTAAACTCTATGAAAAGTAAATGGGTCATCTAATTAGATACGGAGGGGTAGTTTAAAAGTAGTTTTATAAAAACAAAAAAAAAACTTTCCATTAAAAAGGGGTAAAGGATGTACATGTAAATCCATTAAACTATTACGTTAAACTACAAATTATTATAACTTTCCTTGTATGCAACATTCATTTCAAGTAGAGTTGTTAGTTGTTACTCTTGAGATCGTCGCCACATATGATTGCTCATGTATAAAAAGGGGTAAAGGATGTCACTTTTCCAGAGATTGTCGTCACTTTTTTTATTAATGACCATTGCACACAAATCATACTGTGAGATCACTAAACTGTTCACACAATCGCACGGTGTGCCGACCCCAAGTTGCATAGTTTTATTAATTAAAAGAAAGAACAGAAATGTTATGACATTACTGGTCGAACCACCAGTAAAAGAAAGTAGAGCCCAAAGTCAAAACAAAAATATAGATTAGTGAAAAAGGGAAAGAACAAATATTCCGCAAAATTATACTCTCTTTGTCCTATTGAATATTGCAAAATTTCTTTTTTTGATTGTCCCAATAACTTTGTTATTGTCCTATTAAAGTAACTAATTTATTAATTTATAGTTCTACTTATTTCTCTCTTCTGTATAAATTTCACACATAATTTTTACCTTTTTTATTTCTCGCCTTATTCAAATTCGCAAAGTTCAATGCGATGAAGATTAATATAACACGTACCTGCCAATTTTGTTCGACAATTAATCACAGTCTTTGCAGCGTTTGTGAGACAGAAAAATGTGTATATGTAAGACCGTTGTCATCCATCTAATTTAACTTTGTATGATCCTTTAAATTCCTTTTATTTAGAAATATTAGTAATTTATTTTTTAATAAGATTAAAATTATTGTTTTGGTTCATTTTTTATTAACCTGATAAGTTGAAAAACAGCGTCACCAATCGGGCTCTTATAAGAAAACCATATTCAAAATTGTTCTTTTTAATTTCAATGTCCACCAACAAACACTAATAAGAGGTGTTCAAAAAAAAATTAAATTTCGTTGAGATCTCACTATAAATAATACTTTCCAAGTTTGGTTAAACTCTACTGCTTACGATATACTCCAAAAATGCAAAATCTAAACGCTAACATTTTCAATTGATTACCCGATTTATAGCTTTTCATAGTGATATACGTAGTATTTTACATTATCTTCTTATGGTTTTTTCATAATTTTATAATTTACATTATATTTTTTTTAACGTGTGAAGCAGTTTTTAGGCTATTTTTTCTTGCTTTCACCAATGAATTGTTTGGTTACAGAGACATAGAAAATAAAAGGAGAGAAGAAATGGTGAAAAGAAGAAAATTTGAATGAGAAGTAAAATTAAATGACATCCTCTCAAAGTTTCATACGGAGTACTTGGTATATTACAATGATGTTTGATGTTTCTCATGTCTTTGTGTTGGGTTTATGACTACAATTTTGAAAATTGGCTCAACGCTATCAATCCTAACCAAACAATATTTACTTTACATTTAATGTCAAACTGCATGTGGCTCTGTTTCTATCTTCCTCTTGTGTGTAATGTTGCAACAACTTTTTAAAGAAAAATTGTTAGTGTACATGCCTTGTACACAAATTGTACACAAAACCCCCTAGTTGCCTGTGTATACAGGTAATTCGTATAAAAAGGGGCAGGACTTCATGTCAAATTGTTTGTGTACATAGACAATGTACACATTTTGTGTACAACTTGTGTACACCAAGAATGGTCCCTTTTTAAACATGCAATATTGATCCATGATATTAAGAAACTTGTACCGATCGTCAATAGCTGCATGCCATACTTTGTTGCTATAAAAATCTACTCCAAAACTGAAGGTGTAAACATCTGAAATTTCAACAAAATTAACATTCCATCGTGCTTCTGAACTAAATAATGATAGAGAAAACATACATAATATGTCAATGCTCCTTGAATGAAAATGATGAAAAAACAGAATTGGTTCAAATTCCCACGAATCCATGAATAAATTTATTGAATTTATATATGTTGACAAATGATTATAACATCATCCTCATACATGTTGCACTTCAGAGCAATTTGAAGTGGATTTAGTTATATCCTCATTCTCATTGTGAGAAAGACAATCACTAAATTATTTATCTCCGTTAATAGCTTAGGCAAGTTTAGTACTTTGTTTATTTTTTTGTGTGTCGTGAAAATAACTTAGTTTTTATTAACTTCTTACTTTTTAATTCTAGGATCCTTTTTGTTAACTGCAAAGAAAAAGAATGAACTGAATTAGAAACGATATATGTTTGCCTTGTAGAAAGCCTTAGTAAGAAAAGATGAATTTATGCTGAAAAATTTGAAGCAAAGGCAGACAGACTCACATACCATCCATACAAAGAAAGAAGAACATCAATTATCTTATTTTGTATAAACTGAAAATTTCAATAAAAACATAATCAAGACTAAAGTGAGCAAATCAATTAATGGTAAGAAATCAGGAAGTGAAATTAAGGATGTGAAACTAAACTATGAAGAAAGAATTTACCTTATTAAAAAAAGGTGGCTCGACCAGTAATGGTCCCAGTTTGTTTGCAGATAAGATTTGTATAGTAATTTCAAATTAAAGGCTATCAATTTATTCACCAAGCCTTCCCACATGAGAGGATTAAAATATTATATCCAATTAGAATATATAAATTTGAACTTCAAGTTCACCGCAATGCACTTCCTTAGGAAGTGCAAATCAAATGAGTTTTTTATATTAACTGACATGTTAAAGAAGGGAGGAAGGACTTAAGTGCCATGTTTAGAGGTCGGTGGTGACATATAGTGTATTTGTCTTCACAAGTGCCATGTTTGCTACAAAAACACAAGGAAGCGGGAAGATGATAAAAAGACGTTTTATTTGTGGGAACCCAATAACCCATATACCTAAGGGTTTAAATACAATTGTGCACGCAATAGAACCAAACACTTGGATGTGATGAAATAGGGTAAATGTCAAAGCATGTATATAGGTGAGAGCTAGTTGAATTAAGCAGCTACCTATTTTGGCATTTTTTAATATAAATATGTCGGTTAAGAAACCTTATAAAATATTACTCCACCCTTCCGGAATTTTTATTTTTATAATAAGTTACTAACTTAGAAGTCTTGTGGTTGATAGAATTTGTGGAGAATAAGCGCATCTTATAGCTTCTTATTTGTTTAAAATTTAGCGTAGAATTGACAACACAAAATGGGCATAAGATCTGCTATAATGTAAAACAAAGAAGAATTCAGAATATTTGAGAAATTTTGAATCCCTTTTGAAGGAAGTGATATGAAACACTTTTAAACTGGAATTTTTTATTTGCCGTGAAAAACTGGATGCACATGTATACAATCTCTTTAGTCAAAAGCTCTAAGAAGCAAATGAATGTTGTACTTTCACAATTTTCTCAATTTATTTAAGTTTAAGAAGAAAAAATAGGCAGAGGACTAATGATGACAGTGTCAAACGGCCTTAGTTGTTACACTTGCACTAAACTATCATGCTTAAACAACATATAAAATTGCAATTTTAAAATGTGCTTCACCTTTGCCTTTATTGTGGCTTCATCTACTTCTTTTCTCACTTCTTTCTTGATATCCTGGTGGAGAACCACAAAAGTTGTGAATAAAAAGTAAAGAATGCTTAACCACATGAAGAATACTCAGGATAACAAACCTAATTGGGAAAAGGCATCAAACTGTCAAAACATGTAGCACCAACTATAACTTAAAGAGATGTTCATAGTCATAACTAATAAACTGAGGATTACTTGTAGACAAACATACAAACAATTGTTTTATTGATAACAATCTCATTTTATTCAAATATTGAGAAAGAGTAAAAGCAGAATGAAGGGATTTAAAAAAAAAAACTTTCCCACATCAGGTGTCTGCAATTACATCAATAAACTATCAATGAAAAGAGGTTATATTTTCTCTGTGTAGTCACAAACTGATTATGTTTTCTTCAGGCTATATTACATCAAAACACTCGATCAATCATGTGATACCAAAACAGCATTTTGTGAATCAACCTATTTCGAAAGTGATTTCAAAATACCAAAACTGCATTTTCGGAAGTAACCAATTTCGTGAAGAAAAATTGCTCTTACCACATAATGTTCAACATGTTAATAATACCAAGACTCCATTTCAACAGGCTATGCATTTTGAAATCATTTATTTCGAAAATCTAGTACTACCTCTGTCCCCAAAAGATGAACTACTTTCCTTTTATGAATGTCCCAAGAAAAAGCTCGCATTTCTATATAAGGAAACCACTATACCCAAAAAGTCATTCGTTATTAGAATTCAGTAAAAGTGTAAAACTGATTAAAACTGAATAGCTAGATTGCAAGGGTTAGAGACATTTGATGAAATACATATATTGATCACTGTGAAATGAAATTCATGCTCAATTGGTCAGATTTTGAAGTAGAAAAAAATGTTTAGGTGTCAAACTGAATTTTAAATGTGAAACCAAATATAGGAGAGATGTTACAAATATAAATCCAAAAGTGAAAAAGATAGAGAAGAGATATTACAAATAAGCAAGGGAAAGTTGTACTTTCAAGTCTTCTCTATTTACTTCAATTTAAGAAATAAATCAGCAGGGGATTAATGATGACAGCGTGAAAGGGAATCTTAAACATAATGTAGATTTTTATACCATATATGCATATAGGTTGTTTCCTAAATGAATTCATGTTTTCATATGGACAGATTTTGTCCAAATACTGAGAAATGGTAAAAGCAGATCATCCAGTACCTTACGATACTCAGGATAACTTAGAGCATCTCCAATAGTAGAATGTGCATGGTGCACATGCGTCATGAGAGATGACCACATAAATATTGGTAAATAAATTCTTTCTCTCCTTATTTGAATGATTTTATACAGTTTTGGTAAGTTTTTCTCCACAATGTCAAGGAGACCGTCTAGATGTTGACATTGTCGTTGACATTGCAGGGAAAAACATACCAAAATTGTATAAAATCATTCAAATAAGGAGAGAGAGAATTTATTTGTTAATATTTATGTGGTTATTTCTCATGCCACATGTGCACCGTGCACATTCTACCATTGGAGATGCTCTTAGAACTACATTATGTAAAAGATAATATGAAACTAAATTGTTAGCCTATAATGTCCACGTTATTGCATTCTGAATCAAAACAAACCATTACATCATTCTAAAAAACTCAAAGTATAAAGCTTCAAATAAATATATGAAAAACTTGATGCATTAGAATTAGTCTGTCACATAAATGAGATGAATATTATAATACATAGAAAAAGTGTAAGTCACTACACGTCTACAATAAGATCTATTATCTAATATTCTTAGTTGTATTTTCCAGTTACTAAGCAATGTAAGTTACTAATCAAATTAGTTTTTTATTTTTTGAAATGCTATTTAATAAAGCATTAAGGGCACTGAAAATAATAAAATTAGATTTGCTTTTTCCATAAAGTGTTTTTATGGAAAAAACACTTCATATATGAAAATTAAGTCTTTCTCAATTTGTGATTAAATATGAAAAAAATATTCACGGAAGAGGAGTTAGGAACTTAGGTTGTACTTAGGTAATAAAGCTATGGAAAGAAAACATCTTTTTAGGAGAGCATTAATTCAGATGCAAAGCTCCAGTGAGATTCTGAATTGACCAAATGGTCTGCACAGGGGGAAAATGTGAGGAAAGAATCAATACACACACTTCAATTTATTAAAATTGACGGAAGAATTAACCAAGGATCTCACCTTCTAATGCAGGATGCTGATTTGAACGTGTAAGAGGCTGAAAATTAAGGAGGAATAATCACAACAGGTGAGGCAATTTTGTGGGGCTGAAGAACATTCAGACATTTATGATAGTTCCATTGTGATCCTGGGAATAGATATAGAATCAGTCACCTTGATAAGTCCGTATTTAGACACGCATTTGATGCGTGTTGGGATCGGCTTTTGATGATTTTCCTAGCTTTAAGGTGTTCCAAGTCTCAATTTTAGCTCAAGTTATGTTTACAGGGCGTTGGTTCGAGTTTTGTGTTGTTTGAAGTCAAAATCAGGAATTTAGAGTTCGGCACCGGCGCTTGAGAAGCAATCGGGAAGAGTTGGAGCACATTCGAGAGAGATTTGAGAGTTTTGGAGGCCATCGGGAGGTTCACTGCGAAGATTTGATGAAGAAACGGCATTTGGATTGATTAAAGAAGTATCCGGGAGCAAACGGGGAAGAAAATAGCAAGAAAACAGTTCTAGAGCAGTCCGCGCGCCCCGCGGGTCGGAACTGCACGCCCCACGGGTGATTCTGAAAGCAAGAATTCAAGAAGTCTGAACCGCACTATGTGCGGCCGAAACCGCACACCGCGCGGTCCAGAAATAGCCCCCAGGAGTACCCGCGCGGTTACATAGTGCGGCGCCCGCACATCGCGCGGGCGGAGCGAAACACGGAGACGGAAATCGGACGCGCGTGACTGCGGGGTGACCCGCACTACGTGCGGTCGACTGTGCAGTCCGAATTTCGGCCAGATTTTGGTATTTTCTATAAATAGGTCCCTATTTTCCCTATTTTTGACTTATGAGCTTAGAGAGATAAACCCTATTTCGACTTTTGAGAGCTTTTCAAGCCTTGTTCTTCAAGATTAAGGGATTCTTTGTAAGTTCTATCTTTTTAATTAATGACAATTATTTCTATTCATCCCAATTCCATTGATTCTTCAATTATGAATTGCGAGTAGTTTAATTAGGGATTTGGGGTTGATGAAGGGGTTGATCATGAAGTATGGCTAGATTCTTGTTGGTTTAATTGCATGAATGCCATTTAATTTGTGTATGAATAATTTAATTGATATCTTTTGTAACCTAGAACGGCCGCTAGAATTACAATTACTTGTAGAATAAATTAAGAGAGATCTAGTTTATTCTAGGACACATTTACACACACTCAATCGTTCGCTAAGAGATTAGTAGCGATTAAGGGGCCGTAAGCTCGATCGTCTTGGCAATAATTTAGGATCCTGTCGCATGAGAGATCAGCCTGGTCCCCTAAATTATTGTACTCTACGCC
Organism: Cuscuta epithymum; assembly: GCA_945859915.1. Lineage (NCBI taxonomy): Eukaryota > Viridiplantae > Streptophyta > Magnoliopsida > Solanales > Convolvulaceae > Cuscuta > Cuscuta epithymum. The sequence continues at coordinate 1,237,410 of CAMAPF010000974.1, forward strand.
GCGAGAGCGGTAAGAACTTAGTAATGATTAGCTAGGCTCAATTAAATTCAAGTAATTAGGCCTGACCTGCCAGAAATCTGGTTACCCCAGAATCAATCCATGTTCCCTTCGTCGTTAATTAGAGAGAAATCAAGCTTTATTTTTATTCGTTCATTCGCATTAGTTTAATTCTCCCAACCAACCAATCTCGCACAATTGCATTTTATTTTATTTTATTTTCTCTTTAATCGCTGAAATTAGTTAATCTTTAATTCCCTTTTGTCTGTCCATGTGGAGACGATGCTCGTACTTCCACCTCTTTACTACATCATTTTTAAGTGCGAGAAAACTCACATCACACCTCGAGACTGGAATATTGTTTGTCCACCTCTTCAGTTCGGAACGAAGACGAAGAAGAACAGATCATTCCACCCCTTGATCGAGGTAAGGTTGTCCATAAACAAGATGTGGCCCGATCGTGCGCTCGCAACCAGATACACGTGGGTCTACTGGGAAGTCACCTTGAAAAAGTAATGAAACAGGTCTAGGCTGGGCGTCGCTTTCACGTCCACACAACGGCAGATAAACCCAGCCATTACTCGGTGGGAGTGTGGCACAATTTGGGCCGGCGCTATCTCGTAGTGGTTGAGGATTGAAACAAAGAATAGGTGCAAAGGAATCCTAAGTCCGGCCTTCACCGAGTCAAAATGGACCACCACCATTCCTTTACGATGGCGCAGTGGGTGAGGCCCAGCATGAAGGCGGAAGTCCACAGGGTTCGGGATTAGGCCAGGAATTTGGGCCCTACTCTTATGCAAATAATGATTTGTGGAATAACTGTTCACCCTAATAGGGTGTACTGGTGTTATATTTATAATAAGCAGAGAATAGTAAAATTACAAATATGTCCCAGTATTATATATTATTACACCCCCTCAATCTGTGCAGGAGAAACAACGCGCAGATTGGAACGTATAAACTCAAAATGCTGGCTAGATAAATTTTTAGTAAAAATGTCAGCCAGCTGCAACTGAGTAGGAACATATTTATTCACCGAATCACCATGAGCAACGCGTTCGCGAACAAAATGGTAGTCTCAATTTTGATGTGTTTGCTACGATCATGCTGAATGGGATTGACTGCCGGATAAGAAGCTGAGACGTTATCGCAAAGAAGCTGCACAGGACTAGAAATACGAATGCCCATTTCTGCTCATAAGGAACGAATAAAAAGAGTATCTTGGACAGTGTAGGCAATGGCATGGTATTCTGCTTCAGTAGAGGATTTGGAAACAGTCGGCTGCCTTTTGGACCGCTAGGAAACTAGATTAGGTCCGAGAAAAATAGCATATCCAGTTGTAGAGCGACTGCTATCTGGACATCCTGCCCAATCATAATAAGCCATAATAAGAGATATATCAGGATTCACCTGTAGCCATAAACCATAATCCGGAGTGCCTAGCAGATATCTGTAAATATGCTTCAGAGCCAAAAGGTGAGTGGTACGTGGAACATGCATAATTTGGGACACCAAGTGAACAATATAAGTAATATCAAGTCTAATCAAAATCAAATATTGTAAAGCACCTACCATACTGCGATACTCAGTAGCATCAATGAGAAGTTCCCCATTTGTGAGGGATAGTACGCGAAGGCAAGGGAGTACGGACGGGCTTGACAGTATGGAGATGAAACTGACGTAACAAATCTAAGACATATTTTTGCTGAGAAATAAATAAGCCCTTAGATGTACGTCGAGTCTGAAGACCCAAGAAGAAATGGATTTTCCCCAAGTCTTTCATAGCAAACTGAGTAGATAAAGACTGAATATAGATTTGACAAAGGAGAGGGACAAACCTGTGATTAAAATGTCATCTACATAGAGTAAAACATACACAACCTGAGACCAATGTTCTAAAAGGCGCTAGGCGCTAGTCGGGCACCAGCCCAGCGCCTAGGCGGCTAGGCGGGCGTCTAGTCGGGGACTAGTCGGAGACAAAGAAATTGCATTTTTATCTATATTTTTTCATAAATATGATAAGTAATATTGTATTTTTGTGTATATAAAATTCATATATTCATATATACATATACATTAACAAACATGAATGATAGAATTATCACATTTAATCATACGCAGTATATGATAAATAATCACTTAGCTTCATTATGTTATAGATATAAATAATGATTAAATTTAGGTATATATATATGTATATATATACACATATATAGTTTTATCTTAATTTACAACTTCATTTCTTTATATCCACAGCTAAAGCTGAGTACGTATATCGGCATATCGCTTAGTAAATTAAATTTAAAAAGTAAAGTAATGTTCGGCGAATCTAGACGGCCTAGGCGGCTAATTAGCGCTCTAGGCGGGCAACAAGGCGCCATAGGCGGCCGACTAATTCACCTAGACTGTAAACCAATTAGTCGGAGCTCCTAGACGAAAATTGGGGCGCCCGACCACCGCCTAGCGCCTAGGCGGGGACTAGTCGGACGCCTAGAATGACTTTTAGAACAGAGCCCGAGACTAATGACGAAGAACAGACATAGAAGAATCAGATTTACTCTAAGAAAAACCATGGGACAAAAGAAAACCACTAAACCTGTGAAACTAGGCGTGAGGAGCCTGTTTAAGACCATATAACGCCTTTTTGAGACGACAAACGTGATGTGGATAAGAAGGATGGGTAAAACCTGGTGGTTGCCGCATATAGACCTCTTCGGTAAGATTACATGGAGAAAAGCATTTTTAACGTCTAATTGACGAATACACCACCCAAGAGAAACGAAAATAGATAAAACAAGACGCACAGTAGTAGGTTTAACGACAAGACTAAATGTTTCAGTGAAATAGATACCAGCCTGTTGCTTAAACCCTTGAGCTACCAAACGAGCTTTGTGGTGCTCAACAGACACATCAGAATTATATTTTGTCCGGTAAACCCATTTACAACCAACTATGTTTTTAGTGCCATCCCAAGGTACCAAATCTCATGTTCTATTTGTAAGTAAAGCATTAAATTCAGCAGCCATGGCAGCCCGCCAAATAGAATGTTTTTGAGCTTGAGTAAAACAGGTTAAATCATCTGGGGGCGAAAAAACACTAAGATTAAAAATAGTTTTGGGCTTAAAAATTCCATCTTTTGCACACATCCTCATAGGATGAATATTTATAGGTGGAGGAGATGACGAACTGACAGGAGGTGAGGGAATGGTCGGACTGTCAGGAGGAGAAGGATTGGGATCGGCTACTGGTTTGGCAGGAGCTGGAATCGGCTACCGGTGTGGAGCTAGATTTTTCGGAGAAGGAGGGAGAGTTGGGGTGTACTGGAGTGTGTGCAGGTGTAGAAGTCTTTAGTGGGGAGAGTGGTGCAGGTCTAATGGGCGTGAAAGAAGGTAAGGATGAAGTAGCCTGACTGGCTGGAGGAGATGAGTTGGGTGCTGGTAATTGGGTAGAAACAGAAAGTTGTGGTGCATGTGGTGTGAGGAAATGGGTGGGTAACGAAAGTGGTAAGAAAGGTGGTTGGGAAGGTTTAATATTGGAGGTTATTTGAGAATAAGGGAAATTATCTTCATGAAATTGGACGTCCCGGCTAATATAAACCCGACCAGAGAGAGGATCCAAACAACAGTAACCTTTATAGCCCGGAGCCTACCCAAGAAAAACACGAGTAGAGCGAGGTGAGAGCTTGTTGGAAGACTTCACAATAAAATTGGGAAAACAAACACAACTAAAAACTCTTAAAAAATTAAAATCTGGCGACTTATTAAAAAAGCTTCTCAAAAGGAGTTAAATTATTCAAAATTGGCGTGGGTAGGCGATTGACAATGTAAGTACCTGTATATAGGGCATTAACCCAAAAACTAGAAGGTGGCGGAGCTGAAATTGAACCATCTAGAATCCCAAAAAGATTATGGGAAACTAGAAAAGACTCAAATTGAGTCCGCCATGGGAGATACTCCTCAACCGCATTCAATTTTGTAGTAACGATTTTTGTTACATTGTGCGTTGAAAAAGTCAAATGATTAGCTAGTGAAGTCAAGAAAGAAGAATGCAAGGAACCTGGAAATTGGGAAAGCGGGGGCTGCGGGGGAGCCGTGCCAGGTTGTCCAATAAGAGTAGAACTGGCAAAAACTGGTGGTGGAGGCATGCAGTTGCTGATCCGAGATAGAGAATACACCGGTTGAAGGAGAAGCTTGAGCTGCCGTAGAGGAGGAGGCTGAAACGGTCGACGTAGAGTTCCACATAAAGGGCTCCGACATGTTGAACATTCGGTAGGAGGAGAGAGATGGCGGCATAGTGATTCCAGGTCTCGAACAAGGCCTAGTAATTATCGGTGATGAAACGCCTGTGGACTGCTCGTGAGAACCAATTTGATCAGGAATAAAGGTTGGTGTCGTGATGGGGATGCTAGCAGCAGAAGCAGACGGTGCTACTGTGAGAGAAGGCTGCGCCATATTGATGATGGGCGCCGATGTTGTAGTGATCGAAGAAGAAGCAGAGACGGATGATTGCGCCATATTGATGATGGGCGCCGATGTTGTAGTGATCGAAGAAGAAGCAGAGACGGATGATTGCGCCATTGCGCCTTTGTTGATGTCCTTGGAAACCCAAGGCGTTGACTTTCTCTGTGGTGTCTTCTTGAAGAGTTGGGCATGAGTCCGTGGGATGCCCTTGTTGTGTACAAATGCCGCAGAGCTTGACTTCTTGGGTCTTGGACTTTAAAAGGAAATCCTTAACCAAAGAAGTTAAGCCGGTCACTTGAATTGTCAAGCCATTCACTTGACTTTCCATCGAGTTGTTGGATTCCGCCGCCATAACTCTACGAGTTGAGGACCTCCCGTTATAGTGTCTATTGTTCTCGGCCAACTCCGAGATGAGATCTCTTGCTTGCGAAGGGGTTTTGTTGACAATGCCCCCTCCACACGCTGCGTTCACCATGCGACGATCTTGATCCACAAGACCATCATAAAAGTAGAGAATGAGGTCTTGTTCGGTGTATCCGTGATAGGGGCAACTTGCACATAGCTTCTTGAATCTCTCCCAATATTCATATAGAGATTCATCATCTTTTTGTTCAATGTTGCTTATTTGCTTCTTGAGTGATGATGAAATAGAAACGGGGTAGTACCTTTCAAGGAAAGTCTTCTTCATTTGTGGCCATGTAGTGATACTTCCCGAAGGAAGATAGAAAAGTCAATCTTTCGCGGTGTCTTTCAGAGAAAATGGAAAAGCTCTCAGTTTGATTTGCTCTTCCGAGACACCGTTGGGGCACATGCTTGTGCACACAATATGGAACTCCGACAAGTGTTTGTTCGTATCTTCCCCTCGTAATCCATGGAAAGATGGAAATAGATGAATGAGCCCAGATTTTAGCTCAAATGTGACCCCCGTAACAAGAGTTGGAAAAGTGATACATAGGGGCTGTTGATTAAGATTCGGAGCTGTGAGCTCCCTCAACGTTCTCGTTTCGTTAGCCATAGGTATTGGCTCTTCGTTCTCGCTAGATTGAGAACTAGCACTTGATAATTCTCCCGAGTCGGAGTTTGAGAATTTGTTTTTCAACCGCTCGAGAGTTTGTTCTATTTCGGGGTTTGAGTGGTAGGTGATTTCGTTCAGTGAACGATATTTTACCATATACTAAAAAGCTCAGAAGAAATAGAAACCTTTGTACTTGGAAATATATTTTTTTTTCTTAAAATAAAATAAAAAGAAAAATTAATTGCCTTTCCCCGGCAACGGCGCCAAATTTGACGTGCACTTTGTCACGGTGCGTCAAAATAAATTCAATACTAACACTTATACGTAGTATAGCGTAGTAGAGTTCGTATCCACAGGGAAAGGAATAATTCTCTTTTTATAAAACTAGTAAATAAAAGGGGGGTTTAGGATTGAATGATTTAATTTAATTAAACACAAAGATGAACAACTTATATGTGATTTAATTCAAAGATAAAAAGGACTTGGCATTGCTACTTTCCACTTGTTGATATATTTTAGTCGATCATTGTTATATCTATAATTTATCCCCTCTCGAATACTCAATCGAGGAGTATATCCAATTCATCGAGGGTAGTTATTAACAACGACCGTTCATTAATAACCCTTACTATTAGTCAAGTATAGAACACCGTCATATACCGACTTGATAGTAGCATTTAATCTCTTAACTCCTTGATGAAATCAATTGAGATTGATAACCTCAACACAATGGTTTCGGTTTAACCAACAAAATTAATCCCTCTTAAGTTTATTAACCACGACCGTGCATTAATAAACCGAAATTACTTACTTGTGAAACCATCAACGATTAACCATCGGTTCGTTGACCGTTTCTAGTAATAATTAATATATGAAACAAAACTAGTTGATACTTTAAGTAATGTTCAAAATATTAATATGAAATATGAATAGGAATTAATTAATATTCAAGGAAGAATATTAAAGAAGATGAATCCTACTATAGTTAATATCAAGATGTTAACTAATTGTCATCTTAGTAACACTCCCCAATATAACTAATGTTAAGATGTTAAGATAGAGGAAGAAATAACTATTACTATAACTAGAGGAAGAAATAACTATTACTATAACTAATGTTAAGATGTTAACTAATTGTCATCTTAGTAACACTCCCCAACATTGATATAGAAATAGTATTTAAAGGAAAAATTAATATTCAAGGAAAGAAGTTAAGAAAATAACTTTCAACTTTAATAATCAACAAGCTTCAAGAGCAACGCCAAGAAATGGAAGTTTAGCTTCTCATTTGGACACTAAACATACCATAAAAATATAAAAGAAATACTATTCTAAACTGAACTTAAGTATATGGAAGAAGGGATGATTAAAAGTGAAGGAAAATGGGGCTATTTATAGGTGTTTTCAACACCCTGGGGCATTTACCCGACCGGGTAAATGGGCATACCCGACCGGGTAAATGTCAAAATCAGATATTTGCCCACGATTTCTTGTTTTAAGCACGTCGGATTGTCCCCGGTCAAGTCTTACCCGACCGGGTGAGGTAGTGGGCCCGACCGGGCCTAGTTATTTCCTTGCTAGTTCGGTTTTCACTTCCTACCCGACCGGGTGAGGGTTAATACCCGATCGGGTTTTTGCTCCTGGGCAATCAAATCTCCTTTTTCCTCACTTCAAAGTCTCCCTTTCCAACACCACAATTCCTAATTCTACTTTCCAACTTACAAATGAAGATTAAAATACAATTACAACTAAAATCACATAAAGGTTTACAAACTAAATAAAACGATAAACAATACACACAAATCAAACATAAAAACATACACTTATGCACTACTAATTAAGTAATTAGTGCATATCAATTGTTCACCCTAATAGGGTGTACTTATGTTATACTATCGTATTTATAATAAGCAGAGAATAGTAAAATTACAAATATGTCCCAGTATTATATATTATTAATTCTGAGGAGTATGCTTTTGCCTCCTACTCCTATTTAGGGCTAGGTCTAGCTTGTAACGGGGCAGAACACCTGCAGGACCCGCCGCCATGGAAGCCATCTCATCGCCGGACTTTGTGTCATCAAAATCACTGCCGGAAGAGGAGTCGCCACTTGAATTTTCAGCGGCGGCACTGGTATTAGCCGCAGTAGCAACGACGGCGTCAGCAGTAGTGGCCACCATTGCAGCATCACTTGCGGCATCTCAAACTTCCTCTCTGGGAGTGGGGTCCAAGCCATAGGAACCAGAAGGACTCGGTGGAACAGACATATCGACCGAACAGGAGAAGAAAGAAGGAAAACAAAGGGAAAATACCTGAACGACGGACTGAGAACCGGACTTTAGAGAGAAGGCAGAGTAAGAGTGCGAGGAGGAAAAAATTAGAAACCCAACACCAGAGGTCCAAGGGCCATATTTATAGCCTGACAACACCGTTCCCTTAAACCAACCAGAAGGAGACACGTCACCCGGAGCGGTTGCAGAGACACGTGTCACACGGGGGCGAGATAACAAGTAATCATGACGATTATGGGGAAACTGAAACGGCAGCCCCAAATAACCGTCAAATCCTTGCATCGGGAACCGGCGAGATCCCGTTCGCTAAATTCCCGAACGGCACCAGAGCGGATTTTTCTACTTCCTTATGCCCTCACCCCGTTCGAGACATCGGAAGTGGGCGACTTGTATTGGGTTATTGGGCTTAGACCCAATACCTGGCCCAGAATAGGTAAGGTCCCAAAAGTAAAAGCCAGCCCCAAATGGAACTTGGTCCAAACTTGAGGAACCCGAACGGGCAACTGGCCACCAAAGGAAGGACACTGTTCGGTACAACCCGAACGGTTCAATTATCCCACTTGGAACAAATAACAAACATCAGCTTTGTCCATTAGCCTGTGGAGTCTAGAGGCCGATCGGGGAGTCAACAAGTGGGAAGCTGCATTAAATGCTAAAGTATGACGGTAGAAAGTGGAAGCATGAGTGCTCAAGTGGCAACTCGAACAGCCAACCGGGTTCGACCACGTCATCACCCCACCTACCAATCTTTTAGTATAAATAGGCGCATTTAACTACATTGTGAAGGGTTAGCATTTTGATACCCAGAGCCTTAGATAGATTATCTCTCTCTCTCAATCTTGTATTAGCTACTGTTTCGGAGCGCCGTTCGGCCTCTTTTGTGTAATCAGCGGATTATCCTATTACAAGCACGCTGTTGAGTGCATCTTTATCACATTTTATATTTTAAACACTTTCGCACCAAACCCATCGTCCTTAATATCCAAAGTTTATGTTGGGCTTTCGGAACTGCGGGACTTAACTTGAACAATTATCATCAACACTTTTCAAATTTCAAGTTCAAATGAGTTGAGGATAATCAATTATGAAAATTACATAACATCTTTTTCTTTGGATGTGCTCACACTTCTATTATAGTGTAGGTTCTTTGTTTAATGTCAACATCCTTAAACTGGAATGAATTTCGACCTTGTGACCTCCTCCTTGAGAGTGTACGTCCCAATAACGCAATAGAACATCAATTTACAAGTTAACCCAAAATCCTCAAGAGATCAGAATGTGACCCAACACTAAGATGATCTACTCAAGAAAAAAATGTTAGCATTGATAGTTGTTATGATGATAAGATATTAAATTAGAGATATAACGATCTAGATGATTTTCACACGACATATGTAGTAATAAGGAATATGGTTCAAAACACATTGGAAGCTGAAATATATCCTACCTATGAAAATAAACTTATAGAACACTGAAGCACGAAATTGAAGAGTTGTCTAATGGTAGGTTTTCCAAAATTGGTTAGTCGGAAGTGCCTATTCCAACTAGCAATTTTTTTATTTTTTATTATGGCTTTCATGTTATTTAGTTTTATATTTTTTATATAATAGGAATGACATTTTTAATGGCATCTACTTCTATTTATATTTTAAATGTATAACATTTATATTTCAAAAAAACATATTGTACTTCGATTTTGAAATTCCCACATTCCCGAATTCCACATTGGGAGTGGAATTTTTTAGTTTTTTTATTAATACTATAATTTTTTTAAGCCACTATCCGTATTCCCCAAATATTATTTCGTTTGAATTTAATTTATTAAATGAAACTATTTTGTAATTCTTCTTTTTAAACGCTATTATTTGAAGCAACGAAACAAAATTTTTAATTTATTAATAATACATTTAGAGCTCATTTGATAACAGTTAAATCGGCTGATTCTGCTGAAGTTTATGAAGTTCTTTGTTGAACTAGCAGTATTGGGTGATCCTACTATTTATGAAAAATTATATTTAAAATATACTCCCTTCGTCCCATTTTGGTTGTCTTACTTTCCTTTTTGGGTTGTCCCAAAATAAATGTCTTGTTTCTCTTTTTGACAAGAAATATATGGTTCTTATCATTTCACTTTATTCTACTCAAATCTCAACCACAACTTTTACTTTTCAACCACTTTATTAATAATCGTGTCAAATTGAAAGTGGATAACCAATATGGGACGGATGTAGTAAATAGTATTTTATTAATACATAAAGAAAATATTATATGAAAAATAACTAAAATGATCATGTACAGTAACTTCAGCTAATATAGACAGAAGTAACTCCAACCATAACTTTTATTATTATTACATAATTCAACGCGTTAAATCAAGAGTTACGTGTTTACTTAAAAAGTTGAGTGATAAGCCTGGTAAGCCGGAAAAAAGTTACCAAACGGACTTTTAGGGGGTGTTTGGATCTGATTCTTAAAATTGTTTCTGCTTCTTTAGGGAGCAGAAGTAGAAGCTGGAGTGTTTGGGTAAAACTGCAGAAGTGATTCTGGTGTTCTAATTTACTCATAGAATCAGTTTTTTTAGAAGCTAAAAGAGACCACCTTTTGAAAACTGGTTCTGATTCTGCTTCTACTTTAAAAGAGGAGCAAAAGTAGATTTAGTTCCAAACCCCCGCTTAATACAATTATGTTCCCATGGGCCATGACTAGACACATTGAGATGCTCCATGTTCCACAGGCATGAAGTTTTCTTAATTTATTATGGAATACAAATTTCTTTTTAGTTCGAATGTTAACAAAAGTATTTACAAAAATAAAAGAAACTGAAACATGTCAAATAAATATTTTAACAATGAGATCTTTATGAGGCTATTTGGTAACATTGAAATTGGATAATTCTGCTAAAATTTATGAAGTTCTGCCTGAAGTGACTACATTGGTTGATACTGTTGATTTATGAATTTAAAATATTTTTTATTAATAAAATAAAGAAAAGGTTATATGAAAAAATAGCTAAAATCATCCTCTACAGTAACTTTAGTGAATACAGCCAGAAAAGTAACTTCAACCTTACGTTTTCTTATTATTACACAATTCAGCACGCGAAATCAAATGTTACGTGTTTGGTGAAAAAGTTGGCTGACAAACCTGATAAGCCAAAAAACGGGATTACCAAATAGGCTCTATCTGTAGCACTTGAATATATCCATGTAGAAAAATAGTGGATCTGAAAATCTCCTACATTTAAAATTTTTATTTTTTAAAAACTTTATACACATATTTTTATTTTTATATATTCAATATTGGTTTTATATGAAAGATAATAATAGATTATAAATTTTGGTATATTGAATATAAAAATGGGACTACAAAAACAAAAGTTACAATACCACAAAAGCCCACCCACTTTTTCATTGCACGTAGCCGCAATTTTTGTAAACTCCCGTATTTTCAATTTTTCATACCAAAAACTACAATCCCGTGTTTTTGGATTGGAATGTCAAAACCCCCGTATTTTCAGAATAAACTCGAGGCCAAATAGCCAACTAAACTTAATTCAAATGGATGTATGCAATTACGATAAAAAAAATGGATGTATGCAATTAAACATAAAACATTCACTAGCATCTAGAGATACGATGCTGGATTAGTGACTAAAGGATTCACGTCAATTTGACTAAAGTGATAGTGGAAGTGGATTCACAAAGTGTTATTAAAGCTGGCAAAGCGATGGAAAGCATATTCAAGACCGGTCCTGACAAAGCAGGGACCTTGTACAAGAGTAAAAAATTGGGTCTTTTATTAACACAAGTAAAATATGATATATTGTATACGAGTACTATATTAATTATTAATTACTATTACTGTATGTCAAATTAAAAATTTATTATTTTTTGGGAAAATTAAAAATTATTATTTAAAAAAGTAGTTAAAATAAAAGTATTTGTTAACAAAATACACTTCATTTTAAAAGAGATACTTTTGACCATATTTTCAATGGATTATAACCAATTTTCTCAAACACTCAAAATTTTATTTTATTCTTTCATTAATTTTTCTAAAGATATTTTTAGTATGAAAGTCTAATGTTAAATACTACATAGCATCTTACAACACTAACACATTTTTCTCATTTCCAAGAAATTTAGATTTTCAGAGTCCTTAATATGAAAAATATAAATTTAACTATTACAAAAAAATGTAATAATAAAAATAATGTACTCTTTCAAATTCCAAAAAAAAAATGACTATAATGAGATATATATAATAATGCTTCGTATATGAAGCAAACATTAATTTAATTGGCTAGAGTGGGCCTTGCTAGAAGCTAGAAGGGCATGACCATTGACCATCCCAAAAAAAATACTCCGCAGCAATAGCATACGTATATTTGTGTCTTAATAGCCTATTCAATTTCCCACACCGGCAAGGGAGAAAAATTCCCTTCAAGTATTGTTCAATAAGTAAACCTTCTCCCTTTAAATCACTTTTACGTGTGATTATTAGGCTCTTATAGGGCCAATCAAATTCGTAAGCCTTGTTTAATGGGCCGCCTGCTTATGGATGTCTGATGCGTAGGCTAGTGTTGCCTCCCTTTCTTACGCATCTCACCATAGTAGTTATAACTAATAAAAAGTACGGAGTAATATTATTTTTTGGGTCTTTAAGTTATTCTGGGCCCTGTGCGGTCGGGCTGCCTACACATGCTGTGGGCCGGCCCTGAGCATATTAATACTATGGGAGTGCTTGTTCGGGACTGCCAGAAGCTACTCGCGGAAGACAGATTTTGTCAAGCCCCGGACCTACCCGGACACGTCAACAACCCGCCGTACAATACGAATAGTCAACCAAAGTCAAGAACATCCATATTATACAAAGCGTCTTGAATATCATTCACACATAAGTCATTCATAAACATACATAATAAGTAATTCAATACGCAGCGGAAAACATAGTTTGAAATCAATGCCACACGGGGCAAGCACGAGCACGCAGGCTCTAAAGTAAAATATCCATGGGCATGTTTATTAATGTTCTAAAACAGAATGGAGGAAGCACGAATCAAGTCTTCTCTCTGGGGAAATCACTCGAGCAATGAGCACAGGAAGCAAGCTCTAGCCTCAACCTGAAATGGTAATGGGACGCCCCCGAAGGGGTCAGTACTCTATAGGGCTATAAAGTACTGGTGTGGATGACATCTAATAGATATACAACAAGTATTTCAAACACAAGACCCTCAAATAGGGTGATAGTACAATATGGCCGTAACCCTAAGTTACCCTGTTTGAAAATATACTTACTCTATATAAAAGTCAAGTAGTCGGCCTGTGAGCCCATGTTCATTTAGAAATCACCGTTCCCATTCCCCGTGACTATAAGCCACGACAACTCATAGAGTCCAACCCTAATACATGACATTGTATTCTAGAGATCAACTCTATCACATCACCATACAATTCATGTCACTTGGGTCAATTTCCTTACCTTGCATTCTAGAGCTCGGCTATATCACATCACCGTGCAAGACCTAGAGCTCGGCTCTAGTTATACAATACATAGACTACAAGTCTACCATCTTACCATGCATCCTAGAGCTCGGCTCTATTACATCATAATGCACTAAAGTTCAATTCCTAAGCAAACCTATGCCTAGAATTGACATATCATTAAACTATCTTGGGTCATCCTTAAAGACTGCCCATAACTTAACTTTAGCTTCATACTAAGTCATTATATACACTTGAAGTATATTCAAGTGCATTGCATACAATTCAATCCTTAGGATCAATTCTATCAACAATTAATTTCCAATAGGGAAAATAACTTTAAATAATACCAACTATCATTCATGAACCAATAATAATAATACAAACTTTGAAAATTACTTTTAATAATACCAACTATTTGAATGTAAAACACAAATAATACGGAGTCATTTTTTGAGAAAAAATCCGATCATTTAAGACATCAAAAGCTAATGACAACCCATCAAATAAATGATATTTGGAAATATATTCACTAATTAGATATATTGATACAAGTTTTTGATGAGTTAAATGATTGAATTTTTAGTAAAAAAAGTGTTCTATATCACTTTCAGTCTATATTTAAATAGTTGGTATTATTAAAACTTATTTTCAAAGTATGTATTATTCTTGGTTCACGGGAGATAGTTTATATTATTTAAAGTTATTTTTCCTTTCCAATAATCACTAACTAGTATGTCAATACTATTAAGATTATTGTTATCATACAAATATTCTCATTTTTTGTAGTTCTTTACATATTTATAAGTATGTAGCAGCCACTTAAGTATTCAATCTAAATACATAAATATTCATTTATGTATCCACATAATTCATACATGAGTAAAATGCCTATTTCACAAAATAGTTCATTTATAACTCATTTGATCTCATATCATTCATACAATCTCAAATCATTTCCAATTTCAGTCTATGGCAACTATAGCAATATTTCATCAACCCCTAACCGTTGGTACGAAAACAGACCCTAGAAAATAAGTTTTAAATAGTTGGTATTATTAAAACTTATTACAACTACAAGGTGTAAGCAATTAGATGTCGATCCTCACCTTAATTGAGCTTTAAACTTTTCTTTTCCAATCCAATGCTCAAAGCTTCGGCCAAGGAAGTTTGATAACTGATTCCTTGATTGTAAATGAGTGCTAAACAGCCTCCTCAACGTGCTAGTTCAACCCCTAACCGTTGGTACGAAAACAGACCCTAGAATGGGTGTTTTCCAGCGAACTCGTTTCCTAGTTTTTCCAAGGTTTGCTCTAGGTTAGTATCTAACCTTTACATCAATAACATAACCTTATAAGAACATATTATACACTTGGAATAGTGTATAATAGTTCCACCAATCTTTCATATCGTAAGAGAAATGAAAAGAAAGGTTTTGAGATTAAAACTCACTTTAGAGAAGTAAATCCGTCCCTGCGCGTTTGTGTTTTGCTCGGACGATTTGGAAGCCTTCCACTACTTAGTTTGATGCAAACTAGACCTTTCCGGATTCCTTATCTTGAGAGATATCCTCAGGTACCTCACACGCCTGATTTGGATTAGCATAACTCGAGATATGAACCAAACAGCATCAACACTCTCACTGCTCGAGTTTACACACAGCAGTTCACTCCAGCTCGATTTTCGCATGATAGACTCTCCCCTCTCACTCAGAAAACACTAAATAATGAAACTGGACTTCAAAGGCTATCCAAGGACACCTTATTCAAGTTAGTTGGACGAGTACAACTCCCATTATGGAGGAAGACAATCAGCACACCCTTATTGTGCGGAAATAGACTAGGTGGCCCCTCTTTGGATGTCTTTCATGTCTTGTGCAGCTCCCCTTCGTTTTTATCCGTCCATCCCTACTCCTCACACTTATTTTACTTTGTCTTGCATGTGTCAATAGGTATGGGTCGCACCCCTATTGATCCCAGTTGATTTGGGGTCCAAAACATCCACCAATACCCCAAAAATGGAAAGATAGGTCCTATTGTTTTATCTTTTGTCATAAGATGTCTTTTTGTACTCATTCTAATTTATTTAGAACAAGTCATCCCTCTACATCATATTATTGATATCCAATATGTGTAGAATCATCCCAATAATTTATATGATGAAACTTATAGAAGAAAAACCTTACTCCCATTATTTAGCTCAAAAATGTCAAAGATAGGACCATAGACATTTGTTTTCTTCTCTATTCATACTATCACTTATTTATGACATTGTTATTCATATTGCTGGGCTACTAGCCGTGTGGGTCACCCTCGAGTGGTTCTAGGACGCCATCCTTGAATACTTACTATTTTTAGCAAGTTGGACCCAAAATAACGTTTGGGCTGCCCAGTCTTCCTTAGCTTGTGTCGAAAGGTTATGTATCATTAATTACAAAATGTTGGGCTCTTATATTTGATAAGATAACCCAAATAAGTATTTGAAAGACCATCACAAATATACGTACTCAAACAGTAAAATGATCAAGCATGCTTTACGTAAAAGAACAATCGTTTTACAATTGTTTGGTAAATGGAAATTCAATACATAAATTTTGAATTTAAATTTGAATTTCAAGGACACTCTGGTGCGGTGTCACAGATTTATCCAAATACAACACATTTTTCGGGAAGGGAACGCTTGTGCAGATAGATTGGCTAGCGCGGCACATCAAGCTCCTAAAGGGTTAACTAGATTGTCGAATGCACCTGCTTGGATTAATCGTTTTCTTTGAGAGGATGCTAATTGATTAAAGACTATTAGATTTTAATTATTCAGTTCTTTTTTTCCCTTTCCGATGTATCAAAAAAGGATTCACGTCAATAAAAATGGAATTTTATTGAATTAGCGAGCTTTAATTTTGAATTAGTCATAGTTGATGTTAACTTTAGTAGTTAGATATTTGGAATGCAAAATCATGTTTTCCCGTGAGATTACCGATAAATCCAATTTTTTCATATATTTTCACTCACTGTGTATAACATTTCTTGTTATGTTCAACAAACTAAATCACTTTTCTGCATTTTTGTAAATATTTGAAATTAATGTCGAAGTGATTTGTGATAAATTTAGGTGATTTGGATAGATTTTTGTATTTTATATCTTCAAAGTTTTTAGTATGTTTTACATGATTTCTCAAGTTTTGTGATTTCATTATTAGAGTTCTTTCAGTCCAATAACAGATGAAGAAAAGGTAAAGATAACAACAAAAGTATAGTAAAAATGCAGCCCGACCTGCGTTGTCAAGAAACAAAAGAAAAAAACACAATACAAAATAACAAGCAAGACAAAAAAAGAAGGCAGCAACATATGCTTGTAGCCAAATCGAAACAAAAAAGGATGACATCTTATTTGTGAGGGCCTCACAGCACTGTCCAGAGTCCGAACCAAACAGTTAACTGGGATGATGTAAATTAGATTTTAATCATAAATTGGCAGATGTCGAGTGTGACTCTAGCTCAGGTACTTGCAGTTGCCAGGATTCGAACCTGAAACTTACCACTTGTAGACTCCCTGTCTACCAGTTGAGTTACGTCCAGTCGTCCACAAGTCAAATCAAAACAAAACAACAAAAAGGAAAAGGGATGGGCAGCTAGTTGATTAATCAATGGCCAAAGAAAAAAAAATAGAAAAGGCAATCCTTGGTTGTCGGCCGCAAGAAAGCAATCCCTCAACCTTAAGAAGGCAGCTAGAAAAAGTGCTATATTCTAAGAATGATTTTTTATGAAGAAGCCGAAGAATTATGTAGGAATCCATAAAACAAGAAAAGATTTCGAACAACAATCATCTCACATAAACACCAGGGAGTTATGAGACGTGAAACAAGCCATGTCCTCACAAAATTGTTTACAAACTTCATATATAGCTTCCCAATTGTTGGAAGAGTTAGTTATCCAACAGACTGGTTAACAAACTCCGTGCAACCTCCCTACCCCTGACCAACCTAACTCTTCCCACTCCCCAAAGAATAAAATTTGCCTAATACATTGATGTGTAACAATCCATCACCTTCAAAACCAGCTTGCCCTCAATATGCCAATGCATTAGCTACGAAGTCGGGATAGAGCTTTGCCAACTCTTCATAAGCTTCCCATGTGGCGTCATCTTTGCTCCTATTGGTCCACTGAATCAGCCAATACAAAGTTGCAACATTATTATTTTTAACTATATTCCTTTCTAGGACTGTCAGTGATTCCAGTTTGAGTCGTCCTTGATCATCCACATTGGGTATGGTACTGGTCATAGGACGATCACCTTGATGTTTCTTTAGCTTGGATACATGGAAAACTGGATGTATCTTAGCATGCACAAGTAGATCCAGCCGGTAAACCACCCTTCCTACCTTGCTAGCTACTTCAAAAGGGTCAACAAACTTGGGACTGAGCTTTTGGTTGCTTCTTTGTACTACGGACTGTTTCCTGTAAGGTTGTAATTTCACATGCATGCATCCAATTTCTTTTCTGGAATTCCCGGTCAGTCTGGTACTTGTCTGCTTGTATCATCATTATATCCTGAGCTCTTTGATATGGGACTTCATCATCTGGATGCACTTTTCCCCTAACCGTGAGGCTATGGTATATAGCTTCCAAAGGACTATCCACATTCACATAAGGCAAATGGACTGAGGGTGGTTGTCCATAAACTTCCTCATATATGGAGTAGTTCTAATAGTTGAATGATAGCTGGTGTTATAACACCATTATAACACCAACGGAATCCATTTCTTTTTAAGGAAAAACACGATTTTATTCATAATAATAAATAGTACAATGCGAGCGAGAAGATAAATGTTAAAAATTCACAGAAAAAATGTAAAGACAAAAACTAGATCCAAGGGAAATCTTTGGGCAGAGATCTTGTCCTCATGTTGTGCCACCTTTTTTCTAGATTTCTTGTATATTTTGAGTTGCGTGTTTAGATTATCTTTTGACAGGTAGTTTTCAATGGTGGCCAACTTTGATTTACAGCAAATAGTTTTGTTGGATTTGGATTTCCTAATTTCTTCCTGGTTTGGAATAGGAGGATCGAATGACAATCTTTTTCGGTAGCATGTCCCAGAAAATCGTCTGAGAAGAAAGAGTCATCTGAAGGATCAAAGATGTCCGAGACATCAGAGTTGCTCTGATTTACATTCTATTTCTCATGATATAATGTTTGTCCCTATTTCTAACAATCAAACAATCATAAGAATGAAAGAAGAAGCAGATAGATTCTCATTCATAATATAAATGTCGAGAACTTTGGTAGACCGTATGAAAAGGGGCCGCTGCTCTCCCTCTAGAGAGAGAGATCAGCGTGAAACAATTCTATTCTAATCTGCCTCTATGCTCTATGCCTTTGCTAAGTTATTCTCATAAGTTAGCTTCCTTTTATAGGAGAAGGAGGCTAACTTATGGCTTACAAGACGCCTAATGGGCTAATATGGTGCTTGTGGCCCATTTACACATTTAACTAACAACTACACAAATACAAAGGCATCTAACTAGATTGGACACCAGAAAAAGTCCTAACAATCTCCCCCTTGGTGTTCAATCTTGTTTGATCAGCACTGCAGCGCGGATATCTTTGTCTCTGTGTTCAGTTGCTCCTCAATGCAGCTCAGCTTCCTTTGTCTTTGCACTCGGCTTCTTGAAAAGGCTTTTTGAAGAAATCCTTGCAATCTCCCCTTTGATGTCTTCATGACAATTTGTTCTTTGATGTCGGGGAGTTGAAGAATCTTCAGTATGCAGCTTGTGTTGTGATCTTTACCTTTCATAAGTTGCTCTTGATCAGCATTAATGAATTCTGACGGCGCCTCTGGAATGAGTGTTCAGGTGATATACAGGCGCGCACAGGATTCATCTTCAGAACTTGAATACTTGACCTTTGTCTCCTCAAAGTGTACGTGGCATAACGGAAAATTATTGTTTTTGAGGAGATCTCGTCAGTGGCACAACGGAAATTAAAAAGATAGGTGACTTGTGAGCGTAGCTGACCATTTGATTTGAAGCTGGCTTGGCACTTGAGTTGAGAAACAAGGGTGTCATCGTTGTTTTTGTTGTTTTGTGCTGGAGGAGAGACGTATCTAAAAATGATTTGTTGATAGTGACAGCATGTGGACTACTCTCCCCCTCATGATGATCCGATGAATCGGGGCATCATGCCTTTATTCTTTTATTCTGGGTAACAAAATTGAAAACAAACAGAAAAGTTAAAGGATAAAGACCGGATACACAGAAGTGTTCCGTTAACACAACATCAATGTAAACACTGATGTGTGGCCTGTATAAAATGATAGAAGCATTAAAGCTCTAACAGGACTTCCAACCAATCATTATGAAGAATCTGAAGTAGATGTCACTCTGGTTGTTAAGGCATGATCATGAAGATTAGCAATGAAAGTGGTAGCCCCCCGAGGTCATGAAGACGCTCGTTATCATCACTATAGAGATAAACTTTAAAGCGATGGCCTGAACATGTTGGTGATTTCTATGTTGCAACAGCAGGACTTGCTTCCAATCACCGGTCTATCTATAGTAGATGAGCCCTATGGAAGTTCTCGCATGGTCACTTGGACCTGCAACTGACTCAAAAGTGTGTCTGTGTCCTAGAAAATTCAAAAACATTTGGGAGTGAGATAACTAGACACAGTGTGATCAATGAAAGTCCAGTGACATGGGGCTGAGGCCACTGTAGTCAGTATCACTTTCCTCGAAAGGAGACAGTAATGAGAGATGAGGTTCCTCGTGAAATATGATTAAACACTTGTCTGTTGGGAGACAAATGAGTGGTCTTGGGTAGGGTTATGCATGCACTGTTGGACAAGATGCAGTGACTTCTACCCGGCATCTGAATAAATTCAGTCCTGAACCTATGGGGATTGTCCAGAGTATTTGAGTGACTGAGAGTAAATGTTCAATTGATAGCAGGCAGTTGAGGTAGCAGACTTATCAATGATTATTGTTTTCTTGCTCACTTGAGCCTTCTGCTTCCTAACGCTCATAGTATTCACTCACTCACACACTCACTCGCTTACTCTCGGCTTTGTCCCTTGGGTAGGCTTAGTTGGGTTTACTAAGCCATCAGGACTTCTCTCTCATTTCTTTCTCATTCCTTTGTTTATTTTCTCTCTGTGCTCCCCCTCAACTGAAGCACTCGGTATGCTTTTTCATCGTTCGGTACCGAGGAGGATAAAATTGAAAACTCCCCCTCAAATGTTGCATCCTTTGAGAGAATCCTTGCTTTGTCGTTGTGTGGCGCCAGGAGGAGAAACCTGAAACTCCCCCTCAGATTGTGCAAGGGTTGATTGCTCACAGCTTGATATACCTGTCATGTGTATGGAGCAATCTGTACAGGTACCACACATGACGGTTTACCCTGAACTCATCATCTAGATATTCAGCACAGTGATGATCACACATTGTTGATGAGTTAGGGGAGGCATCAGTAGTTGATTGTTGATTGTTGTGAAATGACCGTTGAGGCGAGGTTGATTGAATTATCTACGAGTTCTGGACCTTACAGTGTAGATTAGACCAACTTTGACATTTGGTTTGACTTTGGTTTGATTTTGGAAGAATTGACTAGATTTGCCTCAGTTTTGACCTTGACTTTGACTTTGGTGATTTTTCAGAAAACAAATGATATCTCCCTCAACAAAGGCGAGTGAGGGAGCGTGAGAAAAGGTTCTGGGGTTACCCCCAGAATTCATGTAGATCATTTCATGAGCTTTCCGAAAAGGTATTATACGCGTAAATCGGATCACTGAGTCAAAAGTTATGGCCAAAACAGTGTAGTACATTGAAAATGTTTGAAAAATGAAAATTTTAGAAATTTTTCGAAAGTGAGGTTCTCGAAGTTGAATCTCGAGATCTTTTTCTCGATATTGGATACCGAAAACGTTTTCTCAATGTTGAGTATCCAAAACATCTTCTCGATGTTGACTATCGAAAACATCTTCTCGATATTTGAATATCGAAAACGCCTTCTCGATAAATGAATATCGAAAACTTTTCTCGATGAATGGGTATCGAAAACTTTTTCTCGATGTTTGAATATCGAAAACTTTTTCTTGATATTGAATATCGAAAAGTTCTTTTTCGATATTTGAATGTCGAGAAACATGTTTTCGAAGTTCAAGCTGCGAGAAACGTGTTTTCGAATTTCAATCTGCGAGAAACGTGTTTTCGAAGTTCATATGCGAGAAACCTGTTTTCGAGTTCAAATATCGAGAAACCTGTTCTCGAACATCAAATGGCGAGAAACCTGTTTTCAAATATCAGCTGCGAGAAACCTGTTTTCGACCTGCAATCTGCGAGAAACATGATATCAAAGATTAACATCGAAAAACTCAAGACTTCGAAAATTTCAGAGTTTCGAACCAGTTTAGGACATCAAAAACTTTGCCTTTTCAAAAAGGTCAGAACATCGAAAACTTCCTTTTAAAACCTTCAGAATTTTGAAAACTTATTTAAACAATGAAAAGTTGTAAACATCGAAAAAATGCTGTTAAAGCTTCGAAAACTGCCAAAAATATCAAGCTTCGAAAAATCCTGAGTTTTGAGAGAAGCCAGAGTTCGAAATATACTAAACATCGAGAAACTCCAAAACGTCGAAACCTTTGAGTATCGAAAAGCTTCAAAAACAACAAAACATCGAAAAATCTATTTTCAAAAAAACTTCAGAAATAGAATTTGAGGATGTTTTCAAACAAATTTTGATCCTAATCTTCTAGAAATCAAAGAAAATCGTTGAAAACAGATCAGCCAAACCAAAAATCTCGAAAAATCAGTTTTTCAAAATGGGTGGTTTTTCTCGAGAAATCAGTTTTGCAGATCCGAAAAACGCAGATGAATCCAATCTATTTCACGCCTCGGCTCTGATACCACATGTTTGTCCCTATTTCTAACAATCAAACAATCATAAGAATGAAAGAAGAAGCAGATAGATTCTCAATCATAATATAAATGTCGAGAACTTTGGTAGACTGTATATTCTAATCTGCCTCTAGAGAGAGAGAGCAGCGTGAAACAATTATATTCTAATCTGCCTCTATGCTCTATGCCTTCGCTAAGTTTTCCTCATAAGTTAGCTTCCTTTTATAGGAGAAGGAGGCTAACTTATGGCTTACAAGAGGCCTAATGGGCTAATATGGCGCTTGTGTCCCATTTACACATTTAACTAACAACTACACAAATACAAAGGCATCTAACTAGATTGGACACCAGAAAAAGTCCTAACATATAGAATGCAATTTTTTTTGGCGAGAGAGAGGATGAGATAAATGGAATCTCAATTTTTCAAAGAAAGAATTTTTTTACAATTTTCTTTCCAAGTAATCGGAACTCTACCACAAAAAAATCTAAACAAAAAACTATGGCGTTGTATTAGCTGAGAGATATTTTTCACTGCTTCGAACGTTCCTGCCGCAACCCTCATCACATCATCTACGCTTTCTTTGGCCAGTTGCACGGTTTGCCTGAACCTTGTGAGTGTGTTAACAAAGAAATCCCGATCTTCTTTGGATAAAGAGGAGAATATGATGAAAGCCCTAACCACAATGCAGAGGAGCAGCCAGATAAAGAATATCGGGGCGGCGCGTGTGGCTTTGTCGGGGGCTTCTCCTGTGACTGTTGTGCGCGGTCCTCTTTCTGCTGATAGTGTTGCTACGCGATCGACGACTAGGGTGGATGGGAATGGGATGCCCTCTACCCCTGACAGGTGGTCCCTGGCATCTGAAGCACAGAAGTAAGCTCTTCCATGCCATACAATCTCTTCAAGATTTTCGGTTTCTCGACTAAACTGGTGGTAATCTATGCATTCCCAAGGTCCGGTTAGCAAAGGTGCTTCATTTTCCTCATATATAGTAGCTATATTTATATGACCTTCCTTCCTTAAGACTTCAAATTCAGAAGTCCTTAGTTCTTGGAGCTTCATTCTGTGTGTTAAGAACTTCAGGAATTGTCTGGTCAAGAATTTCAAGAACCCCCCCCCCCCCCTCCCCCTAAAGTACCGAAGGGAAGAACTCAGGTAGACGAAGTGAAGAAGGTTTGAAGAATTGGAGAGAGATATTCGGGTTTTATATGTGTATGTCGAAACACATGTAAAACTGGGAA
Source organism: Cuscuta epithymum (assembly GCA_945859915.1). Lineage (NCBI taxonomy): Eukaryota > Viridiplantae > Streptophyta > Magnoliopsida > Solanales > Convolvulaceae > Cuscuta > Cuscuta epithymum. Next base: position 1,260,789 of record CAMAPF010000974.1, read on the forward strand.
TGCTCCTTCATTTAAAAGAGGGGAGAAGGTGCATATCAGGCACTGAGGTTTGAGCTAAAGAGCTAATTGGACACTTCAATCACTTTAGGAGCAAAAAAAGTTATGGAATGCAAATAAAAAAGAATAATTTAAAACGGCATTGATGAGTAAAAAAACTAGCAAACATGAGAAATGTATTAAGAGAAAACATTTACAAATTGAAAAAATAAACTAGCGAAAATATGAATGAGGTTAGTTTCAAAAATAAAATACTACGTACTAAATGGTGAATTCAATGTGACTTGTAACAATAGAATAACTAATAAGAGTTGGGGTCTAGATTTGGAATTAAGAATCTCAAGGCTCTGATACCATGATATAGAATGCAAATAATAAAGAATAATTTATCATGACTCTATTGATTTGCCAAATCCTATTTAAATACACTCGTATCTCTTAGTCGGCGAAAGAATAAATCTTACAAGTCCTATTAGGACTCCACTTACCAAAACATAATAATGAATAATAATAGCAACCTGATTCATAATAAAATACAAATAACAAAGAGAGATATCAACACACACGTGCATGTGCATGTGATACATCAATAGTACGTCTTTTTTTTTAATTCAAAACTAGTTTATATATCTAAAAATGTTCAGAAGAAATGAAGTATATCTCTGAAAATGAATTAGCGGCTTTTGAGTTCATGAATGCTCTCTCAAATTACATAGATGCAATTTTGAAAGGTATGCTATTGAACTGCTCCTCTTCATACCTTCTCAACTCTTTGTCAGAAACTCTTGGACAGGGCCGTCTAATACATTATGAGGGCCCTGTTACATTTATTAAATTGAGGCCCTATTTTATAACTTCAAATACAAAAATTAAGTAATTTGTAATAAAAATGCAAAAGTAGTGAGCCAAATACTCCAAACGTGTGACTTTAAATTGCAGTAAAAGGATGAGAGGAAGGGGTGTTCCTGCTGCTTTGACTCCCACTCACGAATAACAACGATACAGAGGATAGAAAGAACCTATTACTACTCCATACTTGCCCATTACTCCGTATACAAGTTTAAAAAAATGGGGCCCTCGTATATGATGGGGCCATGTTACAAAGAACCTAATGAACCGGTCAAACGACGGCCCTGCTCTTGGATTGACAACTTCAAATATGTTGGTTATATTGCAATCAAAGAGGCACCTCATGCAGCAAACGACTCTTTGTCCTACTATTCTTTGAAAAGGAAAAACAGTGTCTTTTTTGGTGGTTTGTCCATGGAAAATTTGTGACTTGTTTGTGGAAAGATGGAGGAGTATGGCGAATAGCTAGAAGTCCAAATAGCGGAAGAGGCAAGAGCAGTAAAATAGCCGTCCAACTGGTCCACGAATGCAGCGGTGCAGACCGCAGAGCTGGCAGTAGAGGCACACAACACTGAAGAACAGGTTGAATGCTGGTGGCTTGCTGGCTTCTGCCCCATATATGATGGCATGTATTGACACATATATAGTAATTTTGGGGTTCCATGCGATGAGTACTCTCATACTCTAGGCGACATTAGCTTTTAATTTTAGTAAAAGTAATTGAGGCAAGTACACATTAGCCAGTGAAAAATGCTTATTGTACGTGTCTCATAGATGGAGTAGCCCATAATCTTATATAATGTTGCATTACTACCCCCGTACCCCTAATATTGGGACGGAAGTGAGTGGTGTGGTTTTTAAGAAAAGTAGAGTTGTATGGTTGATAATGAGTTGATAAAGTGGAAATAAAGTAAGAATGGATTAGAGCCACACAAATGTTACCAAATATGGAATGAGAAAATCATAAAGGGACATTCAAAATGAAAAAACAGGACAATTATTGGGGGTGGGGGGGCAGAGAGAGTATTTTATATCAATCTAGTGTAAGACAAATTCTTTAACACATCCATCTGTTGAAACCGGATTGGACAACATCATTGTGTAGAAATAGGTCAAATAGACTTTTAATGAGCAACACTTAATCATGAGTGCTAAACAATAATCAACTCACAACCAAATTTGGCTCTTATATCATGTTAAGATGCATATTTTCATCCTAAAAGATTAACCTAATAATATAAGTGATCTAAGATCTTATATAGTGTTTTATTTTTTTATACTAATTCGATGTGGGACAAATGCTTCAACTCACCCCTCAATCCAAACCGAACTGGATAATATCGAGGTGTATAAATGCACAAACAGGCCCACCCTCAACTCAAACCGGTTTGGACAATATCTAAGTATATATATGCAACAAATAGACTCTCATCAAGTTACTCTTAATCATGATTGTTAAACAGCAATCATCATGTGATCAAATATGACAGTGATGCCATTCTAAGATTCAAATTTTATTCTAATAGATCAACCTAATGATAAGGCTGACCAAAGATCTTATATAGTGCTTTATTGTTTTATATTAATCCGGTGTGGGACAAATACTTTAATATTGAACTATCTTCTTACCTATGCAATAAGGAATGATGTATAAGAAGAAAGGAAATGAGTAGTATACCTCTCATTATCTCCCCCATAAATGAACTTCATGTTTGTTTGTCTTTCAACTAATAAGAACAATATAAAAGCCTAGAACACATGTCATCAATTGTCTTAAGAGTCAACCAGGTGGTCATCTTCGGCCTCATGTGACACATCTTACTCCAACACCCAAAATTGTGGTTGTAGGCTATACAATATGGGTTTCCTTTTATTTTTTATATTATGGCTTTAAAATTTTTATGAAATGGAATATATTGAATCCCTTATCTTCTACAATTTCTGCTTGCTTACATGGTGTTGTTATGTGCCATTCTATGTTTGCAAAAGAACTCCTTGCATGCCGCTAAACTAATTGAGTTAACCGACTTCACATACCGTCTCCTGGGTCCAAACAAGTAACCACCAAAGCATGACTTGTTCCTCGTGCAGGACTTGTCCCTCAGCTATTATGTGGGCAACAAATGTTGTTTCTAACACAAACGAGTACCAAAGTTGAAGAAGTCAAGGTAGCTTTTTTCTGAATTATTTATTGTGATTTAATGAAATGTATTTAACTCTCAAATCAACCTCCCCAACACCCGGTGTCGGGCTCAAATTTCAAAGAAAATAGCTATAACGAAACCAAATGCAAAATACAAACCCGATAAACCATGACTTGAGTTAAATTGAAACTTTGTGACTCATTTTAAATATGGACTTGTCAATCTATACGGTCAAATACACCACATTGGGGAAACACGTGACTTATAATGTAGAACTACATTGGGGCTATAGACTGAGAGTTATTCCCATTAAAATGATAGAGAGCCTATAAAAGACCAATTTTGTTTTTTCACCATGTCATGATTTATCAATCTATGTGTCATCATAATCGTCACGGGAAAAGGGTCAAATAGACCCTTAAAACACCGCTCATACTCAAATTAAACCATTTCTATGACAATTTCTTTGTAATGGAAAAGTTGAAAATAGCACTCTAGCAATTTTAGTAAAAGGGGGTGGCACTGGGTTTATTTATGATGCCCATCCAAAGTGCGTGATTTTTTTAAGAAATAATGATGAAAATAATACCACCATGCCAGTTTTTCCTTAGACATAAATATGATCAACTTTCAATTTAGGCAAAAAGACCGACCCAGTAATAGAGATGACCCCAATGGCCACCACGCTCGTCCGACCTCTGGTCAGTGACCGAAGCCGAGGTCACTAGGGTGGGTCAAAGTGCTATCAGATAAAGTCATTAGGTGTAATTTAGTAGGTCTAATGCTTATTATTATTCCTTTTTTAAAAGTTTTAAAAAATCACTTTTTGTTCCTTGTCTAAATTTTTGTAATATTCATGTCAAAATCCCCTTTTTAATGTAAGGTTATTTAGAGCCACCGCAATGCTGTTCCGTCTAGTGCGTATGAAATATGCCATATGTCAATTAATTAAATGAGTTTCTAATCTACATGATACAAAGTGAACCAGCGGGAATTTTGGGCATTAAAAAATCCTCCAATGCATACCGTCTATGGCCTAGTCAAATTGTATATGTGGCGTAATTTGAGTGGACGTGGTAAACAACGGTTATTAATTTGAGGTTTTCTTGCAATTATTCCCAAGATCCACGTCTTTTTTAGTTGAGCTTTGTCCCACTCAGCATGTTTAACCGGCTTTCTACACTCAGACTTGGCTTAGCACACTGTCTAAAAAAATTTGACAGCTCATCAAGATAAAACGTGAGACTAGCTGCATTGGCAGGGGAGGATCTATGTTCGGGCTATGGTGGGCTGAAGCACAGAGCAACTTAATTTTTTTTTCAATTTTTTTAGTGTAAATTTTTTAACTTTTCATATTTAGCCCATCCCGCTAATGTTTAAGCCTAGTATAATTGCGTTCCAGCCCAGGGCATCCCGGATTCCTGGATCCGCCCCTGCAGCATTGGAAACAAAAATACATAGAGACTGTCTAAATTATTCATGTGGCACACTATCTCCACACTAGACAGTACCGCATTGAGGTTGCTCTTAGAAAACCAAAATAGAACATTATTATTCATAAATGTATATGCAAGCCAAAGTGGAAGATCATTAAGTGATGGAGAGTGGACATTAGTCACATTATATTAAGTTTTGCTCTTCTAAATAAATTTCAATCATATTCTTTTTGTTTGCCTTTCTTAATCTTCATGTTCAATCAGGATGTTTTTACTTGGACTGTAATCTGTCCCAGACCAGACCAAACTTGGATAGTTATAAAAATGCAAAGAAACTAGACCAGACTAGTGTTGACCAGACCAGCAAATTAGAGTCCAAGTAAAAACATCCTCAGTTTGGAGTTCCTGAGGATAGATGCCTAAAGAGTAACACATACCTGTTTTAGAAAATAACTTTAAAGCTACATGTCTACCCTGTCTACGTCCCAAGCACTACCAGAAAACTAGCCTAAAATACGTTCTAATTCCAAAACTTCATCTAGCTATAACATCAATCATAGGTTAAAAGGCAAATTAGCCATTATGGTATGTCTAAAAGTGCAAATATGACACTAACCTATTTTTTGGGTGCAAATAACATTAAATTGGAAGTTTAATTAGCATTTTAACCGAAGTAAAACGGTGTTTGACGTTAAAGTGGGGCCTGATATATGGGATCAAACTTTACCTCACCGTAATCTTTATTATTATTATTATTATTATTATTATTATTATTATTATTATTATTATTATAAATAACCGTAATCTTTTTTAGTACGTACGGACGTACCAGGTTTACAATGGTAAGGGAAATTAATTTAACGACCATACCACTTTTAACACAGAGAAAAAGGCAAAATATTCCATCGAAGCTGCTATGTCCAAATTTATTTGGTTTTTATGCTACAAAACCTAAGTATATACTCCGTATGTGTAAAGCAATATCTTATGTACGGAGTATAACTCAAAAATCTATGTTATTAATTTAGATGTTGTGATAATGTTTTATAATTTATTTAATATAAAAGGCTGGAATAAGATTTCACAAGTTTATACTTTATTAAACATATAGATTCAAATGATATTGTTTATGCTCAAATATATGAGGACATAAGTTTATTTTTAAATTAAGTTAATTGGTTTTTAGAACTTAAGTTGGGTTTACATCAAGTGATTGCCATTTCAAATAATAATTATTCATATAAAAAATTGGTAAACATTGAAGTATAAGAATAAAAGTAAGGTTCTAATTGAAAAAAATTGCCAGTTGAATATATTGATAGCAACAGGTTGTAGGAAAAAATGGAATTAACCGGGTGAATACATGTAAAGATGTAAAGATGTAAAGTGATGTAAAGTGATGTAGAAGCAACAATGATTATGTGAATTTTTCGAAGCAAAGCGTATATATTCATTGCATAACTTGTTTAAATAGTTTATTTTTATATATTAATTTTGGAGTGTTTTTTAGTACACTTTTATGAGTTTTATCCTTACATATCTTTTATCCATTCCATATATAACCTCTCTAAATTGACTATGAGTACACTTTTATACTAACATCGATATAAACTTTAAGCATAATTATAGTCATTAAAAATTAATCAGTCACATTTTTGTGAGTTTTTTTCTAAAACATTAATGCATAATAAAATGTATATGAAATTGATGTTGGGTTAAAAGTATCTTCGAAAATACTACTAGGCAATTCATGATTAAAGGAGTGTTTGGGGTTGATTAAAAAAAACACTTTTCAACTTTTGAGTTGAAAAAAGTGTTTTTAAATGATAGCTTCTGCTTAAATTAATCACTTAAAAGCTAAAAGCTGGAAGCAGGTAGAAGGGTGCTTTAAACTGCTTCTCACTTTTTCTATTACACTAAAAGTACTTATTTTACCAAACACTACCAACTTTTACTTTTTCAGAATCACTTTTTTCTCAAACACTACCAATTTTTACTATTAATCAATTTTCCCAAAATCACTTTAAAAAATCACTTTTTTAAAGTTGAAGCAATCGCAAACACTCCCTAACTAAATCGTCAATCCAATTGACGGCTTATGTGAACATAGGGGGTAATTTTTCTATTTTTAATCTATTACTAGTACAATTTTGACACTTTTTTAGTAGTGTAGGGGGTGATTTGATCAACTGTGACGAGTTCAGGGATTTATTTGAGCTTTTAGTTTCAACTTCATATGCACATGTGACAATAAGAACGGTGACATGGCGGGTGACCAGTTGGTTATGTGTAAAAAGTGAAATTTGAACCATTTTTCCGGTTCGAAGTGCAAATTGGACCTTTTTTTAGTTCAGGGACTGAATTGAACTTACACGACTGGTACAAGGGCCTATTTGACATTTTGACCAATAAATAAAAATAGTTTTTTTTAAAGAAGTGCTACAACTTTTTTTAACTGTTGTAAAAAATATATCAAAATTCATTAATTTTTATCATTGCATCATCTAAATTTTAAATGAAGTGTTTTTTAGTAATTTTAAATGAAGTGTTTTTTAGTTATACATAGGAATGATAGGAATTTGCTTCACACATATATATTCAGTTTATGTAACATAAAAACTAAATGAAGTTGGACATAGCAGCTTCAATGGGACATGTTAATTTGCCCCTTTTTTCTCTGTGTTAAAACATAAAATTAAAGTTGTATGCGCATTAAATTAGTTTGCCTTGACATTGTAAATCTGGTACGTAAATGGATTATGGTTAGGTAAATGAACTTTTGTCCTTGAAACAAACAAATCCTTCAAAAAGAATTCAAAAAAATGTTTGATCCAATGTTGAGTAATTAATTTAAGTATACACCACACTACATTTGAACGTCAAACACCGTTTACTTGTGTTTGTAAGTGGCTAAAATGCTAATTAAACCTTCGATTTGATGTTATTTGCACTCAGAAATAGGTTAGTGTGTCATACTCGCACTTTTAGATGTAACATATTGGTTAATTTGCCCTTTAACCCCATCAATCATATATACATGCGCTTTACGCACGAAGATATTGAAAGTACTATTTCCCTCCTAAATTATTTTGCAAAGACAAATTTTTTTTATTAGTCAATACTCCGTGATAAAGTTAAATTCCCTCTACGGAGAGTTGATATAAATTACATTAAAATCTTCACAAAACTACAAAATTCAAATTAAAATTTAATTAAGAATTGAAATTCTAATTAAGTGAATTGAACGAATCTTTCAACTCAAAATATATATATATGCAATATCTATATCAGAAAATTCTCTAAATGGTAAAGCTACATCTCAGTTACCAGCTGCTCGCCACTGCCGGGAACTCGACCCCGCCGCCTCGGGCCCCGGCGAGCGGCCTTCCGGTGGCTACCGTGGAACTTCATCTTCTCCCTCAGCCTACCGCTAGACTTAAACAAGTCCCTCTCGGACTGCACGATGACGCACTCCGGCGGAGGCACGGCGTACCGAACGACGTCGTAGCAATAGGAGTAGTACATGTACTTTTCCCGGAACCATTTCATGGAGTGGTGCTGGTGGGCGGTGAGGGTGGCATAGGGCTGCGCCATGAGGGCGGCGTGGCGGAGAGTGCAGTTGGTCGACGGGATTTGCTCTATGGGATCGACGACGCAACCATGAAGAACGATGTCACGGAACTCCGCCACAAAGGGCTCGTATTTGTAGTCCACCTTGTTCCGGCCGCCGTTGGTGGCCCATGTGGAGGCGTCCCATATAGTCACGTATAAAGACATGGGTTTTGAGGGAAAGTCGCCGCCCATTGCGGCGTGGCGCCTTACTTCCCTAATTGGGATCTCGTCCACGTAGAAACTGTCGGTCCAAAACAAACACAAAAAACTACGTTAATCAAGTGAAATTGTCTAAGTATACTAAAATACGTACACCCATAATTAAGTTAACTAATTAATACATACAGAGTACTTGGAATGATCGAGCTTCTATGATTTAGCATAATACGGAGTACTACGTATATCATACGTAGGATATTATAAACTTATTAAGAAGTGAAGTAATTATTAACTTCGTCCCACACTTAAATTCTAGTTTGAGCTCGTGGAATTTTAGAAGAAAAACTATTCATTTTCTAAGTGTACCTTAAAAGAATGGATGACAAATTTAATTACGGGGTATACACTACGGAGTATATATTCATTAGAGTAAAAGAGTACTTTAACATTTAAATTTTGATATATTTTGTGAAATTTTTGTTTGATCAAACATCATTATTCTAGTTCATGGAAATTTGCTATGTACGTAACTTGGAATTGCGTATGTGGCCGTTATTTTTCTACTCCGTATAGTTTTATTCCCTTGATCATTTTCAGTAAGTTTTATCAAATTTGCTTTTTTTTTGTGAATTTCGTTCAAGACAATATTTTGTTTGTGCAAAATTTGTACAGACGAAATAACACTCGATTCACAGACAAAAGAAACTTTCACAAACATAATGAATATAAGGTGGGTAGATTAACCATTGTTGATAAATTTTAGGAAGAAAGAACTTTTTTATGATTGCTTTAAAAGTGGCACACATAATAAGAGCATAGATTATAGATCCACATATATGCGGCCTACTCAAAGGGGACTAATGCCAGTATATATATATATATATATATATATATATATATATATATATATATATATATATATATATATATATATATATATATGCCACCCCACCCCCTCCAATTTTTTTTCGAAATTGTAATATACTAATATATACTCCTCCGTAAGTCCGTATGTATTTGTATGTATGTATTTTTACACTCCCGCTTCTTCTAACGGGAATTCCTGCTTCCGCCGCTGAGCGTATAAGAAAGAAAATATACTTACATGATATTGATGGGAGTCCAAAGAATACTGTAATGGTGGACGTCCTTGGTTGGATCGAACCACAGGCGATACCTCTCTTCCCTTCCTCGCGACACACTGCCATTGCCATACATATTAGTTTGAAACCTCCACGGTTTCCCTCTTATATTCCCCAAAAATTCAATGTCTAACTCATCATGATTCTTCTCAAACGTGTCCACATTTGATGTCTACATATATAATACACATTCTACAATGTCAAAACCACAATTACGTACACATTTTCTCTTTACTTTCTTTGGAAATGAACATTTATTTCTACTTTATGCATGCTGAGTATTAATGTTAGCACTAATGAATTGGAAGCATGACCTTAGTTTACTTGTTCTTCTTGCCAAAATGATTAGGCCTAAGCAACAAAACGACCAAAATATTTTAGTACCCTTCCAGCGTGTGTATATATGAGTAACGCGAGTATGGAACATTATATTTACGTTTATCATTGAAACTGAGAGGTTTATTCATGGCTTATTAAGGGGGTGTTTGGATCTGATTCTTGAAAAATGTTTTTGCTCCTTCAAGGAGCAGAATCAGAAGTTGGAGTGTTTGGGTGAAAATGCAATAGTGATTCTGATGCTCTAATTTATTCCTGGAATCAGTTTTTTTAGAAGTTGGGAGACACAAGCTTTTGAAAACTGATTCTGCTTATGCTTTAAAAAAGAAGCAGAAACAGATTTGGTTCCAAACACCGGCCCTAAGTTTCAAGGTTTACTTTTGTTATAGAAAAAACTCAAAAGAATACCAAAGGTCCACTAGAGCAAACATGGCTATCGGAGACGCTTAAAAATTGCCGCGTGTGGCACTCATACAACCTCTCACTACAAAAATACACGGGGTTGACAGAGATTTTGGCAAGGATTTGAAAAAAAAAATAAAGAAGGATTTGGCAAGGATATGTCAAATTCGTGCCAAAAACACTTTGGCACGAAAAATCGGTACTTTCGTGCCAAATTCCGTGTCAATGCCGTATTTTTTTGTAAGGTCTAATGACTATGCTTGCCACAAAGTAAAATCAGGGACGCTTCGGTAATGAAAAGCGCCTCTTATAAGGATTAAAATTTATGTACAATAGAGCATTTTGGAGTAAGACAAGTTGTATGATTTAAAAAAAAAAAGAACGTCTCATCTCATATATCTACAGCCCTACTTGATAGTATAGTGGTTAGAGTGATAGACAGAAAATTAGTTGGCTAAATGGTAAAATTGGAATCGTGTGCTTAAAGTTAATAGAGCAGATAACATCTAAATTAAATACAGAAACAAAAGCATGTTAAGATTGATAGCATACTTGACTAAATTGTTCTAACCGCGCGCTACAATGAAACATACCCCAATACCAACTGGTTTTGTAAATTTTCGACAAATAAAACGTGCCATTTAAAGTTTAAACCACTTGTTTCTTATTGTTTTGGTTTACGTAAACACTCATTCTTAAATAGGCCGCAAATGCTCTTCCAAAAAACATGTAATTAAGTTTGTATATTGCCCAATGCCCATTGAAATTGTGGTAATAAATTAAGAAGATTATTATTATGGCAAAGTGTCCTAAATAGGAGTAAATAAATTTTCGAATTTCAAAATAGGATTGTTATGTTTTTCTTCATGAAATATGAATAATTACTGTTATGATTGAGAAATAGTGACATGATGGTATATACTATCATGTTTAATGCCTAGCTAGTACTACAACCATTTGATAGTAGTAACTACAAGATGACAGGAAATACTGACATGTTACTCCTAATTCGGAAGAAAAACATAGCAATACTATTTTGGAATTTCAAAACATGTTTATGTACTCATATTTCGGGAACTTTTCCTATTATTACTAAGCGCATGCTTCAACCAATTCATATAACGGTCAAAGGATTGAATCACACACAAAAACGTAGGAATCATAATTTGAATTCTTTAGATTAAAATAAGAAAACTTGGACTGAGTTTTCAGTTATTGGTATTATTATGGTTTAGATTGAAGAAATTACACATTTTTAAGCATATTCTCTTCGTGTCTTTCCATAAAAAAGCCAAAGTTACTCATGCATGTGATAGAATAAATTGTTGTAAATATGATAACAACAATGAATAAGTACAACAAAATCATAAAATGATACTATTACCTTCTACGAGCTAAAGACGTATTTAAGCTATCAATTAGTCGAATGTGCTCAGAAGGGCCATAAAAGCATGGGAAAATTTTAGAATAGGCAATAAAAGAATAAACAAATAGTATATTGTAAAGATTAAAAACAAATTAATCAAAACCTAAACACTCATATTTTAAAATAGGCAATATCACATCGGTTTTATTTGCAAATAGAAAATAATGGATGTTAATACGTACGGAGTATATTATATGCTCATTATTAGAGGTTACTAAACTTACATAAAATGCAACAACGATCCCGGCGGTGCATTCTGACGGCAATTTAATGCCAGCACTAAAAAATCCGTGGCTGTAATATTCTGTCGAAATTATACCCGATCCTACAATATATACGAATATAAATTAAAATATAGAAATTGCCCTTAACTATACGTAAAAACAAAAGATTCAAAATATGAGTAATGTTAAAATATAGAGGTTTTTTCACAAATATTACCGAAATATAATTAATGGACAAGAATATTACTATAATTACTATGCACTCACTATAATGAGATAGTTGAACACAATCATGATCACTAAAGTTACTATAATAGTCATTAAATCATATTTTTGTCCACTACTTTTATTTCAGTCATATATTTATCATTATTTCTAAAACATAAGTATGGAAGAAAATTTTATTTTTAGAATTTTAAATTATTTTTAGTCCCATCATCATTTTAGAACTTTGGAATGATAAATTTCTAATTTAATTTGTTATTGTTTTCTTACATTATATCATCGTAAATTGGAAAAGAATCATTGAATTGATGTAGTAATATATTTATCGAATTAATTGTTACCAGATAAACGGTTGAGGATGAGGCGTGCAATCTTGTCGTCTTGGGACCGTTGGATGTTGAACTCGCTGAAAAGTGTGGAAAACCCTTCGCCGTACGTGATGGTGGAGAGGTTGAACGGCGCCGCCGTCTCCGCCACGTAGATCGCCGCGACGTTCAAAGTGAGAATCCATAATAAGGGGAGAGGAAGGGAGGATCTTGATAGGAATGAAACCACCCTATGATCCATTTTCTCCTCTTTTGGGATTCATTTGATTTTGTTTCTTCTTGTTTTTTTTTGGAGATTTTTTAGTTCCAAATGACTCATTTGCATGGTGAATCCGATTTTATTGGATTTGGATCAAATTCCAAGCCAATGTTAACGTGTTACTTTTTGGTATTTTTTTCCATGTAAATAAACCCTTGGCATTTGTATGTGTTATCCGCTTATTATAGAATCCACACAATAAAAAAAGAACCCACAACGTAATATTGATCTTTTAATTATTACTACTCGTATAAATTTAATACGAAGTTTTGATGTTAAGGATGTTTTCTTTTTGGACTGTTTTTAGTCGTAGACCAGACCGGATCAGACCAGATCAGACTTCCGTAATTATAAAATACATAAAGACCAGACGTTTATCAGACCAGACCAGACCAGTTCAAACCAGACCTGACCAGACCAGACCAGCAAATTTCAGTCCAAAAGAAAACATCCTATATCCCTACGCCGAAATGTCCAACACGATCTCTTGGGCTTTCGTCCGATTCTTTGGTGAATTATTTAGTGAGTATATATATAAAGCAATTATGAAACATATGCAATATCAATAAGATAAGAAGTGGGCCAAATTCTGTACGCACCTATAATGGTTACACCCTTGCCGAACCCAAGCTCCGAACATCGATTCTACGCTAAATAACAACACAACTAGAGAGAAGTCTATTGCTAAGTATGCAATTTGTCAACGTCTTACAATAAAATATACACAAGTATTTGTACTACAAGATAGTAGGTGGAGTGTGATATGAATCTTGTGTTGTGTATGATCTCAATCATCATTAAAATCTTCCATATCTGATGCATTGAATGTATTTCCGTCAATTGAATGTATTTCCGTCAATTCTAGCAGCTTTCTCTCACAATTGCTTTGGTGAGCTCTTACATAGGTAGTCGATGGTATCAATATGAAGATGCTAAATGACAGGATCATCTCGACTGGCATATCTCATGCAGGGCAACCCAATCAAGCTCATGGTTGGGTGAGGCGGAATCGGGCCCGTGTGCCAATTGTGCCGCTTCAGGTACCTGGGCCTGGACCCAATACCCCAACACAAAATATGATGTTAAATGTTTGAATGAATCTAGAGCTAGTACCAACATATGGACAAATGCTCAACAAATTCATGTCTGCTCATTTATATTCTTATCAATATTTTCATTGCAATCAATTATTTTAATTAGAATAGACACTTTATTCTTATCAATGTTCCAATAGGGTACAATTTTACGTGAAACGTGGGGATGGAATCTGAAATTTTGAGGTTTCAAAGGAAATGTTCAACCCTTGCAATTTCAAAGGATAGTGATCCGAAATCCTATATCCTTAAAAATAGTTTAAAGTATGGTTGAGTATATGGATTTGATTTAACCGAATTGAATCATATCAAATCTTTATATAATCTTTATATAATATAAAGTAACAGTCGGGCCACAGCTTTTGGAGGCAAAATTGCCGCCCAAAATAAGGGTAAAAATGTAACTCAACTTCCATAACATATGTAACGCACACACTAAATATAAATATATAATCATGTGAGCCTTTAGTAATGTTTACATAAATAGAATATTTATTGCTCCGTATATCAAATAATGTAGGCATTTTTACACCATGTGTAAAGTAGCCACTTATTACATTCCTTTTAATTTTCCACCATACTACATATATGGTACGTAGCACTAACATTCATCACTATATCATCCATTTTTAAATTACAAAATGAAAATAAAAAATGATGATTTTTAAACAAAAAAACCTCAAATAAATTTTATTTACAAAATAAATGATGATGATGATGATGATAAGAATAGTGATAATATTCATGATGATGATCACAATAATAATAGCTATTATTATTATTATTATTATTATTATTATGTAATGATATTATAATGTTGAGAATAAGCAGAATAATTAATTTATATATATGGCAAGAAATATGATATATTAAAAATTAGTATTCCATGCAACATAAATGATTTTAAGCACAACACATATTTTATATAGACCGTAATAGAAAAATGAGTTATAGAAAAATATTTATTTGTATATAATAAAAAATAACAGAGTTTGGACAACAATTGGCGGGAGAAAAATCCTCCCCAAATTAGGTTCATAATAGGGAATTAATGTCGAATAGATTTTATCCCCAAGGAACTCGATGTATCCAAATTAAAATGTATAATTGCGGAATGTAAATCCATGCATGCTCAGTAGGAATTATAATTTCCAACTAACATCTATCGTAACAATAAAAGTAATAGTAGGAAATAAAATTTCTAAAAAAGGAACCAAGTGTATGAAAAGTTGTATTTCAATATTTATACACATCTACATGAGTATTTATTCTTAATTTATATATTTTTATGAAGTAACAAAGTGTGAATCTATATTTGATAATTAAATTGTTCGACAAATTATACCGTGGACACCATGCACACGGTGTACCGATCCTACTAAGGCATGCTGCTCTTGCATTATGAAAAAAATACTTGAACACTTCGGAGATGTAAATTTTATTGATGCAATATTGCTAAACTACCGGAGTATTATTTTATTTTTATGTATGCAATATTGGTGTCATATGAAAGATAATAAAAAGTTATGATTTTTTATATTTATTCTGTAACAATCGATCTTCAAATAAATAAATTCACCAGTTAAAAAAAACTAAAGTCTTTTTCCGTGCTTCATTAATTTTTATTTTTATATGCAATATTATTATCATATGAAAGAAAATAACAAGTTATGAATTTTGATATATTTTCTATAACAATCGGAGTAGGAATAAAAAAGTTACAACACTGTGAAAAATTGAGGTCTTTTTAAAGTGTCAAATTATGTGTGTGTATCATGTATGTAATAATTGTGCTATATGAAAGATAGTAAAAAGTTATGAATTTTGATGTACTTTTTTTAACAATCGGATTACAAATAAAAAAGTTACACCAATTTAAAAACCTAAAGTCTTTTTAAAGTGCTTAATTATTTTTTATTATTATATATGCAATATTAGTGTCATGAAGGATAATAAAGTGTTATGAATTTTGATATACTTTTTGTAACAATCTGAGTATAAATAAAAGCGTTAATTATGCCATTAAACAAAAAAGGTGTTTTTAATTTGATGGAACCAAATTACCAATGCTTCCGTTGGTTGAGTTATAACATTTGCCTAAACCGCCGCCCATTCAAGCGTCAGTTTTCTTAACTCCGGATTGTCCCCACTCCCCACAGTATTTTGGAAAACACTGTTAAACCAACACTAATTTAGTCATTGTTTTTTTTATTTGAACATTATTTGGGGGGAAATTTGTTATATGATCCAATTCTAAAATACAGAAAATAAAAATAAAAATATCAATGAAAACAAATGCTTTACGTACTACTACATATTATCTAGCATGTCAATACAAAATAACACCACTACCAATAATAATCATTATATTGTAAAGATATTTTTCATTATAAATTTTAAAATCACGTTAAATTAAACTTAAATAAAGTTAGACAATTCAAGATATTTTAATGGGTCAGATCAATCCGGAAAATATATCAGTCAAATACAAACATCATACCTAAAAAACTTTAATCCAATTAAAAGAACATTCTAACAATAAAATCGATCATATTACTGTTTATTAGAGAATATGTATTTAACTAGCCATTATAACAAGCTATTTTTAATAATGTCCATAACAAATAGAGCATTCTTTGATAGAATTATGCAACAATAACAACAAAAACAACAATACCACTAATAATGTGGTCTATAAAGAAGGACAATCTCTGCATCAATTGACCATATATCTTCCAGAGTATGTCTTTACACAAAGTCAATCACACATTGCCATTTTAAGGGTCATGAAGTGGTTGAAGACTTAACTATGTGATCGATGACGAGAGTGTGTTATCAATACCACTAATAATGTGGTCTATAAATCAGTTCATAGACTTTATGATACTTTTGTATGTATTTGAAATTGATTATGTTTCTACTTCTTTTCTAAAACAAGACGATTCTGTTTTTCAAAAGTTTTTTTCTTAAACTTCTAAAAAATTGTTTTTAGGAGTAATTTGGACCATTTAGGATGTATTCTTTTGGACTGTTTTCAGTCCTAGACCAGATCAGACCAGACCAGAATTCCGTAGTTATAGAGTACACAGAGACCAGACATTTACCAGACCAGACCAGACTAGACCAGATCAGACCAGACCAGCAAACTTAAGTCCAAAAGTAAACATCCTTAAAAGCTAAGTACTTCTATTGTTTCTTCCAAATACTTCAATATCAGTTTCTGCACCCTCAGAGAACAAAAACAATTTTAAGAAGTAGATCTAAACATCCCCTATAAACATTTACGGTTCATCTGTTTATAGTTTAATGAGAGATACTAATAATTATAATATCATTAATTCCATTATCAGTTCTGGGAGGCCTCAAAGATGAAGTGTCATCATTTATTAATTCTATTATCACATGGAATTTTAATTTTTATTTATTTGCAATTTTTAGTTCAAACCAAATTTTTATTTTCTAGGCCGGTGTTGTTACATCATCAAAGATAGAACATATAACTCTATTGTTTTTTTTTATCTGACAAAAATAAACATCATGTACCATCGTAAAAAATACTTCACACACCGTATAATTTCAAATGAATTTTTATTCTATCTAGATACACCCCGTGCATCGCACGGGTACTACGTCTAGTATAAAATAACAGTCTTGGCACCACAATTGGAGGGAAAAATCCCGCCCAAAATGAAGACATAATGGTGAATTAATGACAAAAACAAATTTGGTAATGTATTAACTCAGCATTAACAAATAAAAAATGACAACCGCAGGTTTCTAAAAAAGTACTCCCTACTATCTACGTAACAAAGAAGAGAAAATTTTACAAAAAAAGAAGAGCAATACAATCCCATTTTTGTTTAAAGTGTTTTAACTTTTTTATTTGTACTCCGATTGTTACAAAAAACATATCAAAATTCATAACTTTTTATTATCTTTCACATGACACCAATATTGAATATATAAAAATAAAAATAAAACAACACTTTAAAAACATCAATGAATCGAGTGCTACCATATAAAATTATCATGAACCGCAAGTTGAGCATAAAATGTTTAATTATCAAGTTTATCAAATTTGTTTGTCATAATTCTATAAGTACTTACCCTGCTCACTTCGTTAAAAGTGCCGCTCAAATAAAGTTTATTGCATAATGGAAAGGTAATTTATGAAAATTGGAAGTACGTACTTACCATACTGCTACAGTACTACAAATGCATATAATAATAGTAGTAGTATTAATAATAATAATAATAATAATAATAACAACAACAACAACAACAAAAAAAAAAAAAAATAATAACAACAACAATAAAAATAAGGAAAAATTGAAAATAATAATCCCAACTATTGCCGGTCCGCTAACAATAATCCAAACTATTGATTATTTTTGTATAATCCAAACTATATGGACCATCCGCCAATAATGGTCCATGACCAAATATTACCTTCTATAAAAGTGAATTTTAAATAGAAATTAAGCGTAAAAATTAAAAGTTGGTATTATTTATAGAGATTATTTGTTATATCTCTTCTCATCCACTTTAGAAAGTACATGAATTTATTTACAGGGACTGTTATTGGCGGAAGGACCCTAAAGTTGGGATTATTCTGAAATAATGGATAGTTGGGATTATTATAAGCGGACCGCCAATAGTTGGGATTATTACAATCAATTTTTCCTAAAAATAATTATAATTATAATGATATGAAGGCTAAAAGTTTATCCTTATCCTTATAATATACTACTTTGTCCCTTAAAACTTTGCCAAAGTTGACCGGCACAGAGAATAATAAAATAAAAACTGTGTGGTTGAGATTTGTGCAGAGGAAAGAGAAATAACACAAACCACAAAATAATTGATCAAAAGGGAAAGTGACAAATTTTTTTGTCACGTCTCAAAAAGGAAAGATGGCAAAGTTTTAAGGGATGAAGAGGGTATCAAGTATCAAAATTCCTACATATTTTGGATGAAAATTGGGACTCTAATGCATATATGTAGTAATAGTTAAAATAGTGGCAAAAACTAAGCATTCTGCCGAATCACTGATGACTATAAATAATCAAAATTTTGGGATGAAATTTTATTTTATTAGCACTTTAGGTGGTTCTATGTTTCAATTATTATTGCTACTAGCACTTATCCGTCATTTTTTTAAGAATGTGGCTGGTTTGTCATATGTTTAACAAAAAAGCTATTTTGACACCTGTAAATGATGTTGTTGAGATTATCAATAATTATATGATTTCGCTCAAGACTAAAGAAATGAAGACATGTTTGATTTTGACATCTCATGTTCACTTGAAGGCAACATTGTCACTGAATCTGTTGAAGTGCACATGCAAGAGTCTTTGAACATCATCAATGCATCACAGATATCGAACCATAAATTGGGACTAAAAATTCGTGTTCCTATTATGCTAATGAGGGGCATTGGCCAGTCATGTGGCTTATGTAATGAGTCTCGCCTGCTTATTACTGGGTTGTGTAATTGTATTTTTGGAGGTGAAGGTTATATCTTAAAAAATATTGGTCAAAAGGTTTTGAATCCATGATTATTATTGGTGGTCCCATCAGATAACATAACTTTCTTTCAAATTTCAACTCAATCAATTCACATTCATTGCTTCATTTATCATGATGATAAGCAAGACAGAGGCTCCGGATCCATCATTTTTTGCTTTACACTTGCTTGACAATTTTTCATTCGATCCGAATTTTCCTTTTCTTACAAACTACTATTGTAAAATCAAATTTACAACATATAAACTCTACTATCTTTTTTGGGAAAACTGTCAAATAGGTCCTCGAACTTTCATTAAAAAGTCAATTAAGTCCTTCTATAGGAGACTCTGTCCAGTCGTCACGATTTGGGGCGGTTCCCGGTGGAATTATTTGATGAAATTTTTTGAGCATCTTATTCATCAAGTCTAGTTTATTCATACCAAATTTCAGCTAAAATTTTAATCGGGAGTGCATTCAAATTAATTCTAGAACGCAAAAATGCGCAGTTATCTTCAAGAATTAATTTGAATGTGTTCCCGATTGAATTTTTAGCTGAAATTTGGTATGAGTAAACTACACTTGCTGAATAAGATGATCAAAAATTTTCATCAAAAAATTCCACCGGGAACTTCCCCAAATCGCGACGGCCAGACAAAACCTCCTATAAAAGGACTTAATTGACCTTTTTATGAAAGTTCGAGGACCTATTTGACAGTTTTCCCATCTTTTTTTTATTTGGAAAAATTAAACAACATATACAATTACAATAAATATAATTTTAAACAAGTTGTTACTTACTCTAGATATACCCCGTGCATCGCACGGGTATTTAGTCTAGTTGATTTAAATGGGATTGAAATTGGATTATATTAATATGATGAGTATAGTAGTATTTCTCCCGAGCTGCATTAAACCGAACCGGACAGAGATTGAGAAAAAACTGAATAAAACTGAACCCGACTAAAGAAATTCAATAAAATTTTCATATGTTATTAATAAAAAAAATAACAAATCCAAATCGAACCAAACCCGAACTGAATTAAAAAATAAATAGTATGACTTTTGTTTGGTGATAATTCTTCTCGTGTGTTCCAAATCCAACTGAACCAATAAAAATCAAACAAAAATCGATATATTAACTTCTTGTTTAAATCCTAAATGTAAATAATTCTGATCAGGTTAGTATAAATTAATACATCTATAAAAGAACTTTTAATAAAAGTACTTTTTTTAATCGTCTTAGAAGTACTTTCTTTTAATAAAGTTTTGGAAAAAACCAAAACAAAAACGGAACCAAGTCAAACGTTTTACTTGACGTTCAACCCAATCAATCAATTAAGCTGAACACTTTCCAAAAAATTTCATTATGCAACATAGCTGCTTCCAACGTTGAATTAATTGTGTGCTGCTAAAACAAAAACCCCCAATTCCTCGTCGTCTCTGAGCATAATCAGCATTCATTCATGGGTTACGAAAACGATCCGTAAGCTATTCTTCATGTTTCAATCAATTCTCAAGTTTTTCATTGATTTAATTCGTGAATTGGGCGGGGGGTCATGCGACCTTGATGAGTCGAATAAGGAAGGGTTTGAGGGATTTTCGATTTTGCAGGTACGTAGACGAGGACGGAGAAGCGTTGGTGGACTTTGACGAGGGTGGACAATCCGATCACGAATCCCAGGAAAACGTTCTTGATGACAATCTTGAGGATGATGGATGGGACCAGCCGGAGCGCGAGCGCTCCCAGAGCCCGGTTTATGAAGAAGATGATTACAAATCGAAGCCGCGGAAGAGGTTGATTAAGAAGTCTAGTGGGAAAGAGACCGCTCCAGATCTTGGGTTTGAGGATGAGGATGTCTACGATGATGGCGTCCAGGAGGTAGTAAGGGATGTATCTGATGGCAATGAGTCCTCCTATTCTGGCACTGGGAAGAGGAGGCGAGTTGAGCAGAGCAGTGGGGAGAAAAGGAAAGGGAAGAATAGGAGGGAGAAAGGTGAGAAAAAGCTTAAATTAAAGAGGAGTGGAGGGCTTTCCAATTCAGGCAAGAGGGGCAATGAGGGTGATCAGGAGCTCAAGGAGTTGTGGGACACTGTTGCTGGTGGCGATTCTGAGGTTTGTTGATCCTTTACTCGTCTACCACTCTGATAAGAAGTTTTTTCATCTATCTGTTATATGTTTTTGATGGTCTTATGCTAAACCAGGAACTTTTTAATTGGTCGATCAAAGTATAGTTTTGAACAATTCTGTAATCATTGAATACCCAGTGTCTAAATGTGGTTTGTTCAATTTGAGAATTTGATCCAACTTGGTTGATTTCATCTATATGACTAATAGCAAACCAGACTGCCCACACATCATCCAATTGCTAGGTCTGGGCTAGGTCTCAATCTTGACAAAAAATGAAACTTTTCTAATGGTATGAGGTCTTTAGTCTTTACACTGTATGGTTATTGTGAATAGAGTATGTTCATACTGAATGTATCGAGGTCTATGCACTTAGTTTTATGGTGACAAAGAGGCACTTGATTCATTTGTTTGTTTTTTATGTTGTAGGATGACCAAGATGGTGCCAAGACAGTTGATGATGATAACTTTATTGATGATAGTGGTTTAGATCCGGCCGACAGGTATGGAAGTGACCATGAACGGCATTCCCCTGGAAGATTTCCACAGGTAGAATTCTATTATTGTATGGATTTTTAATAACCCATTATACATTACCCCATGTTTTTTTGGCAAATACATTACTCTATCTTACTCGTTTTTTCTATGTTTCCTGTTTTTTTTTTGTTTTCCACGTAGTCGTTGTGGGAACTATTCCCTGTGCACTGCCTATGAAACTTTCTGATTGATGGTTATGCATGTAGTCACCCTGTAGTTTTTATGCCATTCATGTTTTATTATTGGTAGGCTGAAGAAGGTGAAGAGGATGATGAAATAAAGGATCTATTCAAGGTGGGGAAGAAAAAGAAGAAAAGTGAAAAAAGTGCTCATGAAATTTCACTATTAGTTGAAAATGTAATGGCTGAACTAGAAGTTGTTGCGGAGGAAGATGCTGAGTTGAATAGACAGTCCAAACCTGCTATCAATAAACTAAAAAAACTGCCTCTTCTTACTGATGTCCTGGCGAAGTGAGTTCATTTGAAATTTAAATAAAGTAGCAATGGAAGTCACTCATATTAATTTGTTTAACTGCAAATTTTGAACTGCATGTCTTACCTTTCTCGACTACCATATCCAGGAAACAACTTCAGCAAGAATTTTTAGACCATGGAGTGTTGACACTCCTTAAGAATTGGCTAGAGCCTCTTCCAGATGGAAGCCTGCCCAATATAAATATTCGTGCAGCAATCTTGAAGATCTTAACAGATGTATGGAATGTGAAGGTTCATGTGAAATTACCATTGTTGCTTTACTAATCATTAAAGTTTTAAAATGGAAATATTGTGTTCATTCTGCAGTATCCAATTGATTTAGAACAGTATGATAGAAAGGAACAGCTGAAAAGGAGTGGTCTTGGAAAGGTGAGTTCAAACTTCAAACATAAATGGACCATGCCAGTATACTATTTTGTTGTCTGCCACTATTTTACAAGAGAAGAAATCTTTATATATATATAATATTCTCCACCTGTCAGCAGGTGATAATGTTTCTTTCGAAGTCGGATGAAGAGACCACGGGTAACCGGAAGCTTGCAAAGGACTTGGTTGATAAATGGGTAAATTTGATTTATATTGCTTTCCTTTGCATGTGTTCTTTGTTAATGTGATTTTGTTGTGTCGTCTGTCCATCAACTTTTCATAAGGCACAATTTCAGATGCTTCTCACGCATCTGAGCAAACTCTGATTGGTGGTATCATCACAGGGATGTTATTTGTATTGCTGCTGATTTTGTCAAAACTATATTTGTGTGTGTTATTAGTCTATGCAGAGACCTATTAAGGTTCTGGTTGGCTTTAACAAAAGGATAGTTTTTTTTTTTACGTTTTGGTTGAAGTTTAACAAAAGCATCAATACCCACTAGTTTTATGGTTCATTTTTGGGATAAGGGTCAGATAGGGTCTCGAACTTGAAAAAAATGTCAAATAAGGCCATATTTAGGATGTTCTGTCTGGCCGACGCCATTTGGGGCGGTTCCCAATGGAATTTTTTGATGAATTTTTTTGAGAATCTTATTCATTAAGTCTAGTTTACTCATATTAAATTTGAACTAAAACTTCAATCGGGAAGGCATTCAAATGAATTCTTGAAGATAACTGTGCAGTTAAAAGCGCAATTATCTTCAAGAATTCATTTGAATGCCTTCCCGATTGAATTGGTAGTTCAAATTTGATATGAGTAAACTAGACTTAATGAATAACATTCTCAAAAAAATTCATCAAAAAATTCCACCGGGAACCGCCCCAAATGGCGTTAGCCGGACATAGCAGCCTAAATATGGCCCTATTTGACATTTTTTTCGAAGTTCGAGGCCCTATCTGACCCTTATCCCTTCATTTTTTTTTAAATCTGCTGAGTTGCACTTCAACTTTATTGATTCAGAGTCGACCCATATTCAATAAGAGCACAAGGTTTGAAGACATGAAGAACTTTGAAGAAGAGAGGTCTCCTTATAGGAGGCCACCAGTGAAAAAGTATCTAATAACTCACTCACTGCATGTTGTTTATATGATATTTTGATTTATTTGGACTCTTGATCACTTTATGACACATCTATTTCTTTGTAATAGGCCAGTGAATAAAGCTTCCGGAATGCAATCTAGGGATGATGACCTTGATTTGGCTGAATTTTCACAGTAAGGCTTCATACAGTACACATGAGTCTGAGAATTGGTGTTTCTACACCCATTGATCCTTACAAAAATTTGATCATGATCAACATTTGCAGGGGGCAGAAGTCTGGCCAGTCATCTGCCCGGAGGCAACTTACTTCCAGACCTGAAGCCATGCTAATGGATTTTGTGGTCCGTCCTCAATCAAAAATTGATCCTGATGAAGTTAGGGCCAGGGCAAAACAAGTAGTGCAAGACCAGCGCCGACTCAAGGTTCACTTAACTACTCACTGAATCACTGTTGTTCATCTATGAAATCTTGAGATATTAATTTGATTCCTGAAGAAACTAAATGAATGAGAAAGAAAACTATAGACGCCTTTTAATAATTTTGTGTTTGGCTCTGCTGGAAGTGTAAATTGTGTCGTGTTTATGGGGGGGGGGGGGGGGGTATGAATGGGGTATTGAGCTTTTCTGCTCTACTTCCACTAGGCATTTGAGTATTATTATACGAAGTATAACTTTAGGTCGATTTCTAGGAATAATGATATGCAATGAAAAAGAGAACTTAAATAGGCCATCAGTGCATAGGCTTTAATATAATGTTGAAGTTTCAAATCTAATTATCATAATTACACTGTCAAGTTACAAACTTGAGAGTAAAAATTACACTGTCAAATATATATATATATATATATATATATATGGAAACACTATGGCAACAATGTGTGCCAAGTTTGTACCACCATCATCATTTTCCCAGTGCCGCAAAGGCTCCCACACCTTCGGTGGGGTACGGGGGGTCGGATGTACGCAGTCTTACCCCTTTACTAAAAAGCACACAGAGTTTTTTTAATGTCTTACCCCTGCAGGTTCTGGTTGTGCCATATTATACAAAAATGACAAACATGATTAGCATGATGCATTTCTGGACATATCTGATCTCTGTGTCTACTTGCAGATGAATAAGAAATTGCAGCAACTAAAAGCACCAAAAAAGAAGTCTCTCCAAGCTTCAAAAATCAGTGTGGAGGGTCGTGGGATGATCAAGTATCTGTAATGCATCTGATGTTATGTAAACCAGATGGTGGTTCATGTGCTGCTGGGAGGAGACACCGGCTGACAAAGTAAAATGTCAGCCATGAAAACAATAAACGTTGGAGTTGTGATTTCAACATCCCAAAATGTCACCGACCTTTCAGCTTGCTTTATTATTTTTAGAAGATACAGGCAGGCTGCCATTATTTGTCCATGTGATGTATTATAGGTTTCAGTTTTACACATTTTCTCAAACGTGTGTTAATGATTATGATTGATGTTTGTCTTGTTTTCTTGCGGAAAACTACTTCAATCTGTTCTGGTTAAAGATATATCGTTGAAAATGTGGAAAATGTGTGTTAAAATGAGGATGATTGATTTTAGTCTTGAAAATAATCATAACTATTGTTGGTCGCCGATAATAATCTCAACTATTGATTATTTTTGTATAATCCCAACTATATGGACCATCCGCCAATAATGGTCCATGACCAGATATTACTTCCTATAAAAAGTGAATTTTAAATAGAAATTAAGCGTAAAATTAAAAGTTGGGATTATTTATAGGGATTACTTGTTATATCTCTTCTCATCCACTTTAGAAACTACGTGAATTTATTTATAGGGACCATTATTGGCGGAAGGTCCCTACAGTTGGGATTATTCTGAAATAATCGATAGTTGGGATTATTATAGGCGGACCATCAATAGTTGAGATTATTACTATCAATTTTTCCTTATATTTTTATATACAAATACACAAGTAATATAGAGTATAATATTTGTACTATTGTTCTCATATATGTTTATATTAGTTTTGTGTGTCTTTCATTAGCATTTTTACTTCTGATTTAACTATCCATTAAAATACGCGTAAATAAATACGTAGTATATATATAATAATTTTCAAAAAAATACGTAGTATACATATAATAATTTTATTTATTTATACGAAGTATACATATGTGTGTGTTAGAGCATCTTCAATGCTAAAACGTTAACAGTGCATACGTGGCACGAGAGATAACCAATTAAAAAATAATAAATAGAATATCGCTCTTCTTATTTGAAGGATCTTACATCATTTTGGTAGGTTTTTCTTCACAATGTCAAACACAGTGTCTAGATGTAGACATTGTGGTTGACATTGCAGAGAAAAACTTACTAAAATACATAAGGCCGTGGAAAGAAAGAGAGATAAATGTCATAAAATCAAGCTTTTGTGTGTATCTCTCTCATGCCACATGTGCACTGTGCACAATGTAGCATTGGAGATGCTCTTATGGCTTGAGAGTCCACAAACTAAAGGAATTGGGCTCGAGTTTGACTCGATTGCTTAATGAACATGCTTGAGTTTGCCTCAAACTTTAATTTGATTGAATTCAAATTGCTTGATCTAGCAGTTCAACAAGTAGTTCATGAGCTGCTTGACTAGTTGTACACTTGTACACTTATGTGACTTGCTTAGAAGCATTATCAGTTCAGCTAGTTGTACACTTGTACCCTTATGTGACTTGCTTAGAAGCATTATCAGTTTAGCGCATAGATCGTTGTGTATTAAATTGATAAAGATAAATACTTTGGCATGAGTCTTAAAAAACATTCCCTTTGTCCTAAAAATTGTCATTCTAGTTCTAAAAATATTCCTTATGTCCTCAAAAAAGTTTGTCAATTTAGTACTCATTTGGCTAATGTAATTTCATTTCATTTTGTACTTATTTTAGTACTCATTAAACCGTTGGTATTCATTGACCTGTCTTCTAAATTTTGATTGGTAATTAATTAAGATTTTTGAAATTGAACCATATATACCATTGATTATTACTCACCAAACATGGCTTCAAGCTACGGTTAAAATTTCAATCCAATCGATTAAAATTGCAAATACGGCAACACTCATATTCACCCTAAAAGCTCTCCTAGTTTTTCTTTGAATTATTTACCCATCTTTCAACTTGTGCTTCATTTTGAATTTTTTTTTAAAGCATAAGATTTTAAAATTTATGTTAATACCTATGATTCCAATCCAAAAGGTTAGCCGATGAGTAGTTATAGATCCTGCAGTAGCGGGCCGGGCCGGGTGGCCCGACCCGAATCCACCCCTAGATCCTATATGTGTATGTTTCATATACTATTATGTCTGACCGCGTCAAATTTGTGCAAAATGTTTAAGGAGCAAACAATTACTCCGTACATGATAAATAGACCTTGAAACCTAGACCAACCTGTAAAACAACAAGGCTTTGAATTGTACATTTTGCCTCAAATCATTCCATTACAAAGCAAAAGCCAAAATAAGGAGTGTCAAGGATGGATTTTGATGATATAGCATTAGAATTCTAAAGAGGATAAGTTCAAGTAAGCCAAGGAGAAAATGGCATGGAGACGTTGATGCTTATGATAATCAAATCGTCGACTCTTGGGTTTTGTAGTTGATATACTTATAGTGTTAAAGATAAATGAATCAATCGATATTAGATTTGCAATAATTAACTTATTTTGGTGTAAGTAGTGGATGAATCGGATGGCTAGCAATATACGATAGTACAAAGCTAGGGAGATGGGGTTTAAGTCAATGACATATCTACTAATGCATGGGCTTATGAAGTTAATATGACAGATCAATATAAGTTTATCGACTAATATATGTTGGAATATTTTATTTCAAAAGTTAATATGGGTTAATATAATAATTATTGTATTAGCTATTTCATTTGTTCTTGTGTTGCTTCCGC
The DNA here is from genome assembly GCA_945859915.1 of Cuscuta epithymum. Taxonomy (NCBI): domain Eukaryota; kingdom Viridiplantae; phylum Streptophyta; class Magnoliopsida; order Solanales; family Convolvulaceae; genus Cuscuta; species Cuscuta epithymum. The sequence goes on from CAMAPF010000974.1 coordinate 1,288,474, forward strand.
TATAAAAGTATTTCCAACAATATAATATTCTATTGAATAATATTCCACATGCATTCACGCATCTAATGTTCCAATACAAGTTGCACGAGTCGCAAATTGTAAGCGCATCAGAATGCTTGAACTTTTTGTGGCAGTGGCAACATTCAAGTGAAAGATGGGTACTCCTCCTTTTTGGCGGCTTCCTCACACCAGTCTTCATCTCTTTCATTGACTGAGTGAGCAAGATGACAAAATTCATATTTGGGAAAAACATTGGTCATCTGTTACGTGAGTACGGAGAAAATAATTTCATTATCTGAGTGAACAGAATGAAAAGGATTAGTGGTCATCTGTTATGTGAGTACGTAGAAAATAGATTCACTGTCTGAGTGAGCAGGACTGCAGGATGACATAATTTATATTTGTGAAAAGGATTAGTAGCTATCTGTTAATCTGTCATGTGAGTACGTAGAAAATAAAAAGAGGAATCAATCATTTTGGGTAGAGTTGTAGTGTGAGTGTGGAGTTGGATATTACATTATCTAAAAACATTATAATTGTGAATGGGGGTTAGTACCCCTGAATTATGTCCATCTATTATAAGTATAAGATGTTATACATTTTTGTTAAATCATTGTACTTATTCTTTCCATGTATTTTAATGCCCTTACTCCGTTATAGTTTTAAGAAGCTAGCACCGTTACCATTAAATGCCTCTACTCCATTTAGAAGAAGGTTAAACTTAAGAGCATCTAATTCGTCTGCAACCATTTTTGAGAGGTAAAATTTATTGAGTAATTAATATTTAAATACTTTTTGAGTCTTATTTATTCCTTTCAATATTCTTTAAGGATGTTTTTATTTGAAGTGTAATTTGTCCCAGACCAGACTTGGGTAGCTATAAAAATACAAAGAAACTAGATCAGACCAATTCAGACCAGACCAACAAATTACAGTCCAAGTAAAAACATCCTAAATATTTTTTGAGTTTTGTAGAGGTTTAGGTAGTAGAGTTCTCAAATTCCAAAATAAAATTATCTAATTTTATTTGAAATGTTGAGTTAGGATAAAACAATACTCCCTTTTAAAGACACATATATACATGGTGTTTCTAAAGAATGAGATATTTTTATTTTTATTTAGCACAATTCTTATTTTTCTACACCTAAAAGTGTCACATTGTTAGTAAATTATAATTGTCCAATTATCCACTTTATAATTATGTGCTCATTCTAACTTAGTTGATCACAATTCTTATTTTTCTACACCTTCAGGTGTTTGCTTTTATAATCCAGGTACTGGCTAATTATAGTGCATTATGTTTTATATGCTTATTTTTCATAACAATAATTTTGAAGTATAATTAATCTTATTTCAGCAGTGTTCTTATAAGCACTTTATATAGTCCCTCGCGCTTTTGAGTCAATAAAGAAGTTGATTTCCAAATTAAGTTGCACCTATTATTAAGCCATGTATCACCATAATCTGTTTAATCTTATAATACCAGAGTATTATTTTCCAGAATGTTTTTATATTTAGTTTCTCGAACCTGTGGAATTCAACAAACACTTAGACTTGAATCACAACACCGGCTCAATATCCATGTATATTAAGGCGGCAATAACACATACTCCCTCTGTCCTAGAAAAGTTTGCTAGTATGACTTTTCTTAGTCAATGACAATCAACTTTGACTAATGATATTTTGAATATGAAAATTATATTAAAATGTTCCTTATTTAAAATATTTTCATAGAAGTATAAAATTTATAAATTATATACAAATATAATAATTAAAATCATTATCCAAAGTTTCACTTTCAAAAATCTTACTCCTGCTACAATTGTTTGCTCATTAAAATCTCACACAAAATATGACCACTCTTACATTAGTAAAGTAGTTATTTATTGGGGGAAAATTTATTTTAGCATTGGGCATATGATATCGCGTCTTGCGCGACCAAACGCTAGTTTCACTAATATGGTCCGATGGAACAATCTGCAGCGCGTGGGCCCCACCCCAGTCCTTCCCATCCGGTGTATTCAGCAATGATCTGCCCACACCTCCAAATTTGTACCTAAGAACACAGAATACCTTTATCATGTGTCATGTGCGTAATTCATCTGTCTTTTAGCAGCAGCAGCTTCTCCGAAAAACAGTAAAGTCCATTTCTAATTCACCACTTTAATTCTTATCCGTTTTTGAGCTTTGAGCCTTCGAAAAGTAAAGCTACTTTGACCTCTTTGTACCCATTCTTCGGTGGGTTCGGTCTTAGATAGTCTGGTATTGATAAATTCAACCCCTTTTCCTATTTTACCATATGCCCAGATTCAATGGAGTAATAAATTCTTTAACGAGCATCTTTTCTTGATTTTTCAGTTTATCATGCGTGTGATGTGCGTTGAAAGTCGAAACTCTCACTGATTGCTGCAGGTCGGGGATTTGATTAGATTATTACTTAATTAACTTTGACTCTGAAATTATCAGCATGCATACTTGTTAATTATTGTCCCTTCGACCCAAACTACTCTGCATTTAATGATATATATGTGGGGGGTTGGGGATTCGGCTTGTAGGTTTTTGCTTGGTTAAAAAGTTCGTTGATTGGACTTTTCGATTTTATTGATGCTATTTCTAGGTTTACCAGCTGTTTAAAAGTTGAAGGGATTTGTGAATTGAAACTGCGTTTTGGGGGTGGCTTTTAGGTTGTTCAGTGCCTAAATCGGCATTGATTGTATCCTTCGACATGACAGATATTTGATGATTTCCAGCTTGGGGATTTTTTGATTAGATGCAGTATAGGGGGGGAGGTAACTGATTTGATACAAATTTCAGTGTTTCAAAGTTGCATGGAAACAGTGTTTAGAAGCTGTGATCGATTGGATAACTAAATCTGCTGCTGCTGAAGATAATAAAGGGGGAGATTTGGTTAATGTTTGTGTGAGCAACAATGGAGAAAGGTCATGGTGCGGATTGGAGGAAGATGGCTAGAAGGGTGCTTCCTCCAGGGGCTCCTCTCCCAGAAGAGGGAACTAATCTGGAATACTCTATAGCTATGGAGTACAAAGGTCCTCCAATATCGTATGACCTTCCAAAGGTAGATCCCATTGGTGTGAACTTTGATGCAATTGCAACAGCATCAGAAGCAGAACCTCTTTCAGAATCAAGAAGATCTATGACCCACGATGTCATAGTTGACCAGATACCTATACCAGTCTCTTGTATTGCTGATGTCACCAGCCCGCCCATTCAGAGTCCTCCCAGGGTGTCAAGAAGCTCAGAGTCCCAGGTGTCTGTCCTGAGTCCGGGATCTTCTTCTGGTTCTCCGTCTGCATCACCTGCTTCTGCACAAAACCTTCCAGAAGACTCTCCTAGACAGGCTCTCAATGAGGGGAAGAGAGCCGCTGTCGTGAAATTCAATACCAATGATAGTTCCATTAAGAAAATAGAGGATCAAGCTTTTCATGAGTATGTTGGTGTTTCCAAAGAAATGAAAAAGAGAAAGAAAACAAGACTGTGTTGCAGGTGTGGAAAAGGAAAATGGGAAACCAAGGAGTCCTGTTTGGTTTGTGATGCAAAATATTGCAGCAATTGTGTGCTTAGAGCTATGGGGTCTATGCCAGAGGGGAGAAAATGTGTTACTTGCATTGGTGAGCCAATCGATGAATCCAAACGGTCCAAGCTGGGGAAACACTCTAGGGTGTTGTCACGTTTGCTTAATCCTTTGGAAGTCAAGCAAATAATGAAAGCTGAGAAAGAATGTGCTGCTAATCAGCTTAGGCCAGAGCAGCTGATTGTCAATGGATTCCCTTTGAAACCAGAAGAGATGGCCGAACTGTTAGGATGCCCTTTACCTCCTCGAAAGTTGAAGCCTGGCAGATATTGGTATGACAAAGAGTCTGGTCTTTGGGGAAAGGTAGGAGCTTCCTCCTTTTTAATCAAACCGAGTTTTATTTTTTAAAGTAAAAAATGCGCATGACAATTACCTTATTTTAATTGATCAGGAGGGAGAAAAGCCTGACAGAATAGTGTGCTCAAACCTAAGCTTCACTGGGAAACTTAGCCCTCAGGCAAGCAACGGGAACACTCAGGTCTTCATGAATGGCCGGGAGATAACAAAACGTGAACTGAGAGTATTAACGGTGAGGCTTTGTCCTATCATCTAGGCATGTAGTTCGTGCTTAATTTTTTGTAACCAATATTCCGTAAAGGGCAAGTTACATATTAACCATATTTGTTAATTGTTATAACTGATAAGCTAAGGCTGTGTGAGCCCTGGCTCCAGTTCTGTCTAATCCTGCTTTAATTGTGATATTTTTAAATTATTATGGCCATAATAGAGTCATAAGGACTCTGCCTACCTCCTTAGTCAATTTTAGTGGAACTAAGAAACGTTTTATCCAGAAATATGAACCAGATGTCAAAATATATTATGATTATAGTTTTGATATGAAATGTATAGTTTTATGTATAAGGATTCAATTTAAAAGTTAAAACTTGTGGCTGGGAACTCTTATTAGGATGGAAACGCTTATCATATATGCTCTAATATTCATGGCCACTTATTTTGTTTGGGCTGTCAGGAGAACCTTCTATTATCTAGTCCCAATTTTCTTTAATCTTTCCATCTCCCTGAGCAAGCCATGTGCTCTGCAGAATGACATGTAAAAGTGAAATCCATGCATAAATCAACTGATTTTTTGGAATTTTATATTTTACTTAGCTTGCAAATGTGCAATGTCCCCGTGACACCCACTTTTGGGTATATGATGATGGTCGCTATGAGGAGGAAGGACAGAATAATATCAGAGGAAATATATGGGAAAAGGTATGGAGAGGAACTATGATGTGTTGATTTCATTTGCCTCCCTTGTAGAAAAAAATCATTTAAAGCTTATTCCACTGCATAGGCATCAACACGGTTCCTTTGCACATTGCTTCATCTGCCTGTACCCAATGGCCAGCCACATAGTCAAAGGGATGAACCAAGCACATATACTGCTATACCAAACTATTTGGAGCAGAAAAGAGTTCAGAAACTTCTTTTGCTTGGACTGGAAGGCTCTGGAACCAGTACCATATTCAAACAGGTAAGTAATTCATTTGTGTTTTTAAAAGATTTTTTTCATTGGCATGCATTAAGCTTTTGTGTTTGTTAGTATTTTGCAAATCACAACTTGCATGCACAAGATGCTGGTCCTTAAAATAATATAATGAAAAGTTCTGAATCATGTTATTATATGTGTTCCCTTGAGAGGATTACACGCCTCATTTAATGCTATCATCCTAGATGGATATCATAAAGAGCTCATTTATTTTCCTCACTTAGTAGTTCAATGCATGATTAGTTGGCCTTTTTCTAACTTGTGGTTGAACAACATAATGGTTCAAACTCTTCGGCGATCCTTAAGGCTTAAACATTGAGAATAGGAACATAATATGCAATTTTGTGCCATAATGTCTTGGTAATAGCAAACCAGCCTCCCTAAAATTGATTTTAGCATTGAGCCAAACTCCGCAGGACTCATACATAGGTAAATAACAGTGAATTTTGACAGCATCTAAAAATAATGTATGATATCAGAGAATACCTATTCTTTCCTAAATAAAAAAGGAGTTTCTTGGACAGCTGAACTTGAGGGGGGAGGCAATGAACTCAGGGATATCTTAATTCATGATAAATTGGGGGCCATGGATGATATCCATGATTTTGAATATATTCCACTTCTGGCCTCCAACTTTCATAATCTCCACATTTCATGCTCTACTGTTAATTTCTTGCCACTTTTGGTGCTTTAAGCCACTTAACCGACCTATTTTCATACAAACTAGAATGGACCAAAGTGGCAAGGAGTTAAGTCGTGCAGCAAAAGTGAAGTGGGAACAACCTAATAATTGACTAGTTGTGGGGGGGGGGGGGGAACTGGATTTTGTCACTATTTGAACCAATCTCCCAAAAATGTTGTTTTTTGTTACGCTTTAAAATTTTCAGAGAGATACTTATGAATAAATGAAAACGAAACATGTTGTTAAATTACAAGTCTAACCATCCTCTTTGTTCTTACTGGACCCTTTTGACTAAAGCGTCAGGACTGTTTATATGCTAATAATGATAAATAAGTTATATACCATAGTAAAGTATGCTAAGAAAAGAAAACAGAAGAGAAATTAATAGATCAATAGTCCTTTGTATAAGGAATTATGGTTTAAGGGGCCATCTTAACCAAGAAATTATTAGTTCTACTAATGCTCTAAGGGGCCTATGGTTTTAACTTTTTTTCAGGTTTCTAAATTTTGTACAATGTTTGCGTAGATACATCGGCTTTCTTCAGTTGTTACCCTTTTATTTAATCCACTTCTTCGCTTGATAGTCACATGATGAACCCCATCTTGGTTTCTTGAAACATTTGCAGCTTATATGATATCCTCTCCTTTTTTTGGGTTCTCACTATCTGAACAGGCCAAATATTTGTACGGGAACAAGTTTACAGCTGAAGAGATACAGGATATTAAGCTTATGATTCAGAGCAATATATACAAGTATTTAAGCATTCTTCTCGATGGACGCGAGCGATTTGAGGAAGAGGCCTTGTCAAAACTAAATGAAGGTTGCTTCAATCTCTAGTACTATTGTGAACTACAGAGCTCTATAACATTATTTATATTTTCTGCTCTTGATTTTCATCTTTTCTCTAATTTTACCTCTTACTTTTTACTACTGCGCTATCCTAGTTGCAATACCTGTATTTGTGATTTTGTGTGACCATAAAGTTTAGTCTCCATCTTTACAAATGTTTATTCTGGATAGAATCAAATTTTAGGTTACACATTGAGTATCTCTAGCTTTAAAAAAAATCTTCCTCCTCCTGTGGTCTACATTTTAGTAAAGGCTTCAACCAAAGTGAAAATAAGTGTCCAGGAAGAAGTTCGTTGATCTTAGAGCAAACTAGAGATTACTTAACATTTTAATTGAAAATTGATCTGGAAGAAATGGTCCAGGTTCATTGGTACTGTTTAGTTTGGATTGTTTAACATAATGAGTTGTTATACTTGCATCACTATAAAGATGTACAAGCACTATTTACCAGACCCTTGGCCTTGGGCTATTGATAAGGTTTGATCTGATGTTTTTGTAGGGGGAGTTTACTCTGGTGAATGCAACCAGTGTGTCTATTCTCTAAATCCAAAGCTGAAGAAGTTTTCTGACTGGCTCTTAGATATCATAGCCACTGGAGATTTAGACGCTTTCTTCCCCGCAGCAACTCGTGAATATGCTCCTCTAGTTGAAGAGGTGTGGAAGGATCCAGCTATACAGGAAACATACAAGAGAAAAGATGAACTTCCCTTCCTTCCAGATGTGACGGATTACTTCTTGAGTAAGGTGTGCTACAAGAACCTTAGTCCAAGACTTCTTATAGGCTTCTCTTTCTGTTAAGGCTAAAAACAGGCCATCTTGGGTGCTTGACCTTTCATAGCTTGAATCAGAATTTGAACAGTACCTAAAAAAGTATTGTACTATTATCATCCATTTGGGATCCAATGAGAGAAACTGTTCAAAAAACAAGCTTCGGAGTATGCTCCACTCACATTTTTTCATCTGAATCTGATTTCGAAGTACTTCGTGTGAAGTCGCTGACTTCACTCTATTTTACATGTTCAGTTTATACTTCCTGAACTCCCATTATGAATTGATAATACTGGATTATAATTTATAAATTAACACAACCTTTTTGTCTCCTTTTTTTTATGTAGGCTGTTGAGGTATCAAGCAATGAGTATGAACCTACAGAGCGTGACGTATTGTATGCTGAAGGAGTTACTCAGGGAAATGGTTTGGCTTTCATGGAGTTCTCATTGGATGACCGTAGTCCCATGTCCGAAACCTATACAGACAATCTGGAATCTCTTCCACCACCTCTGACTAGGTTATATTACATACTACCATAATGCCTGATTCTTTGCATTTGTACTTAAACCATTACTTGCACGTGTTTCTTATATGTGGAAAATTCCATGAGAAGCTGCAATTCTTTCAATGAAAGTAATCATGTCTTCTCTTGTCTTGTCTTGTCTTGTCTTGTCTTGTCTTGTCATTTCATGTCTTTATGATACAATACCTGTCGCTGGACACAATGACTCCAGAATTTAAGATACCTAATTCTGAATGAGATACCTTGTTAGTGATATCATCAGTTTATGGTTCACTGAATAGACAAGGGAAAGATATAGGCATGCTGATTCAGATAATTAGGACATATGACTTTGAACCATGCAAACTGAATATGTTGTGCAGCTCCTCTTGTACTGAGTGTAGTTTGGTATGACGTAATGAGATTAATGTGAGTGTGTATTGTACTAGGGCTGAGTGAAAGGAACGTGGAGAAGTATAACAGGAGTCATCCTATTATTATCTTCTGTTTATATAGACATATAGCAAAACAGAATTATTGAATGCGGGGTGTGTCATATTTTATTCGCAAACAAAAGTTTTATTAACTGTAATAATAACACTTTTATTGAAGAAATAATAATAATGATAACATTAATATTAATATTAATTATAGTACTTTTCCTAATCCTAAATACTCAAGTATAATAAACTGGCATTTAAGCATGTAATACAGAAATTATTTTGGTGATCATACTTAAATATGTAAAACTATGGAATACTTTTATATTGTCAATAACATTGCATAAGTTCTAATAAGTTAAAAAGTTAATAGTATTTTATTAAAGCAAAGATAAGCACAAATAATAATTAGGTCGTTTTCATTTACCCCAGTGCCGCAAAGGCTCCCACCTACGGTGGGGTAAGGGGGTCGGATGTACGCAGTCTTACCCCTGTACTAAAGCACAGAGAGACTGTTTCCGGATGACCCATAGTGAAAATCACGTCCAAAATTGCATGGACTGACTGCTGCTTCATAACAAAGAAGCGCAAACAGTTTAATGAGACATTTTGCTTTATTCCATCATATTCTCAAGCCAAAAAATAATGAATCTTTGGCTCCATTGCAAATGATGGAAAGACAAATAATAATTAGGTAACTACAAAATTACTACCAAAATAAAAATTACATAGGCAAGGGTGCTTCATATGCTTCTCATGAAAGAGTGTTGATTATAAAACATAGTTATACTCAATTAGTTAATTATATAATGAAAACGAGTTATACCAACCAGACATTGCTCACTGAGTATTTATTAATATAAAAACCAAATCTATTAAATATATATTCTGAATTTCCTGAGACCTGGTGTTGCTACTCATAAAATATTGTTTCTTATGTATTCTTTTAATTACACAAACACACCATACAAATATTTATGACAAAAGGTATTACGATCTAAAAAACTATATACTTCCTCCGTTCTTTTTTAGTTGCAACGTTTCCATTTTCACATTTGCCAGCGCACGACTTTGACCATTAATATATTTCATTCCTTAGTAGTATTTAAAAAAACAGATTTTGAAATTAAAAATGAGAAGAATGTAACAATATTTTTCAAAAATTAAATTTCTAATACATTATATGTTGTCAAACTGGAGATGTGAATAGTGTAAAATTCAACATGTTGCATCTATTTAAGAACAGATGTAGTATTATATAGTATCATATAATGATATAATTACTAATACTTCAAATGTTTCACTCAAATTAGAGAACTTTTTACAACCAGATGGCACAATATTACTGGCAAATGCCCCGGGTGTCGCAGTTGCTGTTATTATTATTACTACTATTATTTTCCTTTTATAAATGTTAGCATTAGTTTCATATTATTATTGTTATTATCTTATTGCTTATATGTCAGATCTTGATTAGTAGTAGCTTTATTTTTCTTTTTATTGATTAGGATATTTGTAATAGCTATATAAGGGTCTTCAACCTAGATTATTAGTAGTTCTTAAGTTTTGTAGAATTGACTTTGGTCAAATGCAACCTTCCGCTTGCCTAGGTCAGGGGAATCAGTTAATTCGATAGAAATGCCATGCTTCTCAAGCTAATCACGCATGTAATAGAAATGTGATGTTATCAAATTCATATGTGATGTAAATTTACACTAAACATATGTTTCATCACATTACATTGCAATTCTATGTAGCATGGAAACTCTCAGGAAAGAGTACGTTTCCCGTTTCGGAAACTCTCGGAAACTCTTTGGAAACTCTCCAAATAAGCCTTTTTTGAGCAAAAGTTGACGTTTCCCGTTTCCCGTTTCCTCATGATTTTTGCGTTTCCGTGCAACATAGCATTGCATATTAGTCCCTCCATCCACAAAGAAAAAAACAGGGCTTGTTTGATCAATCCAAGCTTTTTTTTACAGCAATTTTCAACAATAGATTTCAACAAGTTTAGTTGAAAGTTGAAACAACAAACAAGTGGGACTAATAAATTGCAGGTGTACCTTACCAACAACAACAACATCCAAACCTTATCAAAAGAATTTTGGTCGGCTAACTGCTAACATGAATCAAGATATGATACAATAAAGAGAGGAAGGGAGACAGAAACAATGTAATTTCGTGAGGCAGTATTGTGGACAGAGGTACCATAGTGAGGTGTGAGACAGCAATGTGTACAGGTGTACCTTTACAAAAAAAAAGTACCATAGTAAAAAATGCATGTTTCATTTTTTATATATATTATTTTACCCTTTTTTCTTATCATTTTTATGTATATCTTATCTCTATTATATCTTATCTTTTTTGTTGTCTTTTTTATCGTACCTTATCTTTTTATCTTTAATCTTTCGTTTCCTTTTGGCTCTGATATCATGTTTCGATTCATGTTAGCTGACCTCAAAATCTTTTGGGACTAAGGCTTGGATGTTGTTGTAGTTCAAAAGTGCACCTTAGTCAAACTACATCTAAGAGTTCCTATAGGCTTCAGCTTTTTGAGGCAGTGAACTGTTTAGGTTGCTTTTTATGTGTAGCACAAGGTAATGAACAAATTAGACACTGATAACCATATGTGGGAAAAAGAATTAAAAAATTGTGTTGCCATCTGATCTTTATTGGTATCATCACCTTTATTTTATAATTGAATTGCATGCCTCCACAACCATTCCATCAGGTACCAGCTTATAAGGCTAAATGCCAAGGGAATGAACGAAGGACGCAAATGGGTAGAGATGTTTGAAGATGTACGAGTGGTTATCTTCTGTGTTGCTCTGAGTGATTATGATCAGGTATGGGTTGCCCCAGATGACAGTGGTAGTGGAGTGCTTATCCAAAACAAAATGATGCAAAGCAAGGAACTATTTGAAGCAATGGTACGCCACCCTTGTTTCAAAGACACCCCTTTTGTGTTAATATTGAATAAGTATGACCTATTCGAGGAGAAGATGAATCGGGCACCTTTAGGTGCTTGCGAGTGGTTTGTCGATTTTAGCCCTGTGCGTACCAGTAACAACAATCAAGCACTAGCACAACAAGCCTACTACTATGTGGCGATGAAGTTCAAAGACCTCTATGCTTCACTCACTGATAGAAAGCTCTTTGTTTGGCAATCACGAGCGAGAGAGAGAGTGACAGTGGATGAAGCATTCAAGTATATTAGGGAGGTGGTAAAATGGGATGAGGAGAAGGAGGATAATTATATTGGCGGAATCGATGATTCATTTTACAGCACAACCGATGTTAGCTCATCTCCATTTAGGCAAGAGTGAAGAAGTAACCGGTGTATTTTTCTGGTCAGTTTGTATATAAGGATAAGGAAGAGGTGGTGTAGAGATAATAATGAAGTCACCCGTCTCCGAGCTCTTTCACCTTCAAATTCTGAATGTAGTTACCTTTGATGTTTGTGATTGAGCATATATTTGGGTCCAGAAGCATATTAAGCTTGTAACATGCAAAATATTTTCTTAAGACTTCTTTGGTGAAGGTTTGGAGCTTTCACAACCAGAACTCGTGGGATGTTTCGATTTCATCTGTTATTGTACCAGGAAAGATAGTTGTGTACCGGCTGCATTTTTTCTGAGAAAAGCAGGAGAAATTGTATATTTACACTATTATTCAAATATTCTTTGTAACCATTTTATTGTTTAAAGCTTTGCATGCATAAGTAGATTATTTATTGAAAATATTCGCACCTTATTCTTAGTTTGCTGATGTGAGAATCGTAGTAGTACTAATGTACTATGGAATATGAGGAGCATGAGTAGTATTAACTAATAATAATAACAAGTATGACAACAATTATATTAATAGAGTAATGGAGTCATGGATGGACCCGGGCCGGTTCGGGCCCGGTTCGGGCCTAGGCCCGGCCGGGCCTCGGGTCTGTTTTGTTGGGCCCGAACCGGTGGCCACCGGTTCCGGGTCCGGTTCCGGGCCGGGCCGGGCCGGGCCGGTCGGGCCACCCGGTTTATTTTTTATTTTTTCCTTTCTTCCCCCACCCCCCCTCCACCCCCCACCCCCCCAAACCCCCCCAAACTGGCCTAAACAGATAGCCCAAGCCCAACAGCTAGGGATGGACTCGGGCCGGGCCAACCGGCCCGGAACCGGACCGGCCCGCTACTGTGCGGGCCCGGACCGGCCCGGTCAACCGGTTCGGTTCCGGTTCGGGCCTCCAGGCCCGGTGGTATACCGGTCCGGGCCCGGGCCTCCAGTTTAGTGAACCGGCCCGGCCGGGCCGGGCCCGGTTCGGGCCGGAATTTATTTATTTTTTTTTTTTTTTTGAAATTTTTTTAAGTTTTGGGTTGGATTAGGTATTTTGGGCCATTTGAGGTGGTTTGGGGTGGAGGGGGAGGGGTAGGGGGTTAAATAAGAGAAGAAGAAGAAAAAAAAAAAAAAACATTCCGGGTGGCCCGGCCCGGCCCGGCCCGGTTCTGGCCCGGAACCGGAACCGGAACCGCCCACCACCGGTTCGGGCCCGGGCCTCCTTTTTCTGAACCGAGGCCCGGCCGGGCCCAGGCCCGAACCGGGCCCGAACCGGAACCGGTCCACCCCTACCAACAGCCCAAAACATATGAAAAAAATTAAAAAAAAAAATAGATTTGGCCCGGACCCGGGCCCGAACCGGCCGGGCCGGGCCGTCAAAACCTTGAACCGAGCCCGGAACCGCCCCACCCCCGGGCCTCCGGCCCGAACCGGACCCGGACCCGGATAACCGGGCCGGGCCGGGCCCGCACAGTAGCGGGTCGGGCCGGTCCCGGGCCGGGCGGCCCGAACCGAGGCCATGTCTAAATGGAGTTATTTTAGTGCAACACGCTAAAAGATTACATACCACTTTTTAACCTTAATCATAAAATTTATATATCTTCCACTACAATAATGTCCATTTCATCATTAGAAGATACTTTTTTCTGCTGCAGTCATTAAATTGATGATTTTGTCACAAGATAAGAAGGAAAAAAAGAAATTCATTTAAGTTTTTAGAAAAAGGATTTGCCGAAAAGAAAAACGTGTGGGATATTAGCTTAAGGATACAACAACATCCAAGCCTTAGTCCCAAACGAAAATGGGATCGGCTAACGGCTAACCTGAATCGATACATGATATCACCAAAAGGAAAAGAAAGAAAAAAAAAGATAAACTATTATAAAAAAAAGATAATATAAAAGAGATGAATATACATATAAAAGATAAAATAAAAAGGACAAAGTAATATTTATATATAAGGATAAAAATATAAAAGAAAAAGAAATAAACAAGAAAAAAAGAGGGGAAAAGATCATACAAGATCACTCCTCCACACGAATACCCGTCCTCCATTTTGCTCTCTCCAAAGCCATATCCTCATCCAATCCAAGAAGAAGCATATCACTCCTGACTCCCCTAACCCACGTCTGTTTGAGCTTTCCTCTCCCTCTCTTCTCTACCTCTTCTCCACACATCTCAACTCGTCTGACAGGTGCATCACTCGGTCTTCTATGCACATGACCAAACCACCGTAGGTGCGACTCTTCATCTTATCTTCAATAAGTGCTACTCCCACCCTAGCTCTAATTAGCTTAAGGATGTGGAAAAAAAAAGGTAAAGCCTAGAGGGCCTAGAACATGGAAGTATGGAACTAACCGGTTAGGTGCTGGAGGAAAAAATGGAGTGCTGACTGTCAGATTATTTTGAATTACCAGTTTACCATTAGGTTAGACTGTTTTAGAAAACCGATAAAACGAGACTTGTAATTTCAATTTTCCTTAGAAGATATTCCGATCTAATAACAATGTTCAAGTAAGAGGAAGGGGACATCTAAATCGTTATATTTTGATATCATCTAATATCTTTAGAAACAAAATAATGGGAAAACAGGGAACTCCATAGAATGTAAAAAGCATGTTCCTTTGCTAAGAAGTCAGAGCACAAATGCATTATTATGCAGCAGCTAGTAGATCAGGAGTTTCGGCCTCCAGAGATAACAAGGTATGGTGCACTTTCTCGAGCCAATCGTCCGTGCGATCCCTTAATGATTTTACTTGAAGAATGCCCACAACTCTTGGTTGAACCCAGGAAACATAAACACTCCCCTCCACTTCATCAATTACTCCCTCTATCAGATGCACCTGCCACCAATCACATAGATACTCAATCAATACTTTCTCAAAAATTTAACACCATTTAGCTGATGAAGTAGGTAATAAAGAACGAGCACTTACAGCAAGACCCTTCATAACTAGATGCTCTACGTCTTCTACCGGCAAATGAGTGCGCTCTGCAATGATACTGAATGGGATAATTCTGTCTTCAGATGGACGTCTGCAAATTGACACAAGTTTGAACTGCATTCAGTTGAACCACATGTTTTTCCTACCTAATAACCCGCCCCTTACACTTTTTATAGCATTGATAATCATACCTGAAAATGGTTTCCATTAAACAGAGAACATTAATCTTTTCCAGAAGGCGTTTGTTGTTATGAACCAGTGCAGGTTGGGCAGAGAAAGCAGCTTGATGTACATGACACAGTTCTTGATAGCGAGCCAAATCACCAGTGTTGAATGCTTCAAGAGTAGAGTAGAGCCACTCATCCTTTGTCCCTACAAGGCTCTTTATCTGTAGCAAATTTCCATCATAGATAACACCGATTATTAGAGCATGACAAAACCATTCTTTGCTCTGAGCGAAAATGCTCAAGTACCAAGCACCTCAAGTTAAATAATGATTCATCTAGTAAGAGCAGTAAGTCAATTTGCACAGTGAATACTAGCGATTTATAAACCACAACCCCCGCAAAAAAGCTCATGTCACCAATAACTTTGTCCCAGAAATGGTCCTATTTCATACAACGACAAGAATAACATCCAAGCCTTAGTCCCAAATGAGTTCTGAAATGGTCATATTTCATGAAGTAGAACTATTTTTAATGTTAGTTGACAAAAGAGTTAAAACAAGTTCCTTAAAAAAAGAGTTCAAACAAGTTCAATCCGATAAACTTAGTAAAACCAAATAATAAATCTTAAAGTTATTAGTATGACCATGAGTTTTAAGAGTTGTGCTGTGCCTTGCCAAAATTAAAAGATAGTATAAATACAGAAGGAATATTCCATCGTTGCACTACACCATGATAGAATTTGAGTTGAAATGAAACTTATGGGAGTTTGCACTACAATGGTTAAGAAATACCTAAACTTATCAATAGATGTAGTGGACAATGGGTCCCCATATGTCAACATGAATCCTTTCAAAAAATTGTTTGGATCTAGTAGTGCTAGTAGGATAGGAGAGTTTCTTTTATCTTGAAAAATGACAAACATCACAATTATGAAAGGAATTAAAAGGAATGTTTTTGTATTGATGAGATAATTCCTTTAATATAGTGTTAGAAACATGGCCTAATCTCAAATGCCATGTTAAATGAGAACATTCAGATTGAGACACTTATGGTAGTACTGAAAGAATAGTTAGAGTTCTACTTTGAGAAAAGGGGACTACACAGTTACTAGAATTAGTATCCTTCTTAACTTGAAACAATGAAGTTCTGGATCTATGAGTATTATTAGGGTAGCTTGTCTTAACTCTTAACTTCCAAACCACCCTTCCCCAGATAAAGAACGGGGTAGCATGCAAAATAGTACACTATTCATCAAGTGTCAGACTATGATTTAGGAAATAATTGATGAAGTTGAGGGGAGTATTCATGTTTCCTGGATACAAACCAAGCGTTGTGGGCTTTCCTGAAAGAAAATCATTATGGGATCATCTCAATAATGGGCCAAAAAGAGCACATGCTGCCTCGTGTTGTGGCTCCATAGTAATGGATTTGTGTTGTGGCTCTCCAGCAAAGAAACATGATGTTGACATTCAGGCAACTTTTTTGTGACAGCAATATATCTTCTCTATTTTTTTTAAATGATATCATAAACTTGGCTTGCTTTGGAATGAACGGAGCAATAAATGATATCATATCCATGGAGTGAGTAAACATCATTTCGCTGTTGTGAAGTAGATTGCCCTAGAAAATTTGACGAGTAGGTTTGTTGATTGAAAGTTCACAAGGGAATTGCCAGCCAGATGGTAACTTTAAAAATGCTTAGATGTAGTGATTAGTGAATAGTAGGAGTGATAAGATATTAAGATGAAAAGTACAAAATGTAACAAAAAACAAGATGATGAAGGGTATTGTGTATCTTGATATGGTTAAACTTGCCAAAGCAGAAAACTGGGGAAAATAATAAAAATATCCAAAAGGAAGGCGGGTGATATAATAAAAAGCAGAGGGAGTGTATTATTATAAAGTTTCATTTAGCCACTTCACCAGGAAGCAGTGAATACCACCAAATCTCTGAAAGCTGAAAAAAGTGCAAGCAAAAGAAAAGGAGGGCACATAACAAAGTAAAAGAAGGCACTGACAAAATGGATGCAATTGAACAAAACAAATAAAAAAACATAGGGCCCAAAACAGACAACAAAAGAAGAGAAAGATGTGAGTGAGCTTACAATTGCATGTGCTAGCAACTCTCCAAAGTTGTATATGTTTTCTCCAA
Source organism: Cuscuta epithymum (assembly GCA_945859915.1). Classification (NCBI taxonomy): domain Eukaryota; kingdom Viridiplantae; phylum Streptophyta; class Magnoliopsida; order Solanales; family Convolvulaceae; genus Cuscuta; species Cuscuta epithymum. The sequence goes on from CAMAPF010000974.1 coordinate 1,305,382, forward strand.
GCAAAGCTGATAGAGACAGATCAATTGCCAAATCCTAAAAAATTTAGACATAGTTAAGTTTAAAGGACAGAGCATTTAGCGGCTGTTTGATTGACAATTTGATAATTGATAGAGCTTTTAATTAAGAAATAAAGACAGCATCAAGTCGGAAATTAAACGGATATCTGTCCTGCTACCTTCTGAAAAGAAGCACATACAGCTAACAATTCTAAAAAACAGTCCTTTATTCACTATTGAAGAGAAGTTTCAAAAACGTATGCCAAAACAAAACCCCAAAGAAACATAAAAAGTGGAGTTATTCCATATGTAAGTAATTGAGGCAAGATAATATAAAATGGTTGCTTCTGTCTCCATCAAATAACTTTATATTGCTGAGAATTAATGCAAGGGAAACGCTATAGAAGATTAACCAAGATGTTGACATGGACAACAGTTTAAAAACCGTGGACTTAGAACTGATTGAATTGAATATAGTCACAGTGACAGCACTGAAGAACCAACAATATAAATATAAATATAATTCTTGATACGTTCCCAATTTAAACATATGGGGCAGTTTACTCTAGCTTCTGATGACATTGGAATCAAGCAATGGAAAAAGTCACAAGGAGATCACTTTAAAAACTAAGCCAAGTATCCAATGTTCACAAATAAAATATTTTAGGTAAGCTAGGTCACCATATATACTCTAGTAACACTGATTCATATTACTTGCTTCTAAAATTTATATCCGTATGAAACTTGTAGCACTGCTCCATATTACTAGTAACTTTTAAATGAAAAACCAACATGAAACTGGAAATTTAACAATGATGACACCACGAACATTGTCAATTTCATTGACAATGAATGAAAAATAAGAAAATGCATACCAGCTTAAATGATTCTGATAGAGACTCTACTGAAGTGTAAGCGAGATAAAGGAGAGCACTTCTATAAAACCCAGCAAAATCTTGTTGACGTTTGTGATACTGAGATGACACCCAATAATAACTTGCATACACAGATGGATCAATGTCAGTCATGCTATCAAGTGTACTCTTTCCAGTATCTAAAAGTTTGTTACTGGTTTTGTAATCCCCTTGCTCAAGCTTCAGTAAAGCAATCTGCACTTTAATATACAGTATCGGTTCCTCTATGCGCGTCTCTTTAGTATTATGAAGTTTCGCAATCACAACTTCGAGGTAACTAATGGCTGCTTCTGTCCCCGTGTACCGACGAGAAACAATGACAGCAAAATGAGCTAGCTTGAGAAGATTAATCTTTGTCTCGAAGTCTGTGATAAAATTATGATAAAGCTGTATCAGTGCATCTCCCACCTGTAAGAAGACAATAACACAACAAAAAGATTCAATCAGACATGAGTTCAACTCCATATAGAACTGTATCGATAAAGTGAGATTTTGGAATGTTGTCCATACAATTCAAGAAATCAAGCATATATGGATCGTGCAGAGAAAAATCATGCATTAAGTTTTGAGCTGTGTTGTTTCTATTTTAGTTTTTTCTCCAGTCTAATGTGGCTATTTAAACCTCAAAACACTGGTAGTGTTGCCAGGCGAAAATTGTTTTCGAGCAAAAACATCATAGATATCGATGAACGCCTAGGCAATGCATAAGCAGCTTCATTGAATCCCCCAACGCTGCTCTGGTGAGGTATCTTGTCCTAGCAAACGCTCTTCATTCCCTAGACGCCTAGTCATTGCCTAGATGACGTCATGACAACCGAGCACGAGGCACAAATAATAACAGCCATGGATACATTTCATATTAAGATGCCAAACAGTCAAGTAGATACAAACAGCACTCACATTCAAAATAAAACCTAAGTAACTCATGGTAATATAAAATTCAAAGTTCCAAGTTAAGCCCAACTGCCAAATTTCACAACAAATGTAACATGTAATATAAAATGTGAATAGTCCATCCAAATGGAAGCAAAAAAATAAAACTATATGATTATATCCAATTGTATATAGGGAAGATTCTATGGAATCTTATCATAAGCATTCAGCACATCTCATTGAAAAATATGATGTAATCTTTTGCATTTCTAATCTATGGCACATCAACACGTTGACACTTTCGTAATTCTCCTATATCTAGAGGCGGCATATGTAATCATTTAAAAAAAATGCAACAATGCCAAATTGTGAATGCTAATACGTAGTATTTGATTTACAGAAATGAAACGTGGACATTAAAACTCTCATTTATATGAGGTTTTGATAATAAGTGGTGCTCGTATAAAAACAGTTCCCTACAGAGAGAGAGTAATGATACACGTTTGAAATTATCTAAAGCCCTAAACAAATTAACAAGGCTTCATCCATTAAGGTGTGATTCGGAAAAACTTACTCCTTCCCTATCCGTGTATCTACTCAAATGTATGTATATATGTACCTGAAAGATGTTGAGAGCAACGAACTGTTCGAGCTTGAGCGTGAGCTGATGCCAGAGCTTCTGCTGGTACAGATCTGCAAGAGTGGTGCACCAGTCGGAAAGTTCAGGGTGGGCATTGCGAAGCGAATCCAAATAGTCCAGTGCGGCCATGGCTGATTGAGTCTCGCCGATCAAGAGAAAGAAGAAAGGAAACCGGTGATTGAGTCGAGTAGAAGACTAGAAGTCTGAGAAGAAAGACGGAGGTGGCGTGTGATGCGGTGCAATGAGTTGGAGCCACGTCATCGTTACTTTGTCATGTCACTCGTGTCAGTAGAATTAGTTAGGTAATTTGTTAAGTCTAAACAGACATTGTTAGTCTATTAGGCTTTTAGTAAAACTAAAAGCCAAATAATGCCAAATAATCATAAAATTATAATGTATAAATGAGTGAAAAATAGAGGTGCTTATAGGGATGACAATGGGGCGGGTTTGGGGCGGGGTACACTCCCCCAGCTCCCGCTCATGTCTAAAAAGTTCCCCCATCCCCGCCCCATCCCCCGTTACTCCCAGACCCGCCTCATTCCCGCGTCCCGCCCCACCCCATTGTCCCCCACGGGTGCCCCATATAAATTTAATTTATCGTATTTGCATATATTTTTAATCTCTTATTATAAATATATGTAGTGTGATTCCAATTAAAACGATGTTTAACGTGGGAACACTTACATTTAATCCAATGTGATACACAATAATCCAATGTGATACACAATAGAGTCATTCTAGTGCATATTTGGATTTCGCTCAATACAAGCTAATATGAATAATCACGGTGATACTTTTGTTAATATTATGTTAGATACAAAAAATGCATTGTGCGAGCCATTGTGCTTCACATTGGGGGTAAATGTGGTGTTCGCGCGTTCTCATGTAGTCATGTTAAACGTTGTTCTCATTTGATCCTAAGCATATATATATATATATACACAAATGATCCTGTCCAGACGTCCGGACAGGAACCGCCGTCCGGCCGGCGGCGTTTGGCCGCCTTCCCGGTGGAATTTTTTGATGAAATTTTTATGGCATGTTCTCTATCAAGTCTAGTTTATCCACAAAAAAATTCAGCCAAAAACTCAATCGGGAAGGTCGTCAAATGATTTTTGCAAGTTAACTGGTCCGGAATATGTATTTTCCGGACCAGTTAACTTGCAAAAATCATTTGACGACCTTCCCGATTGAGTTTTTGGCTGAATTTTTTTGTGGATAAACTAGACTTGATGGAGAACATGCCATAAAAATTTCATCAAAAAATTCCACCGGGAAGGCGGCCAAACGCCGCCGGCCGGACGGCGGTTCCTGTCCGGACGTCTGGACAGGATCAGGACTCTATATATATATATATATATATATATATATATATATATATATATATATATATATATATATATATATATATATATATCTACGAGCACACAATGATAAATGACACACACACGCGCAACACTGAAGCATTGTGTTTGTTAAAAGTTAATATCACCAATTTTAATAATTCTTCAATTTGAATAAGTTTTGTGAATTTAAGACAATTAAAGTAAAAATATAAGTAAACATATTATCACCATGCACGTTGTTTCAAAATTCTCAACAATTATAATACAATTAATTACATGTTATATTACATATAAATGTGTGTGTATTTATTTACTCACTTTCTCACTCTTAAAACTCATATACAGAGTAACATTTATGATAAATATTTTTAATCATCACTAGCTTATTATTATTCTAGTATAATATGTATTAATTCATTAACCATGATTAAACCGTATACAATTATGTATGTCTATATGTATATGCGTTTGTTATATACTACAAATAATTTAATTTAATATGTGTGTACATTATTTATATATGTGTATATATATGTTTGAGTATATATTTATAACGGGGATGAGGTGGGGACGGGGCGGGTATAGCAATACCCGACCCTGCCCCATATTTTAACGGCGTAAAAATATTTCACCCATCCCCGCCCCCCGCCCCTAGCCCCGCCCCATCCTTCCTCCACGGGGCGGTTCCCCATGGGTTCCCGCCCCCATTGCCATCCTTAGAGATGCATACTAAATAGTTCTATAATGAATGGTTAAAAGAACAAGTATGATTCAATCAATATATGTTGGAATGAGATATCTGTCTACATTTCCCATATATTACCTCCGTCGCGCTAACATTGAGACATGAAGAAATGGTGCTGCTAAACATTGATATTGAATTATTAAAATAAAAATAAAGTAAGAATGATTTAGAACCACACAAATTTCATATGGGACCATTTTGGTGGGATGCAATGAAAAGAATATATAATGATGATACAATTTTAGTGGAACGAATGATATATAACAATATGAGCATCGCGTATACCACATTTTTTTTAATTTCATTGTTTATATATTTTTATATTATAACTGTAAAAAATTAATAATCAATACTAAACGTAATTAAATACATAAAATATGTAAATATACTTTGTATAAATTATAAACTATAAATATTACTACTACGAAATGTGCTATATATTCTAACTTTGTTTCTCATAACCAATATTCGTAACCTCAATGATGCTTTTAATTGTACTGAAATTTATGGACTAATTTAGTTTAATCTGATCTATTAATGATATCTTCTATGTGTGTGCAAAAATTTTCTAAGTCTAATCTTATTTGATCTAATTTAGGCTTGTTTAATCTGATATGTAACTAAAATCAAACCAATTGAAGACATCTTAATATGAACGTATACTCTATGTTTGTATGTGTATAATGTTGTAGATGTTTAAATTCATTTGTTCTAACGACTCAAACCCAATTAATGTATATAATAACACCACTGATGGTATACATTTTCTAAAACACGCTCTATATGATAGAAATGTTTTTTTTATCACTATGTGTGATTCAATACATTTGAATTCTTATTCTTTTTATATTGGACTGTGTGTCTCCTTATAGAGTCATTGGATTAAGAAAAACCGACCAAATTTTTGTAATGGATATTCCCGTTTTTCATTAAAAGTTATGTAACTAATCATTAACATAAATTGTTTAACCTTTAGAAATAAATGAGTCTTATGTACCAATCCAAATAGTGCTTGTGAGTTGTGTAACCCGAACCCAACTTAATACTCCGTATTAATTAATCAGTTTTAGCATTAATAAATCTGAATTTGAATTGCACTGGTCATTTTAGGGGGAAAATACCACATCTGGCCCAATTTTGCGTTCATTTATTTAACTAAGGAGTCGTGGCTCCAAAACCCATTAGATATGTTTTGATTCCAAAACCGTAATTATGTTTACCATGCATATGGACATATACATAACAAATACTATCGTATAATATATATAAGTGAGAGCACCTTTAATATGTGAGGGAAGCTATTGTAGATCCATTCTCACTTAGATTCCTTTGAACATTTGAGATATGAGAAAATTGCTCTTTGTAAGATTAAATCAATGCAAGTTTACAAAAATAAGACTTATTTATGTTTTTTTCATCCGTATGACATGTAATTCTATTTCTGGAAACTCTACTATTACTTTCCACTTTTACCCTTCATTTAAGTATTTCATATAAAAATTAATAGAATAACTTCTCCAACTTCAATTCTCCATCTCTCCAGGCTCATCGTCAACACGCGCAGCGACATTCACTGGTACTAACACATTGTAATAGACATGGTCTCACCGAGCATCAGTGGCGTGTGGCTGCACCAGGGCGCTGATCTCTCTCGCCAAAGGCGATTGCAATCCCAACCGCTTCACATCTCTCGCTCGAGTCGGATTTGGATGGATACATCGGCTACCTTCTGGCATCCCGATCTTCGGAAACCAAATAGAAGCATTCCAGGGGCACCATAAATGGCCATGGATGATTAATCAACTCTTGTATGCCAATAATATGCACACCTCTTAGCTAGGGATTTGAGATTCATCATTCTGCCAATTAACCTTTTGCTTGATAAGGACCTATGCAGACTCATCACAGCATTTCTTGGCGACCTCTCGAGGTAATTTCATCATTGGAAGTAGTGAAATGTATGTATTGAGTAATATGTTACCTGCTAAGCTATTATAATATTATCAGAATTTAGTACTCATTTACTGACTACTTATTGACTACTTATTGTCTACATATTGTCTGTTGTTTTCAAAGTTTGGTTTTGATAATACATGCTCTCTTAATTAATGTCATATAACCCCCCCCCCCCCCCCCCCACCACCACTATCAAGCCACAATTGATATAGTTTTTATCATAAAAAAATTGATATGAAAATGCATCTAGAAAAGGATATATTCTGAATGGCATTTTTATTGTTCTATTATTTACATACCTTGCATTCACTTTGTGCTTATTTGTAATGTTGTGTATTTTTCAGGTTAAGCGTGCTACTCATATGAGTTTAAGGTGGTGTACAAAGCGGCATCTAAACCTTTGTTGTTAATCTAAAAGAAAAAACATGCTCATGCTGTGAGTTTCAATCAGAGTACTTCATACATGTTCATGGCGTTGCCAAATGCCAATGCAGGTCAACGTCGAGCATCGTCATGTGGTGATTACATCTCCAATATTGATTCACGCTTTGAATCAGACCTTCTTGATTATATGCAGTCCATAACGTGCAATCCACTTGCATGTCTCACACGCCAACCCGGTAGACATGAAAAGAAGTGTATACCTTCAAGGCTTCAACTAGAGATTTTGTTGTTGACAAGGGAAACGACGTTCACATTGATGGGCAGAATACGAAGCATTACAGGAATCATAATAGATCCATAGTTGTTAAATTCACAATACAATGCCCTATCATTTTTCGTTTTATTTAATCCAAAAAGTGTTGTGAGACTTATTTTTTTTCAATTCTTTAATTGTCATGGTTTGTTGGAAGAGGAGCTTATGTTAGTTGTAATGATTTATTAACATTGCTCATCGTATTACTGATCGAGATTTTTCTTGCAAGTGCACAAGGCCGATGTAGTAATAAAAATAACCCAAAGTAAACCGGGGTCGATCCGCAGGGACAAGTGAATTTTAAGCACTAAAAAATAAAAATGATTGTTTTGGAACTAGTCTATAAATAATAAAATGAATTGGTTGATTTGTTTTTTTATAGTAATTAAGCGCGAATAAAATAGACAGATATGCAAAAGCTTTGAATTCAGAAATAAATAATAGCTAGGGGATAGGTTTCACCATCATGATTATTCAACCGTTATCTTATCATTCAAGCCTGAATTTATGAACACGATACCACTAAAATATTCCTAATTTCAGTTACGACAATTAGGAATAGGCTTAATCTAATACGATCCCAATTACGGCTCACGTTAAAATAGATTAAACACGTTCACCTTAAAAGTACTTGAATTGTGTCATATAACACCATACATGCTTCCATTCCGGTAATTATATGTTTATTCTCAAAATACATGAATCATGCTTCAACTTTCATTCCTTCACATAATTCTGAAAAATGTATTTAAATGTTGGCCACACATAAAAATAGTCAAATAAATCCAAAAGAATAAATCACACAATTCAAGTTGAAATCAAAGTTTAAAGTATCACAATCATGTGGCTAATCCCCTACCCTAGCTTGAGAGTTTAGCCTCTAACAAACATAATCAGAGAAAGATAGACTGAATTCATGTTCAAGAATAGTAAAGAGAATTGATTAGAATCCTGGAGAATTTTGCACTTCTTCCTCCGGAATTGTGCTGCGCTGGACCTCTCCCTGGCTTTCTTCTCCTCTTTTCTCCCTTGTGCAGACTGCCTCGGCTATCTCTTTTCCTGCGTCGACTCCTCTTCCTCCTCTTTTTTTTTTGCTGCCGACTCCTCTTTCTCTTTTTTTCTTTCCTTGGTCCAGCAACGTTTCCAAACCCTCACCTAAGGCCCAATTTGCTCTTTTGTTTTCTTTCCGCGTAGATAAAGGAGCCCCCACTTAGCAAAGTGTAGTTACAATTTGTAATTGTAAACTATAGCTAAAACCATATTAGCTAAATGGTTCAGTAAGCCTATGTGTCCACTCCAAAAATATGGCTAGCTGGTCTAACCAATCAGCCCAGACCAATCAGCCCGGTTGAGTGGTTTTGAGTCTCACTTTGCTTTGTTTGGCTTCGGGACTTTTAAATCAATGCCTTGACCTTTCGTTTGAGTCGGCGGTATTCCATTTTCCACCTAAAATAATAATAAATCATTCAAAGTACTCATTAATAAATATAATCAAAGAATTTAGCATAATAAAACATAAAACTCCCAAAAATGCTCTAAATAATAGACAAATCAAATACTATTATGGGGTATAAAATGAGACTATCAAACTTCCCCACACTTAGCACTTGCTTGTCCCCAAGTAAGAATCATGATTTGGTTCAAATGCACAACCTGCCCGCTTAACTCTTAAACAGAACTTAACTAACACATACATATAAATAAGCATATTCACAGCCATCTTCCAGTAACTAATCATAAACAATTCATTAAAAATTGGCATTCAAGTCGCTTAGGAATCAAGCAAACTCCCTGGAAATTTCAGCAACCTTTTTCACCTTCACCAAGAAACTGCCACACATGGTCAAGACCTGAAACTCTAGTCAATGTGAGGAATTCAAAAAGGACCTGTTGTGCTAAAAAAAACTGTTCAAGGACAATCTAAAGAGATGTATGCATGGCACTTTCATGACCGAGATTATCATTTATTTCTAAGCAATGAGCGAGCACGGAGTACAACTAAGCTCAACCGTTTTCAACACAAATGTGTATCAACGTATACTTGAAGTACGAGGAGGGCCAAGTGTATACATTCCACAAGTCTCCGGGTTCAACTATGAAAAATGCAACTCTTTGTCATGTTGACACGGAAACACCATTTCTTTCGGAAGATCCCCAGTCTCATCTTATTGTGCTTTCACACTTACGCTTTTTGACTGGTTCACCCATGCACTTTTTCGAAAGGTAAGAGGTCCTATTTTTTTGGACATTACCCCATTCTAATCCCGGTCTCACCAAAGAGTGCGCCAATTAAAAGTGTGAGTCCATGCTCGCAATGCAATCATTAAAACATCAAAAACTCGGAAAAGAGACTGCTCATACTCTGATTTCAAAGCAGCGGAACAACGCCCAAGATGGACTACTAAAACAACATCAACTAAAGACTTTCATGAACACTTCTCTTTAGCACAAAAACTCCCAATTAATATTCCTCACAGAGATAGAAAATAGGCCATTGTACCTCATTATCTTAATCATCCCACGGCTTAAGCATCAAGAACTGCCCCTGGTTGCTTATCCAAGACAGTTTCAAATCCTTCTGAACGACTACTAAGGAAAACTAGTTAATGAAAAGCTTGTAAATAGTTTACACACTAAGATGGATGAAACTATGCTTATATACATGTATGCAAGAGTTAAGTTACTGTCAATAGTTAATAAGTCACGCTGTGCATTTCTGGAAAAAAAAAATCACAGATCCAGGGGGGACAATGGTAGGGGGAAATCACAATTTTCTCAATTCAAGTCCCTTCCCCACACTTAAAGTCACATTGTCCTCGATTTGAGAAAATGAATAAAAAAAAGAGCACTATGGGAAAAAATAACGAACTTCCCTGAACATATATGTTTCAAAAATGTTGCTCCAGCTGACTCATCGGGAAACCGATCACTAAATGCCACCTTTTTTTAGGCCTGCACTTCAGAAAATAGGAGAGAAAATGTTCTACAAGGCCGATCGGGGTCAAACCTTGATAGACTTGTGCATATCATGAAAACTCCCCCACACTTAGGGGTGATTAGAATGAGAATATCACATGAAAAGTAGAGAATAAACTGCAGCAAGAATATAACATTTTTTTGTTTTCTGATTTTTTTTTTCGATTTTTTTTTTGTTTTTTTGTTTCTTTTTAAAGAAAATGCTAGTAAAATAAATTAATATGAAGTAAACGAAACCTTGGGTTGCCTCCCAATCAGCGCTTCTTTAATGTCATGAGCTGGACATTTGAACTCCTTCAGTCAATAAGCATGGAGCAAGAGGTCACATGTATATTTTCAGCATCATAGTATGGTTTCAACCTCTGGCCGTTAACAAGGAAAGGCGGGTTATCACCTTTCTGAATCTCAATGCCTCCTTGTGAGTGTACTTTAGTCACAGTAAAAGGCCTGGACCATCGAGATTTCAGTTTTCCCGGGAAAAGCCGCAATCTGGAATTGAACAACAACACCTTCTGGCCTTCATGAAACTCCTTTATGTTGATATGCTTATCGTGCCAAGCTTTTGCCCACTCCTTATGTATGCGCGCGTTCTCGTAAGAGTCCCGTCTGAGTTCCTCAAGCTCAACAATATCTAGCAGCCTTTTTTCTCCAGCGAGTTTGGCATCCATATTCAGCGCCTTGACTGCCCAAAAAGCTTTATGTTCGATCTCAACTGGGAGATGACAGGATTTCCCGTAGACCAATCTATACGGAGACATCCCTAGGGGCGTCTTATAAGATGTGTGATATGCCCAAAGTGCGTCATCTAGTCGTAGAGACCAATCTTTCCTAAAAGAATTAACTGTTTTCTCTAGGATAGATTTGATCTCTCTGTTAGAAACTTGTTGGTCCCAGATTTCTGTAGACTAACACACAGCTAGATAGATATCATGGAATAAACAGATAAGAAAGATTTCACAAAATGATCTATGCAATATCGAGAACAAAGAAATCCTTTTTTCTATTTATCGAGAAGATTTTACAACATGAGGCTACTGAGCAGAATTGTCGACCTTTAGACATGTACACTAACGTGCATATTTATAGGCGCAGTGCAGGTACCTAAAGTGGTAACCTAGGAATTTGGGCCTAAAGCCTTTTTGGGCCTTATTCCTTTACAACCTATTTATTACATAATTAATAATACTATAAATGGTATACCTAATCTATTAAATAAACAAGACATAACAGACAAACTTGATTCACAATAAAATAGTTCTAACAATCTCCCCCTTTGTGATCAAGTGCCGTCTTGCTTGGGTATCCTTACTTATAAGCTCTGTAATAGTGTTTGCGCAGATTCAGTGCGTGCTCGTAGTTCATGAGAGACTTTCTTCTGTCAAGCTGCTTCTCAATTGCTTTCAGAATATTATCAATCCTTTGTAGTTCCTTGAGTTCATCTTTGGAAGCTTCTGTCGATTTCTTGTCGAGTTCGTCTTTCTTTGGTTTAAGCTATTCACGGATTATCTTCAGGGTCCCATCACAGCATTTGTGAATTTCATCAACAACCATCAGGCGTTTCTCATCGTTATGGTTTAGATAAATGACTGAGACCGGATTGTCAAAGATGTGATATGCTTTGAAAGGCTCAAGTCCAGGTCTTTTCAAGTCTGGTTGTGTGAGATTCCGCCTTTAAATAGTTGTGTTCGAGGACCATCTGGAGATCATGGGAAGCGTAGAATTGAACCTGTCTTGTCATGAACATTTTGATAGCCTCGAAACCCTCTTTAGAAAGTCTGTCTCTATGAACTGGGAGTTCCCTACATCTCATGAACATTTGATAGACGTCATCCATGTGGAGTAGAAAGAAGTCATTCTCTTGGTAGATGAACTCTGATCCGTCAGTTCGTTGGAGATGGAAAACAGAGAACTTGATTGTTTCCACGTAATCTTCTGTTACATTCAGGATTTTTCATACAGGACATCCGCTAGTTGCAAGATTATGGTTCAGGATTTGTCGTTGTTCCCCTGTGGATCTGTGTCCTAGCATGTACAAATTTCCACCTCTCTATTTTCCTTTGAGATAATTGATTCCACGCATCTTGAGTTCACTAAATTTCTTGATCTTCTCTAGTTGTCGCCAAATTCGCTCTCGGATTTCTTCTAGAAAAGGGGCTTTGATTCTGACAATTTCCAAGGTCTCTTTAGTTGGTTTTTGTTTGATGGTTGATTCTGGTTCCTTGGAATTTTCTTCGCGATTTTCCCATTCCTTGAGTGCATCTTCATCGAGTCCAATCATTTGTGCATGATACTTAGCAAGGAACTCTCTGAGATGCCAGCTTCGACACATCTCATATTGCTCAGCTTCCACTCTAAGATCATCCCACTCTGTCCATTTGCGATGCCACTTATCATGAACCAGAAAATCTTCAAGTTCATCTTGTATATGATCACCATAGGGTCTAAAGGAAGCTTGTTGCTGTGTCGGAGGCGATAACCCGTCATGAGTAAATCGGGATCGCAAGGATTGCCCGTTGACATCAGTTTCGAACTAGGTTCTAGCTGATGGCCTAATATAAATGATGTACTCGAGGTAACAACATCAGGACTTCCATTCCGTCCTTGGTCGACATCTATAGAAGATGCGCCTCAGAATGTTTTATCTAGCTCGACCATGCTAGAGGATGTGGCTATGGATTTGTTTTGGTTGGCTGAAGTAGTGGGTTGCTGATTGGTAGAGGTGGAGGCTTGGTTTCGCAGCGGGGGTTGACTTGTGGAAGCTACATGCTCAAGTATCCATTGGCACTTGCTCTTCCCCTCATGAGAATCTGAATCATCGGAATCCTCATGTGAGCGTTTGGCGCCACGGAGACTGTCATGGCATGTGCTCTGAATATCCAGAGTTAGGAGAAGGGCTTTTTGAAATGGGTTATGGTTGCCTTCATCCGTCTCTAGGATACGGTCGAAGATCTCAGCTACAAGATCATCGAAGGGCATGGTTCTTAGATTTGGTTTGGTCGTTGTAGGGGAGGACATTAGTTCTGTATCCTGGGTTCGCCTTGAGGTGAATGGTTGTTGGTTAACAACATTATGTTAACTAAGCTTTAAACAACATTATTACGTCACCTTCTTTGCTTAACAGCATTATGAAAAAAACGCGAGTTGATATCACCCTCCTTTAACTAGAATTCCTTTGCTCTCTGCTTCCAGTATAGGTGTTCCTTCTCCATAAGGGACTGAATAACAAGCTTTAAACGAAGGAATTCCCCCGTACCCCACGTATCCGTACGGCCACGCATGTTTGCGAGCTTCCTCTTGCAAGCCTGAATATGACGTCTGAATCCTTTCGGTCTGCACTTATCCCACCGCAATAATTCTTTTCCACAGAATAAAATGCGCTCGCTAACCAATAAATTTTGTCCAGCATTCCAGCTATTGAGAACAACCGCTCGACAATCATCTTCCCTTAGCCACAAGTTCTCCAATTTAAATTTCTTCTCTGTTCTGCCGTACAAAGTTGGCTTAACCTGAATTCTTAAAGCCATGTGATCGCTAACCAGTTCTTCTAGTGAGGTCGCTTGAGCTTCCATGAACAAATTCCACCAATCATCGTTCACCATAATGCGATCCAATTTTTCCTCTACCCAATACTGTGTTCCTTTACCTCGGTCCCAGGTCCATTGATACCCCTGGAATGGGAAGTCACGCAGTCCGCTGCTCAACACTGCTTCTCGGAATCCCCGAAGTCTCCAAAGCGGATGATCGATCATACGTACCCCTTTTTTCAGATTCATAAAGTATATCGTTAAAATCTCCAATAACCATCCAGGGTAGCGTGTTGTTTTTTGCTAACCCCTTCAGCATCGCCCAGGTCGCCCGCGTACGAACTGTATCTGAGAAGGCATAGTAGCATGTCATGCGCCGTACTGGGGAATTATCTAACATACTAACTTCACAATCCAAGAAGTTCTGATTGACCGCCGGTGTTGAAATCTCAATTTCATCGTTCCAGCCGAGCACAAGCCCTCCAGTGTTGCCCTGGTTGTCGACTCCAATCGCGTTAGGGAAGCCCAAAGTCCTAGCAGGTCTTTGGCTAGCTGCCATCTGGTCTTTGTCTCCATTAAGAAGATAACATTCGGTTTATTTTCCTAAATTAGGTAAGCAATCGTTTGCTTCGTGGCTATTAGACATGCCTCTACAATTCCAACTTATAAAACTCATCATGCAAAGAAAAGCCACCATCAACGAAACCAGTTCGCCGCCGGGAAAATCACCGGGGAAAATCCTAGAAGACGACCGCGTGCGCGGTTAACACAACTCACATATCATACTAATTCGTATATGAAACAAACAATTTCACATAAATAATCATGAAATAAAAATTGGTACACATAATTGACATAAATAATTGTGATTTCAGATTTGGAGAACTCTCTGCAATTATCTTTTTCATTACATCCCCATATGCACCCACTTTCTTAACACATCAATCATAGATGATTCCCACGTTTAATTCCTTCATCCCATCTCGTCTAGTCCAGATCTAATAAATCTGATTCAATTTTTATTTCAAATCTTTGAAGTTACTTCAATTTGAATATATATGGTTTATTATCTACAAAATGGATAGATTGGTGCAAATTTCAAGGTAAGATTTTCTTTTTAAATTCTTAAATCAATAAACAAACCTTAGATGCGGTCATATTCTCTAAGCCGTAGGATCTATATGGATAATTGGATATGATTCTTTTAGATAAATTGAAATATTTACATTTCGGAACTTAATTTCAATTACAGTGGTGATTTATCTCAAACTCCGTAGTTATTTGGTAATATGGTATGTTCACTTTCTAAAAAATCAAAGAATTGAAATTACAAAATACGGAGTATATGTTAACAATATGTATAACATTAGTCACATGCAAAGACATGGTCAAAGTTTCATTTCAGAAATACGAATTGAATTGCAATCAGAAATGTTGAAAACAGAGAATCTATTTTTGATTTCAATTTCAACCCGAATTTCGCTGTACCCCATTTGGTATCTCATTTGTACCATCTTCCTATATTTGTGGTCGACAAAAGCCCAACACATTAAAAAAAGTGCTTATGTTTTTAAAAAAGTGTTTTTTTAATGAAATGGAGAAAAATGATTAAATAAAAATTAATAGTGTTTGAGAAAAAAATGATTTTGAAAAGTAAAAATGGGTAGTGTTTGGTAAATGAATTGCTCCATTTTAATGAAGTTCTTTTGTGAACCACAAATATAAGGAGAGAGTACAAAATGGGGTATAAATTGAGGTAGCAATAGCATTTCTAGTTCAAACCTATTTGGGTGAGGAATGAAACTTTTAGCTGAAAGTTGTTGATTTCTACGGAGTACTTTCTTTCCTCCGTTGACTATTCTAGGAGTCATCAAACCTGGCTTCTCCGGACACCACCTAGAGGCCGTTTGACAAGACAATTTTTTGGTTTATCAGACTTATTTATCGGCCAACTTTTTCACCAAACATGTAAATTTTGCTTTTGCGCGCTGAATTGTGTAATAAACAGAAAAAGTAAGGTTGGAGTTACTTTTCTGGCTGTATTGGCTAAAGTTACTGTAGATGACCATTTTAGTTATTTTTACATATAATTTTTTCTTTATTTTATTAATCAAATATATTTTAATTTTTTTTTCTTAAATCAGCCAATGCAGCCACTTCAGCCAGAACTTCATAAATTTCAGCAGAATCAGCTAAACGGGCTCCTAATGTGCTCACGTATTTCTCATTGCGCATATGCATGTACTTGTGTGTATCATATCTGATGTATTTTGACTTATCTTAATTGCAGATTAAATTCGGATAGTTTTTATTAGGAGTGGGTGGTGGTTTACCCATGTGGAAAATGCTTAGTTTACATGACTTGTACATGAATAGTCACAGGCTCTCAACATAATGAAATTACCCAACTTCCAAGGACGACCGAATAGTGGTTAGCGGCTAGCGGATTTGGTTAGCGGGTAGTAAATATCGGATTGAATCAACGGATTTGACCAGTGGATTAGCTTAGCGGATTGCAGAAAAATGTTTGGTAACTTAGTTGTTTGCTTGTAGCGGTTAATATGTAAAAAGAAAAAAAAAGACGTTTTAAAATTAACTAAATAAAAATATGAGCATAAAATGCATCAATTAACTAAGGAATGTAGCTAAAGATTAACGGTGGTGGGAGGGTTATTGTTAGTGCGCATCTTTTTTTGTAAGTTTTTCCTTTAAAAATACTCCATTACCCTTACTTTTTCTACTTTTTATCTCATCTTTCCTACTTAGAGATGGCAATTGTGACCGATCCAATGGATACCCGCACCGAACCGTCCTGGTCAAAACGGGGAAAACTGCATTGACCGGGTAATGGGTATGGGGCGGGGAATACCCGTTTTGTTTTTACGGGTAACGGGGCAGTTACGGTTTTATACATGCCCGCCCCATTACCTGCCTCGTACCCGCCCCGTTTATTTTAGTTATATTTTTATTACATTTTTATCAATTATTTGTCCCATGAGTAATAGAAGATGAGATTTTTCTATTTTCATTGAGTATATGGATAATAGATGTACTAACTATAATGTTTCAATGAGAGTTCATAATAGATCTTAATAGTCTTGTTTGATTATTATCAGATTTTTTGTGAATAATTGTTTTTTCAAATTAAGTTTTTAGGTTCAAATTCATGTATGTTGTCTTCTTTCTCGTCTTGTAGATATACAAAACTCTAAAGGGGCGTCTCAGTCTAGAGTTATCTAGGTGATGCCATTTTTTCACCTTTTAAAATATTATTTTTATATTAAAATATCAATGACTCATTTAATAAAGCGATTACCTGCGGTTATACCCGTTACCCGTTGAGGCGGATACGGTTTGGGTAAAAATTACCCGTTGGGTAATGGGGCGGTTATGGGGCGGGGAATTATCAAATGGGGCGGGTACAATTATATGTAAAACCGTCCCCAAACCGCCCCGTTGCCATCCATATTCCTACTTTTACACCTTCTTTCCTACTTTTTCTATTTCTATACTATTCATTATCCTTATTATTCTACCTTAAATCTTGTGCCATAAGCCTATCTTTTAAATGTAACATTCTAATCTGAATAATGTTTCAAAGAAAAATCTAATAAAGTAACAAGAAAGAAAAGTCAACAACGATTGGGATTTTGTCAAACATGAATATGACGTATATCGTTACGACTTATGAGGAAGGGTGAAGGCGTGACGGGGAATAATCTTAGCGAGAAACAAAATAGATAATTAGATAGACTTTTGTGACAATTCTTTTGTTAAATATTACTTCCTCCATAACTTTCATATCTTCTCACTTTCCTTTTTTGGACGTAACATTTATATCTTCTCATTTCTAAATCTTCTCATCATACCCCCAATAATTTAAAAAATAATACATTACTACACCTACTTTTTTTTATTTATCCTTCATTCCTATCACATTATATCACCATCTTCCCAACATACCCTCAATAATTCATACCCCATTTCACTATTTTTAATCTCACCCACTTTGGAAGTGAGAAGATATATGTGATACAGAGGGAGTAGTATAATCTGGACCATATATATTATATATCAGCACTTTTCAAAGGAAAAAAAAGACAGTATTACATCCCTCTCTTAAAATCTTGCAATCCTGTAAATTAACTAATATCCTGTAATTGTTAGTTCCAAAATTGATATTTATACTACTCGTAATATATAAATATCATTGATCAAAAAATGAAATATGTCAAAATTGTAAAAGATGGGTGGAGTATTCATTCATTACGAGATAAATAACAATTACTACCTCCGTCCCATTTTATGTGTTTTAATTTGACTTAACACAGTTACTAATGAAGTGGTTGAAAAAATAAAAGTTATGGTCAAGGTTTGAGTATAATAAAGAGAAATGATGTAGGCTAATATTTCTTTCCAAAAAAGAAAAGGAGACAGTTATTTTGGGACAACTCAAAATGGAAAGTAGAACAAGTAAAATGAGACGAAGGGAGTATTATTTGATAAAATTAATTTCTTTTAAAATATTACTAAAATAAAACTTATTCACCGAAATGTGACTAATAGTAACGACAATGTAGTTTTGGTAATTTAAGTGTAAAAACTGAACATATTTAAGTCACTATGATTCCATTACTACTTTAGTCACTAATCACATTTTTGTAAACAATCTTTATTTTACTTTCATGTTAAAGACGTTCCACATTCGTTCTTTTGACTTTCTTACACTTTTTCAAAAGTCGTTCATTGCCATCTCATTTTCATGACCGCCAATTAATACAAAAACCAGAAAAATAAAATTGTAGATCTTAAAAAATCTAACGTAAAAAAAGTAAAACGATTATTTACTTACAAAAAACTGAAATCTATTTATACAGAATAAAATATCGGTTAAATGCTTATTTTTTCTTTTTATTATATAGAAAAATTAATTGTTTTATTAATGTAAAATAAATAATTATAAATTATGGTTTATCTCAACTTTTTAAAATTTATTGCAATCTTGTTAATAAAAAAATTGGGCATTGTTTACACTTTTCTAAATGCTTGAGACTGAACCGTCAACGCCAAGATTTCGATATCACGGCGGCTACATTTCCAGATGCTAATGGCTACGGTTTCTGACTTTCTAGTTATTAGGGGAGGGTAAGGTTGGGTTGTGGTAGGGCGTTGTGGGAGTGGTCTATTGACACTGCCTCACCGACGTGGCAGCAATGGTCATTGGCGGCAGGGGCGTAGCCAAGACACTGGGCTAGACTGGGCCGGTACAAAGAATATTATTGGAAAAAAAATTACACGAAATTTTTTACACTAAAAAAATTGACATTTTTCAATTTTGGGGTGGGCCAGGGCCTAGCCTGGGCACCCCCTAGCTCCGCCCCTGATTGGCGGTCACATCATCACTAACGGTGGCACTCATTGCCTGGAAGCTAGGTACTGATCACTTACCGGCGGTTGACAAAAAGTCTGTTGTCCGGTTACCTTCTCGATAGATATGCTCAACTCTGATTGTCCAATCTCGATTAAAGATGTGCCACTCAAAAGTAAGGTTATACGAGTTTTTAGTCTTTTGGAAACATAAAAAAGTTGCTTTTTTTATTCATAAAACCGTTTCTTTTTCTGAACATAAACAGGTTTCTTTTTTTGAACATAAAAGAGCGACTTCTATATTATATCTAGAATCATACAATAAGTGAAAAATAGCGATTTGATCATGACTTTTAGCGTTTTTAATAAGTGAAAACTTTGTTTGGTAAATAGCCGTTCGGACTAGCGTTTTTGTATGGAAATGCTGAAATGGAAACGCATCAAACATGAGAGTTTTGGGTTAGTATGGTGAAATATGACCATCACCCCCATCCACGAAAGTCACCCAAAAAGCAAAAGCCACTAGCTGGGGCCCACGGTATTTCCTTATAAATAGATGATAGATGCAGTAGTAGTAAAGGAATACGCAGTATACCATCGATTCGGTCAGCTGCCAAACAACTGCAGGGATGATTTGGAACCAAAAAGATCAGACTACCCAACCTCAACCTGCAGGTATGCAAATACGGAGTAGTTCTCAAGTTTTTATTGCTTTAGATATTTTCTTAATAAGATTAAATAAATATTACCCCCTTCATTTCATTTTACTTGTCCTATTTTTTTCTGGGTCGTCCCAAAATAAGTGTCTTCTTTCCTTTTTTGGAAAGAAATATGTGGCCTACATCATTTTCACTTTATTATACTCAAACATCAACCATAACTTTCACTTTTTCAATCACTTCATTAATAATCGTGTCAAGTCAAACTAAGACACATAAAATGGGACGGAGGTAGTACTACATATGTTGCCAATAAAACATATCAAATCTTATATCCTCCGTATTATGAATTTGTCTATGTTCTACTCATTTTTGAACAATTTCTTATAATTTTTAGGAACATATAATTGCCTCCCCGTCAAATTATTTCCATAATTAAATTTGACTTGATAAGCATGTCAATGAAATAATAATGTATGATTATAGTTGGTGTAACAAAAAGAAATAACACCAATTATATAAAACTTTTTAATAAGATATAAATAAGAATAAAATTTTGGATTGTCTCCTAATTGAAATTGGAGATAAAGAGCCCGTTTGGTAGCACTAAAATCGGTTGATTTGGTTGTTTCTGCTGAAATTTATGAAGTTCTGACTGGAGTGGCTGCATTGGCTGATTCTGTTGATTTAAGAAAAAAATATTTTTAAAATATATTTTATTAATAAAATAAAGAAAATATGATATTTAAAAATAGCTAAAATGGTCATCTACAGTAACTTCAGCCAATACAACCAGAAAAGTAACTATAACCTTACTTTTTCTTCTTATTACACAATTCAGCGCGCGAAAACAAAAGTTACGTGTTCGGTGAAAAAATGACAGATAAGCCCGATAAGTCGAAAAAAATGTTGCCAAACGGCCTCAAAGTCCCATCAATATGTTGCTCCCACCTAAAAACGGTTTAGTCTTATTTAAAAAAGTTGCACTCCTTTTTCTTCCTCTTTCTTTTTAAGTGTGAAGTTTCCTCTTGTAACTTTTTTATTTCTTTTGACGAGCAAAAAAAACTTTTTGATTTCTTCTTTATTACTCCGTATTAAAGGAGTGTTTTTGTTTGCTTAAAAAAAGTGATTCCTAGCTTTTAGATTAAAAAAAGCCAAAATAAGTGTTTGCTAATCCCAACTTTGGCTTAAAAAAAGTGCTTTAATACCAAAATCTAAAAGCTAGAGTACCCCAACTTCTAATAGCTTCTAGGTAAACTTGTAATTAATTCCAACTTTATGGCTAGTGATAATGGCAAATAAATCTGCAAACCCCCCAAAATAACCCCACCTACGCCCATCTGCAAACTCCAATTTTACGCCCATCTGCCATTCAAACGAAGTGAAGCAGAGATATTTTGTCGGCGCCATCCACTCGTTCCATCTTCATCTGCGCCATTCGAACGAAGTGAAGTAGAGCTGTTCACGGAGGAGAGCTGTGAGAAGCGTGGTTGTGACTGGGAGAGTGTTTTTGAACTGTAGGTTATGTGCGAAATGTTAAAAAGGTACTTGGGAACGATGATGAATTTGGGATGATGAATTTGGGGACTTGGAGTAGCAGCAGAAGCTTCAAACGATGATGAATTCGGATTTGGGGGCTAGCTGCAAAAGTTAACCCTATGTGCCAAATGTTAAAAAGGATATTTTTGTACTTTTCATAAAATATTCTATCACAATCACTTTTTTTATCAAACACTCCAACTTTTACATTTTAAATAAAATCACTTCTATTTCCAAACACTACCAACTTTTACTACAAATCACTTTTTCAATAATCTCTTAAAAAAATTACTTTTAAAAAGCACAAGCAATAGCAAACACTCCTTAATTTGATTTCGTCTTGTAATATTTAATCAAATTACTACAAATCTAATCGTGATTCCTCTTTTCTATATCTACGGCTTAAATTAAAAAAAATGTAGGTATTATGTTATGTTATGTTATGTTATGTTAGGTTATGTTATGTTACTTCCTCTGTCCCATTTTATTTGTCCTATTTTTATTTTTGGGTGGTTCCAAAATAAGTATTTTTGTTGTCATGAAATTTTGGAAAGAAATACTCCCGGCTTATAAATTTTGGGAGTATGTGGTTTACAACATTTCATTTTTTTATAATCAAATCGCAACCACAACTTTTACTTTTTCAACCTCTTTATTAATAATTTTGTCAAGTCAAAGTATGACAAGTAAAACACTAAAATGGGAGGGATTGGACGGAGCTCCACTCTCTACCTTTCAGATTGTGATTATAGTCCAATTTACATTATCTCATTGTGCCGTCTGGTCGGTGTTGGAGGGGCCCTCAGGAATGGAGTGTCATCCTTTAACTAAAATGGGAGGGATGTAGTACGTATTATGATATGTACTAGGACTAGGGAGTATAAAGCTTCTTTCAACTTTTTTTATGAATGACTAATCAGTACTTTTTTTAAGGTTATCCTGCTACAAAGAACCTCCTTCCCGGAGAGAAGATGCAGAAGTGGTTTTTCCGAAGCAAGCCAAAGGGAGACGACGGCAAACACTGTTGTTCACTGTATTTCCTCCATCCAAAATTAAGAACTACTCTCTATAGTCTATACTAACTAAGATTCACGATGACCGAAGTTAAACTGTTTTTCTCATTATAATACGGGTTATACAGAGTATCAAACTTAATAGTCAACATTATTGAGTAGGGGTGGTTCGGTACGGTATAACTTATACTCCCTCAGTCCCAAATTGTAAGATACATTCACTATTCACTTGGTCAACATAAATCACTTCTAAACTTTTATTTTATATATCAAAAGTTTATGAAGTTTGAATTATTTTTTGCAGGTTTTGTAGCGGATTTAATGTAGTTTTTGAATATGTAAATTTTATTTTCTAGAACTAATTTGGGTGTTGACAGGGATCAATTTGTTTTTTCGTCAGTCAAACATCGTAAACCGAAATGTATCTTACAAATTGGGACGGAGGGAGTATTTTTTCTCATACCTTTGCCATGCCAAAACTTTCGGTATGCAAAATTTGCATACCTTTACCTTACCGAAGTTTCGGTATACCGCATTTCGGTATACCGAAGTTTCGGTTCGGTAACGGTACGGTATCGGTAAATTACCGTGCATGTCTCCCAATACAAAAAATTATCATTGACTAACGAAATATACTAAATCGTTATTACTATCGACATATTAAATCTATTATTAAAATGTTACGAAATACAATTAATAATCTATTGATGTCAATTCAATATTGAAGAATAACTATTATTAGTATATTTAAGTAGTTCAACATGCCACATATTAAAAAGTTACACATTCTCCTAAAATAACTTAAACAATATAGATATAATTAAATCAATAGTGATCTCTAACAAAAAAATAAAACTATTCAAACAACATGGATATAAAATCATTTATTCCTAATATGATATTGTGTATTCGGTCATTTTTATAATTTTTTAAAAATTTAATAAGACTTTTGGACAAAGTTGTGTGTCTCGACTCGTGGAATCCCTATGTAAATACACTTGTCACATAAGTGTATCTCTCTTCACTCGTCAGCTACTTAGCGGCTCAGCCATCACGACTTGCAAGCTCTTGGAACATGATGGACTTGTTTCTTGACATTTGTACATTACTCATTAGTCATTAAGGTTAGCGTAGTAGAAGCCGATAAGGTTATAGTGGGTTTGAGAAATTGGACCTTTATTTTTGTATTTTTGTATTTGTAATCAACTTAAGTATTAATTTTGGGCTTTAAAATTGTAATGGATTTCTACAATATATTAGAATTAAAAGTAATTGTTGAGTAGAGAGTCGGTACGGTATTATACCGGTATACCGCGGTATTTGAAAACATTTACCGTTACCGTACCGAAATAGATCGGTACGGTATCTTACCGTACCGAAAATGACGGTATACCAATATTTCGGTATTTTCCGGTATTTTTCGGTACGGTAAGTGCGGTATACCAATATTTCGGTATTTTTGCCCACCCCTATTATTGAGTATACCATTAACTTATTTTTTTGTTGACCTTTTTCAAAATCTTACAAGTATGTTTTATAATAACAAGTAAATAAAATGTGACTTTGACTGTATTGATACAGAGTATTAATATGAGAGAGAGTGAGAATTAGAGAGAGAAAGTGAGGAATTAATATTTTTTCCTTTTCAATTAAATCTCTCTACTTTTCAAAAAAAAAAACAATCAAACTCTCCAACTGAAAATTCATTCATCAATCAAACTCTTAAACTCATTAAAAATGGAAAATCACTCTTTTTGACCGGTGATAAACCGTCTTAACCGACTGTTTATCCCTTTTTCCCATTTTTTTTCTTTTTTCTTCTATTTTCCTTCTCCTCCGCCCTTCTCCTTCCACCCTCCTGTTCCAGCTTTGTTACTTTTTTTCCTTTCCTGTCAATTTCTTCCTCACACGTTCCCTTCTCTTTCCCTAGTTCTCTGCTAGCTTCCATGATTTTCATTTTCTTTGTTTTCTATTGACTTTATTTCTTTTCCTTCCCTCTTTCTTCCCTGGTTATTTTCTTCTTCCCCTGGATTGAAACTTGGTTTTTTTCTGGCTTGAATTCCCAACCCGACGCTGCAGCTTCCTTCTTGAACAACCAACATTGCAACCCAAATTCACTGTCAAGGCGTCGACCGTTGCTCCCATCTCCCAGAACCTCCCCAACGCAAGCCAAATAATAAATTTAGATGATTTTGAACCTTTGATTTAACTTGGGTTTCCCGGCTTAAATTCCGATAGTTGAAGCTTAGAGACCCGACTTCAATTCGAGATTCCAACAAGATTCCAGCATCGATGGCAACCGACGGTTTTTCAGGGCTCCGAATTGCATCTGTGAAGGCGCTGCTTGACATCTTGGAGGGGAGAGCGCGTGGGTGCATCACCGCGGATGGGCCAGTGAGATAGCGTCAACGATGAGGACTTCTTCTGGTTAGCCACGGCGGTGCGCCCATCTGCTCAGCCATGTCGGTGCATCCATCAGTCGGTTACGCAGAACGATGATCCATCTGGTAACACGGTTTATTACCGGTTAAAAAGAGTGATTTGCCATTTTTTAGTGAGTTTGAGGGTTTGATTGAATCAATTTTCAGTTGAGGGGTTTAATTGATTTTTTTGAAAAGTAGAAGAGCTTATTCGATAGTTTTCCCTTAATTAGGAGGTGTTTGGAACTGATTCTACTTCTGCTTCTTTTAAAGCAGAAGCAGAATCAGTTTTCAGAAGTCGGTACCTACCAGCTTCTAAAAAACTTATTCTGTGAATTAGAGCACTAGAAGTGCTTCTGAAATTTCAGCGAAACACTTCAGCTTCTGTTTCTTCTCCCTGAAAGAGCAGAATCAATTTTGAGAATCAGATGCAAACACCCCCCTTAATCTATCTTCTATCTATAATAATACTACCTCCGCCCCTTAAAGTTTTGTCAAGTTTGATTGTCACACAAAATAATAAAATAAAAATTGTATGATTAAAATTTGTGCAGAGAGAGAAATAACTAGAAACACAATATAATTGATTAAAAGGGAATGTAACAAAGTTTTTTGGGACATCTTTAAAAGGAAAGATGACAAAGTTTTAAGTAATGGATGATATAGTGTAACAAGCGAGATTGGGTTTATATTTGGTAATTAAGTTTCCCTCCCAATCAAATACTACGTATAAAATATGTCTCATATAATTATATTAATTAATCTATAATAATAAATTATAATAGGAAAACAATTACAAGAGCAAGAAATGCATCTCTCTATAACAATAATGTAATAAAGCAAATTCTCAATATAATGTCATTTTGGCCATACAATAAGTGTCGTCTTATACGATATCTCAAATTCTCGCTATCTAGCAATAATGTCATTTTGGCCATAAAATAAGCGTCGTCTTATACGATATTATATATCTTGATGAACATTTTGTTATACGGAGTATATATTGACTAAGCTAGTAAAAAAACGGTAAAAAATGTCATCTACTATAGCATTTAAAGTGTCAATTCAATTCAATTGGTAAGGGCATCTCCATCCATAGATTATTTTTGGGATCATTTTGATGATGTGGAGGATTTTTTTGGTATCATGGATGAGGAGTTGAGATTAATTTATGAGATTATTTGATAAAATAATCTGGTATCAAATTCCAAAAATGGATTATTTTGAGATTATTTCCAACTATTAGACTCCTTTCTCCATTTTCTAGGCATATACTCATAATTAAGGTGATGACTAGCTAGCTTTGTAGAGATTTTAAAATTGAGTACATGTCTCATAAAAAATCTAGGTAAATTAAGATCAAGGATGGGGAGAAATTGATAGGTTTGGAGATTATTTGAGATAATCTTATGTGAAAGTGACATGACAATAAGAAAGCAGTATCTTACATATACGGTAGTATATGCTATGCACAATGCATGAACGCGTACGTACACAAATGTGAAACTCTAACAAATATTTCTTGTGATTTGGTGTCTGCTTGTAGGTGGAAGCTATTAGGGAATTGTTTTAAATGTGATGAAGGCTGCTGGGACTAAAGCAAGTGATATGATATGATACCCGCACGGGTAGCTCAATTGGTTGAGTGGTGGGAAATTGGATCAAGAAATCCAGGTTCGAGTCTTCGTAGCGACCGTGTGGAGGCCACAACCTCTGAAATGGCGCACATGGGCATATGGGCCTACTACTCCGCCGACTGACTCACCGTGACTTACATCCTCCCATCTGTCTTGTCGGGTCGGGGCGTGAGGGGCTCTGGGGGTGGGAGATTCCACCTTTTGGATCAAAGCGATATGATACGATGGCCTGTTAGAATTACATATAAAGTTTCACTATATGCATTCTAAGGATGTAAAATTCCTATCTCTATATCCCACTATATCTTACGTGGTCAAGCTCTTTACCCAATTAAGTATCACCATTCATTTTGAAAGGATTCTTAATGAGCTAACTTGTTCGTCAACCATTTAAGAAATGAATGTTATCTTTTTCATTAGATCTTGAGAGTTGAAACCAATATAATTCAACCGGCTATTCAATTATATTGCTTGTTCAATTTCTTATTTAATTTCCACATATATATGTGATCATGTGTGTATGGATTCTAGACCAACATCTTAGGTAGTCGATAAAGACTAATCTATTTGGGAACAATGACTAACATAGCATAAATTACCAGCACACCAACCCCCCTAAATTCCCCTCAATCTCTCCATACAACTCCTTACTACTCCTCTGCATCACTTCTAGCACATCATCTGAACTTGGCGACATTCATACATATAAACTGCCCAGTTAACTTCAAGAAATTATTTGAGTGTCTTTCCGATTGAATTTTTAGTTGAAATTGGTATGGATAAACTAGATTTCATGAAGAACATGCTCAAAAAATTTCATCAAAGAATTCCACCGGGAAGTGCCTGAAATGCCCTCGACCGGACGGAGCATCCCGTCAGGCCGGCCTCACATGAAGACTCTGACATGTTTTACTTAAACCTTCAATCCTACTTATTTGTCTATGTTGAATAAATCACACACGGTTTAAGAAAACATATAGAAGTTGAAATTTAATACTACGTATAAAGTATAAATAAAGTTTCCCTTAAAATTCCTTAATTAAAAACCATATTTGTGTAAATCATAGGGAAAAAGAGTGAACTGAATAGTGTCAAATTAAATATACAGGTTTGGTCAATGGAAAATTAAAAAGAAATCAGAAGAGTTGATCAAGATTTCTACAATTAGATCAGAGAAATAGAAGCTAATAAGCTAACTTATTTAGGACACTGTTTAGTTTTCCATGCATAAAGGCTACCCTAATTATTATATGATAATATGTGTTCAAAATCTGCATTTTTTTGAATTAATTATATTTATATTACTGCGTATACTAGTATATTCCAATCTACAGTCTACACTACATGCATGCACATATATATACCAGGAAAAATATACTAGTAAAAATTAAACTCTAATCCTGTGATAGAAATATTATCAGGGATCAATAAAAACTAACAAGGCATTATATATATATATCATTATATAACTACATTGAATTTTGATCGAGTTTCTAAGCTAATCATGATAATTCTAATTATCAATAGTAATTAATTAAATTCAAGAGCGAATATAAGGTTTAAGCAGTTCTCCAAGCCCAGACCCGAAATATGGATCACCCATTGACTCAATTTCTCTTCCACTCACAGTTGCACCGGCGAATTCCGAATCTTCTTGATGACCAAACCTTCCGCCGCCGCCGCCGCCGGCGGCCGTCATGCATTCTTTCTTCAATGGCCTTGGGTGAGAATCTTTTTCTTCTTCATCTTCTTCATTTTTATAATCAGGGGAATTCCGTTTCTTGCCTCTAACGGCCGTCGCGCGGCCGAAGTTCTCCTTTCCGGCGTCGAATATGGCTTTGGCGGCGGCGGGGTCGGGCGGCCAAGTCTCCGTCTTGCCGTCGGGGCCCACAATGACGACGGCGAGTTTGATGTTGCAGAGCGTTTCGAGCTCTCTTGTTTTCTTGATGATGGAAGCCGCCCTCCTCTCATAACGCATCTTCCTAAGCCTGTTCGCCATTGATCTTATCTTTCTCTCAGGCGAGTGATCGAATCAGTGGAGTTTCTAATTTCGGAATCCGCCTGAAAATTTTACCGTCTGGCGCCTTTTATTTTGGAAATTACAGTCCATAATTGACTGGAGCCCAAGCTTCAATATACATAAAATTTAATTTGGTCCAAATTAAATCTGAAATCGTATCTACATTTTGCGCTCTCTCTCTTTTTTATTAATTAATCAGCCTTTGGTTTATTTTCCTTACATTCTTTTTTGGAAGGCTTAGTAATTTTCTGTATCTTTCCGAATTTGTTAAGATTTTACGTATCCACTGTTTAATATCCCTCCTGTTTTCACCGCCTTTACTGGATAAATACTCCATAGGAAAAAAAATACTCCGTAGCAATTAAGGATGTTTTCTTTTGGACGGTTTTCAGTCCCAGACCAGATCAGACCAGACCAGACTTAAACAGACCAAACCAGACCAGACCAGACCAGACCAGACTTAAACAGACCAAACCAGACCAGACCAGACCAGACTTAAACTGACCAGACCAGACTTGGATAGTCATAAAATACACAGAGACCAGACGTTTACCAGACCAGACCAGTTCAGACCAGACCAGACCAGACTTAAACAGGCCAGACTTAAACAGGCCAGACCAGACCAGACCAGCAAATTTCAGTCCAAAAGAAAACATCCTAACAAAGCAATATTAAGAGATCAAACATTCAAATTGGTTGAATTCGTTTATTTTGTTGAATTAATGAAGTTCTTACTAGATTGATTGATTTTGCCGATTTATGAAAAAAAATATTTAAAATATTTTTTTATTAATAAAATAAAGGTTGACTGATTTTGCTTATTTATGAAAAATTATATTTTAAATATTGTTTATTAATAAAATAAAGAAAAACTTATATGGAAAAATAGCTAAAATGTTCCGTTACAGTAGCTTTAGTTAATACGGCCAAAAAGTTAACTTCAATCTTACTTTTTATTATTATTACGCAATTCGGCGCCCAAAAATGTTATTAGAAATACACCTAAGTGTTATGAGAATTGAGAAATACACCTGTATTATTTATGATTATGATTGAGAGCCAGTCCTATCTATTTTTGACTCTATGAGCGATATATTATTTTGGACTTATTTTCAAGACCGTCAATAAATTATACTTAGCTATAAAAGTAAGAATTATAATAAAAATATCTAATCAAGGTTATAAAATAAAAATGAAATTCATTTTGTTATTATTATTTAAATAAATTACATGTATGGGAACCAATAACAACACACGTATTACAAGAAAAACATTTCTCGTAGAACATTGTGAAGTGAAATTATCAATAATTGCTTCATAATCAATCTTTTCTAAGATCTAATACCCAATGCTTAAAATTGCTAATTCATTAATTTTTTTAAGACATAGTCGATCACAGATAATTGGAATGGGGTTTGGGAGTTGGAGGCACGTGATGCCCAAAGACAATAACATTGGTAATTTTGTAACTAAAAATATGTGAAGATACATATAGATATCATATGTGATTACTTACCACCAATTGTCCAGTTCTACCTAAAAAAACGAATTAAATGTATATTCTGCTTTTAAATTCAGACGATCGACTTCGATAAATACTTTTTACTTATGTTTTAAAATTTACAAATTGTCAACATAAATTATATATTAGGCCTAATTAATTAATTGAATTTATAAATAAAAAAGAAGCATACTCACATTAGATATAAAGAACAAAATTGGACCTAATTTTCTTTCAATTTTATTGAGCCTAGGGTCGGCGCCCCTGCTGTCCTCCCCCTAAGGCCGTCCCTAATTATGACTCAAATCATTTTGTCCATCCAGTCTGCTCTTAAACACGAACAGTTTGGAGATACGTAGTATAAGTTTACCTACTAGAATGGACTTCACCTGGAAAAAATGGCGGACTTGGAATGAGGTGTAGGCCTATTCGACTGAATAAACCCGACCCAATACATTTAATATTTGTGCCTTCAATTATTTGTTTTAATTTTATATTTCTCTTAAGTCCAACCCAATATAACATACTACATCTGTTCTGGATTAATAAAAAATGGCATGATTTTCTCGATAATAATTAAATGTTATGAATGGCTATATCTGAGAAGTGATTTGCTCATTTGAGTGGTTATATAATATATTGGGGTATAGTAATTGTGGTATACTAGGTGCATTATTTTTTAATATGTGATTATTAAATTGTCGTTAATTTTTTCCAAAAATAGAAATGAGAACCTTTATATAGAATATAAAGGTAAGTGAGAAACTCTACCTGGGATAAAGAGAGTATATTCTTGCACTTAGGGGTATTATTCAGCAACTAATTAATTATTAATTAATTAAAAGGGCTGAACTACAACAAAAATAAGACCACCTGCATATTTAGTTTTTAGTTATTTTTTGAAATGGTATATTAAAAACATTTATTTAGGTCGTTTTATTAAGAGTGTTTTGATTAGTTGTTTTCAATATTTTCACTAGTAGTTCAGACATCATCATTACACTATTAAAACTTGCTAGATTTGGTTGCCAGTTTGATTAGTTTTGAGGTGCACGCATTGAATTTGGATTTTGGACATGTGAATTGGAGGGCTTAAGGGTTATGAAAGTACACTTGCCCAAATAAGATCATCCCAGCAGCCCCCTGCCCTTAAATACAGATGAATTTGAACATATATATTTGTCTACTAAGACTGGACTGGCCAACAATAAAGGTGGGTACTTGGGAATAGTTGGGAATTGGGATTAGGTGTAGGCCCATTCAGGAACTCGGCCTTTGGCCTATTATGTTCAACTATCTGTTTTTTAACTCATAAGTCCAACCTGATATAAAATACTGTATATTCTAGTACATAAGGGTATTACTCGTTAACTAACTAACTAACTAACTAACTAACCAACATTAGAGCGCTAAACTAACATAAGTATTTCCAGATTGAATAATATAATTATACAATACAAGTTATCCACCTGGCAGACACAATGAAACTTCCTCAGATAGCTTCTTTAAGAAATGATGAGTCTGTCACAAAAGGTATATCAACACCCTAAAGACTAAAGGTATACTACCTCCGTCCCGATGGACTTTGCCAATTGCAAAGTTAGTGAGAAATAAGAATAGTAAAAATTGTGTGGTTGAGATTTGTGAAGATGAGAGAGAAATGTGCAGAACCACAAATTAGTTGCTTTAATAGGAAAGTGACAAAGTTTTTTGGGACAACCAAAAAGGGAAAGTTGACAAAGTCCAATGGGACGAAGGGAGTATATGTTTTCCTGTGAGGCTGTCAGTGAAATTGAGAAAGAGTTGGAGGTGAAGAGAAGGCATAAGCTAAATTGTAAAAAGCATAGTCTCATGGTAGATTAGTCAATACACAGCTTCGTAGGCTCGTAGCAAGGCCACAGCCTGCTCCTAATAATAACAAGATGGAAGTAATAGGCACGTAATGATATGAGGCAGAACGCTGGAAAAGCAAATAAGCAATTGCCAGGATCATTAATATTAGTACACCAAATAGCATCCTGGAGAGAACCTGAGCCTGACACTTCAGAGTCTGCAGTCCAGAACTCATGGATTGCATTGAATTTGGCATCCACTAAAACTTGGATACCTGAGATTCAAAGACGAATACATTTCATTAGTGGAGCAACAAAGAAACACCATTGCATTAGAAATACTACCTCTACAACTAATTGTGTCATGGGATCTCATCTTCTCCATATATTACTCTGTTTATGAAATACTTTATCTTATTTAGAGGACAAAAACATTTCAAACCATGAAATTTCCAGGCATATACATTAGATTAAAAGCAAAAATTTTGGGCACATCGTTTTTTGTGTCAAAGAATATGTCATCACCTTATTTTTCCGCTTGAAATGTGCGTTTCACTTGAATGACCCCAAGAAAGAACAAAAGGTTGGAAAAGGATAAAAATAGTGGCACAGGGATGGAAAAGAATCAAAATTGTTAAACAGAAAAAAATAAAGACTGTTTTGACTGGCAACAAAAAGAATAAGGAAGACCTTAATGGAACTTATCAATTATCAACACGTGAATTTACAAAAACAACAAATATGAACTCACTTAGGAATTTACAGCTTATAAATATGGAGTTTAAAAAGCTTCAAAACTAATTTTATAGAGGCAATAGAAACTTATTAGGTGCAGAGTGATATGGAATTCAAAACAAAACTTATTCGGTGCAGATTGAAATAATTTTCAATTAGAAACAAATATAGCACTTGAAAGAATTTATACAATAGTGTATTTGAAGAATAAGCATTTAGGGTTATATGATCATAAAATACCAAATCTATAAGCATAGCAAATTGAATGGATGGGAAAACTTCACTTTAAGAAGAAGGGGCTGAGGTTATATTTCATCCATGTACTTGAAAATTCAACCAGATTGATGAATGAAGCTAGTGTGTAACCTTACCATATGAACTAATGACCATAGGGAGATGAATTTGCAACACATGTTAATACTGTACGTGTAATGACTTTTAATAAGCATTCTTTCTGAAATGAACATGCCCAAAATAAACCATCAGAGAATATTGTACCTAGATTGAAATACAAAAAACTGAACTATTAAAGAGCATCATCGGACTAAAAACACTTCAGCGGCTTGAATGTTTTCTCAAATTAGAATAATATACCCCCATACAGGATGTAAAAACTTGTATTTCTTTTGTGTATACGATGCTGGAAGTTAGAAATGCATATATCCTTTGACAGCTCAAAAGAGTTACCTACTTACCTTATAGTTTTTCTGAGCAGTGTGATATATTTTCTGCAAATCAACAAAAGAGGATAAAAATACATCATCAATCAAAATAATTTTAAAAAATCCAGTATACTAACTTTAAATCTAAAAAGTAAATCAATTAGATCAAACACACCTTAATCACATAAGCTGCATAAGAACTCATTCAATTTTGTTGGAATAGAAAAGATTGATGTCACCATCACATTTAGGCATTCACCCAAGCCGCGTACAGTAGGAAAGATTTCCTATATTTCCAACAAACCTTAACTTAATTCTTGATATAGATATATGTTATATAAAATATAACTTATATCTGGGAATGCATTTATCCATCAAATTTATACTAAAGAAAGCAGGAACTCTGGATTTATCCATCAAATATACACTAAAGAAAAAAATCGAAATAAAAATGAGACAAAAATCTGCAAAATCAGTACCCTAACATACACATGTTAGGAAATCAGAGAATTGTTTGGATCCCTACCGATAAATTTTTAAGGAAAGAGAAGATTTTCAGTTTGGGGAAAATTCAGAGAAGCTGAGAGTGAATGCAGTTTGAGAATTTAGCGAAGCTGAGAGTGAATGAAGCTTACCTCAAATGAAAGTTACGAAATTTTTTTCTTCAACTAAGCATTTTATCAAACATTACATGTGCAAAATATAGAGAATACATATACCATTGAATCGGGTTATATGGCTGGGAGATTGAAGTAAATACTGGTCAAAATAGAAAGTGAACCTGGATTAATATGGAACCCATAGATGCATTGGGGAAGCTTTCGAAGACTAATTAAACGAAAAACTGGAAATGAATCCATGGCCACATATAGAAGTAAATTTGGCTACAATTCTACGAGAGTAGTTGGTACTACTCTTGTGTTAAAAGGGGGAAATCCAAGGAAGAAGTCAGAAAATGGAGAGGGGGTAAAGGGGTGAAGCCAGCCTTTGTCATCGCTGGTTGAGGACGATGAAGAAGCAGATAAAAGGCGGTGAAAATTGATGGTGATGGAAGGAAGGCAAAAAAAAGTGACAAGGCAAATCGGTGAAGGAAGTCTAAAATTGGAAAGGAGAGAAGGTCGGGGGAAGAGGTGAAGCCGAGAGATTTCACAGTAAGCTAAAAGAGGTTTCTATGTAGCATATGTCACATACAGAGCTTACATTCTCGAACTCAAGATGTTCTTCAGTTCCCTTTTCAGAACCACACCTGCTGTAGACCTTGGTATACATTCTATAAAGAAAACCTTTATGACTTTCTTGTATGGTGCTACCTGCCAGAAAAGTTTATCCTTGAGCTGTTATGGAACCAAAGATCCTCAGGCTAGTGCTTCTTCACTTTTGAGCACACACTAACTAATACACAATGGGGGGATAGAGACCTGTTTGGCTACAAAATAGATTACAGCTGTCGAGCACAGAGCGGTCATCTCTCTTGAACACAAAGGCCACTGGGATTTCCCCAGCTTCTTCATCAATGTCTCTAAACAATTTAACACTGTCATGAGCTTCATATACAAGACAACACAGTTCTATAATAGCATAAGTTAATTATAATAAGAAGAGATTGGAAGCTAAATGTGGATACTGACGTATGAGGTTACTGCAGCATCAATAATATCTGGATGAGACAACAATACAGCTTCTAAATCAGCAGGAGCAATCTGAAGATGACAGTATAGGCGTATAGCACAATGACAAAGATAGATTTCCAAATCTCAGTTTCACAGGGAATTCTTACAATTGTCATATTCCTAGATTTTTAGAACCTTAGATAGCTACAAACCTGGAACCCTTATATTTTATGACATCTTTCAAGCTGTCAACCACATAAAGATATCCATTTTCATCGAAGTAAACAATAACACCTGTGTGAAGCCAACCAACATCATCTATTGTAGACTTAATGGCCTCAACATTATTTACATACACTCCCTGAAAAACAAAATGCCGAAGTAAAAAGTTAAATTCTAAGAAAAAACAAACAAAAAATTATTTTGGTAAAGGAAATGAACCCAGTGAGAAATAAATATACCCTTGACAAAACATGTGGAAAGTTTTAAGCAAATGATTTTTTAGACAAAAGAAGTATAATTTGCAAAATTTACCTTTCATGACACCAGGACCATGTAGCCAGAGCTCACCAGTGCTGTTTGGAGGTGAGGATGAACCAATAATCCAATCAACAACTCTGGCTTCCATATTTGGTGACAGAAGTCCTACTGACGAGTAATTACGTAGCTTCTCGGTATGAAAAGCACGTGTTCCAAGAGCCGTGGAGGCGTGGACTCATGCCATAACCCTGAGACCAAATTGTATAACCAATGCTAGAAATACATTATAGGGCAAAAGATGTAACAGTTTATCCATGGGAACGAATTAAAACTGCACTGTATTTTGGTCTAGTTCTTAGTTTGTGCACCAAGTAGTTCTATTGTTTTTCACCTCCAGTATTTCTTTTTATTGAATGATGCATGTATCACACACATATATACGGTTATACACGCACGCACACGCACACACACATGTATTGTGGTCACAGTGACAATGGTGTTTCCTGTGCTGGTAGTATGAAATTTGAAGATTGCACTTTTGGTTCACCATGCTGCTATTTTAAGCTGTTCGAATGGTGTTTAGGAAATGAGAAGTGATATATGCGTGGTAGATACAGAAAGAGCAAAAACACTCAAAAAGATACTAAATCTTAACACTTAAATTACGATGTTCATATATGTACTCCGCTCAGCCGTGGGAACAAAAAAAAATTGTTCTGACGAAATTCAAAAGCCCATGAATAATGGTGTTTACATTTAAATCTTTACACCATTATCTAATAGAAAAGATATGTACTACTCCGTATTTACAATTTACTTTTCGTTTTCCAATTCAACCGAATCTTTTCACCATTTTTTTTGCTATTATATACTCCGTACTTCTTTTGCTATTATATACTCCGCATTTCTTTTGCCTATATATATTTATATTAAGATAGATAAGTCAGATGCTTCCTCCACTTGCAGCTCGAACTCATCAACCTCTTTGAAATAAGCCTTTTGTTTCTTCACAAAATCTTCAAACGAAGAATCTTCTGTACAAGACAGCTTCCCTGAACGCCTCTTCTGCAAACAAAATTAGTTAATCATTTAGCCAGTCAAGTATCAAGACACCACCACATACAGACACCCCTCTTTTTCTTATGGGTTCACACATTCTAGAATCCTGACCTTATACACATATGGGAGTCAGATGCAGTAAAAACCAAATGAGAATTTAAATACAATATTTTTTGCTTCTATAAACCTCTAAGTACCTTAGTTAACGTGTCAAAAGAAAGATTAGTATAACTGTATTAGTAAATTTCAGATGAAATAGATCTGAATATATTCAAGAGTGTGTAAGGGGTCCATTATGGCTTAAATTTGTGAAGATGCTGTAATACATTATGATTGATATTGAAGAAGTTGATGAGATTACTAAATTATGAAAAAAGGGTTATTTAAAATATGTTTTATTGCTACAACAAACGTGAACAGGGATATGGTGATCATCCTCAACAACTTGAGTCAAAAGAAGTACTTTCGATCCACTTTTATAATTAACCAATCTAACCAACCCAACCTATAAAATAGTTTTTGATGGAAAAAAAATTGATGTTGAGAAATAAGTGACTACTAGACCTCAACTAAAAGTCATTTTGGGCGTAAACAAGCAATAAATTATACTCCGTAAAAGTTATTCTGAAAGGGGAAACCGAAAAAACGAACAATTACCTATTTAGCAATGCATTTTATAGCACCAATTAGAAACATATACAAACAAATACAAAGCAACATTGTCTATAAATGGGTTTACAAATAATGATTGTTTACCTACCTTGGCATATTTTTTATTGGAATTAGTCGTGGATGATGCCGACTCTTCTGACATAGCTGGAAAAAAAGATAGAAATACAATTTTCTGAACAATAAAAAATTTTATTCGTTCACAAATCCTTTGATAATCCATGCAATACACAGAATTGCATATCCACAAGACCACAACAAAGCCTATTTGCTCTGAGCATAACCACATATTACCTCCCACTTATATACATTTGCATATCTGAAATAGAAAATTAACAAGTAGAGATAGACACAGAAGCACCAGTAAGGACAACTAAACATTTTTTTAATCCCAATGATGTCAAATAACATTTGAAAAGATGAATGAACAGAGGGTTACCTGAAGTGCTGTGGGGAGAATGGGATGGACTGAGAAGCTGAGCTTTAGTATGGACGGATATGGAGGAGCCTACACTGGTCTCGGCCGAGGAGGTGATTGGTCTGTCGGACGAGGAGGAGCGGTCAGTAGTTATTGTGAAGTGGGTGATTGGTCGGTCGGACGCGGTAGTTATTGTGAAATGGGTGATGTAAGAAAATGGCGGCCTGTCGGCCGCAGTGGCTCTAGCCATCTTCTCTAGACATCTTTCTCTAGACATCTTCCTAAGCCTGTTCGCCATTGATCGATCTCTCAGGTGAGTAGTGATCGAATCAGTTGAGTTTCTAATTTCGGAATCCGCCAGAAAATTTTACCCTCTGGGCTCTGGCGCCTTTTATTTTGAAATTACAGACCATAATTAATTGACTGGAGCCCAAATTAAATCCGAAATCGTATCTGCATTTTGCACTTTCTCTATTTTACTTTTCCAGTTTTCCTTATTGTTATACGACTCAGCACGCGAAATCAGAAGCTACATATTTGATAAAAAAAACTGATTAATAAGTTCAAATATAAAAGGGATGAAGGTAGTATTATTTATGACCACAGCCGACCATGCCTACTTTTGCGTCTATGGACGATACGTAGTACGGAGTATATCATTTTGGATTTATTTGCAAGACAGACAATAAATTATACTTATTAAAATAAGAATTATAATAAAACTATCTAATAAAGGTTATAACATAAAAATGAAATTCACTTTATTAATATTTAAATTACATATTTGAGCAAAAATAACAACACCGGTATCACAAGAATAACATTTCTAAAACATTTCACGTATGTAGAACATTGTGAAAGGAAATCATCAATAATTGCTTCATAATCAATCTTTTTGAGACATAGTCGATCACAAATAATTGGGATGGGAGTTGGGAGTTGGGAGGCACGGGTTGCCCAAAGACAATAACATTGGTAATTTTGTAATTAAAAGAAATAAAAATATTTAAATGCTAAAAAGATGTGAAGATACATATACAAGTACATATGTGATGGCTTACAACCAGATCTACCTAAAAATTAGAATTAAATGTATGTTCTTTTTTAAACTCGGATGAGCGACTTCGATCAGTACTTTGTACTTATGTTTTAAAATTTACAAATTGTCAACAAAAATTATACATTAGGCCTAATTAATAAATTGAATTTATAAATAAAAAAAGAAGCATACTCACATTACATATAAAGAAAAAAAAATGAGCCTAATTTTTTTCTATTTTTTCGGACCTAGGGTAGTTGCCCCTGCTGCGGTGCTGGCCTCACCCTAAGGGCGGCCCTGATTATGACTCAAATCATTTTGTCCATCTAGTCTGCTCTTAAACAGGAGCGATTTGGAGAAATATATTTCTATTGGAATGAACTTCACCAGCAAAAATGGCAGACTTGGAATGAGGTGTAGGCCTATTCAGGCCGCATAAGCCCGACTCAATACATTTAATATTTTAATGTGTGTGTCTTCAATTATTTGTTTTAATTTTATATTTCTCATAAGTCCAACCCAATATAACATGCTACACCTATTCTGGACTAAAAAAAATAGCATGATTTTTTTTATGATAATTAAATGTGATAAATGGCTGTATTTTGAGAAGTGATTTGAGTGGTGATATAATATATTGGGGTATAATAATTGTGATATAATAGGTGCATTATTTTCAAAAATAGAAATGAGAACCTTTATGAAATATTCATAAAAAGTAAGTGAGAAACTTTACCTGGGACAAAAAGAGTGCTCCGTATATTCTTGCACATGGGTTATTGTTCTGCAACTAATTAGTTATTAATTAATTAATTAGTTTAATTTTTAGTTATTTTTTTCAAATGGTATATTAAAAACATGGGGGGTTTGAATTTGCACCTCATTTTTTTAGTGATATTTTGCATCTTATTTTAAAAATCTTTGACTTTGCACCCAATCATACACATTTTGTGAAGAATTGTTTTTGAATGGGGTGCAAACTTAAAGGAGTTTTAAGTGAAATGGGATGTAAAGTCAAAGTCTTTTGAAAGTGGGGTGCAAAGTTCAATATCACCCAAAAAGTCAAATTCCTCCATTATTGAGATCGTTTTATGTAGAGCATGTTGATTAGTTGTTTTCATTGTTTTCATCAATAGTTCAAACTTCATTAAATTATTAAAGCTTGCTACATTTGGTTGGCAGTTTGATTAGTTTTCAGGTGCACCGATTGATCAAGCATGTGAATTGGAGGGCTTACGGGTTATGAAAGTAGACTTGCCCAAACAAAATTAGTTAATCATTTAGCCATTCAGGAATTAAGACACCACCACACACAAACATCCCTCTTTTTTCCTATGGGTTCACACATTCTCAAGTCAGATGCGATAAAATCAAATGAGAATTTAATTACAATAATTTTTGCTTCTATAAACCTTTAAGTATCTTAGTTAACGTATCAAAAAAAATGATTAGTCTAACTGTCTTAGTAAATTTCTGATAAAATAGCTCTGAATATATTCATGAATGTGTAAGGGGTCAATTGTGGCTTAAATTTGTGAAGATGCTCCACAAATTTGGGAGATATCCTGGTATTCTAAATCGGAGCACCACAAAGGTCGGTTTCTCAGCCCCCGTGATAGGGTGCTGAAATATGAGAGGCGCTAGAAATGAGGAACAATTGTTGATTGAGTCTTCATTTACTTATTAATTATTGTTTATTTTTTTAAATGAGTCGGTTGGAGAAATAAGTGGGGCTCGGTGTCATGCATAAGTCCACTAGGTAGTTATTAGATCATGGATCATTAGGTAGTTATTAGATCATGGATGGAGTCAGTTTATGTCAGTCATTAGTCGGTTATTAGTCAATTTTATTTCTTTCTCTATAAATAGCCTAGTCATATTCAAGGTAGGTATGCATGAATCAATATAATTTTCCCTTGGAGATTCTCCATTGGCTTCTACAATCACTCATCTGTGAGATACTTACTATGAGAAGAGAGTAGGAGAGTTTAATCACTCCATATCTTCCCTTTAAATGTCTGAACTTAATTACCACCCCATCTCATTCTTCTCACACCACTTCAGGTAACCCACACTTGGTACATCCATGTCTAATTATGGTAGTATACCTAGAATGATCTTTTCAAATGTTATTTTCAGTAATTAAGAATGATCAAATGTTTAGTTTCCCTTACTGGTGATTCATTATCTATCTCTACTTGTTTAATTTCTATTTCAGATATGCAAATGTATATATGTGGGCGTAATTGGTGGTTATGCTCAGAGTGAAAAAGCTCAGAGTGAAAAAGCTTTACTAGATGGATTATCAAAAGGATTGTGAAAAGAATAAAAAATTTCTCATAAAATTGGAGTTCTATCTTTATATTGTTACTAGTTTTTATGTCGCGCGTTGCGCGATAGAGAAGTGCCCAATAACATTTTACATCATGTACATGCGATAATACTCTAGCTTAGAATAAATATATTTAGTGCTAGGATTCATTGGTAGTAAGTTGGCATTCTCTATTAGAAAAGTTCTTTTTTTAAGTGACCATCTAAAGGCTACCCGTTTAAAACTCATCCAACTTTGTTGGAAATGAATACAATTTTATAAATTTTGAACAAGTCATCCCCATCATATGAGATGTATCTAGTTGTTGAAAAAACAACAATAATTAGGTTGTAAAACTATATTGATCTGAACTTTTGATTACTTCATATACAAAAACAACATGATCAATGAGATTACTGATTTTTATAACAACATATTTTCAAGGAGTAATGAGTCTGCATGGCCCAACTTCACTTTTCCCTTTGAGCTCTTTGCCGCTTTCTTCCACCCAAGAGCAAACTTCTTGCAATGGCGACACCTATGCAGCACAACATTTCAGTCAAAATATAATATGTGGTCATATATTTCAAAGACATACGCACACAGATAAATGGCTAGCGGTCTCATAGTGAGACGGGACCAAAATGTATTTATAATTGAAGTATTACTTTAATAACTATTTATCAGGCTTCAAAGCTGAAAAAATCAAACTCCCAATGTGCACACATATAAACTTGTGCACAATATAATCCTCGTTCATGAAAAAGCATATATTAGACTTCCTATTCATTTATAATAATTACATCTAGAGTCACCAATTTCACTTTTTGTTCACCTCAACTTAATTTTGTACATTCCATGTAAGGAAGTACAGATAAGATGCCTTTGAGCCAAATAGATAGTTTATGCTAGTTTAACATGGAAATTTAAGTCCTAGATGATGTTAGTACACAACTGGGGCAACTCTACAAAAGGAGATAACCAAACAACACATTATGAGATTCATAACTTTATAGTTCGCTGGGTCCATTAACTCAGGTGACATCAAAACTTTGGTAATTTCATTTAGGGTTAATAAGCACCGCTTTTTGTTGTTTTCATATCTAGAATGGAGTAATATATATTGAGTACATATTTGGAAATAAGTTTTTACGATAAATTCTGCAACACCAAGCTTTATGTACTCAGCATATATCCTAATACATATTTCAGATCTCTAAACTAATGTTAAATAAAACAGAAACCACATCATAACTTACTAACTTTGCTTCCAACTTAATTAATGAAAATAGGCATTTTCACTTTCCCTTGCCTATCAAATGCCACCGGCTTTCTCCCAAGACGAAAGGAAAAAAGGCAATTTCACTTTTCAGAGCTATAGACCCCGCGAAAAAATACTATGGTGGGTCCTGTTCCTGATAAGAAATATAGTAAAATAACCTTTCCAATCTTTCCTAGGATCCCGTGTCTAATAAGGATGCTCACTTCTTAAAATATCCTATATGTGGGTGGGAACAGGGGAAGAGGTCAAATTTATCCCGACAGGAGAAAGATAGGTTACACATATCCTATCTACTTAAAAAAATTGTCATCTTTGAAGTTAAATCTGTCTAAAGTGCATATAAGCCCCCAAAAGAAATCGTCTACAATGGATGTAGATACGATATGTCAATGAACTACAACTAATTGAGCACACAATTTGAAGATTATATGCATTAAATACAAAGCGTCATAAACAGAGATAAAATCAACCATTTACAGTATGTACGTGGAGAATACCAAGTGTTTTTATTAAATATATAGCATGTATTTCTAACATTAACAGAAATAAACAATCATCAAGTGCTCTATGATATAAGTTTAGCTAATTTAATTAAGAACATATATGGTTAGGAAAAAGAGAAAACTATTTTTTATATTGAATATTTTTTCCTAAAGTAAACTATAAAATATGTCAATTTCCTTTAAAGATCATGAATATATGCATATTGATATACTGTTAATAACTCAGTAGATGTTCTAAAGGTTCACTATTAAAAGTCAAAGGGGGCTATATCACACTTCTACTAATTCGCTTATTACTATTATTAATTATTAGTATTATTATTTTAACCAGGTCAAATTGCCGCGTTTAAACTTTATAGTGAGGTCTCGTCAATTCACTAAACTTAATTAATGTGGGTTTGTATACTTTTGTGTACTCTGTATTTGATTTTTGAAAAGGTTTTTTCCTACTCTTAGGTTGATACAGATTTAAAAGGCATGTAGGATATAAGGTATGAAGAAGTTATGTTATAACAGACATTAAAGTACTCCGTAGTTGTTAGTTATGAAGATAACATGTGTTTGACATATATCAATATGCATATATTCATGTTCTTGAATATCACACTTCTATATAACTTGTGTTTGACAGGATATCCATATACATATATTGTTGCTTCAATTGTTCTCCCAATTAACTCTACACACTCTTTTCATAGAATTGAGTTAAGATGCCAAAGAAACAGAAAGACTCCAAGCTAGACAAATTGACAAACATAATAGCAGAATATTATCTGGGTGTTTATACCAAACTGATTTTAAGTTTTTAATATAAAAAACGAAGCAACATAGCACCACACATGGGAAAAACATAACCTGACGATACAGATCGATGAAACAACTCTTCATTCAATTGTTAGTCGAACATGACGTGCTCATCTGTTAAGGATGCCCGGTGAAGCATATTGATAAATTGCGAGTATATAGAGCAAGAGGCAGACAAACTTTTTGGAAGGTGTGGCTGGAGTGAATTGACGAAGTAGTGAGAATGAATATGGTAAAGAACGGGTCACGGCGCTAAGCGGGTTACAGCTAAGGACATCATGAAGGAGCGGAAGCTACATACCATCCGCAATTGCCGACTTAGAGGAATTTGAAAGGAAGAAGATTAGGCAACGTCAAACAAACTGGGATAATGGAAGCTGTAAATGCTGACGATAGGAGACGGGGATAAAACGGAAAGACAAGCCTATTTAGCAAAGAGTACAAACGGTAGTGCCTAATGTGCAACTCAATTCAACACCAGATTACACCACATTTTTTTCATCCCTAAAATGACCTAACCTTCATTGGCAATTATAAGATTTTAAGATATTAGTTCTCATAGCACTAGTTACATGTCAATGTCAATACAATTTGCAACCTCTTTTTTCTAGCTATGTCAGAAGAGTTAGCATTATCCACGACTGATCCCAATATAAAATATCCCAAGGTATTCAAAAAATTATCATTTGTCAACTCATTTATAGACAATGTTGCTTTGTTTTGTTTTGTAATTAGTGCTATAAAGTGCGTTGTTAAATAGATAATTGTCCATTTTGTAATTTCCCTTTTTTTTTGTCAAAAATCAACTCAACTTAGATTAATGATATCATGGTGATATTTTATGACTCCTCTACTGGTGATATTTTTGTCTCTCGTGATGTTCAATTTCACGAAGATGTATTCCCTTTTTGCATAGCCTCAGATGCT
Organism: Cuscuta epithymum; assembly: GCA_945859915.1. NCBI lineage: Eukaryota > Viridiplantae > Streptophyta > Magnoliopsida > Solanales > Convolvulaceae > Cuscuta > Cuscuta epithymum. The sequence continues at coordinate 1,349,537 of CAMAPF010000974.1, forward strand.
CCTAGTGAGGCTGCCGTGACTGTAGATACTGCCCCACCGGTCTTACTTGATTCGGACCCACTTCCTCCAGTCACCCTTGAGACGGCCGAGACAGAAGCTCCCTCACCACCACAGCAGCCCCTTCTTGGTCGTGGTATGCGTCCGAAGTGTCCATCTGTGCTATTGCAAGATTTTGTTACAAATCATATCCGGAAAATAAGCCCATCTTCGCCGCAACCTGCCCCGGTCAGTTCTTCAAGTACGCCTTATCCCATAGCTCATTATGTGAACTGTGACAAATTTTCTACTCGTTATCGCATGTTTCTTGGAGCCATTCTTGCAGGCCATGAACCTCGTTCTTTCCGCGAGGCTATGACTGACTCTGGTTGGCGAGAGGCCATGCAAAGTGAGATACGAGCACTTGAAAATAACCACACTTGGGATATGACCGTATTACGTCCTGGCAAATGAGCACTCGGGTGCAAGTGGGTCTACAAAATCAAATATCTTTCAGATGGAAGTGTTGAACGACTCAAAGCACAGTTAGTTGTCTTTGGGAATCACCAACAGGAAGGCATTGATTATACTGAGACATTTGCTCCTGTTGCAAAAATGGTTACTGTCCGTCTGTTTTTAGCCGTTGCTGCAGCTAAAAATTGGGAAATTCACCAAATGGACGTTCACAATGCTTTTCTTCATGGGGACTTGGATGAGGAGATTTATATGAAACCTCCGCCAGGTTTCTCTACTTCTCGACCCGGACTTGTTTGCCGACTCAAAAAGTCTTTGTATGGTTTACGCCAAGCTCCTCGTTGCTGGTTTGCTAAATTATCTACCTCCTTGAAGAATTATGGTTTTCTTCAGTCCTATTCTGACTATTCCCTGTTCACTTATCATCGGGGAGACGTTCGCTTGCATGTACTGATTTATGTTGATGATTTAATTATTGCTGGGAATAATTCTTCTGCTTTAGCTGAGTTTAAACATTACTTGCACACGTGTTTTCACATGAAGGATCTGGACGTTCTTAAATATTTCTTGGGCATTGAGGTGGCACGCAGTACTGATGGTATATTCCTTTGTCAGCGCAAGTATACTCTGGATATAATCTCTGAGGCTGGCCTTCTTGGGGCAAAACCCCCCTCTTTTCCCATGGAACAACACCACTCTTTAGCTCTGGCCTAGGGCGATTTATTGTCTCATCCGGATTCCTATCGCCGCCTCGTTGGGCGACTCATCTATTTATCTTTTACACGCCCCGACTTGGCGTATGCTGTTCATATTCTTTCTCAGTTTATGCAGGCACCACGCGAGGAGCATTGGCACGCGGCGCTTCGTGTTGTTCGTTACCTCAAGGGATCCCCTGGTCAGGGCATTCTTCTCCATGCTTCCTCAGATATGCTTCTCACTGGATGGTGTGATTCTGATTGTGCTAGTTGTCCGCTTACTCGGCGCTCTCTTACTGGTTGGATAGTTTTTCTAGGGGGTCTCCTATCTCTTGGAAGACCAAGAAGCAAAACACTGTTTCCCATTCTTCTACTGAAGCTGAGTATCGCTCCATGGCAGCCGTTACCGCCGAATTAAAATGGATTAAAGGTCTTCTTCTTGCACTTGGCGTTATCCACTCGCGGGCTATGCCCCTATTTTGTGACAGCCGCTCTGCCCTTCACATTGCACACAATCCAGTTTTTCATGAACGTACCAAACACATTGAAGTTGATTGCCACTATGTACGTGATGCACTCCACGCCGGTTTGATTGTTGCACAACATGTTTCTACGAACGATCAATTGGCTAACCTCTTCACGAAAGCTCTTGGTCATAGACAATTTCATCATCTTCTATCCAAGTTGGGCATTTTTAATCCACATGCTCCAACTTGAGGGGGGTATTAGCTATGGGCTTGTATTTTATTGTAATTAGTTTAATCTGTAATTAGCTTTGGGCCAAGGGATTAGTTTAGCCGAGTTTAGGCTTCTAAAACGTGTATATATATATTGACTTCCGTATGAATACAAGATAAGGGGGAAAAAGATTATTCACCCTAATTAATTTAGCCTTATTATTCCATCTAAACTTGATCAGATATGTTTTTCTTTTCAGTTCGCGCACTTTGTTTTACATTTCATATACATGTCTTGTTATTTTTTCATAAAGTTTATAATGTTGTGCATATCATACTTGGCGGGTCTACCCGACCTAGTTCTGAGACCTGTTGGTTCTGGGTCCAAATTTTTAGACCCATCAGGTATACGTGTTGGGTCTGGGTCCTTTATTAACTTAGCGGGTCCGGGTCTGGAACACACTACGTTCAGGCCTGGACCCAATCCATTGACAGACCTACATTGTTCTCACCATAATCATAACCTTGTCATTAATGGCACCCCTAGCTAGGGGGCAAGGGAACTGGTGCCCTAGGCCCCCAAATGAAAACAATTTAGGCCTAGGTTTAATTCCTTATAATAGGTGTGAGTAAACTGCTTTTTGAGACCTAAACTAATAATTTTTCGGGTTGAATTTTTTGAGGTGCTTTCGGGTAGTATTTTGATGAAAATTTATGAGCATGTTATCTAAGAAGTGTCGATTATGCCAACATATTTTCAGTTTAAATATCAATCTAGAAGTCAGCTAAACAAGTCATTGAAAACACTGCATTTTTTATTCATATTATGGTGCAGTGTTTTTTAATAATTAAATTAACTGACTTCCCGACTAAATTTTAATCTAAAATTTTGTATACATAATATAAACTTAATGAAAAACATGCTTACAAAATTTCATTAAAATATTCCACTTGGAAGCATATTAGTCTGTTATGATTATTTAATTAGTTTATTAATTGATTTCATTCGTGGTTGAATGTTTGATTATTTCTTAATTGTTGAGTGTTATCTATTGAGTGTTGGTATTATAATTAGTTGCTTTTGTTAGATAAAAACTTTCAAATATAATTAAATTTATAAATTAATTAATATCAAAGAGTAATAAAAAAGATTTGAATCTGGACATGATAAAGAAAAAAAGAGGAGAAGTCTCAATGAAAAAGTTTGTTTGTGTAGAGAAGTCTAATTCTGAATATCCTTCTCAAGATAAGAACTCAGAGAACAAGAATGATTTAGGTACTGAAAATTAAATGATTCAGAATGATCACGTCATTGGAGGGGGAAGGTAGGACTTGATAATATTATTGATTTAGAGATAAGAGGTTTTACATTAATATTATTACTATTAATTAATATGTATGTTAGTTTAAACATTAAAGAGTTTTATAGCATTTTTAAGATTAAGCCCATTTTAGTTCTTCATCACTAGATCTTCAAATATATGTGACTGGCCCTGCCTGTAATTTTTTTTTTGATCGTCAAAGTGGCTTTAGATTAATAAAATAGCATTCAGCAGGGGTACATGATAACAAAAGAACCACATGTAACCATCTGCCCTTGGCCGAGACTCTGAGTTAATCACCTTTGGCAAAGCAATATAACTCGCTAGACCTAAATTGGGCAACATACAGCCAATGATGATTACCGTAGACCTCTCATTCCCCAAACCTAATGCAAGAGTCTTACAACATAAAATAAAATAACAACACAACACAAACGTCTTCACCTGAAAAATTAAAATGCAGAAAAGATAAATAAGCAAACTCCAAATCGCGTCGATCAACCCTTGGCGGTGGTTCTGGAGGGGGTCGTACCATCGGTACCACACCAATTGATTCTCCATTGACGATCAAAATCTGGAATACACGAAGCCCCTTCATTCCTCCTTGTCCCGCTCGTATAGCAAAATTGCCACCAGCTGCTTTATCCTTCGTTGCCCAGCTGTTTGAAGCCTCCATCTGCCTTCCCGCTTCGCTGAAGCGGATGACAGATCTCATCCGAAAACAAGGCTGAATAGGCCTTCGTCTCATCACACGGCAAAACATCACCGAGCCCAATCCTCCCTCTCGGTGCTTTGCGGCGATCTCCCACTGGCACCCTGAATCCAAACCCAAACTATCCTGCAAAGCAAACAAAAACGAAGGAATCTGCCTAAGCCAACTCCTCGAAGAAAAGGCGCAAACTGCGCAAGAATCAAACCCTAAGCTCTAGGGAGACGGCCGCTTATTTTTATTGTGCAAAATACAATTAAAACATACTTTTAAAACATACAATTAAAAGTAGTATACGCAATATTGAAGATATTACTATTGAAAAGAGTTTAAGGATTTAAAGTGAAAACTCCGTTTGACATAAATAATCAAAATCGCCTGTAATTAATTAATCACTTTTAAGAAAATTGGTATTGCTAACTCTAGGGGAGGAACCATTAGGTTGGGTCCGAAAAGCTGAAAACCGAAAACATAATCGAAATAAACCAAACATCAACCAAATTAAAACCGAACATCAAAAAAACTGAAAAGAAATGTAAAAAACCAACTACGGTTCAGTTTTGGTTTTAATCCTTCAAAACCAAACTGAACAGAATAAACCGAATTAATTAAAATATGAAGTTTTATTTGTTAATTGTTAAGCATTCATACTAAAATCATTGACAGTCTTTGGGTTTCTTGTGCTTGAAATTTATTTTTTGTTCTATGTTTAGTTTAGTATTTAAAATGCATTTACATATTCCATATTATATTATGTATGTATTTGACAATTTGTTGCATGATGTTGATATGTTTTACTGGTTATTACTAGTAACTTTTATTTCATGTAATTTAAAATTCATAAAACAAATAAATATTCATCTCAACTGTATCACATAAAACATATATATTCAAGAAATATTTTCAAACTAATCACAAAAAATATAAATTAAAAATATAAACACTTTTGTTCCAAAAAATTGGAAAAATGTATTATCTCTCCAGCATACTCATATAATTGAAAACATATTTATCTTTTCTTGTTTTATTTATTTTATTTTATTTTAATTTCTCTAGTATGCTTCCATTATTTTTTGTAATATGTTGATCGATCTTCCAACTATTGTATTATGTTAGATCAAATCATCAAATGACAATTTTTAGTAAAGAAACTTAAAAAACTGAAGCCGAATCAAAATAAACCAAACCAATCAAATCATGATTTCAAATTTTGAAATATAAAATCAAACTGAACATTCCACTTTGATTTCGTACTTGGTTTTTGGTAAAATAGAACAAAAAATACAAACTCACCCCTAGTAACCAGATTGAAAAGTCTGGTGTATTTTAAAAGTCCCGTAATGTAAGGTCTAAATTGAACAAAAGAATTGTGATCAACAAAAGTCTCTTGGATTCTGTTTTTCACTAGACTTTATTTTATTCCCTTCACCCTTTCACGGACATAAGCTCTTATGTCATCGTATTCATGCATGTTTGACAAAGTCTCAATAGTTGATGTATTTTCTCTCATTGGAGCTTTTTGGTAATCCTAATCTTCAGCTTATTATGAACTTTATAAGTTAATATTTTTCTTAATATATGTAATTTTTTATTTCGCGTGTTGAATTGCGTGATAATCAAAATAAGTACGGTTGAAATCGTTTTTCTGGCTGAAATCACTATAGAGAATCGTTTTAGGTGTTTTTATATAATTCTTTTTTTATTAATAAAATATATTTTAGATTTTCATAATTCAATAGATTCAGTCAATTCAGTCGATTCGGTCACAATTTCATCAATTTAGCGGATTTAGCCAATTTTAGTGTTACCAAAGGGTTTTAACTTTTTCTTTAAACATTAGTGAAGTAAAATTAAAATAGTGGATCATATTAAAGGTAGTACGACCAATATTTTTAAGTATATACTACGTAGTAATTATCACCGGTGTAAAATGATTAAACAAATATGTAAATAAATGAATAATAGGTGGAGCCCACAATACTTCCTTATATATAGAAACTTCGAGGATGGATGCAGTAGTGAAGTAAACGAGCCAACGATAGGGTACTTCTACATACCATCGATCGATCGCAGTACATATATATTATATATCTTCGATCCATTACCATGATGAGTGAACAGACCACTATCCAACATAAGCCTGCAGGTATTCAATGCAGTTAATTTATTTTATTCATGGATTTAATTTGTTTATCTTCTTAAAATTAATTGGGCTCTACGTAACTGTACGTATTTTACAGTTAGAGCCCGTTTGGACAACTCTGTTTTCGGCTTATCAGGCTTATCAGCCAGCTTTTTCACCAAACACGTAACTTTTACTTTCGCGCGCTGAATTGTGTAATAAGCCGAAAAAGTAAGGTTGGAGTTACTTTTCTGGCTGTATTGGCTGAAGTTACTGTAGAGGACCATTTTAGCTATTTTTACATATAATTTTTTCTTTAATTTATTAATAAAATATATTTTTAAAATATTTTTTTCTTAAATCAGCAGAATCAGCCAAAACAGCCGCTCCAGCCAGAATATCATAAATTTCAGCAGAATCAGCCAAAACAGCCGATTTTGGTGCTACCAAACGGGCTCTTAATCTCACATTGCATGTCTGTTTGATTTCTAGATATAATTAGATAATAATACCTCGTCCCTCAATTAGTCCCAGTTCAAATTTTGAGTCAAACTTGTTAATTAAACATTGATCATTAATTAATTACTTAAAGTTAACAATATTTTATCACGCACACAAAATTAATTTTATTATTTGCTTATTGTAATATGCATTATTCAAATGTTAATTTATTATAGATTATACTCTATATGCATATATGTATAGATAATTATGGTCGAATGCCCGCTTAATTAGGAAACGTAAAGTCAAACTGGGATTTTAATTTTGGGACGGAAGAAGTATAATTTAGAGAGTTTTTTCTCGAAATAATGTTAATTAAATAAATAATTCCCAAAATACTGTTGGGTTAAAAATAATTCCCAAAATACTGCTAGAAAAGCCGCCACTTGAAGTGGCGGCTCTTCTCTTACAGTACAAAAGCCGCCACTTCAAGTGGCGGCTCTTCACTTACAGTACAAAAGCCGCCACTTGAAGTGGCGGCTCTTCTCTTACAGCACATTTTGTACATATATAAAACGCAGTATGTTTCAAGAATTTCTTTTAACTATCTTCCCGATTGAATTTTGAGCTGAAATTTTGTATGAATAGACTAGACTTGATGAGGAACATGCTCAAAAACATTTCATCAAAAAATTCCACTGGGAAAACCCTCTGGTGGTGTTGTCTGCACGGGGGTTCCGGTCAGGACGTCGTGACAGGAATAGGACATTTTTATGAAATTTGAGGTGCTTCCGAGTTGATTTTGTTGATGACTATAAAGATTTTCTAACAATAAATAAATGCCGGAACCGGCCCGGAACCGCTGCCTACCCGGGTCGGTTCTCCCTTCCCCAAAAAAAAGCTCGGCCGAGCCCAGGCCTGAACCGGAACCGGCCCGGCCCGGGTCCATCACTACTCCACCCTGACCCCATCCCCCAACCTACCCCCAACCCATTCTGCCCCAGCCCCTTACCTACCCCCTACCCCTTTACCCCCTACTACCTTCCTCTAACTCGATCCCACCCGACCCCTACCCATCCTACCCTACTTACCCCACCTCCACCCCACCCCATACCTCTTCCCTACTCCGACCCCACTCTTTTACCCCACCATCCACCTGCCCCTACCTGGACCCCATCCCCCCACCTACCTTAACCCCTTAGCCCTTACCACCCCTAACCAACCCCCCCTTACCCTACCCCTTTACCCCATACCACATGCCCCTGCCTCGACCCCGACCCCACCCCTAACAGGTAGGGGTTACGAGGGGAATAGGGGCAGAGGATAAGGTCGTGGTTAGAGTAGGGGTAAGGAAGAGGTAGGGGTTAAGGTTGTGGCGGAAGGGTAGGGTGGGGTAGGGGTTAGGGTACATCCACATATTATATTATGTACTTGTGTTCATGAATGTTTATGTGTCTATATATGTATAGAGTTATTTTGGACATTTTAATGTTAAAGGGGTGTTTTAAATCTTTTGAAGTAAACATGTTCTTATTACAACACTGCTTAATTATGCGCCGCTTATTAATGCGAGTTTTAATAAACACCGTTTAGTAACCCGTGAAGTAAACGTGTTCTAAAAGTTGTCAGCTATCAATGAGCCATTGATAAAACTTAATTGAATCTCGGATTTTAGTATGATGCTATTATCTAAGGACGCCATAGGTGAACCGAATATTTCTCGAAAAATTTCACCCGGAAGACCCTCTGATGGTGTTGTCCGCACGGGGGTTCCGGTCAGGACGTTGTGACAGGAATGAGACATTTTTATGAAATTTGAGGGGCTTCCGAGTCAAGTTTTTTTATAAAATTTGGTGATCGTGTTCATCCTAAAGTGTAGGTTATGTCCACTGAATTTCAGATTAAAATTAAATCAGAAGTTAGTTAAATAATTTATTGAAAAAAGCTGCATTTTTAGGCCGAAAAAATTATGCATTTTTTAAAAATTTATTTAACTAACTTCCCGATTTAATTTCAATCTAACATTTGGTGGACATATCTACATTACATGGGAACATGCTCACCAAATTTTATCAACAAATTCGACCCGGAAATAGCTCAAATGAAATAGGCCTAAAATTGCAACTTTTAGACCTACTTTACATGAACATTTTCAGAAGGCATGAGACAAAATTTTTGCCAAGAAAATTTTAGAAATTATGCAACTATATCGTTTGGTATGTTATTTCCCAGAAGCAATATTTTATAATTTCTTATTGTTTCATATTTGTTGATAATTTTCCCATAAGTCATCATGTTTTAGCTGCATGTGTTATATATAATATGCATTTCCATTTTTACATTACTTTGAGCATTTCTATCAATAGTTTGTATGTTGTAGGATTACACATGCTTCACTAGATTACAGAACTTGAATTTACTGTTGCCTTCCAAACATGAGCTCAAGTGAATTGCGCAAAACTGTGATTCTGCAATTGGAACTTAGAGCAATAGTTGATACGAGTGTTGAAATTTTTTCCAATGGCCATAAACTGCCCAAATAGAGGTCATATTTATTTAACAAGTGGAAGAGAAAGAATTGTTTGTTAAGGGCATAATGATGGCGGTGATAGCTCGAATTTGAAGTTGGTTCCTTTCAATTGGGAAGTTAGTTAAACAAATTTTTTGAAAATTTGCACAATTTTTTAGGCCTAAAAATGCATGTTTTTTCAATAAATAATTTAACTAACTTCTTGATTTAAATTTAATCTGAAATTCGGTGAACATAACCTACACTTTAGAAAGAACATGATCACAAAATGTCATCAACAAAATCAAATCGGAAGCACCTCAAATTTCATAAAAATGTCCTATTCCTGTCACGACGTCCTGACCGGAACCCCCGTGCAGACAACACCATAAGAGGGTCTTCCCAGTGGAATTTTTTGATGAAATATTTTTGAGCATGTTTCTCATCAAGTCTAGTTTATTCATACAAAATTTGAGCTCAAAATTCAATCGGGAAGATAGTTAAAAAAATTCTTGAAACATACTGCGTTTTATATATATACAAAATGTGCTGTAAGAGAAGAGCCGCCACTTGAAGTGGCGGCTTTTGTACTGTAAGTGAAGAGCCACCACTTGAAGTGGCGGCTTTTGTACTGTAAGAGAAGAGCCGCCACTTCAAGTGGCGGCTTTTCTTAACCACGGTTAACCCAACAGTATTTTGGGAAGTATTTTTAACCCAACAGTATTTTGGGAATTATTTATTTAATTAACATTATTTCGGGAAAAAACTCTAATTTAGAACGACAGTTTTTTGCTCTTATTTATTAGGTGAAAAAAAATGAAATAATTGCCCGCTTATTACTAATGACTTTGAAGATTCCAAAACCATGACCAATTACCCAAATTCCAAAAAAAGTGATTCAGCCCTTTTGAAACGGTCCAAGAACTGTGCGACTTCCATACGGGCTTCCCTCTCTCTTCGCAGATTCCCCCTACGGGCTTCCTTCTCTCTTCGCACTTGATATTTTCGCACCACCATACTCCGCCAAAACCGCCGGACTGCCTCACCGCATAGGCCGTGCTCTGCCTCTTCTTGCCTCGCCAGACAGGTTGCCGTTTCTCCTCCTTGTTGCTTCTCTACCTCGCCGTTTCTCCGCCTCGCCGCTTCTCTGTCTCGTCTCGCTGCTGCGCCTCTCTGTCCCAAGGTTGATGTTCGTTGACCTTCTTCAGATCGCCGTCGCCCTACACCGCTTCTATTTCTTCTCTTTCTGTCTGGCGTCGTCCTGGAGATTGACGGTCGGGATTGTGGTCAATGATAGATCCGGATCTAGATCCATGGCGATGGTAGCTATGGTAAGATCTGGGGCAGAAGGGTCGTGGTGGGCTTCGATGAGGGCTAGTGGGCATCGATGGGGGCTGTATGGGGATTGTTTGGCAATGACAGGGCTGGATGAAGTTTGGACAGCATCCGACAGACGACGGCGTCCCCCACCGGAAGGGACACCTGGCAGCGGTGATCTCTGGCGGTGCAGGCACTTTAGCCGGTGAATGGACAGTCACTTTGGGCCGGGTCATTGTGACCGGTGCGCGGGCGGGCAGTCACTTTGGTTGGAGGCGCTGCTGTCGCTGGCATTCACTTCAGTAGGAGGTGGCGTAGTCACTGGCGGGCGGTGGGGCAGTCACTGGCGGGCGGTGGGGCAGTCACTGACGGTGGGGCAATCACTAGCTGCGGAGTCACTTTGACCGTAACCGGAGTCACTGAGCGTTAGTCACTATGGCCGGTAGGCGGGAGTCACTTTGGTGACAGTCACTGTGACGTCAATCACTGTGGCCGGAGTCACTTTGGCCGCCGGTGGAGGCGGCGGTGCCGGTGGCGCGGCGGTGGCGGTGCCGGTGGTGGCAGAAGTGGTGGTGCTGGGGTCGGCGATCTGGAGGTGCTATAAAGGAATATTTAAAAATAAATATATGATTAATTATAAGGAGTAAATAACTTTTAGTCACATTTTAAGAAAAATTTAAAACAAATCACTTTTTTATCTTTTTCATTTATTTTAGTAATATTGGAATAAAAAGGCCAAAAACAATTTTGGAATTTCACATTATTTTAAATCCTATTTCTGAAAATTCCGTTTTCAAAATATCATTATATATATAGTCTAGGATCAAATAGGCCCCCCTATACCTGTCCGAAATGTTAATTGGTCTCCTGAACTCTAAAACGCTCAAATTCACCTATTGAACTCGACAAAAAAGTTCAAATTTCATTTTATGCGTGGAAAAATCCGGTCACCCTCACGTCGCCCAGTCAGATGCCAACTGTGCATCTCGCGTGACAATTTAAGGGGACAAATAGGCCCATGAACCTCACCGAGTTGTTCAATTTCTCCCCTCAACCTTTAAATGTGTAAAAATTGCAAAAAAAAAAAAGGAAAACCAATATAAAATAAGCTAGATACGAGTCGAAAGTATGAAATATAGATAGTCATTAAATAATATAATAAGGAAATATTTTTATTTGCGGCACATTCATAAAAAATAAACTATAAGAAATTCTTTAATTTTTTTGTGATATTTTAAATCTATTTTTTTAATGAATTGAACAATACATGTTTTTACAATTTAAAATTAAATTTGTATTACATGTATTATATGTAATACAGTAATAATTGGTATCATAAAACATTTTTTAGAGTTGTATTCTTGATTTGATATTATCATTCAATTTTTTTATGTGTTTGATAACCCTATTTTCAATTATTAGTCTTATCATTCAATTTTTTTTATCAATCATGTAAATTTTAATTTTGTGTGTTGAAGTATATAAAAATTGAAATAAGTAAGTATGATATTACTATACTGTCTTAATTAATCGGATGAAGTTACTGTAGATAAATGTTTTAGCTATTTTTCATAAAATTTGATCCTTATTTTATTAATAAAAAATATCTTAGATACAATTTTTTCATAATGCAGCAGATCGATTCATCCCCTCAGGAAGAATTTCTAAATTTCATATGTTTTACTAGATTCAGCCAATTTCAGTCTTGCCAAATGTGCTCTTATTTCTATAATGTCCATTTGTTAGTCATCATCATCATTACCCCGGTGCCGCAAAGGCTCCCACCTACAGTGGAGTAAGGAGGGATCGGATGTACGCAGTTTTACCCTTGTACCAAAGCACACAGTGACTGTTTGTGAATGACCCATAGTGAAAATCACGTCGAAAATTGTATGGACTGACTGCTACTTCATAACAAGGAAGCACAAACAGTTTAGTGAGTCCTTTTCTTTTATTCCATCATACCCTCAAGCCAAAAAATAGTGAGTCTTTGGCTCCATTGCAAATGATGGAAATAGAATGTCCATTTGTTAGTAAGAGAAAAAAAATTCAATTGTAGGTTAGTAGATCCTCAAAATGGTATAAATTAAAAATAGTTGAAATATATTCAATTCAGTAATTGGTAAGAACATCATTTGTAGAATTTAGGATCTTTTTACTTGGACTGTAATTTGCTAGTCTGGTCTGGTCTGGTTTGGTCTGATCTGGTCTGGTCTGAACTGGTCTGGTCTGGTTTCTTTGTATTTTTATAACTATTCATGTCTGGTCTGGTCTGGTCTGGTCTGATCTGGTCTGGTCTGGTCTGATCTGGTCTGGTCTGATCTGGTCTGGGACAAATTACAGTCCAAGTAAAAAGATCCTTAATATAGTTTGATAAAGCATTGATTGTATGGAAATAAAAAACAGTTCTTATAACAATATTTCTTAAAATATTCAAAACAATATGACGATATTAGCAATGTATGTTTCGGTAGAAAATTTATATGTTCCAAACTTTGATATGATAGTTTTCAAGAATACATTTTTACATAACTTTATTACATAATCAGAAACAAAACAAATATATATTTTCACATTTTCTTAAGTAACAATATTGCCTTTTTAGTTTTGGAAATTGAACAATGTTGTTGTAACTACTGATTTTTTGTTTTTTTATAAACATTAATTCCATAATTTCTACCTATTTTTATCTTTATATTCATATTCCTTACAACACAAACGAAGAAAGGAACATATTTTAGAGTAAATATTTTCAGCTCTGAGTGTGACACACTAAAAAACTAGAAAGAACAAGTTATTCATAGAAGGTTATACGATTTTTATAATATTTAAATATCTTACGGAAACGAGAGATACTAAAAAATAATGTATACATACATTCAAATACAATTTTCGCTTCAGTTTTGTATAAATGGAAGGGTAATTGTTAAGAATATATTTTAGACTAAATAAAAATTATCGTAAAACACGCATACTTATAGAAGCGATTAAGCGAACCTAATAACGTCCCACTCTTCATAATAATCATATGAAGATTTTTAAAAAATAAATAAAGTGGATAATTGTGATTTTTTATTTTCCAAATATATTTTAAATTAAGAATTCCAATTTATCTTTATATTGATACTCTATAGCCTATAGGATAGTATATGACATCAGAGAACTAAGGATGTTTTCTTTTGAAATGTTTTCAGTCCCAGACCAGACCAGACCAGACCAGATCAGACCAGACCAGACCAGACCAGACTTGACTTCCGTAGTTATAAAATACATAGAGACCAGACGTTTACCAGACCAGATCAGACCAGATCAGACCAGACCAGACCAGACCAGCAAATTTCAGTCCAAAAGAAAACATCCTAAAATAATAGTTATCATACTTATCATTAATAATGTAAATTTATAAAATAATATTAATTGTTACGTTATTAATTAGATTCATTATAAGTAAAACACAAAATAAAATATGATGGTTATAATTAATTTTATAAAGATTAGAGTATATATTTGTTGAAATTACATGTAAGTAGTTTTAACACAACCTTGTATCATGTATTCAATCTTCAATTTAAAAAGTATATGCACATTAACAATCAAATAAAATATTTTATGAACAAATTCATCTTTTCACATGTGCATCCACTAGTTAATGTAGTTGCAATACTATTGAATTCGATCAAAGTATTTATTTCATCACAAACATTAATTTTCTACTCAAGTATATTTAGTAATTATAGTTTTTTCTTAAATTAATAATTGTAATTAATAATTAATAGTTATTAATAAAAATAGATATATACTCATAAAGTTTTCTTTGAAATAATTATATTTGATAATTATTAGTTATTAATAAAAATAGCATACTATAGATAGTTTGGTTCATTCAGTTATGTTTTTAGGTGAAAATCAATATAGGTAACAACTCCAATTCAATTCAATATATTTTTGGGCTCGGTTTTTTTTTTTGCGGTTTATTTTACGGAGTATTTTACATTCAGATCATTCATTTTCATATGAAACTTTTTTCATTTTAATTTAGAAATCCATTTTTATTATTCTATTTGAATTTAGTTTCTCAATAGGTAAACTTATACTCGTTGTTTTAAACCAAAGTGTTTTGAACCAAGAACAAACTAGATTTAAATAAACCCGATCAAGCATGACTAAAATGACCAATTATATGAAACGAGATAAGACTTAATAATTAGTAAAATACATACATTAGAGGTTTAATTACTAGGGATAGACTAGACCAGCCTTATATATATATCAAATTAGAAAATCTCGATCCAATTAAAAACATTGTAATGCTAGACTAGCTATTTGTTGTGAGAGATGAGATTTTATGATCAATCAATTACAGAATATTTGATTGATACGCAAAGAGAATGTAAACTCCGTATGTTTTTGTATACAGTTTTTAATATAGACTAAATACGTGTAGTTACCGGTGGGCGTAGCTCAACTGGTAGTGAGGGAGTGCCACAAGGGTTAGGTCTCGGGTTCGAATCCCGGCAACTGCGATAAGGGGTTGCTATGCTGAAAAATGCATAGGGCCTCTGCAAGTACCGGGGACGGAGCCCTACTCTCTATCTGTCAGGTTGTGATTATAGTCCAACATACATCCTCACATCGTGCTGTCCATTCGGTGTTGGGGGGCCTCAGGGATGGGGCGTCATCCTTTTTTTTTTACTAAATACGTGCAGTTTAATTTCTTTAATATTTTTCTTTCTTTTTAAGGTTATCCCGATCCTATTATTCCCACACCCGGCAAGGAGAAGATGGAGCGGTTCTCGCGAAGCCAGCCAAGGGGTGATGGAGCTGTGCCTGTGTCCGATCTGCCCTGTGGGCAACGATGGTAATCCTCCATCTGAATCACAAACTTCATACCACGTATAATTAATCCTCTGAATTTAGTTATATAAAAGGATATATAATAACCAGTCAAATAAAACCCGACGTGACGCACATGTGGCGGCGGTCCACGTGTGCGACATGTCATCACGAAAATGAGTGTCAGGACTTCCACGGGCATGACTGGACTGCCACATTTATTTGTACCACGTCAGCATGTCACATGCTGACGTAGGATAAAAATATACTATTGTACGTAGTATTAAATAATACGGACTAGTAACTAATACGGAGTATTGAACACATAAATTAAACTCAGTATTCCGTGGGTGCAGGAGTATATACGTATGCGATTGGTGTGTGTGCGAGAAGGAAAGGTACCGCTGTTGGCCGTTCTGCTGTTGCTTCAACAAAAACGCAACGTAGAGAGCGGAGCTTGTTCCATTGGGGTCTTTCACCATCTTCTTTCAGTTCAATTCCTTAGAACGTTTAATAATGAATCTGTTCCAATAATTAAGAATTGTGCAAGTCCCAAAGTTAATTATGTGTATCAATAATGTCTGTCTTTTCCCCATATTTGTACTATCATGTCCGTTGTCTATTTATTCGCCAATGACTTTATTTAGCCAAGAGCAACGACAGAGTGAGTGACATTTCTTATACGTATAAATTATCGAAACCTTCTCCAAGCTAGCCAGTTTCATTGAACCAAACTAACCTTTCACGATCTATATGTTGTATTTCAATTCAAACAAGTAAATTTGTCACTGTAGGTTTGTAGTACGTACCATGAAAATGACATTATTTTCAAACTAATGTTTCATGATGGAATCATGGAGAGTGATTATTAGAAAAAATAAAATACTAATTATGGCACTTTTAGTTCCAAATGGTTAGAAATTGAAAGTAAATTGAAAATTTTACAGATAAAATTTATTATATACTTCGTATCTAGGATAAAGTGTTACAAAAGTAGAACTTCAATTATGTAGTATAGTTTCTCTTGAGGATCGATTCCTTTCCGGCTCAGGTCTCCAACCCTTTTGCTATACTCACACACACCACTCTAGGCTAGACTACAACACAACTTGTTTGTTACACAAGTCACCATGTTTCTTCTCTACCACTAAGGTATTCTCTCTCACACTCTCACACAAAGGAAATGGAGAAGAAGAAGGCTAGGGCACTGCTCTCAGGAATATCTAATGCAGGCTACTCTCACAAGGAAAAAAGGAGCTAGATAAATAATAGGCTGACCAACACAAAGGACACTCACGGGTGATGCAAAGACAAGGGGGACTGCAGCGGACAGTTCAAAGGGGTCACTCCACATAAGTCAAAAAGCCATATTATTGGTTAGGAGAGATTCAAAACAAGAGGTGCCAAAGTGGGAGTAAACATGGGGTGCAAGTCAATAATAAAGTGGAAGGGAGGCCTTAGTGGGACCAATACCTCCAACATTCTCCACCTTATTGGTCCTAGGTGGTGTAGAGTAGCAATACAAAGTTGTGAGGAGACTCATCATTGCCGGACCATTACAAGTACATCATTTCGATCAAGTAATAGATGAGAACCAAAGTTCCATTTCGGACCAAGCTTACCATGCAAACCCGGCCAATTCACGATGGACTGAACTCTACCAATCGGTCCTCGAGTTCAGAACCAAAACCATCACAAACCTATTAACAAGCACAACACATGTTAATAGACCACGCAAGCAAGCATCCGGGAGAAGTTGGGGATTCCAACTAATCCAACAACCACACAAACCAAATACAAAGAAAATAAAAGAAACAATATTATTTCTATAACTAGCACAGGCGGAGCTCACATAATCACTTGGTATCACATTTTCAAAAAACAAAGAAAATAGCATACCAAATATCACAAAGATTTTAATTAATAGAGATTTAAACACATTTAAAGCAAACTCAGAGGAAATATAGTCAAACACTTTGCACATATCATTTTTCTCATGCTCCCTAATGTCTCTATCTCTAATAACATGGCAATCACGCAACTCAAGCATATTGCACACAACATTCATATCATGCTCCACCTTAATAGAAATATTATTTTCTTTATTTTCACCATGAAAAACATTTTCATCCACAAATTTGGGTTTGGTTTCAACAAGTAAATCAGAATGAGATTCAACAGGCAAATGATCCACCTCATTTGGAGCAACATCAGGAGAAACAAGCAAGCAAGGAAATTCATTTTCAACAAAAATGACATTTCTACTCATCAACACATTGAAACAAGTTTCACTCCTACACCAAATCCTATAACCATTCATGCATTCATGATATCCCAAGAAAACATATTCCTTAGTCCTAGCAGGTTCAGATTTATCATTCTCACGATTCACATAAGCAGCACAAGCAAACACTCTCAAATTTGGCAAGTCAAGCGGTTTGCCCATGAACACATATTCAGGGCATTTCCCTCCTAAGGGAACAGACGGGGACAGATTAACCAAATCAACAGCATAACAAATAGCTTCCCCCCAGAACTTATTAGAGAGCCCAGATGAAGCTAACATAGCCCTCACCCTCTCTAATAAAGTTCTAACCATCCTCTCAGCAACCCCATCCGGTTGAAGTGTGGAGGGAACAGATTTATGCATAGAAATACCCCAACTATCACATAAATCACCAAGCTGATTATCACAGAAATCAAAACTGATAGTGGTCCTTAAAAAATTAATTTTCTTACCGGTTTGTTTTTCAACAAGGGTTTTCTAGTTTTTAAACTTATCAAAAACTTCAGATTTATTTTCAATCAACAAAACTCACACTTTCTTTGAAAAATCATCAATCAACGTCAGAAAATAATTTTTCCCACCATGAGTGGAGACACTACAAGGACCCCACAAATCAGCATGAATACACTCAAGCACATCAGTACATTTAGGCAGATCAGGAAAACTAACTCTAGACTGTTTTCCTAGCACACATAGTTGCACACAATTCACACAATCAAGTACGGGTTTAGCATGACAAACATACAAGTTGTTTTTCATCTCGGCTTTGAAAACAACTAAACAACCCATCACAACTTTCATGATTCTCTTTCCCCATTTTCCCTTCAAACCCTCATTTTCAAGAGAAGCACAAGATAGCAAATTACAACACAGCTCAGGAACATGCCTAACATTCTTCAAAGTAAGCACAGAACCAGAAGAGAACCTAAGGGGGGTGGGGGGGGGGGGTCGGGGGTTAATTAGAAAACTATATAAAAAAAGGAACTGGCCCGAGGCCCGGCCCGACCCCGGTGGATAACCGGGCCGGTTCCGGGCCTACCCCCAAAACCCAAAAAGCCCGCCGGGCCTAGGCCCGCTCCATCACTACTGTAGAGAAGAGGCGCAGGGAGGAGGGTGAAGGCCGGGAAACTTTGAGCAGAATACTAGGTGGAAGAAGACAATGGGTAAATAAAGAATAAATGGAGAAGTTGCAGAGATTGAGGCGCAAGGAAGAAAGCCCACGGAAGAAAGCGCAAGGAAGAAGAGAGCAAAGAAAAAGAAAGAAAGAAAGAAAGAAAGGAAAAAGGAAGAAAAAGAAAATAAAAAGCAAAAAAAATCACATCACACAACACACAAGCGATTGACGGGGGAAATTGAAAGAAAACCTACTAAAACTCTAAAAGGAGAATTTGCCACTTTTAAATGAATTTAGGGGTTTACTTAATTGTTCTATAACGATTACTTAAGGATGAGGTTTTATCCATTCTATCATAAAAGATGCAGATTAAACCATAGCTCATGATCTTATACATTTTGATATTATTTATATTTAATTCATTTAGAACAAACACATCAACAATTATTCATTTAAAAATGTAAACCATAGCTCCAAGGACGAGAGGTGCAGGCGTGAAACTTTGATGACCCATCACATAAGTGAATAAAAAAGGTTACCACAGATGATCAAAAGTACCCAGTATTTATTCCCATTGTTATTTCCAAAAGAAAAAAGAGCAAGGTGTATGGAATCATAAGGCCGTATTACAAACTATTGAACACTTTCCCACTTTTCTCCAACAATGTATAAGAAATGCTTTAAGATATTTATAAGTAAGCTGAAGTGGGCTTTTATGTAGCATATGTCACATGCAGAGCTTACATTCTCGAACTCGAGATGTTCTTCAGTTCCCTTTTCAGAACCTTACCTGCTGCAGACCTTGGTATACATTCTCTAAAGAAGACCTTTCTGACTTTCTTGTATGGTGCTACCTGCCAGAAAAGTATATCCTTGAGCTGTTATGCAACCAAAGATCCTCAGGCTACTGCTTCTTCACTTTTGAGCACACACTAACTAATACACAATGGGGGGGGGGCAGGAAATAGAGACCTGTTGGGCTACAAAATTGATTACAGCTGTCGAACACAGAGCACAGTCAGCTCTCTTAACCACAAAGGCCACTGGGATTTCCCCAGCTTCCTCATCAATGTCTCTAATACAATTTAACACTGTCATGAGCTTCATATACAAGATAATAAAGGGCTATAATAGTATAAGTTAATTACTCCCTCCGTTCTCTAATACTTGTCCCTCTTTCCATTTTGGGATGTTCTCTAATAGTTGTCTCCCTTTCCATTTTTAGAAAGTTTTATCAATAAATATACCTATATACCCTCCTTCTCTTTCCTACTTTTTCATTCTCTTTCCTACTTTCTCATTTAAACACAACCCACTACACCTTTTACACTACCCTTATTATTTTCCTCTTAAAACTTGTGTCAAACCCTATAGAGACATCTAATAGAGAACGGAGGGAGTATAATAAGAACAGATTAGAAGCTAAATGTTGATCCAGACGTACGAGGTTACTGCAGCATCAATAATATCTGGATGAGACAACAATACAGCTTCTAAATCAGCAGGAGCAATCTGAAGATGACAGTATAGCACAATGAGAAAGATGTAGTTCCAAATCTCAATTTCACTGGGAATTCATACACTTGTCCTATTCCTAGATTTTTAGAATTTTAAGGAACCTTAAATAACTACAAACCTGGAAGCCCTTATATTTTATGACATCTTTCAAGCGGTCAAGCACATAAAGATATCCATTTTCGTCAAAGTAAACAATGTCACCTGTGTGAAGCCAACCATCATCGTCTATTGTAGACTTGGTGGCCTCAACATTATTTACATACCCTAAAGAACAAAATGCCAAAGTAGAAAGTTAAATTATAGGGTAAAACAAACACAAAATTTTATTTTGGTAAAGGAAATGAACCCGGTGAGCAATAAATATACCCTTGACAAAACCTGTTGAAAGTTTTAGACTTAAATGGCTTTGTAGACAAAGGAAGTATAATTTGCAGCATTTACCTTTCATGACACCAGGACCACGTAGCCAGAGCTCACCAGTGCTGTTTGGAGGTGACGATGAACCAGTAATCCAATCAACAACTCTGGCTTCCATGTTTGGTGAAAGAAGTCCAACTGACGAGTAATTACGTAGCTTCTCGGTATTAAAACCGCGTGTTCCGAGAGCCGTGGACTCAGTCATGCCATAACCCTGAGTCCAAATTGTATAACCAATGCTCGAAATACTTTATAGGGAAAGAGGTGCAACAGTTTATTAATGGGAATGTATTAGAATTGCATTGTGTTTTTGTCTAGTTCTTAGTTTGTGCACAAAGTAGTTCTATTGTTTCTCACCTCCAAGTATTTCCTTTTATTGAATGATGCATGTATCACACACATATATACACGTATGCATACGCACATGCACATGTATTGTGGTCACAGTGAGAATGGGGTTTCCTGTGCTGGTAGTACGAAATTCAAAGGGTGCATTTTTGGTTCACCATGCTGCTATTTTTTGATTCAAGAGTATAGTTTTCACCATGGCAAAAAAGTTTGATTTATTTACGAAAATGTTACCCATTTTTTTAATCAAATGTATTGCAATACTAACATTTCTAGTGCCTTAGATCTCAAAACCAATGCACTAGATTTATTCTTATTTCTCACATTAAAATATCTCCTTGTTTTAAACTTTATACACACATTTATAAAAGATAATAAGATTTGGACCTGAATGAAGTCAACATGGGGGAGAGTGTGAATGAAGTCCTCGATACATTGCATACTCAATGCAGCAGCTCCACAAGAAACCTGTTTCAAACTCTTCATACAATTTGGATGTACATGTTTTGCTCTCCTTGTCAATGCCATTAGTAATGGTGGGACAAGAGGGAAATGAGTAACACCATATTTTTCAATAGCTCTTACCATCTCATCAGGATCAAATTTTCCCATCACAACCACAGTAGTGCCCAGAGATAACAACCCCATCGCAAAGAGACACAGCCCATACACATGAAACATGGGTATAACATCCAAGTACACATTTATTGTACTTAGTTGCTCATACAGTGAAGCTTCAAACCGCACAAACAGTACAACCATAGCTATGAAATTCTGGTGAGTCAACAACACACCTTTACAACTCCCAGTAGTTCCTGAGGAATATAGTATAACTGCAGTGTCCTGTTGCTTGATTCTCAGGTTTGGGGCCGATCTAGGATCGGATGAAATCAGCTTTCCAAAAGTAGAACCCAAATTAGTTTTTGAATCAACCACGAAATTCTCTGTCAATCCAATAGCCCGGACGCCTAATTTATCCAATTCATCAACTCTATCAGGGGTAGTAAATGCCAGTCTCACATTACACTCACGAACCTGCTTCTCTATCTCTAACAAGCTGCTGAGAGGATTCATGGTGGTCACAATTGCACCGACACTCAAAGCACCCAACAGAAGAACAGGGAAATAAATGGAATTGGGCAGCAGAATTAAGACGACGTCACCTTGAGAAACACCCATTTGGTGATGAAGGCCACTGGCTGTGGACTTGACAAGGGAACGCAATTCAGGGTATGAAATTGAACCCTCGGATTTCGAATCAACCAGAGCGGTCCCGCCGCCATGTTTATGCGAGAAAATGAAGGAAACAACATCCAGAAACGGATCAGACGGCAATGGAAGCGAAGGGTATGTGCTTCTATAAATTCCGGTTTCGGCAGAGTACCAATGGGGGTTTTGGGCCGTCGGTGGGTTTTTCAGGAACCGCGCCGCCATGGAAGGAATCTGAATCTACTGGTTCTTCTGTGCGAAGGATTTTTCAGATCAAAGGTTTGAGCTTGGAAAAGACAAAGCCATCCCGAAGATATAATAATTCTGCCCAGCCGGGGAATCAGAAACGTGCACGATTGTACGGAGAACATAGCAGTCACGTCCATGTTCATGATTCGGTGTAAATGCAGAAGGCCCTCCAGCTCCTATGAACCAATGAGGAAGAAGGGTCGATTTATGCGTGTCAGGTATATTTCGACTGTCAGGCCCGCACAAGTTGTTGGCTGCCGGCCCTTTCTTTCTTCTTTTGTTGTATGCTCTGGCCTTGCATGGCGGTTGGCTTCCATGCCTACCAGTCTTATCAACACTCAATGCTATGATCACAACATTCTTTTTATAGTAACTTATATGATCACAACATTCTTTTTATAGTAACTTACTACTATATGTAAGGCTTAGGGAGTGTTTGTGATTGCTTCTACTTTAAAAAAGTGATGTTTTAAAGTGATTTTGGAGAAAGTACTTAATAGTAAAAGTTGGTAGTGTTTGAGAAAAAAGTGATTCTGAAAAAGTAAAAGTTGGTATTGTTTGGTAAAATAAGTGTTTTTTAAGTAATAGAAAAAGTGAAAAGCAGTTTAAAGCACCCTTCCACCTGCTTCCAGCTTTTAGCTTTAAAGTGATTAATTTAAGCAGAAGCTGTCATTTGAAAACACTCTTTTCAGCTTTTTTTAATCCAAAAGTTCAAAAGCACTTTTTTTTAAGGAAGTGCAAACACTCCTTTATACCAGTGGGCGCAGCTCAACGGGTAGTGAGAGAGTGCCACAAGGATTAGATCCCGGGTTCGAATCCTGGCAACTGCGATGAGAGGTTACTATGCTAAAAATGCATAAGACCTCTGCAAGTACCGGGGACGGAGCCTCACTCTCTATCTGTCAGATTGTTATTATAGTCCAATTTACTCATCGTGTCGTCACTCAGGGATGTGGTGTCATTTCTTATATGTCAGACTTATTAACCCAGTTGGTTAATTTTTTCCTATTAAAAAACAAGTTGGTTACACATTTTACACATTTTTATTTCTATTATTAATAATGGTCATCATCTCACTCTCATACTCCTCTGCCCCATAAAACTAAACAATAGTTGACTTGCATGTAAAATAATAAAGTAAAAAATGGTGTGCTTGATATTTGTGCAGAGAAGAGGAAAATTTTAAATATAGTCTACATAATATACAAAATCTTTTTTTATTTGATTAAAGATTCATATTTTAGTATTTTGTTTTTAAATACAAACATTAAATACTAATATTTATATCTAATTAAAAGGGGTTCTGTCATAAATATTACTAAAAAAGGCTAATGGACAAAAAAGTGACCTTTTCTTTTAGTTTCCAAAAAAAGACTAATAAACACCTAGATGTCTAAACTACCCTTCGTGATCGCTGCATTCGGAAGTTTAAGCCGTCAAAATTTCTAAGTGCAAGTGCTTAGCAATACACTCCGGGAGTGTTTGCAACAACTTCTGCTTAAAAAAAAGCACTTTTGGGTAGGGCTGAGCATACCCGACCCAACCCGAACGACCCGATCGGATTTATCCGATCCGTGGCCTTTGGGTCGGATTACCCGACCCGAAACTGACCAACCGAACCGGCCCGACTGTTAGTGGGCTGCCTATAGGGTTCGGTTAGGGTTTGGGCTTTTCCTACCCGACCCGCCCGACCACCCGATATTACAGGCCCAGTATATTTTAATATATATACTAATCCTAAGTTCCTAACCCAATAACCCATAACCCATTAACCCAACCGCCCAACCCTACACCCTTTAACCTAATCTCACTTCACTGCTTCACACTTCGCTCACTTCAGCGCCTCTTTCCTTCGAAACCCTAATTCTCACTTCTCGGTTCTCTACTTTTCTGACTCTCACTCTCTCAGACTTGGCCGTCGTTGGTTCGTTGCTGGGTAGCCGATATTGTTGTCTGACTCGATTGAGTAAAGCACTTCTCTAGTTCTACTGTTCTACACTTGTTTGTTTGTATGATTGTCTCTGACTTCTCGGTTCATAATACGGTATTATGAATTTATGACTTATGTCTGTCTTTGATACTTGATATGTTGGTTTATCTTCATCTGTTGCAGTCCATCTGTGTTCTGAGTGGAACTGTGGAAGTGTGGAAGCCCTCAAGGCCTCAAGCCCATAGTCCGAAGTCCGAACTCTGAAATCCTTAAACTCTGTCCTTCTGCAGTTGTGTGACCCAATATATTATATTTTCCTTAAGCTTTGAGAATCACTGAGTCACTGAGGTATAAAATAATAAATACTTTTGCATGTTGGAACGTGGAAGCATTGTTTGATGATGAAATTGAAGTTTGACCCAATGTATTCTGTGTAAATGTGTAATTGTATATGCATATGTGATATACTGATATGTGGAAGCTTGAATAAGGTATTGTTGTTTGACATGTTTGTGGACTTTGTACATCAGAGTGATGATGAAATGGGTGTTTCTGAATTCTGAGTGTCACTATGTGAACACCTTAGAATGATGATGAATTACTTATTAAGTGATTTGGTTGAGACTTGAGAGTTTTCTGAATTCTGAATGTACAATGTCAATAATTTGTTTTGGTTATGACTTATGATGTATTATTGTTTTAATCTGCAATGTCTTGCCCATAATACTAATATACTATGATGAATTGATGATGAGTCATGAGTGGAAGCCACCCTGGTATGATATTATTATTTGTCTTATACCTAGACATGTCAACATGAATTGGTTATTTGGTTACTTGTTTTCTGAATGTACAGTGACATATTGACATCTGATCACTTATCATGTGGAAGCTTATGATGTCAATGGGTTGCCTATTTCTCATTTCTGAATGTCTGTTGTGTTGCCTATTTGTAGATAACTGCACTTATGTACTGATTGTTGATGAAGAAGCCTTTTTTTACTCTTGTACTCAAAGGAGTAATGAGAGTTGACTGGTTTCTTCCAAGTCTGTAGAGAAGTGATTATGCACAATGCATATTATCCTTCTGTAGATCAGTTTGCTGATTGTTCCAGACTTAGTGTATCATGTATGGTGTTACTTGAGGTGTAATCTTAACTATATGACATAAAATGTTGCTTTTTTATTAATGTGTCAATGTGTGATATGTTGCCTATCATGTATGATGAATTGATGATGAGTGGAAGCTACCCTGATATTATGTGCATAGATGGAAGGTCAAACTCCTGAAAGTGTGAACATATCTTTATCTGGAAGTCAACCTCTTTTGAGTCAAGAAACAGTGGTGGAAGCTGAAATTGGTGATCCTAACACTACCAATGACCCATCTGCAGTCACAGAACCACCTCCTGTTTCTGGACAAAAAAGGAAAAAGGTTGAAGTCACTACAGTCAGATCTAAGATTTGGGAGCACTTTTCCAAGATTAAAGATAGCAACGGTGTGGTTATTAAGGGCAAGTGTGATTATTGTGCCAAAATTTATTGTTGTCACTCAAAAAAGCATGGTACTTCCTCCATCAGGAATCACATGCTTAGCTGCTTAAAAAACCCTCATGCTAAAGACACTAGACAGGCCCTTTTAACCTTTCAATCAGTCCCTCCACAGCATGGTCAACCTTCTGAAAATGTTGGGGTCATAGGAACCTGGGTCTTTGATCAAGATGCTACTAGGAGAGCTCTAGGAGAAATGCTAATCATTGATGAGCTTTCTTTTAGATTTGTAGACAGACAAGGTTTTAGGAAGTTTATGTCAGTAGCATGTCCTAGATTTGTAATACCTTCTAGGTGGACAATTGCTAGAGACATCTATCAGATATACCTTGATGAAAGACTTATCCAAAAAAAGATGTTCAGGGAACACAGTCAAAGAGTCAGTATTACCACTGATACATGGACCTCTGTACAGAGGATAAATTACATGTGTATAACTGCTCATTTCATTGATGATCAGTGGAAGCTTCAGAAAAGAGTCATTTCCTTTGTCCCTGTCACTTCTCACAAAGGGGAGTACCTAGCTAAAGCCCTAGAGACTTGTTTGCTTGAGTGGGGTCTAAGAAACATTTTCACTGTCACAGTAGATAATGCTAGTAGTAATGATACTGCTGTTGGGTTTTTTAAGAAAAAATTGATGTCTTGGGGTGCTTCTTCTGTGAAAGTCAAGTATGTTCATATGCGTTGCATTGCACACATTTTGAACTTAGCTGTCCAAGATGGGCTTAAAGATGCTGATAGTTCTGTTAAGAGAATTAGGGAAGCTGTTAAGTATGTTAGGAACTCACCTGCTAGACTGCAGAAGTTCAAAGATATATCTAACTTGATAGGAGTGGAAGCTAAGTGTGGTTTGCACCTGGATGTTCCAACTAGGTGGAATTCCACTTACCTGATGCTTAAATCTGCTATTTCTAATGAGAAAGTGTTTGAAGCGTATGAGGAGAATGAGAGTGCATTTGGTACTGATTTGGGTAGTGACATTCCTGATGTTTTAGACTGGATTGCAGTTGAAACTTTTGTGACCATTTTACAAAATTTTTATGAATTGACTCTTAGAGTTTCTGGCGCACTCTATGTTACTTCCAATACCTTCTTTTCTGAAATATCTGATTTGTTCCTTGTCCTAAAAGACATGGTTGCCTCTCCATCTGCTTCTGTCAGTGCAATGGGGACTACTATGAAAGCAAAGTTGGACAAGTACTGGGGTGATCCTGAAAAAATGAACTCCTTGATCTTCTTTGCTAATGTGTTAGACCCTAGGGACAAGTATGAGTATATGCCATTTCAGCTCAATGCTTTATATGGTGAAAAAAATGGTGCCTTGTTTTTTGCCAAAGTGAAGTCTGGCCTCATTGAGTTATATGCTGATTATGTTGTTACATACTCTGATTGTGTTGGTGGAAGTTCTAATTCTAGTTCACATAGTGCTGCATCTGTGGAAGTCAATAATGCTGAGCACAGGCCAGTGTCAAGATTTAAGGCTGAGTTAAAAAAAAAGAAACTAGAGAATGGTCAGTTAGGAGTTAAAAAAACTGAACTTGATATATATCTTGAAGAGTCAATAATTGAGGAAGATATGGACTTCGATATACTGAGATGGTGGAAGTTAAATAGTGAAAGATTTCCTATTCTATCTAAGATGGCTAGAGATGTACTTGGTATTCCAATCTCCACAGTAGCTTCTGAGTCCACATTCAGTACCAGTGGTAGGGTTTTGGACTGTTTTAGAAGTTCTTTAAGTCCCAAAATTGTGGAAGCCCTTATATGTGCACAAGATTGGTTGAGAATGGCTAACCAGCCTATTTCAGTTGAAGAAAACATGGATGATGTGGACAGATTAGAAAAAGGTAATACTGTTATGCCTTTTTTGTTTATTTAAACATAATTTGTAATAGAATGTTTTCTTTTTTCATTTCTAACACTGCTATTTCTTTGTTTTACAGAATTAACAGATGTAAATCTTGGTAGTGCTGCTACTGGGGCTACTGGATCCTCTAATGGCCCATTGAGTGTACACTTTTTGTTTGCATTGCTATTTTTTGGAATTAATTTGTGAAGCATTTCATAATGAATTTGAATATTTGATTATCTGACTATGATGCCTCATTGTGGAACTGGAAAGAACTAGTGAACTACTATGATGGAATTAAGATTCCACTCATTCCAGTGCCCACTTGGTACAATGTTATTGGCCCCTTATCCGTTTGTCCCTTGGTCCCTTGGAAAGCTTGCATGGTAAACCACTTTTATGTTACAGTTCATACCTATGATGAACAGTTTGAACACACATTTGGCTGTGATGAATGTTTCCAGGGTTTAGAGTTTTCACTTTAAACTTTTGACTAATTATCCCATGACTCATGGATGATTGTGTTGGTGTTAATCCTGTTTGGATAGTATGCCCATATCCTTTGTGAGATCATATGTGAGATAACTTGGAATCAATCTGAGCCTAACTTTGCATACCTGAAACTGTTTATGAGTATTTACTTCTAAAGTTTATGAGTATTTACTTTTACAGTTTACTTATAC
Source organism: Cuscuta epithymum (assembly GCA_945859915.1). Lineage (NCBI taxonomy): Eukaryota > Viridiplantae > Streptophyta > Magnoliopsida > Solanales > Convolvulaceae > Cuscuta > Cuscuta epithymum. Next base: position 1,377,767 of record CAMAPF010000974.1, read on the forward strand.
AGGATGAAATATCCAATATGTTAATTTGATGGTCTGGGGTCTGGAATTTGGATTGTTCACTGTGGAGCATGGAGTATGTGTGAAGTAATGAAGTAATCATCCTCTACTGGTATAAATTTCAGTGTATGTTGTGACCCTATTATAACATATCAGTCTGATATATATGATAAATTAAGTAATATATATGGCAATGATGAAGCTTCCACTCATTACTGAATCTAAGGGGTTTAGGGTAGGTATTGCTCTTTCAGTTCTTAAGTGATAACTGAAATGGTAGCGGATGCCCCCTATCCTCTATGAATGATAATAAGCATTCTGAGCCATCTCATTGTCTTCTATAGTCATTTGGGAATTTTGAAGTTCTGATTTTGTAAAAATAGCTTATTCTGTATCTTCTATGTATTATTTTCATAGTATACTTCAATTCTTTGTGAAGTTGATACTTGTTTATGTCTTCTACTGGTTATCTGGTATAGTGGTATGCTACTCAGCTACTAATCCTACTATTAAGCTTGTATATAGTCGGACTGTCTGAGTTTAAAATGAAATACAATTGGATTGTCATTTTATTTTTCAGTGTATGTTGTGACCCTATTATAACATATCAGTCTGATATATATGATAAATTAAGTAATATATATGGCAATGATGAAGCTTCCACTCATTACTGAATCTAAGGGGTTTAGGGTAGGTATTGCTCTTTCAGTTCTTTAGTGTAACTGAAATGGTAGCGGATGCCCCCTATCCTTTATGAATGATAATAAGCATTCTGAGCCATCTCATTGTCTTCTATAGTCATTTAGGAATTTTGAAGTTCTGATTTTGTAAAAATAGCTCATTCTGTATCTTGTAAGTATTATTTTCATAGTATACTCCAATTCTTTGTGCAGTTGATACTTGTTTATGTGTTGCACTGGTAATCTGGTATAGTGGTATGCTGCAGTTAAGCTTGTATATAGTCTGAGTTTAAAATGAAATAGAATTGGATTGTCATTTTCTTTTTCAGTCTATCTTGTGACCCTATCATAACATATCAGTATCATATATATGAATTGTATGTATAGTCATTTGGGAGCTTCTGAAGTTCTGAATTCTGATTTTGTATAAAGACTTAATCTGTTTCTTCTAAGTATTTTTTCATTGTATACTTCAATGCTTTGTGAATTTGATACTTGTTTATGTATTGTATATTTGTATGTTGTATCTAGGTAAATAGGTCATCAACTTGTGATGTTTTGAGTTTTGACGTGTTAAAGCTGGGAAGTGGACAATTGGTCAAGTTATCAAGTACTGAAGTACTCTACTACTCAAATACTCAAGTGTGAACTGTGAAGTGGGAACTTATGATTTTGCTGTTTGGGAATTTTTGAATGGCAGCTTGTAAAGTTGTAACATTTATAAGACATTGTAATGTGTAAACTTAGTCCCATTTCATTTTGTTATATTTTTTGGACTTAAACTCAGTATGGTTTGATTGTAAACATCAAAGTTCAAATTGTATTTAAACTCTGATTTTTTTGGCTAATTTGTTAACCCGATTTAACCCGAAACCCGACCCGCGCCCGACATAAACCCGAAAATTTAAAACCCGAATGTTTTTTATTTTAAATGCATAGGATCGGGTATCCATTCAAGTCACCCGATACCCGATAGGGTCTTGGGTTTTTCAAACCGCCCGACCCGAACCCGACCCGTGCTCTCCCCTACTTTTGGGGTGATTTGGAAAAAGTGATTAGTTGTAAGGGAGTGTTTGCAATTGCTTAAAAAAAGCACTTCTCAGCTTTTGGCTTTAAAAAGCAATTATTTACCAAACACTACCAATTTTTACTTTTTCTCGGCTTGCGTGTGAAAAGTGCTTTTCCCTTTTCTATTACACAAAAAGCACTTATTTTACCAAACACTACCAACTTTTACTTTTCAAAATCACTTTTTTCTCAAACACTATCAACTTTTACTACCAATCACTTTTTCCTTACTTCTCCAAAAGTGCTTTTTTTTAAGCAGAAGCAGTTGCAAACACTCCCTAAAAGTTGATAGTGTTTAAGAAAAAAGTGATTTTGAAAAGTAAAAGTTGGTAGTGTTTGGTAAAATAAGTGATTTTGGTGTATAAAAAGGGGAAAACACTTTTGACACGAAAGCCGAGAAAAATAAAAAATTGATAGTGTTTGGTAAATAAGTGCTTTTTAAAGCCAAAAGTTGAGAAGTGCTTTTTTGAAAGCTGTTGCAAACCAACGTTCCGTAAGTGCATAACCGTTTTTTACCAATGCACTACATTATAAATTTATGCCGTCATATTGATAAGTTTAATATTGCAATGTTTTTTTTTTTGCAAAATTAACATTGCATTTTTAAAACTAATGGTTTTTGTTTTTATTTTAATGTTATTTCTCAAGATAAATATTTGGATATGGAACATAATGGTCTTAAATATTTAAATTATTACACCAAAAGTTGTGTGAAAATTGTTCCAGTTATTATCGCTCTAGTGATTCCGACCTAGTTACTACTGTTCCAGTGACTATCTTTCAGTTATTACTGTTCCGGTGACTACCGTTTCAGTTACTACTGCTTTAGTGTCAAACATCCCAATTACAAATTGACACTCTGACTTCCATCAAGTGACCAATTGCACAGTAACTTCTGTCCAGTGATCAATTGAGACACTCACTCCCGCTCAGGACCAATGTCCACCCGTTGAATTACCAACACCCGCTCGTCTAGTGACCAATGCTCGTCCGCTATAGTGACCAATGCGTTACAGTGACCTAATTGACCAATGCATTACAGTGACCTATTTCATAGTGACTACATTCTCAGTGACCGACGACACAGTGACTTTATAGCCAGTTACCAATGCCACAGTTACCAACACTTAGTGACTCAGCTATAGTGACATCCCGACTACGGTAACCTCCGCCCCCAGACCACCCCAATCTCAGTGACCAACCCGACCCCGGTGACCAACCTGACCCCAGTGACCAACCTGACCCCAGTGACCAACCAATAGTGACATCCGGCTGCCTCGTCAATGCCCCGAATTTCCCAACTTACCCCGCTGCTACAATGCTACCACAGCAGTCCAATCCAGTCCCGCCCCCTGCCCAACCAGCCCCCTACCCCACCATAGTGACCTGTCGGCTGACCAATGACCTCGCCGACGAGTGACCACCGTCGGCAATAGTGCCTGCCGCCGGTGACAGTGACCATCGCCGGCAACATCAAAGTGTCTTTCTCCAGACCCGTACTCACCCTGGCCACCTACTGCCACTGCCTGACCCAGCCATCACCACCGCATACACCAATTCCCTACCTTCTGCCACTACCCCTGCCGCACACTAGCCTAACGAGCCTCACAGAACAGGAGTTCCAGATCTGTTGAGGGTCAACTTGAGAATTTGTCGTAGCCACAAGCAAAGTCATCGGTGGCTCCCAAATCCGACGAAGCATGTCCTCAGATCAATAGATCTCGCCGCCGGATTAGAAGTTCCTCGTTGGATCTACGAAGCTCGTCGCCGCCATAGGAGCGAGCAACGGCGGTTTACGGACAAAAAGAAAGGAGAAGAGGAGATGAGAGGAGAAGAGGAGTTCCAGTGGCAGGTTTAGCCGCTGCCGTTGCTCTGCGTAGTCGTTGTCTCCGTCTTTCTTCGTAGCGGCAGCCGTCGCTCAAAGACTCTATGCAGACGAAGATGAGGGATGGCCGGAAAGAGGTTTGGTCGCCATCTTCGTCACAAAATCTGGTCGCCATCTTCATCGGAAGAAATCCGCCATTTCAAGGGAAAGAGTTGCGCTACATCGACGATGCAATGAATTGGAATGTTCGGATGAAATCCGCCATTTGAGTCTCTTTACCCTTCTTTTAATCACTTTTTTGTCTAAAATCGAATGTGCTCACATTTTTGTCTATACGGGACCTCGTGGTCTCATTTTAGTCATTCTTTCTAAATAAAATGCAATTGTTAATTATAAATGTGTAACTTCTTTATTACATAAGGCCTGGATAAGGCATAGTTATAGTAATTAACACAAATTTCTCATACAGTTTGGACGAGCTTGGTTTTAAGGAACAGAGGGAGTAGCTTTTTTAAGAAATATCCTACTATATATTTTTTAGTTCAAGATTTTAATTCTTCTCTTTTCGGTTTTAGTTTTTTTTACCGATTTTAATTGTTCAGGTTCGAAATATGATTATATCTCAATGTCACATTTGATTGTAGTCTTTTTGGGTTATTTTTTAAAGCCTGTTATTTATATTATATTTATTTGATATAAGCCCTATTTTATGTGATTTGCACCGGACTTCTAATCTATTGAGCCGGTCCTGAATTCTAGTATAAAAACGTTATTTGGCACTAAATAAATAGGAAGGGTTAGCTACCAATAACTATTGGAACTGACGCCCAAAATTTAGGTGTATTATTTGTGATTTTTTAACATCATATATATTGCCATCAATTTAATATATAGTCATTCAGAACTAGGTAGTAATCCCTCCATTCCTAGAAATACTTCCAACTTTCCATTTTCGTCCGTTAAAAAAAACTTCATTTTTCATTTTTAGCAAAGAATTTGTGGTTCACAACATTTCTTTCTCCTCTAAACAATAACTCTCCATCACACAATTCTCACTTTCTTAATCCGTGTGTCACTTTATTTTGGAAGTAAATTTAGGGAGGGAGATATTAGTATATATTTGTGCCATCAAGGTAGGCAATAACAATTTTGTCGTGACTTCAGTGGATAAGATTTCGTTTCGAGATTGAAAGTGTTGTTGATAACTAAATACCACAATGACGGCGATAGATGGACGTGATTAGTTATTGCAAGGCATCAATTTATGATGTCGATTTAATAATTAGAGTTTGGTGAAAGTCACTAACGGGTTTGTGACATCAACTAAGGTCAGTGACAGTGTCTAGACTTTAGTTACCATTGTTGACCCGCCTCCATTCAACCAGTTACGATATTTTTACTTCGACTTAGGGTCTGTTTATAAAAGCTTCTGCTTTTAAAAAAGTGCTTTTTTTAATGAAATAAGGAGAAATGATTAAATAAAAGTTGATAGTGTTTGAGAAAAAAATGATTTTGAAAAGTAAAAGTGGGTAGTGTTTGGTAAAATAAGTGCTTTTTGTGTAATAGAAAAAGTAAAAACACTTTTGACACGGAAGCCGAGAAAAATAAAAGTTGTAATGTTTGGGAAAATAAGTGCGTTTTTAAAGCCAAAAACTGAGAAGTGCTTTTTTAAAAGGAGTTGCAAACCAACCCAAAAGAAATCAGATCACATTAGACCAGACCAGAATATATCAAACCAGATCAGATAAGACTCGGATAGTTATAAAATTACAAACAGACCCTACATTACCAGACCCGACCGCATAGCAAATTACCTAAAAACATCCTTATTTTTCCTCCACGTACTTTAAAGTTTGTTAGTGGCTCAAAAGTTAGAGTCTAGGATCCAATTTTATAATCAGTTAGTGCCTCAATCCTTTTCTGATCAATCTTATTATAGATTTGCGTCTCTCAATGGTGGGAGCGGATTTGGAGGTGTTGCGCCGCCGAGGAAACAGGGACGTACACGATTGTACGGAGAACAGAGCAGTCGCGTCCACATCCTTCATTCGCCTGTAAATGCAGAAGGCCCGCCAGGTCCAATAAGGAAGAAGGCTCGATTTGTGGGCGTCAAGTCTGTTTCGGCTTTTCGACTGTGAGGTCCTTTCTTCGTTTGTCTATGTTCGGGCCTTTCATGGTGGTTGGCTTCCATGGCTCCCAGTCTAATCAACACTTAATACTATGATCATAACATTCTTCTATGTCAGACTTCTTCACCAGTTTTTTTTACACATTGTAAACCTTTCTAATATGGAAGTAAGAAAATGATGTCATTCAATGTTATCCTCTCACCGGTAGATGTAACCTCGGGATCAAACCGTTCAGCTTTCACCTAAAATCAAATGACGAACTGAAATAAAAAAATTTGGTTCAGCTTTGAATTTAAAAATGTAAAACTACAGTTTGTTTGGTTCGATTTATTTTGGATCGGTTTCGATTTTTTCGTTTTTGCTAAAACATTTTGTTGATAAAAAAACAGTGATTTGAAAATAAAAACAAAAAATAAACTATATCAAACTATAATTAGCAGTAATGCAATACAAAATTATACTCCATAAATAATAAGGAGAACAAACAAATGCACTTCCAAACAATGAGTTAGAGAGTATATATCAATTTAACAATTTCTAAATTAATTAAACGCATAAGTTTATATACGAATAATATATAGTGTATCCCCATATTAAGAATTAAAATTTTATTTGTAAATGTTGTGTTTATTTATTAATTCATTTTCCTTTTTACTAATATACGGAGTATTTTAATTGATAGTAAATAACATACGACCGCTTCTCTTGCCCACTCTCTCTTTTCTATTCCAACTTTCTTTTATAATTTCATGCCTATTTTAATTTCTTTCCTGGTTCTTTTAAAACTTCCTTTACACAAAAATCAATCACACCATCTTACTTTTCTTATTTCTCATCGAATTCGGAGTTGGTAATGTGTAATGAGACGGAGGTAATATATTTGAGGTAAGGTCAGAAAAATGGACTAATACAAGACAAGTCCAGGTCGGGTCTTAAATAGTTCGATCATACGAAGTATAACATTTTTCAGGTGTACAGAGCAGGTCACAAGTTCAATGGATAGAAGTGAAAAAACTGAATGTGAAATGGCAGAAAGAAAAACATACACATGAAATTCACAAGAGTAGTTCATGCTCCGTATATGAATTACGAATAATATACCTTGGGCAGTTGGGCTTTATGCTTTTATGGTCCGCTTCTACGCAGCACTGATCCAATCATTTACAAAAGTTTCATGCATCTTTTTCATCACTGGACGGCCGACATCTCATATCCTTCAATTGCAGTCAATCTTCGAACCAGAAAAGTTCCTGAGTTAACAGGGTCCTTAAGGACCCTACAAAAACTTGCCTGTGACAGAATGGTATAAGCTCCAAGGAAATGGTCAAATGATCACTTATGAAACCACCTCAAAACCCAAACCCAATATACTTTCATAGAAACCCACAACTCATGTAGCTCATCATCATTACCCAATGTCGCAAAGGCTTCCACCTACAGTGGGGTAAGGGTGTCGGATGTACGCAGTCTTACCCCTGTACTAAAGTACAAAAAAATTGTCTCCGGATGATCCATAGTGAAAGTCACGTCAAAATTTGCATGGAAGTCTGTCGCTCCATGACAAAGAAGCACACACAGTTTAGTGAGTCATTTTACTCCACAACTCATGTACAAATAGAATTATTTTTTCAAACACCTGTTAATCAAGCTTCACTACTTATCTAACAAATTATTTCTTTTTTAGCATCCAAATATGTCCGATCAATAAGAATTAGGACTAGGGATGGACTCGGGCCGGGCGGCCCGGCCCGGTTACTGTTTGAACCGGCCCGGCCCGGGAACCGGTTCGGGGGGCGGTTTGGGTCGGCCCGGCCCGGTAGGAATGCGGTTCGGGCTCGGGCCCTAGGATTGGTGAACCGGCCCGGCCGGTTCGGGCCAAATTATTATTATTATTTTTTTTTTTTAATTTTTTTTAAGTTTTTGGGTTGGGCTGGGTATTTTGGGCCATTTGAGGTGGTTTGGGGGTGAGGGGGGAGGGTTGGGGGTTAATTAGGAAAAGCCAAAAAAATAGAACCGAGGCCCGGCCCGGACCCGGGATTACCCGGGCCGGTTCCGGGCCTCCCATTCCTGAACCGAGGCCCGGCCGGGCCCAGGCCTGAACCGGGCCCGAACCAGAACCGGTCCACCCCTAATTAGGAACTTCTGTTCAAATATTTGGAATTATAAAGCTTTACTTGATCAATCACAATTTCCTCTATGAGATCCTATGTTACTTTCATAGTTTCTAGGCCATTTCAAACCTTGACTACATGGCTCTTGCTTGCAACATGTAATGCTTCGATAAGGAAAAGAGAATAAAGTTGGTTCAATGCTTATTAGCTTTTAGCAAAAGAACTGAATATAAAAATAATAGAGACCAACCCTTTAACTTGAAATACTATTCTGCTACCATCAAAAATCATTTCAAGCAAAAGATCAACTCCAATGCACTCTGTATCAGTGTCAATCAATGAGGGATCTCAGTCACATCTGAAGTATGAACTGTTTTTCATCTTCTTTTCCCGAGAGCTGCTTGGGGTACCCCAATTTGTACCCCAAAGTGTACACCGTCTGTGTACACAGACATTTGGGTAGAAAGTTCTGCCCTCTTTCAAACGAATTGCCTGTGTACACAGGCAATTCAGGGGGTGGGTACAAATTGGGGTACAATTTGGGATACCTATAGAATTTTTGTCTTTTCCCTGTGGGTGTGGAGGGATTCATGCTTCTGCAGATGCTAAGAATCTTTTCCATGATCAAACAGATGCACAATGATTACATCTAGCATGTTATCCACCTATTAACCCGTCCTTGGTTCTGATGTGCCCATTATTTTCCTTAGGAACTTATGTTTTGGTAAACAAAATTTTGGGATGATAAAGCATATACTTCGTCCAATCTATGATAAGAAATGAAACAACTCTTGAATACCATAGTATTATACGTAGTATACGAGAAAATAAACTAAACTAAGTGAATAGTTTTTAGTGTCCACATAATCACATACTTACGTTACCTAGACAGGTAAAAATGTGACATATGAAAACAAGGCCCATTAAATTGTACAGACAGCTAAATGAAATTCTAATACTTCGTATAAGCTAATAAGCTAAAAGTTCAGCAGTGCAGAGACTACAAGAGGAATAGATCACAACACTATTTACAGGAACTTTTTTAAGAATTGAATTCCCAACCTAATTGCCAAATGGTGACTACTACGCTAGGGTATGCCTAGGCTATGCTTGACTAGAAAAACATTCTCCTCAGCAAAAAAACCCAATTTAAGACACTCATCAGCCAATAAATTAGTCATCGACCTCTTTGAAATAAGCCTTTTGTTTCTCCACAAAATTTTCAAACGCAGATTCTTCGGTAAAAGACAGCTTCCTTGAACGCCTCTTCTGCAAACAAAATTAGTTAATCACTAGTATCTCACCCATGCGTTGCACGGGATGTAATATGTAAATATTAGAAATGTTAATATGTAAACTTATAGATGAGAGAAATCGAAAATAAATAATCACAAGTGTTAAAAGTTTAAGAAGTTCACACATTATAAATGATTGAAGATCTCAGTGTAGGCGACATTTTTCACGGTTGGTTTTTGCGGATTTCCTTCATCGTCACATATCACAAGAAAGCACTCACAGTTTGCAATGTTTCCTATGTTTGCTGTTGACTCTTGTTCATTGTCGTGTAGTTAAACGTTAAGGGGATGTTTTCTTTCGACTTAATGAGGATAGCAATTTAATTGTTTAACAATGAAGTCATATTTACTTACGACTTAATTAAAACCACAACTTATCCATTCAATCAAAACACTGACTTAATACTTGCATTACATATGGTTAACTGCTTTTTAAATATGAATATTTGCATTACACATAACACATAGTCAAGCCTCAATGTGGTACGTAGTATAAAACTTGAGCTAAAAATGGAGGAAGTAAAAACTTACCCAAATTATGCTCACAAGTCCCAAAATGAGGATGTAAAAACAGTGTTAAACACAACTTCCGGAAAACACCTATCTAAAACCAATAACACTACTAAGACCGTGTCTAAGAATAACAGTTATGTGTTTCTTAGCATAACTTTGTCCAAGAATTGTATCCAGATAAGCTGAACTCTGCCAGCTCCAAGCTTCAAACATGCCACCAGTGTGATATTCTACTTCTGCAATCTTCATATCAAAAAAGCATTCTAATGAGATCAAACATACCTAAATGCCAAAAATCCAAGTAAAATAAAATCTTGTTTTATAGGTTTCAGATATCACCTAAACTAATTTTTAGAGGGGGCAATCAAGATTATAAAAAAAAAGTAGAATAAACTTATGCATGCTTCACAGTAGATAGATATAAAAGAAAAAAAGCTGAGTAAAATAATAAGCCGTAACCATTTCTAGGTTTCGACCAAACCAATTTGTTCTAAAACACTTGTTATGATGAGATAAGTGTATCTCTTATTTGTGCATCTTGTAACAGGATTGTCCATTAGAACCATAATTAGACTAACTCTTCAATGAAAGGGTTGGAACTTATATGCACATAAAACCAACAACCTTGAACCAATTATGAGATCATATACCACTATTCTGTTAGCAATATATCAGGGCATAACTAAATCAACCGGAACTACTATTAATTTATAATAAAACTGGAATACCATAAATAAGAACTATGTGCAGCCTTCTTCATTTTAGGAGCTCATCATGAGCTTATTCAATTTATATTAATGTGGGTGAAGAGTCACTGAAGACAGCCATGGCCCATGAGATGGTCAAAATCTCATCGTAAGTATAACCATGAAGACATCCCGTTAGAATTCTTAATAGGAAGTTTATATATGAGTCTTACCATCCTTACTATTTAATATAGACACTTAAAATAACGATTTACTAATTAAATAATACTCCCTCCGTCCCATTTTACCTGTCCTACTTTCCTTTTTGAGTTGTCCCAAATTAAGTGTCTACTTTCCTTTTTTGGAAAGAAATATGTGGCCTACACCATTTCACTTTATTATACTCAAATCTCAACAACAACTTTTACTTTTTCAACCACTACATTAATAATCGTGCCAAGTCAAACTAAGACACATAAAATGGGACAGAGGTAGTAATAAACATGAAGTATTTAAATATAGGCAGAATCTTAATATGTAGTTAACAGTTAGTATCTAAATATAGGCAGGATTTTCACAGAGTAGTATTTCCATCCTTTTTGTTATGTTTTGAACCATGCCCTTTTTAAGTTTAAGCTGCAAACCTTTTGATACTTAAAATGTCTGGCCTAACTTCAACCTAAAAGAGCTCTCAAGAAAAGATGTAAGCATTGCTAATATACTTACTGGCAGAGTTTATTATTCATTCTCATTCGCTAGACCTAGAAAACTCTCCAATTACTTTTTCATTCGCCTGACACGATGAGTTTTATTAACAGAAAAAAGTACACTGAATGAAACAGAACAAAGAACGATGGAGACATCTTAAGGCTATTGAATAGATTGATTTTCAAATATTTCCACCGAATTGTATGTCTGACTTCCTTTTTGCACTCTAACATTTTTGACACAGCCAAATACACATCAAGATATAATGTGCATGCTTAAAAGTCAAAACTAACCTTTATATATTTATTATATTGAGATAGATTAGTCAGATGCTTCCTCCTCTTGCAGCTCGAACTCATCAACCTCTTTGAAATAAGCCTTTTGTTTTTTCACAAAATCTTCAAGCGAAGATTCTTCTGTAAGAGACAGCTTCCCTGAACACCTCTTCTGCAAACAAAATTAGTTAATCATTTAGCCATTCAGGAATTAAGACACCACCACACACAAACATCCCTCTTTTTTCCTATGGGTTCACACATTCTCGAGTCAGATGCGGTAAAACTAAATGAGAATTTAATTACATATGGGTTACATACCTTGGGATATCTTTTACTGGGACCAGTCGTGGATAATGCCGACTCTTCTGACATAACTGAAAAAAGGGGTTACAAATCATATTGACATGGGCATGAAATTAGTGCTACGGGAATTAACAATATAAAGACAGAACTACAATTTTCTGAACAGTGAAATTTTTTATTCGTTCACAAACCCTTTGATAATCCATCCAGTACACAGAATATCATATCCACAACCAAGCATATTTACTCTGAGCATAACTACATATTACCACCCACTTATATACATTTGCAAATCTGAAATAGCAAATAAACAAGTAGAGTGTTAAAAATACAACACTAAAGCATGGTCAAGTTAGACCAAGTCTTACTGCGACAATTTAGATTCTTTAGTTAGAAGTTTGGTTTTCTCTTGTGGTTTCTATTTTTTCTTATCTCTAAATTTTAGTTAGCTAGATTAATTTACGTAGCCTATTTATTGGCATATTTTCTATTTGCAAAGAATCAATCTGAAAAAAATAAGCATCCATTTGAGAGAATTTATCTTCTTCGTTCCTTAATTATTGTGTACAAGTGTGAATGTAAATTGAGAGTTTATACATAGCAAACTTATAAAAAGGATGCAGATGACATAAAGGAAGAAGATGATTAAATATTAAAAGCTACAAGACTTGAAGTATCATTCTACAAATATTATTACTCTCTTTACTCCCCTGTATATAAACTACCTTATAATTCATTTTGCACATACATATTCATTAAGCATCTTACTGCTCAGATACTCAGAACCCTAATTCCCAATTACTAGAGTTCATCTTCTTCATTGTTCAATCTTTCAATTCTACCAGTATTGATTCACAAATTCAACATGGTATCAGAGCAGAAAATTGGAAGATCGATTTCAGGAATCGATTAAGAAAAGTTCGATTAAGAGAGATCGATTTTGAAGAAGAGATTGATTTAGAGAGGATCAGTAATCTGGCTACGATTTAAAACAAGTATTCAAACTGTTAAAGAGTTTATATGGTTCAAACCAAGCTTCTAGACAGTGGTATTGTAAAATTTCTGAATCTCTGAAACTTTTTGGTTACAAACAGTCACAAGCTGATTTTTCACTTTTCATTAAAATAAATAATAATTCTATGATTGTACAATTATTGTATGTTGATGACATTATTCTTGCAGGTAAAGACTTAGCTGAAATTGAATAATTTAAATCTTATTTGAATCACAAATTCACATTACAGGATATTGGTGAACTCAGGTACATTCTGGGTATTGAAGTTGCTAGATCAGAAAAAGGTATTTGTATTTCTCAAAGGAAATATAATCTTGACATACTTTTTGGCACTGCTTTTTTAGCTTCCAAACCTGCTATTACTCCAATGGATTCCTCTTTCATCCTAAAATATATAGTACTTTAATAGGTAGATTACTTTATCTTACTGTCACTAGGCCTGATATAACTTATAGTATTCAAACTCTAAGTCAGTTCTTATCTAAACCAACTAACATACATTTAAGTGCTGCTCATAGGGCATTAAGATATCTCAAAAGAACACCTGGTAAAGGCATTTTCTATTCTTCTATTTCTGATTTTAAACTTGAAGGATATACTGATTCAGATTGGGCAGGGTGTGTTGACACCAGAAGAAGTATTTCAGGTTACTGTTTCTATCTAGGTAATTCTCTTATGTCTTGATAATAAAAAAAGCAAACCGTGGTAAGCAGATTCTCTACAGAAGCTGAGTATAGAGCAACTGCTACTGTAGTTTGTGAAGCTCAATGGTTATATTTCATAGTTCAAGATTTACAGATTTTCAATTTCTCACCAATCAATTTGTATACTGACAATCTATCTACTTATCATCTTGCCTACAATCCAGTTCAACACCAAAGAACTAAACATATAGAAATAGATTGTCATATTATTAGAGAAAAAAGTAATACCAGTTTGATTAAACTTATTCATATTACTAATCCACTTCAACTTGCAGATATCTATACAAAAGCATTGGGCAATCCTCTCTTCAATAAAGCTGGTTAAATATTAAAGGATGCAGATATTAAACTTATTCAAGTTACATGTTCATCTATGCAAATATTATAAAAAGGATGCAGAAATTGCAGATGAAGGAAGAAAGCTGGTTAAATATTAAAAGCTACAAGACTTGAAGGATCATTGTGCAGATTTTATTATTCTCTATTACACCCATGAATATATATTCCCTTATAATTCATTTTGCACATACGTATTCATTCATCACCTTACTGCTCAGAACCCTAATTCCCAATTACATAAGTTCATCTTCTTCATTGTTCAATCTTTCAATTCTACCAGTATTGATTCACAAATTCAACAATACACTTCGATTTCTGAGTTTATCCATTTCGCTAGTCTTGTTCAACATAGTTACATAGAGATAGACACCTAAACATTTGTTCATTCCCAATGACCCAAAATAACATTTGTAAACACGATTCTAGGCATACTTTCACAATATAGAAACGGATGTGTGAAGAGAGGTTACCTGAAGTGCTGCGGGAAGAACGAGAGGGGGCTGAGAAACTGAGCTTTGTGTTGCTCCGATTTAGGACGGAAGTGGAAGCTACACTACTGGTATGGGATTTTGAATCAGGTGAGTCATTGAAGAAGTAGGACCCCGCTGAGGAGGGGCCGTAGTCGGTAGTTGTAGTAAAGTTGGAGATGTCCGAAAATGGCGGTCTCAGGGCCGCGGTAGCTCTAGACATCTGGCCTCGTTTCAGGCGACGCGGATTCCGAGCATCCATGTTTGCTGAACTTAGAAATGCAATTCGCTATGGTTGAAGAGAGAGTGAGAGAGAATGGGGTTGAGTTGCTGAGGATTGTGTTTGGCGGGAGAAGAAATGCTGGCATATACGGACGGAGTCTGAATGAACGAAAGTTGCAGAGCAGAGCACGATTCACCCGCAAGGTCGTTAGCTTCGACGCAATGAAATTTTATTTTAAGTGCCAAAATTGATTGAATTTGTGAAATTTTGATAAAAATTAGTCCACTTAAAATATACTTTGGTCTAACCATTTTCTATTTTCTATTTTTAAAGAATTAAAGGTCTCGCTCTAGAGACCCGTTAAAGAAGTTTCAATCCAGGAAATCAGCAATAAAAGGTATATTTTTACTTTTTATCACATATTAGATATGACGCGTGTTCTAGGATGGGTTCGGTTCTTTCGGTTCGTTTTTGACCTAAAATCAAATACGGAACCAAAGTAAAAGTTCGGTTTGGTTTTACACTCCAAAACTTGGAACCACGGTTTGATTGGTTCGGTTTGTTTCGGTTCGGTTTCGGCTTTTTACTAAAAATTTGTCATTTGATTTAAAATTGATATAAAAGGTGGAGGGATCAAACATATGTAGTATTACATAAAAATGCAAGCATACTTGAACAAATAAAGAAAATAATAATAAACAAATATGTCTTGAATTATATGAGTATGCGGTAGAGATAAAAGTGTGTATTTATTCTTAATTTACATTGTTTGTGACTAGTTTGAAAAACGTTTAAGAATACATACGTCTTATGTGATATAGCTGAGATGAATATTTATTTGTTTTATCAATATAAAAAATTTAAGTTACAAAAAAAATTAAGTTACATAAAAATAAAAGTTAATTACTACTAATAACCAGTAAAAACATAAAATCATGCAACAAATTGCAACATACATACATACATACATAAAAGACATAATTAATCAATATAGCTACATTATTATGGGCAATGAATGTGTAAATGCATTTATAAACTAAACTAAACATAGCACAAACATTATTTCTCTAGCACAAGAAATTCAAAGATTATTGATGATATTAAGATTAATGCTTACAATTAACAAATAAAATTACATATTTTATTTTTGTTTGGTTTGTTCGGTTCGGTTTTGAATTGAAGTGTAAAAACCAAAACCGAACCAAACTACTACGGTTCGGTTCGGTTTTTTACATTCGGTTTCGGTTTTTAGCGGTTCGGTTTTATTTGGTCGCGATTCGGTTTAATTTGATTCGGGTTTCGGTTTTTGGTTTTCGGTTTTTGGTTTTCGGTTTTTCAGACTGTTGAGGTTTATTCCTTCAACCCTCGGGTCCAACACTTAAGCCCAAGGATTTCGAGTGGAGTGTGTGTGATTGAACTAGCCCAACAGCAGATGATATGGATTAGAAAGGCAGTAAGGTAGCAAGTAAATGATTAGGTATTATTATCTCTTAATAACTCCCTAATACAATACTTTTCGCTAAGGCTCCGTCAGCCGTTCGTCTTACAAGGCAGTAGAAGTGCTGCGAGTAAGAATGCTGAAGCTAGTATGCTAAGAATAGAAAGTTGCCAACCCTTTACAATGAAATAAATGCTTCTATTTATACCCGCCAATGGGCAGGTGGCTGTGCTGACGTGGAGGCCTGTGGACCGCTTGTGCCCCAACCACCAAATCTTCAGCATTAAATGCACTTCCCGCCAGAATCTAGGTTTCCCGCCTAAATAATGGGCACGTTCGTCCGCCAGGGAAGCGAGCTGGATCGCTCCAAGTGATCCCCAAGAGGTTTCGGCTGTTCGTCTCCTGGCCTTGTGGATTCTCTTCATGCGGACTGGATTTCCTCGGATGACTACAGGCTCGCCATGGGGACGTTCGTTGTCATCCCCTGGTAGTCCGTGGTCCTGCTCCTCGTCCCTGCATAGACGTTCGTCGGGATGGGCCGCTGGGCCTAAACTCCCAACCTCAGACGTTCGTCCCTCCCCAAGGAATATGGGCCTGCGGGCTGGCCTTGTGGTCTGACTGGACGTACGTCTGGTGAAGGAAGGGTTAGTGGGCCGGACCTCAGCTTGGGCCCTTAACCCAACACAAGTCCCCCACTTCTGATGTTCTGAGCATGCGCAGGACATAAGGAAGTATGAATCTCCTCAAAGTAGACGTTCGTGTCTTGATACTTGTGTTTATCGCATCCGGTGGAAGCGTACGCTCGTGGTCATGGTGCTTAACAGCTGTCGACGGTTCAGGAAACGAGGTGACGGCTGCTGTAGCGGCGGTGCATTTCCCAAGGAGATGTTATCATTACGCTTTCGCCCCACGCACGGCGCGTGAGCCGGAATACGCTCCCTGCCACGCGTCAGCCTCCCGTTGGCTCCCCCACCGGTGTTTCCCCTATAAATGCCGGTTTTTCCCTCTGGATTAGGGTTCCCAATTTCTGCTCTCTTGTCTTCGAATTTCCGCAGCTCTTCAAGTCTTCTCCCGCTTCCAAGTTCGGCTAATCCTTCTAAGGTAATTCTCATCTTCTGCTTCTTTTTCTTGTCTTGAATTCTTGCCGCGATGGTTTCGATGGAGATCTCGTCAAGTTCTGGCTCGGGCTCATCGGGTTCCTCCTCGGGCTCCACTTCCGACCCCGGCTCACGCTCTTCGGGGGAAACCAGCACTTCTGGTAGTTCTGGCTCGGCCCCTACCGCGGGGACTGTTCAGGCCGGGGAGGCCCAAACTGGTGTTGTTGCGACTGTCCCTGGTGAGGAGGGTGCTGATTCGGGGGAGCAAAACAGTATGGCCCTCGATGTGGTGGACCCCGTGGCCGAAGGCGGGGAGCAGGAGTCCGTTAGCGAGGACGATCGTCCGGACGGGTATGACTCTGGGGTCGAGGCGCAGGATGGCTCTGACATCGAGGTATTTGAACTTGGGTTAAAGATAGATGTGGAGAGGCATCTATGCCCAATCAAGAACGTCCTCTGCCACGAGCAGGTTTTCTCGCAGGTGGCCCTGAACAAACTGAAGGTGTTCTTCCCCCCTCCGTCCGTATACAGCCTACGTGGCGCAACCCACGTGATGAGGAGACGCCCAGGAATGGTTATGGTGCTTCTGGACTCCATCGAGGCTGGGCTGCGCTTCCCTCTTCATCCGTTCTTCGTGGAATTCTTCTGTTGTTACCAGATAGCCCCCGCACAGCTTATGCCGAATTCCTATCGGTTCGTCTCCGCCTTCCTAGTCCGTTGCAAGGACAATGGGGTCACCGCCACTTTGGACTTGTTCCATTATTTCTACCGGCTCACCCCCCAAAATTCCGACGGTTTCCTGAGCATTGCAGCTCGTCCGAGACGGAGGCTGTTCAGCGGAGCACCGAGCTCCATCCATGACTGGAAGAATCGGTTCTTCTTCGTGCGGTATGCGGATGCTCGTCTGCCATTGCGTTGGAACGGCTATCCGCCCAAGATAGGGTCCCCGGAGCTGACCGTCGGTCTGGAGGATGGCATTAGGAAGATCTCAACGGGCGGCGTCCGGCCCTTAGACGATTTCCTAACCTTTGAGGCACTTGCCGCGGCAGGAATAGGTACCGCCCATGCTCTCGGACATCTCCCCTCCTACGCTCGTCTCGGGGTATTGGGCGGTCCTGACCTCCGAGGTGAGTTATTCCTGACGCTTGTCCATCTAACCCATTTTTTCATTTTTTTCAGGTCTTCCCCCGACCCAGGAGCAGATGAATCACGAGAAGCTCCTTAGGACGAGGAAGGGCAAAGGTGCTGCTGCCGATGCTGCCCTTGCCAAGGCCAAGGCCGTCCAGGCAGCTGATTCCAATTCTTCCGCCTCCCAGGCCGACCGTCGCACGGTGGAGGCCGAACAGCACCTTATTGCCACGGTGATGGCGCAGGGGTCCCAGGCCCCAATCCTTAACCCTGGCGTTCCCGAGGTCGTGGCGCCTCTGCAGGCCGTCCATCCCGAGGAGGGGGAGAAAGCGGACAAGAAATCCAAAAGGCCCAGGGGGACTGGCTCTTCGGCCCCTGAAGGGCAAGGGCTGATCCTCCCCTCTCTCGGACGTCCGGCACATGACGTTTGGCAGGAGGTTGCTTCCCTGGCCGGCGTGGAGATGCCTCCCCGCACGTCTTCTGAAGCTTCCAATGCGGCTCTGGCTGCCGCTCTTCAGGTAAAATCTCGCTCCACACAGGGTGCCTGATTACCTCATTCTAATGTTCCGAAGTCTCACCTCCCGCGTTTGATTTGCAGGTCGGGCTCTCCGTTCTGCAGTCTGAGGCTGCCCGAGAGGCCGAGGTCCTCCAGGCGAGGAATAAAGCAGATGCTGCCCTGAAGAAGGCGAGAGAGGCCGCTCGTCTGCAGGATAAGGAGCTGGCCGCCAAGGACAAGGAGCTGCAGGCCGCCCTGTCGGTAGCCCGCGAGTCCTCTGCGAAGCTCGCAGCCCTGGAGAAGGCCGGTTTCAAGCTCGTCCCGGCTCTTCCCGCCCCCAAGGATGAGGCCCCCGAATGGCTCGTCGACGACTCTGGGTATCACAACTCCGGGGCCTTCATGATCGCCGCCCAGAAGTATCTTGGGGGCGCTTTTGGTGATGTGTTCGCCGCTGAGCTGCAGAAACAGGCGCCAAAGGATCGGCTCAAATTTGGGGTCCGAATCCTGGAGAGTGCGCCCCTTGCCGAGAAATTTCTATATGATGTTGGGGATAGCTCCTTCGTCATTGGCTACAACGAGGGGGTAAAGGCCACACTGCCGGTCTTCGCCGCTCTCCAGGGGCCCAGATTTGACCTGGCCGAGCATACCTCTGATCCGGAGCTGGTCCGGGCGGTGGGCAAGTTGAAGAGGGACGCCCGGCGGGAAGAGGCCAAAGCCAGAGGTGAGGTCCCGGAACCCCCATCCCCCGAGCCGGAGCCCGAGGAGGAGGAAGAAAACATCCCTGGGGGGTCCCGGCCCGTTTCTCCAAATTTTGTGTAATGTAACTTGCAGTTTCCTTGTTTTGAATCTGTACTTATCCGGCCAGTAGAGCCGAGGAATATACAACTCTTTTGCTCTATCATTGTCTCTACGTTCATGAACTCTTCCTGTTTTCTTTTATCGCTAATACTATCTTGCTCTCATTGGGTATACGAACGTATGCTTTGGAATACCCTACATGCGCAAACCACTCCCCAAGACGTACGGGATGTGGCCGTAATCTCCCGGATCAGTTAGTGAAGATGCCCGTCCCGTGGTTATAGGCATAACCATCCAGGCTGCGCGTGCCCAACTACACTTGGTGGGGAGACGTTCGTCTGCATGGAGATGTGGGGATATAGATGCACTCCTCAGAGACAATGCCTTGATAGAGAAGTCCGTCGCGTTAGGAATATCATAATCCTTCTCGCGTGTTGCGGTGGTACGAAGCGCTGAAGTACGAGCATACCCCGTAGATACGCGTGTCTCCTCGTGATTTCAATCTGTGGATGTGGTCTCTGTGTGCCTCCATGGGGGACGTTCGTGATATCAAACCGGATTCCTTCGCGGTGATTGTGAGGTGGTATTATCGAGGAGCCTTAAATACCGTGGTAGGTACCGGTATCCAGGCGCCACGTGTTCCACCGTGATTGGCGCGATCCCGCGGTGCTGCCTATAAGTACCCAAGGTCTTGCGAATTCCCCACTTGCTTAATCCTTAGCTCTTGTGTTGTGCAACTACCTTCTCTCTCTAGCTTTTCCCTACATTGCTCCAGGCTCCAGCATCCGTAGGTACCGAACGTCGTCATGTCTTTGTCTGGGTTGGAATCCCACAATATTGATCCAAGGACCCGAAACCGCTCGTCGTCCACCGAAGATAGTTTTGACGACGGGTGTTCTTCTGGCAGTGAGCGGGGTATGCCACCTCGGCCCCCCCGCCATCATCTGAATTTTTATGGTGTTCGTCGCCAGCGTCAGCGTCTATTGAATGCGGATCGCCGGCTGATAAGCCAATGGTTCCTTCCCCCAAGGGTTTACGACGACCGTCGTCTGCGCAACCCAATGCGCCATCGGCCCGGCTATGTGGTGGTCCACTTAGACTCCGTTATAGCCGGCCTTCTTTTTCCACTTCATAGCTTCTACCTAGAGCTTTTTAGGAGCCTCCAGGTGACACCTGCTCAGTTCGTCCCCGCTGCCTATAGGACCATCGCGGGTTTTATAATTAGATGTCATAGTGTTAACGTGACCCCTACCGTCGACTTATTGCATCATTTCTTCCGGTTATCCCCCTTTGGGCGTACGGGGTACTTAACCCTCATCGCGTGTTCGTCCATGGGTCTGTTCTCAAACAACGCCGGGAACCCGGACGGCTGGGAGGAACGGTTCTTCCTCGCCGAAGTAGGCTCCCCGATGCCATTCTCTGATAGGTGGAACGCCTATCCAGTGAAGTCCATTCCGCCGCCTATGACGGATGAGGAGCTTGGCTATGCCAAGCGCATAGCTGATCTTGGCATCCAGAACCTCCGGTCGCTGGTGGCCGAACCTTTCAAGGCTCGGGCCGGATTAGGTGCGTCTGTTTGTACTTGTATTGTCCTATCACCCTTTCATTGTTATGGTTCTGAACGTCTTGACTATCTTTCTGCAGGAGTTTTCCCATCCATATCATCCATGGGGCGCACCAATGCCGCTTCGCAGGCCCACGGCCGCGACAACAAGAATGAGGGTAAGGGCAGGAAGCCGCTCGTCCGCGAGATCGAGCCTCGGGTGACCAAGAGGCGGTCGGACGACGCGTCGGAGGCTGGGGCTTCCAAGAGGCCGTGCATTGACGGTACCGCTTCCAAGGCCATCATAGTGGCTGACGACTCCGATGGTGAGCCCGGGAGTCCCTTGAAGCGCAGACCTTCTTCCAAGAATAAGCCCCCTGTTTCTCCTCCGCGGAATTCCGAGGTCCGTCGCCTTCGGGATGGAGATGTTCATGCTACCAAGGGATCTGACGATGCTCGTCCCCCTTCGCCCCCAGAAACCAGCGGGTCCTCCCTTGGTCTTATCGAATTCTCCGGGGTTGGCCCTCGCAAGGAGTCGATGATGCTCTTCGGTCAGACCGCGTCTTCCATCTGGTGCGGTCTCAACCTCAAGGTCCCCTCGGATTTCGCCGCCCAGGAAGCTCCTGAGGATCTCCTGGAATGTGGGCAGAGCACCCTTGACAAGGCCGGGCTCTACTTCCACAGGGCTCGGATGGCCTTCGAGCATCAAGGCAAGGAAATGGCTCGTGTGCGGGCTGAATGCGATGCCCTCTTGAGGAATGCCAAAGGCAGGGCCGGAACACTTCAAGAGAAGGCTGATGCTTATGACAAGCTCGTCCAGGAGAGCCTTTCTCAGAAGGAGCTTCTTAGAAAGCAGGAGGCCGAGCTTGTGGACCTTCGCAGCCGGCTGTGGGCTGTGGAACAGGCAAAGGTGGAAATCCGCCGTACGGGTGTGGATAATCACGTCCCCATCTATGAGGCCGACGTTTCAAAGATCAAGGAATCTGGTTCCATTGAATTCCAGAAGTCCACAGCCTACACCGGTGCCATCCAGACTATGGCCAGACGGTTCCTGCCGAGGTTCGTTGGCGAGTTCTTGGCCACCTGCCCGGACCTTTATTTAGATGGTATCAAACTGCTCCAGGCCACCCCCACTGGGGAGCGCTTCCTCGATGATCTCGCCGACGATACTTATCTCAAGGGTATGGTCGGCCTTGTGGCAGAGAATCTCCCGGCCTTTGAGCGTCACTTTGGAGCCCCCTTTGACCCCGCGGCCGCTGGATTTGATTCCCTGATGGTGGATGCCCATAAGGGGGCCCTTGAGCTGCTGAGGGAGCGCAAGGAGCGCGAAGAAACCGAGGCCCGGGAAAAAGCCAAGCAGGTCTCTTTTAAGGTCCCCCCTCCGGACATCGGCCAAAAATGATTCTCCGCTCATAGTTTTGTACTTGTACCCATTTTTCCATTATGTACATTGTATCTTTTATACTGTACTTTCCGGTCATTAGTACCGAAGAATAAAAATCATTATTTGCTCCATGTCTCTATCTCTCTTTCTCTTTTTTTTTTTTTTTTTTTTTTTGGAGTCTTTTTATCAGTCTTTGTCCTTCTCTAGCTTCGTGGGTACTTGTCTCCTGGTTTCGTAGGAGACGTTCGCCATCCCCGCCTTGAGAAGAAACAGGTTTATCCACGTCGGGATTCCCTATCTCCGTTCGTCCCCAGCCGCGAACTACTAGTCTTCTGGCTTCGCAGAAGGCTTTCGTCATGCGCTCATCAGGGGGAGGAACTAGGCTTCGTTCGTCCTTGTCGTGGTCCTACTAATCTTCTTACTTCGAAGAAGACGTTCGGTCATCTGACGATCGCAAGGAGGTCACTGGTTTATCCACGTCGGGATTCCCTGCTTCGTCGTCCCATACTCGTGGCCCTACTAACCTTCTGCTTTGGCAGAAGGTGTTCATCGATCCACGGGTCATGGAAGGAACTGGTTTATCCTGCCGAGGTTCCCTTTGATACGTCTAGCCTCCCCCACGTTCCTACTAACCTCCGCGTCGGGAGACGTTCGTCACGTGGTGAAGGAAGATCAGGCATACCTCGTCAAGACTCCCTCTCTCATAGGAGCTTCTCTCTCCCCTTCTCCTCTCTCTGTTTTTTTTTTTTTTTTTTTTTTTGGAGGAGGAGGAAATCGCTTCAATGGCACTTCGGCCTTAAATCTCTCTGTAGGAAGTGAAGAACAGAAATAATCCTTTTCATATAGAGATGACGATCGGTGGTGTTACATGGTACTTCGACCAAAAATATTACAACGATCTATCTCTAATTATTGGTAGAACTTCTTCAAGTGTTCGACGTTCCAGATTCCAGCGTGGTTTCCTTCCAAGGTATGGAGGAGGAATGTCCCCTGGTTGTATCTTCTCATGACCCTGTACGGTCCTTCCCAATTTTTGGCCATCTTGCCACCTTCGAGCGGCTTGCTCTTCTCTCTTTTTCTGAGTACGAGGTCCCCAGTTTCAATTTCGCGGATCTTCACCGCCTTGTTGAAGTATCGTTGGGTGGCTCGGTGATATTCCTCCATGCGACGAGCGGCTAGGTCCCTTCGCTCTTCGATGAAGTGGAGCTCCGCTCGCAGGTTAGCCTCGTTATTCTCCGGCTGGAAGTGCTTCGTGCGATGTGTGGGCACCAGCACCTCCGTCGGCACCTTGGCCTGGAATCCGTATGCCAAGGCAAAAGGTGTCTCGCCGGTTGCCGTCCTTGGGGTTGTCCTGTACGTCCAGAGTACGTAATTGAGCTGCTCCGGCCAGGTGGACGCGTAATCTTCCAATTTCTTTTTGATCCCGTCCATGATGGTCCGGTTCATGTTCTCCACCTGGCCGTTGGCCTGCGGGTAGGCCACCGAGGCCTTGGAGTGCCTGATGCCCCACTTCGCCAAGTATGCTTCAAAACCTCTGCCGACGAACTGTCGGCCGTTGTCGGTGATGACCTGCTCTGGAATCCCGAAGCGGCATATGACGTTCTGCCAGAGGAAACTCTGACATTGATATTCGGTGATGGAGGCCAGCGGCTCGGCTTCTACCCACTTTGTGAAGTAGTCAATCGCTACAATAACAAACTTCCTTCCGCCGATCGTCGTCGGAAGAGGGCCTAGTAGATCTATTCCCCATCTGGCGAAGGGTAATGCAACCGTCATCGGGGTGTAGAAGCTTGCCGGCCGCCCGGGTACAGGGGCATATTGCTGGCATACTGCGCATTTCCGAGTATGATTGAAGCAATCCTGCTGGATGGTCGGCCAGTAATACCCCTGCAAGACGATTTTTCGTGCCAAAGTACGAGGGCCCTGGTGGCTGGAACAGATGCCTTCATGTATCTCCTCAATGACGGCCGCTGCCAGGGTCGGTGGGAGGCACCTCAAGTATGGCCCGCCGAACGTCTTCTTGTAGAGCTGCCCATCAATGAGCTCGAAGTTGGGGGCCCTCCTCTTTATCCATGCTGCTCGTCCGGAGCTGCCATCATCCTCAAGCTTGGGGAGCGTTCCATCCCTGAGGTAGTCTGCGATCTCCTTCGACCAATTAGGTTCGGCGATGGAGATGGCCTCTACCCGGATGACGTCCGTTGCTGGAGCCGAGAGTGTCTCTTGCCTGACGAAGCCCCTAATGTGCCGGGGGATGTTCGTCGTAAGGTCATCGGTCGGGGGATTGCCTAGCTTGGATAATATATCAGCCTCGGCGTTCTCCACCCGCGATACCTGCTCAATTATCACTTGTTCGAACCGCGCGGTTTGTTCCTCTGCGAGCTCCTTGTAAACCTTCATCCTCTCTTCCCTAGTTTCGGCCGTTCCATTCATCTGGGTCACCACCAGCTGACTGTCCATTTTCACCTTCAGACGAGTTGCGCCGAGCGCCTTTGCACACTTTAACCCTGCGATCAGCGCCTCATATTCAGCCTCGTTATTGGTGACTCTGAATTCGAATTTCATGGAGTAGTAGGCCTTGAAACCCTTAGGTGAGGTGATCACTGCTCCCCCACCACAACCTTTTGCACTCGAGGCCCCGTCGGTGTACATCTCCCACCAGTTATTGAAATCACCGTCGCCCTGGGGATCGTCCTCGGTGCACGCAGTGCATTCGGCAATGAAATCTGCCAGCGCCTGTCCCTTGATCGTCGGCCTTGGCTTGAACTCAATGTTGTATTGGCCGATCATCAGGGACCATTTGGTTATCCTCCCGCTGGCCATGGGGTTCCGGAGGATCGTGGCGAGAGGCTGCGTCGTGTATACAATCACTGGGTGTGCCTGGAAGTACGGTGCCAGGCGTTTGATGGATGCTATCAAGGCGAGGATCGTCTTCTCCATCAGTGTGTATCTGGTTTCCGGGCCGTTCAGCGCTTTGCTCACGAAATAGATCGGTCGCTGAACGCCCTCTGCCTCCTTGAGTAGCACAGCACTTACAACCAAGTCTGCCACCGCCAAGTACATGTATAGCTGCTCTCCGGGGTCCGCCTTGGTGAGGACGAGCGGAGAAGAGAGGTATATCTTGAAATCTTCGAAGGCAGCCTGGCATTCTGGTGTCCACTCAAAGGGATTTGCCTTCTTCATGATCTGAAAGAAGGGAATTGCCTTATCTGCTAGTTTTGACATGAATCGGCTCAGGGCTGCCAGTCTCCCGGTGAGGCGCTGCACATCCTTCAGATTCTTCGGGGCCTCCATGTCAACTATTGCCTTTACCTTCTCTGGGTTAGGCTCGATCCCCCGCCCATTCATCATGTAGCCGAGGAACTTGCCGCCCTTGACGGCAAAAGCACACTTCTTGGGGTTTAGCCTCATGCTAGCCTCCTCCATGATGGTGAAGATCCTCTCCATGTCCCGGACGTGGTCCTCCCTCTTCTTGCTCTTGATCAGGATGTCGTCCACGTAAGCCTCCATGGTTTTCCCTAGTACGTCTTTGAACAACATCCCGATCATTCTCTGGAAGGCAGCCATGGCATTCCTCAGGCCGAACGGCATGACCACGTAGCAGTACACGCCCTCCGCTGTGACGAACGCCGTTTTTTCTGCATCATCAGGATGCATGAATACCTGATGGTAGCCTCTGAATGCATCCATGAAGCTGAGCAGCTCGCAGCCCGCCGTTTCATCTACGAGCAAGTCGATCCTCGGCACTGGATACGGATCCATCGGGCAGGCCTTGTTGAGGTCCGAGTAGTCGACGCACATCCGCCATGTATCGCCCTTTGGGGCTAATACTACGTTGGCCAACCACTCCACGTGGATGACCGGCCGGATGTGCTTGATGTTGAGGAGCGTAGCTGCCTCCCTCTTGATGAATTCTCGCCGTTCGGCTGCCATGTATCTCTTCTTCTGCTGTATGGGCTTGGCATCCGGCCGTACGGCGAGTCTGTGGCAGATGAGGTTGGGGTCTATCCCGGGCATGTCCTCCGGCCCTCTGGCAAATAGGATTTTAAACTTCCGGAGGACAGCTATGACCCCTTTTTTGACCTCAGGTTCGAGGTCGGCGCCGATGGACACCTTCCTGTCCGAAGGGTCGTCCAGCTCTACTTCCTCGAGCAGGGCAGCTGGTTCTAGACGGGCGTCGAAGTCAGCCTGCCTGGCCTTCTCAGTGATGCTGTTGACCCGGCTTTCTCGCTCTCTGAACCTCTCCATGGCCTTAGTGTAGCAGGCCCTGGCCATGTGCGGGTCCGTGCGGGCCACCCCTACCCCAGTTTCAGTGGGGAATTTGATGCATGAGTGCCGCACGGAGCATATGGCCTCAAGATCCTCTAGGCCAGGCCGGCCCAAAATTGCGTTGTGGGCACATTTTAGGCGGACCACGACGAACGTCATCCGGATGCGGGTAGTGTGAGGCCCATCCCCGATCTCCACGGGGAGGCCGATGGTGCCCTCCGCATCGATGCAGTCCCCTGTGAAGCCGGAGAGGGGGGTGCGCAGGGGGGCCAGCTGATCCTTCCTCAACTTCATCCCTTCGAACGCCTCCCAGTAGAGGACGTTCACGCTGCTTCCCGTATCGACAAGGACGCGTCGGACGATCGCATTGTTGACATCCATGCTGATTACCAACTCATCCCTGTGAGGGGCCGGTGACATCGGTAGGTCGGCCGGTCCGAAGGTGATGGCTTCCACCTTGTTCTTCTTAGCGGGGGGAGCTGATATGGAGCCCACATAGAGGGACCTCTCAAATTTCTTCCGCTCCGCAGGCGTGTCCCCAGTCTCGGCGCCCCCAAAGATCACCTTGATCTCCAATTTCTTCTTTCCGCCGTTCGGGCCGAGGGACCCCTCCGGACGTTTATCAGCACTTCGATAATCTACGTCCTTTGGTTCCGCCTCGCGCCGATCGTCTCGGCGCCATGACCGCGATCTCGGGTTCGGCTGCCTCGGGCTATTCTTTTTTAGCAGCTGGGTGAACTCGCCCAGGTAGCCTTGCCGGATCAGCTCGTCGATGGCCAATCTCAGCTGTTTGCAGTTGTCGGTGAGGTGGCCGACCCTCTGGTGGTATTCGCAATATGCGGTCTCGTCATGACCCATAAGTGCCTTCTTGTCTTGGGGCTCCCTTAGGATGCCCTTGTCTTTGATGGCGTCGAAAATCTGACTGACGGGGTAAGCCAGAGGGACGTGGTATTCCTCCGGGCGTACGCGGTTGGCCTCCGGATGAGCCTTCCACGGAATCATGCCGCTGTCCGTCTTCTTCTTTTTGTTTGGGGGGGATGGCCCGCCCCCAGGGCCGAGCCTGTCCGCCAGTTTTCGGGAAGGGGCTGCGGGAGCGCCATCCCTCAATCTGATCTCCTCCTCAATGGAGGCATACTTCTGCGCTCGAGGCAGCACCTCAGTATAGCTGGTGCTGGGATTTCTCCGAAGGTCCCGGTATAGGTCCCCCGTCGCCAGAGCACTGGTGAACAGATTTACCCCCAGCCGCTCGTCCAGATCATCCACTTGGAGCACTTCGTCTCTCCACCTGACCAGAAATTGGGCCAGAGGTTCGCCCTTTCCTTGTTTCACACTCGTGAGCGATGTGAAGCTCTTCTTGGGGGTGGTACTGGCAGCGAATTGTGCCATGAACTGCTGGGACAGCTGTTCGTAATTATCAATGGATCCGGGCCTCAGCTGCCCGAACCATTCTTGTGCCGGACCCCTCAGGGTGTTGAAGAAGAGCCGGCAGATGGCCTCATCGGATGCCCCCAGCATGGAGAGGTTCCCCTGGAAGCTGATCAGGTGAGCTTTAGGATCTCCGGTCCCATTGTATACTATCCCCTGGGGGGGTCTGCAGTCTCGCGGGATCTCTGCATTCATGACCCTCGGAGTGAAGGGTGAAGTGAGGGAGAAACGCGGCGTAGCTGGGGTGGCCTCCGCCCGTCTATCCATTTCGGCTATTCGCCGTTCCATTGCCTCTAGCCGGGCCTCCTGTGCGGCCCTTACGGGGGACACAGGAGGGGCGGCCTCGAGCGCAATGTTCCTTCGTGGGGCAACCGCGTCGGGTTGCCTCCGTGTGATATGGGCACCATGTCTTTGGAAACGTCGTCCAATGTTACTGGCGGCAGGGGTGATGGTGGTGCCCCGCTGTTCGGAGGGAACATCTGGCGTGCGCCCCCGATGATCGTCCTGCCAACCATATCGAGGGGTGCTGGCCCCGGTGTGCCCTTCAGCTCCGTGGGAGGACGGATGTTGACCCAACCTCATGTGGATGGGCGTCCGACGCCCGGCAGATTCCGCCGTTTCATCCAGGGACTGCATGCGGTGGATGGGTGATATGGGCGTCCAGATGGTGTTAGCTGAGTACACCTCTTCGTTCGCCTCCTGCTCGTCCGCCATTCGGCGCATTGTTTCTGCCAGCTCCCTCATGAGTCGAGGGTCGCGTCTGGCCTCGTGGGGGATGAGGTTTGTGAGGCCGCCCTCACCCCCCGTTGTCCCCAACGTCTCGGAGCGCTCCGTGGTTTGCCCGCGGTTGCTTCGTCCGCGGGACAGCTGTTTGGAGAGGTCACGTTGGCGGTTGTTTCTTGTCATCGTGCCTGCTGCGGGTAGCTTCGGTAGCTGTTTGGGAGAGTTTTTTGGAAACTTTTAGTTCAGTTTCCCACAGACGGCGCCAGTGTTGAGGTTTATTCCTTCAACCCTCGGGTCCAACACTTAAGCCCAAGGATTTCGAGTGGAGTGTGTGTGTGATTGAACTAGCCCAACAGCAGATGATATGGATTAGAAAGGCAGTAAGGTAGCAAGTAAATGATTAGGTATTATTATCTCTTAATAACTCCCTAATACAATACTTTTCGCTAAGGCTCCGTCGGCCGTTCGTCTTACAAGGCAGTAGAAGTGCTGCGAGTAAGAATGCTGAAGCTAGTATGCTAAGAATAGAAAGTTGCCAACCCTTTACAATGAAATAAATGCTTCTATTTATACCCGCCAATGGGCAGGTGGCTGTGCTGACGTGGAGGCCTGTGGACCGCTTGTGCCCCAACCACCAAATCTTCAGCATTAAATGCACTTCCCGCCAGAATCTAGGTTTCCCGCCTAAATAATGGGCACGTTCGTCCGCCAGGGAAGCGAGCTGGATCGCTCCAAGTGATCCCCAAGAGGTTTCGGCTGTTCGTCTCCTGGCCTTGTGGATTCTCTTCATGCGGACTGGATTTCCTCGGATGACTACAGGCTCGCCATGGGGACGTTCGTTGTCATCCCCTGGTAGTCCGTGGTCCTGCTCCTCGTCCCTGCATAGACGTTCGTCGGGATGGGCCGCTGGGCCTAAACTCCCAACCTCAGACGTTCGTCCCTCCCCAAGGAATATGGGCCTGCGGGCTGGCCTTGTGGTCTGACTGGACGTACGTCTGGTGAAGGAAGGGTTAGTGGGCCGGACCTCAGCTTGGGCCCTTAACCCAACACAGACATAGCCCTAGCGTATTCTAAACGAAGGTCCGTGGTTGTTTGAACGAAATCTGTTGTTGCTAAAAGAGATTCAGGCAGAGGATATTCCTCTACAAAGTAGGCTATATGAGGCTGATTTTTGGGTGCAAGTGCACGATGCTGCTTATGGTTTTATGAATCTTGGGTCTGCTTGACGTATTGGTAACTATATTGGAAAATTCATTAGTTTTGATGATAGAAAATCGGATGAAAACTGGAAGTCATACTTGAGGATTAGAGTTCGTATGGATGTTAGGAGACCTCTGAAAAAAGGTACTACATTGAAAAAGGTGGGGTTTAGCCAAAGGGTGGATTTTAAGTATGAAAAGCTTCCAAATTTCTGTTTTGTTTGTGGTATTATTGGGCATTCTGATAAGTTTTGCCCGGTAGTTTATGAGGGGGAGAATATCACTTTTGATAAAAAAAAAAATTATGGAGTGTATCTTAGAGCTCGGACTGGGGTGAAGACTAGCCCCTACAGGAGGTACTAAGTGGTTGGTTGAAGGGTCCTCCAGTACTGGGGTGGGGATGTCTGACGGGCAGGATAATGATAGGTAGGACTGGAAAGAGAATACAGGCACTAGAACTAGCTCCATCAAGGAAGGGAACTCAGTTAGCCTAGAGGAGATCTCGGGGGAACGAAACTGTAGAAGGACCTAGGAAGAGGAGAAACAAGGCGCTGGTACAGGGGAAGGCATGACAATGGACAAACAAAAAAATGGAGTGGAGGCGGACCTCTTGTAGGTCCGCTGGTTTGCGTTGGATGGCCGAAAAGCTCAAGAGAGGTTTCGGTGGAGGTGCTCATGGCGATGAAGAATAATAATATTTATTTTACTACTAATTTTATTATTGTTGCTGTTAATCAAACTATGTTTTATTTTGTTGCTGTTTCTTTCAATTGTAAGACTCTTGCATTAAGATTGGGTGGAGTTTGGTCTGCTTCAATCGTCTGTGGCTCAGGTTTGCACATTAATGGATCAACGAGTTATATTGCTTGTTTGAAGGTAATTAACTCCAAGTCTGGTTCGCGGGCTGACGGTTGTATGTGGTTCCTTACTTTTTTTACACTCTTTCTGAATGCTAATGCTTTAAAATCAATTTAAGCCCCCCTCTTCCAAAAAAAACTATTAAAAAATAATAATAATGTACTATAGTCAGAGTACTTTGGTCTATTCATATGCTCTTTGGGAGTGTTTGCAACTGCTTTTGATTATAAAAACACGTTTTAAAGTCATTTTGGAAAAAGTGATTAGTAGTAAAAGTTGATAGTATTCGAGAAAATAGTGATTTTGAAAAGTAAAAGTTGTTAGTGTTTGCTAAAATAAGTGCTTTTTGTGTGATAGAAAAAGTAAAAATCACTTTTCACATGAAAGCCGAGAAACGCTTTTTTAAGTAGAAGTTGTCATTTGAAAACACTAATTTTAGCTTTTTAAGCCAAAAGTCGAGAAACCCTTTTTAAGCTATTGCAAGCACTCCATTAGCCACTTAAGTGGTTTTAATTTTGAGAATTGAAATATTATTATCTGATTATTATTCACTGCCCTTAGCATGAATGTAATCACATTGTGTATATTTTAATGATTTCACGATTATTTGTGTCGCATGTTAGCCTATTACATTTGTTGGCAAAGTTGATGTTTTTTAGCATGGCTACGTACAAAGTCCGAATCTAGTCTCCTCGCCGGGTTCGTTTGACACGCAAGGATAAAATTGAGGTGAATTATGAATATATAATTATCTAACAACATTATAATTGTGAATCATGGTTGATACTCTTAATTTATATCAATACAATCTATGCATAAGATGTTGTACATTGCTTTTAAAAAATGGAACCTCATTTTTCATTTGACTTCTTTATCCTTAATATATTGTTTAAACTTTTAGCCTCCGTTAACTCTAGTTTAAGTTATATCTCCACATCTCCTCTGTCATCGGTATGTTAGACCAGCCAATCTGAAAAAGGTTTTGCAGCTTATGCAGATGCTTACATCTCTCCAATGAATGGTATTAAACGTGTATGAAGGCTTGTTCATTTTCTTGTCTGTTCTGAAATGCTTGCACATAGCCACAGATCATGATTACCTTACAATTCACAGGATATTCAAGGATTGTGTGACTTTCAGCTACAAATAATTCCAACCTGAAAAGAACAAATTAGGGATTCCTTTAGGGCGCGTGCTTGTGTAAGTTCTTCACTATTTTGTAATTATATATTTACTTTATGCTTAATTATAGTCCATTCACTTTGTGTTATTCATTTTTGTTCTGTATTTTAAAATTCATTATTTTTATATTTCAACTTCTTCTTTACTCCATATCTCGTTTTGCTCTCTACTCATGGATTGATCACGTACTATGTGTTTGGAAGAATATCCATGTGAACATTTTTAGGTCCTTTGGGGTGTCATCAAATGCTTTTTATGTTCTTTGCTTACATTCATAACATTTGTTGTCATCTGTGTTGGATTTCTTTGGTATAGAAACGCAGATGACATTAGTTACCAAGGAAATCAACGGAAAAATGGAAATCTATACACATAAAATTCATTCTATTAAATTTATACAAATTAAATTATTACTAGATGATACAAAGTATATGTGAGTTTTGCATTCGGAATAAAAAGTAAAAAATAAAATGGCACACCTTCTTGATTTTTAAAGACTTTGCATAGTTCACAACCTTTCCAATAATATTTGAGATCCTTTTAGTGGCGTCCTTACTAGAAGGGATGTTTTTGAAAGCTTGCAAATAGGATTACTGTTGCTGCTCTTGCCAAGCATTTTGTTCAATGTTTTCCTTTTGCCAACTTTAATAAAGTGTCTTCTGTGAAAATTTTGTATGACAATACGAGAGCAATATAGAAGCATAAAACATTAGGAAAGAAAAATATAAAAGCATAAAACAAACATGTAGTAAAACATAAATGACATATCCAACGATGTGACATTACTCCAAGAGTGGATTCTTTGAATTTCCTATATTCAAACTGTGGTTAAAGAACAATTAAGTAGATGAGAATATGAGATTAGTCACATAGGAAAACAATGAAAAAATTGAAATTTGTACAAGCTAGCATGTCATTTCTTCTTCTTACACGTACATGAAATTCATGTTATTGATCGAATTTATACATATTAAGATACTAGATGTTACAAATTCAGTAAGAAATGTATGTTTTGATCTTGGAGCAGGATGGCTCGAATGGATTAAAGCATTACATGAATTTTTGGTTGTTTTTGTATAACTATATTAATTTTATTAGTATTAGTATATTAGTATTTAACTCCAATTCACTTTATTATTGTTATTTCCTTATGGGAAAATGGAAACTAATAATCCAACCTTTTAACGGTCTTCTTTCAATAATTCCACCTTTTGATTATTCATGAATAATCCAACCTTTGCACCTCATCTTCATTCAATGGTCCATGACCGGTTGATGACCTGTTATTCCAATTTATTTTCTTATCTTTGCAAAATATTATCTTTGTGAAAGATGAGATTTATGGTATAATGATAAGTAATTACACTAAATGGGACTAAAACATGGTTAAAACTCCAAAATAGGACTTGAAGTTTTAAATTGCTTAAATAAGACTCCAGATTACATTTTTACCCCCAATCCCTAAATCACCTTTCCCCCAATTCATCTTCATCGATCGCGAGACATGCGATTCTTGCAACTCAGCTGCCATGGACTAAACTCAGCCGTCATGGATCACAACTCGCAGCTGCTTTCTCGACGCCGGCTGCACCTCTTCAATGATTCTTGCAGCGCGGCAGCTCCGCCATCGACGAGCTCTGCTGCAATTGTTCCAGTCAAGTCAGGTATGTACTCTTCTTCTTCTTCTTCTTCCTCTTTTTTTTTCTTCTTCTTCTTCTGATCTTCTTCTCCTTCTTCTCAACCTCTTCAATCTTCTGCTACTCTGTTATCTTGTTCTTTAATTTGGACTTCAGATTTTTTAATAAAGCAGGAATCTTAGAATGCCATAAAATTATCAGTTTTAACTCGAAGACTGTCAAATCTATGGCATTACATCTATGAAGATGGACAGTTTTACTTTGAAATTAAAAAACTTTAGAAAATGCCATAATTGATGTTTAATCCAACACTGGTCTGTAACAATGTCAAGTTTATGTCATTACATTTGCTAAAGTGATAGTTCAAAGAAGAAAATGACATTTACAAAGAGTAATAATGTCATTCACATGACATTTTCGAAACAGAAATGATATATTTATAGTGTCAGTTTTTTTTTAATAACAATGGCAGTTTCATAACATACTGTCATCTTGATAATTGTAATGTCATAAAATTGACATTTTCTGTTTGCTTAAGGCATTTTGAGGTTCCAAATTAATCAAAATTAATAAATACATAAATAATTGAAATCTAAAGAAAAAGAAAATAGAGGACCCAAATAAAATTCAAATCCAAAAAAACAAAGAAGAAGAGAACATAGGACCAGAAATTTGAAGAGGATTAGAAGAAGAAGAGGAGGAGGAGGAGGAGGAGGAGGAAGAAGAAGAAGAAGCCCTACCTGATCGTCGATGAGTGCAGGGCGATTGGAGCAGCAATAATCCACGGGAGGCAGAGGTCTTCTGCGAATCTGCGATGAATTGCAGAGCTGGCGGCATGCGATGCAGGGACTTTTTTAATTAAGGGCAATTTAGTCAGATAACCTTTTTTTAGTCCTATTTTTGTCAAATAAAACATAGTGGTCTTATTTTTACAATTTCATCATGTTTTAGTCCTATTTAGGTAAATCTCTCTATAATGATTTGCAAAGATAAGAAAATAGCTTGGAATAGCAGGTCATCAACCGGTCAGGGACCATTGAACGAAGATGAGGTGCAAATGTTGGATTATTCATGAATAACCAAAAGGTTGGATTATTGTAAGAAGACCGCTAAAAGGTTGGATTATTAGTTTTCATTTTCCCTTTCCTTATTCAAAATTTTATTTAGCTCAACGTCTCCCGGTGCGGTTGATAAGTTTTAGGCTATGGGAATGGATATACCCTTCATTTGGGACGGGAACACCTGAATACCTAAAAATAGAAGAAAAAATATTTGAAGGAAAAATTCACTATGACCACATTTCATTAAAGAATTGCTTTCGAGTATCTGAATTCTAAGAAGATTGATAAGCAGCCTCTTTCAACTACTCAGAATCGGGGTGGAGGAGGAGCCCTTAATATTTCCAAAGTTAGGAGGTGTAGAAGTTTTGACATTCCATATCATAGAACTTTTTAGTAATAGTAATGTAATTTTTTTAATCATCAAAACAGGTCTCTATTCATATTAAAGGATTCAAAATCATTACATCAAGCAAAGGGAAAATAAAACTGACACCAACTGAAACTCCAACAACTACGATTGTAGCCCTATGGTGAAACTTTGGGACGGTCACCCCTGAAAGAGCAACATGAATCGCTAACCATGTAGCGGGCTTGACACAGCCAAACCTGTTCCCATAGATCCAACCATACCCAATGACATAAAGAGAGGCTAAAAACTCAAACAAATTGTCAAAACCAACAACAAAGATGAACACAAGAAAACAAATGACAAACAGATAAAAATTACTAGGAAAACTCTCACGGACTCTAGCACCTCGTACAACCCATGGTGGTGGTTCAGGCGGAGGTCGGACCGTCGCTCGATTGATACCCTCTTTCAGTGGAGTACCCGCCGTATGACCCAAATCCATGTCATCGAATGGAGCGTTCAGCCTCTCCACGCTAGCCATGTCCTGATCATCCCTACGTCTCTCTCCCGCTTCTTCCACTATCTTCTTGTTGCCACGATCATCCATCCCGAGCTACGTCCAAACCACAACAATCCGGCGCAGAGCTGCGTCGATTGAAATCGGAAATTACCTAGCTTCGATCAGGAAAGATCGAAATCAGAAATTACCTAGCGGCGGTTCTGCCCTAGGAGCTCTCTAGTAGTTTTTTTTTTTTGTTAAAACAGAATTACGCGATTTTGTAACCTGTAATGTAATTTAGTAGGTCAACTAGGTTCACTTAACATAAAAGTGTTATTTCTCTTTTGCCCAGGGGAGGATCTATGTACGGGCTATGGTAGGCTGAAGCCCAGAGCAACTTAGAAAATGTTTAATTTTTTTAGTGTAAAATTTTCATTTTTCATATTTAGCCCACTCTGCTAGTATTCAAGCCTGGTATAATTCCTATTCAGCCCAGGGCAAGTCAGATTCCTGGATCCGCCCCTGCTTTTGCCCCTCTCCAATTGACTTTTGAAAGAAGTATACTTCGTCCCATAGTAAAGTAATTAAAATAGTAGAATATTGTAAATCATAAACTCTTATTTCGATGACATTCCCCATTCCTCAACCTCTGACAAGTGCACCCTAATTTTAGGTGAAGCCAAATAGATGAAATGAACAACCCAAATCCTATGTTTGTAGATTTCTTATATAGACATTTACAACTATTTGATACATTTAAACGAAAAATAAGTTAAATCACATAATCCCATTCTTTTAAATAAAAGGTATATCAATACGTCCCACATAACACTTGGGACGAAAAGGAATATAATTGATCCAACAATTAGTGAAAAATATAGGATTTTTTATAAATTATTTTAAGATCCTCATAACATTCTCGCATAAAAATAGCTCATTACAAAATATATAGAGCATTATTCTAACATTTGGCAATAGCTCTCGCGCCTTGCGCGAGCAAACGATAGTAAGGTTTGATACATGTAAATATGTAATCAGAAACTCAAATATTAGAATTAATTAAGTAGAATTAGGATGTTTGCATCAATAATATAGAATTATGAAACGCTGCCCAAACTGATACGCCAACCCGCCCACTTGCTCAATTTGGGACATGAAAAATATAGCTTGTACTACGTATTAAATAAAACTTGTTGGACACATTCTTTGGAGTCAATTTGGATTTATTTGTTGATAAGCTTTGGAATATGAGATTATGGAAACGCAAGCCGCCTGCATTTGAATTGTTGTGATTTATGAGACACAAATAATACCCCGATCAAGACATGCTAGTAGTCTAGTACTGCTAATATCCTCACATACTCCATATTATTCCTACGTTTATTATATACTCCGTATTATTCATACGTTTACCATATACTCCGTATTATTCACATGTTCGCCTTGCACATAAAAAACCGATTACATTCATGTTTAGAAAGTGTTTATGAAGGAAAAAATGTTTGTCAGTTTTTTGTTTTAGAAAAGTAAAAATTAGGGTTTACAGACACCAACTTATACTTAAATTAAGCGCTTAAAAGGTAAAACCTTAAAGTTGGTATATTCGTCATTCTAACTTTTTTTTTTGTAAAAAATTACAAAGTATAAGTTATTACAAAAATATGATTAATAACTACTACAATGCAGTGTCATAGTAACTTAAGTTTAAAAAATTGAATGTAAATTATTATGATTTCATTACTACTCTAGTGACATATGACGTACATTGTGTTAAATCCAAAATACCCCTTTCTATCTCACCTCCAACGAAACGTCTCACTCCTTTAGCAATCGAGCATCACCATCTTTTTACTCGTAGTATATTGTACCGCCGCCGCAACAATACTCTCTCCTCCTATTGCAACCCAAACAAGGCAACTTCACTAGATGATCACTCTCAACTTCGCTATCTTCATAAACAATCTAATAAAAGTTGACATATCATAGTTTTAATTATTACACCTGGATACTTCTTTTTTAATTGACTAAACAAGTCCCTAAAGTTGGATTTTCTAAAATAATCAATAGTCGGGGATTATTATGAGCAAATTGATAATAGTTGGGATTATATTACCAATTACGTAGTATCCTATCACCATTTTTAACATTACAATTTCTGAAAATTACTTCTTCAAACGTGTTGTCCCTACAAATCAACATTTATTTTATTATTATCTATCATATGTAACTCACCTTTTCATATTGGCAACAACATATACTAACAGAAAAATGATTAACTTAAATTTTTAATTGATAGTAAAAAAACTTACCATGCACATATATATAAATTAGCTTCTAAATTCTAGAAATCACAACTATATATTATACATGCATGTATTGCTTTCTGCACAATATGATTAGTAATAACATAATTTATTAATTGGTACTAAAAGAAACATACCATGTGGGTAAATACATTGATCACTATATTTTGGAAATTATAGCCTTTGTCGTATTACTTTATACTCCATGTAATTGATAATAACATAAATCAACATAAAAATGATTGACATAAATTATAATTTGTACTGAAAAAGTTAAAATGTACATAGATAAGTTTAAGTATTTGTTTTTATCAATAAGTTTCTATATCTTGGAATGTACAATCATGCTCCATCTGTATTACTTTCCACTACATATAAATACAACATAAGTACAACTGTATTCTCATTATAGCAATCGATAATTATTATAATAAACACAATATATAATTACCGTATAGACTTATTTTAGCATTATCATTCTTGAAAAATCACTTCTACAAACGTATTTTCCCTAAAAATTAATATTATTGTGTGCAACTTACCTTTTTCTATAAAAGTCATTATAAGTGAATACTAGTGTAAAGCCCGGGGCAATGCCCCGGTAGCGCGTCAATTTGATATGGGTTAAAATGAAAAATACAAATAATTGTTGTGAATATTCAATTCATAAGACCTAAAGTTAGAATATGATGCATTTTTACTATGATCTAACCACGACTTATAATAAATTTGTATTTGTTAAACGACTATATATTAAATTATCTATCATCATATATTATATATTTACATTTACTCTTCAGTCTATATATTTCAAGTTTTTTTTGCGGTAGCGTTGAGATTGCGGTCACTGCAATTGAGGCTATTGCGGTCGTTGCGATGCGTGTTGCGGTCAACGCAGTGTAATTTAATTTGACGTTCAAACGAAATAAGGAAAAAATATTGTTGGTGTCATGATATCATCCGATATGCATGGCCTTGATTTGGCCACGTTGTAATTCATTGGGTTACGTAGTAGATTTTCTCCGTGAATTGAAATCTCACCTACATTGTGTCTCGATGTGATTGCGCTATAGGATGCAACCACAATGTTGCAGCCGCAATACGTGTTGCGATCCACAATAAAAAATAATGATCCATATTTATTTTCCACCGGGTTTGTTACTCCCTCCATCCTTATTTGTAAGGCACACTTTACTTTTTATATGCCTAAGAAATATGAAAACTTTCTTAGTCATTTTATTTCTCACTTTGTTCTTTATCTGTCATTTTATCATTTACTTAATTTTTTATGCATAATACATTTTTTTTACATTTTGCAAGTGAAAAGATGTAAAACAATCACTTTATCCTTGGTTTTAAAATTGCGCCAAATCGAAATGTATCTTACAATTCGAGGGAAGGAGTATGTGTTATGGGAAAGTTGGCATTCAATTCATTGTAAGCATTTTTTTGTAAGAGAATAAGTGTTTGTATTGTGATACTTTAGTCAAGGTTTCACTTTTACAAAATTCTTACTTTAGTTAAGGTTTCACTTTAACTATTTTGGACATTCAATTCTGTGTTTTATAATGACTGGAATCTATTTAGAGTCTTGAGTCTATGGTAGGAAATTTGATTAATTATATTGAATTGGTGTATTCTTTTGTTAATTTAGTTGATTGGACTTGAACTTGGAATCTTAGGGAGTGTTTGCAATTGATTCAACTTTAAAAAAATGATTTTTTAAAGTGATTTTGGGAAAAGTGATTAATAGTAAAAGTTGGTAGTGTTTGAGAAAAAAGTGATTCTGAAAAAGTAAAAGTTGGTAATGTTTGGTAAAATAAGTACTTTTTGTGTAATAGAAAAAGTGAAAAGCAGTTTAAAGCACCCTTCCACCTGCTTCCAGCTTTTAACTTTTAAGTGATTAATTTAAGCAGAAGCTGTCATTTGAAAACACTCTTTTTAGCTTTTTTAAGCCAAAAGCTGAAAAGCGCTTTTTTAAGCAACTGCAAACACTGCTTTAATTTATTTGACTGTAGTAAATTTGATCTTTTTATTGAGAAAATTAGAAATTAAATCCTGAAAGTAGACGTCAATGATCACTTTACTATTTTTTCCTACGAAAAATCTATTTATGGATCAAAAAGTCTTTAAAGTGGACAAATTTAACGGTTACACATCCAAATATGCAAGTTAGTAAAGTTACAGGATTAATAACATATAAACTTAAAAGTTACGGGAAAAATAACAAATACGCTCAAAAGTTATGTGGCTAAAACAACATATCTCCCCATTTTTCTGTCACAAAATTATTTTCAATTTACTTTTTTTGGTTAATAGAATATCATTTTTATTAGTTCTCCAATTTTGATTTTTCAATTTGTAATCACTTTTAGCTATGTGATCATTTGAGTTTCAATAGCACTTTAAATATAGTTGTAGATATATAATTTTTGTAAAAAAATCAGAAGAATTGTCTTTATGTTCAATCAACCTCGTAAACCATTTTGAATAAAAATTGGGACGATGTGAGTATATTATTGTTATTACATTATTTTTATTCTTGCAGTTGTGCATACTTAAAGAATAGTAAAAGTGTTGTGTACTGAGTTTCTATACCAACTCTGCTTTTTAATTGAGATTTCTTTAATGCAATCATTTTGCACCATGCTATGTAAGATGGGAGAGGAATCACCATTTTTTAGTATATATATTATGTGATTATTATATTGTGGTTTATTTGCTATTCAGGATGTTTTTTATTTAGACTTAAATTTTCCGGTCTGATTTGGTCTAATAAATGTTTGGTCACTCTGTTTTTTATAACCGTCCAAGTGTGGTTTCATCTGGTCTTGTATTCTTGTCTAATATGGATTGAGACTAATAATAGTCCATGTAAGACATCCTTAGTGTAGGGTTACGTTGATTTTGTGATAATGAAGGGAGTGTTTGCAATTGCTTCAACTTTAAAAAAGTGATTTTTTAAAGTGATTTTGGAAAAAGTGATTAATAGTAAAAGTTGGTAGTGTTTGAGAAAAAAGTGATTCTGAAAAAGTAAAAGTTGGTAGTGTTTGGTAAAATAAGTACTTTTTGTGTAATAGAAAAAGTGAGAAGCAATTTAAAGCACCCTTCTACCTGCTTCCAGCTTTTAGCTTTTAAGTGATTAATTTAAGCAGAAGCTGTCATTTGAAAACACTTTTTTCAACTTTTTTTAAGCCAAAAGCTGAAAAGTGCTTTTTTAA
Organism: Cuscuta epithymum; assembly: GCA_945859915.1. Lineage (NCBI taxonomy): Eukaryota > Viridiplantae > Streptophyta > Magnoliopsida > Solanales > Convolvulaceae > Cuscuta > Cuscuta epithymum. Next base: position 1,418,715 of record CAMAPF010000974.1, read on the forward strand.
GCAACCCCAAACACTCCTGAAGTATGAAAAGAAGAAGTGTTGAATTAGAAATTTAGAATTGAGAGCGTGAATTTTACGTTAGGATGGTTACAATATTAGAGTTCCAATTTCGCACGAGTATTAATTTATTTATATATTTATTACAACTTAAATATTGTTGTTTGTATTATTATATCCCATCATGTACGTGTATTAGAGGTACAATTTTTATTAGAGTATTAGATTTTAGAGTCCTACTTGATGTCAGTTCAATCCACGTGATAATAGGATTAGATTTAATTGATTTGTTACCTATTAATAGACAAATACGGTAATAATGATATTGATGTTATTTTCTTTTTTTATTAACCAATGAGAGAATGGCAAATAAGCTATTCATAACTCAGTTTTACTATTAAAACAATAGATATTGTTCCTACAATTTAAATGTCATTATACAATTACATCATCCTGAGAGTAACTTACCTCATCTAATAATTGGCTTCCTCTTCCAAATAAGATTCAATTTCAAATGTTTCAATTGCGAAAAATAGTTGAAATACAAACTTGAATGCTTCTTATCCACTCAAAAATATACAACATTGAATTGGAAACATATATTCTTAATATGGAGTTAATGAACATTCATTAGAGAGTGCTCAATTGCAATTATAAAAGTTGTAAATGCTTTTTAAATCAAATTATTATAAAATAGAGAGTTAATTGGTCTTACATAAGAGTATTTTTGCAAACATTAACCATATACATCCACAATAAAAGCCAAAAAAGCCTAAGCACAAGTTGATTTATGATGTTTTTAATTGAACGGATATAATTCTCATACTAGATCATATCACCTTAAATTTACCAGGCCGGTCATACTAAATATATACAACAGTAAAATACATATACATCATGCGTTTACAAGACGTTTATGATTAAAACCAAAATATGGACGAGGTTTAAAAAGCGCAGATCGTGTAAAACAAAAAACTTTCAATCTGATTAAAACATCCTTGATCAAGAGTTTTCATAATAATACATCAAAAAGTTGAAAATGCTTTTTAAATAAAATAATTTATCATTTTACATTATCAAAATTACTATAACTACTTATGGTGTCTTGAAGAATTTTCCAATGTAATTGTTAGTGTATATGTTTTTAAATCAATAAATGTGCGAATAAATGTGAATAAGATATAAAATTCTTAAACTATTTTAATATTTGTCACCAACAATTTTATAAGTCGAAAGTTATTTTTTCGTGTTTAATTTTATATACTAGTATAACTATGTTACCTGGCATTCAAAATAGAAAACATTGACTACCAATAATTATGGTAACCGACACACCAAAAATTTAGGAGCATTAGTTATTTTTTTAACAACGTATTTATTGGCATCAATTTAATACATAGTCGCTAAAAATTATGTATCTCACTAACAATTAATCGTGACTTCAAGAAATGTGTTTGATTCATTATTCCGTTATTTTTCACGTTTTAACTGATACTGCAATAATCACGCAATTTTCAAGGTTTTCAAATGGTTTAGTTCTTCTTGATGTTATGAGATAAAAGTCATTACATGACTATAATATGACACTATATGAATCACATTATAAATGTTGCTAATGAAAAATTAAATATGTACACATTTTGCACACTCTCATGTGTATACAAGCATCTCGTTTATAGAAAACAACAATTGCCTGTGTACATAAGAGAGTGTACTAATCGCATACACCTTTTATTTGCATTAAGAACATCTGATTATTGATCGTCATGTTTAATATTATGAATATGACAACATGTAACTTGGAATCAAAAAATATTTATTGGACATCTACTCTAGCCACTTAAAATAGTTGGTGTACATTAAAATTCAATGCTTTCACAATCTTAATTATAATTTCTTTCCCTGTTTTTCTTCTTGTACTTTGTTGGAATTTTTAGAGTATTTCAAATGAGTATACGCGTACTACTTTATTTGTGAGAAAAGTCATTTAGACTTAAAAGTTACTTTTTCTGATTTAATTCATATGAAACAATGAATTTCAAAGATCAAATTTTAATGTATGCTTTATCCGTGGTTGGTCATATTCTATAACGCATATGCATTATTAGCTTTATAATTTATTAGTAATATAGGTAAATGTTAATGCTTTGTTGATCCTAACGTCCACTAACTCTATCTTTAATTTAATATTTGAATGTGCATTAAATTCTAAAGAAGAGCAACGTATGGGCCTATGGGTGTTTATTATATACGTAGTATATACTTGAATATAGAGTAGTATATAAAAAAAATTATACATATAGTATACACGGTGATGGTGGGTTTTAAGCTTCTCAACACAAAAATATTCTTTGCATACTATACCGGGTGCAACCGAGTGAGTGAGAAAGAATATATATATCACAAATCCTTTCAAGTGTGCTTGGTAGCTCGGCCGACTTCTTACGGTTTATATTATATATAAAAAGATGTATCACGAATTATATTTTGTTCAAATGATTATTGGGTTCATATACTAATTTTCTTCTCGTCAGTTCTGTTACCGGCCTTGTACCGAAGGGCTCGTTATATCTTGGGGAAAATTTCCGTACGCCGGGAATAATTCCTTAGGACAGCGTCTGACGCGTCTCGAGCCACTAATATACTTTTAGTTCTTTCTAGTGATTATTTTGCAGGTCCATTCTCGGAGCTAGATAGTCAACGAGGTCAATTTAGGAGCAACACGGCCAACACGTTGATTTCGGAAGGATACAACCAACAACTTTTACATTATTTTTATAGTGTTGTTATTGTTTTTGGTACTCGTCATTTTACTTTTACTTTTAATTAATTCATTTTTTGGAAGAGCTTTTAATTAATTCTTAGAAAAACATTTTAGTCATATATTAAAAAATCACATATTTTTGCTCGAAATTCGTTCGAGTCTCAGACCAAATTAGAGTTAAACAAATCTAAACAGACTATACTTAAACAAATTGGACGGGATTTTAATAGTTATAAGAACACAAAGATTATACATTTATGAGATCAGTTCAAACCAGATCAGAACAATCCTACAACCAAACTAAGGGTATGTTTGCAAACAATTTAAAAAAGTGATGTTCATCTTTTGGATTAAAAATCTGAAATGAGTAATTTCAAGTAAGAACTTCTACTTAAATTAAAGTATTAATATTAAAAGTTAAAAGATGAAAACTTTTTTTATTTTTTCTATTACACTAAAGACACTGATTTTATCAAACATTAGTAGCTTTTACTTTTCAAAACCCTTTTTTCTCAAAACACTATCTATTTTTATAATGAACCACCTCCTTCAAACTCACTTTAATCTAGGGGTGGGCAAAAATACCGAAATATCGGTATACCACACTTACCGTACCGAAAAATATCGGAAAATACCGAAATATTGGTATACCGTCATTTTTGGTATGGTATTATACCGTACCAATCTATTTCGGTACGGTAACGGTAAATGTTTTCAAATACCGCGGTATACCGGTATAATACCGTACCGGCTCCCTACTCAACAATTACTTTTAATTCTAATATATTGTAGAAATCCATTACAATTTTGAAGCCCAAAATTAATACTTTTTTTAGGGTTCAAAATTAATACTTAAGTTGGTTATAAATACAAAAATACAAAAATAAAGGCCCAATTTGTCAAACCCACTATAACCTTATAGACTTCTACTACGCTAACCTTAATGACTAATGAATAATGTGCAAATGTCATGAAACAAGTCCATCTTGTTCCAAAATCTTGCAAGTCGTGATGGCTGGGCCGCTGAGTAGCTGACGAGTGAAGAGAGATACACTTATGTGACAAGTGTATCTATATACGGATTCCGCGAGTCGAGACACAGAACTTTGTCCGAAAGTCTTATTCAATTTTTAAAAAATTATAAAAATTACTAAATACACAATATCATATTAGGAATAAATGATTTTATATCCATGCTATTTGAATAGTTTTATTTATTTTTGTTAGAGATCATCACTATTGATTTAATTATATCTATATTGTTCAAGTTATTTTAGGAGAATGTGTTACTTTTTAATATGCAGCATGTTGAACTGCTTATATATACTAATAATAATAATAATTATTGTTCAATATTGAATTAACATAAATAGATTATTAATTGTATTTCGTAACATTTTAATAATAGATTTAACATGTCGCTAGTAATAACGATTTAGTATATTTCGTTAGTCTATGATAATTTTTTGTATTGGGAGACATGCACGGTAATTTACTGATACCGTACCGTTACCGAACCGAAACTTCGGTATACCGAAATGCGGTATACCAAAACTTCGGTAAGGTAAAGGTATGCAAATTTTGCATACCGAAAGTTTTGGTATAGTATACCGTACCGAACCACCCTACTTCAACCATCCGGCATACCAGAAATTTTGACCTTAATAAAAACATCAGAAAGTTAGAATAGAACGAGTAGTCGAGTACACTTCCGTCTACGCAATTTCTCTGTAGCCATAGAAACCAACCCTCACTTGCCCGGCGAATGGAGTTTTACCCAATCGCCGTCTCGCCGATATGCTTATGCTTACGTCATTGACTTGTTTCTCCTTTGGTGTTACGCCTACTGCTTATCCTCATCTACCCATCTCCTCCGAGATTCCGACTATGGACGACGCACGCCTCTAAGGTTTTCGATTTTCCGGCTAGGCGGCGACCTCCAAGGCTCCACAGCTTTGAAATTATGGCCATCCATTTCCAGCAAGGCCACAATCCAAGCCCTCAGGTAACTTTTTGTGCAAGTTAAAGTTGAAGCAATAGTTAAAGAGCTCCTATTACTTTCGTTCTGACACCGGTCTTCTTTTCTTTGTAGTTTCTTCTATTTCTTTTCATACATTTTGTACTTATGTTTTGATTTCAAATTTTTTCTCTTCAATTGCTCATGAGATTGGGAATGTATAAATTACCAGCTTTGGCATAGTAAACCAACTGCAGTTCCGGATCTTTTTTCTTTTAAGACCCCCCCACTCTAGTGCGCATTTCAGTATATATTCATTGTGATGCAATACACTCATACCTTGAGTTTTTCCAATTTGCTTAAGAGGCTGAAGTCGAACACTGTAAGAGTGTAAGTATTTTTAGCTTTAGGAAATGTGTTGTACAGTAGAGTTCTTGAACCCCTATTAGCCTGAAAAGATATTTAGGATTTTGCAATTTATATGTTTGGGAATTAACTTTTTTTATATTTGGTTAATGATCTTCGTTTTACTAAAGTAACAGGAAATATTAACGCAGAACTGTAAATAGGTCTCAATCACAGTTGTTGACAAGAGACTTAATCATAATATCATGTCAGAATCTAATCACTGGAATAGATAATTGTTAATATAAGGTTTTATAAGCATCTATTGTTTCTCACTTTCTCCTCTATGTTGGGCTTTATGTTCACAGTTGACATTTATAATCTCATATCGCTTATGGTACCATATTACGTTATGATATGAAATTTAGTTTTTGTTTGTAACCCTATACCGTCTGGGATCTCAAATTGAGAGACATGCCTTTACATGAATTTCACTTCTGAGTATAGCTTCAGGATTCAAGTTAGCAATTCCTTTCATGTTGCTTCTTTCTTGTATTTGACTCTTTGTGGGCTTAATGAATGCGGGTCATGTGTCATGCTTTCTTGATACTGTTTCAAAATCTGAACCTTTCATATGCACTACTGTGAAGTTTGAAAAACCTTTATGCAATATTTGACTTTTTATTCGCTTTTTTGTATGGTTTGGTTTGTTCCAATTTACAGTAGAGTTTTTTTCTGGTTTAACATGTGAGGTTTCAATATTGAAGTTCAGCAATCATATATTGGTAAAATACTTACCAGGAAGCTGTTTAATTGGAAGGGAGCTATCACTATTCTAAGGGAATAGTTGGATATAGGCTTATAAAACTCTACTGTAATCCATTTATGTTTTTGTTGAGCTGGGAAGCAGAAAGCTTACACATTTATGTTTATTAAATACAAAGTTACTTTTAAAATGTGGAACCTTTCTTTGGAAAATTTTCCAAGTGGGGATGTGAGAAAAAGTAGCATCTTCTATATGATTTTCTGAAGATGCTTATGAGCATGTTTTGTTCTAGGTTATGACTTATGTACTCAACATGTTTAAATTGGGTTTGCTTTTAATGGATAATTGGCCTTTATAGGGGTAGGGTCTGAGTAAAGAGTTTAATAAAGAGATGTATTTTTATAGGTTTCTAGCCCTCCTATAATTTTTATAGGATTAGGGTACTGCTAGTAGCTTTTGGCAGGAACCTTACTCATTTACATTTGGCTAAAGGGTCAAATAGGCCCCTGAACTGACTTAAAGTGTTCAATTAGCCCCTTATATAGGAGGTTCTGCCCGGCCGTCGCCAATTGGGGCGGTTCCCAGTGGAATTTTTTGATGAAATATTTTGAGCATCTTCTTCATTAAGTCTAGTTTATTCATACCAAATTTCAGCTAAAAATTCAACCGGGAAGGTAATCAAATGATTTTTTGAAGATAACTGCGAAGTTAAACAGCGCAGTACATTTTGAAAAATTATTTGACTGCCTTCCCGGTTGAATTTTTAGCTGAAATTTGGTATGGGTAAACTAGACTTAATGAAGAAGATGCTCAAAATATTTCATCAAAAAATTCCACCGGGAACCGCCCCAATTAGCGATGGCCGGGCAGAACCTCCTATATAAGGGGCTAATTGAACACTTTAAGTCAGTTCAAGGGCCTATTTGACTCTTTAGCCTTTACATTTTTATGGGAGATGTAAATTTACGGGTAGTATGGTAATTTATATGTACATTACTACATTAAGTATTATTTTTTCAAAAAAGAAGAATGAGTATGAAGGGAGAAACCCTAATACTGTTGTGTTGCATCCTAACGCTGTTGTTTCATTATGTGCTGCCAAAGTGAGCAGCTGTAACACCTGTAAGCATAACATCTTCAAATTCCTCTACCCTCTTCCCAGCTTCACTACTGGGAAATTAATTCCCTTTCTTAACTTGTGAAAATCCAACTGATAATAAATTCCCTGTGATCATCGCCCCCCTTAGCTTCTATTTTGGCGGTTTATTGGTCTTGATTTTGATGATTATTTCCATTGCCTGTTACTCTCTGCATATCGAGCTTTCAAAATATATGTCCATATATATTTATTTTCTTCTCTCTGATTTTGTTTTCTATTTGCAGAGTTTACCTGATATTAAGCATTTCTCAATTTGACAATTTGTTAAGATGAGTAGGGAGTGTCTCAATTTCTTCTACTGATTTTATTTCACAGAACCAGGTTCGTGACGAAGTCATAAAACAAATGAGTAGTTTTTTCAAATCCGTCATATGAATCGACTTCACAGTATGCTATGCTGAGGGCTCTGAGTTCGTTGGTTGAGAGAAAGAGTCTTGGTGCTATAGTGGACATCTGCAGTAAAATGGAAAGTGGGATAATGGGAGTCCGGAAACAACGTTTTGATGTGTATACTTTTGTGATGGTCAGGTTTCTCAAGAATTATGATGTTGAGCATGGCCTTGAATTCCACAGGAGGATGACTAGCAAAGGATTTGTGCCCACTGTTTTAGCATGTAATAAGATTTTAAGGACTCTTTACAATGAAAACCAAGGAGATATCGCACACAAGTTTTTCTTGTTGATGCAAGAAGTAGGTCCGAAGCCAGGTCTAGTGACGTTTAGTACTGTGATTAATGGCTTTTGCAAGGAAAGAAGGTTGGATGAGGCACTCAAACACTATGCTGTTATGACTGCAAAAGGTATAGAGCCTGACATAATTGTTTATAGCATTTTGATCAATGGCATGTTTAAGGCTGGGAAATTTGACGAGGGAGGTCAACTTCTCTCAACTGCATTAGGTAAAGGCTTAAAGTTAGACGTTGTTATTTTCAGCACCATAATAGATGGATACATACAGAGGGGAGACATTCTAAGGGGTATTAAAGTATATAAGAGAATGTTAAGGCAAGATGTCCAGCCGAGCATCGTTACATATGGTATCCTGTTAAATGGATTGTGTAAAAATGACCAATTTCCTGAGGCTTTTGGAGTGTATTGTCAGATTGTCAAACGTGGTATTCAGCCATCACCCATAATGTACAGTAGTCTCATTGATGGTTTCTGCAAGGTAGGAAATTTGGTAGAAGGATTTGCTTTGTATGAGGATATGGTGATTAAGGGACACGCTCCAGATGTTTATGTTTGGAATATGCTATTGAGTAGATTCACAAAGCAAGGCTGGATGGAGAATGCACTTACATTCTTTTACAGAGTTGTTAAAAGTGGTTTAGCTCCCAATGTTTGTATATTTAACACATTGCTGGACGGGTTTTGTAGATTAAAACAAATAAAGGAAGCTGTAAATCTGTATATTATGATGGCCACTCATGATATAGCTCCAGATCTAATTACATACACTTCAATCATCCAAATGATCTTTGATTTAGGGATTTATCGTGAAGCAATGGCTTTGTTCTTCCAAATGGTAAAGAAGGGATTCCTTCCCGATGTCATCACATATTGCGTTCTCATTGATGGGCTGTGCAAATACCACAAGTTGGCTGCCGGGGTACAAGTTTTCGAGGATATGGTGACAACTGGAACCAAGCCTGATATTGCCATTTACAATGTCCTCATCAATTCATATTTCAAAGATGGCAATTTGAGAAAAGCGTTGGAATTGTTCAAGTACGTCTTGGATTGTGGGCCTGATCCTGATATTGTGACTTACAACACTGTGATTTGCGGCTATTGCTCTATGAGAATGTTGGAGGAAGCCGTTCATCTCTTTGCAGAGTTAAAGAAGAAACAGACCGGTCACAACACAATCACATTAACTATATTGATTGATGCCTTCTGTAAAGAAGGGAAACTTGACGTGGCTATGTCATTATTCTCTGAAATGACAGGAAAAGGTAGAGCCCCCAATGTGGTCACATATAGCTGTTTGATGGATGGCTATTTCAAGTTGCATTCATTCAAAACAGGTTTTGAGCTTCACAAGGAGATGCTCAGTAACAATATTTCCCCAAATATCATAAGCTACACAGTTCTGATCGATGGTCTCTGTGAAAAGGGAATGACGAAAGAGGCTTTATCGGTCTTCTATTCTGCTTTGAGATGTGGGTTTTTGCCCGACGTGATAACCTATGGGGTTCTGCTCTGTGGGTTTTGCAAGTTTGGCAGGTTAGTGGATGCGAAGTCGCTGTATAACTGCATGCTTGAAGCTGGGATTAAGCAAAATAGCATGGTACGGAATATGGTTGCCAAGTACCATCTTCATTCCGTCAATGGAAGCGATTTGCCTGTCTATGAAAGGTCTTCCAGTTCCTCACCGTAGAGTTATTATACGGAGTAACAATTAAACAATTTTGTACATATACTGGAGAAGCTTTTAGGATGTCCAGAGAACGATGTACTTCCGACTATGCAAAGTCCACTTTTGACCATCCCATTATCAATTGTTTCTGTATATATTCGCAACTATTGGGTCGTTCTTCCAACTATGTGATTGGTTACTTGTTGCTCCAGTTATTGTCATTTAGAAAGTGATACAAATGTTCTACGCAAAGCCTTTCAATATTATACAAGTGAGATTGTGAGAATTGGGCACATTCTTGTACTCAGATTTTGAAATGGTCACTGCCAAGGTGTACGTCGTAGGGTTGACACTCATTCCAATTCAAGGATCTTGTAATTTAACAAAGAGCAAATATTATAAATGTGAGCACATCCAAAAAAAACAAAAACAATGTTGAAATGGTATACGTATCTATTCAAACCTCATTCCATTTATATATATAATATATATACTCCCTCCGTATTTCAAAGATCCCTATATTTGGTTATGACATAAGATTTAAGGTAGAATAGTAATGGTAATGAATAGTATAGGAGAAAAGGTGAAAAGGTAAGAAAGAGAGGATAAAAAGTAGAAAAAATAAGGGTAATTGAGTATTTTTAAAGGAAAAACTTACCAAAAAGAGAAAATGTAGGAAACTTTTAAATACGGAGGGAGTATATAGGTCAACGATAACCGTGTGAGCATAATTTAATTAGCTACAGATTTTTTTTGGATTCGACCAGGAATGGATCTTCAATCAAGGTGCTTTAGATGTATTGCTAAAACGTAACTAAAAATGGTGCCAATTTCTATCCGCAGGAGAAATATGGGTTTAAAAAATTAAACTATATGGTATGGGGCATTCCGAGAATCGAACTCGGGACCTCTCGCACCCAAAGCGAGAATCATACCACTAGACCAAATGCCCTGTTGGAAATGATGCGATTGATTTTGTTATAATACCTTTGTACGAAATCTTGAGAGCACTCATATTCTCCCAAACCTTAAAGACGTAGTGACGTACAAGATATTGTTCACACATGAATAATCTGAAACTGGATTAAAAGTAATGGAAATAGTTAAATAGTTAAGATAAAATTGCTCTTGCTAGCCAACAATTAATGCTAGTTTACTACAGATTAAATTCCCTATATAGGACCAAACCAATGGATAAATGCATAATTAGGATTTCTAGGACTAATTCTTCAAAAAAATTGTTACAAAGGATTAAACGTATACTCCGTACTCAATTGACAAAACTACCTTGAATGAAATTTCAGGTGTAATTAAAAACAAAAATAGAAAAACACCAGGAAGGTAGGAACAAAGAGTTATCACCATCTAAATCGGCTATTGACGGGACACCCAAGTGCCGCCACCATCCTCCACTAAATCACCATCTATCAATGCCTTTCGGCTAGACCACCGCCACCACCCTCCCATTTGCTTCCGCCACCCTTTTTGAAAATTCTACTTCTCGATAAGTCCCACTTTCAAATTTGATAAAAAGTTAGACATATAAATAAATGATTAAAATCTCTATTTAAAATGATACTACTAATTGGTTGGTTTTATAGGGACGGCGGTAGTGCATAATAATTACGTATTAACATATACGGAGTAATAACTAATTCCTTGTTAAGAAAAAGCGGGTAGTCGATTAGAGAGCTCTTAGAGCAGAGCCGTCGCTAGGTAATTTCCGATTTCGATCTTTCTTGATCGAAGTTCGGTCAGTGTTTCCCTAGCGAGATCTCTCGCGTAGGGTTTTTACTTCACCGTCCTGGTGCGGCGTTTCTTTCAATCGACGCAGCTCTACGCTGGATTGCTGTGGTTTGGACGTAGTTCGGGATGGATGATCGTGGGTCGTGGCAGCAAGAAGATGGTGGAAGAAGCGAGAGAGAGAGAGAGAGAGAGAGAGAGAGAGAGAGAGAGAGAGAGAGAGAGACGTGGTGATGATCGGGACATGGCTAATGTGGAGAGGTTAAACGCTCCATTTGATGGAATGGATTTGGGTCATAGTGCGGGTACTCCACTGAAAGAGGGTATCAATCGAGCGACGGTCCGACCTCCGCCTGAACCACCACCATGGGTTGTACGACGTGCTAGAGTCCGTGAGAGTTTTCTTAGTAATTTATATCTGTTTGTCATTTGTTTTCTTGTGTTAATCTTTATTGTTGGTTTTGACAATTTGTTTGAGTTTTTAGCCTCTCTTTATGTCATTGGGTATGGTTGGATCTATGAGAACGTGTTTGGTTGTGTTAAGCCCACAATATGGTTAGCGATTCGTGTTGCTCTTTCAGGGGTGACCGTTTTAAAGTCTCACCATAGGATTACAGTCGTAGTTGTTGCAATTTCAGTTGGTGTCAGTTTTATTTTCCCTTTGCTTGATGTAATGATCTTGAATCTTTTGATATGAATAGAGATCTGTTTTGATTATAAAAAAAAACATATACGGAGTAGTGGAAGCATGATCGAGAAGTAGAATTTTCAAAATCAATAAATTTCAATATCTTAAAATTACTAGCAGATTCATGAGTCACGAACTCACGACACAAAGTTCTAAGACAGTCCGGTTAGAGGGAAATAGAGTTTAGGATATAAGTTTGTTGAGAGAAAGTACAAAGGGAGTACTTCATATAAATATTCATACAAATGATACACCAGAAATACAAACTTTACAAAATGGAAATCTATTTTCTAATCAAACCATATTTTAGACTATTACAAAATGGAAATCTATCTTCATCAAGCTGCTATGAAGAAACACTTCCTACTCCTTTTACTGTTTTACCTATTGTAAACTATAACCTCAGGGAGGCCCATTCTCTTTATGTATTGAATGGCTAACCAGCTTGAAAAGGACACATATGCTACAAAGAAACAGACTCTTTTTAAACGGACTGCACTACAGTGCAAAGTAAGCCATCTGGTCATCGAGAGGTGGCGACATTTAGGCCTGAATTTCCATACAAGGCTAGCCGAGAATATGATAGCAAGGGAGGAAAAGATCCCGGTGAGCAGTCCAGCAACCACACCCAATCCCCAGGATCTTCGTAAATTTGCACCGGCAAATGCAGAATTTAATATTCTCATGAACCTGACAGAAATACCCACCTCTAGTTACATTAGGAAAAAAGATAAGAGAAAATAAACATCAGTCATCCATGGTAAAAAATTACAATAACATCCATCGGTCACAAGCAAAATCTAATTCTTGATGACCATATAAGTTTTACGCAAAAAACAAATGATGAACAAGATGATAGCTAGATGACTGGAATTAACAGAAGATCCATCACCGAGACTATTTTTTCAATACGTTTTTCTTTTTAGAAACCAAAAGATGTTTCTTTAACCCTCCATGTCCTATGGTCAGAGATTTGACTAATGAGAAGTTTGTCACTCCTGTTCTAAAGGAATCACTTTCATACCTAATGGGTTCAGACAATGTGGTGACAGAAGGTATTGCATCTTGGATAAATATTTTCTGTTTCTAAGTCAATCTGATTTGTTTTCTCATAGAACCATTTTTCAATTTTAGATACCTGACACCTTTTAACAGTAGCACAGACATTAAATGTGGAACTTATTGTCAACGTCTTTCACATATAATCCTATCTGGTTCAAAAGGAAACCTTATTCAGTACGCTGAACACCACATTCAAATTCAAATGTGTGTTTGATTCACATCTCCGGAAGATAAAAGGAGAAAGGAACCATCTTTTATTTTAATAAGGAACGTATTCCATTTTCACACTATCTTGAAGCTTTGGTAGAAGAACATGGAGCAATAAAAAACCAAACATCTATTTCTAACTATCAGGAGGGGTAATGCAAATAGGTATAGATGACAGAAGACATAAAAACTTTGTTTATCTTTCTTCAAGGGCACACAAGTTCTTGAAAAACTTAACAGGAGCAGTAAAAATTTCCAACTCTCAATCCTTTTTTATGCCAGTAAAGAACAGATAGAAAATTTCTTTCTTCAATACTCACAGGATAATATACCGAATGGACATCTCTACATTGGATGGATCTTTAGCTTGACAACCGAAAAAGCCATCTTCATATATGTCAATCTTAGAAATTCCCAACGTGTACCAGCACTTGTAAGTTTCATTAACCTGAGAAAAGGGAAGGCAAGTGTGGTAATACAAAGACACGTCATGGAAAACAAACAATCGATTAAATTCAATTAGTAAAAGTACACTCAAAAATAGTGTTTCCCTCATTGCGGTCAAAATTGAATGACTAACATCTACCTTGAATCTATCCTTTGCCAGCCAAGCAGCAATAAAATTGGGTCTACAGTCAGAGGGAAGTGCTTCACTAGGAGCTTCAGCGAACGCGAGACGCGACTGGCCCGAATGATCTATATATTCAACCTGTTTTTGGCGAGTTATTTAAAGCAAAAACACATTTATTACTCTAAGCTCAAAAATTGGCAAAATGCTTTATACAAAATCAAAAGGAAAGAACAAAATGTTGAACACGTGAGTCTTAAAGTCACATCCCAGGCAATGACAGCCATTTGAATGCCATTGAGAATATATTAAATGAAAAGAAAACTTTGATATAGAATAAGTAACATCCTTGCGTTTATCACAGCAACAATACAATGCACATGAAATGAAACATTTAAACACTTACACATTCTTTTTCTCAGAGAGGGTGGATTTTCCAAAGATCCAAAAATGATATCGAGTGTCCTATCATTCTACATCTTGATCCTCTTGGGTTCTTAGAAAATCTTTACTAAACCTTCCCAACTGCAGATACTAGGTGCAGTATGGTACAGGGTCATATTTAACCCAGAATAAACCATAGACACAGGATGCATGTAGTAGAAAGAGCATGTCAAAGAGTGACTATTATCTACTTCTAAAGTAGCAAAGCTATAAGTTGATCTTGAATCATATACTGATATACCTACTCAAATGCTCACATAGCATATGCACAATCGCACTAATATATTCTCAAGAATTAAGATGAGAGGAGTGTAGACTACCAAGAAAATATAGCATGCTATGAAAATCAGAGATAATCACCTTAAATACAGATGCCCAGTAGTAATCATAATGACATCGAAACTTCTTTATTTCATATGGGTAAAGTACATTTTTAGCTTTGTAGTTCAACAGTCCCAGTTCACATACTTTAGATGACCTAATATCCACACCTGTAGAGAAGTTTAAATGCATATTTTTCAGGTTTTACGATATTCCACAACTGCCAAAATTAAATCAACTAGTTTTTTGTTGGGGGCTGGTACATGATCAAATTATGAATGGATGCATGTTACTTTGAATGCTGTAATGAGTCTATACAGTCGCAAGCACACATAATCAAAATATACAAAAATTGAGACATTGTAGCATAAGACAGCAATGCAACCCAAGATGCTTTTCTTTTTTACTTTCTGTTAACAAGAATTTTCCATTTATACATCAATTTACAACACCCTTCTCACAGGCAAACGCTTATGTCCATACACACATAGACAAGATGTATCTGTGAGAACAAAAAAAACTGCAAGAGGAGTTCATTTGAAGAACATAACAGGCAGAAATATTCATGAAGGGAATAAAAAGGTTCATAAAATTGACAGAAAAAAATGGTGGAAGGCAAATTCAACCCAGTAGGACAGAAAAGAAAAGATTGTGATAACTTGATAAGTGTAATTGCAATGTTCTTTCACTTACACGATAAGGATATCAAAATAGCAGCACAGTAAAGGCGACCACTACAAAGTTCATTAAAATTTTAAATTCCATACAAACATACATCTCTCCATTGAACGGGTCTGAAAACTATGCATATCTTGTTAACATCTAACAAATTTTCAGAAATTCCCAACACAAAACACAATCTAACTAGCCACGTCCTATGAAGGTATAATAAGATTGGAACTTCTTGCAATAGAAATCAATGTGCTCGCGTCTAAAATGCTCTTCAATCTAGTTTCATTTCAGCTGATCCCCCCAGTTAGAATCAAAAGAACATCGAAGCCAATACTTTAAGCTCATGAAAACACCCAGACAAAATCTATATTTCCATTCAGAGCGCCAACAACTGCTCCCAAATATACCATAAGGTCACTTACTGCTAGACACTATTTTGCATCGAGATGGCAGAGAAATTGGATTCCAAATCGGTAAACTCTCTATATACACAGCAGAACAAAGCAAGAAGATGAGCAGGAGGAAGAACCCCAGTACAAATAGTACACGCCCCAAACAGCTCCGCAATAATCGAAAATTAGAAGTCTCCTCCTCTTCACTGTTGTCATTCGGCTCAGTCGAATTCATGATATTTCCTTATTAATTTAAACAGTTCAGGAATTAATTCCGGTCGCCGGATGTTTCATCCGATTATAGGAATTCGGTATGAGAGAAGGATTGGGGTAAGGGGATGGAGTAAAAAACATTTTTGAAGTTATGACGAATGAAGTACAAACGGTAAACATACTAAACTACTCGATGAGTCCATGAAACAAAAAATACACACAAGCTATTTGAATTTTTTTTAAAGGAAGAGAAAGCTATTTGAATTCATCACCTTTTTACTAATATAGAGAAAATATATTACACGATATGAAGACAATTAGTACAGATTTAATGGTAAGCTCTAAAAATAGACATAAAGTTAACAACTCTTACAAATTAATATGATTCGATAGACAGAAAGCAGACAAGATTAAACCTAAAAATGAACTAAATAAAGCATGGTTTATCAAAAGTTCTTCAAAAATCAAAATACTCCAACTATACATGTTCGAACCGAAAAAAAAATACTATTAAAAGAAAAATAATATGAAAATAAAAAATTTCCTCAAATTGCTTACTCGCACGGAGGTGATTCTGAAGAAGGACGAGTTGCTGCACTATGGGTGAAGGCTAACTCCCTCTTTCGAATTTCTTTTTCAGTGAAGAGAATTTCGATCTTGGAAAATTCGTCTGAAACTCTATTCTCCTTGCATTAACAATCGCATCTTTAAGCACAAGACTCTCCTCTTCATTCTCCATAGTTAACATGTAGCACTGCTATTCAAGCTTCTCCATTGAAATATCAAAGTCTGTGTGCGAACTCGTTGCCTTGTTCGGCGTTTCGCCTGAAAAAGGACGGATCCAGGATTTTGTTGGTTAGGGTGTAAATTTTTTTGCTACTGTAGCGGGGTGAATTTTTTCACTAATGTAAGACTCAACGGCTATATTTATTCAAAAAAATCATTAATACACACACGACGACATTTAAATGTATGTATA
This sequence comes from Cuscuta epithymum, assembly GCA_945859915.1. NCBI lineage: Eukaryota > Viridiplantae > Streptophyta > Magnoliopsida > Solanales > Convolvulaceae > Cuscuta > Cuscuta epithymum. The sequence continues at coordinate 1,435,351 of CAMAPF010000974.1, forward strand.
ACATTTTAAGTTCAAACAATGACAAATAACTTTAACATTATAATTGAAGTGGTCTAGAAAAAAGTATTGATACATTAAAAAATAAGAAATGACAAATCAAAAGAAAATAATTTGAAAATAAATATGATATAATACATTTTATTTGAAGATAAAGAGTTTATAAGGTACACATTCACTAATACTTTCAAAGTAACTTCTACATTGTTTAACTACATGAATCTTATAGAAATAAAAAGAATTGGTTATTGAATTACAATTTTGTCAACCAAGGGGGGTGTTCATGAGTCACATAAACTTTTCTTAATATTACAATATTATGATTTTTAGAATAATATTATATTGTTAATTCATAAATATAGTGCATATTATATTTGTATTAATGCTAAAATAAGTTAAAGCTTATTATCTATGCAATAAAGTCTTTTGAAAACGTAAGAAAGAAGTAAATGAATTGTGTAATTTAATGTCAATAAGTATTTATATTTTGGATTCACTTCACATGATCTAAAAACTATGTAACTAGTGTGTCTCGTATTTAATATCATTTGGTATATGTTTTACAAAATCTAGTACTAGTTTTCTAATAAAGACAATTAAACATTACAAAACTAAAAAAATTATATAATAAGTATCCTGAATCTTAAACAACGAGTTGTTCTATTGTTTATTTATTTAAGTTATGTAAATTATTTTATATGTTCCTTCTTTTAAATCTGTAATTAAGTATTACATTGTGTAAGATTATATATTAATTTTGAAAACTAAGAGTTAAGAGGGGCAAATCTAATTAAAGTATGAAAATTTTACGAAAGTATTGCATATATAGTAAAAAAAAAAAACTGAAAGTCCAAGGGGGGCGGTCGCCCCCCCCCCCCCCTAAATCCATCCCTACGCCTGATAAACCTAGTAGTCAAACAAATTGTCGGCTACAAGCGTTAAACTCCACCAGAAAAACAAACTCTAGAAAACCGCAGGAAACATATTAAATATTGACAACATAAATTCTACATTTTCGAACATTCGGTGGTATTTGATAGTACTCCATATTTAACTTCTGCCAGTTCTACATATTTGATAGTACTACTACAGATTTAACTTGTGCCAGTTCTTCAATTCCTTTGGAATAGGCAAAACCATATTGATCATATTGAAGGAGAGAACTAATAACTTAACTTAAGGGAAATTACCCTAAATAAGACTAAAAACGTTTGAAAATTTCAAAATAGGACTGCCATGTTTTTATTCCCAAAATAGGACTAATTACTGCCATGTTTTTAGTCCCAAAACAGGACTAATTACTGCCATGTTTTGGCAGTACCGGGCTTTAAAGATGGCAGTATTTTCCAAACTTGACAGTAATTACTCTTATTTTAGGAATAAAAATATGATAGTCCTATTTTGGAATTTTCAAACCTTTTTAGTCTTATTTTGGGAATTTTCCCATAACTTAATAAGTACGGAGTATCATAATACTCCCTAGACCCAATTCCCTAATACATGAGGCAATTATGTATACTCGAAAAGATAGAAAAAGTAGGTGCGTTTAGCGGTTTAGATCCTACATTTCCCACGATAAGTCCCGTGTTATGTGTGTTAATGTACTCGCGGGCGGATCGCGGACCTATAGTTGTTTAAAAAATTAAAAATGTTCAGGTGAATAGTCAAAATTTTTAACTAATGGTATCGAGTACTAGTGTTGAAATTTATATATGTATATGAACACTCAAAACTCATAAAAATCAACGTACAAAATAAATTATATACTCTGTATTTACATTTATGTATATATATGTGTGTCAAATTGTGCCCTTCGTAGAGAAACGTAAAAATTTAAGTTACACTATTTATTCACTATAAAATAAAAAATCGATCACAACATATCAGACAAATAAGTATATATGGAGTACTTATTCCACATTATGACTAGTTTACATTTAAGAAATTGTTCCAAATATAACTAAAACGTACACAAAATGTACAAATAGGATTCTTTATGTTCTACATTCACTACTAAAAAGATGTTATTTACCTATATCCTTTGCTACGAATTTTACTTCAAAATTCGCAGGTAAATATGTTTGTTGTGAATTTCACTATAAATTATGATTCATAGGTAATATGCTCGTGGATAATACATTGCTGCAAATTTTAAATCCGCAACTAGTTTGCTTCAGATTTTTTCATGGAAAATGATAAAAATGTGCAAGTAATTTGTGTAGTTTGATAGCTGAAGTGAGTAAATTGGGAGGAATTTTCCTGCGATTTTTTATACGATAATTGTCGTGGAAACTATTCGCAAGAAATTGTGTATGTATCATTTGCAACTAAAATTGCAGGTGCTTTTTTGTAGTTGGAACTGCAGCTACTTTTTTCATGTAAATCCCTGAACATATTGATTTCATAGCTAAATATGTAGAAAAAATAGTAGCAGAGTACATAGCTGAAACTTTCCATTACAAATATCTCAGCAAAATCTGTTCCAGAAATACACACCCATAACAAGACCTATTCCAGGAATTATCACAATTTAATAGATGTTTTAGAAGCCTTGGAGTTCATGATATTACTCATATCCAGCTCCTAATATTATATATTTCCAACAAACTATCAAGTAAATATGCAATTCAACAAATTCAACTTTGAAAATAAAATTCACTCTTAAGGTATCCAAAACTAAAGTTCTAAGATTAGAATTCAATTATATTGGAGGAGTCATGTGAAACTAAAAAGCTACCAATTGTCCCTCAAAAGTCTTCAGATGCACTATCTTCATCCTCTTCTTCATCCTCTTCCTCATCCTCTTCTTCATCACTTGAGTCATCATTTGCATGTGTAGGCTGTGAGCGAGAAGAACTTGCATTAAATCCTAACTTCTCCATTAAAAGATTCAATGTATTCTTTGTGTCAGCCAATTCCTTCTTCATTTGTTCTTTCTCTTGCTTCTCTTTTTCAAGTTGTGCTTGCAAAGATGTATTAAGTAAATGAACTTCAGTTCTTATCCTTTCCTGGACCTCTTCGGATATGGGCTCCTGTGGTGCTCCAAAAGACAAACGCTTGATTGACCTGCCCAACGAACCAAAACCTCGAATGCTACTGTTGTTTTGTCCTCCCACCGTATGTCCGTATCTATCTAAATATTGAAATTTGATGGCGTATGGTGTAGTTGTGAAGCATCATCTCCAGAAACACTTTCACTATCAATGGTTCTTTGTGAAGACATTTCAACCATTTTCTTTTCAAAGTTCTCCTACAAGTAATAAACATAAATATGCCATCGGATTTCAGAAGAGTCAATTACCAGTTCCTATTTACACCAAAAGTTATACAACATGTACATGAGTACGTATCAGACAGTCCATATTATTTAGCTATTTAACTAGACGAATAATATTAACTTACATAATCACTTTGAGCTTTTGGATGTACCCACTCATTACACTTCTTCTTCTTGTGTGCACGAAAATAAAACTCAGAAAATGTTGGATCGTTTCCATTTCTTTCACCCCCAAAATAGTCAAAAATAGCTGCTATTTATAACAACAACACAAAAGAAATTGCTGTAATTTTAGGAAGAAGTAGTATGAGTGGACAAAAGTATCTCTGCCTCTCTCATATTCCTACATGTTCCAGTTTTGTTCAGGAACTGTCAAATACTTAATATATAAAGCATTAAACATCTTAATAACATGATTATTTTAATTTAAAATTAACAAATAGTATTGTTTATATTACAGATATCCCATTGTTTGTCCTTTGTATTTGGAAGTAATGGTTTAGCTAATGATGAGGTCAATCTGATGGTGAGGTTATAAATAATTAATACATACAAGGCACATACTACGTAAACTTACATGCTCTTATTTTAAAAAATCATGTAAACTTTAGAGAGGACTGAATTCATCACTTGGAACTAGCAATTTAGCAAACGAAGATATGATGGTGAGGTGGAAAAATCATATTTGCTTACAAGCCAGACTATATTAGTGATAATTAATAATAGCATTACACATATTAGACCTAACTAATTCAATCGAATACACATAATAGACCTAACTAATTCAATCGAATACACATAATAGACCTAACTAATTCAATCGAATACACATATTAGACCTAACTAATTCAATCGATTGCTAGCAGTGAGCCGTGTGAATAGCCGAAGCCTACAACCAGACTGTATCCACTCTTGTACGACTGCTCACATGCCTTGGCTAAAAATCGAACACACTGTTATGAGTTGTATATAGCTATCCACGTGGCAGGCCATGGGTAGATTGTAGCTACATGGCAGATGTATAACCCTTAACGGGTATTGGGGCTGTTAGTTAATTGTAGTTGACCGATTAGTTGAACCGTTAGAAGGGGGCGGTTAAACACTGTGTATAAATAAGCCCAGAATGTACGTTTTGGATAGCTGGAATAATACGATATCTTCTTTCCTATGCTCTGCAATCTGTTTACTCTTTGTTCGAATTCTATTTCTTTCTTTAGAATTCCTACAACTTTAGCTAATTCATCGAATCAATTCCTTGAATACAGCAATTGGTATCAGAGATTTGAAGATCAAATTCACTTCCGTCATTACATAGAGCAAACTCTGACGCAGAAACTCTGGCGAAGAAATTGACGATAGCTTCTCTTTCAGTAATCATGGAGGATAAGGTGGCTGGATTGGAACGACAATTAGAAGAACAGAACCGCAGAAATGAACTCAAATTTGCTGACACAACAGAAATTGGATGCGATGCTACTCTTATTACAGAAAAAAGTAGACGGAGAGGATGATCACTCAGCTCATTCCAATCACTCAATTCACAATCATTCTATCCAAGAACATGCAGCTGTAAACGGTAATTGGGGTAATCATTCGAGAACTCTTGGATTTTCCCCTAAGATTGAGTTTCCTCTTTTCAATGGAGAATGTCCGAGAAGTTGGATCCAAAAATGTGTTAGATATTTTGATTTGTGTAAAGTTGAGCATAATCAGAAGGTTGACCTAGCCTCCTTATACTTAACTGGAAGAGCTGAGGCATGGTTTAATGGATATGTATCTGTGCACAAAAACATTGTATGGGAGCAGTTTGTTCTTGATATCTGCGCCAGGTTTAATGAAGAAATGGGTGGATCTGTGGTAGAAGATTTCAATAAGCTGCAACAAATTAACTCTCTAGATGATTATATGGATAAGTTTGAGAGTCTCAAGGGTCTGATGTTGCAAAGAAACGAGATCTTGCCAGATGAATTTTTCTTGGACAGTTTTATAGGGGGTCTTAACCCTACTATAAAACATTTTGTTAAGGCATTTAAACCAAGAACTCTGTTGCAAGCAATGGAATATGCCAGATTGCAAGAAAATAGTTTGGAAGCATTGAGAAAAGTAGGAAGAAACTATGCTGACAGAGCTACATTCAGAATGGGAGAAAATCAAGCTAAGCAAGGGTATAGATCTGTACCTGGAATTCCAACCAAACAAGTAGGGTTATTACCTAAACCTGTAAATTTTCAAGGCAGAAGCAATATGGATCCGAAAAGGAAGTCCTTAACTTCTTTAGATATTGAAGAAAGAAGAAGGAGAAATTTGTGCTTTCATTGTGATGAAACCTATGTTCCAGGACATACTTGCAAAGCACAAATATATAAAATTCACATATTGCCCCTTCTAGAAGATGGAACTACAGAACCTATGGAAGAAGCAGAAACTCAAGATGAGAACAACAAAGAGTCTAGTTCTCTGAGATATTCAACTGAAGAAGAGGAACAACCCCTGATATCTTTCAATGCCTTATCTGGCCATCGGAGTTTTCATACCATGAGGGTAGTGGGGAAAGTCAAAGGCAAGGATTTGCACATTCTGATTGACTCCGGTAGTACCCACAATTTCTTAGACATTCACACAGCTAAGAAGTTGGGATGTAGGATTTCTAAATCCTACCCTTTAGAAGTATCAGTAGCCAATGGAGAAAAGATACTCACAGATCAAGTTTGTCAGAAATTCAAATGGAACTTGCATGGCCAAGAATTTGTTGCTGACACTATGCTGGTTCCACTAGGGAGTTGTGAAATGGTTCTCGGAATTCAGTGGCTATCCTCTCTTGGACAAATCATTTGGAATTTCCAAGAACTGACTATGGAATTCAACTACTTGGGGAGAAGAGTGGTTCTAAGAGGAAGTAAGAAGAGCAGCTTATGTTGGATGAATGGCATTCAAAGCCTAAAAGAAATGCAGAAGGAAAAAAGCAATTGGAGTGGACAGCTATTAGTTATTCAAGTGAAAAGCACTCACGACATTCAGAAGGACCCCTCTGTCAGTGCAACAGAAACTGAAAATCAACAAAAAGAGTTAGAGCAGTTACTTAACTCATATGCTGATATATTTGAACAACCAAAACAACTACCTCCGCACAGAGAGCATGACCATAAGATCCCTCTCAAACCTGGAACCACTCCCATTAATGTCAGACCATACAGATATCCTGTGATACAAAAGGATGCTATTGAAAATATTACACAGGAAACGCTGGAAAATGGCATCATTCAGCCCAGTCAAAGCCCATTTTCTGCACCAGTGGTCATGATCAAGAAAAAAGATGGGGGATGGAGGTTTTGTGTTGACTACCGAGAGTTGAACAAGCAAACTGTAAAAGATAAGTTTCCTATTCCCATCATTGATGAATTACTAGATGAATTACATGGATCCTGTGTATTTTCCAAAATAGATTTGAGATCTGGCTATTGGCAGATAAGAATGAGGAAAGAAGACATAGAAAAGACTGCATTTCGCACTCATGTGGGGCATTTTGAATTCTTAGTGATGTCTTTTGGACTCACAAATGCCCCTTCCACTTTTCAAAGTTTGATGAACAATATATTTCTGCCTTACCTGAGAAGATTCATATTAGTATTTTTTGATGATATTCTCATTTACAGCTCCAGTTGGACAGAACATTTACAACACCTACAACTAACCTTGGAAGTTCTCAGAAAAAATGTACTATTTCCGGTACTATTTACTACCGGAAATTCATCAAGAATTATGGAATACTAAGCAAACCACTAACCTGCTTGTTAAAAAAGAATGCTTTTACATGGAATGAAGATGCTGAACAGGCCTTTATGCAGCTTAAAAAGGCTATGAGTGAAGCACCAGTGTTGGCTCTACCTGACTTCCAACATCCTTTTGTGATAGAAACCGATGCTTCAGATAAGGGAATTGGAGTTGTCCTTTCTCAAAAGCAGCACCCCATAGCATACTTGAGCAAGGCTTTATCTGAAAAGAATAAAACACTCTCCACCTATGAAAAGGAATTGCTGGCAGTTATCTTGGCTGTAGAAAAATGGAGAGCATACTTGGTGGGGCATCATTTCATTATTATAACAGACCATTTCAGTCTGAAATACCTGTTGGAACAGAAAATCACCACACCATTCCAAAGTAAATGCCTACCTAAACTCATGGGACTAGATTATGAAATTGAGTACAGAAAAGGCAAGGAGAATGTGGCAGCAGATGCTCTTTCAAGAGTAGATAATGGAGAATTGATCAGTATGATATTGACTGAAGTGCAATCTGATCTCTTGAGTAAAATACAAAAAAGTTGGGAAAGTGGATGGGCTGCAGAATTGATCATGAGATTGAAAGAAGAACCCAATTCAGAAAAGAAGTATTCTTTTTTACAGAATAAGTTGTTGAGAAAGGGAAAACTGGTTGTAGGAGAAGATGAGAACTTAAGGAAGGATATCATCCAGCTCTTACATAGTTCTTCCTTGGGGGGACACTCTGGAACTCAAGCAACAAATAAAAGGATCCAAGCTTTGTTCTATTGGAAGGGCATGAAGAAGGATATAAGGAACTTTATAAGAGGTTGCATCATTTGTCAGAAGAATAAACCTCTTTTAGAAGCACCTGCTGGTCTTTTACAACCCTTGCCAATTCCCGAAGCTATTTGGATGAATGTTTCTATGGATTTCATAGAAGGCTTACCAAAATCAATGGGCAAAGACACAATACTTGTGGTGGTGGATCGCCTTAGTAAATATGCCCATTTCATTTTGTTAGCTCATCCATATCAAGCTAGCACAGTGGCAAAGGAGTACTTTGAACAGGTTTTAAAGTTGCATGGACTGCCTAAAACAATTATAAGTGATAGAGATAAAATCTTCCTCAGCAAATTCCGGCAAGAAACTTTCAAACTGCAGCAAGTAGACCTGAGATTATCTACTGCATACCATCCACAAACAGATGGTCAAACGGAAGTTGTCAATAAATGCTTGGAGACTTACCTTCGTTGCATGACTGGAGAACATCCCAAAGAATGGGCGCGATGGATTCCTTTAGCTGAGTGGTGGTACAATACCAACTATCACTCAGCTATAGGCAGAACCCCTTATGAAGTAGTATATGGTCAGTCACCCGCCATACATCTTCCTTACATCAAAGGGGACAGTCTAGTGGAGGCTGTGGATCGTAGCTTAAATGCTAGAGAAGAATGTATTCAGATCCTGAAGTTTCATTTAAAACGGGCTCAAGACCGAATGAAAACTCAAGCCGACAAAAGAAGAACTGACAAGGAATTCTCAGAAGGGGATTGGGTGTATATTAAACTGCAGCCCTATAGGCAACAGTCTGTGGCTTATAGGAGCAATCAGAAACTATCTCCTAAGTTCTTTGGACCATTTGAAGTTATAAGAAAGATTGGGCAGGTAGCATACAAGGTGAAATTACCTGATCATGCAAAAATACATCCTGTCTTTCACATCTCCCAACTCAAGAAGCATTTTGGTGATCTGCCTACAAGTTATACTCTACCTAATATGGATGACAGTGGATTGTTGAGTGTGGAACCATTGTCTGTATTAGAGAGAAAATTAGCTAAGGTGGGAAATGTAGCAGCAGTGTACTGGCTAGTCCAATGGGCGAATGGGAACAAGGATGATGCTACATGGGAGAAATATGAAGATTTAGCTAAAAGGTTCCCAGATTTTGTGAACCGCTCCCTTGCAGCTTGAGGACAAGCTTGTTTTAAGGGGAGTGGATTGTTATGAGTTGTATATAGCTATCCACGTGGCAGGCCATGGGTAGATTGTAGCTACATGGCAGATGTATAACCCTTAACGGGTATTGGGGCTGTTAGTTAATTGTAGTTGACCGATTAGTTGAACCGTTAGAAGGGGGCGGTTAAACAGTGTGTATAAATAAGCCCAGAATGTACGTTTTGGATAGCTGGAATAATACGATATCTTCTTTCCTATGCTCTGCAATCTGTTTACTCTTTGTTCGAATTCTATTTCTTTCTTTAGAATTCCTACAACTTTAGCTAATTCATCGAATCAATTCCTTGAATATAGCACACACACAAATGCAGAAAAACAGAGATATGGATAGAAAATGAAATACATGATGATCTGTTTGAGGGCGATGCAGAATGCTGCGTGAAGGAGAAGGTTGAAGTGTGGAAAGCTCGATGACTATGAAAGAAGTAAGACTAGGCGGGACCGCGGGAGGTATTTGGGGTTAACGAATCAAATACTTGAGTTTTATTAGACCTGGTTGGGTAAGATTTTAAATGACTAATAAATCTGTATTATTAAAAAAATTATATAAAGTGTTTGTTTTTCGGAAAATAAAAAGTTACGGAGGTCTTAGGCAAAACTTGCTTTTGGGTTTAATAGGTAACAGGTGTGTTGTTTTGTTCTATTATAAACATAGAATATTATAATGCTCCGTATTATAAATTATAAATAATACCCATTCTGTTATCCTCAACTAAATACGGAGTATGCGTGAAAACAAATTAACGTAGAACAATTTTCTCTAATTAAATGGGTAGATTTTGTTTCACACGAATTTAGTTACGCACACTAACAAGGACTTTAAGCACAATAACTTTTTGAAGTTGACTGCGTCAAAATATACATATAAAACTGCAGTTAACTTCAAAAAATGATTTGAATGTCTTCCCGATAGAATTTTGAGCTGACATTTGGTATGGACAAACTAGACTTCATGAGAAACATGCTCAAAAAAATTCATCAAAAAATTCCACCGGTAAGGTGCCCAAACGGGCTCGGCCGGACGGAGCATCCCGTCAGGCCGGCCTGACATGAAGATTTGTCTTGAAGTTTCATCTGAAGTTTTATAAATCCCCGTGTTAATTGAATATGACATTATTTTATACGTTAAAGATCAGATGACAAGTCATCTAGACTATGATTATATAATACTCCGTATCAATATTTATAGATTCTAATATAAATTGACTGAACTTAATAAATTCTAGCTCTTTTTTAGCTGAAGTGGCGTGCCGAACACAGCCGTTATATCCTAAAATTAAAAGGTTTAGTAATTTGATAGAAGGTATATTACATAATCTTATACTACGTACTCCTCCCGTCCCCCAATTAAGTTCCCTCTTTCTTTTTTGGATAGTCCCTGAATTAAGTTCTCATTTCTTTATTTGGCAAATCAACTACATCAAAACAGTACAAAACAGTGTCAAACAATGCTTAAAACTATAAAGTTTACCCCCAGTAAATTTTTTCCTTAATAAGTGTGAAAAACAATGAGAAACTTAATTGGGGGACAGAGGGAGTATAATACTATTCCTTCTCACAATTAAAGTCCCACTTTGATTTTATGGTCTCAAAGGCGAATGTTTGAGCGTAATCATATATAAATATATACTTATATAATCTATAATAAATAACCAAGCATTTCAACCCAGTTGGTTGTGAGGTTACCGTGCCTAGTAGGAGGTCTCGAGTTCGAAACTCGTTAGGCACATAAGGGTTTGAAACTCAATGGGTTGAGTTTCAGCCCTGATTACTCCAGGCTCCCCCAGCCCCAGACCCCCTGGAGTAAAAAATAAAATCTATAATAAATTGACATTTGAATAATACACATTACAATGAAGCACATAAAATTAATTTTGTGTGATAAAATATTGTTAATCTAGAATAAATAACTGTCAAAGTTCAACAAGTTTGATTCAAAAGTCAAAGTGGGATTTTAATTGAGTAAATGATCAGTTTGGTCCTCGAATTTGCATAAAAGGGATCAAAAAAGACCTTATATAGAAGATTCTGTCTGAACGTTACATAATTGCGCTTTTAACTGCACAGTTAGCTTCAAGAATTCATTTGAATGTCTTCCCGTTTGAATTTTTATCTGAAATTTGGTATGAGTGAACTAGACTTAATGAATAAGATGCTCAAAAAATTTCATCAAAAAATTCCATCGAGAACCGCCCCAAATGGCGACGACTGGATAGAACCTTCTATATAATTAAGGACTTATTTGAGTATTTGACCCCTTTTATGCAACTTCGAGAACCAAACTGACCCTTTACTCGATTTTAATTGAGGGACGGAGGTAGCACTACGTATCAGTTAACTTTTTTTAATATAATCACAAATAAGTGATTTAGCTAGTGTTCGTTCTTCGGATTATTCCCTCTACAAGAACCAGATTGTCATCAAAGTAAAACTCATTTACTCCTTTAGCTAAACACTTACATGAGTCCTAAAGACCACTTTTTCTTTTTTGAAAATTTAAAAAGTTGCTTTTGTTTGTCTTTGACAAATGGTAAAAAGAATGCATAATTAGGCCATCTTAGTCAAAAGATTAGAGCGCGTTATTATTATTATTATTATATTAATGATCATAAGGCAAGCGCTCACACAAATTAAAATTACAGAGGGAGCTATAGAATATATATCCAAAACATCATATATAGGCAGAAAAATACATCTCCTCTGTCATTTTCTTCTTCTTCTTCGTCTTCCTCTTCGATCTTCCGGTGATTTACAAATAAATAACTTTGAATGTGCACGAAACGGTGTCGTTAAAGCGTTCGGGATGGCGACATTGGCGGATATCGGGGTATCAGCATTGGTAAACTTAGGGGGCGCCATTGCCTTCTTGCTGGCCTTCGCTTTCCTCCGGATTCAGCCCATGAATAAGAGAGTTTACGTACCCAAATGGTACATTATAGGGGAAAGAAAGCCTAAAAATGCCAATGAAAAAGCATACTCTGTTGGCAAATTCGTAAGCTTTAACCCCATGACTTACCTGACTTTCCTCAACTGGATGCCTCAGGCTCTTAAGATGAAAGAGTCTAAACTTATCAAGCATGCAGGCCTTGACTCTACAGTCTTCTTGAGGATTTATATCCTTGGGTATGTATCTACTATCTACCGGCCTCATTTGATCTTGTGTGGTCTATTCACTTGTTCTAAAAATCGCTCTAGGCGCCCGACTAGTCCCCGCCTAGGCGCTAGGCGGTGGTCGGGCGCCCCGATTTTGGTCTAGGCGCTCCGACTAATTGAATCGGTGCCTAAGTGAATTCGTCGGCCGTTTAGGGCACCTAGTTGCCCGCACAGAGCGCCTAATGGGCCGCCTAGGCGTCTAGATTCATCGAACACTTTGTTTTTTTGCCTTTTTATTTTAGTATCCTAAGAAATATGTACCTTTAACTTTGACAATGCATGTCAAGAAAGCTACTAGTGAGTAAGTGAGTAGATATAATATACTCCGTATTATTAAATGTGATAACTCTATCATTGATGTTAATGTGTATGTGTGTATATATATATATATTTATTATACACACACAAATAAAACATTACTAATCATATTTATGCAAAAATATTGATAAAACTACAATTTCGATGTCTCCGATTAGTCCCCGCCTAGGCGCCCGCCTAGCCGACTAGGCGCTGGGCTGGCGCCCGACTAACGCCTAACGCCTTTTAGAATATTGGGTCTATTTAATTCTAATTTGACATGTTTATTTAAATCTAATATTGACTATATCAGTAAAGCGAAAGTTACTACCTCCGTCCAATTTGATGGTCCTAGTTCATATTCACTTGATCAACATAAATCATTCTTAATTAATCACTTACTTTTTATATCATTTTTATCAAATTTGATTCAGGTGTTTCCGACTTTATAAAACTTTTAATGTAGTTTCTGAATATGTAAATTTTATTTGCTACAAATAAATGAATAATTGGAGTGCAGACATGGATTCGTTTACTTTATCGTCGGTCAAGCCTTGTAAACCCCAATAGGACCATTAAATTGACTTTCTTAAGTTTGATGTGATTTATTTAGGTCTAGTTTAGTCTTATTTGATCTCATCTGATCTAATTGACAACACTTTTAATTAATTCGGTAATACTACAAAACATGGGTGCTTCAATTGAATAAAATTTCAACGATAAAAAAAATTGAATAAAATTTCGTTTTTTTTTAATAAAAAGGATCGGCTTTTATATGAAAATCGAGAAAGATACAAGATAACATCCAGACAGTTATGATAGATCCGATTGTGAGCCCTGGGAATAGACTTAGAATAGACAAAGCAACTTGATTCGCTAAACACGAAACGGGCAATTTAAAGCCTAAAACAACCGGGACTGAAATACTATCTATCAAACGTACACTAGAAGTCCAAATTTCCGAATCAAAACCAACTAAAAGTAAAATAAAACAAGTACTACGAATGGAAAAATAAAATTGAAATAAGGCCTTTCTACAAAACTCTTCATGACATGGTGGTGGTTCTAGAGGAGGACGAACTCTATCAATGTCAACACACTCTAAAAGAAAGCAGACAGAAGCCCCTGACCAGGCGAAGCTAGCCGAGACACCAACAAAACTCCCCACATTGAGAGAGACAAACCACCCCGGAGCACCATTGCCCGGAAAAAAACCGCCATATAACAAAATCAACACAACCAGAGAGAAGAATAATCCAATTGGATCATACCTCTACCAAGAATCTATAAGCCGGAATCCTACGTACATAACCCAGAACATGTCCTCTTCGTCCTTCGTCGTTGATAATTAATTCGGAAGGAAGATCGCCACACACCTCTATCTAGGGCTCTGGATCCGGAGCATCTACCTTACTTTAGAGTAAGGTAGAGTGTCTTGCTTCCTCCCGTTCGTCCGATCCACAATTCAACAGTTGGAGATCTTGGGCTCTACTTTTTCGCCGATCTTGAGGCCGTGTTGGCCGCTCCCCTCCCATCTGATGTGCAAGGCACCCTCCTAGTCGGGTAGAGGATCCCAATCCCTAGGGCTCTAGGGTTGAAGCTAAAATTCCGAATAAAATTTCGTTAAAATGAACCTTATTAATCAATATAATAAAATTTCTATTATGCTGTTTTCTTATTATAAAAACTTATCGGTGTTAGCTAGCAAGTAGGTATTATGTTTTACATTATTCCCCAAATTTGGAGTCATCATATATAAATCGGTGTGAAGTCCTCATAGAATGTTTTTAACGCGGAAAATGTCTAGAACAGATAAACTTAAGTCATTATATAATGATTTTAACCAGGAAAATGCCATTAGATGAAAGGAATTTACAAATAAATATTGTGACTCATACGCTGATAATTAAATTACCATTGATGTTGCATGTTGCACAACAAATTAATTTTGATATACTTACATATGAAGAAGAATCTATATATTACTGCATAACCAATTGAAAACTATTTAAAATGTGACTTCTTAAGTGTAGTTATCATAGTAGTAATTTTAGTCATAATTACTTATGTTCAACTTTTATACCTAAGTGACTATTACGTTATTCTCATACTCCCTCCGTCCCGAAAACAACTTCCCGGTTGGACTTTCACACACTTTTAGGAAATAAATTTGACTTTACTGTAGAATGCACTATTTTGCACTGTTTAAACACTGTTTGGCACTGTTTAAACACTGTTTGGCATTGTTTATCACTTTTTTGATGTAGATAATTTGACAAATAAGGAAAGTATTGAAGTGTGAAGTTAATTTTGGGACATCCATTTAAGGAAAGTGGGAAGTTGTTTTCGGGACGGAGGGAGTAATAACTTTAGACATAATTTAGTAAATAATTTTTATTTTAATATTTTTGAAAAATCCAATTATATATATATATTCCCAGTTTAAAAAGTAAATATAATATGATATGATAGATCTTTCTTGTGCCTTTGACAGTTTAAAGATATTCGGGCCGACTACTATTGTAGTTATATTGTTTCTTGTTCCAGTCAATGCATCAGATGTAACATTATCTTTCCTCAGCAAGGATCTGGTGGTTAGTGAGATTGACAATTTCTCCATATCCAATGTCAGCCCCAGGTCTACAAAGTAAGTCTTTTTTACAGTTTGACTTTTTTATTTTTTCAATTTGATTTATTAGCTAGGTTCTTGCTTTTTGCTCCCATTGAATCTGCATTTTTCCGCTCAGATTTTTGTATTGGATGAATTGCATTTTGTCATTAGTATTCCAATATGTCCATTTATGTAAATAGTCAGATCCAAATGTTGAAGTAGGCAGGAGAGAATTTAAAATTCATACGTTGTATACTTGTATTATAAGTTTTATTTGGTTATAATATTGGAAAAAACAAAAAAAATATCAATACTTTTAAATTAAAAAATAAGATTTATTTAACTATATATTACTTGATTATTATTTATCACATTTTGTTAACTATATTAAATCTTTGTTTCTTAATTGATTCAAAATTCATTGTTTTCATCTTTTCAAAATTAATACTTTTAATTTGTTTTCATCTTTGACATATTTCTACCTTCTTTTTGCAGTAGGTAATTCTCATAATTAGATTTGTATGCATATAATTAAGCCAAACACTAAAAGAGGCTGTTTTGGATGGCTCAGGTTTTTTGTGCACATAGGAATGGAATATTTGTTCACATTTTGGACCTGTCTTTTGCTATACAAAGAATATGAAACAGTGACATCAATGAGATCAAAATTTTTGGCTTCACGAGACGGGGATATTGAAGAAGCTAATGGCCGCCTCACTAATCACCCTGAACAGTTCACTGTAAGTTAAAAATAAGGGAAATTCTTTTGTACACGCCAAATTTTACACGCCGGTCAAATTATCTGTGTACAGACAATTTGACCGGCTACACAAACAATTTGTTCGGCGATTTATGAAGAAAACATATTTTCACACAGACAAGAATAAAAAAATTGTCTGTATTACAGACACTTTATGAAAAATTCGGTCTAAAATGTCTGTGATACAGACAATTCTTTATATATTGTCTGTGTGAAAATCGATTTTCTTCATAAAATGTCCGTCAAATTGTCTGTGTAGCCGATCAAATTGTCAGTGCACGGACAATTTAACCGGCGTGTAACTCAGCGTGTACCCGAAGCGGGACTCTAAAAATAAATGGAAGATTTACTAAAAATAGGATCCGTCAAAGCTGTCACTTTAAAATGTCACACATATAAAATTTTAATTTTGATTGGACCAAACGAGCCTCATAGGGCTGGAACACTACTGCCCTAGGTTGCTTGATCGCCGCCTGACCGCCGCCACCTGAATTTTCTCCTAGATTTCCTCCACCAAACTGCCAGATTTCCGCCGCCATCCTCGGAATTTGCAACTGTCGAGTTGCTGTCTTCAACTGACTGCCTTTGACTATGTCAGAGAATTAGAAGACAATTAATTAAGTTAATTAATTAATTAGAGGTAGAAAGGAAATGATTAATCAAAGATCAAACATATGATTTTATTTTTTTGAAAAAGACTATGTTTTAGTCTTACGGCGTATTTGACATTTAGCGGTTAGCGGATAGCGGTTTATCTTAACGGGTTGTCAATAGCTAGCGGATTTAGTCAGTGAAGTTGACGAGTTGTCAAAAGATGTTGGGTAGTTTAGCTGTTTGGCCATAACAAATAGTACAAAACGTCATACTTCAAAACGTTGACCCAAAACGGCGTTTCATCAAAAACGCTTGGGGCCGAACAACTATTCACCAACTAACGTTTTCATTTACTGAAAACGCTAAAAAGAGTCACACCGCCATTTTTGATGAAACGCCGTTTTCCAAATACCCTCTTAGTTTAAACAATTTTCTCAAACGTTTGCACGATGCCATCTTTACGTTATTTGTATTGCATATTCAAGTTCAAAGTGTTGCATATTGTTCAGCCATAAAATAGTCGTTGCATATTAACGTTCAAAGAGTTGCAGCCTAAAAATGTTGGCTTTTATTACAAAAAACCCATCATGTCTTAATACCCTTTAGATCAACTCGTCGGATGACCAATGTCAATTTGTAGTTTATCAATTAAGGAAGGTATGTGTTTGATCTCTATTTTATACACACATAGTTTGGTTCAAATAAAACGTGCTTCCTAGGTGAAGAATAAGAACAAATTTGGGCCATTGATATGAAAAAATGGATGGAAGAGATCAAACTTTAAGTGAAAAATGTGGTGGCATTTTGGTAATTATGAAGAACTTTCAATAAAAATATTACTCCGTATTTGAAAAGTGTATCAGAATATTCAAAAAGTGTACATGTAAAGCAAAAAAGTACATAACAATACATCATAAAATGTGCACAAGTTAAAAAAATTGGCAATCTTTTTTAACACTCAGCACTTTTATTTATGTAATACTACCTCCGTCCCTCTAAGTTTGGGACAAGAGAAGGTGACACGATTATTAATAAAAGTGTGTTTATGTGGTTGATATTAAATTGATAAAGTAAGAATAAAGTAGGAATGATTTAGAATCACACAAACTTTACCAAATAAGGTATGAGACAATCTTAGTGGGACGGACCGAAATGGTAAAATGGGACAATCATAGCGAGACGGAGGGAGTATCAACTTTGTACATTAAACATTTGCACATTATCTGACTCAATGCCTTGTGATTAAAATTTATCTCATTCATCTATTTACAAGTGATTAAAGGTTATAATTTGTTTTCACTTTTCATGGAAAAACTAATTTTTACTTGAACTCACCCATATATATTACGGAGTAATAATTTTGCAAATCCGAATCACTAGTAATTTTTTTTTAAGAAAGTACTGTGTAAACGAACTTAGCTTTCAAGAATAGGACCGCGTTTTTTTAATCAGGACCATTAGTTATTTTAATGATCATTTTAAATTTCTCAAAAGACTACAATAATCTAATTAGGAAAAACTTCGAAGCGGAAGTAAAAAAGTTTGAAAATTTCAAAATAGGATTGTTATGTTTAATTTTTATTCTCAAATCAAGAGTAATTTACTGTCAAGTTTGAAAAATACTCACATGTTTAAAGTCTAGTAATGTCAAAACATGACAATAATTAAGTAGATGACATAAGTAGATACGTTAAAATGAGATTAATTAACCCCATTAGGCAAATATATATATGTGTGTGTGTGTGTAAAAGAAGTAACTCTTATTGATAAGGGCTATATTCCTTGTTTTCCGAACGATCGGAAATACTTTTTAAGTATAGATAAATCTTTTAAATATGACTAAAATAATTATACAATTCACAAATATGACTATAATAATTGCTCTAAATAGGACTAAAAGTGAATCGAAGTGCACTAATAGGACTATAAGTTTATAATTCCTTAAATAAGACTTATTGGATCTATTAAAAGTATAAAACCTTTTCACTTTAGGAGTGAATGAGTCCTATTTTAGGAAGAAAACAAATGATCCTGTTATGCACTTTGTCTATGTTTTAGTTTTATTTAAGAAATTTTCTCAGACTACCAATTTTTTATTTATAAAATATGACTCATTCACTCCTATTTTGGGAAGTTTTATACAACTTATTTTTCTAATAGGACTAAATAAATCATAATTGCGGAATAAAACTTACATAGTCTTGATTTTAAAACTTTTTGTATGTTTTAAGTTAATTTCTATTTTAAGTACAAAGTATAAACTAAAGAGTAAAGAGTCCCTCCTTAAAAAAACTAGCAATCAAATTTCAAAATGATACTCCTACAGTCCTACAACGTAGTAATGTACTATATATTTAAAGAAAAAATAAATGATCTTGTTTTGAAATTCTCAAACATTTTTACTCATTTATTAGAAATTATCTGTTTTAGTTAAGTGTTTTTTTTAAGAAAGTGAACTTTAAACAAGTTGTAATTGTAAATTTGTAATTAATGGACAATAGTCTTTCTTTTTCATGACGTCAGGTTGTGTAATTGTTTCTTCAGGTGCTTGTACGAAATATACCACGCGATAGCTCTGATAAGTCGGTATCTAAAACAGTGGGAAACTATTTTAAGGAGAATTACCCGCACGAATATCTTTGCCACCACGTAAGTATCAAACAGAGGAAGGACACTACCCCTTTCTTCTAAAGAATTTATTTTGACACTATCCATCCCTATCATTTAAGCCTTGACACATTATTTAAAGAAAAATAATAAGGCAAATGGATAATGATTATTGTAGAAAAGTAGGAGATCAGAGAAGGTGAAAAAGTAAAAAAGAAATAAAGAATGATAATTATGTACTCCCTCCATTCCTATTTAAAAGTGTCAATTTATTTTACGCACAATTTAAGAAAATGACATTGTTTGACACTGTGTTGGCATTATTTGGCACTGCTTGACACTGTTTTGTTTATCAAATAAGGAAACAACACTTCTTTTAGGGACGAACCAAAAAAGAAAGTGGGATATTTAATTTATTAAGGGACGAAGGGGATATTTTTAAAGGAAACACTTACCAAAAAGGGAAATTGCACCAAACTTTTAAAAACATTCCAAATAAGAAAGTGTAACAAACTTTTAAATAGGGATGAAGTAATATTTTCGAAAGTTAACAGTATTTACTCTATAGAAAATAAAAACATTGCAATTTTATTTTGAAATTTGTACTTATATTTAAAGCTATTTCTTTTTTCTTTTATCATCCAAATAGTTTCTCCATAATTGTTTTAGGGAATTGCTCCAAATATGAGAATAATATACTCGTAGATAAAACACACTAATAAGAGTCATTACTCCTGATTTATTTTCAAAATATGAATAATTTAATTTTATTAAAATCATAAGAAATTCCCAATTAGGTTGTTTATGACGTGAAGAGCATTGTCAAGCTTGTTAAGAAACGACACTCGTTTGGGAATATGATGGATCGCTACAGCAAGAAGGGTAATGACACGTTATCCAGGAGGGTATGTTTCTTGTTTAAAATATAATCCATATTTCTTCACCCGCCACTAAAAACTAGGCAAATTTGAAAATAATAATCTCAATTATTCCTGATCTGCTAAGAATAATTTCAAATATTGATTATTTTTATATAATCCCAACTATATAGACCGTCCGCCAATAATGCTACATGACCAGATAACAAGTGAATTTCAAATAGAAATTAAGCGTAAAAATTAAAAGTTAAGATTATTTATAGGGATCACTTGTTATATCTCTTCTCATCCACTTTAGAAACTATAAAAATTTATTTATAGCCAGTCACGTCGGATCATTATTGGCGCAAGATATCTAAAGTTGGGATTATTCTGAAATAATCAATAGTTGGAATTATTATGAGTGGATCGTCAATAGTTGAGATTATTACTATCAATTTTTCCCTAAAACAATACTCCATATTGTATTACGGAATTGACACGAATTGATTGACGATTTCGTGCCACATAATTCATTCTAAAAGTATTTTTGACACATATTTGACATATCCCTGTCAATTTCTCTATAAATTTGAACTAATCCCTACAAAAAATTCTATCAAACCCGTGTTTTTTGTAGTACACATTTCTAATAATGTTCCTCGATTTTTCAGTCAGGCTTTCTTGGACTTTTTGGTAAACAACAAACATACCTCGAGTACTATCAAGATCAAACCGAAAAGCTGGACAAAAAAGTAAGTGGTGCATCTACTTTTTCCATTTTTATGTTTAATCTCGATTTTTCATTAAGGAAATTAAAGGCATGAGTAGTTTGTCCACTAATGTTACTAAAGGGTAAAATGGGAATTGGATGTATAAAAGTAGTTACTCCCATTCCCAACTTACTTCTCGATTACTTCTTATAATCCCATTATGCAAAGACTAACAGGTAATGGGTTTTGGTAAAAAAAACATATAATGGGTTCAAACAAGGTAACCGTTTGAGTCATTGATCGACCGTACACCAACAACTAATCAATTTAAGCCCACAAAAAAATGTTGTTCTTTTGTTTCAACATTTTAATTTAAGCTTATAAACGCACAACTTTGCTCATTATTATATTTAATTGTCAATGAGCAAAAAATAAATTATAAATCAGATTATGAACAGTTGTAATGAGACGGATTCAACAATATTTTTCAAAAATAATAATTTTCATCTATTAATAAATAAAATATATTCAAAGTAGACAACAATTTTCCATGTTATAATAAAAAAAGAAACAGAGTATAGTACTTAAGCTATTTTTTAATAACAAAATGTGATATTCATTGATGATTCCCAAAGAGATGATTCCCAAATGAGATATTGCTTTCATTGATGTAGTGATGAAATTCATATTTACATCATTAGAAGGGGGAATCTCATCCTTTTTCGACACACACGCGGAACAAATGAGAAGAAATGGAATAAAAAATGTAATTAAAAATAAAATGGTAGGTAAGAAATCGGATAATAGGACAGGTAACGGAGTGGGTATATATAAAACTGCAAGTCTTATATGACATCCATACTGAATTATCGGTGCAAGTATCGATCCACCTACTGAATTAAAATTGACATCCATACTTTCAGTCTTTTAGCAATTGTGACAAAGACACTTTATTTAAAGTCTCTTTTCATAAATTTGAACTTTTAGGATGTTTTGTTGGACGGTTTTCAGTCCCAGATCAGACCAGACTAATTAATGTTAAAAGTTACAAACTTTTTTTAGATACTATTCAGTTTAACATGTCAAAAAGATTTTTCAGTTTGATAGAAGCTCTTAAAAATTGTCATGTCAAATACTTCGTATACAACTAGAAGTTTCTAGAGACTTTTAAATAATGGGTCTTGCTAGAGGTACACGTTTTGTGTACACGTTTGGTGTACACATGTTTGTGACAGACAATTTGTCTGTGAAGGACAGACATGTGTACACCAAACGTGTACCTAAAGCATTTTCCTTAAATAATACTCCATACATAAGCTAGAAGGTAGAGACGTATGGCTACCGCATTTGTCTTTAGGCCGTTTATATATAATACTTTCTTTTCACGAGTATTATTATGTGTTTGAGGTAATTAATTATAAATAACATTTGGTTGACCTGCATGGTGTTAGTTGAAGAAGAAGCGTGAAAAGATTCTGGAGGGTCCAGAGTACATGCATGCAACTGCATTTGTGACATTCAAAACGCGATGGGGGGCTGCTGTTTGTGCCCAGACACAAATAGACCAGAACCCTCTTCTCTGGCTCACAAGTCGAGCCCCTGAACCTCGAGATATAGAATGGAAGAACCTCTCAATCTCCCCTCTTTCTATAACCTTCCGCAGAATCTTCATCGCCATACTATTGTTTGCTTTGATCTCCTTTTACATGATACCCATTGCGTTTGTTCAATCTCTCGCAAACTTGGAAGGTTTAGAAAAGGCTGCACCTTTCTTGAGGCCATTAATTGAATGGTAAGTAAATAATTAAGTTGTACTAGTACATATTTACTTCTCTCTTTTCCTCTTTTTTCCTTTTTATAAATGTCTCAAACTTTTTGTACAATATTGTTAAATTCCTCTCATAGTAAATTTTCAAAATATGAATTTTTTTAATTTTTTACCAATAGAGAATGAAGTGTGTAGTAGTGGTCAAACTTGTGCATTGACAAACATCAAAAGTGAACCGTTGCAACTAATTAAAGAGAATGGAGGAAATAATAAAGCACAAAATGTGTAGTTGAGGTTTTGGTACAAGGAAGAGAAATAACATGAAGTCATGAACTACATTACAATTAGTTAATGAGGTATGACAAAGTTTTTGGAACAATGACACAAATGGGAAAATTACATTATACAAGAAAAATGACAAAATTATAAGGGACATACATGGAAGAAAGTTGTGGTGTCTTTATTTAATTTTAAGTGGTCATCTAAGATTTGAACTCGCAAGGTTTTATTTAAAGAAACTATTTAAAATAGGAGTAACTATATATTGTAATTCCAAAATAGGGAATTACTATTATTCTCTAAATAAGAGTAATTACTGGTATTTGGAAAATGTTGCAAATGTGACAATGTATATGGACACATATATTTAGGGCAGGATAATGTTACATTTTGAGGGTGATGGTAGTGTGTATTCATACTTAGGGAAAAGGCACACATTGTTTCTACTCATATTTCATAATTTTCCCAATGGGCCTGTAATTATTTGATTTTGATTTCTAGTGGTCGGTTGGGATTCAAACTAAAGACTTGATTTAGCAACTTTTTATTTATGAGTTCAAACTTTTTAAAGACTTGATTTAGCAACTTTTTATTTATGAGTTCAAACTTTTTATTTATGATTGAATCGGTAGGTTATATTTACTCATTCTCTCCGATCCTGTATTTGAAAAGAGAGCACAGAGCGCATAATAATATATTTGATGAGTTTTTGTCCCTTTTAGTCCTTTGATTATTATGTCATTAACACTTTTAATACTTGACTTTAATTTTTTTCATTTTTAGTGCATCGACTATTGTGTGAAAGACACTACTTTTGGTACTTGCCTTTGAAAATTTTACATTTAGTCTTTCGACTTTCATTAAAGTAATGTTTTTTGTCTTTCACCTATTATAATAGTGACATTTTAATCTTCCACTTATTGTATCAAAATAGTAATGGAACGACTAAAAGTGTCGATTTGGTAATACTGAGGGGACTAAATGAGAGAAATTTTGAAATTGAGGACTAAATTAAAAGTGTCTCTCGCACAATGAAAAAAATGAAAATCGAGTATCAAGAGTATCTAATATATTTGATTTCAATAGTCATGGGACCAGAAATGACAAAAACGTAACTCTGTATTTTATTTCACTTGTGTTTCGCGTGCGGGTTACTAATTCATGCAGGAAGGTGATCAAGTCATTCCTACAAGGTTTCGTTCCTGGTGTAGCACTTAAAATCTTCATGTTAATTCTACCAGACATTCTTCTGGTCATGTCTAAAATTGAGGGACACGTTGCGTTATCAGCAATTGAAAGGGAAGCAGCAGAGAAGTACTATTATTTCATTTTAATCAATGTATTTTTAGGAAATATTGTGCTAGGCACAGCTTTCCAACAACTACATGCTTTTCTTAGCCAGTCTGCTTCTCAGTAAGTATGCATTATTTTTAACCTATCTACTGGCTATTGCATCAATCTACTTTTTTTTTATGGAAAAAGCATCAATGTACTTATAACCATAATATATATACTCCCTCCGATTCAAAAACAAGTTCCACCTTTCCTTTTCGGGCAGTTCCAAAATTAAATTCCACTTTCAAACATTTCCTTATTTGGCAAATTATCTACATCAAAACACTGTCAAACGGTGCCAAACAGTGTCCAAACAGTGCCAAACAGTGCACTTCACAGTAAAATCAAATTTCTTTTCTTAATATGTGTGAAATCAAATGTGGATCTTGTTTTTGAATCGGAGGGAGTACCATGTATATTGCAAAGGATATACTCCCTCCGTTCTCTAATAGATGGGAGTATAGACTTTGGCACAAGTTTTAAGAAGGAATTAATAGGGGTAAAATAAAAGGTGTAGTGGGTTGTGTGGAAAGGAAAAAGTATGAAAGAGAATGAAAAAGTAAGAAAGAAAATGAGGGTATATATGTATATTTATTGAAAAAACTTTCTAAAAATGAAAAGAGAAACATGTATTGGAGAACGTCACGAAATGGAAAGAGGGGCATGTATTAGAGAACGGGGGGAGTATGAAGTATTTCAATTAAGGACAAGAAAGTACTACCTCCGTTCCAAAAAACTTTGACATTTCAAAAAATTTGAACTGTGATTTTAATAAGTATAATATAATGGAATCTATAAATTTTGTGTTTTTATGAAAGTATTTTTAACAAAGAATGTTTTTATATATTTTTTACATAATAAATAATTTACGATCAAAATATATAGTTGGTCAAAGTTTTGAAAATAATTTTATACTACCTCGAGGTAGTATAAAATTAAAGCGAGAAAGAAAAGGAGAACAAAAGAAAAAGATAGAGATCAAATTGATAGTACATAGATGTATCATATGAAATGCGCGCCTTTACTCTATATGTCTACGCTGAAATTAAAAACCTCAATGCTCCGAGTGAGCTTGAGTGTATCGGCATCACTTTCTGTAAATTTTGATTTACATGTTTTGATCCATATAAAAATAATTATTTCTCGTGACCAATTATATATGCCTTATTGAAGATATCTTGGTTAGTGTCAAAATCGCACAAATCTTCCACCGCCGATGTCGGAGTCTACGTACTTTTCGTTCTATGAAGTGTGATCTAAATATGTAATCCTAAATTTGAATCGAAAAATGGTCCATAAGGTCACCCATTATATATATACACACATATATAGGGGGCGAGTCTAGCACAAATTTTTCTTATAGTGCAAATTAAAATTTTGTACGATGCATCTTTACGCTATTTGTATTACATGTTGATGTTTAAAATGTTGCATATTATTCTGCGATGAAATAAACTATTGCATAATAATGTTCAAAGTGTTGCATCCGGAAAAGTTTGATTTTATTAATTACCAAAGTGCCAGTGGTGTATTCCAACCCTTAGATCAATTCAACGGATGATCAAGATGAGTCCGCTTTTCGTTCGGCAGTTCTAATTATTAAGCCCACAACTAGAGTTAGATTTCCATAAGTTTTTACCTTTCCTATTTAGTGCATGTGTTTCTTACATATATAAGTCAATTTCTTAAAAAGTGTCTAGTACTACTGGTAGTTGTCTTATATATTTGGTACATCACCTTTTAAGACATGAGTTGTTTTGGGGAAAAAAAGTATTTATTTGATAAGCTAATATGAGTTGTTTTCAATAGAAATGTTTGTAGCTTTTAGCATTAATTACAAATTCAGAGTCAAAATAGTTGATATACCAAACATGATTACATCAAATGGATAACTTTTATCATACAATTACAATCTTAAATTATAATTTCCAATGTGTTATACCTTTGATCACTTACATTTCTATTATTTGAGAATGCAGAATACCAAGAAATGTTGGAGTATCCATACCCATGAAAGCTACCTTCTTTATTACATACATAATGGTGGATGGGTGGGCGGTCGTTGCTGCTGAGATTCTTAGGCTGAAAGCCTTAGTCATGTATCATCTCAAGAACATGTTCGCCAAAACCAAACGGGACAGAGATAATGCAATGTACCCTGGGGGTGTAGAATTTCACAAGACCCTCTCCACTCTTCAACTGTACTTTCTTCTCGGTAGTGTATATGCGGTGGTTACTCCAATCCTTCTTCCTTTCATCATTGTCTTCTTCATCTTGGCCTACTTTGTATTCCGTCATCAGGTATTATTCATTTGTTAAAGTATTTGTTCCTAAACCAATTCATTGAAAATAATAAACTAATACATACTCACTCCGTTTCAAAATAATAGTTACGGATTTCCATTTTGGTTATCCCAAAAATTTTGTTACATTTCCTATTTTGACAAATGATCGTGCATACCATATATAGTTTTACATCTTATTTTTACTTGAATCTACAACTTTATCATTCCAACATTGCTTCTTTTAAACTACTAGAGTAAAAGGTGAAGATTGTTTAGGTACTGTGTTCCATTTCTCAATCAATAATGAGCCTAAGAGTTTTGTCACTATTAATTTGGGACGGTGGTAGTATATAAGATTTATTCATCCAATCCGTTAATGAATCCTTTATGATGTGACTAAGATCTTTATATGCAATTACCCATTCGGAAGTAATATTGGGTGTATTATTATTGTGTAGGTTATCAATGTATATCATCAGGAATATGAAAGTGCTGCTGCATTCTGGCCGGATGTCCATGGCCGGATAGTAGCAAGCTTAATCATATCTCAACTTCTTTTGATGGGTTTACTTAGTACAAAAAAGGCTGCTAAGTCAACGCCTTTGCTTCTTTTGTTGCCTTTTTTCACCTTCGCGTTTCACAAATATTGTAAGAGCCGATTTGAACCCGCGTTCAAAAAATATCCTCTCAAGGTAAGAACTAATGTACTTGGCAATCAAGAAGATTTTCAATATTTCTAGTAATATTATTAGACCTTTGTCGATTCATAAGTTGCGCGTTGAGGTACTTTTTCACACTATCATAATAAAAACTTTTAAACTAGTATAGAAAATACTCCGTATTGTACTACTTACCTCTAGTGCTGACCTTTTATTCCATATTTTGATATAATGCCAGATGCAAAGTCATTTATGATCTGATTGTTTGTTTGACATCTATAACCTAACTTGAGATCATTTTTATGATTGATCTTCTTTTTCACCAATGGGGTGTCTTGAAGTATTTCCTACTACGCTACGATATAATATATTAAATCACTACAATTTTGTGATACTGCGATCGATCCTGGTATGTTAACGATGATCACCTCTACTTCGAGATCTCATCTATGTTATTCCTCACAATTTTTCAGGAAGCAATGGCTAAGGACAAGTCAAATGGTGAGGCTGATTTGAAGAAATATCAAGATAAATATCTGAATCCAGTTTTGCTCCCATTCTAAAAAGTTTAATTGGATGACATTTAAGTCAAGGGACAAAAATAATCTAAGTTCTTCTAACTTCCAAGTTTGGTAATCTAGCGGTCTGGCGAACATTGATCTTCCTAGTAAACATACTAATCTCTGGTGGGTGGGTGGGTGGGGGTATCCTTTATTTTCGTAGATACATGTCACAAACAAATGTTATTCAGAGTTTGTTTGTATTGTATGTAGTAGTTGCTAATTGATCATGAAGGATGTGACAAGGCTATAAATAATACTCCCTCCGTCCCATTTTGGTTGTCCTACTTTCCTTTTTGGGTTGTCCCAAAATGAATGTCTTGTTTCCTTTTTTGGCATGAAATATGTGGTTCTTATTAATTCACTTTATTCTACTCAAATCTCAACCACAACTTTTACTTTTCAACCACTTTATTAATAATTGTGCCAAATTGAAAGTGGACAAGCATTATGGGACGGAGGGAGTACTCCGTATGTAGTATGTGCATTTGTACTACGCGGGATTATGGATTTATAATTTGCACCTCACAAAGTAGGAATAATCAAGTTTGTAGGAACTCTTGTTAAGATTAATAGTAAGAAGATATATGAGTATGTGTATTATCATTTAATTTTTAACAAAGTAATAAAAACATATTGAATAAGAAAACACAACAACTTAAATAGAAGAAAGAATGCATGTCGTCTAGAATAAGATAAATTTAGGAGTAAGTTCGGGATACTTACATTAATTTTTCACCAGAGCGTTGCACGGGGTGATTTCATAGGGTGTGATGGACAGTGTACCCGGGGGTAGCTTATCCGGGGGGTTATTATGAGAATAACCTAGAGAGAAGTCAGAGCAAACAAGTAAGAGAGAGAGAGGCGATTGTATTAATGAACTCGAGATGTTCTGGTCCTTTACAATGGGAAAAGGGGGTGCTATTTATAGCAGCAATAAATGCGACGAGAGTACACGTGGCGATAATCTAACGGCCGAGAGGTCACCTCAATCGGGTGGCACCGGCATCCTCATGTGCACCGCATTAAATGCGGTGGTTGGATGTGACACCGCATTAAATGCGGTGGTTGCTTGTTTTCAAAGGGAATCTTCGATGATTGAGCTGTTTAGCCGAAGGCTTGCCCCGCGTCCGAGGGCTCTGTGCAGCCGAAGGCTTCCCTGATGCCGAGGGCACGAAAGTGCCGAAGGTTCCTGATTTCTACTATTTTCTCCCAATAGCTTTGTATGCTCAACCCTAGTGCCCTGTGAGTTTTGGAGCCTTTGGCCATGATGCCGAAGGCTACCCCAAACGCACCATGGGCTTCTTTGAGCTTGGGCCGTTGTGCCTTGGGCCTCCTGTGCTTCTTGGGCCTGTGTTGGAGTAGTGGGAGTCTGTGGGCCAGGGGTTCCTGGGCCATATACTCCATCAGGGTGTTTGGAAAATAGCATTTCAGTCGACGGTTTGATCCCTTTTAGCGTTTTTAGTAAGAAAGGATGTGTTGATCCCTTTTAGCGTTTGATCCCTTCTAGCGTTTTCAGACGAAGACATACGAGTATGTGTATTATCATTTAATTTTTAACAAAATAATAAAAACATATTGAATATTCTTGCAAAAAAAAACATATTGAATAAGAAAACATAACAACTTAAATAGAAGAAAGAATGCATGTTGTCTAGAATAAGATAAATTTACGAGTGAGTTCGGGATACTTACATTACAAGTACTAGATTTTTCACCCGAGCGTTGCACGGGGTGATTTCATGGGGTGTTTGGAAAATAGCATTTCAGCCGACAGTTTGATCCCTTTTAGCGTTTTTAGTAAGAAAGGATGTGTTGATCCCTTCTAGCGTTTTCAGCCGAAGATATACGAGTATGTGTATTATCATTTAATTTTTAACAAAATAATAAAAACATATTGAATAAGAAAACATAACAACTTAAATAGAAGAATGCTTGTTGTCTAGAATAAGATAAATTTAGGAGTAAGTTCGGGATACTTACATTACAAGTACTAAAATTTTCACCCGTGCGTTGCACGAGGTGATTTCATGGGGTGTTTGGAAAATAGCATTTCACCCGACGGTTTGATCCCTTTTAGCGTTTTTAGTCAGGAAAATGTTGTTTAATAAGTAAATGTTCGGTCTTAGCATTTTTAGATGGAAACGCTGAAATGAAAAACTGCAAATAGGAGAGTTTTGAGTTAACATTTTGAAATGTGGTGTTTTTTATTAATTATTGTGACCAAACAGCTAAATTACCAAACATCTTCTGTCAACCCGTCAACTTATTCCATTAATCAAACTTGTTGACTGAATGTCTGAATCTACTATTGACAATCAACTAACATAATCTATTGTCCGCTAAACGCTAAGGGCACGTTTGGCATAACTAGCTGAAAAGATACTTTTGTGAGCTTTTTAATAGCTGTTAACTTTTAGTGACTGAAAAGATCTTAAAAATAAAAGGTGGTAGCTGTTTGATGAAAAGCTGACTGTTTGATTTAGTTCGGTTTGGTATACAAGCTGTTTGGATTAATTAATACTAAAAGTCACTAGCTTTTCTTAGATGCTACTCCCGGTAGCATCTCAAAAAAGATCTTTTAATTTTTGAAAAGCTCTTAAATATTGTCATGCCAAACACACAACTAGAAGCTTTTAGGAACTTTTTGAACAGTACAAAAGCTAGAAGTCAGGGACTTATGCCCGCCAAACATATCAGACCAGATCAGAAAATTTCAGTCCAAGCGGATTACATGAGCTTAAGTGGCTGATCTGCCATTGTGGGAGCGTGTTTTGACCCGTTTTCCAAAAGGGCCCTTCTTGGTGTACACAAAATATGTACATTGTCTGTGTACACAGACAATTTGACAACAAGTCATACCCTTTTAAACGAATTGTACGTGCACACATGCACCTAGGGGGTTTTGTGTATAAGTTGTGTACTTGTGTACAACTTGTGTACACTAACAATTTTCCTTTCCAAAATCTTTGAGTGCAAAAGTGTGGAGTATTTACCGAGGTAAGAATAAAAATATCTGTTTTTACGTTATGTAAAAACGTAAAAATATCTGTTTTTTTTTTAAGGGAAAAGGTGCAAATAGGCCCATGTACTAACAAAAAAAGGTCAAATAAGCCCTTATTTAGGAGGCTTTGTCCGACCGTCGCCATTTGGAGTGGTTCCCGGTTGAATTTGTTGATGAAATTTTTTGAACATCTTATTCATGAAGTCTAGTTTGCTCATACCAAATTTCAGCTAAAACTTCAATCGGGAAGGCATTCAAATGTATTCTTGAAGATAGCTGCGCTTCTAACTGCGAAGTTATTTTCAAGAATTCATTAGAATGCCTTCCCGATTGAAGTTTTAGCTGAAATTTGGTATGAGTAAACTAGACTTGATGAATAAGATGCTCAAAAAATTTCATCAAAAAAATCCACCGGGAACCACCCCAAATGACGACGGCCGGACAGAACTTCTTAAATAAGGGCTTATTTGACCTTTTTTGGTTAGAACATGAGCCTATTTGCACCTTTTCCCTTTTTTTAAAGCTGTTTTGATTTGTTTCCTAAACGAATCCCGTGATTACGGAAACTAATCAGCGATTTTGTCATAATAATTATTACGAGTCTCGTCTCTATGTTCTTATGGTCTTACCAGTTACCACCTTTTCTGAGCTACTTTCAATGGGAGCTCGAAATTTCCAGAACATATGCCGAATAAAGCACTAAACGCAACCCGTGACGAACCCATCCACGTGCAGACAAACCACACTCCCCTTTACGCATCTCGAGAAACTTCTATTTCAGAAATTTGAAAGAGGGCAGTAGAAATTGGACGAATCCAGAAATGAGAAATCACTACATTTAGGTTAACAAGTTCAATTTTCGTGCTGAAGAGGGATGGCGACATTGGCGGACATTGGAGTATCGGCGTTCATAAACACGGTGACGGCCATAGCTTTCCTGCTTGCCTTTGCTCTGTTAAGGATTCAGCCCATCAATGACAGGGTTTACTTCCCGAAGTGGTACATTCTCAAAAAGCGGAGTGAGGAGGACCCCGGCGGCGAAGGTCACAATTTCGTCAGAAAATTCATCAACCTCAATCTCAGGACGTACCTGACTTTCCTCAACTGGATGCCTCAGGCTCTGAAGATGAATGAGTCCGATCTTATAGGTCATGCTGGTCTTGACTCTGCGGTCTTCTTGAGGATTTATACACTTGGGTATTCAATTATTCTTACCCTTTTCTTCTTCTTTCAATTTTTTTTGTTTTTCTCTTTGGTGTTTTTTGCCATAGTTTTTACTTTTTATACTGCACCTTTATTTAATACGGAGTAATGGTTTGTGTTTTACCCAACTGGAAAAACTCTAACTTCCACCCCTTATACAAATAATAACCATATAATAGCTCTGGCAGAGTCATAAATTTAGGGCGGTCAAGATTTAGGGTTGGTTTGCAAATGCTTCAAAAAAAAGCACTCCTCACCTTTTGACTTAAAAAATCACTTATTTTACCAAACACCACAAACTTTTATTTTTCTCGGTTTTCGTTTCAAAAGTACTTTTACTTTTTCTATTACACAAAAAGCACTTATTTTACCAAACACTACCAACTTTTACTTTTAAAAATCACTTTTTTCTCAAACACTATCAACTTTTATTTAATCAATTCTCCCATTTCATTAAAAAAAGCATTTTTTTAAAGCAGAAGTTGTTGCAAACAGACCCTTAGAGGTACAAAAATACTAAGAGCTTATTGGTTTATAACTTCATACGAAGTACTTCTTATATTATAGGAACTTTAGAGTCCGTTTGGTAACCCTGTTTTTCGGCTTATCAACTTTATAAGCGAATTATTTCAGCAAACAAGTAAATTTTGATTTCGCGCGCTTAGTTGTGTACTAATCAAAATACTTAACGTTGGAGTTATTCTTCCGGCTAGATTGGCTGAAGTTACTGTAGAGGGTCATTTTAGCTATTTTTTCATATAATTTTTTATTACTTTAATAATAAAATATATGTTACATACAATTTTTTCATAATTCAACAGAATCGGTCAATCTAGCCATTTCAGCCAGAACTTCATAAATTTCAGTGTTACCAAACAAGCTCTAATTTTCAGAGTGATTTAGGGAAATGAAATATATATGTATAACAATTAACAAGTGTCAAATATGTAATTTATTATTACGGGTATGGTATATATATATTAATTGGACTGGTTTGAGACTATATTAGACCAAACTTAAACATATTAGATCAACTAGTTGACCAGACTAGGCTTAGACAGTGGTAAAATACACACAGAATAGACATCTATCAGACTAGCTTAGATCAGATCAGACTTAAACGAATAGTTACAGGCCAAATTAGAGAATTAGTCTAAGTAGGAATACAATCTCAAATTTTATCTATTTCAAAATTCTAAATAGTGTTTATTCGGTAAAGACCTTAACTTGACTTATAATGAGTTGCACGACCCATAATTGGGGTGCTAATCAAGCAAGCCTTATTCCAAGCTACTCCAGATTAACTCGATTATTACTCGAATATAACTTGACTCAATTCAAACTTGAGTCGTACTCAAATTTGACTCGAATCAAACCAAGTCAAGTTCTAGCTATACACATACGCTCGAAAAGCTAGCAAGCTGCTCGATTATGAGTTGGTGTTGATTATTTTGAATTCATTCATTTGACATTACATCATGTATTCATAGTATGGATACATACATAAAAATTATATTTATCTCCTACTACAAGTCTACAAATATATTAGAGATTCACTTATTGCATAATTTTTTTAGAAAATATTCTCAAATTGTTATGTGGATTATAGACATTCTCAGGTAATGCTGAAGCAGAATTAAGTAGGACTAATTGAACTTAGTTCATCTTAGGTTTAGATTATTCGATAAATCATACGTAATAGACGGCAAAAAGAGTCCTAATATCTAAGAGACAACTAGACGGAAAATTTTAAAACAATGTTTTTATGTTTAAAAAGGTATTCATGATTGCACATGTGTGTTTGAACATATAACAAATTAAACAATTTGTTTTAAAATATACTCCCTCTGTCCCAATATAAAAGGCACACTTTCCTTTTCGGTCCGTCCCAATATAAAAGACACATTTCCCTTTTTGGCAAACAAAAGAGTGTCAAACAGTGTCCAAACAGTGTCTAAACAGTGCCAAACAGTGTTCAAACACTGTTCACCCTTAAAAAGTCCCCAAACGCAAATGTGCCTTTTATATTGGGACGGAGTGTTCACCCTTAAAAAGTCCCCAAACGCAAATGTGCCTTTTATATTGGGACGGAGGGAGTATTATTTTTAGAATAGATAAAACTCGAATACAACTCAAACTCGACTCGAACTGAGACTCAACTTGAACCATGTCGTAATTTTTTTACTTGAACTCGGCCTTTCTTTATCAAGCCCAACTCAAGCGGAACTCGAGCTCGACTTGCTTGATTCGCACCCCTACGGTCCTACCCATAACATACATTAAATATCAAATAGATAGTAGAAGGTATTTGAGGGTGTCGACTGTCAACCCCGACACTGCCTTGGCTCTGCCCCTGGATAGTAGTATTTCTATATAATCATAATAGCATACGTGTATTAATAGTGGCAACCTGCTTGCAGGGCTGGTCCTGACATATAAAAGGTCCTGTTCAAAATTGAATTCGAGACCGTGAAGTATAAAACACAATATTAGTGTTCCCTCCGTTCTTAAATAATATGAAGTACTACCTCCGTCCCATATTGGTTGTCCTGTTTTAATTTGACACGATTATTAATAAATGATTGAAAAGTAAAAGTAGTGGTTGAGATTTGAGTAGAATAAAATGAAATGATAAGGACCACATGTTTCTTGCCAAAAAGAGAAACATGACATTCATTTTGGGACAACCTAAAAAGGAAAGTATGCCAATTAAAATGGGATGGAGGGAGTAGTCTCCTTAGGTTTTTTGTGATTTTTGAGAAGAAAATAGTAGGGGTAGTATAAAGGTGTATGGTAAATGAAAAAGTAGAAAAGAGAATACATTAAGAAGAGTAAAATAATGATAAAGTAGGAAAGAGAAAGTCGTATTATGGAAGTCCGTCCCAAACTCTACTAGGGCTTTATGCTAATTACTATAACTAGGCCTTATGTAATAAATCAATTGTACAATTGTAATTAACAATTGCATTTTAATTGTATATAAATATTACCTATTTAATGTTTCTAATTTTAAAAAAACTAAAATTGGAATCTTTAATCAAATAAAAAGGGTTTTGTATATTATGTAGACTATATTAAAAAATTTGGGCCTCCTGAATCGAGAGGCTTTGTGCGCTAACACTTCTTGCACGCCCTTATCTACGTACGGCCCTTTGCCTCCTCGGCACCACCTTTGGGCTCTGGTGGTGGCTGGCATATTTTGGTGCCACTTTCAAATTTTCAATGACGGCTTCTATTTAACTGCATCATCCTGTCTGAAACGGGAGATAATAGGAATAGCCAGTAGTGTAACTATGTATCCATAGTAGTATATGCTTTTTTAAAATTTTACTTAATGTACCAACATATTTAGTTGAGCTGTTTGTGAATCATAATTTGGTCAGGTCTTCTTTTTGTACGTAGTTTGATCTTAATAGATCAGGCTTTTCCCAATGACTAGAAGAAAATGAGTAAATGTTCCTGGATGTTTAAAAATATAAATAATGACTAATATATGACTAAAATGAAGATGATAGATAATAAAAACCATGACTTTAAAATGCATTGAGCATAGTAGTGATGGTATTGACTATGATTATGTTCAATTTTACACTGCAGCAACCATGACAATATAATAATTGTAACTCTAGTCACATTTTTATCTATAAGTTTTATTTTAGTAATATTTTATCAATAAATCTTAAAAATAAATAAATTATATAAGCTATTTGAAGGTACTCTTGCCTTAAAACCATTGATATTTCATCCTAAAAATTCGGATCGATAATGGACTATGATATCATGTTATGAATTATAGTTTTATCTTAAAACATTAAGAAGTAATCTCAAAGTTTATCCCAAGTCTGTGTGGGATGACTTAGGATGCTTTACTTGAACTGAAATTTTCTAGTCTGGTATGGTCTGGTAGATGCCTGTCTAGACAGTATATTTTACAATTGCCGAAGTTTGGTCTGGTTTGGTAAGAAACTCAAATAAGTCCAATTAAAAACATCCTTAATACTTGTCGCGATAATTTCCTAGAAAGAGTTATAAGATGGTTAAATCCCTCTTACATTATGTTTTCATCTCAAATGGTAAATGGTTAAGTCTCTAACATTATGGTTTTCAACTCAAATGGTAAATGTGATTATTTGTCATCATCGTCATCATTCTATCATCTTTGCTATCCTCTGCTTTAAACTTTATCAGTTATCACACAATGGAATTTAAGACTTGGTTAGTTTAGATTTAGTTCTACTATAAAATGCATTCTCTTAGCTTGCATCTCCTACACATGTTTGCAAATGTTTATACTATGTATATGTTGGTGCATTTTTCGCATTCAGTTAGCATTCCAACATTTAATCATTCACAATTTTGTATCATACTCATGTCCTGTAAGCTGATGCTCTTGCATTTTTTACGGTTATCCGGTCTTCAAATCTTTTTCAAGTGGATTTGTATGTCTGTTTACTTATTTTATATTTTTAATTTCCTTTATTTTCGGATTCCCGAGTAATGAACTATCTGTGTTTGACAGTTTAAAGATATTTGGACCAACAGCCATTGTAGCTCTCTTGGTTCTTATTCCAGTTAATACTTCAGATGGAACTCTATTCTTTCTCCGTAAGGACCTGGTCGTTAGTGAGATTGACAATTTGTCCATATCCAACATTAGGCCCAAATCGATGAAGTAAGTTTTATTTCATAATGATAGTTAGATTTATATGGTTTTTGCACTATGCTCCATTCAAATCTATTCCTTAAAAAATCCATATTGCTGTAATCAATTTTCTGATGTAGCAATAAATACAACCTTTTTGTAATATGTGCTGTGAAATGGAGAAGAATGACTTAGCGTAGTGATGTTGTAAACTAGCATACATTCTATGACTAATTACACATATAAATCAATGGCTTACTAAATTCTACTTTTTTTTTCTCTTAATATAAGGTGTATAGGTTTAGTTGGTCTGGCACTTAGAGATGTACTTGTTGATTCAGATTTTTTGTGCACATAGCAATGGAGTATTTGTTCACATTTTGGACCTGTTATATGCTGTACAAAGAATATGGCAGAGTGGCGTCAATGAGATTTAATTTTCTGGCTTCTCAGGGCAGGCGAGTTGAACAGTTCACTGTGAGTTAACAATCAACTTATTGTCCTTTCTAATGTTTGAAAAATGTGATTTTATTTTTTCATCAAGGTTCATCGGTTTCAATTTTGACCCATACAGTGGCAAATTTAGATCAAATCTATGACTTCTGGTCTAGGCATTGGTAGTCTGCTTGGAAAATTGGTCCATGTTTTTAAACCATCCAACACTGGAACAAAAGATACTCCCTCTGTTCCATTTTACGTGCCTTACTTTCATTTTTGGGTTGTCCCAAAATAAGTGTCCTATTATATTTTTTGGAAAGAAATATGTGATCCACAATGTTTCACTTTATTATACTTAAACAACAACCACAACTTTTACTTTTTCAACCACTTTATTAATAGTTGTGTCAAACCAAAACAAGACACATAAAATGGGACGGAGGTAGTACAAACTATGTAATGCATTGGACTACTCGTCCTATTTGGTCAAGCTTTTAGGACTCCAAATCTACTATGGTATCATATTCAACCAAGTTCAAACAAGTAATAGACTATAAAGATGACAAGGATATAAACTTTTTCTATCAGGTTTACCATTTAGAATGTAATCATAAGTCTTGTAATTTATGACAGATTTCCACCTCTGGCTCATCTTTTATATGATTAGGAATCAATATGCTAATTTTGGAGAATATGATGGTAATTGGTAAGTGTCTCGATTACAAGTCGCAGGCTGGATGTGAAATGTGATCATAGTTGATGGACCTGTAGAGAAATTACATCACTTAGGGTTACAGTAGACTGTTTATGCATCTTGCTCAGTGGATTTTCTTTTATTCAGCTGAATTTTGTTCTCAAGGAGTAATATAAAAATGCACTCCAGGTACTAGTCAGAAATATACCACATCAAGCTGGCCACTCGATATCAGATAGAGTCGAGTCGTATTTTAAAAAGACCAACCCGGATCACTATCTTTGCCACCAGGTATCAATGCATCACAGTTCTTGTTTTCTTTTCTCAATCTTCCACATCAACATATTAGATACAGTTTTCATATTTTTTTTTTCAAATGCTATCTGTAATGTTTCTTATATGCATGACTAGAAACTTATATTTAATCCATGCTAACATCACTAACTTCTCTAGGCTGTCTATGATGCGGGCAAATTTGCCAAACTTGTCAGAAAACGAAATAGGCTTAAGAATTGGCTGGACTACTACCAGATCAAGTTTGAAAGAAATCCAGACAGGAGGCCAACCACTAAGGTATCTACACAAGCATCTCTTTCTGCTATATATTAACATTAATTAACTGCACCATTTACCAAATTCTTATCTTCAGATAGGTTTCCTTGGACTATTCGGTGCAAAGGTTGATGCAATTGACTACTATAATAATCAAGTTAGAACGCTGGACAAAAGAGTAAGCGGTGACTTCCAGATTCTTATGATTTATTAGTTACCCAACAATGAAAAAATACTTTACCCCCTACCACCCGCTTTTTTCAAAAATTTCTTTCAATATTACTAGTAACCACCCATTAGACAAAAATGTTAGGTTATTAATTTTAGATCAGAAATGTTACTAACATAGTTACCTACGGTCAAATTGAGATGACCAATTATCTACGCAGTTACCAATAAGTGATTAGGTACTAGGTTTGTAACGTTTTGTCCTAAAATGAGAAGGTAATATTTTTGTCTAATGGGTAACAAATTAGTAATACTCAAGGGGAAATCCTATTTTTGATTGAACTGTGTGCATATATCCCGTCACTTGTTGATCTGTTCTTGTTATGTATCTGCTTGAAGTAATATTCTTTGTTTCCATCGTCTTAGTTGACATTGATGCGTGACAAGATTTTGAAAGACCCAAAATCCGTCACACCAGCTGCATTTGTATCATTCAATTCAACATGGGCGGCTGCGGTTAGTGCTCAAACACCACAAAGCAAGAACCCCACAATGTGGTTAACAAATTGGGCCCCTGAACCTCGGGATGTATATTGGAAGAATCTTTCACTGTCATTTCTTTCTCTAAGTCTACGGAGACTGATAATACCCATATCACTATTTGCCTTGGTCTTCTTTTACATGATACCTATAGCTTTTGTGCAATCGTTGGCAAACTTGGAAGGTTTAGAAAAGGTTGCACCTTTCCTTAGGCCATTAATTGAATGGTAAGTACATATTCTCTCTGTCTCAATAGAGAGTAATTGTATTTGACTGTTTGTATTTGGAATAACAAGGTAGAGACAATTTGGTGACACTTTCTTATATGAAATCACTAGCTCCCTTCTGAGCTAATTGTTAAAGTTCACAGCGGAAAAAAAAAAGATAACAAGATGTGTTGACAAGATATTGGATCGAACGAGCCAAAGTAATGGATTCAATGTAGTGTAGTTTGGTCTAAATGCCTTGTGGCCCAGCTGAGCGACCCTAACTCAATCCTGAATTCTACAATGAAATAAGAGCAAGTTCTGCCCCACTTTCTTTGTTTGGTTAGCTGTCTGGAAGTCCATCTAAGCGGCATGTGAATCTTTAGCTATGTTGTTTATCTTGACATCTAGCTCAAGCAGGTTGTGGCATATTTAACCCATTTGTGATTTGTCCATCTGGAAATTCAACCTTAGCGGCCAGTCGTCCTTTAAGTGTTACCACTACGTTTTAAATTTTAACTCTAAGGGAGAGGGTGTCTGTCAAAAAAATTATAGAGCGAAATGTGGGTTATTAAGTCCTTGAATTAGCTAAAAGGTTAGATTCAATGTTCTCGTACAGTTTGGTACAAATGCTTTATGGGTCTTGAATAACCTTGAGTCCTTGACTCAATCTTAAATTCTATGTGGAATGAGTTATATTGACGTTTACTTTGAACTTATGAGATAATGCAGGAAGGCAATCAAATCTTTTCTACAGGGCTTCCTTCCTGGTCTAGCTCTTAAAGTCTTCTTGCTTGTTCTTCCAAAAATTCTTATGATGATGTCAAAAGTTGAGGGACACGTGGCAGTATCTGTGCTTGAAAGGAGGACTGCAGCAAAGTATTATTATTTTATGTTGGTCAATGTATTTCTTGGGAGTATTGTGACAGGAACGGCTTTCCAGCAACTCCATGCTTTTCTACACCAATCTGCCACACAGTAATGCATTAAAATTGATATCAACTATTGCAGACCTCTTATAACACCACTCTATTTGAACTCTTCTATATATTCAATGTGTTGATCTTTTTATGTTATTTGAGAATGCAGAATACCAAGAAACATTGGAGTATCAATACCCATGAAAGCTACCTTCTTTATAACGTATATAATGGTTGATGGGTGGGCTGGGATTGCCAGCGAGATTCTCAGGTTGAAACCATTGGTCATT
This sequence comes from Cuscuta epithymum, assembly GCA_945859915.1. NCBI lineage: Eukaryota > Viridiplantae > Streptophyta > Magnoliopsida > Solanales > Convolvulaceae > Cuscuta > Cuscuta epithymum. The sequence continues at coordinate 1,475,537 of CAMAPF010000974.1, forward strand.
TTTCATCTCAAGAACATATTCATAGTGAAGACTGAACGGGATAGAGAAAAGGCAATGAACCCCGGGAGTGTAAATTTGCACGAAACTCTCCCGACTCTTCAACTATACTTTCTTCTGGGCAGTGTTTATGCTGCAGTTACCCCAATTCTTCTTCCTTTCATACTAGTCTTCTTTGCCTTCGCATACCTTGTATACCGTCACCAGGTTGGCAGTTACCCTTCTGTGATTCCATTAGCCTTTTTTTTGGAAGAAGTGGTAAGCAACTCACATTTTCTATAATGAATTTGTGATTATTGTTTAGGTTATCAATGTGTACGATCAGAAATATGAGAGTGCTGGTGCATTTTGGCCATTCGTTCATGGTCGCATAATCGCAAGCTTAGTGATATCTCAACTTCTTTTGATGGGTTTACTTAGTACAAAAAAAGCTGCCAAGTCAACTCCCTTGCTTTTTCTGTTGCCCATTCTGACATTAGCGTTTCACAAGTATTGTAAGAACCGATTTGAACCTGCCTTCAGAAAATATCCTCTTGAGGTAATATGTTTTATTAACTCAGAATGAGCATTTTCAATATATGGAGTTAAATTCATATGGTGTATGAAGTTTTTTAATTTTTGGTTGGGTAGTTAAGACTTTAAGTTCCATCATAAAAAGTCAGCATACTAGAATTCAAAATCGTATATGTTTGTGTGTTATTGAGACAATATGGAACAAACTCTGCAAATATACATGTATATCACTAACACACAAAAATGTATAAGTATAAATATAATGTATTGGTATATGTGTGAAATTGTTCTTCTCTGTCATTACAGGAAGCAATTGATAGGGATGCACAAGATCATGTGTCTGAATCTGATACTGAATTTAAAGCACAGCTGGCTGATGCATATCTGCATCCAATTTTTCACTCATTCACGGAAGTTGATTTGGCCGAGGTTAACGAAAAAATTATCCGGAGTCCATTTGATGAGCACCTACATCCCCACTCTCAAGCTCATCATTTCAAAGGTGGTCCATTGCCGCTTTAAGAAGCTATCACACAATGTCCAATGCCATGAAGCTCAGACACATAGTGATGACGTTGTATATAATGAGCAATCTCAAAACGTCTATCATTGCGATATCGAACCAAACCAATGTGGTATACCCGTAATTATCTTGATATAGTTGAGGTTCTTTGCGGCGAGGGCGGTGGTGTGGTGTGGGGGTCGTATGCATCTGTGGTGTTATAAGGAGTCAATGTAAGTAGGGAAGTTGAAAAGTTTGGTTAAGAAGTGATGGGCGTCCCATTCTTGGGTTAACATATCGGTTCACAAATTAGTTATAGTTTTTTATGGGTATGTTTCCTGCCTTTGTTCTAAATTTGTTAGGTGTTAGCTGGGTGCTCAAGTACTGTCTAGCCTACCTAATAACATATGGTTACCTTGGTCTCAATCCGGTTCTAGTTTAGTTCCAGACTGGCCGGTTCTGCATGCATAAATGTAGTTGATACCCATGACTACACCTGGCTTTACCTAGTTTTGGACCGATTTCGGGACTTTAGCCTGTTTTCGGGGGGGGGGGGGGGGGGGGGGGGGGGGGGGGGGGCTAGTCCAGTTTAGTCCTACTTAGAGGAGCTAGAACCAAGTTGGACTGGTGCTGGGTATTAGTTTCTGTTGAGAACTGAAATATGGGCAATGGGCCCGGACTTTTACCTCCAGAACCGGAGCTGGGCTACTTTGTTGTGGATGAATAGATGTTATACAACTCATTTATATTGATATTTGATAGTACCAATATTTGATTTATATTAACTCATGATGATTATCCTACTTTCCTACAAGTGTTATTGTACGGCGCTTCTCAAATTTGAATTTGGGCAACAACTGTCTAATGAATAAAAATTTCTAGAAATGAAAGTCAGGGAAAGGTATGAATGTACCCTTTATATTTATTTCCAGGTGTAGATGTCCCTAAGGTTTAGAAAGTTGCAAAAGTATTTTAAAGTATATACTTCGTATTTAGGAGCAAATTTACCCTTATTGATTTAAAATAAATAAAAAAAGAAATACATTATTGAATATATTGGGTTTGGGAATGAAAAACAAATATGTAAAAAAAAATCAAAGTTCGTTTTGTGTTCAATGCTTCTTTGTTACTTTTATATCAAAATTTAATGTTAATAAGATAAAAAGAAGCATTGATTACTAAATATTTGTTTTAATATTTTCATTTCTCAAACACATTTTTAAAATATACTCCGTATCTTTTATATTAAAAAAATGTGAAATTCATATAAAAATATTAAAAGGATAGCATTGAACACAAAATGGATTCATTGATTTATTTTTGATATTTTATTTTTTTTAATTTATTTGTTTACAATAAATAAGGGTAAATTTACTCCTAAATATGAACTTTAGTGACATTTTTATACCTTTCAAAACTCTAGAGGCATAAAGATCCGGATTGATTTTCTAAACATAGATGTTGGCATATCCAAGTCTATTTATTAAAACCATATGACGAATGTTTTAAATAGTGCACCTGAGCCAAGGGAGAATAAGTCTAGGCTCTAGCTTACCTAAAAAAAATCCACCTAATTTTTTTCTCAAAAAAAATTCTTTGTACCTATTCTATCCAGTCAAGTGTCCTGGTTCCGTCCCTATGTGCGCCCACTTGTAAAGCTTTACATGACTTGAATACAAAACAACATTATGGTGCAAAATGTAAACGTGTAAAAGTTCAAATTAATTAAATCAATCAACATTTTGAAGTTCAACAACCATGTGCCGAATTTCAAGTTCAGGAAAATTTTCCAGCTCAGAACAATTTTCGTTAAATTACTCTAGCCCTATCATCATCCTTTCATATACTTGTAGAATTTTCACTTTTAATGTCGCCTACCCTCGAAACAGTAATGGGCACAACACAATCAAATGTTACTGAAAAGGTGCATAACTTGGACATAATTTTGTTAAAAAAAACTTGGACATAATTTGATCGAAAAAGTAGAATTGCATTTTAGAATCCAAAGTTGATTTAAAATGGTTACCATTAATAAATTTTATCACCCTCATCGTAAATACTTAAAGCGCCTCCATTCTGATGAAGTTAAACAAGTAAAGTTTAATATCTGCATGTAAATAAAAAACCACTACACATGACTCATCAATACCATCTATGATTCAATGATCTTAAGTCTTAACGAGTAACTCAGTAAGTATATACTCATCTATCTACCTGCTTAGTAAATCAACAAAACCCTTGACCAGTTGTAAGTAATATCACCAAAAAAAGAGCTGATTTCTTTTGAATAAGCTTGTCTAGTTCAATCCCATCTTTAAAGCACACTGTCGTTCTCATCGCAGTTGCATTGTTGTGCTGGTCTCTCCTTACTAACAGGCAACAGCTGCTAGTAACTTACTGAAAATGTGTTTCACTGGAACACAACTAACAGATTTCAGTAAAGCTTCTCCTTTCATGGCCTTCTGCACTGTGGGGCGCAAGTTATCACCACTAAAGGAGTTTCTTGACCAGTTTGATGAACTCGTTTGCCCTTGGCATGATTTTAGAGGAATGGGTTCTTCTGTTCCTGAAGATGCGCCTTTCCTACCCGAGGAAGGCAGTGGAGTTGAATATATAACAGGAGTCCTTTTAGAAGTTTTCCAAACCAGGGGGCATGTTGTACTTAAATTCTTTTGGGACAATTTCTCACCATTTCTAACTTCAGCTTCAGCAGTGCCTTCCAGAACTTCTATATTCACAGGGTGTCCTATGATCGCCTTTCCATTTAATCTGCTCATCATGCTGACGAGAGGAACATCCACTCCCTGGTGGCTTGCTTCAACTTTGATGTTCACATCAAATAGAGGAATAGCGGCATCTCCTTTGGAGTAAAAAACGCAACTTCTATCATCATCTGGACCCATATCTCCCATGCAAACCTCTTGGATATTCAGTTTTCTTTTAGGTTTGAGTTTTTCAGATCTGACAGAAGAGGCAGTCTTATCACCAACAAAAGACTCAGAGGAGTTTTTTGAGTCCTTTAAGGAGCAAGACTGAACTGATTGCTTCAAAAAACCTCCTGATTCAGAAGAAAAGTAGGCACACTTGCTTCTCTTTACCCTCTGACAAGTTTCTTGTTGCATCTCACTCCCTGTTAATCACAGGGCAAAGAAATAGATAATATTTAAAACGAACCATTAGTAACAGACATTTTCATTGTGATCACTGGTAAACATTTTTCAACTTCATAAAATCTATATCAACGTTACAAGCATGTTATAATCATGAACTTAACTATTGAACTTATGGATTTGTGAAAAAAATAGGCATGCTTGCCTGAAGTAATTGTTCATTTGGACTGAAATCTTCTCGTACGGTTTGATCTAATCTGACTAATATGAACTGATGTGGTATAGTACTAGTCTACATTTAAATTTTGTCTAGTATGGTAAGGTCAGGTTTTAGACTTGAACAAGTCCAAGTGAACAATGTCCTAAATGATACTTAGCTCCCATACAACAATTGCATCTCAAATTAAATATTGATGTAAACAATAGAAATTTTTAAAAATGTAAATAGCACTATATGTGATTCTATATCTTCAATGAATCATACATTATAGTATTATACTACCTGCCCTTTTAAGTTTCTGTTGCACCAACTGCCTTTCAAGATCAAGAGCATGAAGAATAGCATTTTTTCGTCGTGTGCACTTCAGATCTTTGGTTAAACCAAAATCTCTTGATGATTCAATCTTTCTAATACAATCGTCAAACTCTCCACAGCGGAAGGCTTTCACACGCTTAGTACTCTCCAGATTGTAGTTGTCCCTGAAACATTGCGTGTTCACAAACACATCATGGTTTCAATGAATATTACAGTACGAGGTATTATGCATTTAAGAAGATGTCAAGATGACAAAATTTTAGAAAGCATAGTTGAGGAAAACTGGACAGAGATTCTTATCAACAAACATTAGATTCCGACATATCAAAGCAACAGACCATAAAACTGTAGAACTTAACTAGAAAATCACAAAAAAAATCACAAAAAAATACAGAGATTCTTATCAATAAACATTAGATTCCGTCATATCAAAGCAACAAACCATACAGCTGTCCTTTCATAAAAAAACATACAGCTGTAGAACTTAACTAGAAAATCACAAAAAATACAGAGATTCTTATCAACAAACATTATATTCCGTCATATCCAAGCAACAAGACATACGGCTGTAGAACTTAACTAGAAAAGCACAAAAACATACAGAAATTCTTATCAAGAAACATTAGATTTCGACGTATTAAAGCAACAAAACATACAATTGTAGAACTTAACTAGAAAATCACAAAAAATACAGAGATTCTTATCAACAAACATTAGATTCCGACATATCAAAGCAACAACACAGTTACACAACCTCAAAGGCCAATCCAAGCAAAAAAGTTCAGACCAAAATTTTAAAAAAGAAAGTTGAGGAAAACTGGAATGACGGTAAAGGCAAAACATAAACCTGTAGAACATAACCAGAAAATCCCAAAAAATACAGAGATTCTTATCAACAAGTGAACAAACATTAGTTTCCAACATATCAAAGCAACAAAACAACCTCAAAGGCCAATCCAAGCAAAAAAGTTTAGAGCAAAATTTGGGGGAAATGGCTTACAGAGTGGCGCTGTTTTGGCCGAGGAGCTTGATTTGAGGTGGAACAGGGATGAAGTCGGCGGGAGCCATGACGCTTCCCGGCCACCAAATTCCGTTCCTCCGGCGCACCCACACTATGCTTCCCACTTTCACGTCTTCTTCTTCTTCAACTGCTGCACCCATTAGATTTTCTGGGTTTTTATCAGATACAGAAAACCCCCAAATATATTCATTGGGTTTCTTCAGGGAGGGTTTATTTGTAGTGTTGCGGAGACGAGTGGGGGAGGGAAATGGCGCTGCTCTGTTTCCTGTTTTTTTTTAATGTACGAAATGAACTGTTTTTTGTCTTTCATGTTTTGTCGTTATCGGTGTTTATTCTTAATTCTGGTTTTGTAACTCAATCCCGTTCGTGTTCGGAATTTCACAACGTGTCCCCCAAGTTTATTACTTATACTCCATAATTGACATTTGTTTAGCATTATTACAAGTCATGAATAACATGATACAAAGATATTTATCATAGATGGATATATTTAAAAAAGGAAAATTTTAGATACACGAGTAAAAATATTTAAAATTTTCAAAATAGTCATTATATTTTTATTATCTAAATCTAATATGTTATGATCATTCTCAAATAAGTGTCACATCTAGGAAATGAAATCATAATATTCTCGTTTTAAACGGAGAATTGAAATTGAAGGCATATATACAAATAGTTTTAGGGTTAGAAAGTTTTAAATAAATTATTTAAGTATGTCTATAAGAATTCTTTTAACACGAAATTCACAAGAATAATCTCTACTTTCATGCATTCTACATTTATAATCCTAATTGAGAGTGTCTTTACAAATAATTCGTACTAGCAATAGTGTCCATACAAATAAATTAGAATTAATTCAAAAAAAAAATGCCTATTTCATACTCTCAATCCCTACTAATTGATATTAAATGGGTTTCACTTTGAATCTGTCCCGAAAGGAAGAGTCGGGGGGGGGGGGGGGGGGGGGGGGGTAAAAGTCAGAGTAAGGATTATTTTGAAGTCACCCCAATTTATTATATAAACACCTTTGCTAGTTCGAATTATTTTTATAGACAACATGAGTAGGGATTATTATTGTAGAATCCCTATAAATAATGATTATTTTTATGAATTTCACCTTTTTTAATTGGGAAAAGTGTCAAATAGGTCCTCGATCTTTCATAAAAAAGTCAAATAAGTCCTTATATAAGAGGCTCTGTCCGGCCGTCGCCATTTTGGACGGTTCCCGGTGGAATTTTTTTATGAATTTTTGTGAACATCTTATACATTGGTGGCGGCAAACTCCGGCGGGTAGCGGCGGCAGAAATAAGAAATGGTAACTTTCAATAAGAAATGAAAAAGAAAACATTGCAATCGTCCAAAAAGTTAGTGTAAGGATCGTTTCTTCCGTCTCCGGCTCAGGTCTTTCTACACACTCTACTCACAAACACCACACTAGGGGAAGCTATAGCACACCTCTAGCCTTTTCTCTCCACTAAGGACCTCTCAACACTCTCACACAAAGGAAAGGAAGAAGAAGGGAGCACTGCTCTCTCTGGAATAATACTCACGCAGGCTACTCTCCAAAGGAAGAAACCAAGGCTTCTATATAGTTGGCAAATGCCAGAAGGTAAGTCACGGGTGAGTGCCAAGACAAAGGCTCACGGGTTACCAAATCAGAGTGTGCAGCGGACAGCACATGAGGAGGGCCAAACCAGTAGGTGAGTCAACACTCAAGATGTATATTATTGATCAGATAATATACCAAGGTAAAAGATACCAAAGAGAGAGTAAAACAATAGGGTGCAAGCCTCAGCAAATAAAGTGGAAGGGAGGCCTTGGTAGGACCAATACCTCCAACATTCTCCACCTTATTGGTCCTAGGTGGTGTAGAGTAACAAAACAAAGGTTGTGACAAGACTCATCATCGCCGGGTCACCCGGAATATCAACAGACACAACGGGCAAACACTTTATTAGGCAACCCACAGTTATCCACAATCAAAGTTTAACACGCGTTTACAGGACAAGTGCTTCTCAGCAGAAAGACACTTGGTACCCATATCCGCGGGGTTAAACTCAGACGGGATCTTGCACAGCTTGACTCCACCTGCATCAACAATATCACGTATGAAATGGAACCTAACATCAATATGCTTAGTTCTATCATGAAATACAGGGTTTTTGCAAAGTTGGATAGCCGATTGGCTATCCGAGAAAATGGTAACTCCCTTTTTGAGAAACCCAATTTCGGAGACAAGGCGTTTGAGCCAGATGGCTTCCTTAAACGCTTCTGTGGCTGCAACATACTCGGACTCAGTGGTAGAAAGGGCCACAATAGGCTGTAGTTGAGACTTCCAACTAATGCAAGAGCCACACAAAGTAAAAACATAAGAAGTGGTCGACTTCCTGTTATCTCTATCATTTGCATAGTTAGAATCAACATAACCAATCAATTCAATATCACTAGCTCACTTAGAGAAAATTAATCCATGCTTCACAGTAGAAATCAGATATCTAAGCAACCACTTAAGAGCATTCCAATGGGGCAAACCAGGGTTGGACATATATCTACTCAAGCAACTAACCGCATATGCAATATCAGGTCTAGTGCTAACCATAAGATACATCACCGACCCTATTGCGCTGGAATAAGGCACAGATTTCATTTTCTCAATTTCAGGAGCAGTCTTGGGGGACTGGTCCTTACTTAACACAAAGTGAGATGCCATAGGGACATTAACAGGAGAAGCAGATAACATATTAAATTTACTCAAAACTTTTTCTATGTAAGAAATCTGATTCAAAGTAAGAGTACACTTACTCCTATCCCTAACAATGTTTATGCCTAGGATCCTCTTGGCATCACCTAGGTCTTTCATGGCAAAATTCGCACAGAGACATTTTTGCACATCTTTAATAGCATTCAGAGAAGGACTAATTATCAGCATGTCATCCACATAGAGTAACAAAAATACAGGCACAGAAGAAGTATTTTTGAAATACAGGCAATGATCACAAACAGATTTCTGGAACTTCAAAGATATCATGCATTTATCAAATTTGATGTTCCACTGCCTAGGGGATTGCTTCAGGCCATACAAAGCCTTCCTAAGCAAACAAACATGCTCACTTCTCTTGGGATCCACAAAGCCCTCAGGCTGGGTCATATAAATTGTTTTGTCCAATTCACCATGCAAAAATGCAGTAGTTACATCCATTTGTTTCATTTCCCAGTCATGGTGAGCAACTAATGCAAGCATCATACGAATAGTGGTGAATTTAACAACAGGAGCAAAGATTTCTGCATAATCTACCCCCTCTTTTTGAGTAAACCCCTTCGCAACCAACCTAGCCTTAAACCTAACATCACTAGGTTCTTCCTTAACCTTAAACAACCACTTACACTCAACTACCGAACAATTGGGGGGTCTAGGTACAAGGGTCCAAGTCTGGTTCACTCTCAAAGAGTCCATCTCACTTTTCATGGCACTAATCCATTTCTGAGACTCTTTGGAACCTAAGGCTTCACGGTAGGTCTTGGGTTCATTCAGCTCTAGGGATTCAAACACAGAAAATGCAAACATAGAAGTATCATGCACAATGAAAGCATAATCAGGCATACTATCAGCAGTTCTCCTGATAGCCCTTCTACTCCTATCTCTAGCAAGTTGATAATCTTGCAAATTATCACTACTAGGCTCCACATGCAACTCATGCAAATTATTGTTATCATGAAAATCAGATTCAGCACCCATATCATGCAATTCATGCTCAGTATTATGCAAATGCTCCACCTCACTCGAGGTGGTGGGACTATCATGCTCAGAGGAATCAGAATCATGCATAACAATATCATCAGTAATAACAGGATCAACAGACAAAGGACTAGCAGCAACAGGGACAGACTCCACCTCACTGGGAGTACTATCAGACCTAGACTCAGGATTAGAAGCAGACTCGGTCAAGCAAGGAAAATCAGTTTCATTAAACACCACATTTCTGCTAAGGACCACTTTAAAGCCTACCTGGTTCCTATCCCATAACCTGTAACCCTTTACCCCCTCTGGATAACCTAGGAAGACACACTTCTTAGACCTAGGATCCAACTTGTCACCCTGTTGGTGTGCATACGCTGCACAACCAAACACCCGAAGGTTAGACAGATCAAGAGGCTTACCGGTAAAGACGGTTTCAGGACACTTACCACCAAGAGGGACAGACGGGGACCTATTAACCAAATAGGCAGCAGTAGTGACTGCTTCACCCCAGAATTTCTTAGACAAACCAGAGGTAGCTAACATGCTTCTAACCTTATCCAATAGAGACCTATTCATTCTCTCTGCTATCCCATTCTGTTGGGGAGTATAAGGCACAGTTTTGTGCCTTCTTATCCCACAATCCACACACAACTTATCCATCTCCTTATTACAGAACTCTAACCCGTTATCAGTCCTAAGGGTTTTAACCTTCCTGCCAGTTTGGTTTTCAACTAGGGTTTTCCACTCCCTAAACCTTACAAACACATCAGACTTGTGTTCTAAAAGGCAAACCCACACCTTCCTAGAAAAGTCATCAATAATAGAAAGGAAATATTTCCTACCCCCGTGGGTAGGAACACTGGCAGGACCCCAAACATCAGCATGAACATATTCAAGCACAGACGAACACTTAGACAGATTAGGGTAAGAGGAAGGAGGAAAGCTGACTCTATGCTGCTTGCCTAACACACATGATTCACAGAAAGGCACAGAGGTCACAGAGTCCTTACCAAAATAACCAGCCCTACGCATGACATCTAAACCCTTATTGCTCATATGCCCTAGCCTATTATGCCACAAAGAGGTCTTATCAGAACATACAACATTCACAGATTCAGCAAAAGGTTTAGCATGGCACACATAAAGGTTATTCACCTTCTCAGCTTTAAACAAAACAAACGAGTTTTTCAGGATTTTCATACAACCATTCCCCCATTTTCCCTGTAACCCACTACTCTCCAAAGCAGCAACAGATAACAAGTTATGACACAAATCAGGGACATGCCTCACATTCTTAATGGTAAACACAGAGCCACAAGAAAATTTCAGACATATATCACCAACACCAAGCACATTGCATCTCTTATTATCAGCTAAGGAAACGTAGCCACTATCACATAATTCATATGTAGAAAACAAATCTCTAAAGGGGGACATGTGATAGGTACAACCAGAGTCAATCAACCATTCATGCTCAGACAGGGAATTTCTCACAGAATTAACATGGTCACAAACCATCAAAATATCACCAAGGTCACATTTATCAACAGCTACACTAGCATGCTCGGTCTTCTTAGGGTGGGGGCAATCCTTAATGAAATGGCCAGTGTTACCACAATTGTAACACACTCTCTTCCTAGATTTACTCCTCTTCCTCCCAGGCTGACTAGTGTTCTTACCCTGACTATTTTGCTTAGAATTCTTAGACCTACCCTTAGATCTACCTCTAACAAACATAGCCTCACCGGAGTCCCTGGACTGACTAGCACTACCCCTAGCATGCTTCAGGTCTAATTCCTTACTCCTTAACCCATTCACAACAATGTCTAACGAAATCTCATCCCTACCATACTTAATAGCGGACTTAACATCATTATAAGAGTCGGGAATGGCATTAAGTAATACTATGGGAGTGTAATCATCTATGTGTTTATCACCTGCCTGTTTGATATTCTGTATCAGTTTATTAAACACATCCAGGTTCTCATCTATATCCTTATTCAGGTCAAGCCTAAACCTAAAGAATTTCTCTAGCAAGAACAACTTCCCTGGAAAGAGGTATCAGTATAGAGACTATCCAATTTCTCCCACAACTCCTTAGCGGACTCAAGAATACCCACTTTCCTAAGCACAGAATCAGACAGATTCAAGTAAATAGTAGAACAAGCAGTTTCGTTCATTTCAATTTGCTTAGCCTTATCTTCTGATTCTAGGAAAATACCAGTGACAGCTCTGAAAACTTTTTGTTGAATTAAAACACACTTTATTTTCTGCTTCCAAATATCAAAATCTGTTTTTCCATTAAAAGGAAGCATACCATACTGATTCGCAGCCATGGTATCGACCAAAAAAGGAACACAAAGCTAAACAGACTGAATTGACAGAAAATAATCCAACCCGGGTTATAAAGTATTCACTTTAATAACCCCGGGCAGCATGCAACACATAGCAAAAAAATGGACATTTTGGCAATTAAACAATTCCGGGCAGAAAATTAAATTTAATTAATTCTACCCCTACCACCCAATAAACCACCCCTACGCATAACAATTAAATTAAATAACACTTAGCAATTCAATTTAACACACTAAAACAATCAACCACAAAGGAGAGGGTTTAGAACGTACCTGGGGGGTTGGCGGCCGGGATTAAATCAACCGGCGGCCCGCGGGGAGGGGGAATAAATTAAATTAAAATTAACACCGAAATATAACAAATAGGAAGTTTACAGAAAACTTACCTTCGCGAAACCCTAGGAGAGCGTTTCGACCTTACCTACCCAAATTTAAAAAATTTGGGATTTTTCTGAGAAATTCGCGATTTGACTGACTGTTGACCGGCGTTGACCGGTGGCGTCCAGTGTCCAGCAGTCCAGGTCCAGTCCAGCAGCTCAAGCCAGCTCCACGCTCCAGCCCAGCTGCCCAATCAGCAGCTCCAATGCTCCAGCAAACCAAATCCGAGGCCCAAAGAAGGCCCAAAAAATCCAGGAACTCAATTAGATTTCTCCAACAAGATTTCTCCAACAGTCCACAAGTCCAAAGTCAGCAGGTCAAGGTCCAGCTTCAAGCTTCAGCAAAAACGGGTCCAGGCGTCTAGCTACAGTAGCAGCCTTCTTCTTCGTCGAATCGAGAAAGACCCAGCGCGATGAACTCCCTCTGTTTTCTGCGAACTGTTCTTCTTCGTTCCAGACCTCAGCGTCCAGCTCGCCCAGGTCCTCTGTTCATCCACGCAGCTTCTCGGCGGACGGACGGATGCTTCCCGGCGGACGGACGACGGACGGCGTAGCTTCCAGGCGGCGATGGCGGATGCTTCAATTTCCGCCGAGCTGCGACCAACTGACAAACGACGTCCAGTCGATGAGCTCCAGTGGCTAGCAAGCCACACAAAGTTTCGGCGGGTGTCCAGCGACCTTGAAACGACGGGCGGCAGCGGTCGGCGGCGGCAGACGGCGGTTCCAGGCTCTGATACCACTGTAAGGATCGTTTCTTCCGTCTCCGGCTCAGGTCTTTCTACACACTCTACTCACAAACACCACACTAGGGGAAGCTATAGCACACCTCTAGCCTTTTCTCTCCACTAAAGACCTCTCAACACTCTCACACAAAGGAAAGGAAGAAGAAGGGAGCACTGCTCTCTCTGGAATAATACTCACGCAGGCTACTCTCCAAAGGAAGAAACCAAGGCTTCTATATAGTTGGCAAATGCCAGAAGGTAAGTCACGGGTGAGTGCCAAGACAAAGGCTCACGGGTTACCAAATCAGAGTGTGCAGCGGACAGCACATGAGGAGGGCCAAACCAGTAGGTGAGTCAACACTCAAGATGTATATTATTGATCAGATAATATACCAAGGTAAAAGATACCAAAGAGAGAGTAAAACAATAGGGTGCAAGCCTCAGCAAATAAAGTGGAAGGGAGGCCTTGGTAGGACCAATACCTCCAACAGTTAGCCAATTATATAATACGAAGTATTTATCGTCATACACATACTCATACAGTCATGCTACAGACAATAAAATTTTAAAGCAGCAAATAGTAGCATTACAACAAATAACGAAACTTTAAACAAACATTAGAACTCAATTTACGGATAAACATCACAATTTAACATCTTAAAGATTAGTGAGAATATAAGGGTTAAGGACTTAAGGTCTTAGGTCTAACGCTCAATTAAGTAATGACACATTTTAATATTTGGGAAAAGGTGCAAATAAGCCCTCGAACTAACCGAAAAAGTGCAAATAAGCCCTTTTATAGGAAGCTTTGTCCGGTCGTCGCCATTTGGGGCGGTTCCAGGTAGAGTTTTTTTATGAATTTTTTTGAGCATCTTCTTCACTAAGTCTAGTTTACCCATACCAAATTTTAGCTAAAAATTTAACCGGGAAGCTACTCAACTTTTATAATGTATTTGACATTGAGCATCTTATTAAAAAATGTCGGTTTGATATATGTTTTCAAGATGTGATTATGAGAAAATCGACTCTGGCAAAAACCTAGAGAGAGGAGCGCTTTGGCTTCTCTCTAAAAATCTAGCGGCCGTCTCCTTTTTTTGTAGGAGTTGAGATTTTCCGTCGCCTCTATCAATATGTGGATGGAGCGGCTGATTATTCCGATTTTAAGTGTTTTAACGCTTGGGATTGTAACTATGTCAGAGGAGATAACGTTGGCCGATGAACGGATTGCGGCTGGAATTTTGTGTCAGTGATGGATCGTGAAGCCTTGGTCGGCCGCTCCGACGATGGTTGAGTTTGTATTCATCCATACTGCAAGAGCTCGTCCTCCTCTAGAACCACCTCCATACCAGGAAGAGTTTTGTGGAAAGATTTTATTTCAATATTATTTTCTCTTCAGTAGTACTAGTTTTAGTTTTAGTCCAATTAGATTTGGTTTGAATGTTTTGGATTTTCAGAGTTCTTTGATAGGCAGGGTTTGAGATCTGTTCGTTTTAGGCTTATGTTTGCCCGTTTCAGATTTAGCGAGTTAGGTTGCTTTGTATGAGGTGACTGATTTTATGTCTAATCCTAGGGTTCAAGATTAGATATGTAAAACATGTTTTACTATCCCAAAAGAAAAAAAATATGGTGATTATGGGAAAGACGGAATTCTCATTTTAGATTTTAGCTCAATCGTGAGAATTTTTCCACTCACAAACACTCTTTTGCAATACATCAACAGAAATCGTTTTTTTTTTTTGAAGAACATCAAGAGAAATAGTTATGTTCAGTGGTTAGATTAGAAAAAGATATAAATAGAGTTTTTTACATCTATAACCAAAATTCAAAAAAAATGTTTAGATATATGTCATGTACTGGGTTTTTTACGAGAATATTACTAAAATAAAACTTATTTACATAAATATGACTATTCATTACTACAACATAGTGGTGTGGTAACTAAAGTTCAAAACATGAACATGAATTACTATGATTTCATTACTACTCTAGTAATGAATCATATTTTTGTAAACCATCTTTATTTTGGTCATATTTATGTAATTATTTCTTTTTGTATTTATCAAATGTACATTCTTTAAAAAGATGTAGGAGGGGTTTGGCCTAGGCCCGGTGGGGGCGGGTCCGGGCTCGGGCCTTGTATTTGGCGAACCGGCCCGGCTGGATCGAGCCCGGGTCCGGGCCGAATTGATTTTTTTTTTATTTTTTTCATTTTTTGGGGTTACCTGGGTTGGGCTTGATGGTTAGGAGGGGTTTGGGGGGTTTGGGGGGTGGGGGTTAGGAAAGCAAAAAAAATGACCAACCGGAGGCCCGGACCCGATGGCTTCCCGGGCCGGTCCCAGGCCTTCCTTCCCAAAAAAAAGCCCGGCCGGGCCCGGCCCAGAACCGGCCCGGGTCCATGACTATGTAGGAGTTTCTTGAATTTGTTGAAAACTGTTTTATCAACTCTGTATTTTTTATACAATTTTTTTTTATGAAATATACTTGATATAGAATTTTCTAATATAGACAATTCAATATTTCGATCACCTCGATCATAATTTCAACAACTTTAAACAAATTCAAGCTATTCACTAATTCACCCAATTAACAAACAGGTTTTCATATTTGACAAAAATATAAAATTTTACTTTGAATTTCCCATATTGTGTGTTCAGCTCTTGTACTATTTATAATTTTCAATGGATAAAAACTTAGGATAATCAATACATGAAATTAATCAATAAACACACTTCAGTTATAAGGTCATACTTTATTATTATAAATAGAAAGATGCACAAGTTCCAAAATACAACTCTATTTTAATATTTAGAATAGTTTGAAGTAGCTCAAGTGTTGGGTCCTCACCGACATAATAAAAAACTTGATTATTCAGACATAATACACAAACTACATTGCATTAGTTGTACTAGGAAGGATAGCTATAATGTTGCACAATTATTATAATTAAAAAATCATATTATAGATGTTAAAGGGGCAACAAGGCAGGATTTGTCATCCTACATCAATACAAGCAAGAATAAAGCAAATTTTGAACCAACTAAGGTGAATCTGGGGAAGTAAGTTGGGGCATAAATAAATGTACAGAGATGTCCTAAATATGGTCCAAAGAAGAAAAAGAATTAGGCCTCAGTGTAACTTTACATCAACTTTTAGCACTGTTGTTGCAGGGAAAAAAACCTTGTATAAACTACCGCTACAGTGCTACTATATCACCTAGATGGAGTCTCACATGGCTGCTGACTATTCAATGCAGAACTTGAGGGAATGGAAGGTAGAGATCCATTATCTTGGGAGGTTGAACTGCCCCACTTCGGCTCAGCATCTGATGGCTCAATCACGTGTACTGTGCCATCGCTCATCCCGAGAGCAAATTGGTATGGATCTGAAGGGTGTGCCGCAATCACTGCAGGAAAGGCACACCCGCTGCTGCTGTGATATTATTAAGGTCAATGTCAGAACTTGGATCAAAGTGGTATTTTACATTGATCTGGTTTTTTCTTGCCATTACGGCTGCAGAAAGTCTCATCTCATAGTGTTAGGTAGGTCTGATGAAAATTGTCCCGACTCCAGGTCCCATAAAGAGTGGAATAGAAACATAAACTGCTATACTCAGTTGGTCCAGTTCTGATTCTCAGGTTGGTTCCGGTCCAGTCACTTTCATTAGCATTCGTTTTCCTTTCTATAGGCGTTTCTCTGATGTCACTCAAGTGGGCCACATGTTAATTAGGCCAAACTACACTAAAAACAAATATAATCTATTGGCTAGTTCAAGCCAAGATTTCAAACAAATATTCTCTCTTTAATTTCCTAAGGCAGTACACTCTAACACCATGGTGCAAACATAACCTTACTTTCAATGGAAAGTAAATGATAGAGGGAAGATGGTAAAGTGGAAATTAAATTCCATTATGACCCCATATCAGAGAAAGTAACAATACCTGCCAATAGATGTAGACATGTAAGCAGATGATGCAATTCGACACCGAAGCCTGAACGTGTCTGCATCAAATATTCCAATTGCACCGTCAGAGAATCCGGCTAGCACTAACATACCATCACATGAATATATCGCACTTGAAATTGCCGCAGAAAGTGACTCCCTCGGATACCACTGCAACATAAGCTATGTAAGTGAAAAGAACTAATGTGAAGTACTATTGCTACTATTATTACATTTTCTGGAAGTGGCAGAATTCCACCCAAACAGAAACTTACCGAACGCATACACTCAAGTTGAGTATCATAAATTGAAATTTGGCTTTCATGAACTACAAGGATGTGTGATTGATCATTATGGAATTGAACTCTTGTATCTCCAACTACTGAAGTGGGGTGTCCAGGTGGGGCCTGTATGACCCTTGATTTTTTCTTTTCCCATCCATCAATGTGCCAGATACATAGCTGCATATAGAACAAGAGAAGCATGACATTATTGCCTAGACTATGAAAAACAAGTAAAAAAGTTAATCAGCCACCAAGATAATCAACTTCAAGAATATCCTTTCTTTTTTTGTTTTTTTAGATTATATATCTGCAATTGAGATCGGTGCTCACTTGTGCATCTGCCCCTGAAGAAACCAGCACATTCAAGCTCTGAGAAAATGCAAGCCCTGTGATCCGTTTTTGATGACCCTTGAGCTTGGTTTTAACCTATGGCAGATGAAAGAGAGAACAAGATAATGATACCATAATCCAACTCTAAAGGCAAAAAATTAATCAAGTTCAACAACCACCTCTGGAATTAACAAAAAAAATCTCCCAAAGAATAACAGCAATTAAAAAATCTAAAACTCACAGCATGATTTTGAAATATATTACTTTTTCTGTACATAGGGAAATAAACCACAGTGATGGTTGGTGTATAAATGAAGAATGCCTCTTCGAAAAGCTTACCTCATCAACCCTGACATTGTATATTTGTATGGTAGAGTCTTCCATTCCCACAGCAATAATGTTATTGTCCTGAGGGTGAAATGCCAAATAGGTGGCAGCAGGAGGTGGTGGCATGAAAGTTGTCATGACCTGACAAGACAATATGCCTTGAACTTAGTTAAAAAGAGCATTTAAACATGTTTGGACGACCAAAAAAACAAGCTAGCACAAACTGCAGCATTACAAATGCAAACAAACATGAAAGTAAAGGGCAGTAAGAGGCATACCTTGAAGGTCATCATGTTAAAGAGGGAAACTTTCCCACCAGAGGCAGACATGACGTAAGAATCATTCTTAGATAAAGCAATGCATGAAGCAGGCTCTTCAGCTGATTTTACATCACTTAAATCATTTGACATGAGCGCTCCACTGCTTGGCTGCCATAATTGTGGTACAGCCAAAGCAGAAGACTAAAAGAAAAGAAAAAAATATTAAGCCAAACAATCATAATGAATAAGAAACAGGGGTGAGCAGGAAAAGAGAAATAGAAATCAAACCTTTCCGGACGGGTTACGCTCATTTCGCTGCCACTTCCAAAGCTTATGAACACCATTGGAACCTAGTGCCAGCAGCGCAAGTCCAGTATTTGTATACAGCAGCCGCACAACCTAGGATTGTAACTTTAGCGTCTTAGCTCAAGTATGTTCATGTTCAAGGGATCCAAGAATTGTGTGCGATTAAGTAAAATTTACTCCATCCCATTTTATGTTTGAATTATGAGGTTCCGATGTAGTTAAATTTAAATCTCCCTTAGTAATATTAAATAATTCAAATTACCATTAATAGTTAAGATTTACTTATTTAGAAGTTACGCAAATGTTCTATAGAACCATAAATAAAAGCTTAATTTGAATGTGTTGAAAATTCAATAGAAAAAAAATCAAAGAAAAAAGGAAACAGGTTAGCCGCACGAATACTGAATGTGCAAAAGAAAAGGAGGATAAAAGTTAAGCGATGAATCAGTTAGATTCCTACATACCTTGTTTGCAGTCAAAGGATCAGGCAACCTGAGGGATTTAAGTTGAGAAGATTCAGCTATGTCGGGGAGCTTCCAGCTTTTAACTTTGTCACCATTGTCTACAGTCCTAGGTTTTACATCAGAGATCCTGCTGCTTTCAATGGTGGCCTATAATTATTACCAAGTTACTAAAAGATCCGAATAAAAGGAAAGAAATTGCAAAACTAAATAGGTGGTGTGTAAAAGGATATAAAAAACCAACTGACCAGATTGCCGATGGACATGGATTGCTGAACTCTGTCACCACGTTCCAGCATTGGAGCTACTGAAACAGGCACATTGGAAATAGGACCTAATGATCCCCCACCAACTGAAGGCTGCAAGGGATAGTTTATAAGGTAACTAAAATTAAAATTTTGAGCTGCTAAGTGAATCGTATCTAGAGAAGTGACTCACATATGGAAGAAATTACTTAATCAATTTTCTAAAAGAAATAACGAGATTACTTTGATATTGACAGCTTCAGAAAGACCACGGGTTCCCTCAAGTGGCCTACTCTCTAACATCCTTAGCACACGTTGCCCATCATTATTTGCCAATATCTTGATTCCATTGTCACTTGTTGTAACAGCCAGTAAAGATCCCTCCTTATTGAACCTCAGTCTAGGGCTGGCCTGCACAAGGAATACCATATATGGTGCTTGTTCAATATTTTGAGCGTTTACCAGAAGCCGATTCTCATAAGAAAGGGATACTCACTGGCAATCCACCATCCGCATCAGTAGATGTAAGCATATTTATGTTTTCCATATCCCAAAACTTTATCTGAAACTCATCTCCAGCAGCTAAGAAATGATTTCTTGTTGTGTCAAATTGCACAACTCCTAGAGAACGCTTCCTGAAGCCAGAGTAGGTCCTCTTGATAGCTCCTTCACTCTCATTCCACTCAACAAGGTATGATTCGCCTTCTTTGCTTGTTCCACATGAGAAAAGTCTGGAGGGGAAATGGGATTGACACACAAAAGGCTACTAGTTAGAAATAATCTATAATGCATCCCCAATTATGGAAGCATTCTGCTGATCGACAGTGCGAAATTGTCATTATATGCATAATTGTCATTATATGCATAACAGTATAGAAAGACACTTGAGAGATTATATAAACAAAATACTACTCAATATTCAAGCGGTCAAGCTAAACCCTAAGGCATCTTTTTAATGTAAATATATACCCGTGAGAAGTATAATTATAATTATACATAAATTCAGGAACTCTTGGAGGCAGTAACCCTCACAAAAAGAAACACTTGCTTCCATATCTAACTTGTGGTACAGTATTTTAAAATTCAATAATCTCAACTGGGAAAAGTAGTTATCAAGTGGTTATACATTCACATACCAAAGATCAACTGGATCTGGCAATGGCAGATTCAAGGTTATCTTAGATTCCTAGATAGTGTTAAACTGGCTCCTTTGGCTTTTCATATTGCCGTCCTCTTCTCACTAGTGTTCTAAAGGGGCATCTGGCAGGCGATATATATTAGCCTAGCACCTAAGGGCCTAGGCAAGGATTTGGCAGAACCTAGAAAGTGTGCATTCTTATGAAATTTTCTCCTGTACCTTTGGTAACTTGTATAGTTTACAACGTTTGAGTTCAAAAATATTATCCATCTGTTCTAAAGTAGAACAAACATTTTTTTATCTAGAGCAGTTTTTTATTAAAATAAGTAAAATAGAGTCCATTCTTTTTAATAATACCCGGTAAATGTTTCTCAGCATTTACCCCACCGAAGGGTGGTTTTCCAACTGGATAAAAAAAGTAAATAGAGTCCATTTGACCAAATTGTCCCTAAAGTGGGACCAATGGAGTCAATCATTTCAAAAGCTAGTGGTGTCCAAATTAGAAAAGCACATATTACTTTGAGAGGTATCAAAAGGAAAGTAGGACATATAAGTGGGACAGAGGGAGGACTAACTTTATATTTAGATGATAAAATCTAAGTAATGGAGCTAACAAAATATAATCTAAACCTATGTTTTAAGGCCCAAATGTCTCATATGTACGAATGCTCAAACGAGTCTTTTCAGAACTTTTGTCCCAAAAAAACAGTACTGTTTTAGAAGTAAACTTTATATTATAAGTAAAGTTATTGTAAAGGCAGCAGCAAGGGGTCATTTTAGTCAACTACTCCAAACAACCTGGAAATAATTTTACACGTATAAGCACGCGCAGCTATTCATAACTTGTAAAAAGTTGTGTCTTGATTGAGTAGGCTAAAAATAAATAAGGCGTACATTAGTCAAACATGACTCATTTTGGAACATTTATTAAAGCAAAAACAGCTATTGCTATTATTATTATTAAAAGATAACGTAGATAACCCTAATAGACATACAATGAAGTTTGGAACTTTGGATTATACTGTATCATAATCCAAACACATGTTGTGCACATAAATTATACATGTACACAGATGTATAGAAAGGAATACTTCATACTTCCTCCGTATTTTAAAGTTTTCTACACTTTTCTATTTGGGATGTATTTAAAAGTTTGCTACACTTTCCCATTTTGGTAAGTTTTCCTTTAAAAATACTCAATTACTCTTACTTTTTCTACTTTTTATCTCTCTTCCTACTTTTCCACCTTCTTTCCTACCTTTTCTACACTTTTCATTACCCCTACTATTTCCCCCTTAAATATTGTGCCAAAGCCTAATATAGTGATCTTTTAAATACAGAGGGAGCATACATACATAATCCACAGATAAGACAAAATCTTCATGGAATAAGTCTAACAGCAGCAACTTTTTAGCATACCTTGTACCATCGGCGCTATACGCCATTGTTGTGCACCAAAGTCCAGGTGCATCATAATCCACTCGTGATCCCATGCAATCATAAAGCCATGCTTTTATTTTACCATCAATCGCAGTTGAGAATATAAACTGCAATAGATAAAACACTAGTCTTTAATTTTACTTCTTTATCGACACATATATTATTTATTAAGCACTCTGGTCAATTTAAGGCCGCAACACAGTGAGGGAAGACAAACAGACTGGAGCTAATCAAGATATTTGAGTCCGCAATATCCATATAATAGAAGCAAAGTAACGAGCTCAGAGATTTACCTGAATGCTCTCTTTATAGTGAGGACAGACTGAATAGACTGGAGCTTCATGCCCTTCAAACATGTGTAGTCTACGACCAGCTACAGCATCCCAAACCTAATAAAGAAAGCGTGAAAAGAGAAGGATCTATATATACATAAACATATATAGACATATACAGACCATATATGTACTTATGTAGAGAAAAACTCCCTGGTGCCAAATCAGCACTACACTGACAAGCTTTGATTGGTTGTACATTGGATTAAAAAGTGGAATATACAACCAATTAAAGGCTTTGGCAGGGTGCCAATTCGACAGAGAGCAATTCCATATCGACAAACACATATGTGTATAATTACATGTATGTGTGTATATATAAATTGAAGGTTCACACCTTAATCAACCTGTCATCACCACAAGTGACTATGCAGAGTTGCTTATTTGGATAGGCAAATGCAATATCGTTAACTCCGCCATTATGAGCATCAATCTGCAAAGTCCAAAGAGTCAAAACACGGTTCCTGATATCAAATATAAATTAGCAACCAGGTGACACAGTGTGTAGGAGGTATGAAAGGGGGGGCTGAGGTTCTTAGGCTTACTTCTAAATGTTGTCTTAACTCTCCTGAGGGACTGTATGTATATATTTGAACTATATGCTTGGAGAAAGCAACACCTAGAGAAGAAACATAATAACAAAAATTCCAGAACAAATTAATTTCATATAATGAACACATTATTGATGTAGAAAAGGACAAATCTTTCTAACAAGAAGTCATACCAAGTATAGCCCCATCCGGGCCCCATACACATCGATTGACAGATACAGATGCATCTTTCACCAATGCTGTCTGGATGATAAGCAACCAAATTGTATATTAGGTGGAAATACCAAATTGTTACTGAATCGACACAATTACATTGTCCATTACTCTATTGACGAATATAAGTAATCTGCAGACTCAGAACTGGTGATCTTTTTACCCATGTAATAATGTATGCACAATTACAAATGGTATCCATTTCCCTGAAGTATCATACATAGACAGCCTTCAAACTATTTTTCAAATAACTTATTATTTTAAAGACTAGAGAAGGCCATACAAACACACCTGCAAAGGCATTGAACAGGCTGAGAGATTCCACATATTGAAGTTCTTATGTGCTAACCTTTCCCGAGAACCAACCTCCCAAATACTTATGTCACCAACATTTGTTCCAACTACAAAGTCAACAGCCAATGAATAATCATCAATAAAAGTATGAATAAAGATATGGGCAGGGTGAGGGTTGGGCAGTGGTCCAGTGAATAATAAATTATCCAAAGTTGTCGATGGCGAGGAATGGCGCATGCGCCATATGGCGAGAAAACCCTCCATCGCCATGAAAAGTCCTTATGACGACAGCCACACACATGGTGGCGCCATATTTGCACCATCATGATGGTAATTGCGCCATAATATTAAACAAATCTGAACCAATTTACTTTGTGATTTTTGGGCTTTTGGTCCTGCTAAATACTTAAATAATCAGTCAGGCCATAATAATCGTCATCATCATCATTACCCCAGTTCCGCAAAGGCTCCCACCTACAGTGGGGTAAGGGGGGGTCGGATGTACGTAGTCTTACCCTTGTACTTAAGCACAAAGAGACTGCTTCCGGATGACCCATAGTGAAAATTCAGGCCATAATAATAATAAAGCCCTAATAACAAATTAATATAGTAGCCCATTAAATTAACAAAAATAGGTATAATGATTTAAGGTTTAAGGTGATGAAAGTCTGAAACATCATGTAGAATATCGTTTTCCAACTTTTTTTAATGTGGCATCAATTTACCCTAAACAAAGTGGCGTACTGGCATGCATTTATTTCCAAAGACAGAAGCTTATGTGAATTTCATAATTTCATATCAAATAAGACACTCCTTCACCACTTCCTGGTATTAACCTGTAATCAATTTATCAATTATCATGATATGTTACTTTATTATAGAGTTAACTGAGCATGTTTTGGTTAGGATGTTGGTATTTAACTTTTTTATCATGTTTTGGTGGTTGGGTGATAGCATTATAGTGTCTATAATTCATATTTTTGGTTATTTTGTCATGTGACGACGCCATAATTGCACCATCACCATGGAAAATGCCTTGGAGTCATGGATGTCGCCATGCGCCATGACAACTATGAAATTACCTGAAATTTACCCTCAAATCATCTTACCCTCACTTATTCATTCGGGGTAAATTTCAGTTAATTTTACCATTGCTAACACCATTCCATAACCCTCTCTTCTTACATACTCCGTATATTACTATCCTAAAACTATACAGCCTTGGTCGCATACAGTTTGTCCCATGTTACCATTTTAGTCCATCCCAAGAAGTTGGACTCATACCATAATTGGAAATACTTGTGAGGCTCAGATTACTCCATACTTTAAAATTTTAATGCAAGTCATGCTATTTCCTCGTCCTTGGTCAGTGGCTCAGTGCGATGCTTCTCTTTGTCACACACACAATGGGACAGGTGGATAGAGTATCATTTCATTTTCATTTACCCCAGTGCCGCAAAGGCTCCCACCTACAGTGGGGTAAGGGGGGGTCGGATGTACGCAATCTTACCCCTGTACTAAAGCACAGAGAGACTGTTTCCGGATGACCCATAGTGAAAATCGTGTCCAAAATTGCATGGACTGACTACTGTTTCATAACAAAGAAGAGCAACCAGTTTAGTGAGCCATTTTGCTTTATTCCATCATATTATCAAGCCAAAAAATAATGAATCTTTGGCTCCATTGCAAATGATGAAAAGTGGACAGGTGGATAGAGTAATTACATTTTAAGTCGATTGAGTGTTTGGCTTACAAGAATAATTCAGAGAATACACATATCAGCAAATTATGTAAGCAGCATCATAGATCAACCTAAAAGAATAGTCTGTTGTTGGGGATGGAAGTCCATGCTCATTACATTGGATCCTTGGCTAAGATTCCGCACAACAGTTTTGGGAAGATCGTCTGGAGAGTACATATTCGGTGGATGAGTTGAGCCAGAGAAAGATACCTAGAGATCAATATAGAGTATGCTGATCAGGATTATGAACCTACACGAGCAAGATATTGAAAAAAGATGTATATTGTCTTTTAGAAACCATCATTTATGCACAAGGCACACCTCATCAGATTGGCCAGATCGAATCCTTTTCATCAGATGCTCAGAATCAGCTGTTTGGTAGTCCATTCCATGAACACCTGGAGGGGTCCTAGGATGTTTAAGGAATGCAGCTACACACAATTTTGAAGGCAAGAGGACATCAGAAAATTGCAAAGCTTCTCCAAAAACATCAATCATTGCTACAAAAAAAAAGACTGAACATTTACAGACAACTAACCGGCACCAGGAGGTTGCACAATTCCTGGAGGGCCCTGGGCAACTGCAGCATGAGGCATGGATGGACTTGCACTTGTCATCCATCCAGCGATTGCACTTGGAGAAGGAGAAACAACTGGCTGGAAAGGCTGCAATGGATATCTCAATGCTTCAAACAAGTGGGACCCTATATGTCATAGGTTTATAGTAACATATAAGAGGGTATTTTCTTACACTATGGATTCCAAGTGGAGGAAAAGCTCCAGGTTTTGGAATAGGCCCAAGAAGAGGAGTATTAGTAGGTGGGGGAGGCCGAGCTCCATTGCTAGAAGCACAAGTATGATCAGTAAAAAGTGTTTTGATATCAGGGTTTGACCGTGGATTCTTGCAAAGTTGATGTTGCCAGTTAAGGCTGAAATTAAAAGACAAACCTTAACACATCAGTAGCATATTATCAATTAGTGTAAGAATGTGGGTCTCTAAAAAATAGAAATTAAAGATGCATGGAAACAAATACGGAGTACATTATCAAATCAATAGTCTGATACCTCTGATTTATCAAAGTCCGCAATCGAGAAGCTTTGAATGAAGGTAATGCGAGCTTGTCACGGAACAAAGGATTCGCTTCTATAAGCTTTTTAAGTTCAACCAACATAATATTCCGTGCAGACTTTGTGTCCCCATATTTGGAAAGCTGCTCATTCTGTCTAGAAAAACAAATACAAGAAACCATTAGAAGTATATACAATACTGAGGTGGATAACTGTGAGGTCAAGTATGGTACCTAAAGTTTTCAAGTGTCAGTAATTGGGTAATCTCCTTGAAAAGATCTTCATTGAAGGAGGCAAAAACTTTGAGATCCTTTACAAGAATTTCGACAGCTTTTACTCGATCTTGCCTGAGAAAAAGTTGATCAGTTATAGGTGATAGAAACCCCCAACATCCAATTATACATGGACAAAGAACTCACTTGTCCAGAGCTTCAAGATATTTCTGCTTTCGTATTTCAAAGAAAATCTTCATAGAATAACGGTTATCCTCAACCTTGGTAAAACCACTTAAATAGCGCTCTACTTCATCCCACTCACCAGCTTGAACTTGTTCCTCAAAGTATTTCATATTGAAGAAAAACCCAGATTCTTGCTCCAATCTAGATATTAATAAATATAATATCAACGACCCAATGTTAAAAATGTTGCAACGGAAAAAATCCAGCTTTACTCACATACATTAGAAAGTGAGAAAATAAAAAACTAAGTTTCTACTTTCTACTAAGCGGACACGAAAACAAGCAAAAAAGAAATGGACAACTAGTCTTTACAGGTTACCTATATACACATTCACAACTAACAATAAAATTCAAAGTGCACTTCTCTGTGCATCATACACAGTGAAGTCAGAAGTGACTTACTTATGGACTGTCTCTTTGAATTTCTCCTCATCCAAGAATTGTAGAATTAAGAAAACCAGTTCCCTACTCAAGGAAGACATGGTCACAGCTCCGGAAGTCCCTAGCCACTCCAGTGCAAATCTTTGGCTTCAAACCTGGAAATAAAGGGAAGATATGCAGTTTGAATGCACGCAGCACAACTTGAAAGAAAATGGGGCTCCTAACCACATAATCATGAAACCCCTAAAAATTCAGCATTAGGTTTCACAGATCATCTACTTAATGTAGATCACTTAGTTAAAAGAACTATACTTATATCAAGGAAACCATAGTTAGCATCATGGAAATGCCCTGCATATTCCACTTCGCCAATGCTAAAGCTACTACAACCACAGAGAGTAATTCACTAAGATTTAGTTCCAGCCAGAATCATCTTATTTATCTCTTTCAACAAAGCCACCAGACAAAGGTTGCCATCTTCTCATTCAGCAGAAAACAGCAGGGCAACGTATAAGTTCCTTCCACTTCATACCCCCCTCCCTCCACACTCACCTCGCCATGCATAGCCTCCCCCGACCAACTCAAATTAATGCCTTCAATCCCCAACAAGAAAAGTTCAAAACTTTCTTGGGAAATGAGCTCCAAGGTTTGCCAAAAACATCCATTTCAAAAAGCACAATAAAGCATACATATTAAACAATGGCAGGGTATATGAATGCTACATATGTTTCCTCGTTTTCATTCAAACCCACAACAGTGAGAGCAAAATGGAGCTGGTTTCAGATCTGGGCATTCAAGAAATTGAAACCAAAATGCACTTTTCAAGGGTAAAGGCGGCCTTACAACGCAAAAGCTAGGGTTTATTTCTGTGGTGAACGGGGAAACTACTCAAAGGAAGCTCCTTTCACCCTTTACTTTTGCTGCAGACAACTACCCACTACTTCTGTCTTCCCCTTCTCTGGACTCGCACTTTTCTTTTCTCTCTCTATCTCTATCTCTCTATATATAGATAGAGATGTGGCTTTGATTATTCGTCCCTCTCGAACCGCTGAGCTTTTTATAGGATGGGCTTTTAAGCATTTCACGGTCTCGCTCTCTCTCCTGGTACTCCACTAATCCTGTCTCAAATTCTCAGAAATCAGCATCGTGAAGAGATAAAGTCGCATGACTGTGTGAGTCTGTGACCCTGTGACTGCGACCGAACTATCTAAAGCGTGTCGACATTGCATTTGCTATTACAGCGTCGCCGAGTTTAATTTTGTTTTTGTTTCTTCTATATCTATATATGGATGGCACATTTATAGTAGATCGAGAAATGGAAACACTCATACTCCAATTCAATTATCAACTTTTTAAACTCTCGTACTCCAATTTAATTTAGTATGGAATCTAATTATCCAATGATACTTTACGATATGCGGAAAATCGTGTTCGATTCAATTATGAACTTTGATTTGATTTCACTCTATTTTGTTATAATCTCATCTCTTCGATATACTTTTTGTTGATGTAGAGTGTGTTCGTGCTAGACCACCTTGAGAGGACTTGTCGTTGAAGCCTGTTTGAGGGGCTTTTGGATCAAATTTACAGAATTTTTTTAGCGTATTCTTTATCAAGTGTAAATTAACTCCACAAAATTATAGTTGCAAATTCAATCATTAATGCAGTTAAATATATTATTGAAATATACTTCACTAGTATTTTTACTCGTGCCGTGAACAGATAAAATACACTTTTATATTTTAAGTTTTATTATAAAATGTAGGAAAATATTTGACGGTGTCGGTGTCGCTCCATAATATATAATGAGAGTGAATGAGTGATTAAAGATGTTGGCATCCCAATTCGATCTAAATTTGGTACCTCACCATCTTGTCAAAGGACTAAACACTATTATTATCTTTTAAATCCTCACTGTGATGTTTCCATTATTGCAAAAGGCTTCATAGACTCAATAAGGATATCAGGTACATATGTATCTAATGTTGTCTTTGTTGTAATTTATTCAATCAAATTTTTTTCGTTTTTGTCTCTGTGTAAATTTCTTTATGTTACTTATAGTACTTGTTAAATGGCAACCGGGAGTCTGGGACTTGCCCCATTTATCTTGGTGATTTGTCTTCTGAGTTTATAAAAAGTTTTGTGACCTTTGAATTCTATTTTATTTTATGTTTAAGTAATATTGAATATCCTAAATAAGTGAATAAAATGAGTTTTTTTACAACTAAAAGTCAATTTTGCAACTAAATTCGGGACGGGGGTGTGTAAGGGAATGCGTTGTGGGAGGGTTTAGATTTTTTTTACTTGGAGCGGTTTTAATCCTAGACCAGACCAGACATAGAAAAACCAAATTAGACAATAATAGAACAGACTAAACTTAAAAACATCCTTAGGAAGGGTTCCTTTTAAAATGTTTTTAATTAGATTAAAACTTTCTGATTTGATTTGATTGGTTTAACTATGATTTGATCGAACTTGTTTGACATGGTAGATGATTGGTCTATAAATATTGAGAAAATTTTACATAATACTGTATAATTTTTTTGCTGAATTCTAATGGAGCACAAAATAACTTTCCATTAGGGGTGGGCAAAAATACCGAACCGGCATGATACCGAACCGGAACGGTATGGTACCGGACCGATAAACGGGATTTGAAACAGATCTCAAATTTTTTTGCCCCGAACCGGACCGAACCGGTTCCAAACAATGCCATGACCGGTTCTCATAAAATGAGAACCGGTACCGGACCGAACCGGACCGAAGTATGGTTTATTAAATTTGTACTACTATAGTTTATCTAAAATATATTAATTACCTCATCCGTCCCAAATTGATTTGCAAAGCCAACCTTTTTTTGTCAAAGTTAATGTTAAGTTCTTGATAATTAATACAATTTTTAATAATTAAAATTTACATATTTAGAAACCACATTAAAATCTCTCTAAAGTTGCAAAAT
Organism: Cuscuta epithymum; assembly: GCA_945859915.1. Lineage (NCBI taxonomy): Eukaryota > Viridiplantae > Streptophyta > Magnoliopsida > Solanales > Convolvulaceae > Cuscuta > Cuscuta epithymum. The sequence continues at coordinate 1,505,134 of CAMAPF010000974.1, forward strand.
CCAAATTAAAATATACGAAGTACGGAGTAGTTTTTTTGAAAGGCCAAATAAGAATATAATTAAAAAGTGAAATTCTAATTAAGTGAATAAAAAAGAAATTATTTGACCAAAAAAAGATTGACTTTGCAAATCAATTTAGAACGAATGTGGTATGATATATGGAAATTGATAAATTGTGTGGATTTTTGGAGGATGCCTAAACTTAATTTTTTCTTAAACACCTGGAAAAAGTGACATTGTTTTGTATTGGTATGGCATGGTACCGTCCCGTTTGAAAATGGACCGTACCGAATGGGTTTGGGTCTAAGACCGAACCGTACCGAACCGTTTCAATAGTAACGGTACGGGTACAGGTTCGGCCAAATATTGGACCGAACCGGACCGTGCCCACCCCTACTTTCCATAATTAGTAATTGAATTTCTTAAATTTAAAAGAGTCCCATTTTAAAATTAATGTAATGTAGAATGTATAGAGTGTTTTATGATTTTTTTAATTAAGTAGTATATCTAACATGAATTCTAGTTATAAACTTATTGAACATGAGTTCCAATCGTAGAAAGAGTTCCAACGCTTGCAATTCTAAATTAATACTCCGTATAATTTGAATCCTAAGCTAACTTCAATTCTCATGTAAGTACGTATGGAGTAAAATTAGTAATAATATGGAGTATAATTTTTTTTTTATCGTCAAACAGATGACTTAAATTAAAATCACATCATTCTGCAGGGGTACAGGATAACAAAAGGATCACATGTAACCATCCGCCCTTGGCCGAGACTCTGAGTTAATCACCTTTGACAAAGCAATATAACTCGCTAGACCTAATTTGGGCAACATAAAGCCAATGACGATTAGTGTAGATCTCTCATCCCCCAAACCTAATGCAAGAGTCTTACAAGGAAAAAATAAAAGTAAAACTGAATAGTCTGACCATGAAAATTAAATAGCAAGCAAACAATAAAATTAAAATACTGCTTCCAAAACCTACACTCTCCTGCACTCCATGGTGGCGGTTCAGGAGGGGGACGGTCCAATAGTACTGAAGCATCTTCCACTCCTTGCCTCTGATCCAGATCTGAACCAGCCCCTAGCCCCACGTTTCGTCCATGACCTTTTGATCTCAACCATGAACGACATCCTCGAACCTCTCCATCTGCTGCTAGGGATACACAACATTTGGCCGCCATATAGGCGCTGCGATCTGCCGAAGAAGAAAGTCTCACGGAAAGCGGACTAAAACCGCACAAGAAAGCCGCACTTCGTCGAAGACGAAAGCGGAGAAAAACAACCCCTAAACTTAGGGGAGACGACCGCCTTTGATTCAAAAATTACTTCACAAACATTTACCTAATGCCGATCGAAGCTGTCTATTTCCCGTCTTGCTTGCCGATCGAAGCCAATCTTGGCTAGCCGCACAAGATCGGTCGAAGACAAGCCGCACGTTCGCTCTAATACGGAGTATTTAATTGGAAACATAATTTAGAATACAATAATTAATGTTTACTTAGAAAATGACTCATGGCAAAACTTTCCATAATTGTATCTTTGGAATGTATTATCTATAGATTATATATACATACATACATACATACATACATACATATATATATATATAACGCAATAAGTTTCAACCGAAGTTTAAACCGAGATTTCATGGAGATATCTACCCTTGAATGAAGAATATGCTAAAAACAATCATTGGGGAGGTTCCAAATGGCCTTATGGCCTTGGTTAGACAGCGGATCCTGAGAGACCAGCGTGATAGGATCATTCTTCATGTAAATATCTTTCTTCTTTTCATATAATGTTTTCATTTGAATTGAGTGTAACCTCACATTAAGGTGGCTGCAACCATATAGGTAAAGAGTGGAAATGTAAACTAATGGGGAATTTTGAGTACACACCCCACTTTTTGTGTGATATTGGACTTTACACCCTATCTACAACATTTTGTGAAGAAAATTTCCTAAATGGGATGCAAAGGCAAAGACATTTTAGGGGAAATAGGAGTTTTTTCCGTATTAATGCTAATTAATTAAGCATTTTTACGAAAATAGGGTTGAGTTAAAAGTATTTACGGATATACTGCTGAGTTATAAGAAAGAAAGAAAGAAAAGAGGGGCAAAATTGTCTTTTGAGAACCGTTGAATTTTACGACTATCGTGTCCGCAGGTCGCCTGCGCAGGGGGGTGCAAATTTTCGATTCTGAACTAAAAGCCGGAATTCTTATGTGCGCGAGAGCCCCCCTCTTCTCATTCACCTTTTAATACTAAGTGAAGAGTGATTCATATTTATAGGCTCAAAAGTTCCCAAGGAGTTTAGGTGTGGGAAAGTTTAAAAGATTCCTTTTTCTCCTATACTTGAGAAGAGCATTTTTTCCATCTACCTTCTTAAAGAGCTAGTTTTTTAGCCACTTCAAACTTCAAAGTCCAAAACTCCAAGACCAAAGGTCAACACTACAATCAAAGCTTCCAAGAGTCAACCTTCAGATTTACAAAAAAGAAAAAAAAAAAAAAACTCAAGGTTAAGACTACTTTTCTCAAACTCCAAGCTACATTTCAACGTCCAGGAATTTGCAGAAAATTTCAATCAACCTCACGTCTACGGTCAACATTCAACAATCAGCAATGGATGTCTCTAACTCGTCAATGTGTAAGAACAAATGCGCTAAAGGAGGAAACATTCAACATATTCACATTTTCCTCCTTGAGTCTAATTGTACACTCAAGGAGGAAACTTTGTCAAGATTTTTAAGTAGGTTTATGTAGTTGTTATATAACTTGTCTTCCAAGTTGTTAATTATTTGTTGACTGTCAGATTTGCTTATCTCAGACTCGTCAGAACGCATTTGTTCTTACACATTGATGAGTTAGAGACATCCATTGATGATTGTTGAATGTTGACCGTAGACGTGAGGTTGATTGAAATTTTCTGCAAATTTCTGGACGTTGAAATGTAGCTTGGAGTTTGAGAAAAGTAGTCTTAACCTTGAGTTTTTTTTAATCTCAAGGTTGACTCTTGGAAGCTTTGATTGTAGTGTTGACCTTTGGTCTTGGAGTTTTGGACATTGAAGTTTGAAGTGGCTCAAAAACTAGCTCTTTAAGAAGGTAGATGGAAAAAATGTTCTTCTCAAGTATAGGACAAAAAGGAATCTTTTAAACTTTCCCACACCTCAACTCCTTGGGAACTTTTGAGCCTATAAATATGAATCACTATTCACTTAGTATTAAAAGGTGAATGAGAAGAGGGGGGCTCTCGCGCACACAAGAATTCCGGCTTCTAGTTCGGAATTGAAAATTCGCACCCCCCCTGCGCGGGCGACCTGCGGACACAATAGTCGTAAAATTCAGCGGATCTCAACAGACAATTTTGCCTCTTTTTTTTTATGGGTAAGTCGCCAAACCGTTGGACGACTTATAAGTCGCCAAACGGTTTGGCGACTTACCCCGACTAAGGTTAAGCCCAGCAGTATATCCGTAAATACTTTTAACCCAACCCTATTTTTGTAAATACTTAATTAATTAGCATTAATGCGGAAAAAAACTCGGGAAATAGGGTGTAAAGTCTAAAAGTTTTGAAAATGAGATGCAAAGTCCAATATCACCCAAAAGGTGGGGTGCAAAGTCAAAATATCCCTAAACTAATCACTTGATTCACTTCATATGATGTGTATATTCATATAAAAAGTGTAGAGAGAAACCAAGCATTCCGGCTCAGCTGGTTGTGAGGTACCCGTGCTTAGTGGGAGGTTTCGAGTTCGAAACCCGCTAGGCACATAAAGATCTTGGTGCTATTTCTTTCTTCCTCGGCATTGAGGTTATTCCGCACTCCCAGGGCATTTTATTATCTCAGCAACGGTATATTCTGGATCTTCTCTCACGTACCAAGATGTCAAATTGCAATGGTGTCACCACCCCTCTTGCTTCTGCATCTAAACTCAGTCTTCACTCCGGTACTCCACTTGCTGATCCCAAGGAATTTCGGTCTGTGGTTGGTAGTCTTCAGTATCTCGCTCTCACCCGGTCGGACCTGTCTTATGCTATAAACAAACTTTCTCAGTTTCTTCATCGCCCAACAACTAACCATTGGGAAGCTACCAAGAGAGTACTCCGGTACCTTCATCACACGGCTGATCATGGACTTCTATTACGTCGCTCCAACTCTCTCTCCTTGCATGCATATTCGGATGCTGACTGGGCTGGCAATCCGGATGACTACACTTCGACTGGGGCTTTTGTTATTTTTCTAGACCCGAATGCTATCTCATGGAGCTCTCGTAAGCAACGTACGGTAGCTCGCTCCTCAATTGAGGCCGAGTACCGCTCGGTTGCAACCACCGCTGCAGAACTCCGTTGGATTGTATCTCTTCTCACTGAGCTGCCATGTTATCATTCCTTCTCAACAATTTATCTATTGTGATAATGTCGGTGCTACACATCTATGTGCTAATCCCGTCTTTCATTCTCGCATGAAACATCTAGCTTTGGCTGACTCCCCCACCAAACCTCTTCCTCGACGCCGGTTTAATGATCTACACGTCAAGCTTGGAGTTCTTCCCAGACCCTCCAACTTGCGGGGGCATATTGGAGATAAATCATAAAATATATTGTAATTAATAAATGTGATAGTATCTCTTAGTTAGTTACATAGACTCTATCTCTTTGTTGTACTCCTATATATACTCATGTATATCCTCCATCATAAGTGTGAATAATATTATACACTTTCTCAAAGTTTACAGAATGTTGGCGGAGATGACTTGAGCTCGCCAACCTTTCCATAGATGAACTAGAATTGGAGCCTATTTTTTTTGGAATATGATGTTATCCTTAGAAATTAGTAGCTCAAGTGAAATTATGTTTTCTATTAGAGTATTGTTTTCTATTTCCATTATCCAAAAACTTTGACTACTTGCATTTTTAATTTCAGAACTGCAGTTGTTTGACTCGTTTCTCATTTTAAATTAATGACATATTGACTATATTTATACTTTGAGATGCGTGCACTAGTGTATATGAGATAAAGGATGAATTTATTTCTAAATATCTTGATAATGTGAAACGCTTCAATACCATGAATGAGGAGAGACCAAAGGATAATATATGTATATTTTTTCAAAAAAATCTTGTAATTTTTAATATTTATAAATACACCTCCATAATTTTTAATATTTATAAATATACCCCGATAACTTTTAATATGTATAAATGTGCTCCTGTATCCGTATCCTATTTTTTTTTGTCTTTTTCTCGTACTCGTTTCCGCGCACCTGTATTGATGCTACATAGGTCACAAGTCACAACTATACTCACATTTTGACTACTTTTTGCTTGATTTGATGTGAATGAACGTTATATTTGGAAAAGAAAAACAAAATCAATCCTACAATGTGCAAGTCAAATTAAGAACCCCTTTTCAAGGCAGAAGAAGTATAAAATTACTAAATAAACACCCTTATGTTCTTGATTTTTCTTGTGAGAAATTTGCACCTAATAAATGTATATTGAAGCCTTTTGAATATTGGCAATTATTTTATTGTTCGGTGACACCACTGTACACTCCTAAAGAGAAGGTCACGAGTTCGAATTTCATCTCAATTCAAAAAATGTTACATTTAACATAAAACACATATTATAATCGGTTAGAAAACACAAGAAAAAGAGTTTATGAATGTTATAATCAACTATAAGGAATATGTATTAGCTAGATGAAAAGATCACTTCAGTGCCTTGTGATTAAATACATCATGGTTAATTTAAGGTAAATTGTATGGTGCGTTTTTTTTTACTCTACTGTCATTTTTGATAAAAATTCTTTTTTGATTAAGGACAAAGCCTCAGGGGCGGTGCTTCTCCAAGCTACCAGTAGTGGACCACTCTATCCTCTCAGTCTGACATCATCTTCATCATTAGTTCTAGCTTCTGTGTTAGCGTCTGGCCCTGTGTGGCACCGTAGACTAGACCATTGTGGTGACAATATTTTACAGTTTCGTAAACGCAAACAATTTTTATGTAGTCATTTTCCGTTTACTCATGAGTGTGTGGCTTGTCGTTTAGGAAAATCACAATGTTTGCCCTTTGTGGATGCTAGTCATTATTCTTCTTGCCCTTTACAAAGTATTCATTCTGATGTATAACAATCTCCTGTTATTTCTAATTTAGGGTTCAAATATTACATCTGTTTTATTGATGATTACTGTCGTTTTACATGGATTTATCCAATGCACCTTAAGAGTGAAGGTTTTATGCACTTTAAAAATTTTAAAGCTTTGGTTGAAAATCTTTTTAATCAGAAAATTAAAATTGTAAAGTGATGGAGGTGGTGAGTTTGTTAATCATAATATGCAGCAATTTTTCTCAGCTAATGGCATTTATTTTCAAAAATCTTGTCCCGACACACCTCAACAAAATGGAGTTGCTGAGCGCAAACACCGTTATCTCCTCGAATTGACTCACACTATGCTACTCGAGGCATCTGTACCGAGTCAATACTGGGTAGATGCTCTTTTCACTGCTGCATATATTATTAACAGATTACCTTCCCCTACATTAAATGGTTTTTCTCCGTACCGAGAATTATTTCATCGTGTTCCGGATTATTCATTTATGCGAGTCTTTGGCTCGGCATGCTATCCAAATTTTTCAGCCACTTCTGCTAATAAGCTTTCACCCCGCTCTATTCAATGTGTTTTTCTTGGCTATGCATCCGGTTACAAGGGCTATCGCTGTTTTGATCTTATCACAGGTCGCATTTATGTCAGTCGTCATCTTGGTCCAGTTCGTCATCCCAGAACCATACTCCTCCTTCCGACCAACACACCGATGAATCTGATAGTACTCCGTCACCATGCTCCTCTGTTTGTACCACCCACCAACCCGAAACTCCCCAGGCCGCTGTCAGTCCGAACACCACCTACCAGACCGACTGCTCCCAAACCGCTCCCTTCCAGGCCGATTGCTCCCAAACCGTTCCCTTCCAGGCCGACACCATTCCCCTTTTGTCCACACCGATTGTGCCCACTACTGTAGTTAATCAGCACCCAATGCAAACCCGTGCCAAGGCAGGAATTTTTAAGCCTAAAACTATTTTTAATTTGAGTACAGTTGTTCTTCCTGTAATTTTTAGTCTATTGGTATTCACTAATGGTGAAAATGTTGCCGGTAAATCTTAGTTGATATTTATTTCTTTAATGTATCTATTTTTTGGGTTTATGAGGAGCCTAACTTTAAATACCGCTTATTAAAATTAACATACACTACCTTCGTCTCACTAACATTGATACATGAGCAGATGACATGATTATTAAGAAAAGTAGGGTTATGTGACTAATATTGAATTGATAAAGTAAGAATAAAGTAAAAATGATTAAAACCACACAAATTTTACCACATTTAGGGAGTGTTTGCAACTGCTTCTGCTTAAAAAAAAGCACTTTTGGAGATGTAAGGAAAAAGTGATTAGTAGGAAAAGTTGATAGTGTTTGAGAAAAAAGTGATTTTGAAAAGTAAAAGTTGATAGTGTTTTGTAAAATAAGTGCTTTTTGTGTAATAGAAAGGGGAGAAACACTTTACACACGCAAGCCGAGAAAAAGTAAAAATTGGTAGTGTTTGGTAAATAAGTGCTTTTTTAAGCCAAAAGCTGAGAAGTGCTTTTTTTTAAGTGATTGCAAACACTCCCTTAGTATGAGACAATCTTAGTAGGATGGATCGAAAAGGAAAGTTGGAACCATCTTAGCGTGACAGAGATGGTATTTTCATTATCATCTCTATAATAATTCAAAAGTAAAATAACACTACTAAAGCGAACCACCAACAAAACATTTATAGATATATGTTAATATATATATATATATATAAGTATACAAAAATAGATAAATGTCAATTCTCGAGAGAGAATATTTCACAAAAATACCTTATAAAGTCATAAATACATCAATCACGACGTGACTCTTGGAAATCTTTTTGGACTACTTGCACCTTGACAAACACATCACTTAAGCCTTTGAATGAGCACTTCTAGAAATATGAATGGAATAGCGTCACACATGACATATAAATTAATGAAATGATCTCACACATGACATATAAAATTAATGAAATGATGTCACACATGACATATGACTCGAAGTTTCCTCTATAAGTATCACCCATAGTTCTTGGAGTTTATATCAAAATATACTTAACATAAGTAAATATCTTAATCACTTAGCAAAGAAGACACGATTTGAAAATGGCGCCACTTCACCGTCACTCTAGCAACACATCGACTTTTCTCCTCTTTGGATACCTTTGTTTATGGGGTTTATCATCCACACTATCATCATCATCATCATCCCAAATATCACCACAAGATTTAGATAAGATAGAATCTTTGCCTGGCCAACCAAACAACCCATCAGTGACGCAATACTCTGGCTACATCACAGTTAATGAGTCTCATGGAAGAGCCCTATTCTATTGGTTCTTTGAGGCACAATCTCAACCCTCAACTAAGCCTCTTGTTCTCTGGCTTAATGGAGGTATATATATTCTATACGAAATACTACGCAAAAATGTAAAATCCCAGCTAGTGGCTGCCCAACAGCCTTTTGTATATAAACGCTAACATTTTCCAACCCTTCCAAAATAAGCTAGGATTTCCTTCACATCTTGTAGAATATATTTAGGTATATTCATATTATTTTTTCAACAAAATTATTCATAATAAGCAAGTGTGGATCTGTGTTTTTCGAGTTGGGACACAAGCCCCTTATAAATAGACATTAATATATCGATAAATCTGTATAGTCAAATTATTTTAGGATGTGTCGCCAATGAAAAATTATCATCTCCGCATGAGTGTTGCTACCCAACTAAAATTTGGAGTGTATGTACACACACACACACACAGAGAGAGAGAGAGAGAGAGAGAGAGAGAGAGAGAGAGGGAGAGAGAGAGAGAGAGAGTTTGGATCAAATAAAAAGGTCTTAACGTGTAACGTAAAAATATGGTGGCATAATGTAAACAAGTAAATTCAAAATGTGCTATGCATATTTAAATAAAAAAAGTGCATTGTTTTACAATACGATTTCATTTTGTGTGTCCATAAAAAATTTATCACATAGTTTTGTATATGCACACATTTTTGTGCATCTTTTGATGCACTTTTGCTATTCCCTCTATAGTCCATATCACTATAACAGTCACAAATTTCTTTTCGAGCCGTATCAAATTAATTGTCACATTTTCATTTTCAGAAATAAGTCTATCTCAAAAGCAACTACAATGCACTTAAGTACACAATACTGCTACGATGTCAAAAACCACAAATTCTTTTAAAAGTTTACCGTAAACCTATGGCATTATCCTAAATTACGTGAAAAGTCTAATGTGACACTTGTAATAATGATATGAAGAGAGTATGCATTATCATCAATTTTTTCAATACAATATGATGCACTTTTGTGGTATTGGTTATGTTCAAAGCTTTCCATATTTACAAGTGCTATTGTGTTTTGACAGGTTCAATGCATCAAAGTGACTTGTGATATATAAACTTGACGAATTAGCTCTATGTGATTTACTGTCAAAACCCCCTGCACTATAATTATTCATGCGCAAAATATCCTCCAAGAATAAATTTAAAATTTTGGAACTCACTTGAATTAATCTTATAGTTGAAAATGTAAGTAAGTTTGTCAAGATCTATGAATTCAACAAAAATATTAACCATTTTCCATTTATTGGGCAACTAAATTTGTTCATATAGGGGGTTTTGTGCGTGAATAATAATAACACAGGGTGAGTTAACACATTTTTTAAATCAAGGGCTCTAATTAACACACAACAGTTTTATATATCATTAGGGGGTTTGATGCATTAAACCCATGTTTTGGCTTTAAAAATTTAATTAATTCTTCCATTATATTTAATCAAATTAAAGGTTCAGATTTGCCCTTATTTCCATATAAAAACACTTTTTACTTGATCCAAATTCTATTGGCGTGTGTGTATTATGTGTGGGTAGGTCAAAGTTTTATAATATGCGTGTCAAGTCCAATTTTAAGGTAGATAGGTAATAGGTCAAAGTTTTATAATATGCGTGTGAAGTCCACTTTTAACTTGTTTGACACTTTAAAAAATGTTCACCTCATGTTTGGTGATCGTTAAAGGACCCGGTTGCTCATCAATTGGATATGGAGCTGCTTCAGAGTTGGGTCCTCTTAGAGTTCGGGAGAATGGTACTGGCCTCTGCTTCAACAACTATTCTTGGGATAAAGGTTAATTCTGATTTCGGTCTTTTATTCCTTAGTTGTACATTTGAAATTCTTGTCATTGTTCCGAAGGTAAATATGGAATTTTTTTACAAAAATAATCGCCACTATTCTTGACTAATTTATGTTTAGTATTTACTATTTACTTTCGATTATATTTCATCGGTATAAAATTCAATCACACATAACCAGCATTATTATTTCATATGTAAGTAAAAATTGACTGTGATACAAGTGACGTTATAATGTTTAAGTAAAAAATTACTTTAAATCATAAAGTAATACAAAATAGCAATTAAAGCGTGTATTTGGTAGGACAACTCGCCAAAATTATACGTAAGTTCTTAAATGAAAATGGTGGAACTTGTCTGTAAAAACTAAACGTAGTATGGAGTATATAGTAGTGTTTGGTAACATCTTTAATGCACCAAACCCCTTGTGATATATGAATTCGGCATATTAGTTCTTTGTGATTTAAAAAATACGTCAAATCCCATGTGTTATAATTATTCATGCGCAAAACCCATTTCAAGAACAAATTGAAAATTTTGGAAATCACTAGTCTTAATACTAGTATTGTGATTGAATATGCTAGTCAATTTGTCAAGATCTTTATGTTATGCAAAAATACTACCTAGTAATTATTTTCCATTTATTGGAAAATTAAACTTGTTCATGGTAGCAGTTTTGATCATGAATAGTTATAATACAAGAGGTTTGACACATTCTTAAATCAAGGGTTAATGTGCCAAATTTATATATCATGAGAGGATTTGGTGCATTAAACTTGTTTGGTAAAATGAGCTAACTACTGTTTTTAGCGTGTATACAAACCTACATGCTAATAGCATCTCATTTGATAGGATAATTTATGTAGTGTAGTGAAGTCCATCTTATGTGACATAGGAGAGAGAGAGAGAGATAAGATGAATATTTTAATTTAATATAGAGAGAGTGGTGTGTAGGGAAAAATGAAAAAGAGATGAAAGATAGAAACAAAGTGTAGACAACGTCTGTGACGAATGTTCACACATGAACTTTACACGGGATTCGAAGTAAAAGTGGATAAAAATTATATAGTAAATGAAAACTAAAATAAATATGAATGTATGTATGTTATACACATAAATATCGTGAGACAAAAATGGGACCCAAGTGTAACGGTGTGCAAGAGGACTAGACATCCCCATTGGAGATGCTCTAATTAACGTATAAAAAAAGATGAAGACACAAAAGAGAAGTGTCCCAACATGGATCCAGTGGGGCAACTTTGGTTAGGGATGTTCTGGAAACACAAAACATCAAATTGTGTAAAACTTCTTGTGTACAACTTTGGTTAGGGATGTAATATGTTTTTCCTAAATATGAGTTCTTGCAGTCATGATTGGAAAATGTTGCAATCATTATTACAGTTACATTATTGTATGATAATGTCATAATGTTGTTGTATGATTTAAGAATAACAATAATTAATTTACTCTTGGATCTTGGGGGGGGGGGGGGTAGTACTCATAATGTCAAATTTCATATTGTTTTAACCCCGTTTCGTGAAATTTCTCTATATTATACTTTATTTACATTTTATTTGTTCCTTTTACTATTTACAAGACTATTAGTGGGATGCTCTGATACCACCTGTAACACCACGACCCCATACGGCCTGAGGTCGTTATTCCGGAATGACATCCAGATTGAGTACCGTTCTTACAAACCAACACAAACCTTTTACCGCACACTTTTTCCTCACTCATGCGTGTCCTGAGAAACTTCTCAGGGGCCACTCATCCCAAGAGTACTCTTGTGCGAGCATGCTTAACTTAAAGCTAGGGTTGTAAATGAACCGAATCAAGTCGAATAATATGTTATTGTATTCGTATTTGCTTAATTTTTTTCTAACACAAATCTGAATTCAAATATGAAACGAATATTAATTTCGATTTGTATTTGTATTGGTTGAGCCATACAAATAGTTAACTAATTATATACGAATAACGAATCGATTTGATCATAAATTATATATTAGTCAAATATTACTTTAAAACAATTTTTCTTATATTTTTTTTTAAGTTATAAATTCATGCTATGACTTAATATGTGCTTTTTAAAATCTAATTTATAATATTACCTTTCTCTTAAAAATTTAATAGATCGATGCGTTTTTAGCCTTTTAGGTTGTGTACAATATACTAAAGTGAATCAATTTTATGATTTTTTTATGGTATGAATCAATTTTATGATTAATATACATAAATCTATTTCAATGTTTTTGAAATAAACACTAACAGACACATATTGTAATTGAAATTATACATACACAGTTTGAATTGAATCAGAATTATTTGCTTCATTTACAACCATTACTCTGTATGATATTTCCGATTTATTATAAACGAGTTTAGAATGTGTATAGGTAAATGTTATTATTACTATTGTTATTACTAATATTATTATCATATTATGCTATTATAACTATTATTTAACCGAATATATTTGATTAACATTCGAATCAAATATGCTGATATTCTTATTTGTATTTGCTAACAATTCGAATCAAATCTAGTATTCTAATTGGGGTGGCTGGAAAGAATTGATTAATTATTAATTGATTAATTATAAAAATGGATCATCACAATAATAATAAATGTAATATGTAGTATTGAATAAGGTCATAAATGATATGGTAAATGAGTAAATCATATTTTGAAAACATTCCAAACAAGTCACATTTTTGTCTTTTAAATCTATTTTAGCAATATTGATAGAAGAAGACTTATCAAGTTTAACATGGAAACTTACGAAGTAAAAAATGGACTAGTTCATGTTATCTACTAGTGTATGTAGCCCAAATTGACATTGTAAGGATACATGGACTGCAATTTGCTGATCTAGTCTGCTCTAGTAAATGACTGGTCTCTATGTATTTTATAACTGGTCTCTATGCTAGGTCCGTAACAATCGGCATCCGAGCCATCCCCATCTTCCTAGTCCTGACACTCGGAGTGGTTGCCTATGGAGTGGTGGCTTGGGCCCTGGGGTGCCAACCGTGACCAACGAGGACGTTGGCTCTTCGAAGCGTGGAGTATTATAATGATCCCACACCAGTCAAGTATGGGTTTGACCGGTGCCTTATAAGTAAGGTGTTCCATCCTCTTAATGGGTTGGTCTTTTGGGAGTGGGTTCTACACCTGGGCTTATGGCTTTGGTATGGGCCTAGTATGGGCTAGGTCCGTAACATCATTCTTCGAATCTTGATAGCGGCTAGTTGTTCTCCATCGTTCTCCATTTCTCCGGTTGTCCAGTCCTTCAAGTTTTGCCGGTTCTCCGTGACTCCGTCGATTCTCCGATCTTTGGCTCTTCTCCGTCGGTTCTCGACTTCTTGCTCGACTACTCTGTTCTAATTTTGGGTATTTAGAATTCCTCAATTTCCCGGTTTCAAAATAGGAAGTATTCGGTATTATGTTAGGGGCATGAATTATCTTATTTTATTTGGGCTTACTAGAGTTGGGGGCATTTTTTTATTGGGGGCATTAATATGGGCGGAAGTTTTTCCTATTTTAATATAAGAGATAATTAACAGCTTGTTGGGGACAGCTGACCCCCCCCCCCCACCTAGGCTTTGCATCCCCCCTGGTTGTTAATGGTGGGTAGCAAAGATCTAAAGGAGTCACTGCTGACCTTGGTGGCGCGCAGAACCTCAAGCGGGTTAGTGGCGGGGCTGCTAAAGTTTTAGTGACATCATATATGGCGCTAGCTAGGGGTTGAATGACGTCGTTGCGACGAGTACGGATCAAACAACGTCATGGACAGCTAGGGTTTCAGTGACGTTGTGGCGGGGCTCCCGTGACTAAGGTTGTGATGGATTTTTGTGGTGACGCGAGAAAGTGAGTCACTAAGCGTCGGGGAAGTTTGTCACTAAGCGTAAGTGAAGTGAGTCACTAAACGTCTTGAAAGTGAGTCACTAAGTGGCGGCTAGGGTTTTAGTGACTTCATGGCAGTAACGACAGTTGTGGTGGTTTTTGGGGTGGCTAGCTAGAAGGCATTAATTAATTATTAATTAGAAAATGGAATATCACAATAATAAATGTAACATTAAATAAGAGCATAAATTATATGGCAAATCATATTTTTGGGAAACTAATAAACAAGCCACAATTTAGTGTTTTATATTTAATTTAGTAATATTTATAAAAAAAGGTCATAAGTATATCGCCATGGCACCCACTCAGAATAAGTTTGATCAATATTCTCACATTTTATTGCATAATTCTATAGTATCAACTCATTTTAAGAAGTAAACTTAACAATTTGAAATAATTACATGAATATGACCAAAATAAAGATGATTTACAAAAAATGACTAGTTACTAGAGTAGTAATGAAATCATAGTAATTCATGTTCAAGTTTTGAACTTAAGTTACTACAACACCACGTTGTAGTAATGAATAGTCATATTTATGTAAATAAGTTTTATTTTGGTAATATTCTTGTAAAAAACTCTAACAATTTTAAGAACTAACTACTTTGTATTGTAGGTTAGAGAACTTATCTGGTCAGGCGCGCCTGACCACAACCGCCGTGCGGACTTGCCTGTTTGGGGCGGTTTCCAGTGGAATTTGTTGATGAAAATTTTTGAGCATGTTCCTGATCAAGTCTAGTTTATCCATACCAAATTTCAGCTCAAAATTCGACCGGGAAGGCAGTCAAATAAATTCTTGAAACTTACTGCACATTCTGCGCATATATAAAGTGCAGTAAGTTTCAAGAATTTATTTGACTGCCTTCCCGGTCGAATTCTGAGCTGAAATTTGGTATGGATAAACTAGATTTGATGAAGAACATGCTCAAAAAATTTCATTAAAAAATTCCACCAGGAATCGCCCCAAACGGGCAAGTCCGCACGGCGGTTCTGGACAGGCGCGCCTGACCAGATAAGTACTCTGGTAGGTTATGCGTCAGCCGTACATCTTTACAATTGTGAAAACCAAGATACTAAATGGATTATCATATTATTAATATAATCTTTCGTGTATGTATAATACAAATTTTAATTTAGATTTATTCTACAAACCTTTATAACGAAGTATAGTAGTTGTCCTTAAGATGATGGTGGTAGATTAGTTGGAATATACTCCACCATTTATTTTTCTTTTTTATGGCGGCTCAAACTCCAACTCTTTAATTTTTGCACGCTAAATATCGCAATCTAATTTCCGCACTTTAAATATCACAATTTAATTTAATCCCACAATTATATTTTTATTTTGGATCCCAAATTAAACTTGTTGGCTTTATCTGCTTGGGAGACAGTGAGAGTATAACTTTGTAATTTATTGCAGAAGCCAATTTGTTATTTGTCGAGTCTCCTGTAGGGGTTGGGTTCTCATTCACAAACACATCCTCTGATTTGAATGGACTCAATGACGAATTCGTTGGTAAAACCGCTACTCTTGGAAAAAATGGAAATAACTTTATACATATACTCAAATTAAAAGTATTACTATTGTTTTATTGTTGTTATTTTTCACTATAAACAATGCTCTAATGTGATACTATATATATAGCTCAGGATTCCTACAACTTCTTGGTTAATTGGATGGAGAGATTCCCACAATTCAAGTATCGTGACTTCTTCATAGCAGGAGAGAGTTACGCAGGTTTCGCATACCTATATCTAATCTAATCTAACAACAATATAATTATGAATGGGAGTTGGTATCCCTGAATTGTGTCAACACACTCAGTGCATAAGATGTTGTACATTGTTATTAGAAGGTAGAACCCTATTTTTTCATTTGGCTGCTTTATCCTTACGGTCCCGTTAGTTTCAATTAACTCCCGTTAACTCAATTTTATGTCTTATCTATCTCATTTAACATTAGCTAGCTATACTTGGTTCCTAAACGGCGAAGCCCATGCCTATGTGGCCATGCATTAGTAACACCTATATATAAAAGGTGGCATTAGGAGCTATATAGCCATCAGGCCATACTTACAATTATCCGTTCATTTAACACCCGCCTATCTAGTCATACTTATAATTATAGTTATTTTTGGACAAAATATATTCGAGCCAAGACACTGGGCAGGATTGAACCGGTACAAAGATTTTTTTGAGAACATTTTTACACGGAATATTTTACACTAAAAATACAAACATTTTTTAAATTTTGGTTGGGCCAAGGCCAGGGTTGGCCCCTCCCTAACCACGCCCCTGAATATATTGTTACAATTACGGAGTATAGTTCAATATAAGAAATGTTTCACCTGTGTACTAACATACACAAATTTTTCTATCAAAGGTTGATGCTACATAGCTAAATACATGACTTAAATGTAATCTTTTATTACTTCGAACACATATTATTACAACCTTGTAAGGAATGTGAAATATTTATTGCTCATAAAACTGGTTTGTGCACAACTATATGCATTTGGATGATATTTATCTCAAAATTCTTAATGTATTTCTAAAATATTGATTAATGATGAACCATATTTTCCACACAATAATTGATTGACATAGAGTATAATTATTCTGACAACTTTTAAAATATACGTAATACTGTATATGATACGTAAAATTTCATTAACTATTTACAAAACTCTCATAACAGTTTTGAATATAACACTTTTTTATAAAAGAAAACACTATTTTAATATTGCGCAAACACTCTCGAGCCTTGTGCGAGTAATCGCTAGTACGAAGTACATAAATATGATTATTTACTTGCCTCATAATTTCTTGTTGAGAAAATGGTCCAAATAGAACTAAAATATGGTGAAAGTGCAAAAGCTGAACCATGACTTTTGGTGTCTCAGGTTGGAGAAAAAGTAAAAATAAATGTCAAAATTGCTTTTATTTAAAAAACGGACCCATAACCGGTCACCCAAAAACAAAAATGCCATCATGATCACATCATTCAAGCATTCATCTATTTTGATGTCAAATTACCAACTTAACGGAATCAAGTCAAAGTGCATCATCAAACACCAATGCACCCTGATAATAAAATAAAGGGGAAAAGGGGCAAATAGGCCTCGAACTAACCAAAAAACTGCAAATAAGCCCTTATATAGGAGACTCTGTCCGGCCATCGTCATTTGGGAAGGTTCCCGGTGGAATTTTTTGATGAAATGTTTTGAGCATCTTCTTCCTTAAGTCTAGTTTAGCCATACCAAATTTCAGCTAAAAATTCAACCGGGAAGGCAGTCAAATGATTTTCTGAAATATTTATCTGAACAGTTATCATCAAAAAATTCAACAGTTATATTCAACCGGGAAGGCAATCAAATTGTTTAACTGCGCAGTTATCATCAAAACTTCATTTGACTGTCTTCCTGATTGAATATTTATCTGAAATTTGATATGGCTAAACTAGGCTTAATGAATAACATGCTAAAAAAATCATCAAAAAATTCTTCCGGGAACCTTCTCAAATGGCGACGGCCGAACAGAACCTTCCCAAAAGTCATCTTGATCGATATTTTATTGACATGATGAATGATTGAAAATGCGAGTAAAATTTCATCTTAACTACTCATCAAAATGCTATCTTGATTTCCATTGTACAAAAAATGTCATCTGGATAGTACAAAATTACAAATGAATTACCTTAAACATGGATAGTAAAAAATGTCATACATGGGCAGTAAAAAATGTCATATCGACTATTAATGGAAGTATCATCCCGATTGTTAATGTACAAAGAAATGTCATCTCGGTTGTAACACATAAGTACTTGAACAAGGGTATGTTATATTGTACACAATATGACAAACTCTAAATACGTAAGTCCTAAAATGGGAATAATACATATATAGCAAATTAGCAACGACTACTTTCTCTCTACGGTAAACCTTATGACGTGGAAAAGCAATACAAATCGCTAACTAGTAAATACCGGGTGAGTTTAAAGAAATAATGGCAAGAATAATACTACTGGACTTCCGTTAGACAAAAATAGGACTAACTCTTAATCTAGACAAAAAAGAGGTTAATTAAATCTGAACGGACAAATACACCCTCACGTAAATACAAAACAGAACCCGAATCCCTAATCTTCTTTCCTTCTTCGTCGTGCCTCCCTCGGTTGCAGCCAAAGAGAATTTTGCCGCAGCATTCCTTCTTCGTACCTTGTCTGCTGCAACCAAAGGAAAATCCGCCACACCACAATCGGTGATCAATAACATCGCTGCTGCCAAGGCCATTATCGTCGCCGCTAAGGCCATTATCGCCGCCGTTGGTTGCTAATCGAACGATTGGATCTACTCTTCATTGTGTTCTTCTCCTTTCTTCTACCGGACGATTTGCAATCCTTCAATCGATCGGTGAGGGCTGTCGGGCGATGGCAGCTGCGTGCCCGAGATGGAGCGACGAGGAAAGTGGTTGGGGATGGTGGCTTGGCTAGTGCAGAAACTTGGAGATGCGGAAGGGATGATGGCAGCTGCGTGCCCGGTGGGATATCGGGGCCAGGGGAAGGGGCTGGGTTGGTTGGGATCGGAGGGGGGTTGGTGGTGGGCTGGAGAGGGACTGAGGGTGGTAGGGGTGTGAAGTGTTGTTAGATACCGACTCTGCAGGCGTTGGGGGTGGCCGACAGACGGTGGTGGGGGAGGCTAGAGAGAGGGTTGGGGTTGGCGCTTGAGACGGGTTAGGTAGCTGGTCACAGGAGATTGGTCACTGACTTGGCGTTTGGTCACTGTTGGTTCGCGGCAGGGCACCGGCGGCGGCGGTGAACCGGGGCACAGTGGCTAGTGTGACGCCCGACGTCGGCTGGTGTTGAAAATTTTGTCACTGACGGGTGTTGGGCGGGTGTAACTGTAACTGCTCAGCGGTGGTCATTGGACGGTGGTCACTGAACAAGAGTCACTGTCGAAATTGGTCATTGGGCGGGAGTCATAATTTATCAAAGTTTTTGCTAGAGCGTTAGTAACTGGGATGATAGTCACTGAAGCGATAGTAACTGGGACGATGATCATTAGAGCGATGGTAACTGGGACAGTGATTGAAGTGGTAGTAACTGAAACGGTGGTCGCTGAAACAATAGTAACTGAGATGATGTAACTGGAGCATTAATAGTAATTGAAGCGATAGTGACTGAAACGATAGTAACTGGAGAGTTGATCACTAGAACAGTTGTTACGCAATTTTCATACCTTAATACGGAGTATTATCTTCATAAATAATATTAAAATAAAAAGACACAAATTGTCATAGACTTGATACTAGGTAAAAAACAGTTGCCAGAGGTTCAATGTTACCGATTGTTAGTGTGAAAAAACGAAAACTTTAATGTGAGAGTGCATTGCTATGGCTTAGTGTCTTACGGACTTGATTATTAGTTAGTGACGTACAGTGAAAAATTAGGGAGGGAGGGCAAATTAGTAAAGAAATTGATAATTAGTCACATTTTCGGAAATTAAGTAAAAAGGTCTCTTTTTTGTCTATTGTCTATTTTCTTAGTAATATCTATGTCAAAACCCCGAGTTTAAACCAAGTATAGCTAGCCATATAGATCCCAAACTAACAAGATAAACTTAGCTAAACTCCCAATCACCCTTATAAAACTAGCAACACAAACTTCAATGAAAAAACTGAAAGCAAAACAAAACGCAAGAATAGAACAATGCAATTAAAAGATAACTTCCGATATGAATTGCGCCTAACAAACTGCAATATTCTAACATATCCCCGAATCCTCCATGCCAGCTTTCCTTTCGTGTGGTGGTCCTAGTAAAACTGGCCTCAGAACCACAAGAAGAAGTTAGACTTCATAGACCTGTCGAGACTAACACGGAGCTCTTGCCTGCATCTTTTTTTTTTTTTGGAACGGACGCTTCTAAGTTCTACCTCACCTTCAACCAAACAGCCCCCACCTCTTTTTCGAAATCCAGCTTCTTCTCCCCAGCCTATCGGACTTCAAATCTGTACCCCTAGATAACTGGAATCTCACGTATTTAAAATTTTGTTAATCTAAAACTGGTTAATGAAAATGCCCACCCCTAGATAGCACGCCAATAAATAAGGGAACAATATTTCTTTACTACTTAAAATATTATATTATTGAATTATTTTTATTTCTGGTTTATTACTTTATTAACAACAACAATTGCATTGGTTAAAAAAATTGCAGGACACTATGTTCCCCAATTAGCCAAGGTCATTGTTGAACGAAACAAGGATAACAAAACGTATGGGCACATAAATCTCAAGGGTTTCATAGTATGTGTTTCCATAACATTCTAAATTCATGCTGATCTGATCATTAAATTTAATATTCTTAGCACGTAACCGATTTGTATTAAGTTTCTTAATTAAAACATGCAGGTGGGGAACCCAGAAACAGACGATTATTATGATTATAAAGGCCAATTAGAATATGCATGGAGTCATACAGTAATATCAGATGAAGAGTATGATGTTGCTAAACGAGTATGCGACTTTAGGAGGGTTTACTGGTCCGATGACTGCAATAAGGCCATGTCTCTTGTATTCACAAAGTTTAAAGAAATTGATATCTATAACATCTATGCTCCTAAGTGTCTTCTCAATGATTCGTCCTCTGGAGCCGGTACCAATAATCCCACGTTGAAGAAGGTGAATCCCGCATAAAATTAATTAGATGTTACATATATGCACATGCCAAGGTTCTTGTTTGTTTGCTCTATATATTTATTAAATCATAAACAGGAGCGTAGCCAGGGCACTACTCTACACTAAGAATGGATAAAGATATTTTTTACACGATTTTTTTACACACTAATCTTAAGCAAGTTTTTTACAAAATGCTTCCCTCATTTGAAACAATCTAGTATAAAGGATCAAATAAAAACACCTCCTAATTTACAAACTATAAACTCATATTGGTCATCCGATGAGTTGATCTAAAAGGCTATAAACCGAACTTTTTTTTTGGGATAAATTCAAACTTTTTTCGAATGCAAATCATGCAACTCCTATTTTATGACAAAATAATATGTTACACTTACTTCGAACCTGGCCTCAATATGTAATACAAATAGTGAAAAGATGCAGCGTACAAACGTTTGCACAATGATCACAATTTGTACATTGATTAACCCCAATGTAATTCACAATCGGCTCTCTTATTGCACTTTTCGCGGTGAGTATAATATTTACCAAAATGTTACCGCGATTATTTAATATTAATTTGATTTGAACAAAGTTAAAATGTGCACCAGACGAGTTTTATTGTGTATTACATTTGATTAAATGTGTGTTATTACATTCTCATTGAAACCACACTCTACACACACACAAATATTCCTGTAAGGAATTTCCTGACCGGAATGCTGTCTGGCTAGGTCACCTCCATTTGAGATGCTTTCAAGTGGAATTCTTTGATGAAATTTTGTGAGCACATCTTCATGAAATTTAGATTATGTGAACAAAATTCCTATTTAAAATTTAATAATGAAATTAGTTAAATAAATTATTGAAAAACTGCATTTGCATATATACTTTGGCGCGGTGTTTTTCAATAATTTGGATAAATTGAGAATTTGATCTAAGGAGACAAATGATTGAGGATGAATTTGAGGCGTTAGATTTGCGAATTGTGCATCATCTGAAACACAAATATAATGTGCACTCCTCCAAATTAGAAAATGCGGTGACATTTTTCTTTTTTAAACAAATTGAATTTTCTCTGCTGCTGTTGCAAATTGTTCATTGTCTATTTGTCTTAACTAGAAATGTGCACCCTAACGAACCTGAATGTGCACCGTTTTAGATCAATATTATATATTGCTCCTCGGAGTGAGATTCAATCGAATTAATCAACCCCACCTTTAATTTATTACATGAACATACAACTGATGCAGCTTCTTTATTTAAATAAGAAAGGCTCAGGATTTCTTTGTTTAAAGAGAGGATGAATGAATATGATGTTTTTGATCCATAACTATAGAATTACTATTATCATCATAAGTTTTATATGCATGTTTTCGTTTTTAAGGATTCATAAGCTACTCTTTCACATGCATGCAGCCCTCATTTCATACACTCACTTAATGATACATTGTAGGAAGGAAAAAATGTGAAGGGGAGGATGAAGAACACTATTCCCGGGGGTTACTCTCCCTGCTATTCGCCTTATGCACAGGCTTACTTCAACAGGATTGATGTTCAAAAGGCATTCCACGTGAATATCAGAAAACGACCAGTCAACTGGAATACATGCAGGCTAGTTCCATAAAATGATTCAAATGAATCCAATCATTTGAATCAATCATGTTTAATTCACAATCTTATATTACACTGCATTTATTTATGTTTACTTAATATTTGTATCCCCCGTTTCTCTTCAGCGATCCAGTATTTAATGGATACAACTACACTGACTTCTCCCTACTGCCCGTTTATAAAAAGCTAATCAAAAGTGGACTCAGAATTTGGATCTACAGGTAAGACGTATACACAGTATCTTTTGGAGTATTTATGAATGGAAAATACTTACTCTGTTTTATTTTGAATGAATAGCCTACGGGCTATAATGAGATGACATATGGAACTGAAAAGTTCCAAAAAAACATAACAATTCACTAACACCGTAGAGATGCAGTCTCTATCAATCTAGAAGCTCATGGTACAAACCAATAATCAAGACCAGAAAAGTTTTAAAACTACTATGTGATAGGAACAAACATATGAATTGATTTCACCATCTTCCAACAAGGAATACCTGAAAATATGGTCTCTCCGATCCCCGGTTTGACCTACACTGAAAAGAAAATTCAATTGAACGCTATCTTTCTCTCATAGCATGGTGATGCTTTAGGAGAAATGCAAATAACTAAGGTCTTGGAGTCGCTGATACTTGAATTTCGAAGTTAACCTCCAAAAAACACGACAACCATTGCCAATCACCAATAATAAAATCTCACCACCCGATCAGTTCCATCGACAGGGAATATACAAACCCTAGACGTCGATAAGGAGGCAACGCATAAAATAACTTGAAAATACCAGCTAAGGAGATCTTTTTTCATATTAGGAAAAGAAAAAATTGAGGAAGAAAAGAGAGAAGAAACAACTAGGGTTTTCCCTTTCGCCGCTCCCCCATTCAAGAAGCCTATTTTTTAATCTTTATGAGACATCTATAAATATAAAAGTCATACCCTTCCTGTCCTAATCATTTCGAGTTGGTCTCGTAACTTTAGGTTTTGTCCATTGTTTGTCTTGAAACTTTACTAACTTGTAAATTTGACCGTGTAACTAATTAATACATCGTGCATATTTGCAATTAAGGACCCCCTCCTCGAAAAGACGGCCCGGACACCAGGTGACAATGATAGTAATTATCATGGCGAATGTAATTTTAAATCATAGAGAATGAAAAAGGTTTTTTGTCTCATTATTTTTGTGCGATCATGTTAATTTTTATAGTCATATAACTCATATTAAGGAAAACAAACCATATTTAGTTAGTCTTTTAGATTTCCCCCACTTTTACATACAAAATAAACGGAGCCTGCAACCTAAAGAATCAAATAACTGGATCAATTTTAATGCCTTTTTAAAACAAAATTTACCATATATTTGTTTATTACCGAGTACACAACTATGAGATAAATCCCACGACTTAAACATGCTTGATGTTTAATTTGTCCTTGAAAAAAAGTGGGGATGCTGATGGAAGAGTACCAGTTATTGGGACAAGATATTGGATAGAAGCTCTAAATAAGCACTCTTCTCATAAACCCCAATGGCGCTCTTGGTTCCACAATCAGCAGGCAAGCTTTCCAACAAATTGAGCCTTTTGTGTTTGACAACTCCAAAGCTGCTTATTGAGGTAATTAGAAACATGGTGCAGGTAGGAGGAAGGATAGTTGAGTACAAAGGAATCACGCTTGTGACGGTGAGGGGGGCAGGTCATCTCGTGCCTCTCGATAAGCCAAGTGAGGCTCTGGCGCTTATACATTCTTTCTTATATGGTGATGAACTACCTTCAAAGAGATGATGATGATGAAGACACTTAGATCATAATCTGCAAGCTAGCTAGCTCTTACATACATGTAGTGTACTATTTAGTACCTATTTGATACTTATATTTCGATGTTGAAATATCTACTTATAATATCAATAATAAGAACAAGGTATCTATTTATATTCACAAGCTCACACTCATCTGTAATAAATGAATGTTTTACTTATTTTATTGGGGTACCACAATACAATATGTATTGTATAGTTGATATTGTTTCTTTATTTTACAAAATTCATATTACGCTCAAATTATGGGTTCTATGGACCCACAACCTCCGACTCCATTGGTGACGACCGACAAGTGTGCCCTTGACTATCATGCAAGCTCATTCTGAACCACCAAACCAAGCCTTTGAACGACTGAACTTGTCAGAGGTTATTGATCCTGTTGGAAAAATAGTCAATACTCTGTATTTCCCAGTGGGCATGGACCCGGTGTCCCGGTCTCGATCCCAATTCGGTCCCAGTTCCTATTTGGTGAAGCCCGGAAATTCCTACACCTCTTTGAGAGAAGCAACTTTTGGACACTTTAAATATATCAATCATTTTAAATTGTAAGTATTTCACAATTGTCTAATCTAATATTAGATAATTGACCACTTTATGCCTACCATTTTCTTGGGGAACCCATTTTTATGTCTACCTCTATATGTACCTCTAAATGTAGAGCATATCCCTAGACACATCTTAATACACGTAATTAGACAGATTCTAAAACGACACATAACATCTGAGAATTACAAATACAATAGATTGATTGTGTTGCTGCTATCAGACACTACTTTTTTGTGTATTAAGCCAGAAATAAAATATCAAGTATTTTTAAAATAAGAAAATGATACGAAAAACTAAGATTGAAGTTTTGTAATCACATTAGTTTTTTGCAAAGGGAGATTGACAAAATGTCAGAAAGGGACTAAAACGATAAACAATATAAGTTATAACTATGAAAAACAAAAAATCACATGAACGGATGAACCTGAAACAAAAGGCAATGTGTTTGCCTTTTAAAAGCATTTTAAGCCAATAAGAGTAATAACATTACCCTGTCAATAAAGTCCACCGGAAAGCTAATAATTATGATTACGTGGGAAAATATTAACCAGCAAACAAAACATTATAAAATTACATAAATGACACATTACCAGTGCTAATAAGGGGTGATGTGGCATCAACCAGACAGGATTGGGCCTGGCAATTCTCATTTGGGTTATTGATGATGAAGCAAAATAAATGATTACTCATGTAACAGAACTACAGACCATTGTTTTGTAGTATACATCCATTCTAATGGGTCCTGCAATTCCAGAACAATTTCTGAAAAGAAGTTATCACTTTGCTCAAATTGAGTAAACAAGCATGTTTTCCCTACACAGTTAAAAATGGGAACGAACAAGGACTGCAAGAAAAGCTGCCAAACTGGAGGCAGCATAGAATGATAATCCAGATTATTCAACCAGAAAAGTTGAGCTTCTTCATCACTTTTGCGTAAGCCAAAGGGACCGTACCAGGTTTCCTCAGCCTACGTTTAGCACTCTTGGACTGCAAGAAGATGCACTACTTTGTTAAACAATCTTAAAGAGTGAGTTTAGTTACATTTTCAAGTCATACAGTATAACTCAAGCAGAAATGAGATGGACACTGCTTATGAACCTAAAATTGGGGGAATGTGTTGGCAATGCTATTATACTATATGAAATTTCCCAAAGTATGTTACTTAAGTAACAACGATTCCTTCCAAAACTGTTCATTCAGAACCTTTGAAACAAAAAAAAACAGCCATACTTTATTAAGGTTAGCCTCTATTTCACTGTTTGTAAATATAGAAACATAGAACCCTTCTCACCATTATTGCTCTGCTCTCTTATATGGTCTTGGACATAGTATCTATTTTTGGTTAACAGCTAACAATGAAGAATAAAGCAAAAGACTCAATTTTTTTGGCTTGAGAATATGATGGAATAAAGCAAAATGACTCTGCGCTTCTTTATTATAAAGCAACAGTCAGTTCATGCAATTTTGGACGCTATTTTCACTATGGGTCATCCGGAAACAGAGTCTTTGTGCTTTAGTACAGGGGTGGGAGCCTTTGCGGCACTAGGGTAATGATATTGATTATGATAATGATGAGCTAACAATGGAGAATCATTTGACAACAGATTTCAGGTGACCTTTGGAAAACCATGGAAACATAAAATCAAGAGAATCCACCTATAAGGTTATGGCTTCATCTCATGTACTTCCATCTTTTAATGTACTTTTCTCCCTTCTAAACCAGTTCTTTGCACTTTTTCTCTCGTCCCTCAATTTGCGAGAAAGAAAAAACAGTTCACACTCTTTCAGCTCAGGGAACTTGTGACCAGATGTTTGTGGTGGGGGCAGCTGCCTAACTAAGTGATGCCTCCCTTGTGCCTTTAAAAAAGTGCATTTTAATGGTATATGGTTCCGTGGCACTGCCACTGGGAAGACAGGCAGATTAAGATATTATTTTAGTCCTTCAGGGCAATTTGCAGTGGTGAGTTTGATACGCTTATTAGTGCAATTCTACGTGTCTCCCATTAAGGTTTCATTTTATGAAAATGTCTCCACAAACTTTATGACTTGCTATATCAACTTATGTTTTTTGCTTGTTTCATGTGTTTTTACTTTTTACTTATCAAAATATATATTATGTATATCTCATTTTCATAGTAAGATGGAGTACGATATTCATGATTTGAAAATAGGTACTTCCGATTGACAATTCTAATCTCAATTTGCTAACCATGTTTCATTGTGAGCTATCAGTTGACTTCATTACTGGTGTACTCTTCTAACTATCAAAACCAATGTTTCAAAAGGCGCTAGGCAGGCGGATGCCTAGAAACCTAATTGCCTTCTACTCAAACATCCAATGTTCTATTCCTATTAAAAAACTATTTTGTTTTCAATATTACACAAGGAGAGCCGTTCTGGATGCCTAGAAGCCTAATTGGCTGGTTGATTTTTCTTACTGGCCAGCCAAAACCGGGGTGCCTATCCCGATTTTTTAGCAGCATCACAAGCTAAGAGACATAGCTCAAGGAAGTATATGTCTTACATTTTTAGGCTCTCCTTGCACCAATCTTACCACCTCCTACTCCAACCACCCCGAAAAAACGTAGTTAATGTCATAACTTCTCGATGTTGAATTCACTTTTCGTTCAACCTTATTCTTTTTTGTACGCACAGCAATGTAGCACCTTTAAGAACTGCTATTGCTCCCTATCATTCGATTCTATTGTTCGATGGGATCTAAACAAGATATGCCCAGCAAACCTCTCTTAGCAACCAGATATTAGACGCTACCTAATACACCTAAAATCTTGAAGCACCTAATGACGATGCACTCCAACATGCCAAAAGGAAAAAATGGAATCTCAAACCTGCATTAACCATGGATTATGCAAATAATAAGGCAATGCAGATAAAGTACTACTATTCTACTGAACCCATGGCAACAGTCCCATTGAGATTATTTTCCCTTTCGAAGAACTACATATTGGCATCAGATAAGAGCAAATCATCAGACTATCTCATTATGAAAGTACAGCAGGGAGGTTGATAGATGTAGGGTTGTGCCACTGTGTCACTGTTCCCAGCATTAGCCATACTACCTAGACATCTAGTTACACTCACAAATGAATGCTCAAAGGTTTACAATTGAGCAAACCATGAGCTGATATTTCAGGTAGCTTGACCTAAACAACTAATTCTAACCTTTCCCCAAAGCAACATTTCTCAATCTCAAATTTCTAAAACGTTTAGACCATTACCAGATTTATCACTAGAATAAATCAATTTAAGATTACATCTAGTAACTAAATATTCACATGATACTAACTATTACTTCTAAAATCTACGTATGATGAGAGTACAGTTAAAAGGACAGCCACACAAATCACCTTACTTCTTTAAAAAGTAAATCACATGAATATAACAATTTTCACATTAGATCATGTTTCCAAATATCAGTACTAACATCACCAATATAAATATCATAGTCATACCTTTGAATGGGCATTATGCAGTTTCCCTTCTTTCCAACGCCTTATTTGACCATCTTTCATCACTCTAAACCTGCGTTTAAAAGACCTAATGCAACAAATTGAAAACAAATTAGTTGCCAACACTGTATGCATATGTGTGGGTGTCTATACATGTATACAATGCAAACACATTTGAAGCATTTGAAAAGACTTATACATACGAATAGCCCTTGATTTTTATTTTCTTCACTTTAGATACGACTGGAGTCATTGGTTTCCTACTCTTCAACTTCCTTTTCCTTTGTTTTGCAGTAATATGCCTCACTTGCATGAACTGAGAAAATGATAGGCATAAAAACATATAAATCACCATCACTAAAATCCTAAAACCAATTCCGTAAAAGTTCAGTCTGGAAATCAAATAGCAGATCAATACGCCCCTTGCTGTATTGTACACTTCCTTGCTCAGGGT
The DNA here is from genome assembly GCA_945859915.1 of Cuscuta epithymum. NCBI lineage: Eukaryota > Viridiplantae > Streptophyta > Magnoliopsida > Solanales > Convolvulaceae > Cuscuta > Cuscuta epithymum. The sequence continues at coordinate 1,533,874 of CAMAPF010000974.1, forward strand.
TATAGACAGCCTTTTATATTATTGTATTCAGATGATTACAAAATAATCCCAGTACATTGAGTAGCTGCAACAGAACTATTGCGTAGAAAAATAAGCCCCCATCAAGCCGCATAAACATTCATGACGTATAGTTGCATTTCAAGCTATGGACTTAAAGATTGAGAAGTGAACACCCTAAGGAATCAAAACGTCCCATTTAGCAATTACAGAACAAGAAACTGATAGAGCCAACAAATGCACATCTTCATAGGTGAAATCATACAAATACAAGAAATCAAATTAGGCGATAGAAAATTGTAACTTACGGATGCAGGGTGGTGAGAAGAGTGAGCAAAGAGTGGAGGTGGAGGAGCTGAAATGGAGCCATAGGGAATATGCTTAAAGTTGGAAGGAAGTACGGAATAAAAAATGGATTTTTGAAAGAGGTGAGGAGAAGAGTGAAGAGGAGGGTGCGGTAAAACATAGGGGTTTTGATGGGTTGAATGCAGAGCGGCTAAGGATCGGAGCTTGGAACACCATCTTTGCATCTTCTCCCAAATGTTCCAAATACTACTGTCTCTGGAGATTGGCGTGGCTGAGGAAAGGAGAGATGAGAGTCATCTGTACTTTCAAAATTTTAATCCCTAGCTGACAGGCGTTGTTAATTTAGAAAGATTTTTACAAATCTAGCGTAAGGGAGTGTTTGCAACTGCTTCTGCTTAAAAAAAAGCACTTTTGGAGATGTAAGGAAAAAGTGATTAGTAGTAAAAGTTGATAGTGTTTGAGAAAAAAGTGATTTTGAAAAGTAAAAGTTGGTAGTGTTTGGTAAAATAAGTGCTTTTGTGTAATAGAAAAGGTAAAAACACTTTTCACACGCAAGCCGAGAAAAAGTAAAAATTGGTAGTGTTTGGTAAATAAGTGCTTTTTAAAGCCAAAAGCTAAGAAGTGCTTTTTTTTAAGCAGTTGCAAACACTCTCTAAACCTTGGTAAATAATCAAAACTTTGGTAGACTTTGGTATAAAGAATAGTACCAATGCATTAAAAAAATTCAATTGCTAACTCAATTGATAGATGGGAATGTTGGAGGAATGACTAAACATCAAAACTTAAGGTGGGCCTTTGGATTACAACTCTTATCTTCTGTATATTGAGTTGGACTTTTGGTGTGCATGAGTATAAAGTCTATTACTATCAAGCTGACTCAGTCGTCGTGATTTACAATCTTCCATATGTCTTATCAGGTCGGGGCGTAAGGCCTTGAAATTAAGGATTCAACCTTATGGAGGAATGCAATAGAAAATAAGAGTAATCACAAATTCAATTATGAGGTGTGTCTTGTAATTGCAATAGAAATTCATTAGAATAGTTGCATAACACCATAATCAAATAAATCATTATGGAGTATTTATTGATTCTCTAATATAATATTACATATTGTTGAGGTTAATTCGTGTAGATCCAAAGGCCCAACACATCCCTTTGAATATTCTTTAATGTGCTTACGAAGGAAAGGAAAATGGGGAAAATAGTCCACAACAAGGATGATCCAATAGCCCAGCTGTATTAGAGTAATTATGCAATTACAAAGAAAGGTAGGACGGGAGTTACGGACCAGTTGCTTATACAAGAGTTAGAGTGAGCTATTACTAAGTGAGTATCAAAATACTAACCTTTTAAGTTTTACGATGGAAGAAGTGCAGCTATTTATACTAGAAGTGGGTATGTGAGATGTATGACGTGGCCACCCCTGGGTGGATGACCTATTTGCCACCTGAGCACCCATACCTCCACTTGGGCACCCATACTCCAGCATTAAATGCACCTCCAGCCACTTGTGAGGCTTCCTGGTCAGCTCCTTTGGGCTGATCAGCCTGATCTTACGTGAAAGGTGCTCTTCATTACCAAGTATAAAATCCAGCCCGTTCGAGAATAGCCGAACGGGACATGATTAGTTGGGAAGGACCGTTCGGGCGTTCCTTGCGTCTGGTGTTTGGGGGCTTGATATTTCTTTGGGCCTTAGGGGTTTTTTGGGCCGAATTACTGAGCCGGACCCCAATATCCCAACACATATATATAATTTATATAAAGCCAAACAAATAATAAATAATTCAAAAAGTTTCAATGTCAAGTGGTCATTGATGTCCTCATTTTTTAACTTGTGAATTTTTTTAACTTAACTTTGTGCGTTTAAAAATGAAAATGCATAAAATTTCTCGATGGATAATTGTTAGTCATACCATATTATTTATGAGAGATTGAGCTAATGGAGAGAGATGTATAGTAAAAACGTGTATGAATAAGAGTTCAAGTTACAAGATTTCCAAAGAAAGTAATATACAGAAAGAGCGGGTTGGACAGCTAAATGCCTAAATCAAACCAAACAGATTCAAAAGAGGTTTTCATTCTCTAACTTGTGTTACGTATACACTATATTCATCAAAGCAATTAAGTACAAAAAACCAAACAGATCTTCAATACGTAGTATATCACTAATCTAGCGTATGTAAAAAAAACTACGTACAATTAAGTACGCATATATTAACGGTCGAAGACAAATTTATAAAAAAAATAAATAAATTTAACTTTAAATAAGAGAGCCAAAACCTTTATAAAGTTGTAAGATTGAGCCCATAAGCCCATGTATTAAAGTAAGTTTGGCTGACGTGACAAGTTTGAAATGGAAAAAACACTGAAATTGTTGTTAGAATGGATAGAGTTGATAACCTTTTTTGAATTGAATTATAAAAACCAATTATAATAAAAGAAAGAAAATGCTATGTAATTAAACATAAAAGTAAAAATGTAATTCCTAAAATAAATATTCTCTAATGTTTTACATTGCATTTTTCTTTCTAGGAGTCAACCGTGTACGTAGTAAAAAAATCATGTATTTATTGTTTGATGGTCAATTCTGTGTTGGTTGAACGTGGAGGGTCTTATCTGGCCTTGCTTATTGATATGGACTCAGTTCTTTAGGACGTTTTCTTTGTTTTCAGTCTCAGACCAGATCAGATCAGACCAGACTTAAACAGACCAGACCAGACTTAAACAGACCAGACCAGACTTGGATAGTTATAAAATACACAGAGACCAGACGTTTACCAGACCAGACCAGATCAGACCAGACCAGACCAGACCAGCAAATTTCAGTCCAAAAGAAAACATCCTTAGTCTCGCAATACAATTTTATTGACAGTTTGAGTCGTTTGACACCACATAGAATGAGGGATCGTTTGTTTTTCGCTCATAGTCCAACCACTAGCGGAGCCAGCAGAAAACGACTATGGGTCAAAACTTTACCAAGTATAGAATAAAAATAGTTTTGTATCATATCTATGTTTAATTTTTCATACATTTTTTTACATAATGATAGTTTAAATGAGACTAATACATTAATAATTTGATATATATGTCATATAAATTATAGGATGCACTTAAGAAAAGAGTAAATTAAGCGTTATTTTAAAATTTTCAGATTCTAATCATTATTAAACATTCAATTTTACTTATTTCATTTTTAGATTTTTTTTTTCTGGAAAAAGCTAGGTACGATATTCAATTACAAAGCATAAAATAGCACCCGTTGAATACATATAACTGCATCATAATAATCCAGAAATGCTATAAATATATATGCTCTTTATTAGACTATTAGACTTATTAGTTTTGTAATATGAAATCATGATATCGCATTATCGTCTAAACGCCATAGTAAAAGTTTTTATAGTCATAAGAAAAAGTACGAATATTCAACAACATTTCAAAACCTGCGACATTTGTCTTCGTCATCATCACCCCAACTAACTTCGCGTGGCAAATCTAAACTTCCAATGTAGAAACAAATACGAGCACTCATGTGATGATCATCAACACATTCTCGTTCTAGTGTGTCTTCTTCAACATCATAAACATAAGTTCTCCCACAACAACGAGATATCACCATTACCTTATTCCCATTTTGAGATAGTACATAGTAGTTATTTTCAAGAGTTATACTACTTCCGTCCTCCTAAGTTTGTGACAAAGGGGTGTGATGTGGTTTTTAAGAAAAAGTAGAATTGTGTGGTTGGTATTGAATTGATAAAGTGTGAATAAAGTAAGAATGAATTCTGGAAAAAACTATTGTTACACATTTTTTGTGCACACACTTACACACTCGTGTCTGTAACGTGTTTTTTTGTCTGTATACAGACAAAACATATTTGAAGTGTCTGTGAAATAAGTTGTGTCTGTATATAGACAAAACAAAACATTCCACAGACACGAGTGTGTAAGTGTGTGTACAAAAATGTGTACCTCAAGCCTGGTTGATGAATTCTAACCACTCAAATATTACCAAATATGGTATGAGACAAACTTAGTGAGACGGGCGAAAAAGGTAAAACGGGACAAACTAAGGAGGCGGAAGGAGTAACTTTTTACTCGTAATGAGTTACGAGAGTTATTACTCCCTCCGTCCCAGGGGCGGAGCCAGCACATCAAAGAAGGTTGGGCCGTATCCAGGAAGAGTGCTCTAACAAATTAAACTTAATTGACTTTTATATGATTGAAGTTTTAGTTGGTAAGGACGATATTAAACATAGTCGTCTCACTTCATTCCTTTTAATTTGTGGAAAGGTCGATTGGATATTTTTTTATTTTCCTCGTCTCTTTGAATCTCAACTAGATTAAAAGATGAAAGATTTTCAACATTAGAAATATTTTGATCAGCTTGGTGCTCGTTGGTACCTTCTGTTTGTACACTACTAGCGGCAGTAGTCGATGTAAAGAAAGAATGTGAAATTTCTTTGAATGAGGCTGTTATGTGCCTATATTCTCTTCTGTCAAATCGAAATATTTTACAAAAATCATTACACATTATTGAATCACTCTACATAATTGCACTACTTTGGGGAATTCATTTTCCCGCTCAAGATTCGAATGCATCTCATCCGCACGATCAAAACAAGATCTACGGCTTTCGACTTTTCGAGTAGTTCATTCCTTCTCATTCCAGGTCACCAGTCCACACCATCATCTTCATCATCGTCTTCTGCGTAGCGGAATTCATATCAGTCGCCAACCTTTCTAAACTTCATCTTCATCCTCTTCATTGATCAACAACTCTAATTCTTCTCCGCTCATCAGAATCAATCCGAGTTCAAAAGCACGGAAGCAACTCCTCTCTCCATTTGGGTTTTAAAATTGAGGTTTCGATTCCGGTTTTAGTTTTCCTTGAATCTACTAATATCAGTTCTTGATTAACATTTTTTCCATGTTTTCGATCTTCTGAATTTTTCTTTGTCTAAATTCGTTTTTGGTTGCTTGGTTTTCAAAAATGCCTCAACGGTTGCAATTCAGGGCTGAGATGTCGATCGAAGGCCCCGTTCACTACTCTTTCATACAATTGTATTACATTCCTGGACAATCGATTGGTGAAATAAGGTATTGTTTGTTCTTGCTGCTTCAAATTCTATTCAAGCTTCTTATTTATTTTTGTTCTTTGTTTCCTGTTGATATGAACATTCATGGGGTGTAGTTTGATCTATTTAAAAATCAGTTGCATATTTCTATATATTGGCATTTAGTACTAAATATGTTCATTGTATTTCAGCCGCTGAATTTTCAGAAGTTACATTGAGGCATTTTTTGAGATTTTTAGAGAAAATGAAAAACTCACTACTATACTTCTTTCATTTTGAGGTTCCTTTGCGTATGCCCCTAATTCAAGATTTAAGTGTTGTATAAGTCTTAAGAAAGTTTGAAGAAAACTTCGAATTCATATGTACGTGTTAAACCTCTTTAATTGAAGTGACTGAAAACATATGTAAACTACTAAATTCTTTGATTTTCTAAGTTTAGTTTAAGAAGAATAGAAATAAAATATACCATCGAGGAGGCGTCTCTAAGTATCTAACCTGTTCTAAAAAATACTTAACACATATACCAATATCCCTATAGCAAAAAAAATATATGGACATATATATGACAGAAAGTCAAGCATTTGTCAGCAAATTTATTAAAACAAACTTTCTGTCAATTTACATAACTACATAACCCAATGAAGGTAGCACCAAATAAACCAAGTAGTTGTATCAAAATTTTATTACTATTTGTGGCATAATCAGCAACCAAACATCTCTAAAAAAATACCATAGAGGAGGCACCTCTAACCTTTCCTAAAATATACTTAGCAAATGAAGTATACAATTATAACTACTTCTCTCCGATTCTTAATTGTGTAGTGAATATTGAGATTAGCTTTGGCGCAACTTTTAATTTCTTCGGTTTGATTAGCTTTGGCGCAACTTTTGGCCTAAACAAAGTATTCTTCAAGCAGTCTTGGCAATATGTTCTCCTGGAGATGACGTTTTTAATTTTTCATGATTCCTGATTCTTTTTTCCTAATCCAGACTATACTTTTATTTATTTCCTAACATTTAAATACTTGATAATATTCTTTAGTGTATAGGAAAATGGGCTGCTTCACATTGCTCTCTGAACTTGATAATAGTCATCACTCACTAACCTGATTTTGTAGATATACTATTAAGATAATAGATTGAGCTATCTCTTACCTTTGATCAGATTTTGGTTAGCAATGGTGCATTGGTGCTAAAAAAAGCATTCTCCAAGCAGTATATGTTCTCCTGCAGATGAAGTTTTCTTGATTCATGATTCTTTTCTACTAATCCAAACAATACTTTTATTTATGCCATCATCACCTTTTAAGTTCTTGATAAGTTTCTTTAGCATAGAGGAAAATGGACTGCTTCACATTGCTCTATAGCAGTGAAGCTGAGCTTGATAATAGACTAATAGTAATCACTTACTAACCTGAACTTTCTTTAGCATAGAGGAAAATGGGCTGCTTCACATTGCTCTGTAGCAGTGTAGTTAAACTTGATAAATGATAATAGAGTAGTAGTAATCACTTACTAACCTGAATTTGTAGATAAGCTGTTAAGATGATAGATTTTCGCTTTAGTGGGTCATTTCTTCCACCTGTTTGATGACTGTACGTCTCAGTCACATTTGATTGCAGTTGTCAACGCCAGGATGGTAATCTTCTCTCCTCTCTACTTCGTTTTTTCGAATGTCTGGTTTCGATTCTTTTTTTCTTTCCTTTAAATTTGTTATTGACTTTTCATTCAAATTTGTATTTTGATCGTGATTTGAGGTTTTTTCCCTCTGTAAATTGTCCAGATCTTCTGATGTTTCTTTTATTTTTCATTTTTTTCATTCATATAAAATCTTATTCTTCATTCCAAGGCATTCAGACTTTCCTCTCCATTCCGTGTTAACTTCTGTGTCAGAACAGATTTTATTCGTTTTTTCTATGGCTACTTAGAATTTGGTTCTCATACTTGCCAGATTTGTTTTCTTCAAACTTGGGTTCAGGTTGAGAGGATTAGTTCTTACACTCATACCCAATTTCAGATTCTTCTTCCATATATGCAATTCTTATTCAGTGTTTGTTACAAACAATCATTTCTCAATTAATTATTTGTTTTAAAAACTGTGCATGTTTTTGAAATTCTATTTGAGTGAGATTATTTGATTTACTTTTATAATGAATTTCTTAAATTAGGGGAAGTTAGTGTCAATTATATTGAACTGTACATATTGGTGTGTGATTGCTGGTTGATTTAGTTCTGCAGTATTTTATTTGGTTTTTATATTCAAAGTAGTAGACCAACTATTAAGGATTTATAATTTTCTATTATCTCATGATCTTATCAAACTTTGAAGGCTTTCTTTAGGCTGTCTTTGTTTTCTCAAAAATAAAACTAAACATAAGACAAGAACTTTCCTGAGCAGTTCTTTTACCCATCCATAACTAGGGGTGGTTCGGTACGGTATACCGAATATTTTCTCTCATACGGACCATAGCATTATCAGCGACTATAAACCTATGAAATTCATCCCAATGGGAACACACTAATTCTTTTTTCAAATATTTGCATCTAAACAAGTTATTGACTGATTGATTGGGTATCTAAGTTTCCAACGGGGTTTGGTCCGTTTGGATTTGTTAGTTATTTAAAATTGGAAGTAAATGTAGCCGATATCAAAAGCATGGATGCTTAGATGGGCTGAGTTAAAGTATCATATTTTTGTGGCACCATTGGCATTAGTTTACCTGTTTATGTATTCCCTACCTGAATATACACTTGATAAGTACTGCTCTTTGGTTATTTCAAGTGCTATTGATCCTTTCTTACCTCCATACATTGTGTGAAAAAAACAATACCGAAGAAGTTGTGTAATTTTAAGTTGGCGGCACTTTCTAACATTTGTTTGTACATGTTGGCGGACCAATGCCCTCCGAAAGTTTTATTTGTACAATTTTTTTTTATCTTTTTGTTTTTCATCCTAATATATATGACCTATTGTTTTTAATGCACTACCTTACTACGATGGAACATAAATCATGTATCCTGTAAGTTCAATATTTAGCTTTTATTATGAAAATATATTAGTTGGAAGAATTAAGAATATAATATGGGACTTACATTTGAATTTATGTTATTAGTTTTATTATTTCCATAGTCTTATCTTTCTATATTCCAGAATTTCTTTTGGGAAGACTTGACAGAGAGGCTTTGGCTTCAAACAATATTGAAGATTACGATTGGTCCTTGACTCTGAATAGTTCGACGAAGAAATTATATCTATTAAGATGTCATTATTCGATCAGGAACTACTTGATCAATTGGTTGATCCCCATAGGAGTAGTGCCATCAAAAGGTTCCACATAAAAGTGCGCAGATAACTAAGATTTTTTTGATGAGTTTATCTTTAGTTTGTTTAGTTTCTTTAACTTTTCAATTGATTGTAAATTTGTAATATTTGCTTATTCTTAATAAAGTTTAATTTTCTAAAAAAGTGTAGCCATGTCGTATTTGGGATGATTTGCAAATTAGACACACGATCTAGCACCTCTTTATTCTTGATTATTGAGAAGTACCACATATGTTGTTAATATGTTTTAAAATCCTTATATAGCACTATAGCAGTACATTTTAGAAAAATCAGCATGGAAGTAGAGTATCAATTTTTTTCTACACCGTACCTATCAGATGGGCACCATGCTTTGGAGAATGGTTTATTGGATTATAAGAGTTTTAGGGCATGATCTTTGGGATCCTCTTTGATTTCCATTTCAGATATGCTAATATTACTTATATTTTGCAAAACCCATTGTTTCTTGCAAACAAAACTGTGTTTGTATTTAAAGACCTTTTTTTAGAGTGTTACTCCCTCCATCCCGCTAACAATGGGACAAGAGGGAGTGTGACGCAAATTAATAAATAGTGGTCTATGTGGTTGATAATGAATTGGTAAAGTAAGAATAAAGTAAAAATGATTTAGAGTCACACAAATTTTACCAAATTTGGTATGAGTCAATCTTAGTGGGACAGATTGAAAAGGTAAAATGGACAATCATAGCGGGACGGAGGTAGTACTTTTTTTTGGGCATTATCTTTAGATGAAATCTTAAATTGAACATTATTTTATTAACATAAAATGTATACCCCGTTAAATTGAACATTAAGTATATGATCTTTTTTAATCTTTGTATGGTTGGCGGAATGGCGGGTGACTATTTGAATCTGATTAATTATATGGAGTAAGATTTTGAACCCGTTTGATAGCACGAAAATCGGCTGATTTGGCTGATTCTGCTGAAATTAATGAAGTTCTTGCGGAAGTGGTTGCATTGGCTGATTCTGCTGATTTAAGATTTTTTTAAAAAATATATATTTTATTTATGAAATAAAGAAAACATTATATGTAAAAATAGCTAAAATAGTCATCTAAAGTAAGATCAGTCAATACAGTCAGAAAATTAACTTCAACCTTACTTTTTCTGTTTATTACATAATTCACCGCGCGCAAGCAAAATTTACGTGTTTGGTGAAAAAGTTGACCGATAAGGCTGATTAGTCGAAAAACAGTGTTGCCAAACAGACTCTTTATACACGGAAATATTTAAGGTCATTACTTACGTCTTAGGCTTAATGTCTTAAAACTAAAGACACTTTCATATTCAAATTCAACATCTTATACTAACTCATGTCATAATCTCCTTCATCAAGAGATTAATTCTTAAAAATTTCTAGAGCAATACTAAAATAGATTTAGAAGGATATGCAAAAAAAAATCTTAAAAATTTAACACAAGGTTTGAAAAGAGTCACGTTTTTATCACCTATTTTCACAAAATGGGTAGTTATATTTTCAAGTATAGCACTTCATATGTGCTCAAGTCTATCAAGGGTGTTCGGACCTGATTCTTAAATTTGCTTATGCTTTTTCAGGGAACATAAGCAAAAGTTGGAATGTTTGGAAGAAAGTATAGAAGTACTTCTGGTGCTCTAATTCACTCATAAAAGTTGTTTTTAGAAGGTGGAGGAGACCAACTTCTGAAAACTGCTTCTGATGATGATTCTGCTTTAAAAAAGAAGCAGAAGCAGAATCAGTTCCAAACACCCCATTTATACTTTATACACTAAGAGTTGTATCATAATTTGTTATACGAGGTATTTGTCAATGCATAAGTTGTCACAACCAACACAATGGGCACAAAATATTTATAATTAACTTATAGTAAGTATAAACATTTACAAAATCTAAGACCATGCATCTCGTGCAACGCACAGTTAGGGACAATCTTTAGAGAGAGTTGTTGTGTCTTTATGTTGCCCAATTTTCAGTGAACAATTTTACATCGTTGTCTCAAAAGTAAAGTCGTCTCCGTCTTGATAATAGACTAATATGTGATGGTGACGAAAAACTAGCCAACAAGATGTTGTTTACAAGGGAGTATAAAATAATTCGTAATTTTTAATCTTTATTTAATTTTGTTAAAAAATATATGCATTGGTAGATCTCCATCATATCACAAAATTTCTATATAGTCCAAATAATATATTATTTGCTAAATGCATCCCGTGCGAAGCACGGGTGAAAAATCTAGTTGAAATTAAAAGAAATAACAATTTAGTAAGACAAGAATAATTTTGTAGTTAACAAATATAAACAAATCACATATTGCGTATAACGTACTCCGTATAAATTATGATTAGAAATTGACATTACACAAAAAAAACAATACAAACTCTAACCAATTACGTACGAAGGAATAGATTAAAGGTAGATTTCATAATTCGTATATTAGAGTTATAAAACTAGCCTTAATTTATTAAAGCGTTTCGTTACTGGACTAAGGAAAGGCCTAAGATTCAATTTTAAATTTTTTAAAAACATTCGTGAATGTTTGATTGGTTGACTAAGGATTTTGGCCTAAGATTCAATTTTAAAATTTTTGTTTTGATGATTTTCTTCCTTTCTTTCTTTTTCTTTTACACGGGCACAGTCTACTTCGGCACATCCCCTTTTCCTATCATGGAGAGGCAGCCACGCAAGGAACATTGGGCTGACTTTTTTTTACCACTGACCCTCTTCTATTTTTATTTATTTTATATACGCTAATTAACATTAGCCCAATCTACCTGGGTCAGGACCCAATAAGGCCCTCCCCTCCCTCCGCCTGCTCCGTCCCCTTTTAAATGTCCCGGAAGAGGGTGACACAAGTTTTAGGAAAAGTGAGTTTGTGTGGTTCATATTAATTTATAAAGTAAGAATGAAGTAAGAATTATTTTGGCCACACAAACTTTATCAAATAAGGTATGTGACAATTAAATAGTGATGTTCCAATATAATAAAACCGGATTTTTAAAAGAGAACGGAGGGAGTATAATATATCAAATAAAAGGCATTTCAGTGTTCTATAGTCTATGTCCTCAAACTTTCTCGGGTCGGTTGACCACCTGTCCAGTGGCGGATGTCTTATATGCAAAGGTGTTCATGTGAACACCCAAAAATATAAAATCAATGGGAATATATGTGCATGAACTAAATTAATAGATCATTTATTAGTATTGTAAGGAGAAAATGTGTAATTTTGAACACCCAAAATATGAATACTAGATCCGCCACTGCACCTGTCCCTCTTGGATTCGCCCCTAAGTCCAACGTTATAACTAACTCATTCTAATGACTAATGAGGCCCTTATCAAAAAAAAATTGGGTTTAATTTTTTGTTGCACAAAATCACAAATGGTACGAATATCCCTCGTCATAGGCTTTATATAGCAGGATATTTAATTGACATCATTAAATCAAAGCAACATTATATTTGATCGATGAGTACATACATTATACATACAGTGTGGCTTAGCTTCAGGATATGATTATATTAAGAATTTAAGATCGAGGAGATATACTTAATACATACATACAAACATATATAAGAATATATAGATCGGCACATCAAAATATAATAACGATTTAAATTAAACTCCATTCAGCAGCACGGCGTAACCAGAGGCGGCGGAGTGGTGGCGGTATTTGCCATCTTTTTCATAACAGCCGCCCCCGCCTCACCTCCACAGGCGGCGGGGCGGAAGGAGTAGCTGCCGCGGCAGTCGCATTATTTGTGGTGATTTTACTGTCGGAACAAACCAAGGAGCCCAGCTTAACAATGTCTATCACCATTTGTTCCTCCTTCAGCTCAGCAAGCTGCTGCTGCTGTGTTAATTTGTCATTATTAGTGCAGTAATTTTCTTCTTCTGGAACTGTTAGTGATGGGTTTTGCACCAAAAACTCAGGGACTTTCTGATCTGCAATGACCGTTGGCTTCTTGGCGGCGCTGTTCTTATACATGGCGTACAACACTATTTGAAGAATCCCGAAAATGAATCCCAATACGTTCGGTATCTGAATTAAGAAAATATCGAGTTAAACATATACCAAATTAGTTATGTTTGATTTGACCCAGGCTCCTCTGTCATAACATAATCTTTCAATTTGTTTTTTTGACATAGATTAAGAAAGTGAAAATTATACCCCGGAGAGTTACAGAATACAGAGGGAGACAAAAGTGTAAGAACCGCAAATTCTTTTTCAAAAACAAAAAAGTGAAGATTATTTTGAGACAAAGCGAGTATTTGATACGGAGTAGATGGCTACTGTTTCATTTATACTACTCGTTCTTCGAGTTTAATTGAAGTACTAAGCATGTTTTTAATGGGGTTGAATTTTTTTAGTCTGATAAAGTCTAGTTCAGTCTAGTTTGATACATGTTTGTTCTATATGTATTTGACAATTATTGAAGTATGTTTTAGTCTTGTTTGATCAAACATGATCAATTTAATTTTGATTTGATCTTAATTATCTGGCCTATTAAAATCTGATCGAATCTAATCAAAAAACATGCTAATGAACATGTGAGTATTACTCTAGTGACTTTTGATGTGATTAATACATACTTCCTCCGTAACTTTTAAATCTTCCCATTTCAAAAGTAGGTAGATTAAGAATAGTGAAAGATGATATGAATTATTGAGGGTATGATGGGAAAATAGTGGAATAATGTGGTGGAATGTAGGATAAATCCAAAAAAAGTAGTTGTAATAGTGTATTATTTTAAGAATTATTGAGGGTATGATGGGAAGATTTAGAAATGGGAAGATTTTTTTGTTACGGACGAAAAAGGAAAGTGGGAAGATTTTTAAGTTACGGAGGGAGTAATTGATTTCTTTCCGGACAAAGAAACGTGTGAGAAGTGACGGAAATTTAGGTAGGTGGAATAACGAGGGACATTACAAAATGTGGGCAAAATCAAGATATTTTCTTTTGGACTGAAATTTGCGTATGATCTGATCTGGTCTGATCCGGTCTCTGTATTTTATAACTATGGAAGTCTGATCTGGTCTGGGACGGAAACAATACAAAAGAAAACATTCTCAAACACACAAAAACTAAATGAGAGATAAATATGTAATAATCCTTGTAAAGGTAAAAATTGAAATTTTCTCTTTTCAACTTTCCTTGTTTATTTGTGAGAAAATAGTATCGTTTTACATTTAAAGTGGTGATCCTGTGATTAATTAATCTCTTGATACTTTTCTTCACAAATTTAACCACACCATTTTTATTGTGTGAGAAATTAAATTAAATTAAATTAAATTGAACGTCTTCTTACTGCAATATTGAAGTCTTTTAGCAGTAGACCATAGAAGAACCAGGCAACAGCACTCATTGTGAGGAAAACGGATAGCAGAAATGGCATATGCTCCACGCTCTTCGTACGGACAACATGCGTCTGCACCCATAATTACATAGTTACATACATATAATACGACATAGAAATCAATTAATGAGGGGAAATTACCAATTTAGTTTCGTGTTGTCACGAAAAAGTCAATTGAATCCTCCTACTCTAAAAAAATCGATTAGATGTCAGAACTTTGAAAAAATGTTCAATTAGGCAATTAGCAAGTTACCTGCCATGTCAGCAGGTCGCCGACTGACATGACGCACATGTGGTGGTCAATGTGCGCGCCACATCATCGATAAATGTCTACTAAACTTCCACGTGATGCACATCAACAAAGTCACTGCTTACTATGTTGTCACATGTGTGCAACGTCAACAGATGACTTGTTAATTAACATGCTGAATAATCTGTTAATGGACTCAATTGAACGTTTTTACAAAGTTTGATGATTGATTGATTTATGTTTTTTCAAAATACGAAAACTTAATTGATTTTTTTGTGATAGAAATTGTTTGTGTTAATGGTACACGTGTGCGTATGTGTACGTATAGGAAAAGATATAGACTTACGAGAATGCATAAGGGAGCGACAAAGACACAGAGAGAGAAGACAAGGCAAATCCACCCCACCACTTGTGCACGAATTGCACCTTTGAAAGCAAACTGCGTGACAAGAACTACGGCACCAAATCCGCCAACCACCGACAACATTAGCAACTTCATCGTCTGTATCTGCAACAACGTTATTCCAACCGTACCCATCCCATGCATTTAGTTGGCTACATATATACCACAAATTTGAGTGGGAATATGGTGACATTTTTGTAAATATGAAGAACATTTTACAAATTTACAAAAGTGTAGTATTTGAACAGAAAAGTGCACCGTAGCACATTAATTAGCGCTACAAAGTGACAATTTTGCATCTTACACGCACGTTAAACTCCATTTTTATTTGAACTGCCCAATTATTTGAATTGCGCTAATATTACTCCTGGAAAGTTAATGGATAAAAATGTGATTTTGATAACTTTTATGATTATGATTGTGTTCAAAGTTACTATGATGTAGTGATTATGATGTAAGTTTTGAACACGATTATAGTTACTAAAAGTTACTAAATCACATTTTTATCTATTAATTTTCTATTAGTAAGATACTAATAATGTTTGAAAAATCTCTCAAAACAAATCATAATATTAAAAATACTCCCTCCATACTTAATTATATAAAAGTCATGTTCATTTTACACACATTTTAAGAAAGTGAGGTTGTTCCGTACTGTTTGACATGCTTGGATACATTTTTAATTTGTACAGTTTTGGACTGTTTTGTTTATCATCCGGTGCACTACTCATTCACACATCCGTTTCACAGATTTTTTAATCATACTTAGTGTCAAACTTAGCGTCAACTTTTTTGGACTAAAAAGTTAATAAAGTTTGATAACATGACACTTTACCTTTAATGATTACTAGTGGACGGGTAGAGGGGCATGAGGAAAAAGATAAATGTGACTTTGTAGTTTGTACGTATATTAAAACGGAAAGAAAATTAAAACACGAATTTTAACCAAAAAGCTAGTACTTGGCAAAAAGAAAGTCACTTTCAGCTTGGGAACATGCACGTTAAAATGGAAAGATGTAACTAGGACATACTATACATAAAGAATAATATTTGTGTGAAGGGACGAATCCAACAATCTGGGATGTAAATCAATTATATTAGATAGATTTAAACGTTAGAGCGTGGGTTAAATATGAAAATGAAAAGATTTACACTAAAAAATTGAAAGAAAAAAAATAGTTTCTCTGGACTTCAGCCCACCATAGTTTATACATAGATTTTTACCTGTTTGTGTTTCGAACTTGTTCATATTTTACGTACAGATCTAATATACATGTGTATCACTATTGAAAGTAATTAATTGTTGGAAAAAGTGTGTTAAATTGCATTAAATGGTCATTTTGGGGAAATTTTTTGAGCGGGGTCCACTTCCGATTTGGGTCGGGTCAAAGTGGTTTCGTATTGTCCTTGCTTAGGGCTACAATTCGATATATGGTACGCTCAAAACGGATAACGGGTGAATGAGAAATCGCTTTTCGAAGTTTACCCGTTGGAATGGAGAAAACTAGGAAAAGGTGAGTTTTTGGTATGGTTTTTTCCCACACCGAAAATCACTAGGGATTTGCAACCCTTTATAAGGGAAAACCCCCCCTAAGGAGTTAAGATTCCTAAAGGGAAAGGCTCTCTCACGCGCGCAGGGGGGGGTGCGGATCAAATCCCGAAACCGAAGAACAAAAAGCGCGACTTGCGTGTGCGGGCGACCTGCACACACGAATGCCGTCCGAAAATCCCATCTTCTAAAGATAACGTCAATTTTTGTTCTTCCGGTACGTTCCTATTTATTTTTGCTCCATGCTAGACTACAACGTTCATGAACGTTGCAGCATAAATTCCCAACGTTCATGGCCCTTAATGCAAACGTTTTGGACTGGTGGCATGTGTAGAATCAATGCCAGCATGCTGCCTTGAAGTCCCAACGTTCATATGAACGTTTTGGACTGTTTTTGGCTGGAATCAATGTCCCAAACGTTGGGCATTGATGTCCAACGTTCATGTGCCTTAAACAGTCATTAACACATGCAAATCCACCCCTATAAAAGGCTGGTTGATCCTTTGCAAAAGACACACAAGTCACAAACGTGCTGCACTTCATTTTAGCTCACAAAACTCTCCCAGCCTTCTCTTAAAAATTCCTATTGTGTTCTTGCTTCGTTCACGTTCGTTGGGACTTTCGTTTGAGTGCTCAAACGTTTGTTCGTAGTCATCGTATCCTGGGAAACGATTCTTGCAACGCTCCTAGCACCCCGGGAGGCAACGAATACGTTTTAAGGAAATCGTGCGTAGCACGAGCTTTGGCTTATTCTGCTTCGTCTCATTTCTTGTTTTTCGTTTTGTCATTTTATTTAATTAATTTTTATTAATTAATTTTCTTCGTTTTTCGAAACACACCCAACATTAATTAGTAATAACTGAAAGTTAATTAATTAATTAATTACCCTGGATTTTTTTGAAGAGTAGAAGAGAAAGAAGGCAACGTAGAGGGTTTCGATGAAGCAGCCAAAGGAGTTGATCGTAATGAGAAGAGTCGTGTTGGTTTTGAGAAAAGCATAGTAAATCCAAAGCATAGCACTGAAGAGAGCAACCACATATGGTATTGATTGAAATCCCACTGTAGATTTCTTTTTGTATATTTGATAAAAGGTAGGCCTGCATGCATGCATGGAATATTATATAAAGTCAAAAGGCCATAATTACTGAATTAGCAATTCATTCATTAAAATATGTATTCAGAAGAAACTTAAATGAGCAAGGAGTACTCACATTGGAGCAAGGAATACGAAGAAGGATATGATATTTCCTGTTAATTTCCAGCAAAGCAAAGGTTAATAATATCATTTTTTATTTAAAAAATGTTTCATTTTTCTAAGCACAAATACAAGATGTAACTCTATATATAATGAAGAAAAATATCAATTCACATACAAGCTAATTAAATTTGCGTGGAAATAAAAGTGTACAAGTCCGTACAAAACAAACTTGTACATGCAACAGGGGTTACACGGCCCGGCGGACACTATTTAAGGAGTGTTTGTGTTTGCTTAAAAAAAAGCACTTTTCAGCTTTTAGCTTAAAAAAAGGTGAAAAGAGTGTTTTCAAGTGACAGCTTCTGCTTAAATTAATCACTTAAAAGCTAAAAGCTGGAAGCAGGTAGAAGGGTGCTTTAAACTGCTTCTCACTTTTTCTATTACACAAAAAGTACTTATTTTACCAAACACTACCAACTTTTACTTTTCCAGAATCACTTTTTTCTCAAACACTACCAACTTTTACTATTAATCACTTTTCCCAAAATCACTTTAAAAAATCACTTTTTTAAAGTTGAAGCAATTGCAAACACTCCCTTATATTTAAAGAAATCAGAAATGTATACTCCAAAGTATATTTCTCATGCTCGATCAAAACAATTAAGTGGTCACTTTTTTTCGGATATTCCAAAATAAATGTATTCTCATTTCTACAAAAAGTAATAGGAAGGTGTGTTACAAAAAAAAAAACTTGCCTTTTACATACTTTTGCTTTGAATTGATATAAAATAGTGTAACCAAAAATTTAAACCAAACTTTGTAAATTTGTAGACTTTGTAGGACTGGATGACTGATGGAGTACAAAAAACATTGCTAGCATCGATAGTTGTTATTCTCCGGTTAGAACTTATTTTTAAAATTACTACCTCCGTCCCAAATTTATTTGCAAATTTCACTTTTCTTAGTCAAACAGTGTCATTTTATTTTTTTAATTATGATGTCAAATTTTAATTATATTCTAATTTGGAGTTTACAACTTTGAAGAGATTTTAATGTAGTTTCTGAATATATAAATTTTAATTATTAAAAATTGAAATAATTATCGATACGGAACATTGACTTTTATTATTAGTTGACCAAAAAATGTTGACTTTGCAAAACAATTTGGGACGGAGAGAGTATAAAATAATTCAAATGATCCTTAAAAGCAAAATCTGAGTTGAATACGCGAAAGAGTTGGAGGCAATAGGCAGGACTTTTATACTTCGTATATCGCTTTGGTGCATGCGAGAAGAGCTTTTAATCTTTTTAGGTTGCGGTTGTCTACACTTTGAAATCCAGAGGTCCTTTTATTTATTTTTTCTTATGGCTATGTTTGGCAGGAATAAGTCTATGACTTCTAGCTTTTGTACTGTTCAAAAAGTCTCTAAAAACTTCTAGTTATATGTTTGGCATGACAATTTATAAGAGCTTTTCAAAAATTAAAAAATCTTTCTTGAGATGCTACAGGCAGTAGCATCTAAAAAAAGCATGTGACTTTTAGTATTAATTAGGCCTAACAACTTGTATACCAAACCGAACTAAATCAAACAGTCAGCTTCTTAGCAAACAGCTACCACCTTTTCTTTTTAAGATCTTTTCAGTCAGTAAAAGCTAACAGTTATTAAAAAGCTCACAAAAGTATCTTTTTAGCTAGTTGTGCCAAACATACCCATAATCTATTTGATGTGCCTATTTAGACTAGATTGGAAAAGTATTTTAATTTACGACCAAATTTCAAAGTGGGAAACTCCTATAGGATATAATATTTGGATTTTAATTTAACTAGGCGCATAATAAACACCCACTTTGTTATGATTACATACGAGTTTATTCGAATATGAAATCCAATCTGAAAATTACGTACTTTTCTAACTATTTCTATTAAAACTATTTCTAACTATTTTTATTATTAAAAGCTTCTAATATGAATATTCTAGTTGAGAGGTACTATTTACTCGAGAACAACTACCCAATCTAGTACTCTCTCCATATCAAATAAATCACTCTTTTCGTTTTTTTACATAATTTAGATAATGCGAGTTTATCGTATACTTTATTAAAGTGTATTGTAGTTTATTTTAAAGTTTCTTTCCAAAGGAAAATGAAAAAATAATTTGATATAGCTTTAAAAGAAAACTCGGTAGTTATTTTGATACGGAGGATGTACAAACTATAAAAACTCATTATTAAAATGTAAAAGATTGAGATATACGAAGTATTTCATACTCCGTATCACAATAATCATTATGAAATAGGGGCATCACAGGCCCGTCAACATGGTGTATTAAGCTTTAAAATATAGGAAAAATCGATAGTAATAATCCTAACTATTGACGGTCCGCTCAGTGGCGGAGCCACCATTGTTCAAAGGTGTTCAAGTGAACACCTAAAATAATGAAAAAATACTACTATACATACATATATAAATTTAATATAATTATTTATTGTACAAAGAAAATGAACACCCAAAATCTCAACTGTAAATCCGCCACTGGGTCCGCTTATAATAATTTCAACTATCAATTATCTTAGAATAATCCCAACTTTAGGACCTTCTACC
This sequence comes from Cuscuta epithymum, assembly GCA_945859915.1. Taxonomy (NCBI): domain Eukaryota; kingdom Viridiplantae; phylum Streptophyta; class Magnoliopsida; order Solanales; family Convolvulaceae; genus Cuscuta; species Cuscuta epithymum. The sequence goes on from CAMAPF010000974.1 coordinate 1,553,931, forward strand.
AACAATGATCCCTATAAATAAATTCATGTAGTTTCTAAAGGGGATGAGAAGAGATATAACAAGTAATCCCTATAAATAATCCCAATTTTTAATTTTTACGCTTAATTTCTATTGAAAATTCACTTGTTATAAGAAATAGTATTTTGTCATGGATCATTATTGGCGAACGGACCATATAATTGGGATTATACAAAAATAATCAATAGTTAGGATTATTGTCAGCGGACCGGCAATAGTTGAGATTAATATTTTCAATTTTTCCTAAAATATATAATTCCCTTAACTTTGCCTCTTTTAGAGAATACTTATGGTACATCATTATAGGGATATTTTGACGTCGTATGCATCGCGCTTTTTGGTTGATATTGATTTTTACATTTGCATCATGTATTTCTTAAAAAAGATTTTGACTTTGCACCCATTAAGAAATTTTTCTTCACACAATGTTATACGATAGGGTGCAAAGTTTGTTGTTATTAAAATGATGTGTAAAGTCCAATATTACCAAAAAAGTGGGATGCAAAGTCAAAATTCTCCATCATTGTATTATAGTCAATGATGACTAACCTTCTTACACCTCTTGTTGATCGAAATACATGTAGTAATTAAAGGAGGCCATATGCAACGATTGAAACAACACTTTTGGTGGTTATAATTACTACTGTAAAACAGTTTGATAACCAAATAAAGTAGTTAATATACTACGTAATACATTAAGTAGTAATTAAAGTAATTAAATTACCACATATGCCAAACGCAAGAGTCCAATGATCACCCGAGAAAATAGCCATGCTTCAATTCCCAAGTACGTACAATTAGCTAGCTTAAGCTTACTAATGTTTAGATTAGAAGATAAGAGTACAGCTAAGAAGCTAGATTTGCTTGACAATGAAATGACGAGGTGCATGCTTAATCTATTTATATAGGGGTGGCAAAGCACTCAAACACTTCTATAAGCGCATGATATGTATTTATTATTATTTATATCTTTAATAAAATGCACAATACATTTAGCAAAGTTAAGTGTCTTTTTGGTAAGCAATTGAGCATAATAGTCAAAATAATCACATGATTAAGTGTCTTTAACTTACATACTTGACAAATTCTATATTATGGTACATTAATTAAGATAACGTACCTTGTTTTAAAGTATCAATTAGAATATACTACGTATATTGCAATTGATCGAACATTTAAAAAATGAATCTATCAATGATGAGATAATAACTTCAATCAATTAAATCTAATGCAAGTAAGATATTCTCATTTAATTGTGAGATATCGTAGCATTCACCTACTTATTTTTGGCTACAGATTTATCTCAATTTTACTAAATAATTGAGATCGAGTAAAATCAATAAAAAAGGCTTACCAAACACTACGCTCAAACACTTGCTGCGTATATTCATAGGTAAAATGCACATTATTCCCAGTAGAGGTCGTTTTTACAATTTAGATTAAAACGGCTAAAATTTAAAATTTGTGATTAAATAATATTTTATCAAATTTTGCAATTTTTTTTGGCGTGAGAGCATTTCTAATGTAATGTAATAATGTGTATGGTGGACATGTGGTATGAGATATATAGACACATAAAATTGAATTATGAAGTTTCTCTCTTTATTTGATGGCCTTTTATATTTTAATTATTTTATATCAACAATGTCAAACATAATGTCTACGTACATTTAGATGTTATATTTGATATCATATTACATGCGGAGTAAAATTACCAAAATATGATAAAACTTTTTAAATAAGGAGGGATTAAACTTAATAATTTGATAAAATTTGATACTATGTCACGTAGGGTTGTATACGAACCGAATTGAGTCGAATAGTAAGATTTTGTATTTGTATTTGTTTAATTTTTTCGAATACGAATTCGAATTCAATTATGAAACAAATATTAATTTCGATTTGTATTTGTATTTGTTTAACAATACGAATAGTTAATTAACGAATCTTATACGAATATCGAATAGATTTGAGCATAGGTTAAATATTAGTCAAATGTCACTTAAATTAAATTTTCTTATATTTTTTTATGTTGTAAATATTCGCTATGATTTAATATGTGTTTTTAGAATTTATATTCAATGGATCAATGCATTTTTAGATTGTGCACGATATACTAAAATGAATCAATTTTATGATTAATAAATATAAATCTATTTCAAACTTTTTGAAATAAACACTAACATATTAGAAATTACACTTATAATGTGTGAAATAAGTTGATAATTGTATATATCAAAGTCAGGCGACTCTAATTTTATTATGCGAATCGAATACATAATTATTTGTATTGTTTTTTAAAGACATTTGAACCAAAAATCCGATTTGTATTCGTATTTATACTCTGATTTATTACAAATGGACTTAGAATCTGTATGTGTAAATGTATATATGAACTACACTTTAGGGTATTGCTATCTTTTAAAAGTTATTATGGTGCTATTACTATTATTATTAATATTATTATTATTAATATTATCACTATTATTAATCGAATATATTTGATTAATATTCGAATCGAATACAATGATATTCTTATTTGTATTTGATAACAAATCGAATCAAATTTAATATTCATATTTGTATTTGAATTTTCTGAATTCGAATCATCTTATACGAATTCGAATCGCGAATCGAGCACAAATTATTTGATTCGTTTACAACCCTAAATGCACCACACACATTGTTGTATTGGAGATGCCTTTATAACTAAATTTTCAGAGCTTATAAGGAGATAGGTTTAGATGTCATAGAACTCGATATAGTGATTAGTCTTATATATCCTACTAGTTATAGCTTAAATTCTATCTTTCTCTTAGCTTTTGATATTCAATGCACTTTTAACAAAAACAATTAAATACTAATGTCATTATTCGTAATTCCTTAATAAATTATTCATTATAATTTAAAGATATATAGTTATTCAACTAGTTATATGTAGTAGTTACTTATTACGTACGATGTACTCCTTTTATATAAATTAAAGTAAATGAGTTGAAAATCAAGCATCTTCAATATAATCCCGTGACACTAGTAAGTTATTAGTATATGTTATAAAATGAAATTAAAGTTTGTGACTTTTAATGCAAAAAGGCACAATAAAAAAGTTTTGGTCCCACCCAAGGTCTTTATTAGGTCATTAGCCCCACGAAATGGCACTATGGCTTAATACGTGACACTCGCTTTATAAACATGGAAGTGTTTGCGTCTTTCCTTGTTTTGATTTATTTTTGTGGCCTAGAAAATAATTGAATGAGTCGATGACCTCTTGCCATTTGGAATCAATAATTGAGGCAATTGGATTGTTGTTTGTACTATTAATTTCCCATCATATTAGAGGACATGAATTTCGGCAAAATATAATGGGTGATGTAATTAATGATCAAGAGATATATGCGTATGTGCTTTATATATGTGCTTTAGTTTTATTTTGTTTTCAATGGTCTTATCTATTCTTTGTGGTTATGTGACTTATGTCTTATAGAGAGAGTTATAGGGTTGGACTAGGAGTGAAATGAAAGGTGATGATATAGAGTAGCCTACTCGCCTTTGTCTTCTCGTGAAAATGTGAAATAGGTAAAGTGTGTTGTTAAACACTTTGGGTGCGCATGCATGATTAAGTTATACTACGTATATAAGTATAATTTCTTTGTGTTAAACACTTTAGGATATACTATATCAACATTATCATTATGATGGTTGTTGGCATTGTTAATTATATTATGTAACATTTTTGAGTTATGAATTCATATACATTAGGTAAAGTGTAATATATGTCGTGAGAAGCTTGTCACCGCTCTTTCACGGTAAAAGGTAACGGAATTGTCATATTTTGTGGTGAATTTGACATGTAGTTTTAGAACACAATGTGCAATATATATATTGTGACAAAATAGTTTGACCTTGGTTTCACATGGATTCACGTATACTACCTTCGTTCTTTTTTATTATAACATATTGATTTTTACACTGTTCGCATGCTCTATTTTTATTATATTTTTAGTGTGTTACTCTGTAGTAATTTAGATTTTGAAAATCCAAAATTTAAAATAAATTAGTGATCAAATTTAAGCGTTTACAAACGTGAAAATGGAAAATGTGCAACTAAAAAGAACGAATGAAGTATATATGATTTTTCACGCAACTAAAAATGTGCAACTAAAAATGTATATAATAAATAAATACGATTCTTCACGCAATAAACGTGGATACATTGCGACTTTTTAGTCCAACTATATATGTTGGGAATTTCGGTGTTAATTAAATTAGTAGTGCATTTGTCAATTGAGCCAACCTTGCAAGAAATATATATTGGCAGTTTGAATGCAATAATATACTACGTATACCACTATCAGTTTCCCATATATACATACATTATCTAGATCCCCAATTTTCCTTTTGCATCTGATAGATAAGATGATCTTCCGTTATATATGGCTTTATCTCCATATATATTAGAAAAAAAGAATTAATAATTGAGGGGAAAAGTTTGACATTATATTGCAAGAGACAACGAACCCTCCTCCCAAACAGCCTGGCCCTGGCCGGGTCTTCACTTTTAGAGTTTTGAAAGAACGTAACTCAGTTAGTAGCCGCCGCTATAGACATGCAAGCTTTATTTCGATTAATCTCTTCCATTTGCATACGTTTTCTGCGATAGACCCGCTAGAGGGGTCCTGCTGCCCAGTCCTCTACTCCAAAAATCAAAATGCTCACAAATTTAAATCTAGATAAAGTTTTAAACTAAGACTGAGTATGTTTTCCTCACCAAATATAACTTATTTATTAGTCATATTACAAGAATAAAAACTTTCTTTAGATGGGTACAAATTACAATGCGTAAATAGTGTCTTGGCTACTAATATTGTTGCTTTCTTGGTACGAAAAAAGCATATATGACGAGCAAAATATCATGCTTAGAGTTCATCATACAATGTTGACATGGATAAAAGTAATGTAAAGTGACTCAACACATGGAATTTAGGCCACCACTTGCCACTTGGTCATGGTGAGTAATTAAGACTGAACCCCTGTTGAGCTTACCTTCAGTGCATCAGGTACTCACAGGGCCATATTATGGCTTCGGGCCTATTTGCCCCAAGCAGTACATGCTCCTTGGTGGGCCAATTACATAACGAGTATGAGTCCACAACTTCTGATATTTTAAAGTATGTATAAAAGCAGCATGTGGTATTCTTGGTGGGTGAGAAGGTATTGCAAAGTATGCATAAAAGGGCGCATAAAATGGGACAAAGAAGTACTCTGTATAATTTTGTCAATGGGGATCCTAGTGTCCCGGCCTTGGTCGTGACACTAAGCATTCAGTTTAGATATAGTTTTACACAATTGCAATAAAGGGTGAACAACCATCCCGATTTTGAACCAGGGCCAATCACCAGTTTACCTCAAAAAACAATCATTTATATAAACATTAGAATCCATGGTATTTATGTCCCAGTTTCTTAAAAATAGGACCCACCCCTACCCCATCTGGCTAATTTGGATTTAAACTAGTCCCCATCGCAATTGCCTTAAATTAAGAATGGCATTTTGCGCATTTAAGGTATTGAACACTAAAAGAATGCGGCATTTTCACACAGCATTTTGGTGAACATGCTGCTTTCCTAACAAAGCTTTGCCTTTTCAAGGTGATAGTCAAAGTGACCTACAGAAGTAGGAGTTTTTGAGTAGCCAACCCACTGTTTCTGCGATCAACTTTTTGCGAGGCTAATACCTGACAGCTTCAACTCATGCTAGACATCCTTTGAAACCTTTCCTCAGTGCAGTTTCATCAAGGTTTCGGCCTATAAAGATAAGCTTATTTATTCTTTTCTCTTCTGGATCCCAACTCTTTCCTGGGCAGCCATCTAAAACAGAATGGACGCCCTAAAAATGAACAAGAGATTTAGAAATGTGTAACGAATGTGCAGATTTGTTGAATTACAAACCAAACAAACCCCCTTTCACAACCACCCCTCCGTTGTGGCTTTGCTTTACCTGAAATACATATCGCTGTTCAGAACCACTCACGGACAAAACCCCTTTCATCCTGTATAGGTCATCGCCTTTTTCCTCTAGGAGTCTTTCCAGCCAATCATCAACCTATATCATGCAAGATGATAGATATTACTACGTGATATTTTAGGATACCATCGTAACAGATCAATCATACAGGAGGTCCACAATCTTATACTCCCTCCGGTTCTTTTTAAACTTCAGTGTTTGACTTCACAGTTATTAAGGAAATAAAGTTGACTTTACTGTAGAGTACACTGTTGAGACACTGTTTGGCACTGTTGAGACACTGTTTGGCACTGTTGAGACACTGTTTAGCACTGTTTAACACTGTTTTGATGTAGTTTTCTTTGCCAAATAAGGAAATAAGGAAATGTGAAGTTTATTTTGGACCGTCCCAAAAAGGAAAGTGTGAAGTTTATTTAGAACCGGAGGGAGTACATAAATTTGTCATTTAAGATTTGGCCAATGTGGGATGACTTAATACTCAGGGTTCATTCACACAAAGGATGGTTTTACTTAGACTTGTTTCAATCCTAGATCAGATCAGAACAGACCAGACTTATACAGAACAGACTTCGACAGTTGTAAAATACACATAGACCAAACATCTACAAGGCCAGACTAGACAAGAAAATTTCAGTCCAATTAAAAACATCCAAAGTCAAGCTTAACATATTAAGATTCATATTTCCATCCTAAAAGATTGACCTCATAATTGGAAAAACTCAAAGTTTTGTATTTAGTTAGTATGGGAAATACTCTTCAATAATTCTTGCCATATGACCATGTTTCTAGAGTGCAATTCTTTCCATTAGGACACACCTTGCAGAAAGAAACTATTAGTGGAATACATTCACAAGAAAACAGACACCATGGACACTGTGTAGAAAAGACAAATGAAGCTGGCGTTTTTAAAATATGCATCTCATTATTACTTCTTATGGCACTGTAAACATAATAGTAGAACTCAACATGTTTAAATAGTCTTAGAACTCATCACAATTAACATTGAGAATACCTCATCTAAATCTAAGGTTCCCTCAGAAACAATGCTGACGCTGGTCACAGCCGAATCATGCATGTGATCATGATGGTGCCCTTCGTGATGTTCTGCCCAAAACATTGTATACCATTAACACACCACAGTAAAGGCACCTTGAGCCAATCACATGATGAAACTTCAAATAGTTTAGTTAAAGACCAAAGGATTAGATGCATCAAAATAAAAGTACATCAAAGTTGCAGAAATAACCTACCATTGTCATCTACATGGTGATGCTTGCAATGAGGGCCTTCTGACTGAACTTCTGAATCAATTCTTCATAAAAAACATGAATAGAGCATCCGATACATAATTTTCACATAGATTCATTTCTGATATGATGCATACAAGCACAAATAAACTACATTCATAACCAAAATGTTCATTTTACAGGTAAGATTACCTATCAAGATCATAGCCTCCAACTCCCAGAACGAAGTCCATATCAACTACCCCAAATTTTGCTCTCCTTATTTGTGCCATCCCATTTATATGCTGAAACATTATGAAGGTTGCCATAGTGAACGTGAAGATATTATAAAATTATCCAGAAAATGGTAATTAAGACCCGTACTGATCCAACCAGTGAAAATGGAACATATTTGACGGAAGAAAATGGGGGAATAAAGAACTATATTAATCCTTCCTGAAAAAACTAAACATCTTTATGCGCCTTACATAACTACTTAATCTTGTTAAGGGGATTATTCAGAGATGGCCTTCAAACACAGATGACTACCTTAATTTTCTTTGCCAATGCCTCCAGGTCAGCCTCAGAAACCAAATCTATCTGTTAATATTACAATTTATAAAACATTTAGAACCAGTTTCTATAAAAGAGCTTCAACAGCCAAGGGATAAAAATTCAAAATTGCACGGGGAAAGCTAATCAACTAGTAGTGAGAACATCATAAGCTTGACCTTGTTCAAAATAATACGATCAGCATAAGCAACTTGTTCCACAGCTTCATTCACTACAAATCTGGGTTTAATCTCCAGTAAATGCTGCATGGCATGTTTTGAGTCAACTAGAGTAACAACTCCATCCAGTTTCACGCGTTTTGAGACCAACTCATCAGAGCAAAATGTTTCAATCACGGGGCCTGGCTTAGCGAGACCTGGGGGGTATCACTAACAGAATGATGTGATATGTTTCAACTTAAAGGTTAAGCTAATAGTTGTCCTATTTTTATCTATTCTATTATAGATCAACATGCTACAAGGAGTGTAGTCTGTTATACTTTGATCAGACAAACACTACGTGAAAACATATTTTCCATGTAGGTTCGAACCCTGTACCTTTGGTTTGCTAAATTGAACAATGTTATTATGTTTCAACTAAAAATTGAATCTAACAGTTGTACCTCACAAGGCTCACATTACCTTTTAATTTTATTATATCAAGCCACTATATGTATCCCAACCTCAAATTTGATAATGCATGATCAAGATAAAAACAAAAAAATAGAGTAAAATTTTGTACTAGAAATTTCAATAGGTACAATAAACATTTAAACAATTCCTCCAGAGGCTAGTTTTCCAGTTCCCCATAGATGTGAAGGTATAAGTGAGGTAAACTTCTTCACAATTTCACCCACAAAAGAAAAAGGATAAAACCTCTAAATATGTGTGTACACTATGTAGACATACCTGTGGTCTCAATAACTATATGATCAAATTTGTCTCGTTTTGTCTTGACCAACTCCAAAAGCATTTTAACAAGGTCTCCACGTACAGTGCAGCAAAGACAACCATTATTGACCATGATAATGTCCTCATTAGATGATGAATGACTAGCAACTAACGAACCATCAATGTCCACCTCTCCAAACTACATAGATCAATAAATCAAGGTACCCTGTTATAATTAATAAAAAAGTGTAGCATAGCAAGGGATTATCAACATTCATACTGCAGCTAGACAACCATTGTTGAACAAACCATCAACTCTTTCACCAAACTATATTGATCAAAGAATTGTGAAATCTCTACTTAATAAGATAAGTTTTCAATACCAATTACAATTGCATCATCTGCTGAAATACAACTATTCCATCTCAAGCTACATAGATGAGTGCACTATATAGAGGCAACACTAAAACCAAATGAACAAAGTGGATACATCCCAGCAACCCACACTAGATATTAAAAAATAAGATTTAGCAATCTATAGTCAGGTGGTGGCAGTGAAAGTTCACATTTAATCTAAAAATGTGAGTTTGTGTATGCATGTTTACATATATGTATATAAATTTGATTAAATAATAAGTATGGTCTATTAGATTGTAGGTCTTAGGGCTTAAAGGGTCTAAGGAGGGGGGTGAAAAACATGGTTGTAGAATCGTAACTAAGCGCAACTTCGACCACCACATTCTATGAAAAAGTGTGCATCCTTAAACTTAAGAGTGCACCATTTATCATTGTTACCATTTCGCACAGGTAGACTACATACATTTGAAGGAAGAAGGGAAAAAATGGAGCCTATGGTTGTACACGAATCTCATATCGGCCACCAAGATTTCTAATGGACTTATGGACCAAACAAGAACTAAAGTAACGTTTTGGTCATTTTTTGACACTCACTCAGGATTTTCTTCTTCCATCAATAAAAAATCATTACACTTGCTTTCCTTTTTTTTTTGTATATAAACTATGTAATTGGTGTATTTAGTTTTAGAATATACTACGTATAATATAATGTTTTAATTAAGAACAACATCTCATATTTAAGAAGTTGAGAACTTTTTTATTTTTCATTTCATACGATATTTTTACAACTTTGCGAAAACTGATTCATAAAATTTAGATACATTATTATAAGTATGAAATTTTCTTAGTTGAAATATCTAATTAAATATTCTAAATTTAAAAACATTGTTTCTTAAAATAAATAAACACATCAATTAAGTTGTTCCGTAGATACACAATTAAAAAGAATGGAGAAATAAAAGTAATTGTCTTGATTGACGAAAGAAGGAAAACCTTCTATGGGTGTCCAAAAATGCCCAGAAAATGTTAGATTTGTGCTTATTTGGTCCGTTCTAAACCTTCGATTAATACTACGTATTTAGGATTTCAGGGTACCCTATAATAGCCTTAAACTTTACACAAAAAAGTCTTAATTCAATTTGAACTCCTCCAACATCCTATTGCACACGTAGTATTACAATATGTACCTATTTAAAAATAAGATCTTACTGCAAATATAGCATATATATTGACATACTATCAGGTACACCTCAAATTTGGCTATGGAAATGGTTATGAATTATCAAGTATAACTGAGCACACCAGCACCTATTGTACAATTGATATAAATACCTCATTCTCAATCACAGCAATTCGTTTCCCGTGCTGAGATGTCAGTATATGATTCAGAAGCGTTGTCTGTGAAGTCAGCAATCATATTAGTGAAAAGAAACGAAAGCATACAATACCAGATAATTAACGTCAGTATGTTATACTCCGTAATAGAAAGTGGAGAATATCCACATCCACAGTATCTCCACTAAGATATTCGCACTCATTTGGGTGCTTTTGGATATACCAACACTTTATGAATATAAAATTTAAAATCATGTTCATAAACTTCTGAATTACTTATTTCATGTAAGTAAAAAACCACACCGCTCTTGTGATTTAAAAAAGTATAAGCAGCCAGTACAATACCTTTCCAGAGCCTAGAAATCCAGTAATGATGGTCGCGGGAATGCGGTGATCGATATTTAAAGAGGCAGCAATTGAAGGATCGGAGTCCTGACTGTAATTTTGTAGTGAGGAAAAGCTTCTGCAATTCCGATGGTGCTGGAATTTGGAAGAGTGTAGGGTCGTTAGGAGCCGGGAAAGAGAAGTATTGTGATGCAGGAAGCTAGACGAGGATCTGGAAATGAGATATCTTAGTGAAGCCATTTGATGATAGAACATGGGATTGCAGATCATGGAGCCCTAAATGGGGCTTAAGAGAGGGCTTTAGCTCTTTCCCAGTCTTCCAAATAGCGTTACGGCAGGAAGACCGTACGGGATGAATAGTTGGATAAGAAAGTTAAACAGGCCTAAATATAACTCCCTCCGTCCCCTTTTAAAAGTGCCGGAAGAGGGTGGCACGAGTTTTAAGAAAAGTGGGTTTGTGTGGTTGATATTAATTGATAAAGTAGGAATAAAGTAAGAATAAAGTAAGAATGATTTTGAGTCACACAAACTTTACCAAATGAGGTATGAGACATTTAAATAGGGACATCTCAATATGATAAAATGGGACATTTAATTGGGGACGGAGGGAGTACTTCGTAGTAAAACAGTTAAAATTGAAAAATAGGATTTTTATGTTTTATTCCGTAAATAGAAGTCATTCCGTCAAGTCTGAAAAAAATGTCATATTTAAGACACAGTAATGTTAAATTTGGTAGAAATTTACTCATATTATGAAATAAAAAACATCATAGTTCTATTATGTAATTTTAGAAAGTTTTTACTTTTGTTTATGAAATTCTCTCAAAGTTAAATAGTTTAATTCCAAAATTGAACTATCACGGTCATCGTGAGACATTAACATAATAACATGACTGTATTTGTTATCATTTTGAAGAAATGTTTTCGTCGATCATTTTAGTTATACAATATTTATTAACAACTTGAGATACTTTACACCCTATTAAATACTTTACCAACAAAATATACATGATAGAGGACTGGCCTACGAGGTTGCTGATTGGAGCGGTCAAGATGCATGTGGGAGTGTATTGTTTTCATAATTTGGGGTTGGCACAAGCACATCCGGTGAGATCAAAGATTTCTGAAGAAATGTGGGGCACTCGCAATTAGGTTATTAGTCATCAAGGTTTTGTCTTCCATTTTCAATTTTAATAAATCAATATCTTGCATGAATAATACTTATGTTGCATGTTTACGGGACAAAACAAAACCCAAATGGCCAAATGTGTTTGAAACAAAATGTTATACTCGTGCTGTTGAACCATTTGACTTGATTTTCGAGTTGCATTGGGTTCCTACGTCATAAATACACATTTATCCTTCAGGACTCAAGTCCAAATTATGTATAGAAAAAAAGATACGTGTATTCAGTGTTTTCGCGTTTACTAAATCAACCGAGTCACGGAGATTGGCCTAGATTGTGCATACGACAACGAAATTCGGATTTTCGAGTTGCATTGGGTTCCTACATCATAAATACACATTTCTCCTTCAGGACTCAAGTCCAAATTATGTATAGAAAAAAAGATACGTGTATTCAGTGTTTTCGCGTTTACTAAATCAACCGAGTCGCGGAGATTGGCCTAGATTGTGCATACGACAACGAAATTTTGATTTTCGAGTTGCATTGGGTTCCTACGTCATAAATACACATTTCTCCTTCAGGACTCAAGTCCAAATTATGTATAGAAAAAAAGATACGTGTATTCAGTGTTTTCGCGTTTACTAAATCAACCGAGTCACGGAGATTGGCCTAGATTGTGCATACGACAACGAAATTTGGATTTTAGAGTTGCATTGGGTTCCTATATCTTAAATACACATTTCTCCTTCAGGACTCAAGTCCAAATTATGTATAGAAAAAAAGATACGTGTATTCAGTGTTTTCGCGTTTACTAAATCAACCGAGTCACAGAGATTGGCCTAGATTGTGCATACGACAACGAAATTTGGATTTTCGAGTTGCATTGGGTTCCTACATCATAAATACACATTTCTCTTTCAGGACTCAAGTCCAAATTATGTATAGAAAAAAAGATACGTGTATTCAGTGTTTTCGCGTTTACTAAATCAACCGAGTCACGGAGATTGGCCTAGATTGTGCATACGACAACGAAATTTGGATTTTCGAGTTGCATTGGGTTCCTATATCTTAAATACACATTTCTCCTTCAGGACTCAAGTCCAAATTATGTATAGAAAAAAAGATACGTGTATTCAGTGTTTTCGCGTTTACTAAATCAACTGAGTCACAGAGATTGGCCTAGATTGTGCATACGACAACGAAATTTGGATTTTCGAGTTGCATTGGGTTCCTACATCATAAATACACATTTCTCTTTCAGGACTCAAGTCCAAATTATGTATAGAAAAAAGATACGTGTATTCAGTGTGCTTTTGGAGAATATCCACATCCACAGTATCTCCACTAAGATATTCGCACTCATTTGGGTGCTTTTGGATATACCAACACTTTATGAATATAAAATTTAAAATCATGTTCATAAACTTCTGAATTACTTATTTCATGTAAGTAAAAAACCACACCGCTCTTGTGATTTAAAAAAGTATAAGCAGCCAATACAATACCTTTCCAGAGCCTAGAAATCCAGTAATGATGGTCGCGGGAATGCGGTGATCGATATTTAAAGAGGCAGCAATTGAAGGATTGGAGTCCTGACTGTAATTTTGTAGTGAGGAAAAGCTTCTGCAATTCCGATGGTGCTGGAATTTGGAAGAATGTAGGGTCGTTAGGAGCCGGGAAAGAGAAGTATTGTGATGCAGGAAGCTAGACGAGGATCTGGAAATGAGATATCTTAGTGAAGCCATTTGATGATAGAACATGGGATTGCAGATCATGGAGCCCTAAATGGGGCTTAAGAGAGGGCTTTAGCTCTTTCCCAGTCTTCCAAATAGCGTTACGGCGGGAAGACCGTACGGGATGAATAGTTGGATAAGAAAGTTAAACAGCCCTAAATATAACTCCCTCCGTCCCCTTTTAAAAGTGCCGGAAGAGGGTGGCACGAGTTTTAAGAAAAGTGGGTTTGTGTGGTTGATATTAATTGATAAAGTAGGAATAAAGTAAGAATAAAGTAAGAATGATTTTGAGCCACACAAACTTTACCAAATGAGGTATGAGACATTTAAATAGGGACATCTCAATATGATAAAATGGGACATTTAATTGGGGACGGAGGGAGTACTTCGTAGTAAAACAGTTAAAATTGAAAAATAGGATTTTTATGTTTTATTCCGTAAATAGAAGTCATTCCGTCAAGTCTGAAAAAAATGTCATATTTAAGACACAGTAATGTTAAATTTGGTAGAAATTTACTCATGTTATGAAATAAAAAACATCATAGTTCTATTATGTAATTTTAGAAAGTTTTTACTTTTGTTTATGAAATTCTCTCAAAGTTAAATAGTTTAATTCCAAAATTGAACTATCACGGTCATCGTGAGACATTAACATAATAACATGACTGTATTTGTTATCATTTTGAAGAAATGTTTTCGTCGATCATTTTAGTTGTACAATATTTATTAACAACTTGAGATACTTTACACCCTATTAAATACTTTACCAACAAAATATACATGATAGAGGACTGGCCTACGAGGTTGCTGATTGGAGCGGTCAAGATGCATGTGGGAGTGTATTGTTTTCATAATTTGGGGTTGGCACAAGCACATCCGGTGAGATCAAAGATTTCTGAAGAAATGTGGGGCACTCGCAATTAGGTTATTAGTCATCAAGGTTTTGTCTTCCATTTTCAATTTTAATAAATCAATATCTTGCATGAATAATACTTATGTTGCATGTTTACGGGACAAAACAAAACCCAAATGGCCAAATGTGTTTGAAACAAAATGTTATACTCGTGCTGTTGAACCATTTGACTTGATTCATTGTGTTATTCTGGGGTAGTGTAACTTTTAGACAATCGTATTTGCTGAGAGAGAACAGCGACCCAAAATTTTCTAGTACTAGTATTACACTTCAAGTGAAAACAGCTTCAATTGTTGCGTCTTTAATTGAAAATTTAAAGATCTTCAAGGATGATAGTCTAACTCAAAATTAATTCAAAGCACTTCGTATTACTTTACAAATAGTATGATATACGAGGTAGTAAATAACAAAAAGTAAATCCAAATTTAGGAGAACATAGATAAGACACCTAAACACATCATGAAAGCCGGAAGATATACTAAAACCAAATGGCACTAATACTGTAAATTATAATCTGTTCTACACTGTAAACATATGTTCTTTCTTGAAATAACAAAATTTGTCTAAACCCCAATGCTATAAATAAAACCTTTTACCTTCAACTCTTCAAGTCCATGAGAAGATGTGAAAAGAAATCCCAAAATTCATTCCGCAATTAAATTAATTACTAAAGACATAAAAACTAAGAATCCGCAATGGTAACTTCAACTTCAACCCCTGGTTCAATGGTAATTGAGGTTATCTGTTTGACAACTTCGGGTGAGCTGAAGAGGTCAATCACCCTCTTGTGTACGCGAAGTTCAAACCTGTCCCAAGTGTTGGTACCTGTTTCAAACCAAATGTGTCACTTACAGAAATCTAGACTTGAAGATGTCTATATCATAAAATAAAGAGTTCATCTCATATTTCCCATAAGGAGAGCTCAGACCTTCGACAACTCCATGTGTCCCAAAATCTAAGAGAGATATAGGTTCCGCACAAGTTGGGGGAAATTAAAAGAGATAGTTGTCATTATATAACTGAGTTTGTAACTTCTAAAAGAAAGAAAATGTAGTATGGCTGCACACAAAGGATGGTTTTACTTAGACTTGTTTCAATCCTAGATCAGATCAGAACAGACCAGACTTATACAGAACAGACTTCGACAGTTGTAAAATACACATAGACCAAACATCTACAAGGCCAGACTAGACAAGAAAATTTCAGTCCAATTAAAAACATCCAAAGTCAAGCTTAACATATTAAGATTCATATTTCCATCCTAAAAGATTGACCTCATAATTGAAAAAACTCAAAGTTTTGTATTTAGTTAGTATGGGAAATACTCTTCAATAATTCTTGCCATATGACCATGTTTCTAGAGTGCAATTCTTTCCATTAGGACACACCTTGCAGAAAGAAACTATTAGTGGAATACATTCACAAGAAAACAGACACCATGGACACTGTGTAGAAAAGACAAATGAAGCTGGCGTTTTTAAAATATGCATCTCATTATTACTTCTTATGGCACTGTAAACATAATAGTAGAACTCAACATGTTTAAATAGTCTTAGAACTCATCACAATTAACATTGAGAATACCTCATCTAAATCTAAGGTTCCCTCAGAAACAATGCTGACGCTGGTCACAGCCGAATCATGCATGTGATCATGATGGTGCCCTTCGTGATGTTCTGCCCAAAACATTGTATACCATTAACACACCACAGTAAAGGCACCTTGAGCCAATCACATGATGAAACTTCAAATAGTTTAGTTAATGACCAAAGGATTAGATGCATCAAAATAAAAGTACATCAAAGTTGCAGAAATAACCTACCATTGTCATCTACATGGTGATGCTTGCAATGAGGGCCTTCTGACTGAACTTCTGAATCAATTCTTCATAAAAAACATGAATAGAGCATCCGAATCATAATTTTCACATAGATTCATTTCTGATATGATGCATACAAGCACAAATAAACTACATTCATAACCAAAATGTTCATTTTACAGGTAAGATTACCTATCAAGATCATAGCCTCCAACTCCCAGAACGAAGTCCATATCAACTACCCCAAATTTTGCTCTCCTTATTTGTGCCATCCCATTTATATGCTGAAACATTATGAAGGTTGCCATAGTGAACGTGAAGATATTATAAAATTATCCAGACAATGGTAATTAAGACCCGTACTGATCCAACCAGTGAAAATGGAACATATTTGACGGAAGAAAATGGGGGAATAAAGAACTATATTAATCCTTCCTGAAAAAACTAAACATCTTTATGCGCCTTACATAACTACTTAATCTTGTTAAGGGGATTATTCAGAGATGGCCTTCAAACACAGATGACTACCTTAATTTTCTTTGCCAATGCCTCCAGGTCAGCCTCAGAAACCAAATCTATCTGTTAATATTACAATTTATAAAACATTTAGAACCAGTTTCTATAAAAGAGCTTCAACAGCCAAGGGATAAAAATTCAAAATTGCACGGGGATAGCTAATCAACTAGTAGTGAGAACATCATAAGCTTGACCTTGTTCAAAATAATACGATCAGCATAAGCAACTTGTTCCACAGCTTCATTCACTACAAATCTGGGTTTAATCTCCAGTAAATGCTGCATGGCATGTTTTGAGTCAACTAGAGTAACAACTCCATCCAGTTTCACGCGTTTTGAGACCAACTCATCAGAGCAAAATGTTTCAATCACGGGGCCTGGCTTAGCGAGACCTGGGGGGTATCACTAACAGAATGATGTGATATGTTTCAACTTAAAGGTTAAGCTAATAGTTGTCCTATTTTTATCTATTCTATTATAGCTCAACATGCTACAAGGAGTGTAGTCTGTTATACTTTGATCAGACAAACACTACGTGAAAACTTATTTTCCATGTAGGTTCGAACCCTGTACCTTTGGTTTGCTAAATTGAACAATGTTATTATGTTTCAACTAAAAATTGAATCTAACAGTTGTACCTCACAAGGCTCACACTACCTTTTAATTTTATTATATCAAGCCACTATATGTATCCCAACCTCAAATTTGATAATGCATGATCAAGATAAAAACAAAAAATAGAGTAAAATTTTGTACTAGAAATTTCAATAGGTACAATAAACATTTAAACAATTCCTCCAGAGGCTAGTTTTCCAGTTCCCCATAGATGTGAAGGTATAAGTGCGGTAAACTTCTTCACAATTTCACCCACAAAAGAAAAAGGATAAAACCTCTAAATATGTGTGTACACTATGTAGACATACCTGTGGTCTCAATAACTATATGATCAAATTTGTCTCGTTTTATCTTGACCAACTCCAAAAGCATTTTAACAAGGTCTCCACGTACAGTGCAGCAAAGACAACCATTATTGACCATGATAATGTCCTCATTAGATGATGAATGACTAGCAACTAACGAACCATCAATGTCCACCTCTCCAAACTACATAGATCAATAAATCAAGGTACCCTGTTATAATTAATAAAAAAGTGTAGCATAGCAAGGGATTATCAACATTCATACTGCAGCTAGACAACCATTGTTGAACAAACCATCAACTCTTTCACCAAACTATATTGATCAAAGAATTGTGAAATCTCTACTTAATAAGATAAGTTTTCAATACCAATTACAATTGCATCATCTGCTGAAATACAACTATTCCATCTCAAGCTACATAGATGAGTGCACTATATAGAGGCAACACTAAAACCAAATGAACAAAGTGGATACATCCCAGCAACCCACACTAGATATTAAAAAATAAGATTTAGCAATCTATAGTCAGGTGGTGGCAGTGAAAGTTCACATTTAATCTAAAAATGTGAGTTTGTGTATGCATGTTTACATATATGTATATAAATTTGATTAAATAATAAGTATGGTCTATTAGATTGTAGGTCTTAGGGCTTAAAGGGTCTAAGGAGGGGGGTGAAAAACATGGTTGTAGAATCGTAACTAAGCGCAACTTCGACCACCACATTCTATGAAAAAGTGTGCATCCTTAAACTTAAGAGTGCACCATTTATGATTGTTACCATTTCGCACAGGTAGACTACATACATTTGAAGGAAGAAGGGAAAAAATGGAGCCTATGGTTGTACACGAATCTCATATCGGCCACCAAGATTTCTAATGGACTAATGGACCAAACAAGAACTAAAGTAACGTTTTGGTCATTTTTTGACACTCACTCAGGATTTTCTTCTTCCATCAATAAAAAATCATTACACTTGCTTTCCTTTCTTTTTTTTGTATATAAACTATGTAATTGGTGTATTTAGTTTTAGAATATACTACGTATAATATAATGTTTTAATTAAGAACAACATCTCATATTTAAGAAGTTGAGAACTTTTTTATTTTTCATTTCATACGATATTTTTACAACTTTGCGAAAACTGATTCATAAAATTTAGATACATTATTATAAGTATGAAATTTTCTTAGTTGAAATATCTAATTAAATATTCTAAATTTAAAAACATTGTTTCTTAAAATAAATAAACACATCAATTAAGTTGTTCCGTAGATACACAATTAAAAAGAATGGAGAAATAAAAGTAATTGTCTTGATTGACGAAAGAAGGAAAACCTTCTATGGGTGTCCAAAAATGCCCAGAAAATGTTAGATTTGTGCTTATTTGGTCCGTTCTAAACCTTCGATTAATACTACGTATTTAGGATTTCAGGGTACCCTATAATAGCCTTAAACTTTACACAAAAAAGTCTTAATTCAATTTGAACTCCTCCAACATCCTATTGCACACGTAGTATTACAATATGTACCTATTTAAAAATAAGATCTTACTGCAAATATAGCATATATATTGACATACTATCAGGTACACCTCAAATTTGGCTATGGAAATGGTTATGAATTATCAAGTATAACTGAGCACACCAGCACCTATTGTACAATTGATATAAATACCTCATTCTCAATCACAACAATTCGTTTCCCATGCTGAGATGTCAGTATATGATTCAGAAGCGTTGTCTGTGAAGTCAGCAATCATATTAGTGAAAAGAAACGAAAGCATACAATACCAGATAATTAACGTCAGTATGTTATACTCCGTAATAGAAAGTGGAGAATATCCACATCCACAGTGTCTCCACTAAGATATTCACACTCATTTGGGTGCTTTTGGATATACCAACACTTTATGAATATAAAATTTAAAATCATGTTCATAAACTTCTGAATTACTTATTTCATGTAAGTAAAAAACCACACCGCTCTTGTGATTTAAAAAAGTATAAGCAGCCAGTACAATACCTTTCCAGAGCCTAGAAATCCAGTAATGATGGTCGCGGGAATGCGGTGATCGATATTTAAAGAGGCAGCAATTGAAGGATCGGAGTCCTGACTGTAATTTTGTAGTGAGGAAAAGCTTCTGCAATTCCGATGGTGCTGGAATTTGGAAGAATGTAGGGTCGTTAGGAGCCGGGAAAGAGAAGTATTGTGATGCAGGAAGCTAGACGAGGATCTGGAAATGAGATATCTTAGTGAAGCCATTTGATGATAGAACATGGGATTGCAGATCATGGAGCCCTAAATGGGGCTTAAGAGAGGGCTTTAGCTCTTTCCCAGTCTTCCAAATAGCGTTACGGCGGGAAGACCGTACGGGATGAATAGTTGGATAAGAAAGTTAAACAGCCCTAAATATAACTCCCTCCGTCCCCTTTTAAAAGTGCCGGAAGAGGGTGGCACGAGTTTTAAGAAAAGTGGGTTTGTGTGGTTGATATTAATTGATAAAGTAGGAATAAAGTAAGAATAAAGTAAGAATGATTTTGAGCCACACAAACTTTACCAAATGAGGTATGAGACATTTAAATAGGGACATCTCAATATGATAAAATGGGACATTTAATTGGGGACGGAGGGAGTACTTCGTAGTAAAACAGTTAAAATTGAAAAATAGGATTTTTATGTTTTATTCCGTAAATAGAAGTCATTCCGTCAAGTCTGAAAAAAATGTCATATTTAAGACACAGTAACGTTAAATTTGGTAGAAATTTACTCATATTATGAAATAAAAAACATCATAGTTCTATTATGTAATTTTAGAAAGTTTTTACTTTTGTTTATGAAATTCTCTCAAAGTTAAATAGTTTAATTCCAAAATTGAACTATCACGGTCATCGTGAGACATTAACATAATAACATGACTATATTTGTTATCATTTTGAAGAAATGTTTTCGTCGATCATTTTAGTTGTACAATATTTATTAACAACTTGAGATACTTTACACCCTATTAAATACTTTACCAACAAAATATACATGATAGAGGACTGGCCTACGAGGTTGCTGATTGGAGCGGTCAAGATGCATGTGGGAGTGTATTGTTTTCATAATTTGGGGTTGCACAAGCACATCCGGTGAGATCAAAGATTTCTGAAGAAATGTGGGGCACTCGCAATTAGGTTATTAGTCATCAAGGTTTTGTCTTCCATTTTCAATTTTAATAAATCAATATCTTGCATGAATAATACTTATGTTGCATGTTTACGGGACAAAACAAAACCCAAATGGCCAAATGTGTTTGAAACAAAATGTTATACTCGTGCTGTTGAACCATTTGACTTGATTCATTGTGTTATTCTGGGGTAGTGTAACTTTTAGACAATCGTATTTGCTGAGAGAGAACAGCGACCCAAAATTTTCTAGTACTAGTATTACACTTCAAGTGAAAACAGCTTCAATTGTTGCGTCTTTAATTGAAAATTTAAAGATCTTCAAGGATGATAGTCTAACTCAAAATTAATTCAAAGCACTTCGTATTACTTTACAAATAGTATGATATACGAGGTAGTAAATAACAAAAAGTAAATCCAAATTTAGGAGAACATAGATAAGACACCTAAACACATCATGAAAGCCGGAAGATATACTAAAACCAAATGGCACTAATACTATAAATTATAATCTGTTCTACACTGTAAACATATGTTCTTTCTTGAAATAACAAAATTTGTCTAAACCCCAATGCTATAAATAAAACCTTTTACCTTCAACTCTTCAAGTCCATGAGAAGATGTGAAAAGAAATCCCAAAATTCATTCTGCAATTAAATTAATTACTAAAGACATAAAAACTAAGAATCCGCAATGGTAACTTCAACTTCAACCCCTGGTTCAATGGTAATTGAGGTTATCTGTTTGACAACTTCGGGTGAGCTGAAGAGGTCAATCACCCTCTTGTGTACGCGAAGTTCAAACCTGTCCCAAGTGTTGGTACCTGTTTCAAACCAAATGTGTCACTTACAGAAATCTAGACTTGAAGATGTCTATATCATAAAATAAAGAGTTCATCTCATATTTCCCATAAGGAGAGCTCAGACCTTCGACAACTCCATGTGTCCCAAAATCTAAGAGAGATATAGGTTCCGCACAAGTTGGGGGAAATTAAAAGAGATAGTTGTCATTATATAACTGAGTTTGTAACTTCTAAAAGAAAGAAAATGTAGTATGGCTGCACACAAAGGATGGTTTTACTTAGACTTGTTTCAATCCTAGATCAGATCAGAACAGACCAGACTTATACAGAACAGACTTCGACAGTTGTAAAATACACATAGACCAAACATCTACAAGGCCAGACTAGACAAGAAAATTTCAGTCCAATTAAAAACATCCAAAGTCAAGCTTAACATATTAAGATTCATATTTCCATCCTAAAAGATTGACCTCATAATTGGAAAAACTCAAAGTTTTGTATTTAGTTAGTATGGGAAATACTCTTCAATAATTCTTGCCATATGACCATGTTTCTAGAGTGCAATTCTTTCCATTAGGACACACCTTGCAGAAAGAAACTATTAGTGGAATACATTCACAAGAAAACAGACACCATGGACACTGTGTAGAAAAGACAAAGGAAGCTGGCGTTTTTAAAATATGCATCTCATTATTACTTCTTATGGCACTGTAAACATAATAGTAGAACTCAACATGTTTAAATAGTCTTAGAACTCATCACAATTAACATTGAGAATACCTCATCTAAATCTAAGGTTCCCTCAGAAACAATGCTGACGCTGGTCACAGCCGAATCATGCATGTGATCATGATGGTGCCCTTCGTGATGTTCTGCCCAAAACATTGTATACCATTAACACACCACAGTAAAGGCACCTTGAGCCAATCACATGATGAAACTTCAAATAGTTTAGTTAAAGACCAAAGGATTAGATGCATCAAAATAAAAGTACATCAAAGTTGCAGAAATAACCTACCATTGTCATCTACATGGTGATGCTTGCAATGAGGGCCTTCTGACTGAACTTCTGAATCAATTCTTCATAAAAAACATGAATAGAGCATCCGATACATAATTTTCACATAGATTCATTTCTGATATGATGCATACAAGCACAAATAAACTACATTCATAACCAAAATGTTCATTTTACAGGTAAGATTACCTATCAAGATCATAGCCTCCAACTCCCAGAACGAAGTCCATATCAACTACCCCAAATTTTGCTCTCCTTATTTGTGCCATCCCATTTATATGCTGAAACATTATGAAGGTTGCCATAGTGAACGTGAAGATATTATAAAATTATCCAGAAAATGGTAATTAAGACCCGTACTGATCCAACCAGTTAAAATGGAACATATTTGACGGAAGAAAATGGGGGAATAAAGAACTATATTAATCCTTCCTGAAAAAACTAAACATCTTTATGCGCCTTACATAACTACTTAATCTTGTTAAGGGGATTATTCAGAGATGGCCTTCAAACACAGATGACTACCTTAATTTTCTTTGCCAATGCCTCCAGGTCAGCCTCAGAAACCAAATCTATCTGTTAATATTACAATTTATAAAACATTTAGAACCAGTTTCTATAAAAGAGCTTCAACAGCCAAGGGATAAAAATTCAAAATTGCACGGGGAAAGCTAATCAACTAGTAGTGAGAACATCATAAGCTTGACCTTGTTCAAAATAATACGATCAGCATAAGCAACTTGTTCCACAGCTTCATTCACTACAAATCTGGGTTTAATCTCCAGTAAATGCTGCATGGCATGTTTTGAGTCAACTAGAGTAACAACTCCATCCAGTTTCACGCGTTTTGAGACCAACTCATCAGAGCAAAATGTTTCAATCACGGGGCCTGGCTTAGCGAGACCTGGGGGGTATCACTAACAGAATGATGTGATATGTTTCAACTTAAAGGTTAAGCTAATAGTTGTCCTATTTTTATCTATTCTATTATAGCTCAACATGCTACAAGGAGTGTAGTCTGTTATACTTTGATCAGACAAACACTACGTGAAAACATATTTTCCATGTAGGTTCGAACCCTGTACCTTTGGTTTGCTAAATTGAACAATGTTATTATGTTTCAACTAAAAATTGAATCTAACAGTTGTACCTCACAAGGCTCACATTACCTTTTAATTTTATTATATCAAGCCACTATATGTATCCCAACCTCAAATTTGATAATGCATGATCAAGATAAAAACAAAAAATAGAGTAAAATTTTGTACTAGAAATTTCAATAGGTACAATAAACATTTAAACAATTCCTCCAGAGGCTAGTTTTCCAGTTCCCCATAGATGTGAAGGTATAAGTGCGGTAAACTTCTTCACAATTTCACCCACAAAAGAAAAAGGATAAAACCTCTAAATATGTGTGTACACTATGTAGACATACCTGTGGTCTCAATAACTATATGATCAAATTTGTCTCGTTTTATCTTGACCAACTCCAAAAGCATTTTAACAAGGTCTCCACGTACAGTGCAGCAAAGACAACCATTATTGACCATGATAATGTCCTCATTAGATGATGAATGACTAGCAACTAACGAACCATCAATGTCCACCTCTCCAAACTACATAGATCAATAAATCAAGGTACCCTGTTATAATTAATAAAAAAGTGTAGCATAGCAAGGGATTATCAACATTCATACTGCAGCTAGACAACCATTGTTGAACAAACCATCAACTCTTTCACCAAACTATATTGATCAAAGAATTGTGAAATCTCTACTTAATAAGATAAGTTTTCAATACCAATTACAATTGCATCATCTGCTGAAATACAACTATTCCATCTCAAGCTACATAGATGAGTGCACTATATAGAGGCAACACTAAAACCAAATGAACAAAGTGGATACATCCCAGCAACCCACACTAGATATTAAAAAATAAGATTTAGAAATCTATAGTCAGGTGGTGGCAGTGAAAGTTCACATTTAATCTAAAAATGTGAGTTTGTGTATGCATGTTTACATATATGTATATAAATTTGATTAAATAATAAGTATGGTCTATTAGATTGTAGGTCTTAGGGCTTAAAGGGTCTAAGGAGGGGGGTGAAAAACATGGTTGTAGAATCGTAACTAAGCGCAACTTCGACCACCACATTCTATGAAAAAGTGTGCATCCTTAAACTTAAGAGTGCACCATTTATCATTGTTACCATTTCGCACAGGTAGACTACATACATTTGAAGGAAGAAGGGAAAAAATGGAGCCTATGGTTGTACACGAATCTCATATCGGCCACCAAGATTTCTAATGGACTTATGGACCAAACAAGAACTAAAGTAACGTTTTGGTCATTTTTTGACACTCACTCAGGATTTTCTTCTTCCATCAATAAAAAATCATTACACTTGCTTTCCTTTTTTTTTTTTGTATATAAACTATGTAATTGGTGTATTTAGTTTTAGAATATACTACGTATAATATAATGTTTTAATTAAGAACAACATCTCATATTTAAGAAGTTGAGAACTTTTTTATTTTTCATTTCATACGATATTTTTACAACTTTGCGAAAACTGATTCATAAAATTTAGATATATTATTATAAGTATGAAATTTTCTTAGTTGAAATATCTAATTAAATATTCTAAATTTAAAAACATTGTTTCTTAAAATAAATAAACACATCAATTAAGTTGTTCCGTAGATACACAATTAAAAAGAATGGAGAAATAAAAGTAATTGTCTTGATTGACGAAAGAAGGAAAACCTTCTATGGGTGTCCAAAAATGCCCAGAAAATGTTAGATTTGTGCTTATTTGGTCCGTTCTAAACCTTCGATTAATACTACGTATTTAGGATTTCAGGGTACCCTATAATAGCCTTAAACTTTACACAAAAAGTCTTAATTCAATTTGAACTCCTCCAACATCCTATTGCACACGTAGTATTACAATATGTACCTATTTAAAAATAAGATCTTACTGCAAATATAACATATATATTGACATACTATCAGGTACACCTCAAATTTGGCTATGGAAATGGTTATGAATTATCAAGTATAACTGAGCACACCAGCACCTATTGTACAATTGATATAAATACCTCATTCTCAATCACAACAATTCGTTTCCCATGCTGAGATGTCAGTATATGATTCAGAAGCGTTGTCTGTGAAGTCAGCAATCATATTAGTGAAAAGAAACGAAAGCATACAATACCAGATAATTAACGTCAGTATGTTATACTCCGTAATAGAAAGTGGAGAATATCCACATCCACAGTATCTCCACTAAGATATTCGCACTCATTTGGGTGCTTTTGGATATACCAACACTTTATGAATATAAAATTTAAAATCATGTTCATAAACTTCTGAATTACTTATTTCATGTAAGTAAAAAACCACACCGCTCTTGTGATTTAAAAAAGTATAAGCAGCCAGTACAATACCTTTCCAGAGCCTAGAAATCCAGTAATGATGGTCGCGGGAATGCGGTGATCGATATTTAAAGAGGCAGCAATTGAAGGATCGGAGTCCTGACTGTAATTTTGTAGTGAGGAAAAGCTTCTGCAATTCCGATGGTGCTGGAATTTGGAAGAGTGTAGGGTCGTTAGGAGCCGGGAAAGAGAAGTATTGTGATGCAGGAAGCTAGACGAGGATCTGGAAATGAGATATCTTAGTGAAGCCATTTGATGATAGAACATGGGATTGCAGATCATGGAGCCCTAAATGGGGCTTAAGAGAGGGCTTTAGCTCTTTCCCAGTCTTCCAAATAGCGTTACGGCGGGAAGACCGTACGGGATGAATAGTTGGATAAGAAAGTTAAACAGCCCTAAATATAACTCCCTCCGTCCCCTTTTAAAAGTGCCGGAAGAGGGTGGCACGAGTTTTAAGAAAAGTGGGTTTGTGTGGTTGATATTAATTGGTAAAGTAGGAATAAAGTAAGAATAAAGTAAGAATGATTTTGAGCCACACAAACTTTACCAAATGAGGTGTGAGACATTTAAATAGGGACATCTCAATATGATAAAATGGGACATTTAATTGGGGACGGAGGGAGTACTTCGTAGTAAAACAGTTAAAATTGAAAAATAGGATTTTTATGTTTTATTCCGTAAATAGAAGTCATTCCGTCAAGTCTGAAAAAAATGTCATATTTAAGACACAGTAATGTTAAATTTGGTAGAAATTTACTCATATTATGAAATAAAAAACATCATAGTTCTATTATGTAATTTTAGAAAGTTTTTACTTTTGTTTATGAAATTCTCTCAAAGTTAAATAGTTTAATTCCAAAATTGAACTATCACGGTCATCGTGAGACATTAACATAATAACATGACTGTATTTGTTATCATTTTGAAGAAATGTTTTCGTCGATCATTTTAGTTGTACAATATTTATTAACAACTTGAGATACTTTACACCCTATTAAATACTTTACCAACAAAATATACATGATAGAGGACTGGCCTATGAGGTTGCTGATTGGAGCGGTCAAGATGCATGTGGGAGTGTATTGTTTTCATAATTTGGGGTTGGCACAAGCACATCCGGTGAGATCAAAGATTTCTGAAGAAATGTGGGGCACTCGCAATTAGGTTATTAGTCATCAAGGTTTTGCCTTCCATTTTCAATTTTAATAAATCAATATCTTGCATGAATAATACTTATGTTGCATGTTTACGGGACAAAACAAAACCCAAATGGCCAAATGTGTTTGAAACAAAATGTTATACTCGTGCTGTTGAACCATTTGACTTGATTCATTGTGTTATTCTGGGGTAGTGTAACTTTTAGACAATCGTATTTGCTGAGAGAGAACAGCGACCCAAAATTTTCTAGTACTAGTATTACACTTCAAGTGAAAACAGCTTCAATTGTTGCGTCTTTAATTGAAAATTTAAAGATCTTCAAGGATGATAGTCTAACTCAAAATTAATTCAAAGCACTTCGTATTACTTTACAAATAGTATGATATACGAGGTAGTAAATAACAAAAAGTAAATCCAAATTTAGGAGAACATAGATAAGACACCTAAACACATCATGAAAGCCGGAAGATATACTAAAACCAAATGGCACTAATACTGTAAATTATAATCTGTTCTACACTGTAAACATATGTTCTTTCTTGAAATAACAAAATTTGTCTAAACCCCAATGCTATAAATAAAACCTTTTACCTTCAACTCTTCAAGTCCATGAGAAGATGTGAAAAGAAATCCCAAAATTCATTCCGCAATTAAATTAATTACTAAAGACATAAAAACTAAGAATCCGCAATGGTAACTTCAACTTCAACCCCTGGTTCAATGGTAATTGAGGTTATCTGTTTGACAACTTCGGGTGAGCTGAAGAGGTCAATCACCCTCTTGTGTACGCGAAGTTCAAACCTGTCCCAAGTGTTGGTACCTGTTTCAAACCAAATGTGTCACTTACAGAAATCTAGACTTGAAGATGTCTATATCATAAAATAAAGAGTTCATCTCATATTTCCCATAAGGAGAGCTCAGACCTTCGACAACTCCATGTGTCCCAAAATCTAAGAGAGATATAGGTTCCGCACAAGTTGGGGGAAATTAAAAGAGATAGTTGTCATTATATAACTGAGTTTGTAACTTCTAAAAGAAAGAAAATGTAGTATGGCTGCACATAAAATAGAAAATGAAATCATAGATAAAGAGAATAGTATGGAAAATAAAAAAGTTACTGAAGTTCAGGTTATGTACATCCGACCTCCCTTACCCCATCGTAGATGGGAGCCTTTGCGGCACTGAGGTAAATGAAAATGATGAAAATGAAAAAATGAAGTTCAGGTTACGGAAGCGTTCATATTTTATAGAACTGACAAAAAAAGGAGAGCGCATCTGCCATAAAGGGACATGAGTACTACTTCGTATTCAATTAGGTCATTAGCTATCTTTTGGACTTGGTCTTCAATATGCAAGTTATAGTCAATTTAGTCCCACAGCACATATTTTACTCTTTTTGTGAAGCTTATATATTAGTTGAGGTCCAAATACAATCCTAAATGAGTCTATAAATCTACAAAAATATCCTACTGATTTGGATACCATTCTGAATCAAATACAAACCACAATAAACCTATGTCCAAATTTCATAGCCAAGGCCGACAGGGGCAGAGCCAGACTTTGATATATGGGGTCCAGAATATAATAAAATAATAAAATACAAACTACAAAAATGTTATAGTAACAAAAAATGATATACTAATATTCATATTCATAAATAGCATTCAAAACTACAATATAAATAGTATAATAGACTAATAGTACACACCAACTAAAATTTAGAACGAATATCTTGTGATATGTTTTAATTTTCCAAACGTCTAATAAACTCAAGAATCAGAATTTTACAATTTGCAACTTGTGATATATTAAGGCCTAAGTTTAAAATGTAACTTTTTGGGCTTAAAAATGAAAGCCTTATACACCTAAATGACATCCATAATAAAATGGGACTCCAAATTTTCTTTATCAAAACATAGGGCAATTGGGGCGGCAGATTTTCTATACTACCTCCGCCCCTGAAGGCCGAGGACCAAATTTAGAACTACCTTTGTCCCTCTAAATTTGATAAAATAGGAGGTGGTGCAGTTATTAATAAAATTGAGTTTATGACTTTATGTGGTTCATAACGAAAAGATAAAGTAAGAATAAAGTACAAACGATTTCTAACCACATAAACATGACTCGAATCAAATTTGATATGAGACCATCTTAGTGGAATGGATCAAAAACGAAAGATGAGAAAACCTTAGCGGACGGAGGGAGTATTAATCTATGACACTAACTAAGATATTGTTCCAAAATTAAAACTAAAAAACTTTTAATGACACCAACCTACCATTCTTAAAGAAAGTGAAATCGAAATAAAAGAGCAATACTACCTTCTCCGCATGGAGCCTTTCTAGTAGTAATAAGAACTTTTGTGGGAATCCTAACTGGTCCCTTAACCCTGAGACTCTTGTCCTTGGCACCTCGGACCAAATCACTGCAAACTGTTCAATATTTAACAACAGGAGCAAATCAATCAATTGAATACATTAATCAAAATAAAATATCAATATCACGCCAAGCTCAACATCTCTGTGAACAAAATTCATCTCAATGGAGCTTGATGACCATAACTAAAACCAACTTCATCACAGAAAAACATACCTATCTCAAAGCTAATGTTTTCCAATTAAATACTAAGACAGACCATATCTGCCTCCATAGACACGACATTATATCGATTCATTGAATAATTGTGTGTCCAATTTTCAAAACAGGAAGCATATTGCCTCTAATAGACACAGAGAAAGGGAGGGACAGGCAAAAGGGTGAGACCTTTCTCAAGGTTCTTGACATTCTTAGAAGAGAGAGTGATTCTGATCTTATGGATTTTCTCCTGGGGCTCCTCCATACCAGGCTTCATTGGCTTCATTGATGTGTATGCCATTCTTCCAATTTGCTAGGAGTGCTGCCAGCAAAAGCCTATATCACAATAAAATCAGCACAATTAGCAAAGTATCAGCTACAGAACACTACATGCCCTGCTCATCTATCCAACTACAAGTATTTATCAAGGTTCGAAACAGTGGCGTATCCACTATGGGGCAGTGGGGGGCAGCTTCCCCTCTTAATCCCAACCCATTCCTTTTATATATAACCTAAAATTTTATAGAAATTCCTCAAAATAGGAGTTAAACCTTGGAAAAATTCTCAAATAGGATTATGAGTGATTTCTTCTCTAAATATAGGATTTATGTAATCCTATTAAAAGAATTAAAGGATAAAAAGTTCACTAAATTTTGTTATGTTTATGTTTAACTTCTATTTAGGCAATTTTCTTAAACTTTATCAACAATTTCATCCGTTGCACACGCGTAATATAGAATGATCTTCTTTTTACACATATTTGTAAATGTATAACTTAAACTAAATCTAATCGAACAATATTAATAATGTGATATGTTATTTATGAAATATATAATTAAATTCTTGTGTAAGCTCGCCCCCACTCAAAAAATATTTCTGGATATGCCACTGGTTCAAAACTGATACATACAGAAGTCAGCATTTAGTAAACTTAACATAGTACCTTCATCCCAAAAAACTTTGTCATTTTCAAAAATTTGACATGTTATATGTTTTTATTGAAAATTATTTATAATATAAAAATAATATGAAAATGTTCTTTGTTAAAAGTATTTTATAAAATTTATAACTTCCGCAATATTATCTTATCAAAATCATGGTTTAAATTTTATACGATAGCAAAGTTTTTTGGGACAGAGGTAATATATCAAAGCTGTAGTTAATATGTAGAAACTTAATCGATGGAAAATAAGAAAATATTAATATTCAGAAAATATTAAAAGTTGCAGAAAACTAATATAAACAGAAAATTAACAAAAATACTCCGTAAGCATCAAACTGGAACCGCATGTGAAGGAGAAGGTAGAGGAGGCAGCACCTGTAATTGCGACAGATGAAGAAGGCGGAATAAGTGGGAAGAAGCGATCAACCAACTAATATCGCCGTTGACAGTCAATGCATAAATCTACGACCTCAAACTTTTTAGGTTGAAGTCTAGAACTGTTAGGAAGTGGGCCCAGCGGATCCAAAAAACATTACACATCAGACCTATGTAGAGCCCGTTTCTCATAAACCGGTTTTTTGGCTTATAAGTCAACTTTTTTCCGTAAATTTTGATTTCGCGTACTATATTTCATAATAATAAATAAGTAAGATTGAAATTATTTTGATTGTATTGACTGGAGTTACAGTAGGGGGTTATTTTAGCTATTTTTGTGTAATTTTTTTATTTAATTAATAAAATATATTTTAATTTTTATTTAATTAAATAAATATATTTTAAATCCACTATTTCTTTCTGTGCAAATGCGATTTGGGAGGCAAGAGGGCTTCAAGGAGATGATGGGGTGAATCTGATGGAAGCGGGGGCCAAATATCTAGGGCTTCCCTCACTGGTAGGTCGAAGCAAAAGAGAAGTTCTAGCGTATATTAAGGAAAGGATTGTTAAACGTCTCAATGGTTGGAATCATATATTTTTATCTAGGGCAGGCCGAGAAGTCCTAATTAAAATGGTTCTTCAGGCTATGCCTAGTTATGCAATGGATGTCTTTCTTTTCTCAAAGGGAATGTGTATAGAGATTGAAAGAATTATGAATGGGTTCTAGTGGAAAGGGTATTCAAGCAGAGGCGTGAGATGGTCTAACTGGGAGAGTCTGTGTGTTCCGAAGAAATATGGGGGTATGGGCTTAAGGAGACTACGGGATTTTAATCTTGCTATGCTGGGAAAGCAAGCCACAAGCGTGGAGATTACTTACACAACCGCATTCACTACTCACCAAGGTATTCTGGGCCAGATATTTCCCCCATTCTTCTTTTCAAGACGCAAAACTAGGAGGATCTCCGTCGTTTATTTGGAGGAGTATTTTCGAAACAAAAGCTGTTATTGCAAGCAATTTTAGATGGCGCATTGGAGATGGAAAGTCAATGAATATTTGGACGGATTCTTAGTTACCGGACGTCTTGAATCCAAGACACTCTTTGGCAGTGGTTCAAGGGCTTGAAGGTCGTAATGTGGCAAGCTTATTGTTGAACGATAAATGGGCTTGGGATGAGGACCTAGTAGCTGCAAATATTAAAAGTTGCAGAAAACTAATATAAACAGAAAATTAACAAAAATACTCCGTAAGCATCAAACTGAGAAGCAGTCTGGAACCGCATGTGAAGGAGAAGGTAGAGGAGGCAGCACCTGTAATTGCGACAGATGAAGAAGGCAGAATAAGTGGGAAGAAGCGATCAACCAACTAATATCGCCGTTGACAGTCAATGCATAAATCTACGACCTCAAACTTTTTAGGTTGAAGTCTAGAACTGTTAGGAAGTGGGCCCAGCGGATCCAAAAAACATTACACATCAGACCTATGTAGAGCCCGTTTCTCATAAACCGGTTTTTTGGCTTATAAGTCAACTTTTTTCCGTAAATTTTGATTTCGCGTACTATATTTCATAATAATAAATAAGTAAGATTGAAATTATTTTGATTGTATTGACTGGAGTTACAGTAGGGGGTTATTTTAGCTATTTTTTGTGTAATTTTTTTATTTAATTAATAAAATATATTTTAATTTTTATTTAATTAAATAAATATATTTTAAATCCACTATTTCTTTCTGTGCAAATGCGATTTGGGAGGCAAGAGGGCTTCAAGGAGATGATGGGGTGAATCTGATGGAAGCGGGGGCCAAATATCTAGGGCTTCCCTCACTGGTAGGTCGAAGCAAAAGAGAAGTTCTAGCGTATATTAAGGAAAGGATTGTTAAACGTCTCAATTGTTGGAATCATATATTTTAATCTAGGGCAGGCCGAGAAGTCCTAATTAAAATGGTTCTTCAGGCTATGCCTAGTTATGCAATGGATGTCTTTCTTTTCTCAAAGGAAATGTGTATAGAGATTGAAAGAATTATGAATGGGTTCTAGTGGAAAGGGTATTCAAGCAGAGGCGTGAGATGGTCTAACTGGGAGAGTCTGTGTGTTCCGAAGAAATATGGGGGTATGGGCTTCAGGAGACTACGGGATTTTAATCTTGCTATGCTGGGAAAGCAAGCCACAAGCGTGGAGATTACTTACACAACCGCATTCACTACTCACCAAGGTATTCTGGGCCAGATATTTCCCCCATTCTTCTTTTCAGGACGCAAAACTAGGAGGATCTCCGTCGTTTATTTGGAGGAGTATTTTCGAAACAAAAGCTGTTATTGCAAGCAATTTTAGATGGCGCATTGGAGATGGAAAGTCAATGAATATTTGGACGGATTCTTAGTTACCGGACGTCTTGAATCCAAGACACTCTTTGGCAGTGGTTCAAGGGCTTGAAGGTCGTAATGTGGCAAGCTTATTGTTGAACGATAAATGGGCTTGGGATGAGGACCTAGTAGCTGCAAATATTAAAAGTTGCAGAAAACTAATATAAACAGAAAATTAACAAAAATACTCCGTAAGCATCAAACTGAGAAGCAGTCTGGAACCGCATGTGAAGGAGAAGGTAGAGGAGGCAGCACCTGTAATTGCGACAGATGAAGAAGGCGGAATAAGTGGGAAGAAGCGATCAACCAACTAATATCGCCGTTGACAGTCAATGCATAAATCTACGACCTCAAACTTTTTAGGTTGAAGTCTAGAACTGTTAGGAAGTGGGCCCAGCGGATCCAAAAAACATTACACATCAGACCTATGTAGAGCCCGTTTCTCATAAACCGGTTTTTTGGCTTATAAGTCAACTTTTTTCCGTAAATTTTGATTTCGCGTACTATATTTCATAATAATAAATAAGTAAGATTGAAATTATTTTGATTGTATTGACTGGAGTTACAGTAGGGGGTTATTTTAGCTATTTTTTGTGTAATTTTTTTATTTAATTAATAAAATATATTTTAATTTTTATTTAATTAAATAAATATATTTTAAATCCACTATTTCTTTCTGTGCAAATGCGATTTGGGAGGCAAGAGGGCTTCAAGGAGATGATGGGGTGAATCTGATGGAAGCGGGGGCCAAATATCTAGGGCTTCCCTCACTGGTAGGTCGAAGCAAAAGAGAAGTTCTAGCGTATATTAAGGAAAGGATTGTTAAACGTCTCAATGGTTGGAATCATATATTTTTATCTAGGGCAGGCCGAGAAGTCCTAATTAAAATGGTTCTTCAGGCTATGCCTAGTTATGCAATGGATGTCTTTCTTTTCTCAAAGGAAATGTGTATAGAGATTGAAAGAATTATGAATGGGTTCTAGTGGAAAGGGTATTCAAGCAGAGGCGTGAGATGGTCTAACTGGGAGAGTCTGTGTGTTCCGAAGAAATATGGGGGTATGGGCTTCAGGAGACTACGGGATTTTAATCTTGCTATGCTGGGAAAGCAAGCCACAAGCGTGGAGATTACTTACACAACCGCATTCACTACTCACCAAGGTATTCTGGGCCAGATATTTCCCCCATTCTTCTTTTCAGGACGCAAAACTAGGAGGATCTCCGTCGTTTATTTGGAGGAGTATTTTCGAAACAAAAGCTGTTATTGCAAGCAATTTTAGATGGCGCATTGGAGATGGAAAGTCAATGAATATTTGGACGGATTCTTAGTTACCGGACGTCTTGAATCCAAGACACTCTTTGGCAGTGGTTCAAGGGCTTGAAGGTCGTAATGTGGCAAGCTTATTGTTGAACGATAAATGGGCTTGGGATGAGGACCTAGTAGCTGCAAATATTAAAAGTTGCAGAAAACTAATATAAACAGAAAATTAACAAAAATACTCCGTAAGCATCAAACTGAGAAGCAGTCTGGAACCGCATGTGAAGGAGAAGGTAGAGGAGGCAGCACCTGTAATTGCGACAGATGAAGAAGGCGGAATAAGTGGGAAGAAGCGATCAACCAACTAATATCGCCGTTGACAGTCAATGCATAAATCTACGACCTCAAACTTTTTAGGTTGAAGTCTAGAACTGTTAGGAAGTGGGCCCAACGGATCCAAAAAACATTACACATCAGACCTATGTAGAGCCCGTTTCTCATAAACCGGTTTTTTGGCTTATAAGTCAACTTTTTTCCGTAAATTTTGATTTCGCGTACTATATTTCATAATAATAAATAAGTAAGATTGAAATTATTTTGATTGTATTGACTGGAGTTACAGTAAGGGGTTATTTTAGCTATTTTTTGTGTAATTTTTTTATTTAATTAATAAAATATATTTTAATTTTTATTTAATTAAATAAATATATTTTAAATCCACTATTTCTTTCTGTGCAAATGCGATTTGGGAGGCAAGAGGGCTTCAAGGAGATGATGGGGTGAATCTGATGGAAGCGGGGGCCAAATATCTAGGGCTTCCCTCACTGGTAGGTCGAAGCAAAAGAGAAGTTCTAGCGTATATTAAGGAAAGGATTGTTAAACGTCTCAATGGTTGGAATCATATATTTTTATCTAGGGCAGGCCGAGAAGTCCTAATTAAAATGGTTCTTCAGGCTATGCCTAGTTATGCAATGGATGTCTTTCTTTTCTCAAAGGAAATGTGTATAGAGATTGAAAGAATTATGAATGGGTTCTAGTGGAAAGGGTATTCAAGCAGAGGCGTGAGATGGTCTAACTGGGAGAGTCTGTGTGTTCCGAAGAAATATGGGGGTATGGGCTTCAGGAGACTACGGGATTTTAATCTTGCTATGCTGGGAAAGCAAGCCACAAGCGTGGAGATTACTTACACAACCGCATTCACTACTCACCAAGGTATTCTGGGCCAGATATTTCCCCCATTCTTCTTTTCAGGACGCAAAACTAGGAGGATCTCCGTCGTTTATTTGGAGGAGTATTTTCGAAACAAAAGCTGTTATTGCAAGCAATTTTAGATGGCGCATTGGAGATGGAAAGTCAATGAATATTTGGACGGATTCTTAGTTACCGGACGTCTTGAATCCAAGACACTCTTTGGCAGTGGTTCAAGGGCTTGAAGGTCGTAATGTGGCAAGCTTATTGTTGAACGATAAATGGGCTTGGGATGAGGACCTAGTAGCTGCAAATATTAAAAGTTGCAGAAAACTAATATAAACAGAAAATTAACAAAAATACTCCGTAAGCATCAAACTGAGAAGCAGTCTGGAACCGCATGTGAAGGAGAAGGTAGAGGAGGCAGCACCTGTAATTGCGACAGATGAAGAAGGCGGAATAAGTGGGAAGAAGCGATCAACCAACTAATATCGCCGTTGACAGTCAATGCATAAATCTACGACCTCAAACTTTTTAGGTTGAAGTCTAGAACTGTTAGGAAGTGGGCCCAACGGATCCAAAAAACATTACACATCAGACCTATGTAGAGCCCGTTTCTCATAAACCGGTTTTTTGGCTTATAAGTCAACTTTTTTCCGTAAATTTTGATTTCGCGTACTATATTTCATAATAATAAATAAGTAAGATTGAAATTATTTTGATTGTATTGACTGGAGTTACAGTAAGGGGTTATTTTAGCTATTTTTTGTGTAATTTTTTTATTTAATTAATAAAATATATTTTAATTTTTATTTAATTAAATAAATATATTTTAAATCCACTATTTCTTTCTGTGCAAATGCGATTTGGGAGGCAAGAGGGCTTCAAGGAGATGATGGGGTGAATCTGATGGAAGCGGGGGCCAAATATCTAGGGCTTCCCTCACTGGTAGGTCGAAGCAAAAGAGAAGTTCTAGCGTATATTAAGGAAAGGATTGTTAAACGTCTCAATGGTTGGAATCATATATTTTTATCTAGGGCAGGCCGAGAAGTCCTAATTAAAATGGTTCTTCAGGCTATGCCTAGTTATGCAATGGATGTCTTTCTTTTCTCAAAGGAAATGTGTATAGAGATTGAAAGAATTATGAATGGGTTCTAGTGGAAAGGGTATTCAAGCAGAGGCGTGAGATGGTCTAACTGGGAGAGTCTGTGTGTTCCGAAGAAATATGGGGGTATGGGCTTCAGGAGACTACGGGATTTTAATCTTGCTATGCTGGGAAAGCAAGCCACAAGCGTGGAGATTACTTACACAACCGCATTCACTACTCACCAAGGTATTCTGGGCCAGATATTTCCCCCATTCTTCTTTTCAGGACGCAAAACTAGGAGGATCTCCGTCGTTTATTTGGAGGAGTATTTTCGAAACAAAAGCTGTTATTGCAAGCAATTTTAGATGGCGCATTGGAGATGGAAAGTCAATGAATATTTGGACGGATTCTTAGTTACCGGACGTCTTGAATCCAAGACACTCTTTGGCAGTGGTTCAAGGGCTTGAAGGTCGTAATGTGGCAAGCTTATTGTTGAACGATAAATGGGCTTGGGATGAGGACCTAGTAGCTGCAAATATTAAAAGTTGCAGAAAACTAATATAAACAGAAAATTAACAAAAATACTCCGTAAGCATCAAACTGAGAAGCAGTCTGGAACCGCATGTGAAGGAGAAGGTAGAGGAGGCAGCACCTGTAATTGCGACAGATGAAGAAGGCGGAATAAGTGGGAAGAAGCGATCAACCAACTAATATCGCCGTTGACAGTCAATGCATAAATCTACGACCTCAAACTTTTTAGGTTGAAGTCTAGAACTGTTAGGAAGTGGGCCCAGCGGATCCAAAAAACTTTACACATCAGACCTATGTAGAGCCCGTTTCTCATAAACCGGTTTTTTGGCTTATAAGTCAACTTTTTTCCGTAAATTTTGATTTCGCGTACTATATTTCATAATAATAAATAAGTAAGATTGAAATTATTTTGATTGTATTGACTGGAGTTACAGTAGGGGGTTATTTTAGCTATTTTTTGTGTAATTTTTTTATTTAATTAATAAAATATATTTTAATTTTTATTTAATTAAATAAATATATTTTAAATCCACTATTTCTTTCTGTGCAAATGCGATTTGGGAGGCAAGAGGGCTTCAAGGAGATGATGGGGTGAATCTGATGGAAGCGGGGGCCAAATATCTAGGGCTTCCCTCACTGGTAGGTCGAAGCAAAAGAGAAGTTCTAGCGTATATTAAGGAAAGGATTGTTAAACGTCTCAATGGTTGGAATCATATATTTTTATCTAGGGCAGGCCGAGAAGTCCTAATTAAAATGGTTCTTCAGGCTATGCCTAGTTATGCAATGGATGTCTTTCTTTTCTCAAAGGAAATGTGTATAGAGATTGAAAGAATTATGAATGGGTTCTAGTGGAAAGGGTATTCAAGCAGAGGCGTGAGATGGTCTAACTGGGAGAGTCTGTGTGTTCCGAAGAAATATGGGGGTATGGGCTTCAGGAGACTACGGGATTTTAATCTTGCTATGCTGGGAAAGCAAGCCACAAGCGTGGAGATTACTTACACAACCGCATTCACTACTCACCAAGGTATTCTGGGCCAGATATTTCCCCCATTCTTCTTTTCAGGACGCAAAACTAGGAGGATCTCCGTCGTTTATTTGGAGGAGTATTTTCGAAACAAAAGCTGTTATTGCAAGCAATTTTAGATGGCGCATTGGAGATGGAAAGTCAATGAATATTTGGACGGATTCTTAGTTACCGGACGTCTTGAATCCAAGACACTCTTTGGCAGTGGTTCAAGGGCTTGAAGGTCGTAATGTGGCAAGCTTATTGTTGAACGATAAATGGGCTTGGGATGAGGACCTAGTAGCTGCAAATATTAAAAGTTGCAGAAAACTAATATAAACAGAAAATTAACAAAAATACTCCGTAAGCATCAAACTGAGAAGCAGTCTGGAACCGCATGTGAAGGAGAAGGTAGAGGAGGCAGCACCTGTAATTGCGACAGATGAAGAAGGCGGAATAAGTGGGAAGAAGCGATCAACCAACTAATATCGCCGTTGACAGTCAATGCATAAATCTACGACCTCAAACTTTTTAGGTTGAAGTCTAGAACTGTTAGGAAGTGGGCCCAGCGGATCCAAAAAACTTTACACATCAGACCTATGTAGAGCCCGTTTCTCATAAACCGGTTTTTTGGCTTATAAGTCAACTTTTTTCCGTAAATTTTGATTTCGCGTACTATATTTCATAATAATAAATAAGTAAGATTGAAATTATTTTGATTGTATTGACTGGAGTTACAGTAGGGGGTTATTTTAGCTATTTTTTGTGTAATTTTTTTATTTAATTAATAAAATATATTTTAATTTTTATTTAATTAAATAAATATATTTTAAATCCACTATTTCTTTCTGTGCAAATGCGATTTGGGAGGCAAGAGGGCTTCAAGGAGATGATGGGGTGAATCTGATGGAAGCGGGGGCCAAATATCTAGGGCTTCCCTCACTGGTAGGTCGAAGCAAAAGAGAAGTTCTAGCGTATATTAAGGAAAGGATTGTTAAACGTCTCAATGGTTGGAATCATATATTTTTATCTAGGGCAGGCCGAGAAGTCCTAATTAAAATGATTCTTCAGGCTATGCCTAGTTATGCAATGGATGTCTTTCTTTTCTCAAAGGAAATGTGTATAGAGATTGAAAGAATTATGAATGGGTTCTAGTGGAAAGGGTATTCAAGCAGAGGCGTGAGATGGTCTAACTGGGAGAGTCTGTGTGTTCCGAAGAAATATGGGGGTATGGGCTTCAGGAGACTACGGGATTTTAATCTTGCTATGCTGGGAAAGCAAGCCACAAGCGTGGAGATTACTTACACAACCGCATTCACTACTCACCAAGGTATTCTGGGCCAGATATTTCCCCCATTCTTCTTTTCAGGACGCAAAACTAGGAGGATCTCCGTCGTTTATTTGGAGGAGTATTTTCGAAACAAAAGCTGTTATTGCAAGCAATTTTAGATGGCGCATTGGAGATGGAAAGTCAATGAATATTTGGACGGATTCTTAGTTACCGGACGTCTTGAATCCAAGACACTCTTTGGCAGTGGTTCAAGGGCTTGAAGGTCGTAATGTGGCAAGCTTATTGTTGAACGATAAATGGGCTTGGGATGAGGACCTAGTAGCTGAGTTGTTCGAGGAGAGAGATACACATCTCATTTTGGGGCTACCATTGGGGTTGAAGGAAGTGCCAGACTAGATGTTATAGCCTTTGGAAGCTTTGATTGTAGTGTTGACCTTTGGTGTTGAAGTTTTGGACTTTGAAGTTTGAAGTGGCTCAAATTTGCTCTTGAAAAAGAAAGATGGAAAAGTGTACACTTTTAAACAAAGGTGGAAAGTGAGCTTCTTTAACTTTCCCACACATAAACTCCTTGAGAAGTTTGAAGCCTATAAATATGAACCACTCCTCTCTTAGAATTAAAAGGTGAAGGAGAATAGGGGAGCTCTCGCGCACACAAGAATTCCGGCTTTCAGTTCAGAATCGAAAATTCGCACCCCCCCTGCGCGGGCGACCTGCGGACACGATAGTCGTAAAATTTAACGGGTTTCAAAAGACAATTTTGCCCCTCTTTTTTTAGCTTAACCCGTATTTTTAATTTACGGGTAAGTCGCCAAACCGTTGGGCGACTTATAAGTCGCCATCCCAGTATATCCGTAAATACTTTTAACCCGGCCCTATTTTCGTAAATACTTAATTAATTAGCATTAATACGGAAAAAAACTCCTATCCTATACGGAGTAATTTATTTCTTCTAGATAAAGAATCGCTTGAGAAGTGACAGAAATTTCGGTAGGTGGAATAATCCTTGTAGGGTCAAAGGTTAAAGTTTTCTTTCCCTAAACTTAATCACATTTCCTTATTTATTGATCAGAAAACAAAATCATTTGGCATTAAAAAAAATCACATACTTTTATTAACATATATATAACTACGCAATTTTTTCTTTATTATCGTGCCAAACGCGTGTGGCCAATGTTTAGATGAGGGAATAATTGTACAGGATATATGTAGCACTAATAATTAAATGAAACAATTGAAAGCTAGCTTCTTACTGCAATATTAGGGTCTTTTAAATTAGCAGTAGACCATAGAAGAACCAGGCAACAGCACTCATTGTGAGGAAAACGGATAGCAGAAATGGCATATGCTCCACGCTCTTCGTACGGACAACATGCCTCTGCACCCATACATACATAGTTACATACATAAATACATAATAATACGACATGGAAATCAATTAACGAGGGGCAAATTACCAATTTAGTCCTCGTATTATCAAGAAAAAGTCAATTAAGTTCTCGTACTTTAAAAAAATCAATGAAATCATCAAACCTTGAAAAAGCGTTCAATTAGGCCAATTAGCAGGTTACCTGCCATATATGTCAGCATGCAGGTCGCCGACTACGTGGCGCACGTGTGGTAGTCCATATGTGCACCACTTCATCGGTAAATGTCTGGTTAGGCTTCCACGTGCTCCACGTCAACAAAGTCACTGCCGACTAGATTGTCACATGTGTGCTACGCTAGAAGGTGACTTGCTGGCATGGGCGGGTAACTTGTTAATGGACTCAATTGAACGTTCTCACAAAGTTCGAAGATTGAATGATATTTTTAAAGTACGAAAATTTAATTGACTTTTTGTAATAGTACGAGAATCAAAATACATTTTTTATAATTTTTTCATTAATGAGAGTCCACGTGAAATGAAATGGTAGATTATGAAAAGTGATGAAGTTGTAGATTTGTCTTTCAAATCATTCGTACATACGTAGTATAAATTTATCCACATTTTTATAGTGTCCATCTCCCCCTACAAAAGTCCTCATCCGCGGAGCATTTACGGTTATTAATCTCATGGAAATTGTACATAGGGGAGAGCACGGGTCGGGTTCGGGTCGGGCGGTTTG
This sequence comes from Cuscuta epithymum, assembly GCA_945859915.1. NCBI lineage: Eukaryota > Viridiplantae > Streptophyta > Magnoliopsida > Solanales > Convolvulaceae > Cuscuta > Cuscuta epithymum. Next base: position 1,596,005 of record CAMAPF010000974.1, read on the forward strand.
AAAAAGGACTTGAATGGATACCCGATCCTATGCATTTAAAATAAAAAACATTCGGGTTTTTAATTTTCGGGTTTATGTCGGGCGCGGGTCGGGTTACGGGTTAAATCGGGTTAACAAATTAGCCAAAAAAATCAGAGTTTAAATACAATTTGAACTTTGATGTTTACAATCAAACCATACTGAGTTTAAGTCCAAAAAATATAACAAAATGAAATGGGACTAAGTTTACACATTACAATGTCTTATAAATGTTACAACTTTACAAGCTGCCATTCAAAAATTCCCAAACAGCAAAATCATAAGTTCCCACTTCACAGTTCACACTTGAGTAGTTGAGTAGTAGAGTACTTCAGTACTTGATAACTTGACCAATTGTCCACTTCCCAGCTTTAACACGTCAAAACTCAAAACATCACAAGTTGATGACCTATTTACCTAGATACAACATACAAATATACAATACATAAACAAGTATCAAATTCACAAAGCATTGAAGTATACAATGAAAAAATACTTAGAAGAAACAGATTAAGTCTTTATACAAAATCAGAATTCAGAACTTCAGAAGCTCCCAAATGACTATACATACAATTCATATATATGATACTGATATGTTATAATAGGGTCACAAGATAGACTGAAAAAGAAAATGACAATCCAATTCTATTTCATTTTAAACTCAGACTATATACAAGCTTAACTGCAGCATACCACTATACCAGATTACCAGTGCAACACATAAACAAGTATCAACTGCACAAAGAATCGGAGTATACTATGAAAATAATACTTACAAGATACAGAATGAGCTATTTTTACAAAATCAGAACTTCAAAATTCCTAAATGACTATAGAAGATAATGAGATGGCTCAGAATGCTTATTATCATTCATAAAGGATAGGGGGCATCCGCTACCATTTCAGTTACACTAAAGAACTGAAAGAGCAATACCTACCCTAAACCCCTTAGATTCAGTAATGAGTGGAAGCTTCATCATTGCCATATATATTACTTAATTTATCATATATATCAGACTGATATGTTATAATAGGGTCACAACATAGACTGAAAAATAAAATGACAATCCAATTGTATTTCATTTTAAACTCAGACAGTCCGACTATATACAAGCTTAATAGTAGCTGAGTAGCATACCACTATACCAGATAACCAGTAGAAGACATAAACAAGTATCAACTTCACAAAGAATTGAAGTATACTATGAAAATAATACATAGAAGATACAGAATAAGCTATTTTTACAAAATCAGAACTTCAAAATTCCCAAATGACTATAGAAGACAATGAGATGGCTCGGAATGCTTATTATCATTCATAGAGGATAGGGGGCATCCGCTACCATTTCAGTTATCACTTAAGAACTGAAAGAGCAATACCTACCCTAAACCCCTTAGATTCAGTAATGAGTGGAAGCTTCATCATTGCCATATATATTACTTAATTTATCATATATATCAGACTGATATGTTATAATAGGGTCACAACATACACTGAAATTTATACCAGTAGAGGATGATTACTTCATTACTTCACACATACTCCATGCTCCACAGTGAACAATCCAAATTCCAGACCCCAGACCATCAAATTAACATATTGGATATTTCATCCTGTATAAGTAAACTGTAAAAGTAAATACTCATAAACTTTAGAAGTAAATACTCATAAACAGTTTCAGGTATGCAAAGTTAGGCTCAGATTGATTCCAAGTTATCTCACATATGATCTCACAAAGGATATGGGCATACTATCCAAACAGGATTAACACCAACACAATCATCCATGAGTCATGGGATAATTAGTCAAAAGTTTAAAGTGAAAACTCTAAACCCTGGAAACATTCATCACAGCCAAATGTGTGTTCAAACTGTAGTGACTTCAACCTTTTTCCTTTTTTGTCCAGAAACAGGAGGTGGTTCTGTGACTGCAGATGGGTCATTGGTAGTGTTAGGATCACCAATTTCAGCTTCCACCACTGTTTCTTGACTCAAAAGAGGTTGACTTCCAGATAAAGATATGTTCACACTTTCAGGAGTTTGACCTTCCATCTATGCACATAATATCAGGGTAGCTTCCACTCATCATCAATTCATCATACATGATAGGCAACATATCACACATTGACACATTAATAAAAAAGCAACATTTTATGTCATATAGTTAAGATTACACCTCAAGTAACACCATACATGATACACTAAGTCTGGAACAATCAGCAAACTGATCTACAGAAGGATAATATGCATTGTGCATAATCACTTCTCTACAGACTTGGAAGAAACCAGTCAACTCTCATTACTCCTTTGAGTACAAGAGTAAAAAAAGGCTTCTTCATCAACAATCAGTACATAAGTGCAGTTATCTACAAATAGGCAACACAATAGACATTCAGAAATGAGAAATAGGCAACCCATTGACATCATAAGCTTCCACATGATAAGTGATGTTTATCAGTTTATGTCATATAGTTAAGATTACACCTCAAGTAACACCATACATCATACACTAAGTCTGGAACAATCAGCAAGCTGATTTACAGAAGGATAATATGCATTGTGCATAATCACTTCTCTACAGACTTGGAAGAAACCAGTCAACTCTCATTACTCCTTTGAGTACAAGAGTAAAAAAAGGCTTCTTCATCAACAATCAGTACATAAGTGCAGTTATCTACAAATAGGGAACACAATAGACATTCAAAAATGAGAAATAGGCAACCCATTTAGTCATTCACATCATAAGCTTCCACATGATAAGTGATCAGATGTCAATATGTCATTGTACATTCAGAAAACAAGTAACCAAATAACCAATTCATGTTGACATGTCTAGGTATAAGACAAATAATAATATCATACCAGGGTGGCTTCCACTCATGACTCATCATCAATTCATCATAGTATATTAGTATTATGGGCAAGACATTGCAGATTAAAACAATAATACATCATAAGTCATAACCAAAACAAATTATTGACATTGTACATTCAGAATTCAGAAAACTCTCAAGTCTCAACCAAATCACTTAATAAGTAATTCATCATCATTCTAAGGTGTTCACATAGTGACACTCAGAATTCAGAAACACCCATTTCATCATCACTCTGATGTACAAAGTCCACAAACATGTCAAACAACAATACCTTATTCAAGCTTCCACATATCAGTATATCACATATGCATATACAATTACACATTTACACAGAATACATTGGGTCAAACTTCAATTTCATCATCAAACAATGCTTCCACGTTCCAACATGCAAAAGTATTTATTATTTTATACCTCAGTGACTCAGTGATTCTCAAAGCTTAAGGAAAATATAATATATTGGGTCACACAACTGCAGAAGGACAGAGTTTAAGGATTTCAGAGTTCGGACTTCGGACTATGGGCTTGAGGGCTTCCACACTTCCACTCAGAACACAGATGGACTGCAACAGATGAAGATAAACCAACATATCAAGTATCAAAGACAGACATAAGTCATAAATTCATAATACGGATTATGAACCGAGAAGTCAGAGACAATCATACAAACAAACAAGTGTAGAACAGTAGAACTAGAGAAGTGCTTTACTCAATCGAGTCAGACAACAATATCGGCTACCCAGCAACGAACCAACGACGGCCAAGTCTGAGAGAGTGAGAGTCAGAAAAGTAGAGAACCGAGAAGTGAGAATTAGGGTTTCGAAGGAAAGAGGCGCTGAAGTGAGCGAAGTGTGAAGCAGTGAAGTGAGATTAGGTTAAAGGGTGTAGGGTTGGGTGGTTGGGTTAATGGGTTATGGGTTATTGGGTTAGGATTAGTATATATATTAAAATATACTGGGCCTGTAAAATCGGGTGGTCGGGCGGGTCGGGTAGGAAAAGCCCAAACCCTAACCGAACCCTATAGGCAGCCCACTAACAGTCGGGCCGGTTCGGTTGGTCAGTTTCGGGTCGGGTAATCCGACCCAAAGGCCACGGATCGGATAAATCCGATCGGGTCGTTCGGGTTGGGTCGGGTATGCTCAGCCCTAATTGTACATTCTGGTCAAAAGGGTATATATATAGTACCGACCAATTTAATAAGGGAAAGTTACTGAAATATGACTAAAAGAGTTTGAAAATTCCAAAATAGAACTGTCATATTTTTTATTTCCAAAATAGTATTAATTACTGTCTAGTATGGAAAATACTGTCATGTTTGAAATCTGGTACTGCCGAAATATGACAGTAATTAGTTCCACTTTAGGAATAAACACATGGCAATTCTATTTTTGAATTTTCAAACTTTTTCAGTCTTATTTTGGATAATATTCTCATTTATTAATAATTACAAAAGTAATATACAATTCATGTATAATTGTAGAGTCACTTCCTTTTTACAATTAACTTCACTAGCTATGTATCTTAGGGCATCCCCATTAGTAGGATTATTAAGAGATTAAATAAGTGATGTGGCAGATTTTTTATAGAAGCATCATTGAGAGACATAAATTATTTAATGAGATTATTTGCTACAATAATCCTGGATCAAAATATGAATCCAAATTATTTTAAGATTATTTAAATTGTATATGTAATAGAAGTTAATGCAGGATAAAAAAAATCGGATTATTTGAAGATGATGGTTGGGAGCATAAACGAATATTGAGATTATTTAAAAATTAATTATATAACAATATTTAAAATGTAAGAATCATAGAAAAAATTGATATGAGATGATGAATGGAGATGCTCTTATTGGTCAAAGTCGCTTTTTGTGTGTGTTATCATCATCCGTAAATCCGTAATATTGGGTGATGCGGAATTGGGGTTTAATGCGCCAAACCCCCCTGTGATTTGGAAATTCGGCGCATTAGCCCCCTGTGATTTAAAAAATGCGTCAAACTCCCCGGTGTTTTAATTAATCATGCGCCAAATCCCTTATGTGAACAAATTCAATTGTCAAATAAAAGAAAAATGATTAACATTTTTGTATGATTCAGAGATATTGACATATTTATTTGCATATTCAATCAAAATATTAGGAAAAATGTTTTTCAAATCGTTAAATTTATTCATAAAGGGGGTTCTGTGCATGATTAATTAAAACACAAGGGGGTTTGACGCATTTTTTAAATCACAGAGGGCTAATGCGTCGAATTTCCAAATCACAGGGGGGTTTGGTGCATTAAACCCTGCGGAATTGCGGACAATCAGATCATCCGTAATATTGGGTGATGCGGAATTGCGGACAATCAGACGGTAAGAGAGAATGTAAAAATGATCTTTAATCTTTAATGAGTATATGAGTATATATATGTATTACACTATTACAGCTACAAACCAAGATATATATAAATCCTACTGTCCATCCTATAAAATTCACTATATCGACTTTTGTTTTGGTTAAGTTTGACCAATAAAGTTAAAATGTGAAACTATATGTTGTGAATGTGTTTGAAGTATTCGTTTCACACTCGAAAATTATAGAGAAAAGAGGCAAATAAGCCCTCCAACTATTTGCAATTCTGCAATTAGGCTCTTGAACTTGAAGAATTGCAGATATACCCCTCAACTCATTGCAAATGATGCAATCAGATTTTTTTTACCTGTTGGTGGGGGTAAGAAGATGAAATATTACCGGCACCAACAGGTAAAAAGGACCTGATTGCATCATTTTCAATGAGTTGAGGGGTGTATCTGCAATTCTTCAAGTTCAGGGGCCTGATTGTGGAATTGCAAATAGTTCGAGGGCTTATTCGCCCCTTTTCTCAAAATTATATAAGGTTTTGGATCACTCCGTCTATGATAGAATCCTGATATCAGAGCCTAGTCCGGTAAGTTGTGGTTTGACTGTTTGTTTAACGTCCATGATTAAAAGTATCTTGTTTAGGGTACGGTATGTTTGGCTCATTTATATACCCGATATTGTACAGACCGATTCGAGCTGAGAGGTTGTTAAAGTATTAGTCGAACAGAGGAAAGCTATAAAAACAAGGGAAAATTGTCAAATAGGTCCTCGAACTTTCATAAAAAAATCAATTAAGTCCTTCTATAGGAGACTTTGTCCGGTCGTCATGATTTGGGACGGTTCCCGGTGGAATTTTTTGATGAAATTTTTTGAGCATCTTATTCATCAAGTCTAGTTTACTCATACCAAATTTCAGCTAAAAATTTAATCGGGAGCGCATTCAAATTAATTTGAGAACGCAAAAATGCGCAGTTATCTTCAAGAATTAATTTGAATATGTTCCCAATTGAATTTTTAGCTGAAATTTCGTATGAGTAAACTAGACTTGGTGGATAAGATGCTCAAAAAATTTCATCAAAAAATTCCACCGGGAACTGCCCCAAATCGCGACGACCGGACAGAGTCTCCTATAGAAGGATTTAATTGACTTTTTTATGAAAGTTCGAGGACCTATTTGAGAGTTTTCCCTAAAAACAATAAATATACTTCGTATTATATAGGACTTTGACTTATCTTTCTATCAAATTGGTCTTGTAGAATGGAATTACGAGTCTAAACCGCATTTTCTTAATTAGAATTACTTTTATAAAAGAATAGAGTTTTAAATTTCACATGTATAATTAGCCAAAAAAATTGTGTTAATCGTACACGTGTATGTGTATAGGAAAAGACACTTACGAGAATGCATAAGGGAGCGACAAAGACACAGAGAGAGAAGACAAGGCAAATCTAGGGCTGGGCACGGGCCGGGTCGGGGCGGGTAATGCAAAATAAAATGGAACCGCCGGTTCCATTGTACGGTTCGGTCCGGTCCGGGTATTACAATTTTCAAAATAGGAACCGGAAATTACCCGGCCCGTTTGAAACGGGTCGGTCCGGTCCGGGTTTTACGGTTTCTATTCTCATGTCTTGAAATTAGTAAAAACTCACGAAATTACCAAAATCAATAATATAGGACATTAGCAAGTTTCAAAATAACAACATAGTGGTGCATATATAACACAAGTGAAAAGTCCAATACTCCATATTTTCTTGTATATAAGTTTCAAACAATTAAAGAAATTCCAAAAATATGCAACATAGCCAAAATACATATTTTCTAACATTTGTATTTAAACATGTTGTCTAACATCACATATTAAAGTGATTGCTTTTTTTATATTACTTTATCAGTGTTAGCCAAAGTTGACACATACATGGTGGGTGGTAAACACAATTTATATATTTTAATAACAATATAATAAAAAAATATAACAAAATCATCTTTAACAAATAATTAAATTCCATAGAAAGGAATAATTCAATAACAATAAAAAGTAATAAGATATTTATGAAACATTTAATCAATAATTTGAAAACAAAAGGATGTTACTGCAACTCAATTTAAAATCCTACTTCTAGCACAGGAAACAAAACTATTTCAAAACCGATTATCACAAAACTATTAATAAATTAATATACAATATATATAACGGGCCGGGCCGGGTACCCGTTATTTTTTAATTTTGGAACCGGTCCGGTTCCTTAAAAAAAATTACCCGACCCTACCCGGACCGTTTTATAGAAACAAAAAATGGAACCGGCCCGTTTTGGACCCGAACCGCCATTACTCGGACCGGACCGCGGTTCCAAGACCCGTTTGCCCACCCCTAGGCAAATCCACCCCACCACTTGAGCACGAATTGCACCTTTGAAAGCAAACTGCGTGACAAGAACTATGGCACCAATGTTGGAAAATATTCCATGTAAATGCCCTTGGACCATTTATATAATTTAATAAATATTGGGGACATTTATGTCTTACCATTAAGTTTGCCATATGACATATTTGGTCTCTTTATTTATGTATAGTTAACATATGATGGATATGTTTTAACATTAAATAATACATAAGGGGCCAATTGGGTTTCTCTTTGATACAAAACATAAATGACCGCTCGTTCCATTCTTACGACAAATGAGAAGGGGCGTGTCTCCTCCCAAGGGTCACAAGAACACCTATAATAAGAGACCCAAGGGAGACTTAAAAATCCATCGAATTTGTTGTTTGTATCCTTAGAGAATCCACACATCCATGGCTATGGCTTCATCATCTTCTACAACACAATCAAAGCATGGTTTCTCCCCAACCGGTTAGTGTTCTTATTGTTTGATTATATGAATTTTATCATGTTTTAGTGAGATTAGATCCTTAATTGGGACTGAATTTCTCTTCATTTGGTATCCGAGCCTGTTAATTCTCGCTTACATGATAAATTTCGAAGTTGCTGTCGTAAATAATTCATCTTTTTCACCGTATATTCGCATGTAACTTGGACTGGGTTTTATTAATCGGTGGTTATTAATTTAATTTATCAACCCGATTATGATGATGCGGCTTATAATGAATACGGAGTATGTGTTTTCTCCTCTGTGGAGTTTTTACTCAAACGATCACCCAATATATACTATGTACTAATGTTTGACTCTTGTTTTGGAATTTTTTGAATCCATCTGTCTGCCTTGACGTTGATTTGAAAACTAAATTTTCGTTTATCTGCAAACTGCAAAGCTGATAAAAGTAAATTTCAGTTTTGATTTGACTCCGTTTTGTTTTCTGTTCGGTTGTTTAAAGTAAACTGAAAATAAAATCTAAGACTCTTAACTAACAGATGATTTCTTCTCCTTTCGAATTTTACTTGGTTGTTGTTTCTGAAAACAACATGGGTTTACTTTGTGTTGATTCCCACAATAGTATAAGTGCATAAACCACATATAGGTTGTGATTCCTACGTACATGATTTGTATGAATCCTTTTGTCTGCCGTATGCTATTTGGTTGATCAACATAAAGTAAAAATATTGATTTTTTTTTTCCGAAATGCATGAAGTAAGTGCAGAGTACAATTCGGTAAAAGTGCTTATAAACACACTGATAATTCTATCCTGGAAATTTGCCAGTTTGAACCATTTGAATTGTCTGTTCATAATTTGCAGATTTTGACTTATTACAAATGCATATACATGAACAGAAAACTTGGTTCATTAACATATGCAATTTAAAAGTGCATTACTGCATGACTGACTTCAATTTTATTCCATATTCAAACTTATAATATGGATTATTGATTAACTTATTGTGAAGTTCAATAATCGGCCCAACGGAAGATTATTGATTTTTACTATCTTAAACAATTATATGAGTTTTCTTTTAACAAACCCAAAGGTGTTTTATTTGATAACTTATGTAATGAAATTTAAGCATAAAAAAATGTGTTATATTTCTGCCCAAAGGTGATATATGACATATTTTGAAGCCTAATTTTAATTTTAATATTATAATGTTTGATAGTTAGCATTAGCCAACGCAATGTTAGTTATTAAGCATGATATGAACTTTTCCTATTATTTGGTGTTGATAATAGGCTTATTTACTAATAATTGACATTCCTTATTGTATTCCCTTATATATTATGAATAGCTTCTATTATTGCCTCTCTTAAAACTTTTATTTCAGCATCTACTTTTACTCCGTACAATTATGGGATAGAACCTCTAAATGGTACAAACTTTTCAACATGGAGAGAATCTATAAACTCTCACTTGGCATGATGGACCTCGACCAAGCACTGAGAATGGATCCACCAGGTGCTCCTAATAATGAAAGTACTGTGGAACAAAAGCATTCTTATGAACAGTGGGAGAGGTCCAACCGAATGTGCCTCATGGTGATTAAGAATTCCATATCTGTAGCCATTCGCGGAGCCATTCCTGACTCTGAAAATGCGAAGACCTACCTAGAATATGTGGAAGAACAATTTAAGGGCACTTCTAAAGCACATGCCAGTACCTTAATTCTCAAAATGTTGACGAGTAAGTATGATGGAGTAAGTGGTATTCGTGAGCATATCATGAAAATGTCTGATATGTCTAACAAGCTCAAAAGTATGGACATGGAGATCAGTGAAGGTTTCCTCGTTCATTTCATAATGACTTCTCTACCTGCGTCTTATGGTCCATTCAAGATCAATTACAACACGCAGAAAGAGAAGTGGACAATGAGCGAGATGATTGCTATGTGTGTTTAAGAAGAAGAGCGCCTTAAAGCTGAAAGACCAGATGTTGCTCATCTCACTACCACAAACTCAAAGAAAAGGAAAGGCAACCGTCAAGGAGGAGGAAAAGGTAACATTTCTAAGGTCCCAAAGATAGGTGCAAGCGTGAACTCTGGTCCCTACTGTAAGTTTTGCCGTTTCAAAGGGCATTACCAGAGGGAGTGTCCTAAGTTTAAGGCATGGTTGACTAAGAAAGGTAACTTAACCACTTATGTTATTTATGAGTCATTGAACACATCAGTTCCCCTTAATACTTGGTGGATTGACTCTGGTTCAATGGTTCATGTTTCAAACACACTGCAGGGATTCCATTCAATCCGGACATTGGGAAGAAAGCAAAGAGTGATTAAGGTGGGCAATGGAGAAGAATTAAAAGTGGAGGCCATTGGAACTATCTCATTAATTTTAGAGAATGGCTTCATTCTTCATCTTCGTGATGCTCTTTATGTACCTAATATTACTCGTAATTTAGTGTCTGTATCGAAACTAAGTGCTGATGGTTTTACATTTAATTTCGTATACAATAAAGTGACAATAAGCTTGAACTCAAATGTAATAGGATTTGGTAGCATGGAGGGAAACCTCTATAAGTTATGCTTAGACACTAATTTTATGGAATCCCCATTGTCATTTAATATAACTGAAAATCCTTGCAAGAGAAAGAGAGAATTGGAATCGTCGTCCAATTTGTGGCATCAAAGGTTGGGCCACATATCACGAGATCGAATGATAAGACTCGTGAAAGACGGCATTCTTCCAAATCTTGACTTCTCAGATTATGACAAATGTGTGAAGTGTTTGAAAGGGAAATTATCTAAGAAAACTAAGAAAGGCGCCACGCGAAGCACCGGTTTGTTAGAATTAATACACACGGATATTTGTGGGCCTTTTCCCGATTCCATTAGTGGTCATACCTCCTTTATTACTTTCATAGATGATTACTCACGCTATATGTACCTATATTTGATTAAGGAAAAATCCGAATCACTAGATATGTTCAAGGCTTATATATAAAGCCGAAGTTGAAAATCAACTTGATCGAAAGATCAAAGTAGTGAGATCGGATAGGGGTGGTGAGTTCTATGTTCGACACACCGATATTGGTCAAGCTCCCGGTTCTTTCCATGAATTTTGTAAAGAACATGGGATCATCAACCAATATACCATGCCTGGCACCCCTCAACAAAATGGGGTTGCCGAAAGGCGGCATAGGACTCTTTTGGATATGGTCCGAAGTATGTTGGCTAACTCAAATCTTCCCCAATTTTTATGGACCGAGGCTCTTAAAACAGCAACCCACATATTGAATAGAGTACCATCTAAATCTGTTCCTAAAACTCCATATGAGTTATGGACGGGAAGGAAGCCTAGTCTACGGTACCTAAAAGTGTGGGGTTGTCCGGCTGAAGCAAAAGTGTATAATCCTCAATTGAAGAAACTTGACATGAGAACTATTAGTTGTTCCTTTATTGGTTATCCCGAGAGATCTAAGGGATATAGGTTCTATTGCCCATCTCATACTACCCGGATTGTCGAGACCCGACATGCTGAATTCCTTGAGAATACTAACATTAGTGGGAGTAGTAATGGTTCAAACATTAATGATGAACTTCAAGAAGGTGATGGAATGAATCCACTTATTATACTGCCCATTCTACCTAACTCTTCACTTGAAGATCATAGTGAAAGTCATACACCTCATAATAATGATGCAACAAGTCAAGAGGCGTAGAAACTCCAATAAATGTTGAACCAACTCCACCTGTTTCTAATGAAATTCCAGAAAATCAGCAATCCTTAAGGAGATCTCAAAGGGTGAGACGCCCCACAAATTTTGACGAATATTTAGTATATTTAAATGAAGAAGCCGACTTTGATTTAGGGAAAGTCGTAGATCCTATATCTTTCCATGACGCCATTAATTGTGACCAATCGATTTATTGGAAAGAAGCCATGAATGAGGAACTTCTTTCCATGGAGAAGAACAATGTTTGGGAACTTGTTGAATTACCAAAGGGTCATAAGCCCGTTGGAAGCAAGTGGGTCTTTAAAACTAAATTAGATCCAAATGGAAACATTGAAAGATACAAAGCAAGATTGGTTGCTAAGGGGTACACTCAAAGGGAAGGTGTAGATTATCAAGAGACCTTTTCACCTGTCTCTTGAAAGGACTCCCTAAGGGTCGTTATGGCTTTAGTGGCTCACTTTGATCTTGAGCTACATCAAATGGACGTCAAAACAGCCTTCTTAAATGGAGATTTACACGAAGATGTTTATATGATACAACCAGAAGGTTATGTTTCTAAGGGTCAAGAACATCTAGTGTGTAAACTCAAGAAGTCTATTTATGGGCTCAAGCAAGCGTCTCGACAATGGTACCTCAAATTTGATGAACTCATGAAATCAAATGGCTTCATTAAAAACAAAGTAGATCAATGCACTTATCTCAAAATGAGTGGGAGCAAATTCATCATACTTGTGTTATATGTTGATGACATCTTATTAGCAAGTAGTGATATGGATTTATTGCATGAAACAAAACGCTTATTATTTGGCCATTTTGACATGAAAGATTTAGGTGAAGCTTCTTATGTTATAGGCATTGAAATTCACCGAGATCGAGTCAAAGGGACGTTAGGTTTGTCCCAAAAGGCATACATTGAGCATATTTTAGAACGTTTTAACATGCAACAATGCTCTCCATCAGTTGCTCCAGTAGTTAAGGGAGACGTTTTTGGGCATTGGAATGACCCAAAAACGGAGGTTGAGAAAGAGCAAATGAAACTCATTCCTTATGCTTCTGTAGTTTGAAGCCTGATGTATGCTCAAGTTTGTACTCGTCCAGATATCGCATATGTATCCGGCATGTTGGGTAGATATCAATCTAACCCAGGATTAGATCATTGGAAAGCCGCTAAGAAAGTTTTGCGGTATCTTCAAGGGACTAAGGAGTACAAACTTACTTACCAGAGGTCTAATAATTTAGAAGTGGTGGGATATTCCGATTCTGACTTTGCTAAGTGCAAAGATGATAGGAAGTCTACTTCGGGATACATTTTCTTGCTGTCAGGTGGGCCAATATCTTGGAAAAGCCACAAGCAAAGACTTACGACTACTTCAACAATGATGGCTGAATATGTTGCGGTGTACAACGCAACATGTCATGGGATGTTGCTAAGGAATCTTATCAAAGGATTCAAAGTAGTAAATTCTGTCTCAAGACCGCTAAGGATTTATTGTGACAATTCCGCGGCCGTGAGCTTCTCAAACAATAACAGTTCGAGTGGAGCGGGATTGTTCCTCGATACAAAGTATTTGTTCGTTCGAGAAAGAGTGGAGGAAAACGAAATTTGTATCGAACACATCAGCACGAATGATATGCTAGCAGATCCTCTCACTAAAGGACTTTCGCCTAGTATTTTTCAAAGACATGTCACTAATATGGGCTTGATGAAAGATCCTGTTTAGGAAATTATAGCGCAGTGCCTGAATAACTATCTTATGTATTAATTTCAAGTACTTGATTTAAAATTCCTCCCTAAGTATGTTTTGTCTATTCTTCATTGTGCACACAAAGTTATTTTAATAGACAAACATAATACCCTAAGTTTAATGTCATTTGGCTTATATTAATCCTTATACTCTTTAAGAAGTGTCAAAGTATGATTAATGGGGTCCCGGGTTATATTGACCCGTCAGACTGTATTTATTTGCTTTGATATTATTATGGAGTAAGATGAATTTTTGGCCAAAACTTACTTTAACTTATGTATAAATGATCTCAAGGTCAAGTGGGAGAATGTTGGAAAATATTCCATTTAAATGCCCTTGGACCATTTATATAATTTAATAAATATTGGGGACATTTATGTCTTACCATTAAGTTTGCCATATGACATATTTGGTCTCTTTATTTATGTATAGTTAACATATGATGGATATGTTTTAACATTAAATAATACATAAGGGGCCAATTGGGTTTCTCTTTGATACAAAACATAAATGACCGCTCGTTCCATTCTTACGACAAATGAGAAGGGGCGTGTCTCCTCCCAAGGGTCACAAGAACACCTATAATAAGAGACCCAAGGGAGACTTAAAAATCCATCGAATTTGTTGTTTGTATCCTTAGAGAATCCACACATCCATGGCTATGGCTTCATCATCTTCTACAACACAATCAAAGCATGGTTTCTCCCCAACCGGTTAGTGTTCTTATTGTTTGATTATATGAATTTTATCATGTTTTAGTGAGATTAGATCCTTAATTGGGACTGAATTTCTCTTCAACCAAATCCTCCAACCACCGACAACATTAGTAACTTCATCGTCTGTATCTGCAAAAACGTTATTCCAAACGTACCCATCCCATACTTTTAGTTGGCTTACATCAGTTACATGCCTACATATATAACACAAATTTGAATGAAAATGTGGTGATATTTTTGTAAATAAGTGAAACGTTTTATGAAATTACAAAAGCGTAGTATTTGATGGAACAGAAACGTGCATCGTAGCACATTAGCGCTATAAAGTGACAATTTCACATCTTACACGTTAAACTCCATTTTTATTTGAACTGTCCGGTTATTTGAATTGTGCTAATATTATTCCTGGAAAAGAAATGGACAAAATGTGATTTGATAACTCTTACCAATTATAATTGTTTTCAAAGTTACTATGATGTAGTGATTATGATGCAAGTCTTAAACACAATTATACATAGTTTTTTCACTAAAAATTATTCCGTACTAATTAACTCACATTTTCATCCATAATTTTTCTCAGTAATTTTGTTTGAATATTCTCTCAAAACAAACCATAAAACTAAAAATACTCTCTCCCTACTTATATAAAGGTCCTCATTCATTTTACACACATTTTAAGAAAGTGAGGTTGTTCGCCGCCATTGTTTGACATGGTTAGACGACATTGTTTGATACTGTTACACTATTTTGTTTACTATCCGGCGCACTACTCATTTATACATCTATCCATTTCACAGATTTTTTAATCATATTCAGTGTCAAACTTAGGAGCCGTTTACTTTCTTGCTTAAGAAACGATGCTTATTTAGCCTGGGTTTAGTAAGCGTTGCTTACTACACGAGTGTTTATTAAGCATGGGTTTGAATAACAACAAACATGTTTACTTCATCAACCTTAAAGAATAGCTTATATTTAAAATGACATAAATAACCTTAAAACTTACTCCCTCATTTCATTTCTACTGCTTTATCCATGAGAGACAAAACATCGCTCCCATCTCCATCGAAGAAGCCGCTCCCATCTCCATCGAAGAAGCCGCTACCATCTCCATCGAAGAAGCAAGTTGGACGTGTTGACCATCTCTAGCCCTCCAGGTATTACTTTCTTCTTCCATTTTCACTTCGATTGAACAAGGTCCCTCTACTCCTTGTTCGAAATCGGCAATCGGCAATGCTTGGAGAAAGATAGGCGATGGTGTTCTACCCTATGGGAGATGTCAGGATAAGATAGGGTATGGCTGTAAATAAAATTTTCCTACGATGAAAGCTAGGGACACGCTCGTCAATAAGAAAAAGCTAAACTTACCGATTAAATAAAACATGGGGGGGGCGTCGCTTTAGTAACCGGCGAGTTAAGAGGCTATTGTGCGTCCTAAGCAGGGAATTAGCCGTCGATTCTGTTTACTTCAGACGCCTTATTAAGCCAGCAGCATCCTAAACAGCAAAGTAAACGGCTCCTTAGTGTCAACTTTTTTGGACTCAAAAGTTAATAAAGTTTGATAACATGACACTTTACCTTTAATGATTACTAGTGGACGGGTAGAGGGGCATGAGGAAAAAGATAACTGTGACTTTGTACGTATATTTAAATGGAAAGAAAATTTAATCACGATTTTTAACCAAAAAGTATTTGGCAAAATGGAAAGTCACTTTCAGCTTGGGACCATGCACGTTAAAATGGAAAGATGTAACCCGGACATACACAAGGAATAATATTTATGTGAAGGACAGAATGTGGGTTGAATAAGAAATTGACTAAAAAATGAAGAAAAAAATAAGTTTCTCTGGACTCCAATCCACCATAGTCCACACCTATGTTTAAAAAACCGACCCGACCCGGCCGGGTTGACCCGGAACCCGGTGACCCGGACAAAAATCCGGTTCGGTTTCTTCAAAACCCGAAAATGGTCAAAAACCGGAAAAACCCGGCTGACCCAAAAAAATCCGACCCGGCCGGGTTGACCCGGAACCCGGTGACCCGGACAAAAATCCGGTTCGGTTTCTTCAAAACCCGAAAATGGTCAAAAACCGGAAAAACCCGGCTGACCCAAAAAAATCCGATCCGGACCCGACCCAAGAAACCCGAAAAACCCGGTTTTCTGTCTTTTCCAAAAAAAAAAGTAATTTCTTTTTTAATTTTAATGCATTTTTTAAACCAATAAAATTGCAATTTCAATTCCCTAAAAAGAAAAACTATGTAATATATTTATATATTTATTTAAGAATGAAAATCATGCCAAATTATAATATAAATGTACAATACAAATAAAAATATATAATGAGAGTGTATATAATTATATGTTTATTATTATTATTATATAGACGTATAATCGTTGACCGGTTTTCCGGCTTTGACCGGGCTGACCCTCCGGGTCCGGGCTGACCCTCCGGGTCCGAGTTGACCCGTGACCCAGTCACATGACCGGGTCGCTCACCGGTCCGGTTTTTACAACATAGGTCCACACATAGATTTTTCCCTATTTGTGCGTTTCGAATTTGTTTATATTTTACAAATTTAATATACTTGTGTATGACTATTGAAAGTAATTAATTAGTAATAACTGAAAATTAAACAATCAATTAATTACCCTGGATTTTTTTGAAGAGTAGAAGAGATAGAAGCCAACGTAGAGGGTTTCGATGAAGCAGCCGAAGGAGTTGATCGTAATGAGGAGAGTCGTGTTGGTTTTGAGAAAAGCATAGTAAATCCAAAGCATAGCACTGAAGAGAGCAACCACATATGGTATTGATTGAAATCCCACTGTTGATTTCTTTTTGTATATTTGATGGAAGGTAGGCCTGCATGCATGCATGGAATATATATAATGTCAAAGTCGTATTTTCTGAATTACTAATTAATACATTAAAATATGTATTCAGAAGAAAATTAAATGAGCAAGGAGTACTCACATTGGAGCAAGGAATACGAAGAAGGATACGATATTCCCTGTTAATTTCCAGCAAAGCAAAGGTTAATAATATCATTTTTTTATTTAAAAATGTTTCATTTTTCTAAGCACAAATACAAGATGTAACTCTAAAATGAAGAAGAAAAATATCAATTCACATACAAGCTAAATTTGTGTGGAAAGAAAAGTGTACAAGTCCGTACAAAACAAACTTCTACATGTAACAAGGGTTAGGTTACAGGGCCCGGCGAGTCAGCGACTCGGCAGACACTATTTATATTTAAAGAAATGTATACTCCAAAATATGTTTCTCATGCTCGATCAAAACAATTAAGTGGTCACTTTTTTTTTGGATTTTCCAAAATAAAGGTATTCTCATTTCTACAAAAAGTAATAAGAAGGTGTGTTGCAAAAAAAACAAACTTACCTTTTACATACTTTTGCTTTGAATTGATACGGAGTATAAAACAGTGTATAACCAAAAATTTAAACCAAACTTTGTACGGAGTAACTTTGTAGTCTTTGTAGGACTACATTGCTAACATCCATAGTTGTGATTCTCCGGTTAGAACTTATTTAATTTTTAAAATTATAAAATAATTCAAATGATCCTTAGTAACATCTGATCAGTTGAATACGAAAGAGTTGGAGGCAGTAGGCAGGACTTTTATACGTAGTATATCGCTTTGGTGCATGCGAGAAGAGCTTTTAATCTTTTTAGGTTGCGGTTCTCTACACTTTGAAATCCAGAGGTCCTTTTATTTATTTTTTCTTATAATCTATTTGATGTGCCTATTTAGACTAGTTTGGAAAAGTATTTTAATTTACGACCAAATTTCAAAGTGGGAAACTCCTATAGGCCAGGATATAATATTTGGATTTTAATTTAACTAGGCGCATAATAAACACCCACTTTGTTACTTTGTTATGATTACATACGAGTTTATTCGAATATGAAATCCAATCTGAAAATTACTTTTCTAACTATTTCTATTAAAACTATTTCTAACTATTTTTATTATTAAATGCATGCTTCTAATATGAAAATTCTAGTTGAGAGGTACTATTTACTGGAGAACAACTACCCAATCTAGTACTCTCTCCATATCAAAGAAATCTCTCTTTTGAAATATCACAATAATCATTATGAAATAGGGGCATCACGGGCCTCTCACATGATGTATTAAGCTTTAAAATATAGGAAAAATTGATAGTAATAATTCTGGCGGTCCGCTTATAATAATCCCAACTATCAATTATCTCAGAATAATCTCAACTTTAGGACCTTCCGCCAATAATGGTCCCTATAAATAAATTCATGTAGTTTCTAAAGTGGATGAGAAGAGATATAACAAGTAATCCCTATCAATAATCCCAACTTTTAATTTTTACGCTTAATTTCTATTGAAAATTCAGTTGTTATAAGAAGTACTATCGTAGTATTTTGTCATGGATCATTATTGGCGGACGGACCATATAGTTGGGATTATACAAAAATAATCAATAGTTAGGATTATTGTCAGCGGACCGGCAATAGTTGGGATTATTATTTTCAATTTTTCCTAAAATATATAATTCCCTTAACTTTGCCTCTTTTAGAGAATACTTATGGTACATCATTAATTATAGGGATATTTTGACGTCGCATGCATCACGCTTTTTGGTTGATATTGAATTTTACACTTTGCACCATGTATTTCTTCACTTAATGTTATACGATAGAGTGCAAAGTCTATTATTATTAAAATGACTAGTTATTGCGTCGCGCGATGCGCGATGAAGAGGATGCCCAATAGTATATATGAACTATTAATATTAAGCCGTATTGTGTGTGTGTAGAATAAAGATCAAATGAGAACAATGTTTAACGTGAGAACATGAGAACACCACATTTACCCCAATGTGATGCACAATGAAGCTCGCCCAATGCACACTTTCGTGTTCGGCATAGTATTTACCAGATTGCCACCGTGATTAATTATATAGGCTTGTTTTCAACAAAGTCAAAATGTGCACTAGATGGGCTCTTTTGTGTATCACGTTGGGTTAATTGTGAGTGTTCTCACGTTAAGCATTGTTCTCATTGGAACCGCACCCTGTGTGTGTGTGTGTGTGTGTGTGTGTAGGAAGCGGTTCCAGTATGAACGGACTCCCAGGAGAAATGAGAATGAACTTGGACCGTTGGATTGTATTATGTGGAATTGAATTGTGCATTTTGTGAAACTGAAATGTGCATTAGATGATGTTGAAATATCCAGAATAAAAATTTAAACTCAAGTGTGCATTAGGTAAAATTGAAATGTGTGGAATCAGAGGTACAAAAACAACACCGTGAAATGTGGAGTGCTTTGAATTCTTAAAAAGTGGTAGAAGTTTTGTACTACTTATTTATTTGGCAAAGACAGATGTTGCCAAACGCTTTTGCAAATGATCAATTTTTATCCCAATTGTGTTCAAATTTAAGTTATTTAATACAGAATGATAGCAAAATGCAACCTCGAACCATACTTGCTTGGTTTATTAGCCTTATCTGATTTAATACCCTTCAGGAAGGTTGTACTAACACATTTATGTCTCTAAGGAACCCTAACAACATTTTTATGGAAATCTGCAAAATAAAGTGAAAGAGATTGTAGAAAGTAATGAAAGCCTCAGGCTTCCTAAAATTCGGAAGCTATTCACCTCAACTCACTGTTTATTTCATTAGCTCTTCCTCTAGAAATTTATAACTTTTTTCAGGATTGATTACTCAACTTGATCATGCATATATTCTAAATAGTGTTTACATCTAGAATTTAATGAATTACTACCTCCGTCCCACTAAGATTGGGACGGAAGAAGGTGTCACGATTATTAAGAAAAGTGGATTTCTGTGGTTGATATTAAATTGATAAAGAATAAAGTAAGAATGGTTTAGAGCCACACAATCTTTACCAAATTTGGAGAATCTTAGTGGGACTTACAGAAAAGGTAAAACAGACAATAGAAGCACATAGTGTGTTATTTTACCTTTTCAAGGTATTTCGAAACTGTAAGCAAAACAAACAACTTTAATTTTTTTGCAAACCTTAGTGCTTCCATATATCTGGATTTCTTTAAGTCTTGAAGAAGTAGATTCTACATGCTTGTAAAAAATTACAAGTCAAATAAATATGAACGTATAGCTAAATTTGCCTTCAGTTAGAACAACTTGTATAATGCATTGATTTAGTGGAAGGCAGAGAGACTTTCGTAGCATTGAAGAGAGCCTCAGTAATAATCTGCAGGGGTTAGACTCCATAACACGCAGTTATAGAGTCTTCAATTGTAAAATGTAAGATTATACAATTGACATTTATATAAAATTATAGCTGTAAGATTAGTAAACTGAAAATGCTAAATTAATTGTCTATGTTCTTTTAAATTTCTTTCTTCTAGTCACTATTTTTTTTCAATAATACCATTTCTGGTCTTTAAAAGACAAACACAAATCTGTGATGCAATATATAGAACCAGGAAATAAAAAATGTAAACCAACAAGAATTCTCCTAGTTGTTGTTAGTTTGTTACTTTTAACCAAAAAAACGAACCTTCATACAGGCCAACATTTTCTTCCTTAAGCAAGTGGTTCAGTGGTGTGTGGTTTATGTGTGTGTGAGAGAGAGGTTATTATTTTACTTTCCTATAGTGGTTTAATTAACACTAATTGAGTATCTTGCTTAATTAAGCTTTAATGCTTTATTCATATTTTTTCTTTTTTTATTCATGAGCAAACGTGCCAAACCCATTAGCTTGTGTCTCCTCTACCTCTTTGATTCTGTGTATTACTTTAGTCCTTGCAAACAGTGCACAGAGTTATCCATTTCATTGAAAGTATGGCTTCAAAGAAGGAAACACGACCAACAAGAAAATAATATGTAATTGAATCGAGTACATTTACTTCAAGAAATGATGTCTCCCTTTCCACGAAAAGGGAAAATGTTTTCACACCAATAATATACATGAATCGAGTACACCATGAAATGTACTCCCTCCGTCCCCTTTTAAATGGGACGGGAGACGGTGGCACGAGTTTCAAGAAAAGTGAGTTTGTGTGGTTGATATTAATTGATAAAGTAATAATAAAGTAAGAATGATTTTGAGCCACACAAAGTTTACCAAATAAGGTATGGGGCAATTAAATAGGGACATCCCAATATGGTAAAACGGGACATTTAAAAGGGGACAGAGGGAGTATCTAGGTTTCGTAATCTCTATGAATATTGGCATGAATGAATGAAATGAATATCTGATATGAACAGGTAAAAAAAACCATTTATTTTTAAGCCCATATATTTACCTGCAATGTCTATCATTTTCTTCATTGTTCAATTTCTATGTCATATATAAGTTCGATCTCTATTTAAGCACCTCACTCCTTTTTTAGGCAGATAAAGTTATGATACTTTATGTAATCTATACACAAAATCCCGTGACGGTTCTTCCAAAAAGATTCACACAAGATATTCGTGCAGCATATTTCATTTTTAAACTGATGACATTGCCTTTGTATATAATAACTACTTAAACTTTGTTAAAATTCTTGATCTATTAAGCGTTTTTTTAAACTGTATGAAGGGTTGATCTATATTTATTCTTTTTAACACTGATTTCATATATTCATGTTCGCTAGACTTCAAACTCTTTTGGAACTAAGACTTAAATGTTGTTGTAAGCATTCTTGTTTTTAAACAAGATACGATAACCTACAAGTTTTAAAAAATTGGCATTACCCCAATTAAGATGAAAATGAACTTCAAAGAATAAAAATTATGAAATGTGGTCTCAAATACTTTTGATATTTGTCTTCTTTTTGTTCAATAGTAAATGAACTTCAATGAATCTTATTCTATTATTATTATGGTTATTATAATGATCTTGGTTGTTTTATTTCCCCACATACAATCTATGCTACAAATATTTTATTCGTGAAGTTTCTTTATTAATTTCTAACAAACTATGTATACAAATAGTTTACTCATAATACCCACATATTCTCTCAACATAAATGGTCTTGGACATTTACAAGAACGCACACCTCTCTCTAACAAAACTTGTGGAATATTTTAGGCTTCATTTGACTTTGGAGGTATTCTGTCGGCAACAAAGTTTATATTTCTCAATTTTGGGCTACTATGTTTAACAGGTCGGCTTGTCGTTCCGCTCCTAATCCTTTGTAGCATCGTTTTTAAGGGGGCAGGCTACAGCCCTCCCCATTTAGTTTTTTGTATATCCCATCTTTTAAATAAAATTCTGGAAAATGCACCAGACACTTTGCCTACTGTTAAAAGTGATTCTTTTGGGCAAAAAAAAGGTCAAAGTACAATTATATATATAATGGACCATTGTCAATTATTCTAGTAAAGAGTACATAAAAGCATGTAATGAAAAGGCATAAGATGTCGGTTTTCAAAACAAAAAATAGAGCATAATAGCCAAGGTCTCTGTAGTGTCAACCCTCACTATAGCTCCCAACAATCATGACCCAGGTTTGCAGATCACACGTACAAGGACCTTAGCAGATAAAGCTCAAGTAGATTTATTATATTTGAGATCTCACTAAAGGTTGAAGCTATTTTATGACATCCACTTGCAAAAGGGATGAGAAATGAGGAAAAACATGCTTTTGATAAAATAGTGTTTTTATTAGCAAATGCTTCTAATGATCATGAAAAGGGCATGATTATCAAATGTCAAAGTACAGAGAATTGTTATGGCAAGTGCTAGAAAAAAATGAGGGTAATAATTACATTGCTGTAAATCAGAGAGTGAGAGCTTCTTATTAGCTACCTACCAATCTTCTCAACAGAAAATTAAAAACAAAGTCTTTAGCTACAAATGAAACCAAATTAAAACCAGATACATTAGTGTGAGATAAACTTAATTTCTAGAGAATATTTTAGACCCAATTTAATATGATATCAAATTATCAATGTTTGATCAGATAGCCCTATCTGGACACATGAAGTGTGAAGTATAACGTCTTATATCAGATATTTACAAGTTTGAGTCTAAAACATAAGTATGAGGTAAACATTATGTCAAAAAAAAACCTCATACAATATGCTAGACCTAATATAATACTAACTTAAACATTAAACTGAAGAAGCAATACCTGTCTAGCTGCAGCTTTCTGGACAAAAGAGGGATCCAACCTTTTACTATTATTATTATTATCACTTGAATCATATAAAAGACAAGAATTTCTCTTAGAGAAAGCATGCATATGTATCTTTTCCAAAGCCAATTCTCTTTCACTCCAATCAGTTTCAGGATAATCATCCATTTCACTATGGCCATTAAACTTGCTGAAATCCCTAACTGCACCTTGGCTTGGCCACAAACACCGGCTATACTGTGAAGCTTTAGACTTCTTCTTCTTCTTCTTCAAAGGCTTCTTCTTCCATCCATCTTTGCTGCTTATACCCAAAGAATACTCTGATTCTCTCTTCTTATCCCCATCAACACTATTTGAAGGAGAAAAGTTAAGAATATGTAAAGAATATATTTACCAAGCAGACATAGTCAACCAAACATGTTAACAAACACACAGTATAAAGAATTAAGCACAAAATGAAGAGGTAAATTGGGTTAAAGTTAACAGTGAACCATTGAATCATTAGGTAAACAAAATTATTTTGTTAAAATTGGATTAGCTTCTACTCCTATCAATTCGATTATTTTGAAATAGCTAATCCAATATCCTAAATTTATTTTTGTTTCAAGCTCAAAATAGGTTTAGGCATAAGTCGACAAAGTCCAAGAATGGGGGATTACGGGATAAAAGATGAAGGGAGTGAAGCCTCACCTGCAATAATCAAACATCCCAGAAGTCCACAAGTCCAGGAAACTATCAGCTTATAGGAGAGGAGAAGATGAAGGGAGTGAAGCCGCATGATCGAGGAACCCCAGCGCCGATTTCTGGACTGAAGGTTTGAACCCTGGGAAGAGATGCTCAGTTAAGCGAAGAAATGAGGTTTGTATACTGTATATGAATTGAATTCATAGGAGTCGGAACTCAGAAGTAGAGCTACGAACGAGACGTGAAGTTAAACACGACGAAGTCTACGAACAGGTGGTTTAATTAACGGAAGTCTGGAGTAGAGAGTACTGAAGAAACCAGAAAGGTACTATGCCCTTACAATAATGTACAACTCCATCTAGCTACACTATACTACCAACAATTTTTTTTTCCCAAAAGGGTATTAACCCTCATTCACCGTTATAATATTTTAGATGTGTAAAATCCAATATCACTAAAAAAAAAGTGGGCGTAAAGTCAAAATTCTCCATCAATCCATCATGGTATTATATTCAATGATGACAAACCTTCTTACGCCTCTTGTTGATCGAAATACATGTAGTAATTAAAGGAGGCCATATGCAACAATTGAAACAACACTTTTGGTGGTTATAATTACTACTGTAAAACAGTTTGATAACCAAATAAAGTAGTTAATATACTACGTAATACATTAAGTAGTAATTAAAGTAATTAAATTACCACATATGCCAAACGCAAGAGTCCAATGATCACCCGAGAAAATAGCCATGCTTCAATTCCCAAGTACGTACAATTAGCTAGCTTAAGCTTACTAATGTTTAGATTAGAAGATAAGAGTACAGCTAAGAAGCTAGATTTGCTTGACAATGAAATGACGAGGTGCATGCTTAATCTATTTATATAGGGGTGGCAAAGCACTCAAACACTTCTATAAGCGCATGATATGTATTTATTATTATTTATATCTTTAATAAAATGCACAATACATTTAGCAAAGTTAAGTGTCTTTTTGGTAAGCAATTGAGCATAATAGTCAAAATAATCACATGATTAAGTGTCTTTAACTTACATATTTGACAAATTCTATATTATGGTACTTCAATTAAGATAACGTACCTTGTTTTAAAGTGTCAATTAGAATATACTACGTATATTGCAATTGATCGAACTTTTAAAAAATGAATCTATCAATGATGAGATAATAACTTCAATCAATTAAATGTAATGCAAGTAAGA
Source organism: Cuscuta epithymum (assembly GCA_945859915.1). Classification (NCBI taxonomy): domain Eukaryota; kingdom Viridiplantae; phylum Streptophyta; class Magnoliopsida; order Solanales; family Convolvulaceae; genus Cuscuta; species Cuscuta epithymum. The sequence goes on from CAMAPF010000974.1 coordinate 1,621,273, forward strand.
TATTCTCATTTAATTGTGAGATATCGTAGCATTCACCTACTTATTTTTGGCTAAAGATTTATCTCAATTTTACTAAATAATTGAGATCGAGTAAAATCAATAAAAAAGGCTTACCAAACACTACGCTCAAACCCGTACTTGCTGTATATTCATAGGTAAAATGCACATTATTCCCAGTAGAGGTCGTTTTTACAATTTAGATTAAAACGGCTAAAATTTAAAATTTGTGATTAAATAATATTTTATCAAATTTTGCATTTTTTTTGCGTGAGAGCATTTCTAATGTAATGTAATCATGTGTATGGTGGACATGTGGTATGAGATATATAGACACATCAAATTGAATTGTGAAGTTTCTCTCTTTATTTGATGGCATTTTATATTTTAATTATTTTATATCAACAATGTCAAACATAATGCGGAGTAAAATTACCAAAATATGATAAAACTTTTTAAATAAGGAGGGATTAAACTTAATAATTTGATAAAATTTGATATCATGTCACGTGTGCACCACACACATTGTTGTATTGGAGATGCCTTTATAACTAAATTTTCAGAGCTTATAAGGAGATAGGTTTAGATGTCATAGAACTCGATATAGTGATTAGTCTTATATATCCTACTAGTTATAGCTTAAATTCTATCTTTCTCTTAGCTTTTGATATTCAATGCACTTTTAACAAAAACAATTAAATACTAATGTCATTATTCGTAATTCCTTAATAAATTATTCATTATAATTTAAAGATATATAGGTAGTTATTCATCTAGTTATATGTAGTAGTTACTTATTACGTACGATGTACTCCTTTTATATAAATTAAAGTAAATGAGTTGAAAATCAAGCATCTTCAATATAATGCCGTGACACTAGTAAGTTATTAGTATATGTTATAAAATGAAATTAAAGTTTGTGACTTTTAATGCAAAAAGGCACAATAAAAAAGTTTTGGTCCCACCCAAGGTCTTTATTAGGTCATTAGCCCCACGAAATGGCACTATGGCTTAATACGTGACACTCGCTTTATAAACATGGAAGTGTTTGCGTCTTTCCTTGTTTTGATTTATTTTTGTGGCCTAGAAAATAATTGAATGAGTCGATGACCTCTTGCCATTTGGAATCAATAATTGAGGCAATTGGATTGTTGTTTGTACTATTAATTTCCCATCATATTAGAGGACATGAATTTCGGCAAAATATAATGGGTGATGTAATTAATGATCAAGAGATATATGCGTATGTGCTTTACATATGTGCTTTAGTTTTATTTTGTTTTCAATGGTCTTATCTATTCTTTGTGGTTATGTGACTTATGTCTTATATATAGAGAGAGTTATAGGGTTGGTCTAGGAGTGAAATGAAAGGTGATGATATAGAGCAGCCTACTCGCTTTTGTCTTCTCGTGAAAATGTGAAATAGGTAAAGTGTGTTAAACACTTTGGGTGCGCATGCATGATTAAGTTAAGTATAATTTCTTGTGTTAAACACTTTAAGCTGTACTTTTAACATTATCATTATGATGGTTGATGGCATTGTTATTCTGTAACATTTTTCTGTTATGAAATATGAATTCTTATACATTTGGTAAAGTGTAATTTATGTCGTTAAACACTTGTGACTTCTCTTTCAGTGTAAAAAGTAATCAAATTGATACAATTTATTGACATGAAGTTTTAGAACACATATCTGTCAAATATAATCTGACAAAATATTAGACCTCAGCTTGACATAGGAGCAAAAACGTTTTGAAATTCCAAAATAGGAGTGTCATGTTTTTTATTCCCTAAATAGGAGTAATCTGCCTAAGTTTGGAAGAAAATGTCATGTTTTAAAGCCTAAAAATTCCAAACTTGGCACAAATTTACTCTTATTTAGGGAATAAAAACATGATACTCATATTTTGGAATTTCGAAACTTATTTACTCCTATTTAGGGAATTCTCTCATTCACATATACTACCTTCATTCTTTTTTATTTGCAACATGTTAAATTTTACATTATTCGCATAATTTACTTTTGTCTACGTACATTTGTAATTCATGTATTATAAATTTCATTTTTGAAAGATATTGCTAAATTCCCCTCATTTCAAATTTTCAATATCTGATTTTTTAATTTTTTTTTTACTAATGAGAAATGTTGTATATGAACGGTCAAATATGTGCGCTCACAAACGTGAAAATGAAATGTTGCAACTAAAAAGAACGGATGAAGCACATATAATTTTCTCATTTATCAATATATAATAAATACAATTCTTCACGCAAGAAACGTGGATATATAATCATATATTGCGACTTTGTAGTCTAGGCCAACTATATATGTTGGGAATTTCAGTGTTTAATTAATTTCAATCATTGGTAGTGCAATTGTCTATTGAGCCAACCTTGCAAGAAATAAATATTGGCAGTTTGAATACAAATATGCAATAATATATACCACAATTAGTTTCCCATATATACATACATTATCTAGATCCCCAACTTTCCTTTTGCATCTGATAGATAAGATGATCTCCCGTTATATATGGCTTTCTCTCCATATACAAGAAAAAAGAAGTAATAATTGAGGGGAAAAGTTTGACATTATATTGCAAGAGACAACGAACCCTCCTCCCAAACAGCCCTGGCCCTGGCCGGGTCTTCACTTTTTGGAGTTTCAAAGAACGTAACTCAGTTAGTAGCCGCCGCTATAGATATGCATGCTTTAATTCGATTAATCTCTTCCATTTGTATACGTTTTCTGCAATAGCTAGAGGGGTCCTGCTGCCCAGTCCTCTACTCCAAAAATTAAAATGCTCACAAATTAATAATATATAGATAAAGTTTTAAAATAAGACTGAGTATGTTTTCTTTACCAAATATAACTTATTTATTAGTCATATTACAAGAATAAAAACTTTCTTTAGATGGGTACAATGCATAAATAGTGTCTTAGCTACTAATATTGTTGCATTTTGGTACAAAAAAAAGCATATATGACGGGCAAAATTTCATGGTTAGAGTTGATCATACAATATTGACATGGATAAAAGTAATGTAAAGTGACTCAACACATGGAATTTAGGCCACCACTTGGTCATGGTGATTGATTAAGGCTGAACCCCTGTTGAGCCTACCTTCAGAGCATCAGGTGCTCACATGGCCATATTATGGCTTCGAGCCTATTTGCCCCGAGCGTACATGCTCCTTGGTGTGGGCTCGCACCTCCCTAGAGTTGTTAGGCCAATTACATAACGAGTATGAGTCCATAACTTCTGATATTTCAAAGTATGCATAAAAGAAGTATGTGGTATTCTTGGTGTCTGATGTATTTCAAAGTATGCATAAAAAGGCGCATAAATTGGGACAAAGTAATTATTTTATCAATGGGGATCCTAGTGTTGCGGCCTTGGTCGTAACACTAAGCATTCAGTTTAGATATAGTTGTACACAATTGCAATAAAGGGTGAATAACCATCCCGATTTTGAACCAGTGCCGATCACCAATTTACCTTAAAAACAATCATTTCTATAAACATTAAACAGAACTAGGATCCATGGTATTTATGTCCCGCTTCCTTAAAAACAGGACCCTCACCCCACCCCATCTGGCTAATTAGGATTTAAATTAGTCCCCATCGCAATTGTCTTAAATTAAGAATGGCATTTTGCGCATTCAAGATGTTAAACACTAAAAAATGCAGCATCTTCATACAGCATTTTGGTGGAAATGCTGATTTCCAAACAAAGCTTTCCCTTTTCAAGGTGATGGTCAAAGTGACCTACAGAAGTAGGAGTTTTTGAGTAGCCAACCCACTGTTTCCGCGTTCAACTTTTTTGAGAGACTAATACCTGACAGTCTGTGTTGATTGTATAATATATTAGATAGAGAAAAAGCAAGCAGCTTGAACTCATGCTAAACATCCTTTGAAACCTTTCCTCAGTGCAGTTTCATCAAGGTTTCGGCCTATAAAGACAAGCTTGTTTATTCTTTTCTCTTCTGGATCCCAATTCTTTCCTGGGCAGCCATCTAAAACGGAATGCACACCCTAAAAATGAACAAGAGATTTAGAAATGCGTAATGAATGCGCAGATTTGTTGAATTACAAACCAAGCAAACCCCAATTCGGAACCACCCCTCCATTGTCGCTTTGCATTAACTGAAATACATATCGTTGTTCAGAACCACTCACAGACAAAACCCCTTTCATCCTGTATAGGTCATCACCTTTTTCCTCTAGGAGTCTTTCCAGCCAGTCATCAACCTATATCATGCAAGATGATAGATATTACGTAGTAATATTTTAGGATTCCATCATAACATATCAGAACAGGAGGTCCAAAATCTTATAATATGTATATAAATTTGTCATTTTAGATTTGGTCAACATGGGATGGCTTAACACTCAGGGTTCCATCACACAAAGAGTGTTTTTACTTTTTTTTAGGGAAAGGGTGTTTTTACTTAGACTTATTTCAATCCTAGATCAGATCAGACCTGACTCAAACAGACGAGACCAGACTTAAACAAAACAGACTTTGACAGTTGTAAAATACACATAGACCAGACATCTACCAGACCAGACTAGACAGAAAAATTTCAGTTCAATTAAAAAACATCCAAAGTCAGACTTAACATATTAAGACTCGTATTTCCATCCTAAAAGATCGACCTCATAATTGGAAAAACTCAAAGCTTTATATGGTTGGTTTGCTATTTTATATTTAGTCAGTATGGGAAATACTCTTCAATAATCCTTGCCATATGAGTATATGACCATTGTTTCTATAGTGCAATTCTTTCCATTAGGACAAACCTTACACAGACACTATTAGTGAAATACATTCACCAGGAAACAGACACCATGCCCAAACACAATAGCTGACGTTCTTTTCCATGTAGAAATGACCAATGAAGCTGGCGTTTTTAAAAATTAAAATATTCATCTCATTATTACTTCTTATGAAGGTCATATGAAGAGTAAGTTAAGATATTGCTACTACGGACAAACTTATAAACAATTAAATGGCACTGTAAACATAATAGTAAAACTCATCACAATTAACATTGAGAATACCTCATCTAAATCTAAGGTTCCCTCAGAAACGATGCTGACGCTGGTCACAGCCGAATCATGCACGTGATCATGATGGTGCCCTTTGTGATGTTCTGCCCAAAACATTGTATACCATTAACACACCACAGTAAATGAGTAAAGGCACCTTGAGCCAATCATATGATGAAACTTCAAATAGTTTAGTTAAAGAGCAAAGGATTAGATGCATCAAAATAAAAGTACATCAAAGTTGCGGAAATCAACTACCATTGTCATCTTTATGGTGATGCTTGCAATGAGAGCCTTCTGACTGAACTTCTGAATCAATTCTTCATAAAAAAAAACATGAATAGAGCATCAGATACATACATTTCAAATAGATTCATTTATGATATGATGCATACATGCACAAATAAACTACATTCATAACCAAAATGTTCATTTTACAGGTAAGATTACCTATCAAGATCATAGCCTCCAACTCCCAGAATGAAGTCCATATCAACTACCCCAAATTTTGCTCTCTTTATTTGCGCCATCCCATTTATATGCTGAAACATTATGAAGCTTGCCATAGTGAACGTGAAAATATTATAAAAACTATCCACAAAATGGTAATTTAAAGACCCGTATTGATCCAATCAGCAAAAACAGAACACATTTGACTGGTAACTGTTGGCAGGATGAAGGGTTTCTGAAGAAAATGGGGGAATAAAGAACCATATTAATCCTTCCTGAAAAAAACTAAGCATCTTTATGTGTCTTACATAACTGCTTAGAGCATGTTTACTTCACGGGTTACTAAGCGGTGCTTATTACGACTTGCGCTAATAAGCAGCGCTTAAAATAAGCAGTGCTATAAGCTCATGTTTACTTCATATGATTTAAAACATCATTTAACATTAAAATGTCCAAAATAACCGTGTACATATATAGACACCCAAACATTCATGTACACAAGTATATACTATATATATATATAATACATGGGTGCCTACCCCCTACTCCCCTATCACCCTGTACGCGTATCCATACCCCTACCCCTCTACGGCTCTACCCCTACCTCCAATTCCAACCCTACACCCTACACCTTCCCTACCCAACCCCCTACCCTTGCCACACCCTGAGCCGGTGCCCGCACCCCTACACGTATCCACTCCTACCCCTACTTGTCCCCGTACCCCTAAACCCCCTTACCCCTTCCCCTACCCATTACGCATCCATACCCGAGGGTAGGGTGAGGGTAGGGTAGGGGTCGGGGTGTGTTTGGGTAAGATAGGGTAGGTAGGGACGGGGGTTAAGGGGTGGTGGGTAGAGATAGGGTTACAGGTAGGGGTAAAAGTAAGGGGTAAGGACAAGGGTAACGACAATGGATGAGGATAAATTCAGAAACTGAAAAAGCTTAAAGTGCAACTTAATTAAGACATGGAGGGTTGGTATGCTTAGTAAGCGACACATTAAACACTTGTTTCGGTTAGTAAGCAGCTAAGTAAGCACGTCTTTAATCTTGTTAAGGGGAATATTCAGATATGGCCTTCTAACATAGACGACTACCTTAATTTTCTTTGCCAATGCCTCCAGGTCAGCCTCAGAAACCAAATCTATCTGTTAAAATTACCATGTATAAAACATTTAGAACCAGTTTCTATAAAAGAGCCTCAACAGCCAAGGGATAAAAATTCAAAATTGCATGGGGAAAGCCGACCGACTAGTAGTGAGAACACATAAGCTTGACCTTGTTCAAAATAATACGATCAGCATAAGCAACTTGTTCCACAGCTTCATTCACTACAAATCTGGGTTTAATCTCAAGTAAATGCTGCATGGCATGTTTCGAGTCAACTAGAGTAACAACTCCATCCAGTTTCACGCGTGCTGAGACCAACTCATCAGAGCAAAATGTTTCAATCACGGGGCCTGGCTTAGCGAGACCTGGGGGTATCACTAACAGAATGATGTGATCTGTTTAACCTTAAAGGTTAAGCTAATAGTTGTCCTACTTTTATCAATTCTATTATAACGCAACATGCTATAAGGAATGTAGTCTGTTATACGTTGAGTCGTTGATCAGACAAACACTACGTGGAAACATATTTTTCATGTAGGTTCGAACCCTGTACCTTTGGTTTGTTTAATTGAACAATGTTATTATGTTTCAACTAAAAATTGAATCTAACAGTTGTACCTCACAAGGCTCACATTACCTTTTAATTTTATTATATCAAGCCACTATATGTATCCCAACCTCAAATTTGAAAATGCATGATTAAGATAAAAACAAAAAAAATAGAGTAAAATTTTGTAATAGAAATTTCACTAGGTACAATAAACATTTAAATAATTCCACCAGAGGCTGGTCTTCCAGTTCCCCATAGATGTGAAGGTAGAAGTGCGGTAAACTTCATCACAATTTCACCCACAAAAGAAAAAGGATAAAACCTCTAAATATGTGTGTACACTATGTAGACATACCTGTGGTCTCAATAACTATATGATCAAATTTGTCTCGTTTTGTCTTGACCAACTCCAAAAGCATTTTAACAAGGTCTCCACGTACAGTGCAGCAAAGACAACCATTATTGACCATGATAATGTCCTCATTAGATGATGAATGACTAGCAACTAACGAACCATCAATGTCCACCTCTCCAAACTACTTAGATCAATAAATCAAGGTAACCTGTTATTATTAATAAAAAGTGTAGCATAGCAAGGGATTACCAACATTCATACTGCAGCTAGACAACCATTGTTGAACAAACCATCAACTCTTTCACCAAACTTTATTGATCAAAGAATTGTGAAATCTCTAATTAATAAGATAAGTTTTCAATACCAATTACTATTGCATCATCTGCTGAAATACAACTATTCCAACTCAAGCTACATAGATGAGTGCACTATATAGACTATAGAGGCAACACCAAAACCAAATGAACAAAGTGGATACATCATAACAACCCACACTAGATATTAAAAGTAAGATTAAACAATCTATAGTAAGGTGGTGGCAGTGAAAGTTCACATTTAATCTAAAAATGTGAGTTCGTGTGTGCGTGTTTACATATATGTATATAAATTTGATCAAATAATAAGTGCACCTCAGGTTTAAAATGGGAATAAATATGGTCCATTAGATTGTAGGTCTTAGAGCTTAAAGGGTCTAAGGAGGGGGGATGAAAAAGCATGGTGGTAGAATCGTAATTAAGCGCAACTTTCTATCCCTTTAATACAAACTTCTTCCACACAATTTTTATTATTCTTATTTCTCACCTAGTTCAGAGCGTGCAAAGTTTTACTAACACGTAATGTTTTACTAAATGTTGTTCCATGCATTGAATGAGTGTAAATCTGGTAAATAACAGAAAGTAAACCCAAATTTAGGGGAATGTAGATAAGACACCATAAACACATCATGAAAGTCGGGAAAGATATACTAAAACCAAATGGCAATAATATACTGTAAATAATAATATGTTCTACGCTCTAAACGTATGCTCTTTCTTGAAATAACAAAATTTGTCTAAACCCCAATGCTATAAATAAAGTCTACTACCTTCAACTCTTCATGTCCATGAGAATTAAGAAGATGTGGAAAGAAATCCCAAAATGCATTCAGCAATTAAATTAATTACTAAAGACAAAAAAAACTAAGAATCCGCAATGGTAACTTCAACTTCAACCCCCGGTTCAATGGTAATTGAGGTAATCTGTTTGACAACTTCGGGTGAGCTGAAGAGGTCAATCACCCTCTTGTGTACGCGAAGTTCAAACCTGTCCCAAGTGTTGGTACCTGTTTCAAACAAAATGTGTCACTTACCGAAATATGGACTCCAGGATTTATCTATCATAAATAGAGTCCATCCCAAATTTCCCATAGAGTTCAAACCCTCGACAACTCCATGTGTCCGGAAATCTAAGAGATATATAGGTTCGGCACAAGTTGGAGGAAAATAAAAGAGATAGTTGAGTCATTATATAATTGTGAGTTTGTAACTTGTAAAAGAAAGAAAATGTAGTATGGCTGCACAAAAAGTAGAAAAAAAATCATAGATAAAAAGAACAGGAGGAAAAATAATAAAGTTACTGGAGTTCAGATTACGAAAGCATTGGGACAGACAAAAAAGGAGAGTACATCGGCCAGAAAGGGACATGACTATTACTCCGTATTCATTATAGTCCATTTACTCCCCTGCACATATTTTACTTTGTTTATCTAGCTCATCTGCTGCTTATTTATTAGTTGACGTCCAAATACAATCCTAAATGGGTCTATAAATTAACAAAAATATCTTGCTGACAGTAATACTATTTTGAACCAAATATGAACCACAGCACAACTATGTCCTCAAATTGCATAGCCAAGGCCGAGGACCAAATTTAGTACTACCTCCATCCCACTACATTTGGTATAAGGAAGGTGATGCACAGTTTTTAAGAAAACTTTGTTTATGTGGTTCATAATCAATAGATAAAGTAAGAACGATAGGGACGAAGGGAGTATTAATCAATGATAGGAACCTACCATTCTTAAAGAAAGTGAAATCGAAATAAAAGAGCAAGAATACCTTCTCCGCATGGAGCCTTTCTAGTAGTAATAAGAAGAACTTTCGTGGGAATCCTAACCGGTCCCTTAACCCTGAGACTCTTGTCCTTGGCGCCTCGGAACAAAATTCATCACAGAAAAACATATGTATCTTAAAGCTAATGTTTTTAAATTAAATACTAAGACAGTTCAGACCATATCTGCCTCCAGGGGCGGAGCTAGGGGAGGGCTAACCCTGGCCCTGGCCCAGCCCGAATTTTAAACGTGTCTAAATTTTTAGTGTAAAAAATTCCGTGTAAATTTTTTTCCAAAAAATATCTTTGTATGGGCACAGTCTGGCCCAGTGCTCTGGCTACGCCCCTGTCTGCCTCCATAGACATGACATTATATTGATTCATTAAATAATGGTGTGTCCAATTTCCAAAAGCGGAAGCATATTGCCTCTAATAGAGACAGAGGAAGGGAGGGACAGGCAAAAGGGTGAGACCTTTTTCAAGGTTCTTGACATTCTTAGAAGAGAGAGTGATTCTGATCTTATGGATTTGCTCCTGGGGCTCCTCCATACCGGGCTTCATTGGCTTCAACGTTGTGTATGCCATTCTTCCAATTTGCTAGGATTGCTAGTAGCTCAAGCCTATATCACAATAAAATCAGCACAATTAGCACAGTTAGGCCTGAGACCGGTTCAGTTCTAGTTAAAAAAAACTAGAACCGTTTTAAAAATTGTAATTTTTAAAATCGGTTCGGTTCCTTTAAAAAAAGTGGAACCATATTAGAACTGAACAAGGTTTGAACGGTTCGGTTCTGGCCTTTTTTCGGTTCCTAAAATTACTATACTTCTTCAAATTTACGCATTGGAAGAAAAGTAAAAAAAAAAAAAAAAAAAAAAAAAAAAAAGATGTCACTCTACTGCAATCACTACACCATCCGCAAAGGCATAAACTATCTTACTGAAAGCATGGGTTAAAACCTGATAAAGTAAAAAATTACTTCGTATATGCCAAAATCATGTCTTTAATTCAATACGGAGTAAAATTGTTTAAAGGCCCAAATCTCTGAAAAATACATAAACTTCTAAGTTGAGAGAAAAGAATTAAAACAGAGACATATATTGTAAGTAATGTAAAGATATACCAATTGTTTAATACGAAGTATAGTTTATGTAATTTCCTCTAAGACCTAAGTGGTCAAGTGGAGTAATATAGCAAATCCTCTAAGACTTCGACCTAAAAAGTATTTGACAAAGATAATTTAATAATTAACACACTTAGCCAAGGTTCGAAATTGCGTATTACATGTTTGAGACGGTTTCTTAGCATTGCCTATTGCGTAAGCCTCATTGCGCAATGAGGCGTAAACCTCAATTTGTTAATAAATTTATTTATATAAAACAAAAAATAATGTAATTAATACTAAACTAAAAGATATTATTCCAATAAAGTAATTAATACTAGAGTAAAAGAATATTAATGTAACTAATGTCATAATAATGAAAACATCCAAAATTGAGGTCATAACCCATCCAAGAAATATGTTCTAACATTATTCAAAATAAATATTTTCTAATTTATTAATAATATTTTGCATCCAGTCATCGAGTAGGTATTAAGGCGGTAACAAATTCCACTAAGGTGGCAAAAAAAATTATATGTTCCACTGATGTATTAAAATAAAAAAGAAGAATCAATATAATTACTCCTAATAAAAAATCCACTACGTGATATATCAATAAAAATTATACGAGTACAAAGCAAGGTTCGAAATTGCGTATTGCGTGTTTGAGGCGGTTTCTTAGCATTGCCTATTGCGTAAGCCTCATTGCGCAATGAGGCGTAAGCCTCAATTTTTTAACAAATTTATTAATATAAAAGAACAAATAATGTAATTAATACTTGAGTAAAAGAATAATTAAAAGTTAACTAATGTCATAATGAAAACATCCAAAACTGAGGTCATAAACCCATCCAAAAATATGTTTTAACATCATTTAAAATAAATATTTTCTAATTTATTAAAGTTCTAGTCCTTCCTATTAGATTGAAGAGTCTACTGACTAACAAAAAAACTAATAAAATAATACATAGCTTAAGATTCATCCACTAATCTACTGTCTAACCTTGTAAAATCATACGTGGTATTATTATTGATCCACTAACTTATAATTAATACTCATCCACTACATAGTATTATGCAATAATTTTTGTGCCCATGCTCCACTATTGAAATATTATATTGATCCAGTAGCTCACAAATAATATTATACTCATAAATAATACTCATCTTACACGTTATTCTGCAAAGTTTATTCTGCCCATGCCCCACTATTCCAATCAATTTTCAAGACAATATTATCAATACGTAATACGGAGTATAAAATATAAAATACTGGACAAGCGTATCTCTGTTAGAGAATTAACCTGAAGAAGAGAAGAAAGCCACAGACTCACGTAGAGGAAAAGCCAGAGAAGATGATCACCGGCGCTGTTGCAGAATACGGAGATACGCTACTACCTACGGAGTATTTGCTAAGCAAACTTATATACTACTGTGGTAGGGTATGTATTTTAAAATTAAATTAATTTAGGAATTTGGGCTCCAGCTGTTATGTTGGGCCTATCTTTTGAGGCGCGACTCATCTCCCGCGTTATGGCGTGCGCAATAAGCGTACGATTTTGGCGTATAATTTTTTATTGCTTAATCTAGTCTAAGCCTTGCACTGTAAAATCTGAAAAAGTAACACAGCTAGCCTTATTGCGCTAAGGCGGAACGCAATTTTAAACGTTTGGTACAAAGAAGAATCCACTGCGTATTAAAATAAGAAAGAAGAATCCACTAATAAAATATTACTTCTGCAATCTGCACTTTATCCTTGAGTACCTTTTTCCTAACCATCCAGAACATCTTACATCTATCAATAAATATGTAAAATCCTAAACCCATACCTGCGGATAAGGATGAGAGCAGAGAAAAAGTTGCAGAATTCTGTGCGCAGGGAAGAAAGCAGCGGAAGTAGGAATTACGAACGAGGATGGTTGCAGAGGCTCCTAGGCAAACTTATACTACGGCGTCTAACCCTGTTAAGTTTTTTTTTTTTAATCTGGGCTGCAGGCCTGCAGCAGACGGCCTTTTTTAATCCTATATTGCTTAATCCCGTTTAACCCTTATGTCCTAGCTAGATTGTTTTAAAATCACAAGGCTAGCCTTATGTTCAAACAATGCACTGAACGAGGAAGAAAGCTTCCGGTCGACAAGCAGCGGCGGGTAATTCTAAATAATGGTTAGCTCTGAACGTATTAGATTAGGTCAACTGTTAAAAGCCTATTATTAAATGTGGGCTAGTCCACTATAATAAAAAATTACGTAACTACTCGTAATTATACACATATTTCGGTTCTAACCAGTTCTAATAATGTAATTTCTTTAAAAACCGGAACCGAACTGTTTACGGGACTTTAGGAACTGAACCGAAAAAGTGAAAAGTCCAAATGGGTAAGAACCCAACGCAAATTTCGGTTCGGTTCGGGCGGGTTTCCCGGTTTTCCGGTGTTGGTAGAAAATAACCCGGGTAGAGAATTCGACAGCATTTCAGTATAGTAAAATAGCATAGAGAATACATGGGGGGTGATGGCCTATTTATAGGCATCCATCACAAGTCCAAAGCCTAACCTACGTGGGCTTGGCCCAAATACATAATACATGTTGAAGCTAATGGGCGAACCGGCCTGATAAATAAATATGAGCAAGGGGCGATTCCCGCTCGTGAGACTGCGTCTTGGGCCTAGTTGGGCCAGAGCTCGGGGATAACGGGCCGATGGCATTGGGCCTGGGATATTATCCCAACACGAGTCCCCCACTCCCTTAGTCGAGTAGTAGACTCAGCTAAAAAGGGAGTAGTTGAGCTGCTTTGAAATCGGCCCGGTTGCCATGCTAGCTAGCTAGTTACACAGATGATTGTTGATGATGACGATCTGCGGTGTGCCTGGAAAGGTTAGTCATGTAACCGTCCGCCGTGATCCCATAGTGTTGCGCAAGGACGAGGCCCTCCTTGTCTGGGTAGCATCCCGGGGTCCTGGTTATCTGGCCAGCTGCCCGGGGTCTTCCTTGCTCCAACCGGGAAGACCTCTTCCTTTGTTCATGATGAGAGGATGCCTCGTTAAAACCTTTCTAGGAAAAAACCCGGTGGGAAAAAATCCTAGTGAAGGAAAAGGAGTACACCGGTACCTCAAAATAAAACAGAGGAAAGCCAGTCTCGTCGGTTCTTGATTGAGCGTCTGCTTTACCAGTAAGCCGAGATATGTTCTGGGAAGGCCAGTCGCTCCTCTGTTTGCCAGTGGTGGCGGTTGAGCCAAGGCACGCTCGGGAGAGACTACCCGCAAACTGTCTGCTGGTGATGTTGAGCCAAGGTATGACCAAGAGAGGCCAGTCACATACTTGTGTGCCAGGAATGGCGAGCCGAGGTATGCTTGGGAAAGGGCGGTTGCACATCTGTGCACATTGATCCCCACTGCTTGCGAGAGGATAAGGTTTCCTTCGTCTGGGTAGCAGTTTTAGGTCTTGTTTATCCGATTAGCAACCCGGGGTCTCATTTGTTTGATTAGAAGCCCGGGGTCTTGTTCTGGTGGAGAGATCTCTTCTTTGAATGCACCCGAAATGGAGCTAAAGGGTAAGCTCTTAGGCCATTGTGTGCAGCTGCAACGGTCGCCATCCGCCGAGGGGATAACAAAGACCGGTCTTCACTTGTGAGCAGTGCTCGTTTGATGTTCTCGAGATAGATGCAGTGAGTAGTCTGCCATGATAAGTGGTCCTTGTTGATTGTTATTATTACCTGTTAGAGACATGGCAGGTAAAAGAGGTGCTCTCGCTGCTTTAGCTGCAGTGCAAGATACTACGTTTTGGCCTTCAAAGTCAAATGAAGGTCTATTTCGGGCAGGGAAGAAGCCCGGAGCTTCTCCGCCTGGTGCTGGGGAAAAGAGAGAAGCTTCCCTGCTTTGCGAAGAGCGGCTTTCCAAGAAGAACAAATGTATAAACTGCTCCTTAGGCCAGGTAAGGGGAGATAACCCAACCGGCAGAATCCTCGCTTACTCTGTTCGTTTCCTCGCAGGTATGGCAGGTTGGAGAAGAGCAATTGCTACCCTGCCCTGACCTTCATTTCCTCATAGGTATGGTAGGTCGGAGAAGTGCACTTACTGACCTGCCCTGACCTTCGTTTCCTCGTAGGTATGGATGGTCGGAGAAGCGCATTTGCTACCTTGGATGCGACGAAAGATGTTAAGTCTCGACCTTTGACATCCGATGCAAGTCCACCTAATGTCGGGGAGAAGCACACAACTTCTCCACATGATGTCGAGAGATGCTTAGAGCTTCAATGCCTGATACCGGGGATAGGCACACACCTTCCCTGTCTGATGTTGGGGAGTGGCACACACCTTCCCTGCCTGATGTCGGGGAGTGCTAAGAGTTTTCTTCGCCTGATGCCAGGGAGATGTTCAGGGATTCTCTCTGCCAGATGCTGGGGAGAAGCATGCACCTTCCCTGCCTAATGCCTGGGAGATGCCAAAAGTTTCTCCACCTGATGTTGGGGAGATGCTCAACTTCTCTGCCTGATGCTGGGGAGAAGCATGCACCTTCCCTGCCTAATGTCGGGGAGGTGCTAAGAGCTTCTCTGGCTAATGTCGGGGAGAAGCACACACCTTCCCTGCTTCGTAAAGAACAATTTTGCGGAGAAAAGTAATGGCATGAAGCTGACCATCAACAGAGAGACATGAGCAGACCAAGAGAAGTCTGGCTCGCCCTGCATCCCAGTCGACGCATGTAAGATATTTGCAAAAATCTACCATATGCTGAAGGAATGGTTGAGACCGGGCTTGCGATGAAAAAATAGTCGTCATCCGTGAGGACAGTAGGCGAACGACGTCATTTGACCTTCAAGCTTCCCTATGGATGTAAGATTCCAAAAATAAGAACGTTTCTTGGAGGACTCCCGTCAAGGGAGCGATGCTTGGACGATTCCTTGATGCACGGCAAGAGAGCGGTGCTTGGACAAATTCTTGATGCAGGGAATGAGAGCGATGTTTGGTTGACTCATTCCTTGTCGTTTGTTGAGTCAGTGGGAGCCTTCTTTTGCAGGTCCGCTCATTCATGTCGGTGATCGAAGGGTTGCACATACTTCTTCATGTGACGAGGAGCCCAAGGTGGAGTGACCTCCTGCGATATGAGGGCGATCGGAGTACTAAGCCATCTCAATGGTGTTCGAACATCCTAGTCGGCGATCTAGGCGAGACCTTCACTTTGTTTCCTCTTGACGAACGATTGTTGAGGAGAACGGCATGTGATAGCATCTGGGCTTCCCAGCTATGTATCGGTTCACGCATCTCCAACATTTCAAGAGAATTGCTCGATCGCATGTGGTTTGGAAGAATAGATGATCTCATTCCTTTACACAAGCTTGGCTAGATATTAAGATGGAGAGTTTGACGGAGGAGATGCACATGTGACGGGATTTCCACCTTGTGGTGACATGTGTGACCGGCCACGATTTATCCGTAGACGTGAGAGACCCAAGCTCGAAGCTAGGGTTGGCTCTTGCCCATTGATGAGCTCATACGTAAGTCATGCACTGTCACGCGCGCGCAACCTCGGCTAGGAGATAGCCCCAAACGTACTTGACCTGGTGATAGCCCCGCACGAACTTGGCCCGGAGACAGCCCCGCACGAACTTGGTCTGGTGATAGCCTTGCACGAACCTAACTTGGAGATAGCCCTGAACGTACTTGACCTGGAGATAGCCCCACGCGAACTTGGCCTGGAGACAGCCCCGCCCAAACTTGGTCTGGAGATAGCCCTGCACGAACCTAACTTGGAGGTAGCCCTGCACGAACTTGGCCCGGTGATAGCCCCACAGGAACTTGACTTGGAGATAGCCCTGCATGAACTTGGGCCGGAGATGAGCGTGTGGCTCGGAATGGATGGCGTGGTGATAATCACTGGCCCCATGTGTTTAGATTGAATTTTGAAGCTGGTTAAAGAACAGTTTGAACCAGCACCGGGTAGTCAAGCTCAGGAGTGGGCGGACAAAGTAGAGTCTGCTTTGAAGGTTACACGGCTTGCCAGGGAGCAGATGATCTATTCAAGCCTGAGCTTGGCTGCAACCAAGGATATGAAAGCTCTTTCTAAGCTTAAATTAAAGTAAGACCATCCTGAGGCGTCGTCCCGGGATGCAGGGCGTGAGGTAGTTGCAGTGTTCAAAGACTCTATAGAGTTTTTAGAGCTTGTCACTCCTAGGATCGAGACCCAGTTGGAGCATATCTGATCTTAGCTGCGGACCTAGGAGGATTGCAATCATCACGAAGGTGATATCCTATTCTCTTTTAGACGTAATCAACATGATATGCAGACTACATTGTGTGACATGTTGACGTATCATTGTCCAGGCTTTCACCCTGGAAGCTTGGTTTGCTCGGGATGGTATTTGACCCTCATGAGGCGGAGAAGGCGGGCAATGATGATCTTGGAGTTACTCTTCATGATTGATTTATCGCTTGAGCTTGTATGTATGCATCATTCGTTCTTTCAATTTTCTTTAGTCGCTTTTCATTCAAGAATACTTGGACAACTTATCGGGGATCTGGCTCCCCACCTAGGCCACGAGGGGCGGAAAGTTGACAAGGTCAACCTTGACCGCACCCTGCTAGGTAAGGCGGGGCTGACCCGCACACTGTCAGTCTTGGACCAACGAGTTGTGCAAGCAGTTTGGCCAGTGATTGGACAACGGATGTACGAGACAGGCTCGGGGCGCGACCTCTTGCATACCTTCGACCCGGAGGTCGGTCTTACACCACCTTGACTTGTACAGCTAGTTTCATACTTAGGAAAATTTTTCGTTGTTCCGTTTCTGAAAGTCGAACTGAAGTCGGCCAAACGTAAGGGCAAGGCCCTGCATGATCAGACCAGAACGGACCCGCACCGTTGATCCTGTCAAGCGCGTATGCGGGCTGCTAAGCCTACCAACGTCAGACAACGGATGTACGAAAGGGGCTCGGAGCACGACCTTTCGCATTCCTTCGGTCTGAAGACAGGTCATATAGTTGTCGCATTGTTGATTGGATCATACGTGCGTGCGAGGTGTTTAGACAGCAATGCTAGACTACGGATGTACGAGAGGGGCTCGGGGCGCGACTTCTCGCATACCTTTTCGACCCGGAAGCCGGTCCTACAATTGCCCTGACCGAGCAGCTAACCCCGGACTTAGAAAGTAGTATGATCATTTCCTTACCCGAGAGCCGAGCCGTGGTCGACTAAACACCGAGAGCGGGGCGTGATATATATACACTCTTTTTTTCTTTTTGTTTTTTTTTTGTTTTTTTTTGTTTTTCTTTTTTTTTTTTGTTTTTTTTTTCAGCCGCCGCCCGTTTAATCCAAGTGAGGTCGGACCTCATTAAATTCCAAACTGGAAAACGATTTTTTTAAGTGATGAAAGAATCTGAGAACTTGAGGAGTTGCTCCGGTTCTGCACTTGATCTACCATTTGTGATGATTGATTCATAGAATGTGTGAGAGCTAATCTCCAATCCATACTTCATCAACGGGCTTTCACTTCTTCGCTCTTATGATTAGAGAGGGTTCCCGGCACTCCGCACTTGACCTACAAGCTTGGGATGCTCCACTTCAGTGATTTGACCAAGCGTCCTGCAATCTACATTTGATCTGCAAGGTTCCCCATCGTGACCTTCAACTAATAAGATTGATCGGGAGCTCTGCACTCATCTTGATCTTCTGCTCCAGTCTCTTGGGGTTGACATGGATTTCTTCGACTTAAAGGTGGGTTCAATACAGAGCTAACCCTCCTCGTACTTTGTACCGTTGTTGTTAACGACATGGACCTTGAGCTCCTTTTCTGAAGCTGGACATGCAATAACTTCGCGTTGCAAGGTTTGTTCCCCTCTGGCAACGATGCTTCCTTGCTTCACGTCACCAGACGGGAGGGCCTCCTTGCTTCCAGGCCTTCAAGTAACAACTCCGTGTTGTAAGGTTTGTACCCCTTTGACAATGATGCTTTCACGTCTTTGTGAATCCATGCGTCATAGGGCGTCTTCGTATTATCCGGGGAATGTCTCCATGTCCACAAGAATAATGTGACTTCAACGCTTATGTACCTGTTCCTGTGGCGTTAACCTCTAGAATCCTTGAGCCAAAGCTTCTAGAATGTGGTGGCTTCCCGGAAAGCTCGCATCCCAGTATGAAGCTGTATCGGCTTCACGCGCGGAGCACGATAGGGCTCACCTCTAAGGCGATCACGGGCAGATTGCATGTTATGACCGTGACCCAATTTTACCCCTAGAGTCTCTAGGATTCGACACTTGATTCCAGAGATCTTCTGTCAACATCATCACCTGATTCCTCGCGTGCCCGATCGTGCAGTCATGATGACCTTCCCGGACATGAATACGACGGTCGCCATCCCGGAAGGGAACGGGGGCCTCGATCGTGCAGTCACGATGTCGGCGCTGAGGAGCCGGCCTGGAACATGATCACGACGATCGTCGTCCCTGAAGGGAACGGAGAGCCCGATCGTGAGGTAACGACGTCAACGCCAGGAATCGGTCTTGAGAAAGATAATCAAGCTACGGCGACACAAGGTGGTAGCACACTGCGGCGGCGGCACAGAGTGGCAGCGCCACGCGGCGGCGCCGGCACGTGATGGCGCTGGCACATGATGGCGCCGCACGTCAACAGACGAAAACTTTGACAGTTCAGCCCATTGGTCGAGGTTCCTTGTTTCCCTCCTATGCCTGGGGTTTGAATCCCAGCCCAAACTCTTCACTTTCTTCCTCTGCTTGGTGTCTTCTGCCCCAGCCTGGCGGTCTGCACGCCCTTGTGGAATGGATTCACGTTGCGAGGTCTGTACCCCTTTATCAATGATTCTTCCAGGACTTCGAGCAACAGCTGACCATTGCAAGGTCTGTACCCCTTGGCAACGGTGCTTCCTTCCCTCCCAGGACGAGTGTTGCCGGGAAGGCCTCCTTTTTGGCTGCCACTGCGTTGCAAGGTTTGTAACTCCTTAGCAACAGTATTCTTGGACCTTCACGAACAGCTCCGTGTTGCAAGGTTTGTACCCTTTAGCAACGATACTTCCAGGACTTTGAGCAATAGCTGACCATTGTAAGGTTTGTACCCCTTGGCAACAGTGTTTCCTTCCTTCCCAGGACGAGTGTTGTCGGGAAGGCCTCCTTCCTGGCTGCCGCTGCGTTGCGAGGTCTGTACGCCTTTAGCAACGGTGCTTCCAGGACTCCGAGTATCAACTCCGCATTGCAAGGTTTGTACCCATTCAGCAACGGTGCTTCCAACACTTTGAGTAATAGCTCCGCGTTTCAAGGTCTGTACGCCTTTGGCAACGATGCTTCCTTCCTTCCCGGGATGAGTGTTGCTGGAGTGTTTCCAGGAGGGCGTCCTTCCTGGCTGCCGCCGCGTTGCAAGGTCTGCACCCCTTTAGCAACTGTGCTTCCAAGACTTCGAGTAACAACTCCGCGTTGCAAGGTTTGTACCCCTTTAGCAACGATGCTTCCTTCCTTCCCGGGATGAGTGTTGCATGGAGGACCTCCTTCCTGGCTTCTGTCACTTTGCAAGGTTTGTACCCCTTTAGCAACAATGTTTCCATCACATCACGAGTGAATGGTTCTGGGATGTGGAGGTCGACCACATATGGCTCTCCCCCGATGACCCTTCTCCTCAGCTTGTCCAGCCTTAGCATCAGGTCTTCCACCTAATCAGGTGCCGATTCTGCTCGTGTGCGTCCAGCACGGAGCTGAACTCGCGGCAACCCTGTCGCGTACGTGAGGGCAAGATTCAGCATGGCGTCCTTCTGGGGAGACAACTTGCCTACCCGGGTTGATGGGAGTGATGAGACGAATTGTCCCCTCCTTCCCAGGATGATTGTTGTCGGGAGGCCTCCTTCCTGGATGCCATGGCCGCTCAACTTGTCAGGACACCTACTCCCTTCGGTATCCATCTGTGCGGGTACGTCTGTGCTGATACATCTCATGGGGAGCCAACTCGCCTACCCGGTTGACGGGAGTGATGAGACGAATCGTCCCCGACCTCCTTCCCAGGACGAGTGTTGCCGGGATGACCTCCTTCCTGGCAGCCATGGCTGCTCAACTTGTCGCGACACATACTCCTTTCGGGATTTGTCTGTGATGGTATGTCTCCTGGGGAGCCAGCTCGCTTACCATGTCGACGGGAGTGATGAGACGAATCATCCTTTCCTTCCCGGGACGAGTGTTTCTGGGAGGGCCTCCTTCCCGGCTACTCAACTTATCGGGACACGTACCCCCTTCGGGTTCCATCATGCTCTAAGCATACGAGCGTGGTGTATGGACACCGATCATACAAGCGTCTGGGATGATAGCTTCGAGCGTGCATGAACTCGCGATGGTGCTCCGCAACCTGTTGGCGCTAGTGACTAACCTGCAATTTCAGGGAATCTTAATCGAAATTTTAGATCTAGTTTTTTTAAATTTTGATAAGTCAAGGTTAATGATTGCTCCAGTTTAGATGTTGCTTGGTCAGAAAGGATTGCTTTGAGGAAAAGAAGCTGGTCCCCTGATGAAATTTTGACTGGGTCAAAATTAAATCCTCCCGGGAGAAAAGAAGTCCAGCCCTCGGTGGAATTTTGACCAGGTCAAAATTGAGGTTTGCATAGATTCCCAGCGGTGGGCAGTCATCCTTGCCGCCCAGCGTTACTGTCAAATAAAACAGAATGGAGTTCCAGGCTGCTCATATCCAATTGAAACGTCTCTGGAGCATAGTCGGTCAAACGCCCTTGGTTCTGGCCGGTGATAGTTGGTGAGGCCGGCTACTTGACAGCTACTCGGGTAGTGTAATGAAGACGTCACCCATTAATTCAGCTCGTAGGGACCTCGTATGGACAAAGGAGAAGGAACCGGTGGCCCTGAATTCGCCTCCCCTGACCTCAAGCCGCCATTAATGGCGGACGTCGAAATGAAGACTGAGCAGCAACTGTCAACTGGCAAGATGGATGGCGAGAGACAGCTGACTGGGTCGGGGAACGGACCACCAGGGGGCGACGGCCACCATAGCAACTCCCCTGTCGTCGGATTGGGTCAGCCCTGGCTTCTTCTTCCCGGTTCCGATGAGATGCATGCATGTTTTGCCTGCTCCGGTTGACCAATGCATCAGGGAGTTCACATCTGATCATGAAAGTTCCACATCTGGAAAGTTGCAGATCCAAATCTAGCAAGAAACCATCATTTTTATGCCAATTTTCCGATTTCGGAATTTGTGATGAATTTTTTGTATTTTTGGAGAGGATATGGCTTGATTGCTTCTCGAATCTCTACTAAGTTTCTACCGAAAATTGAGAGTGAGCTCTCAATGAAAGCACCAATGTTGGTAGAAAATAACCCGGGTAGAGAATTCGTGTCACGCCCCGGACCTGTCCGGACACGTCAACAACCCGCCGTACAGTACGAATAGTCAACCGCAGTCCAACACATCCATACTATACAAGGCGTCTGGAATATCATTCACACATAGTACATCCATAAACAAACATAATGCAAAATATTCATTTAAAACAGCGGAAACATTCAATACAAGTGTTCATGCCACACCTTGGCAAACATGGGCATACAAGCCCCCAAATTAATATTTGAGAATAATATCCATGAGCATTATTTAAAATGTTTTCAAAACAGGAACGGAAGAAGCACGAACCACGTCTCCCTCCTTTGATCTTCCCGAAGCAACGGGCGGTGGTAGCAACCTTCAAGTTCTACCTGAAACTGTGAGGTGGCCTCCCCCGTGAAGGGGAGGTCAGTACTTGGAAGCATTTGACAAGTACAATGACAACTATACTAAGTATAATCAAAGTTTCAATTTCCAAGACCCTCAATCTAAGATGTTATCCATTTGTAATTAACTCATGTTCTCCATGCTAGAGCTCGGCTCATAGTCATATCACTTTGTGCTAGAGCTCGGCTCATAGTCACCCTACGTTTGCTAGAGCTCGGCTCATAGTCATGCTAATTTGTGCTAGAGCTCGGCTCATAGTCACCCTACGTTTGCTAGAGCTCGGCTCATAGTCATACTAATTTGTGCTAGAGCTCGGCTCATAGTCACCCTACGTTTGCTAGAGCTCGGCTCATAGTCATACTATCACGTGCTAGAGCTCGGCTCATAGTCACGTCAACTAATCCCTAAACCACTTCTTAGTCTAGGTTCCAACCATTTTGAGTAACCCTTAAGGCCTACTCCCAATGTAACTTGAGTTCATAAAGTCCACCTTAACATATCCTTTAAGGTTACCTAACTCCAATATCTTGGGATTAGCTCCCAAAAGCCATTGAACTAACATTCCCGACTAGTATTTCTATACTAATCATTTAACCTTAATAAACCAATGCAAATTCATGATAATTTGGATATTTCAATTTAATTCCACATTCAAGTATAACTTGGCTCTAATATCAAAATATCACTTTTATCCTTCCATGACTTCCTTACATGAGGTAAAAGTATATTTATCACAATTTAATTTATAGTTTACACAACTATTATACCATTGTATTCATAACACATAATCATACACAATTTATTCATAATTTGTATATTATGCATTTTTGCTTATAAACAATAATAATCTCATTTAGGCATTTTTATTAAAAATAAATCATGCCAAACACATATAATTCATTTAGGTAGTCTTATGAAATTAACCCAATAATTATAAATAATATAGTCGGTCATCCTCACCTTAAGTGAGCTTAAACGCGATCTACGCTCCCCCGGTTGAACTTTGACTAATTTCCGGTGAACTTTGACCAACTCCGGTGAATGTTGACCAACTCCGGCGAAACTCCGGCGAAGCTCAAAAATACTTTAATCAAGTTCCTAACAAGGTTTTAACATCATAAAACCTTAATCAATACGAATAACCTATAAAAGGTTATTTTCCGGTGAACTTGTCGGTTTGGCCCCTAAGTCCGTCTTTGGACATAGAACCACCTTCCAACCTATTATTCCACACTTTAATTATGTAGAACAACCCTAAAGGTCCTTCATATGATATATATCACATATGATAGAAGAAAAATAAAGGAAAAGTTAATATAAGGTGATTACCTTAATCTTTCTCACTTTTCCTAGCTTTTTCTCCCTTTAACTTTTCCTCTTGGACCTCTATTGCTTGAGCTCTCTTCAAAGATGGAAAAAGAGGATGGAGGTTTTCTTTGTCTTGCTTGGGATAGTGCTGGCCGAGAGGAAGAATGGGGGAGAGAGTGGGTGAGGTCTCCCTTTTGGCATCTTTGCCAAATGAGTGAGAATGGGGCCCTTGGGATGTCAAAGTTGTCCCTCCCATCTCCTCAAGCTTTTCAGCCCATGTTTGATATAGGTCAGCCCCCCTTTTTGTTGCTAAATTCGTGGGTTGGCCCCCACCCATGTGGGAGGTCAACCCTTTTTGTCCAGAAGTGTACAATCGGCCCCGAAAGTTGTATTTTTCGGACTGTTTTAAATATATTTTATTTTATCGGTTCAAATAAAATATATTATGTGTTCTTAATCATTATACCCTTTATAATGAATGTACATTCCCAAACTTTAATTTATAAGTTCCCGAAATTCAATTTCGGGCTCCTATTGGTTAAATTACTAGTACCGGTATTTGGCCCTTTTTTGATCAACCGGACAACTCTATATCACCTCTTTGGACCAATGAGTTATACACCACTATATAAATATTATATTGACCAAGATGAATAAAATGTACGGTCTCGGGGATATCGGGCGGCCCCCGCTCCCGGTGTGGGCCCCACGTGCGAATTTACTATTCACGCAAAATAATTAATAAAAATTCACAACTTCATATTCTCATTAACCATTATACAAGGTTCAATATATTATTCACTTAAAAGTAAATACATTTGGGGACGGTGTTACAAGTTCACCCCCCCTTATTTGGGATTTCGTCCCCGAAATCCACGTGTCTAATCGAAAAGAAACGGGTATTGCTCCCTCATTGAGACCTCCGTCTCCCAGGTTTCTTCTTCGACTCGATCACTCCTCCAAAGAACCTTCACCATTGGAATCTCCTTGTTCCTCAATTTCTTCACTTGTTGCCCGACAATCTCCACCGGTTCTACTGCATATTGTAGATCTTCACGTATCTCTACCGGTGGCTTCTCAAGAATATGAGATGGATCTCTCACGTATTTCTTGAGCATCGATACGTGAAACACGTCGTGTATCTTCTCAAGTTCTGGCGTCAACTTCAGACGGTATGCCACAGCCCCTATCCTTTCAAGAATTTCAAATGGGCCAATGTATCGGGGGTTGAGTTTTCCCCTCGTTATAAATCGGATGATACCCTTCCAAGGGGAAATCCTTAGGAAGACCTTATCACCGACCTCGAACTCCAATGGCCTTCGTCGTTTGTCGGCATAACTCTTCTGCCGATCTTGGGCAGCCTTGAGTCTATCCTGGATGACTTTCACCTTAGCCTTGGTGATTTCAACAAGTTCAATCCCTTCGAGCTTGGCCTCGCCAACCTCGTCCCAACACAACGGTGTCCTGCATTTCCTCCCATACAATGCCTCATATGGAGGCATGCCAATACTCGCCTGATAACTATTGTTATAGGCGAACTCTACTAGAGCCAAATGTTTGTCCCAACTCCCCTGGAACTCCAAAGCACATGCCCTAAGCATATCTTCTAAAATCTGTATCACCCTCTCGGATTGCCCATCCGTCTGTGGATGAAAAGCTGTGCTAAACTTCAGTTTAGTACCCAAAGATGCTTGAAACTTGGGCCAAAATCGAGATGTGAATCGTGGATCCCTATCCGAGACAATGGATATCGGGACTCCATGTAGTCTCACAATCTCCTCCGTGTATAGCTTTGCCAATCTTTCAAGAGGATAAGTAATGTTGATAGGCAAAAAGTGTGCACTCTTGGTGAGCCTATCAACCACTACCCATACTGCATCGTAGTTGTTCACCGTTCGTGGTGGCCCCACCACGAAGTCCATGGTCACATGTTCCCACTTCCATTCCGGAATGGACAGTGGCTGCAAAAGCCCTGCCGGGTGCTGGTGCTCCGCCTTAACTTGCTGGCAAGTAAGGCATCGGCTCACGTACTCTGCGATATCCCTCTTCATACCCGACCACCAGTAACTTTCCTTCAAGTCTCGGTACATTTTAGTACCTCCTGGATGCATAGCATATGCCGAAGAATGAGCCTCCTCTAGTATAGACTTTTGGAGCTCCTCACTCTTTGGTATGCATACCCGGTCCTTAAACAGTAAAAGACCGTCGTCACGTACTCGAAAGTTCTCCACGGGCCCTTCAAGGATCCTCTCCCGGATCTTCTGACATTCTTCATCAATAGCCTGACATCTACTGATCTCACCCAGCAAGGTAGGTCTAACCTCGAATCTAGCAATGAGGACCCCACTCGTGGACACCTCCACTTGTGCCCTCAAAGTTCGTAGACATGTGAGTAATGTCCCCGACGTACCCTTCCTGCTCAGTGCATCGGCCACTACATTGGCCTTTCCGGGATGATAGTCGATGATCAAGTCATAGTCCTTGATCAACTCCATCCATCTCCTCTGTCTCATGTTCAACTCTTTCTGAGTGAATACGTACTTCAGGCTCTTATGATCGGTAAAAATGTGACATGCCTCCCCATAGAGGTAATGCCTCCAAATCTTTAGTGCAAACACTACCGCCCCCAACTCTAGATCGTGGGTAGGGTAGTTCGCCTCGTGTTTCTTCAATTGCCTAGAAGCATAGGCAATCACCCGACCGTTTTGCATCAGTACACATCCAAGCCCTTGGATGCTAGCATCACTGTAGATATCATACCCTATCCCCTGTATAGGTAGGGCTAGTACTGGTGCTTCGGTAAGTCGTTTCTTCAGTTCAAGGAACCCTTTCTCACACTTGTCGTCCCATATGAACTTGGCCCCTTTCTTTGTGAGCTTCGTTAATGGAGACGCCAATACGGAGAATTTTTCCACAAATTTACGATAGTATCCCGCTAAGCCAAGGAAACTACGTATCTCTTTCACATTCTTGGGTCTCTCCCAATCCATAATAGCTTTAATCTTGGCGTTGTCCACGGCAACGCCCGAACCGGATATGACATGACCGAGGAAACCAATCTCTTTGAGCCAAAATTCGCATTTTGAGAACTTGGCAAAGAGTTGCTTTTCCCTTAACCGATCAAGTACAAGCCTCAAATGGTGTTCGTGCTCCTCCTCGCTCTTGGAGTATATCAAGATGTCGTCAATGAATACTATCACGAATTGATCTAAGTATTCACTAAACACACGGTTCATCAAGTCCATGAATGCCGCCGGTGCGTTGGTTAAACCAAACGACATCACAAGGAATTCGTAATGACCATATCTAGTGCGAAATGCACTCTTAGGTATGTCACTCTCCTTGATCTTCAACTGATGATACCCCGACCTCAAGTCAATCTTCGAGAACACTATTGCCCCTCGAAGTTGGTCGAACAAGTCATCAATCCTCGGTAAGGGATACCTGTTCTTGATGGTGACCTTGTTCAACTGTCGGTAGTCAATACACATTCTTAGTGTACCATCTTTCTTCTTTACGAATAGTACGGGTGCTCCCCACGGTGAATGACTGGGTCTGATGAACCCGTTGTCCAATAGTTCTTGTAGTTGGACCTTCAACTCTTGAAGTTCGGCCGGTGCCATTCGATAAGGAGGAATCGAAATGGGTTTGGTTCCCGGCTCCACTTCGATTACAAATTCAATCTCTCTATCGGGTGGAAGCCCCGGTAGGTCCTTGGGAAAGACGTCCGGGTACTTGCACACGACTCGAACATCCTTGATGTCGACTTCTTTCTTCGTATCATCTACCACGTAAGCAAGGTATGCGTGGCACCCCTTTCTCACCATCTTCCGTGCTCTCATCACGGATATGATGCAAACATTTGATTTCCCCCGATCTCCTTCGAAACATAGCGTGTTTCCTTGCTCATCCTCGAGTTCCAACACCTTGGTGTAGCAATCTACTCGAGCATGGTGCTTCTCAAGCCAATCCATTCCTAGGATTGCATCGAACTCCAACATGCTTAGGGGTACGAAATCACAAGTCAAGGGTTGACCCGTCACTTCCACCTCACATGATGGATAGTAATGATTTCTCTCCACATCGTCCCCTAACGGTGTGGAGACTAGCAACGTTTGCGTCATAGGTGTCAACGGCACGTCAAGTCCCTCGGCGAACGCCTCACTCACAAATGAGCGTTGTGCCCCGGTATCGATGAGGATCCTCGCACACCTACCGTTGATCTTTAATGTTCCTACATTTATACACCATGTAAGATACATTTTCTAATGTTTTTACACATCTTTAGGAGGTTATTAAGTCAATACTAAGGTTTGGAATCAAACGGGGGTCCAAACGTAGAAGAACGGGGCGGAAAAATCCGATTTCCGGGTTCTGGGGTCCACGCACGGCGTGCCTGGGTGGCACGCACGGCCGTGCGTGCATCGGATCCTTCCTGCTTGCCACTGCCGGCCAGGCACGATGCCAGGCACGGCGTGCCTTCGGCCGTGCCTGGCCAAAAATACCTCGGACGCTACTGTCTTCCAGGCACGACGCCAGGCACGGCGTGCCTGCGGCCGTGCGTGGCCCAAAAAAAAATTTTTTTTTTTTTT
Source organism: Cuscuta epithymum (assembly GCA_945859915.1). Taxonomy (NCBI): domain Eukaryota; kingdom Viridiplantae; phylum Streptophyta; class Magnoliopsida; order Solanales; family Convolvulaceae; genus Cuscuta; species Cuscuta epithymum. Next base: position 1,649,571 of record CAMAPF010000974.1, read on the forward strand.
TTTTTTTCTCTTCTTCGGGTGCCACTGCCTTCCAGACACGGTGCCAGGCACGGCGTGCCTGCGACCGTGCCTGGCCAAAAATCTTCCGGTTGCCACTGCCTTCCAGGCACGATGCCAGGCACGGCGTGCCTGCGAGCGTGCCTGGCCGGCAGTGGCTGTTTCCAGCTGATTTGGCCTAACTTGCCCGGTTTTGACCCCGGGGTGGCCCGCACTCAATCCCTACGACGTATATGATCAATGCAAGCCTAGAAATACATGGGAATACGTGTATTACCTGCAACGGAGTCGGGATTGGCCCGAGCATCGGCCTCGGTCATTGCGTAGACTCTAGCTTGCGTCCTTCCTTGATTCACGGACGGCGCGTTGCTGGCGCTCGCTCCCCCCTGCCCCGTACTAGCATGGGGTGCTCCGGTCCGACTTCTACTTGCCGTAGTAGCGCCGCTTGATCCCGCCCCTCGGTTTCCACCAAGTTGAGGGCAATTTGGTTTAAGATGCCCCGTGTCTCCACATTGGTAGCACCGAGGAGGGTCACGACACTTACCGGCGTGGCTCCTGTTGCAATTTCGGCACCTGGGCGCTGTCGAGGCTTGTGAGCCCGAGTTGTGCCCGCCGAAAGCCGAGTTTCCCTTGGATGGCGGCGCCGGTGCCCTGAACGATCCTCCTCCCCCGTGGTTCCCCTTTTTGTTAGAACCTTGTGGGCCATGGCTTTCCCACTTCCTCTTCTTCGCCTCATCGGCGTTCCTCCGCTTTCTTTCCTCCCACTCCTTCTCTCCCTTCAGGCCTTGTTCAACCACTTGACTAAACGTCATATTAGGCAATTGTGTTGCCCTCTCGCGTATGTCAAGGTCTAAGGCATCCCAGAAGTGGTTCACCATCCGGTTCTCATCACATATGTACTCCGGTATGAATTCGGCAAGCTTTCTGAACTTGTGCTCAAGTTCCTTCACCGTACATGCGCCTCCCTGTGTCAAGTTCGTATACTCCCTCCTCTTCATGTTTACCTCGAAGTCGGAGTAGTATTGGTTGAAGAACTCCTGCCGAAAGTTCTCCCATGTGACGGCTTCGCCGTATTTCCCTTTGACCCCGTCCCACCACGTGGACGCCATGCCTTCGAGCAATCTTGTTGCCACCCTCAGTTTCATGATGGGTGGCAGCTGCATGTCAAGGGCCGCCTCGTTGAATCTTTTGATCCATTCGGCCGCAACGGAGATGTCTCCCGTTCCATCAAACGGTTTACATCCCAAATCTCGTGCTTCTTTGATAAATTTGGAGATCCTTATGGTTGGACCTCCCACATTTTGGCCTCCATGTGGTTCAACATGGACTCTAGAAGCACCTTGGCTTCCTCCTCTCGAAGCCATGCCCGAAGGTTGCCCCGTTCGGCGCCTTCGGCGTTGTCTCCTCTCTTCGCGCTCCCGGTGGTATTGTTGGAGCAGCGCCTCGATCCTCCCAAGAGTGCCATCGTCTTCACTCTCTTCACTTACATCGTCATCTTCCCCATCATATGGGGTTTCCACCGGCTCGGTTTCCGGCCTATAGGTTGAGTCCTCATAGGACCAATAAGTCTCACTCTCAGTGTCCACGTGGCCATCGCTCACGGTTTGTTGTTGGCCTCCACGGCCCCTTCCCCTGGACACCCTAGTGGACCCCCGACTGCCGCGTTCGGACCCACCCGGTACACGGCCCATCGGGTTCCTCCTAGTGATCCTTCCAATTGGCTCCATTTCTGAAAGAAGTTTAGAATGAGCCGTTAGACTCGTATCAAATGTCAAGTGACGGATAGGTACTTAAAGGCAACCTTTGGCTCAAATCACCGTCATACCAATTGTTAAGGGTACCATCTTAACAATTAGAGACCTTGCAACTCAAGTACCAAAAGTTCTATAAGTACAAAACTTTATGCTCATGGTTTGCAAAATCATTTTCAAAAAGGAATTTTGAAGCTTCATTATGAAGTTTACGGACTAAGGCTCTGATACCAATTAAATTGTCACGCCCCGGACCTGTCCGGACACGTCAACAACCCGCCGTACAGTACGAATAGTCAACCGCAGTCCAACACATCCATACTATACAAGGCGTCTGGAATATCATTCACACATAGTACATCCATAAACAAACATAATGCAAAATATTCATTTAAAACAGCGGAAACATTCAATACAAGTGTTCATGCCACACCTTGGCAAACATGGGCATACAAGCCCCCAAATTAATATTTGAGAATAATATCCATGAGCATTATTTAAAATGTTTTCAAAACAGGAACGGAAGAAGCACGAACCACGTCTCCCTCCTTTGATCTTCCCGAAGCAACGGGCGGTGGTAGCAACCTTCAAGTTCTACCTGAAACTGTGAGGTGGCCTCCCCCGTGAAGGGGAGGTCAGTACTTGGAAGCATTTGACAAGTACAATGACAACTATACTAAGTATAATCAAAGTTTCAATTTCCAAGACCCTCAATCTAAGATGTTATCCATTTGTAATTAACTCATGTTCTCCATGCTAGAGCTCGGCTCATAGTCATATCACTTTGTGCTAGAGCTCGGCTCATAGTCACCCTACGTTTGCTAGAGCTCGGCTCATAGTCATGCTAATTTGTGCTAGAGCTCGGCTCATAGTCACCCTACGTTTGCTAGAGCTCGGCTCATAGTCATACTAATTTGTGCTAGAGCTCGGCTCATAGTCACCCTACGTTTGCTAGAGCTCGGCTCATAGTCATACTATCACGTGCTAGAGCTCGGCTCATAGTCACGTCAACTAATCCCTAAACCACTTCTTAGTCTAGGTTCCAACCATTTTGAGTAACCCTTAAGGCCTACTCCCAATGTAACTTGAGTTCATAAAGTCCACCTTAACATATCCTTTAAGGTTACCTAACTCCAATATCTTGGGATTAGCTCCCAAAAGCCATTGAACTAACATTCCCGACTAGTATTTCTATACTAATCATTTAACCTTAATAAACCAATGCAAATTCATGATAATTTGGATATTTCAATTTAATTCCACATTCAAGTATAACTTGGCTCTAATATCAAAATATCACTTTTATCCTTCCATGACTTCCTTACATGAGGTAAAAGTATATTTATCACAATTTAATTTATAGTTTACACAACTATTATACCATTGTATTCATAACACATAATCATACACAATTTATTCATAATTTGTATATTATGCATTTTTGCTTATAAACAATAATAATCTCATTTAGGCATTTTTATTAAAAATAAATCATGCCAAACACATATAATTCATTTAGGTAGTCTTATGAAATTAACCCAATAATTATAAATAATATAGTCGGTCATCCTCACCTTAAGTGAGCTTAAACGCGATCTACGCTCCCCCGGTTGAACTTTGACTAATTTCCGGTGAACTTTGACCAACTCCGGTGAATGTTGACCAACTCCGGCGAAACTCCGGCGAAGCTCAAAAATACTTTAATCAAGTTCCTAACAAGGTTTTAACATCATAAAACCTTAATCAATACGAATAACCTATAAAAGGTTATTTTCCGGTGAACTTGTCGGTTTGGCCCCTAAGTCCGTCTTTGGACATAGAACCACCTTCCAACCTATTATTCCACACTTTAATTATGTAGAACAACCCTAAAGGTCCTTCATATGATATATATCACATATGATAGAAGAAAAATAAAGGAAAAGTTAATATAAGGTGATTACCTTAATCTTTCTCACTTTTCCTAGCTTTTTCTCCCTTTAACTTTTCCTCTTGGACCTCTATTGCTTGAGCTCTCTTCAAAGATGGAAAAAGAGGATGGAGGTTTTCTTTGTCTTGCTTGGGATAGTGCTGGCCGAGAGGAAGAATGGGGGAGAGAGTGGGTGAGGTCTCCCTTTTGGCATCTTTGCCAAATGAGTGAGAATGGGGCCCTTGGGATGTCAAAGTTGTCCCTCCCATCTCCTCAAGCTTTTCAGCCCATGTTTGATATAGGTCAGCCCCCCTTTTTGTTGCTAAATTCGTGGGTTGGCCCCCACCCATGTGGGAGGTCAACCCTTTTTGTCCAGAAGTGTACAATCGGCCCCGAAAGTTGTATTTTTCGGACTGTTTTAAATATATTTTATTTTATCGGTTCAAATAAAATATATTATGTGTTCTTAATCATTATACCCTTTATAATGAATGTACATTCCCAAACTTTAATTTATAAGTTCCCGAAATTCAATTTCGGGCTCCTATTGGTTAAATTACTAGTACCGGTATTTGGCCCTTTTTTGATCAACCGGACAACTCTATATCACCTCTTTGGACCAATGAGTTATACACCACTATATAAATATTATATTGACCAAGATGAATAAAATGTACGGTCTCGGGGATATCGGGCGGCCCCCGCTCCCGGTGTGGGCCCCACGTGCGAATTTACTATTCACGCAAAATAATTAATAAAAATTCACAACTTCATATTCTCATTAACCATTATACAAGGTTCAATATATTATTCACTTAAAAGTAAATACATTTGGGGACGGTGTTACAATTCGACAGCATTTCAGTATAGTAAAATAGCATAGAGAATACATGGGGGGTGATGGCCTATTTATAAGCATTCATCACAAGTCCAAAGTCTAACCTACGTGGGCTTGGCCCAAATACATAATACATGTTGAAGCTAATGGGCGAACCGGCCTGATAAATAAATAAATGAGCAAGGGGCGATTCCCGCTCGTGAGACTGCGTCTTGGGCCTAGTTGGGCCAGAGCTCGGGGATAACGGGCCGATGGCATTGGGCCTGGGATATTATCCCAACATCCGGTTCTAAGTCTCAGGCCTAAGCACAGTATCAGCTACAAAACACTATTTGCCCTGCTCATCTATCCGGCTACAAGTTTTTATCAAGGTTCGAAACAGTGGCGTATCCACTCTGAGGGCAGTGGAGACAGCTACCCATATTAACCCCAACGGCCAACCCATCCCCTTTATATATAACCTGAATTTAGAATTAGTTTTCCAAAATTTGATCTGCCCCAAATTTTTAAAAACTACTTCCATAGAGCGGTTAGAATTGGTTATAATGATTACCCAAGCACTCCTGAATTTGTTTTTTCTGTGAAAGGGTATAACTGTATAAGTAGTTTGAAATAGGAGATTCAAACCCCTTTCATATAAACAGGAGATTCAAACCCTTTAATTGCGGGTTTTGGCTAATAATTAGCTGGAAACACAATTTTTTTTGGCCTAATTCAAGGGTTTTGCAAGTTTTTCATGAAATATGTTGCTGTGACTTTTAAGCAATATGTCAAAGATTGTTTAGTGAAATAGTGTAGACCCGTCAATCCGTCATTCATAGCCTTTCGGGAGGAAAAATCTCATTTTAACCAACTTGGGGATCTTGGAGGGGCTCTTAATGGGAAAGCGAATTGAAGATTTCCGGAAGATGTTACATCCACCATTTAGAATATGCTACATATTCTTGAAAGGTAAATGAGATTTTTTAAGAAATCAAAATTAAAGGCAAGAAATTAAATATGATGGGTCAATTTGATGAGAAAGCTATCATAGCAAAATTGTGATTCCTACCCATGCACTATACTAGAGAGCTAAAATATTTGAACACAACTATTTAAAGCCATTTTAAATTAATTTAGAGCTTAAAAAAGATTAAAGTACGCCATTTTAAATTAATTTAGAGCTTAAAAAGGCTAAAGTAAAGCAGAATATAGAAAAAACAAAGTTGGGATTCAATCCCTAGACCTTTCGTAATCCCAACAAACACAAGCAAAGCCTCCCCCACTGGGCTGCAACGTCTTTTTGTTAACCAAATGGTTATTACTGTATTATTATTATTTTTTTCTTTTTTCTCCGGGGGGTGTCTGGAGGAGGGGGGCTGGGGGGAGCCTGGAGTAAACATGGCTGAAACTCATTCCATTGAGTTTCAAACCCTTTTTGTGCCTGGCGGGATTCGAACTCGAGACCTCCCACTAGGCACGGTAACCTCGCAATCAGCTGGGTTGGAATGCTTGGTTATGGTTATTATTGTATATTACACATATTTTATAAATATTTACAATTTTATATTTGTTATATATGTAATAAAAATAAAAACAATCGCAGGGGCTCAAGCCCCTCCAAGCCCCTTACTAGTTCTGCCCCTGTTTCTAAGTGCTTTGTTCATAGCTTAATTGACACTGAACATAAATCATTCCTATCCTCAATATGGTAGTTTCAACTTCTAATGTGAGGATGTGCAGCGACACGTGGACAACTTGACATGACCCTCCGTCCTAATGGATCGCCAAGTCACCATTTTATCTCCCTTCTTCTTTATCAAGTCAAGGTGGAGGTACTTGGTCCTCTTTGTGCCATAGCAATGAGTCAATTTACTGAGTTCTTGTGGCCTATTTTCTAAGCCTTTTCTAACACAAGCACAATGGCCGAGAAAAGTGTTGATTTTCACCCGTTCCCGTCCAAAAAAAGCTCCCGGGCATAAACAACAAATGTTAAATTCAGATTTAGGGGAATGAAACTTATGAAAGACAAGCGATCTAAAAACATTTATGAGAGACCAGAAATATAGATCAAAACCAAATGGCACTAATATAAATAATAATGTGCCGTATCCTCTTAAATGTATGTTCTTTCTTGAATGACAAAATTTGTCTAAACCCCAATGCTATAAAAACCTACTGCCTTCAAGTCCATGAGAAGATGTGACCAGAACTCCCAAAATTCATTCAGCAAACTAAAGACATAAAAACTAAGAATCTGCAATGGTGACTTCAACTTCAACCCCTGGTTCAATGGTAATTGAGGTTATCTGTTTGACAACTTCGGGTGAACTGAAGAGGTCAATCACCCTCTTGTGTACGCGAAGTTCAAACCTGTCCCAAGTATTGGTACTTGTTTCACAAACAGAACCTAGACTCTAAGATGTCTTTACCATAAAATAAATATTTCATCCCATATTTCGTTCGTCAACAACTCCATAAATTTTGGAAGAAAACAAAATAGATAATTGTCAATCTAATTGTAAACTTCTAAAAGAAAGAAAAGGTAGTATGGCTGCACAAATGTAAAAACTAAAAGACTGCTGGAATTCAAATTAGGGAAGCCTTCATACGGAATATTTTTAGGACACACAAATGGAGAGTACATCTACCAGAGAGGGACATGGGTATTAATCAATTAGGCCATTAACTTTCTTATGGACTTGGCGTTCAATTTGCAGGTTATGGTCAATTTAGTCCCCCTGCACACATTTTACTCTATTTGTGAAGCTTTTGAATAGTTGAGGTCCAAATAACATCCTAACGGGTCTAAAAATCAACAAAAAGGGGTCTGAACAAAATATGAATCACAACAAAACTAGGGGTGGGAAAAACCGAACCGAAACCCGGAAACCGACCCTAACCCGGATCGAATTATGATCTCGGTCCGGGTTTTTTGTATTTAACCGGCCCGAATAAAAATAACCGGGCCGAACCCGAAATTCCGGGCTCATTAACGGGCCCTAAAATCTATAACCCAGCCCGGACCGATAAAAACCCGAAACAATTAACTTTAATATAAAATGAATATAATATACGAATATAATATATTAATTAATTCCTAATATATGATTATAATCATGGTGGACGAACAAATGATTTAGTAACTTTTAGTGACTACAAATATATTCAATTTGTTTGCCATAATTATCATGAAAATACATTTATAGTAACTTTAGTCACATTTTTATACATAAATTTTACTACGTATATCGTAACATTTTTAGAAAATCTATATTATTTATTTATATGCATCTTAAACAAAATAGTATGATCATTGTCTTCTTTAGATTTGAATTCTTGGTGATTTTGGAGACTATTATTTGTGTTATTATTTGAGGTTTGTACTTTTGATTAATTTTATTTGAAAATAGGTTTTAAAACATAAAATGAAAATGAGACGATTTCACATACGGGCTTTAACCGGCCCAACCCGAACCCGGACCGAACCCGGGCTACAAAAAACCCGACTCGGACCGAATATAGTGGGCTTTGTTCCGGTCCCTAATTTTCATAACCCGAGACTTTACGAGTAATTTCCGGGTTTAGCTAAAACCCGGCCCGGACCGGACCGATCACACCCCTAACAAAACTATGTAGAAATTGCATATACAAGGCCAAGGACCAAGCTTAGTATTAATCAATGACACCAACTAATGTACTCCCTTCGTCCCAGAAAATTCTTCCCACTTTGACTTGGCACGGAGATTAAGAAAGTGAAATAAAGTGGAAATGTGTGGTTGTGTAAGAAAAATCTGAAATGAATGTGAACCACACAAGTTGTTCAAAAAAGGAAAGTGGGAAGAATTTTATGGGACTGAGGGAGTATACATTTCAAAATCAAGACCAAAAAATATTTGAAGAACAGGAACCTACCATTCTTAAAAAAACGTTAAACCAAAGTAAAAAACAATATTACCTTCTCCGCATGGAGCCTTTCTGGTAGTGATAAGAAGAACTTTCATGGGGATCCTAACTGGTCCCTTCACCCTAAGCGTCTTGTCCTTGGCACCTCGGACCAAATCACTGCAAATTGTTCAATATTTAACAACAGGGAAAAGTCAATCAATTGACTACGTTGATCAAAAGAAAATATCAATAAAACTCCAAGCTCAACATCTCTTTGAACGAATGTCATCGCAATTGTGCTTAATAACCATAATTAACACAAATTTTATCACAGAAAAACGTATATATCTTAAAGCTAATGTATTTCAATTAAATACTAAGATAGAACGTATCTGCCTCCATAGACATGACATTATATCGATTCATTCAATAATCTAGTGTCCGAATTCCAAAAGCGTAAGCATATTGCCTCTAATAGAGATAGACAGAGGGAGGGAGGGGACCTTTCTCAAGGTTCTTGACATTCTTAGAAGAAAGAGTGATTATGATCTTATGGATTTGCTCCTGGGGCTCCTCCATACCAGGCTTCATTGGCTTCATCGCCGTGTATGCCATTCTTCCAAATTGGTAGGAGTGCTACTGCTGTGCTAGTGTTCTGTAACTGATACTGTGAAAGACACGATTGAAGATTATATTGGCTTACCGGAAATCCTGGAATTTCTAGGGTTAATAATTGCAGGATGACACGATGAGTTAGACTTAGATGTGGGCCTTACTTCTAAGATCGAAATTTGGACCCAATTTTATGGGTTTAATGCACCAAACCCCCCTATGATATGGAAATTCGGCGCATTAGCTCTTTGTGATTTGAAAAATGCGTGAAACTCCTATGTGTTTTAATTAATCATGCACAAAACCCCTTTTATAAATAAACTCAATCGTCAAATAAAAGAAAAATTATTAATATTTTTAAATGATTTAGAGATTTTGACATATTTACTTGCATATTCAATCAAAATATTAGAAAAAGTAATTTTCAAATCATTAAATTTATTCATAAAAGAGGTTTTGTGCATGATTAATTAAAACACAAGGGGGTTTGACGCATTTTTTCAAATCACAGGGGGCTAGTGCGCTGAATTTCTATATCACGAGGGGGTTTGGTGCATTAAACCCCAATTTTATTGAGAGTTTTCCAAAAATATAATAACTCCGTCTCATTTTATGTGTCTTTTTTACTTTTGGACAATTATTAATAAAGTGATTAAAAAAAGTAAAAGTTGTGATTGAGATTTAAGTATACTAAAGTGAAATGTTGTGCCTCACATATTTCTTTCCAAAAAGGAAAAGATGACACTTATTTTAGGATAATCCAAAAAGAAAAATAAGACAAATAAAATGGGACGGAGGGATTACTATCTATATCATTGGCTCGTGATTCAATGCTGACTAGATAGTTAACTGAAAGGATATAAATTAAACTAAAACTACGGAGTTGCAGAAGCTATATACATTTTTATATCGTAACCTTTTATTATAGTTGTCACAATTCAAACCAGATACTTATCCCTTGTGACACCCCTATCTACCAGCTTAAATTGTTAGTATATGTATTCAACGACATTCACCTTATAGAGATATATGTACTTGATCACATTTAGTTTAGATATTTGATATATATGGTATTGCACATTGATAATTAAGTATTCGATCGTCTATATCTTATTCATAATTGTGTTCCATTTGACTATGTTGTCACTAAGTAAGAGAGTGCTGATATGATGAAACATAAGGTCCTAAAATAACCTCAATCAATGATGATCAAGGAATGGATAAGATTGGTATATAGACCATATCTCATACTTTTAGAAAGTATAATTGATTTCACAACTTGAGTTCATCTAATTCATGATGGTCACATAGATATTTTAGAAAATATTGACATACCCACCGAGAGATCATTTCATAAGTTCTATTCATGTGTCTATAGGATTATCGGCGTATAGAGTAGTGTAATAGTCCTCCAACTTGAGATCAATATGTGCTACATGTGCGGAGTGATGTACTTTGACTATGACCAATGCTTTCACTCCAATCGGGGTAGATACAAAATGTGTATGGTGCATCACAAAGCACACGGAGTAGTAGTTGAGCCAAGAACTAATTTATTCCTCGTAATACATAAAGAGAGAACATTCTATTTCACGTGTCTAGATAAATCATAAAGTCATTGGCCGATGCAAAGATATATTCGTTTCGGATATTGAATATGATTGCTATGGATCATCTACAAAGTTTGAGAGATGGAAACTAAGTTATTGGAATAGACACAATATCAAATTTTAGACTTAGTTGAATGTTTGTTGAATGAAAGAATTGTATCACTATGGGCTCTATATTATAAGGAGTTTGAATAGTCCTCGTAAACGTTCTTATATATTAATATTGTCTGATAAATCTTCTAGAGATTCTGCTAAGACCTTAATTTGATCAATGTTTAATATATAAGGCCTTATGAGTCACACAACAAGTAATTATACCTTCTGATTGAACTGTCAGAAGGAATTAAATATTAATTGGATTAAATAATATTTAATTCATAATACTGAAAATCGATCAAATATTAATTGGATTAAACATATTTAATTCATAATGTTGAAGAAATGTTCTATTTGATAGAATTAGTTAAGTAAAATAAATTAGATTTATTATACTCCTTATAATTAAATAAAGATAACATTTTATTTATAATTAAGAATTAAAAAAATGTGAACATAAATTAGAATGAAAAGAGGAAGGAGTGGCGTGAGTCATCGTCCCCTCTTATCATTATTGGTTGTATTTTATTTTATACATTAATAAATATTGGTCCTGTAATGACTGGAACTCATTAATGAGAAATAATTTCACTATGATTGAAAACTAGTTTAGAACTAGTATAATACATCCTCTGTCACGCCCCGGACCTCCCCGGACACGTCAACAACCCGCCGTACAATACGAATAGTCAACCGCAGTCCAACACATTCATATTATACAAGGCGTCATGAATATCATTCACACATAAGTCATCCATAAACAACATAATAAGTAATTCATAAAGCAGCGGAAAACATTGTTTAAAACAAAAGGGTCACACAGGGCTATTCATGAGCACGCAGGCTCTATAATAAAATATCCATGAGCATGTTTATTAATGTTTAAAATCCGAATGGAGGAAGCACGAACCAAGTCTTCGCTCCTAGATGATCTCTCGAGCAACGAGCACAGGAAGCAAGCTCTAGCCTCAACCTGAAAAATGGTGGTGGGACGCCCCCGAAGGGGTCAGCACTCTATACGGCTATAAAGTGCTGGTGTGGCAGGCATCTAATAGATATACAACAAGTATTTCAAACACAAGACCCTCAAATAGGGTGATAGTACATTATGATTGTAACCCTAAGTTACCCCGTTTAAAAATATACTTACTTTATATAAAAGTCAAGTAGCCGGCCCGTGGGCCCATGTTCATTTGGAAATCACCATTCCCAACCCCGTGACTATAAGCCACGACAACTCCTAGAGTCCAACCCTAGTACATGACATTGTATTCTAGAGCTCGGCTCTACCACATCACCATACAATTCATATACCTCGGGTCAATTTCCCTACCTTGCGTTCTAGAGCTCGGCTCTATCACATCACCACGCAAGTCCTAGAGCTCGGCTCTAGCTATACAATACATAGACTCCAAGTCTACACCTTACATGCATTCTAGAGCTCGGCTCTATCACATCACCATGCATTAAGGTCCAATTCTCAAGCAACCCTATGCCTAGAATTGACATATCATTAAACTACCATGGGTCATCCTTAAAGACTTCCCATAACTTAACCTTAGTTCCATACTAAGTATTATATACACTTGAACTATATTCAAGTACATTTCATACAATCCAATCCCTAGGATCAATTTAATCAACAAGTCCCAATAATCACTACTAGTATTTCAATACTATTAAGATTATTGTTATCATACCATTATCCTCATTATTTGTAATTCTCTACATATTTATAATTATGTAGCAGCAACTTAAGTATTAAATCTCAATACACAAATATTCATTTGTGTATTCACATAATTCATACATGAGCAAAATGCCTATTTCACCAATAGTTCATTTATACTCCTTTAATCTCATATTATTCATACATTCTCAAATCATTTCAAATTTCATTCTTTGGCAACTATATCAATATTTCAACAATATATAACCATCATAATTCATGAAAAATAATGATTTAAGCATTTAGGTAATCTCATGCTTAACCTACAAGTTGTAAGCAATTAGATGTCAATCCTCACCTCAATTGAGCTTTGAACCTTCCCTTCTTGGTCCAATGGTCAAAGCTTTGGTCAAGGTGGATTTGGAACTGATTCCTTGCTCAAATATGAGTGTTAAACAGCCTCCTCAATGTGCTAGTTCAACCCTTAATCGTTGATACGAAAACAGCCCCTAGAATGGGTGTTTTCCGGTTAACTCGTTTCCTAGTTTTCCAAGATTTGTTCTAGGTTAGTATCTAACCTTTACATCAATAAAATAACTTTATAAGGACATATTATACACTTGGATTAGTGTACAATAGTTCCACCAATCGTTCATATCATTTGGAAAATGAAAGGAAAGGTTTTGGGGTTAACAACTCACTTTAGAAGAGTAGATCCGTTTCTGCGAGGTCGTGTTTTGCTCGGACGATTTGGAAGCCTTCCTCTACTCCGATTGAAGCAAACCAGGCCTTCACGGATTCCTCGTCTTGAGAGATTTCCTTGGATATATTACACGCCTTATTTGGATGTGTATAACTCGAGATATGAAGCAAACAAGTAACCCTTGCACTGGAGGAAAAACCTGCGGGCAGTTTGCTTTCTCCTTGGTCTTTTGGGTTGTGTGGCTCTCTTCTTCTCTCTTATCTAGGGGAGTTCGAATGGGAGCTGTGGGAGTGTTATCTTGGCCTTAACTTATCCTCAAAAGTCAAAGGATAGGAGTGGGTTGGCATGTGGGATGATGGAGCAAGATACCTTCAATCAAAAAATGGGGAGAGGGTCCATTTGTCCTCAAACATGTCTTGTTCAGCCCCCCTCTCTTTTTGTCCGCCCCAACCATGGATTTTAACTCATTCTCTTTATTTTGCAGGTGCCAAGAAGGTGTGGGGTGCTCCCCAAGTGATCCCAATCAATTTGGGGTCCAAAACATCTACCAATACTTCCAAAAATGGGAAGATGGGTCCTATTGTTTTATCCTTTGTCAAAAGATGTTTTTTTGTACTTATCCTAATTTATTTAGAACAAGTCAACTTCCTACATCACATTATTGATCTCCAATATGTGTAGGCTCATCTCAATAATTTACTTGATGGATGGTATAGAAGGAAAAAGTCCTACTCCCATTATTTAGCTCAATAATGTCAAAGATGGGACTATAGGCATTTGTATTCTTCTCTAATCATCCTATCACTTATCTTGATAATGTTGGGCTCTTTTATTTACTAATAAGTCCCGAATAAGTATTTGCAAAACCCGACACTAATGTACGAGTTTGAATCGTACGATATTCAAACATGCACTGCGTAAAACATCAATTGTTTTAAATACATAGCCTTAAATCTTAAATTGCATTCTTCAATAAGGACGTTCGGGTGCGGTGTCACAAGTTCACCCCCCCCTTAACAGGAATTTCGTCCCCGAAATTCACAGCTCTACTCGAATAGGAAAGCATACTGCTTCCTCATCAAAGCCTCTGTCTCCCATGTCTCTTCTTCGACCCGATCGCTCTTCCAAAGAACTTTCACCATTGGGACTTCTTTACTCCTCAATTTCTTCACCTGCCTGTCGGTGACCCTGATCGGTTGCACCGCGTAGTTCAAATCCTCACGCACCTCCACAGGCGGCTTTTCCAATACGTGAGAGGGATCATGCACATACTTCTTAAGCATGGATACATGAAACACATTATGTATCTTCTCTAACTCAGGAGTCAACTGTAGACGATATGCTACGGCCCCAATCCTCTCTATAATTCTGAATGGACCTATATATCGTGGGTTAAGTTTTCCTCGGGTTTGGAATCGAATGATCCCTTTCCAAGGAGAGACTTTCAAGAATACCTCGTCATCAACCTTAAACTCTAAGGTTCTTCGACGCTTATCTGCATAACTCTTTTGTCTATCCTGAGCCGCTTTGAGTCTCTCTCGAATCAACTTCACCTTTGATTTGGTGACCTCAACCAACTCAGTACCCTCGAGTTTGGCCATGCCAACCTCGTCCCAGCATAATGGTGTACGGCACCTCCTCCCATACAATGCCTCGTATGGAGGCATGCCGATGCTTGCCTGATAACTGTTGTTATAGGCAAACTCCACAAGTGCTAAGTGGTTGTCCCAACTTCCCTGAAACTCCAATGCACAAGCCCTCAGCATGTCTTCCAGAATCTGTATGACTCTTTCAGACTGCCCATCCGTCTGTGGGTGGAAAGCAGTACTGAACTTCAACCTCGTTCCCATAGACTCCTGAAATTTTGGCCAAAAACGTGATGTGAATCGTGGGTCTCTATCAGATACAATGGTCACTGGGACCCCATGCAGCCTCACGATCTCATCCGTATATAATTTGGCTAACCTCTCAAGTGGGTAAGTAGTGCTGATAGGCAAGAAGTGTGCACTCTTTGTGAGCCTATCTACAACAACCCAAACCGCATCATAGTTCCTGATTGTCCGTGGCAACCCTACCACAAAATCCATAGTCACGTGTTCCCACTTCCATTCAGGAATGGAAAGTGGTTGCAATAAGCTTGCTGGATGCTGATGCTCTGCCTTAACTTGTTGACAAGTAAGGCATCGACTGATATATTCGGCTATTTCTCTCTTCATACCTGACCACCAGTAACTCTCCTTCAGGTCACGGTACATCTTCGTGCCCCCCGGGTGCATGGCATAAGCCGATGAATGAGCTTCCTCTAAGATGGACTTTCGGAGCTCGTCATCTGCCGGTACACACACTCGGTCACAAAATAATAAGAGACCGTCATCTCTTTCTCTGAAGTCCTCCACCGGTCCCGCTTGCATGCGTTCCCGGATCTTCATAATTTCTTCGTCGGTTTCCTGACCCTTCTTGATCTCATCAAGTAAAGTAGGTCTCACCTCAAATCGTGCCAATAAGGCACCATCGCTGGATACCTCCAGTTGGGCTCTTAATGCCCTCAAATTAGCTAGCAATGCCCCAGACGAGCTCTTCCGGCTCAAAGCATCTGCCACCACGTTCGCCTTGCCTGGGTGATACTCTATCACTAGATGGTAGTCTTTTATCAGCTCCATCCACCGTCTCTGTCTCATGTTTAGCTCTTTCTGAGTAAACACGTACTTCAAGCTCTTGTGATCAGTGTATATGTGACATGTCTCCCCGTAGAGATAATGTCTCCATATTTTCAGTGCAAACACCACTGCCCCCAGCTCCAAATCGTGAGTAGGATAATTCACCTCATGCTTCTTCAATTGTCGTGAAGCATAGGCGATTACCCTCCCGTTCTGCATCAGTACACATCCAAGCCCTTGGATGCTGGCATCGCTATAGACATCGTACCCCACACCCTGTTTGGGTAATGCAAGTACCGGTGCCTCGGTCAATCGCTTCTTTAGTTCCATGAACCCCTTCTCACATTTGTCATCCCATACAAACTTAGCCCCCTTACGAGTGAGCTTCGTCAATGGTGATGCCAAAACAGAGAACTTTTCCACAAACTTCCTATAGTAGCCTGCCAATCCAAGGAAACTACGAATTTCCTTGACGTTCTTTGGCCTCTCCCATTCGGTAATGGCTTCTATCTTCTTGTTGTCAACAGCAATTCCCGATCCAGAAATCACGTGCCCGAGGAAGCCAATCTCCTTCAGCCAAAACTCACATTTAGAAAATTTGGCATAGAGTTGCTTCTCCCGTAGTGTCTCAAGAACAAGTATCAAGTGCTCTTCATGCTCTTCTTCACTCTTTGAGTAAATCAAGATGTCATCTATGAACACAATCACGAATCGGTCCAAGTATTTATGAAATACTCGGTTCATCAAGTCCATGAATGCCGCCGAGGCGTTTGTTAACCCAAACGACATAACAAGGAATTCAAAATGCCCATACCTTGTGCGGAAAGCACTCTTTGGTATGTCATCTTCCTTAATCTTCAGTTGGTGGTACCCCGACCTCAAGTCAATCTTTGAAAACACGGTTGCTCCTCGTAGTTGGTCAAATAAGTCATCAATCCTAGGCAAAGGATACCTATTCTTGATTGTGACCTTGTTCAGTTGACGATAGTCAATACACATTCGAAGTGTCCCATCTTTCTTTTTCACAAAAAGAACGGGTGCTCCCCACGGGGAGTGGCTTGGTCTAATGAAACCATTATCCAAAAGCTCTTGCAATTGGGTTTTCAACTCGTTAAGTTCAGCGGGTGCCATACGGTATGGCGGTATGGAGATCGGTTTGGTACCAGGCTCGACCTCGATCACAAATTCAATCTCCCTATCAGGTGGAAGCCCCGGTAGGTCTTTAGGGAAGACATCCGGGTACTTACAAACCACCCTCACGTCGTCAATGTTCGTTTCCTCCTTGGTTTTGTCAACCACGTATGCTAGGTATGCGTGGCATCCCTTTCTCATCATACTTCTCGCTCTCACGGCGGAGATAATACAACTGTTTGATTTGCCTCGATCCCCCTCGAAGCGTAGGGTGTCCCCATTATTGCCTTCGAGTTCCAAAACCTTTGTGTAGCAATCTACCCTAGCATGATGCTTTTCTAGCCAATCCATCCCTAGGATTGCATCGAACTCCATCATACTCAGCGGTACGAAATCACACGTCAAGGTTTGGCCATCAATTTCCACCTCACAAGATGGATAATAACTAGTTCTTTCGACGTCATCCCCTAGTGGTGTCGATACCACTAATGCGTGCGTCATTGGTATTGATTGTACCCCTAAGTCCTCGGCGAACGCCTCACTCACGAACGAACGTTGCGCTCCGGTATCGATAAGGATTCGTGCATCCTTCCCATTAATCTTTAATGTTCCTACATTTATACACCATGTAAGATACCTTTTCTAATGGTTTAGGACACTTTTTGGAGGTTAATAGGTTCATATACATGTTCGGAATCAAACGGGGGTCCAATCGTAGAAGAACGAGATGAAAAACGTAGGTTTCGGGCGGCTGGGGTCCACGCACGGTCGTGCGTGGGACACGCACGGTCGTGCGTGCATGGAAAAATTCGCTTCCGGCTACTGCCGGTTACGCACGGTCGTGCGTACCCGGACACGCACGATCGTGCGTCCACGCACGGCGTGCGTACCGGCACGCACGGTCGTGCGTCCTGCGCGAAAATCACCCGGAGCCACTGCCCCCTACGCACGATCGTGCGTGGGGTTGGACGCACGATCGTGCGTCCCTGTTTTTTGGTCAGTTTTGGCCCGAATTTCGCCGTTTGACCCCGTAATGGCTCGCACTCAATCCCTATGACTTATGTCATCAATTTATGGATTAAATATGGACAAAATACAATTGTGCAAGAGGCAATACCTGCAACCGAGTCCGGGTTAGCTCGAGCATCCGCCTCCGTCATCGCATAAACTCTAGCTTGAGTTCTTCCTTGATTCACGGATGGCGCGTTGCTCCTACTCGCTCCCCCATGTCCCCGGCTCGCTTGAGACGCTCCGGTTTGATTCCGTGTACCCGTCGGACCACTGCTCGGTCCCGATGTCCTTGTCCCACCCAATTGTGGGCAATGCGCCTTCAAATGCCCGGCATCCCCACATTGAAAACATCTAGGGGGATCGCGACATTTACCGGAGTGGTTCTTCTTGCAATTGTTGCAACGAGCTACCACTGAGGTTTGTGACCTCGCGCCTTGCCCACTCGGGCCTTGGTTCCCCCTATATGGTGGCGGTGGTGCCCGGAAAGATCCTCCTCCGTGGTTCCCCTTTTTGTTGGAACCTTGGGAGCCATGACTCTCCCACTTTCTCTTTTTCGCCTCCTCGGCGTCTCTCTTCTTCCTTTCTTCCCATTGCTTCTCTCCTTTCAGCCCTTGGTCAACCACTTGGGCAAACGTCATGTTAGGCAATTGTGTTGCCCTGTCACGTATCTCCAAGTCTAGAGCGTCCCAGAAGTGGTTCACCATCCGGTTCTCGTCACAAGCATACTCAGGTATGTAATCGGCAAGATCCCTGAACTTGTACTCAAGTTCCCTCACCGTCATGTTACCCCCTTGGGTTAGAAGGGTGTATTCCCTCACTTTCTTGTTCACCTCAAAATCCGAGTAATATTGGGCAAAGAATTCCTGTCGGAAATTCTCCCAAGTGACGGTCTCGCCATATTTGCCTTTGGTCCCATCCCACCACTTGGATGCCATACCTTCAAGCAATCTCACCGCAACCCTTAGTTTATATTCGGGGGTGAGTTGCATGTCCAGGGCTGCCTCATTCAGCCGCTTAATCCATTGTGCCGAAACGGAGATGTCACCCGTCCCATCGAACGGTTTGCACCCCAAGTCTCGTGCCTCTTTGATGTATTTGGAGATCCTTATGATTGGACCTCCATTACCTTGGCCTCCATGTGGTTCCACATGGACTCTAGATGCACCATGACTTCCTCCTCTCGAAGCCATGCCCGAAGGTTGCCCCGCTCGGCGTCTTCGGCGTTGCCTCCTTTCCTCGCGCTCCCGTTGATATTGTTGGAGCAGCGCCTCGATTCTTGCTAGGGAGTCATTCTCCCCCTCTTCATCACTTACATCATCGTCATCCCCTTCGTAAGGGGTCTCAACCGGCTCAGTTTCCGGTTGGTAAGTCGAGTCCTCATAGGACCAGTAGGTTTCACTTTCTGTGTCCACATGACCGTCACTCACGGTCTGTGATCGGCCTCCACGGCCAGCTCCTCTAGATGCCCTAGAGGTCCTTCGACTGCCCTGTCCAGTCTCCACTGGTACACGGCCCGTCGGGTTTCTCCTAGTAATCCTGCCACCACGGTCCATCTCTGAAAGAAATTTGGAAAGAGTCGTTAGACTCGTATCAAATGTCAATTGACGGATAGGTACTTAAGACACATTTTGGCTCGAGTCACCGCCATACCAATTGCTAAGGGTACCATCTTAACAATTAGAGACCTTGCAACCCAAGTACCAAAAGCTCTCCAAGTACAAAACTTCTATGCTCATGGTTTTCAAAATCATTTTGAAAAGAGAATTTTGAGACTTCACTATGCAGTTTATGAACCTGGCTCTGATACCAACTTAATTGTCACGCCCCGGACCTCCCCGGACACGTCAACAACCCGCCGTACAATACGAATAGTCAACCGCAGTCCAACACATTCATATTATACAAGGCGTCATGAATATTATTCACACATAAGTCATCCATAAACAACATAATAAGTAATTCATAAAGCAGCGGAAAACATTGTTTAAAACAAAAGGGTCACACAGGGCTATTCATGAGCACGCAGGCTCTATAATAAAATATCCATGAGCATGTTTATTAATGTTTAAAATCCGAATGGAGGAAGCACGAACCAAGTCTTCGCTCCTAGATGATCTCTCGAGCAACGAGCACAGGAAGCAAGCTCTAGCCTCAACCTGAAAAATGGTGGTGGGACGCCCCCGAAGGGGTCAGCACTCTATACGGCTATAAAGTGCTGGTGTGGCAGGCATCTAATAGATATACAACAAGTATTTCAAACACAAGACCCTCAAATAGGGTGATAGTACATTATGATTGTAACCCTAAGTTACCCCGTTTAAAAATATACTTACTTTATATAAAAGTCAAGTAGCCGGCCCGTGGGCCCATGTTCATTTGGAAATCACCATTCCCAACCCCGTGACTATAAGCCACGACAACTCCTAGAGTCCAACCCTAGTACATGACATTGTATTCTAGAGCTCGGCTCTACCACATCACCATACAATTCATATACCTCGGGTCAATTTCCCTACCTTGCGTTCTAGAGCTCGGCTCTATCACATCACCACGCAAGTCCTAGAGCTCGGCTCTAGCTATACAATACATAGACTCCAAGTCTACACCATACATGCATTCTAGATCTCGGCTCTATCACATCACCATGCATTAAGGTCCAATTCTCAAGCAACCTTATGCCTAGAATTGACATATCATTAAACTACCATGGGTCATCCTTAAAGACTTCCCATAACTTAACCTTAGTTCCATACTAAGTATTATATACACTTGAACTATATTCAAGTACATTTCATACAATCCAATCCCTAGGATCAATTTAATCAACAAGTCCCAATAATCACTACTAGTATTTCAATACTATTAAGATTATTGTTATCATACCATTATCCTCATTATTTGTAATTCTCTACATATTTATAATTATGTAGCAGCAACTTAAGTATTAAATCTCAATACACAAATATTCATTTGTGTATTCACATAATTCATACATGAGCAAAATGCCTATTTCACCAATAGTTCATTTATACTCCTTTAATCTCATATTATTCATACATTCTCAAATCATTTCAAATTTCATTCTTTGGCAACTATATCAATATTTCAACAATATATAACCATCATAATTCATGAAAAATAATGATTTAAGCATTTAGGTAATCTCATGCTTAACCTACAAGTTGTAAGCAATTAGATGTCAATCCTCACCTCAATTGAGCTTTGAACCTTCCCTTCTTGGTCCAATGGTCAAAGCTTTGGTCAAGGTGGATTTGGAACTGATTCCTTGCTCAAATATGAGTGTTAAACAGCCTCCTCAATGTGCTAGTTCAACCCTTAATCGTTGATACGAAAACAGCCCCTAGAATGGGTGTTTTCCGGTTAACTCGTTTCCTAGTTTTCCAAGATTTGTTCTAGGTTAGTATCTAACCTTTACATCAATAAAATAACTTTATAAGGACATATTATACACTTGGATTAGTGTACAATAGTTCCACCAATCGTTCATATCATTTGGAAAATGAAAGGAAAGGTTTTGGGGTTAACAACTCACTTTAGAAGAGTAGATCCGTTTCTGCGAGGTCGTGTTTTGCTCGGACGATTTGGAAGCCTTCCTCTACTCCGATTGAAGCAAACCAGGCCTTCACGGATTCCTCGTCTTGAGAGATTTCCTTGGATATATTACACGCCTTATTTGGATGTGTATAACTCGAGATATGAAGCAAACAAGTAACCCTTGCACTGGAGGAAAAACCTGCGGGCAGTTTGCTTTCTCCTTGGTCTTTTGGGTTGTGTGGCTCTCTTCTTCTCTCTTATCTAGGGGAGTTCGAATGGGAGCTGTGGGAGTGTTATCTTGGCCTTAACTTATCCTCAAAAGTCAAAGGATAGGAGTGGGTTGGCATGTGGGATGATGGAGCAAGATACCTTCAATCAAAAAATGGGGAGAGGGTCCATTTGTCCTCAAACATGTCTTGTTCAGCCCCCCTCTCTTTTTGTCCGCCCCAACCATGGATTTTAACTCATTCTCTTTATTTTGCAGGTGCCAAGAAGGTGTGGGGTGCTCCCCAAGTGATCCCAATCAATTTGGGGTCCAAAACATCTACCAATACTTCCAAAAATGGGAAGATGGGTCCTATTGTTTTATCCTTTGTCAAAAGATGTTTTTTTGTACTTATCCTAATTTATTTAGAACAAGTCAACTTCCTACATCACATTATTGATCTCCAATATGTGTAGGCTCATCTCAATAATTTACTTGATGGATGGTATAGAAGGAAAAAGTCCTACTCCCATTATTTAGCTCAATAATGTCAAAGATGAGACTATAGGCATTTGTATTCTTCTCTAATCATCCTATCACTTATCTTGATAATGTTGGGCTCTTTTATTTACTAATAAGTCCCGAATAAGTATTTGCAAAACCCGACACTAATGTACGAGTTTGAATCGTACGATATTCAAACATGCACTGCGTAAAACATCAATTGTTTTAAATACATAGCCTTAAATCTTAAATTGCATTCTTCAATAAGGACGTTCGGGTGCGGTGTCACATCCTCCTTCTTCATAATTAATAAGACTAGTTTTGTAGATTATGTATTACCAGTTTATTTTATTGCAAAGAGATTTCCTAGCTTTTCATTATGGGAGATCTAACCGTTCTTTTGGAAAGGAGAAATCATGTGGATACCTAAGGTCAAAGACTATCACCGCTAGGTTAGAACAACTATAAATTCTAACTCATATATGTTATTATTGTTATATTCGTTCTTTTATCATAATCAGGGGAGATCTGCTTGGGAAAATTTTAAACTTCAGTTGATATACTTTTGAGGTACGTTACTTCAATTTCCTAACCGCTAGACCCCCGGCTATTGAGAGATTTCCAAATGCTATGTATGGAATATAAGTTTTTTGAATGAAAATGTCTCCTCGGGCAAGCAATATTACAACAACAAGCCTCTTACCGATCATGAGACCTTGAATTAATCACATCTATATTATTATTATATAGTGAAACAGAAAAGTGTGGGGGGAGTTTGTGGGGGAGTTTTGGGCGGGAAAGTGTAGTACCCGTTTGGCCGTTTGAGAGTAATTGTGTTGCCTTGAATTTCAATATTAAAGACTGCTTCGTAAACCATGTAAAGAGAATTAATTTAATTTGCAACAATGATGCTGCACACTAATTTAATGTGATACCAGAGGCATGTGTCTCTCTACATACTTCGTATAATGTAAAGGGTGGAATAAACCAAGGGAGAGTATATTGGTCATGCAATATTTTGGTACTTAATGTAGCAATAGATGATGGTTGAGACTTTTTATTTATTTGTGTAAAACATGGTATTCTATTTATTAGGTCTTGGATGAAGTAAAAAGGTTGCTAGATTTAAATAATTGGGTTTTGAGGCAGTTCCACATATCTATGTTGCTTATCGAAAAAAGCTGCACAATATATTACTCCGTAAAATCATTATAAATACAGTAGCCATTGTAGGAGCTGAGTGACTTTTAGAATTATCAAATAGTTCAGCATTAAATAGGACTATTTTTCAAAATGACTTTTTAAATTCCCAATTATCTTCACACATGGCATACTATATATTGAGCAGGGGAGACTCAGATTCTTCATCAAGCCACTTCAGAATGAGCAGGGTAGACTCAAATTTGTCCTCATTCCACTTCGATAATATGGAGTACATAGAAGAATGCAAGGTCGCAAGGCATGTGAAGATTTATATCTAAAAGAAAGGCATTAGTTACAAAAGCATTTTAATGTTTCATCCATGACATCTTAATATATTAAGTTGATATCAATTGGTTGTCTATGAAAGCTTATACGATTGTGAAGGCCGGTTCTTCAGAAAATATCAATAATTGTTTTATGTGAAACTGGAAAATTCAGGTGATATTTGACTTATCATTTTGCCAAGAAAAAGTAGTTCGTTTTATTAAGTGGCATCTTCAATTTTAATTTGGACACTTATTTTGTTCTGAGGTGCTAGGGTTATTTGATATTTGAGAATTGAGATACTATATTGTGCATCTATTTTATTTTATAGAAGTTTTAGGATTTTTTATGTTTCCATACTATCCATAAGTTACTTTATTTTCCATTCCAAAGCATATGATGAAAAGGTATATGTTTTACTTAAAATTGTTTTTTTTGTTTTACTTAAAATTGTTATGATATGTTTTACTTTTACGTATTTATTATTTACTACATGACTAATTATTTGTTTTTAATTTATGCAGGAAATTCCTGGTGTAACTAAAAAACATTTTCCAGCAATAAGGTCATGCTAAAAACTCATCAACACCTATTGGCAATGAAGAGAATGAATCATCTCAAGTTAAGTGGACGGTGAGTGAGTGTTTTTGTAGATATATACGGAGTACTGTACAAGTAAGAATCATCTAATAAGCTGAAAAAAGATCATGGATACAACATATGAAAAATTATGTACCAACTCTAAATCCTGCATTTGTCTAATGAATTGTCAATGTTGTGTTTTCAAATTTTGATGAAGACTTTCTTTATTTCTATTTCCATTCAAGCTTCGTTGAACGACAAGTACTTCAATGTACGTGGAATTCTTTAATTTCTTCTTGAATTGTTGAGATTTATTGATATGCGAATAAATTTGAAACACAAACTTTTTCCCCCAGAGGTACTGTCAAAATTTATTTCTGTATCATCAACCTTAGGAATCAAATCAAGAGTAACATCAAAGAAATTCTTGATACATCGACCAATTTGAAAGTCAGCTGTTGATCTGTTCTGCTCTCTTCTAGACATAAATTCCAGCTGTCCTGAAGATCTTGACGAACTAGGCCAACAATCTGGGGCAGATTAAAAAGATCAAGGAAAAGAAGCATAAGAAATTCTATTAGCAAAATGTGCGGATCTAGTCGATAAAGAATAAAGAATTAGTGTCATGTAGTCATGAGACATGCCTTGATTTTGTGCTTCTTCAGATGGTGTTTTTGACGTGTTTTCCCCTGTTTAAACTTTCCTATTTATCAGCAAATATACTAGGTGTTCAATTTCCCGTTATTTCTACTCCTTGTATCATCAATGCCCATATCCAAAATGAGGAAAAAACTGCACAAATGAGGATATAAAGATATCTATCCACTTGGAAAAGCAAACTTCTAATAATAGTTGGTCATGTTCACATTACTTTATGCCCTATTATGCATATCTTGAGAAGTTGAGTACTTCAATACATTACTGCCGTTTTGTCTATTCGCTGTCATGTAAAAAAAAGTGAAAGCCTTCGAATATAACACATAAGGGGAAAAAAGATCTGACAAATGGAATTAATTTGATTTACATACCACAGCTTACATCTCTGCAGACACCAATGAACCATTCTCCACGAAGCATTTTAACAAGGTCTCCACGAACAGTGCAGCAAAGACAACCATTATTGACCATGATAATGTCCTCATTAGATGATGAATGACTACGAATGACTAGCAACTAACGAACCATCAATGTCCACCTCTCCAAACTACTTAGATCAATAAATCAAGGTAACCTGTTATTATTAATAAAAAGTGTAGCATAGCAAGGGATTACCAACATTCATACTGCAGCTAGACAACCATTGTTGAACAAACCATCAACTCTTTCACCAAACTTTATTGATCAAAGAATTGTGAAATCTCTAATTAATAAGATAAGTTTTCAATACCAATTACTATTGCATCATCTGCTGAAATACAACTATTCCAACTCAAGCTACATAGATGAGTGCACTATATAGACTATAGAGGCAACACCAAAACCAAATGAACAAAGTGGATACATCATAACAACCCACACTAGATATTAAAAGTAAGATTAAACAATCTATAGTAAGGTGGTGGCAGTGAAAGTTCACATTTAATCTAAAAATGTGAGTTCGTGTGTGCGTGTTTACATATATGTATATAAATTTGATCAAATAATAAGTGCACCTCAGGTTTAAAATGGGAATAAATATGGTCCATTAGATTGTACGTCTTAGAGCTTAAAGGGTCTAAGGAGGGGGGATGAAAAAGCATGGTGGTAGAATCGTAATTAAGCGCAACTTTCTATCCCTTTAATACAAACTTCTTCCACACAATTTTTATTATTCTTATTTCTCACCTAGTTCAGAGCGTGCAAAGTTTTACTAACACGTAATGTTTTACTAAATGTTGTTCCATGCATTGAATGAGTGTAAATCTGGTAAATAACAGAAAGTAAACCCAAATTTAGGGGAATGTAGATAAGACACCATAAACACATCATGAAAGTCGGGAAAGATATACTAAAACCAAATGGCAATAATATACTGTAAATAATAATATGTTCTACGCTCTAAACGTATGCTCTTTCTTGAAATAACAAAATTTGTCTAAACCCCAATGCTATAAATAAAGTCTACTACCTTCAACTCTTCATGTCCATGAGAATTAAGAAGATGTGGAAAGAAATCCCAAAATGCATTCAGCAATTAAATTAATTACTAAAGACAAAAAAAACTAAGAATCCGCAATGGTAACTTCAACTTCAACCCCCGGTTCAATGGTAATTGAGGTAATCTGTTTGACAACTTCGGGTGAGCTGAAGAGGTCAATCACCCTCTTGTGTACGCGAAGTTCAAACCTGTCCCAAGTGTTGGTACCTGTTTCAAACAAAATGTGTCACTTACCGAAATATGGACTCCAGGATTTATCTATCATAAAATAGAGTCCATCCCAAATTTCCCATAGAGTTCAAACCCTCGACAACTCCATGTGTCCGGAAATCTAAGAGATATATAGGTTCGGCACAAGTTGGAGGAAAATAAAAGTGATAGTTGAGTCATTATATAATTGTGAGTTTGTAACTTGTAAAAGAAAGAAAATGTAGTATGGCTGCACAAAAAGTAGAAAAAAAATCATAGATAAAAAGAACAGGAGGAAAAATAATAAAGTTACTGGAGTTCAGATTACGAAAGCATTGGGACAGACAAAAAAGGAGAGTGCATCGGCCAGAAAGGGACATGAGTATTACTCCGTATTCATTATAGTCCATTTACTCCCCTGCACATATTTTACTTTGTTTATCTAGCTCATCTGCTGCTTATTTATTAGTTGACGTCCAAATACAATCCTAAATGGGTCTATAAATTAACAAAAATATCTTGCTGACAGTAATACTATTTTGAACCAAATATGAACCACAGCACAACTATGTCCTCAAATTGCATAGCCAAGGCCGAGGACCAAATTTAGTACTACCTCCATCCCACTACATTTGGTATAAGGAAGGTGATGCACAGTTTTTAAGAAAACTTTGTTTATGTGGTTCATAATCAATAGATAAAGTAAGAACGATAGGGACGAAGGGAGTATTAATCAATGATAGGAACCTACCATTCTTAAAGAAAGTGAAATCGAAATAAAAGAGCAAGAATACCTTCTCCGCATGGAGCCTTTCTAGTAGTAATAAGAAGAACTTTCGTGGGAATCCTAACCGGTCCCTTAACCCTGAGACTCTTGTCCTTGGCGCCTCGGACCAAATCACTGCAAACTGTTCAATATTTAACAGCGGGAAAAAAATCAATCAATTGATTCCATTAATCAAAAGAATATATCAGTAAAAAGCCAAGTTCAATATCTCTGTGAACAAAATTCATCACAGAAAAACATATGTATCTTAAAGCTAATGTTTTTAAATTAAATACTAAGACAGTTCAGACCATATCTGCCTCCAGGGGCGGAGCTAGGGGAGGGCTAACCCTGGCCCTGGCCCAGCCCGAATTTTAAACGTGTCTAAATTTTTAGTGTAAAAAATTCCGTGTAAATTTTTTTCCAAAAAATATCTTTGTATGGGCACAGTCTGGCCCAGTGCTCTGGCTACGCCCCTGTCTGCCTCCATAGACATGACATTATATTGATTCATTAAATAATGGTGTGTCCAATTTCCAAAAGCGGAAGCATATTGCCTCTAATAGAGACAGAGGAAGGGAGGGACAGGCAAAAGGGTGAGACCTTTTTCAAGGTTCTTGACATTCTTAGAAGAGAGAGTGATTCTGATCTTATGGATTTGCTCCTGGGGCTCCTCCATACCGGGCTTCATTGGCTTCAACGTTGTGTATGCCATTCTTCCAATTTGCTAGGATTGCTAGTAGCTCAAGCCTATATCACAATAAAATCAGCACAATTAGCACAGTTAGGCCTGAGACCGGTTCAGTTCTAGTTAAAAAAAACTAGAACCGTTTTAAAAATTGTAATTTTTAAAATCGGTTCGGTTCCTTTAAAAAAAGTGGAACCATATTAGAACTGAACAAGGTTTGAACGGTTCGGTTCTGGCCTTTTTTCGGTTCCTAAAATTACTATACTTCTTCAAATTTACGCATTGGAAGAAAAGTAAAAAAAAAAAAAAAAAAAAAAAAAAAAAAAAAGATGTCACTCTACTGCAATCACTACACCATCCGCAAAGGCATAAACTATCTTACTGAAAGCATGGGTTAAAACCTGATAAAGTAAAAAATTACTTCGTATATGCCAAAATCATGTCTTTAATTCAATACGGAGTAAAATTGTTTAAAGGCCCAAATCTCTGAAAAATACATAAACTTCTAAGTTGAGAGAAAAGAATTAAAACAGAGACATATATTGTAAGTAATGTAAAGATATACCAATTGTTTAATACGAAGTATAGTTTATGTAATTTCCTCTAAGACCTAAGTGGTCAAGTGGAGTAATATAGCAAATCCTCTAAGACTTCGACCTAAAAAGTATTTGACAAAGATAATTTAATAATTAACACACTTAGCCAAGGTTCGAAATTGCGTATTACATGTTTGAGACGGTTTCTTAGCATTGCCTATTGCGTAAGCCTCATTGCGCAATGAGGCGTAAACCTCAATTTGTTAATAAATTTATTTATATAAAACAAAAAATAATGTAATTAATACTAAACTAAAAGATATTATTCCAATAAAGTAATTAATACTAGAGTAAAAGAATATTAATGTAACTAATGTCATAATAATGAAAACATCCAAAATTGAGGTCATAACCCATCCAAGAAATATGTTCTAACATTATTCAAAATAAATATTTTCTAATTTATTAATAATATTTTGCATCCAGTCATCGAGTAGGTATTAAGGCGGTAACAAATTCCACTAAGGTGGCAAAAAAAATTATATGTTCCACTGATGTATTAAAATAAAAAAGAAGAATCAATATAATTACTCCTAATAAAAAATCCACTACGTGATATATCAATAAAAATTATACGAGTACAAAGCAAGGTTCGAAATTGCGTATTGCGTGTTTGAGGCGGTTTCTTAGCATTGCCTATTGCGTAAGCCTCATTGCGCAATGAGGCGTAAGCCTCAATTTTTTAACAAATTTATTAATATAAAAGAACAAATAATGTAATTAATACTTGAGTAAAAGAATAATTAAAAGTTAACTAATGTCATAATGAAAACATCCAAAACTGAGGTCATAAACCCATCCAAAAATATGTTTTAACATCATTTAAAATAAATATTTTCTAATTTATTAAAGTTCTAGTCCTTCCTATTAGATTGAAGAGTCTACTGACTAACAAAAAAACTAATAAAATAATACATAGCTTAAGATTCATCCACTAATCTACTGTCTAACCTTGTAAAATCATACGTGGTATTATTATTGATCCACTAACTTATAATTAATACTCATCCACTACATAGTATTATGCAATAATTTTTGTGCCCATGCTCCACTATTGAAATATTATATTGATCCAGTAGCTCACAAATAATATTATACTCATAAATAATACTCATCTTACACGTTATTCTGCAAAGTTTATTCTGCCCATGCCCCACTATTCCAATCAATTTTCAAGACAATATTATCAATACGTAATACGGAGTATAAAATATAAAATACTGGACAAGCGTATCTCTGTTAGAGAATTAACCTGAAGAAGAGAAGAAAGCCACAGACTCACGTAGAGGAAAAGCCAGAGAAGATGATCACCGGCGCTGTTGCAGAATACGGAGATACGCTACTACCTACGGAGTATTTGCTAAGCAAACTTATATACTACTGTGGTAGGGTATGTATTTTAAAATTAAATTAATTTAGGAATTTGGGCTCCAGCTGTTATGTTGGGCCTATCTTTTGAGGCGCGACTCATCTCCCGCGTTATGGCGTGCGCAATAAGCGTACGATTTTGGCGTATAATTTTTTATTGCTTAATCTAGTCTAAGCCTTGCACTGTAAAATCTGAAAAAGTAACACAGCTAGCCTTATTGCGCTAAGGCGGAACGCAATTTTAAACGTTTGGTACAAAGAAGAATCCACTGCGTATTAAAATAAGAAAGAAGAATCCACTAATAAAATATTACTTCTGCAATCTGCACTTTATCCTTGAGTACCTTTTTCCTAACCATCCAGAACATCTTACATCTATCAATAAATATGTAAAATCCTAAACCCATACCTGCGGATAAGGATGAGAGCAGAGAAAAAGTTGCAGAATTCTGTGCGCAGGGAAGAAAGCAGCGGAAGTAGGAATTACGAACGAGGATGGTTGCAGAGGCTCCTAGGCAAACTTATACTACGGCGTCTAACCCTGTTAAGTTTTTTTTTTTTAATCTGGGCTGCAGGCCTGCAGCAGACGGCCTTTTTTAATCCTATATTGCTTAATCCCGTTTAACCCTTATGTCCTAGCTAGATTGTTTTAAAATCACAAGGCTAGCCTTATGTTCAAACAATGCACTGAACGAGGAAGAAAGCTTCCGGTCGACAAGCAGCGGCGGGTAATTCTAAATAATGGTTAGCTCTGAACGTATTAGATTAGGTCAACTGTTAAAAGCCTATTATTAAATGTGGGCTAGTCCACTATAATAAAAAATTACGTAACTACTCGTAATTATACACATATTTCGGTTCTAACCAGTTCTAATAATGTAATTTCTTTAAAAACCGGAACCGAACTGTTTACGGGACTTTAGGAACTGAACCGAAAAAGTGAAAAGTCCAAATGGGTAAGAACCCAACGCAAATTTCGGTTCGGTTCGGGCGGGTTTCCCGGTTTTCCGGTTCTAAGTCTCAGGCCTAAGCACAGTATCAGCTACAAAACACTATTTGCCCCCTGCTCATCTATCCAGCTACAAGTTTTTATCAAGGTTCGAAACAGTGGCGTATCCACTCTGAGGGCAGTGGAGACAGCTACCCATATTAACCCCAACGGCCAACCCATCCCCTTTATATATAACCTGATGATATTATTTTATAGAAATTTCTCAATATAGGAGTTAAACATAGAAAAAAATCTCAAATAGGATTAAAAGCGGTTCTTCTCAAAATATAGGATTTACGTAATCCTATTAAGAGACTGTTTGGTAACACTGTTTTTCGGCTTATCAGCCAGCTTTTTCACCAAACACGTAAGTTTTGCTTTCGCGCGCTGAATTGTGTAATAAGCAGAAAAAGTAAGGTTGAAGTTACTTTTCTGGCTGTATTGGCTGAAGTTACTGTAGATGACCATTTTAGCTATTTTTACATATAATTTTTTCTTTATTTTATTAATAAAGTATATTTTAAAAATAATTTTTTCTTAAATTAGCAGAATCAGTCAATGCAGTCACTTCAGCCACAACTTCATAAATTTCAGCAAAATCAGCCAAAACAACCGATTTTCGTGCTACCAAACGGGCTCTAAAAGAATTAAAGGATAAAAAATTCACTAAGTCTTGTTATGTTTTACTTCTATTTAAGTAATTTTCTATTTAGGTCCAAAAAACATTACACATCAGACCTATATAGAGTAGAGCCTGTTTGATCGACATGTTTTTTGGTTTATAAGTCTTTTTTTACCAAACATATAAATTTTATTTTACGTATTAAATTCAGTAATAACAAAAAAAAAAGTAAGGTTGAAGACTTGAAGTTACTTTTTTGTGAATTGGATGGAGTTACTATAGAGGTTTTAATCGTTTTTCATGTTATTTTTTCTTTATTTTGTTAATAATATATTTTAAATATAACTTTTTTCATTAATCAGAAGGATTTGTAGAGTCTGTCAATACAGCCAATTTGAACATTATAAACGGGCTCATAGTGTCCTCCTCATAAAGCCTTATGCATGCCATTCACACGCCTGTTTTGTCTATGTACACATATTTTTCATTTATAAGGTGAATTGTTTGTGACATTTATAAGAAAAATTATCTTACAAAAATATTTTATGTTAAAGACAATTCACCTTAAAAACGAAATAAGAGTTGTTTGTACACACAAAACCAGGCGTGTAAGCCTTCTCGCGTGTCCGATAGGACTTTCTCAATTGTGTTTGCTTTGGTGTAACAATCCGTATGCAACACGCCCTTCCGCCTTTTGCCAATCTGCCATGCAATCTTGAAAAAACTCATGTTTACACTTTTTGTACACATTTATTGTACCCCGTTGTTTGTGCACACAAAATCAGGCGTGCAAGCGTTCTCGCGTGTACGATAGGACTTTCTCAATTGTGTATGCCTTGGTGTAGCAATTTGTATGCAACACCCCCTTCAGCATTTTACCGATCTGTCATGCAATCTTGAAAAAAAAGCCATTTTTACACGTTTTGTACACATTTATTGTACACCTCACCCCCCCAACCAGGCGTGTAAGACTTCTCACGTGTACGATAGGACTTTCTCAATTGTGTATGCCTTGGTGTAACAATCCGTATGCAACATCCTTTTCCACCTTTTACCAATCTGCCATGCAATCTTAAAAAAAGTCATTTGTACACTTATTGTACACATTTGTTGTACACCTCCCCTCAGTTGCTTGTGTACACAGCATCTAATTACGAAATTCCTATGCAAAACTCCTATGTACACAGACAAGTAGATAGTGTGTACAAAGTGTACAGGTAACATCGATCTAATCACCACATTTCTAAAAGAATTCCAAGCGCGCATTGATACGAAGTATTTGTGTAGTAATCTTACCGCGAAGGTGCAAATGTGCAACTAAAAGTTTTCAATCAATTCAATTATTCAAACTATGTATCTAATAATTTGAAAGAGAATTCGGTTAAATAGGCCCTCAAACTTACATTAAAAGGTCAAATAAGCCCTTATATAGAAGGCTCTGTCCGGCCATCGCCATTTGAGGCAGTTTCGGGTTGATTTTTTTATGGAACTTTTTGAGTATCTTATTCATTAAGTCTAGTTTACTCATACCAAATTTCAACTAACAATTCAATCGGGAAAGCATTCAAATGAATTCTTGAAGATAACCGCGCTTTTGATTGCGCTGTTATCTTCAAGAATTCACTTGAATGCCTTTCCGATTGAAGTTTTAGCTGAAATTTGGTATGAGTAAACTAGACTTAATGAATAAGATGTTCAAAATATTTCATCAAAAAATTACACCGGAAACCGTCCCAAATGGGGACGGCTGGATAGAGCCTCCTGCATCAGAGACTTACTTGACCTTTTTATGTAAGTTTGGTGATCTATCTGACCATTTTACCAATTTAAAATGATTGTTTAGTTGAGGTAAAGAAAGAGAAAACACAAAAGAGCAAATATTTTACACATTAACAAGCAAATTCACTTTACATTTACAGGCAAATTCACTTTACTCTGAGGATACATGCCTGTTGACGTGAAAAAGTGAGATATAGATTATTCAACACAACAATCTCACCATATGGCAGCAAGGTAAGTACGACCTCTAACAACAATGCAGTTTGATCCCCAACTTGCTTACATTCTTTGCAATCAGTAACTACTAGCAAGTGGCAAGACAAGTTTACTCTTAATTTTCTTGATAAATATAATACAGAGTAAATTTTAAATGTGAAAACAAAGTATAGTTATATACTCCGTAATTATAATAATATTGCACCTTTATTAGCAAATTTTGCTGCAAAAATTGGATGAAAAAAGTGTCAAAATAGTGGTTGGCTCTAAAGTAAAAATAACACCAATGATGATTGATAACCTTTGTTTCTTATGATTATTAATTTCTCAAGTCAAAAATTTGCTCGTGAAATCCAAATTATAAATGATCCATTTGTTTACCAACAATACAGATTAGCCTACCATAGTGTGGAGTTAGCGATCTGGCACGGCCTTCCGGGGCTAGCTAGTTCTATGTCTCGCTCTAGGGCTGCTCTGAGTTGTTGCTCTGCTTTGTCTGCTGTTATTTTTAATATTATGAACAAATGAGTGAAAATATAATTACTCCCTATATTTTGTTCAAGGCAGCAATAAAAAAGATGGTTTAGGACATTGTAGACTTTGTAAAATATGACGTAATGGATATTACTAAGAATCTTGAACATGCAAGATGGAATATATGGAGGATTCATCTCATTTCATTTATTTGTCCTACATATCTTTTTTATCTTTATCTTTATATTACTTCCATCTTATCGTTTTTTTTATCTTTTGATCTTTATACGTAGTATTACTCCTATCTTTTTTTATCTGTTTATCTTTCTCTTTATCATATTTTATCTTTTTCATTTTTAATCATTTTTATCTTTTTTTCTAACACTGATTTCATGTCAATTTATATTAGGACTTCTTCTTTCTTTTTCTGCAGCGCATCACTTCACCGGCTCCTTCCTCCTCAACAAATTCATTCACTCTCTTCTTCGATTCTCTTCGCAGCGACGCATCAGAACTAGGGGTGGGCAAAATGGTTTGGTTTGACCGAACCGAACCGAACCGAACCGAACTGAAAATTGGTGGTTTGGTTTGGTTTGATTTTGCTTAAGTAAACCGTTTGGTAGCATTTTGCTCAAATCAAATGGTTTGGTTTGGTTTGATTTAAAACCGAAAAACCGTAAACCGAACCGAACACCGAACTTGTAAATTATATAAATACTTTTTATTTTTTTCACTCTTCATCTTTAGGATATAAATAAATAATTTAGACATGAAAAATACAAATTTAGCATATATCATTCTAACAATTACACATTTTATACATTCATAATGACAAAGTTCGCTAATGACATATTTGTACTCTGTATTTGTTATGTTTGTACTCTACCTATATGAAAAGATATTTGTGAATATTACAACATTTATATACTTTGGTAAACCGAACACCAAACCGAACCGAACCGGAACCGAACCGGAACCGAACCGAAACCAAACCGAAACACAAATGGTTTTAGTTTGGTACAAATTCTCCCAAACCGAATAAACCAAAACCGAACCGAAACCGAAGAAAACCGAACCGTAAACCGAATTGTCCACCCCTAATCAGAACGATTTCTTTGACAATCCCAAATCGAATTTTACTACTGGAATTGGCTTCAACAATTTTCTCTTCATATGGGCATATCAGATTTTGGGGATTGGGACTCTTTTCGTAATTTGATATTATTTGGTCAACCTTAATGTTTTGGAAATTCTAAAGAAGGAGAACTGGAGAAGATTGTTGCAGACCTGGTAATGGAGTATTGTTTTTTTTTGCTTCTGGATTTTTTTTGGGAATTATATATACATAAACTTACCTGATGCAAGCCATGGAAGGCTACCAAGAAATTGTTGAATCTAAAAATTTGTTTATCTTGAAGAAGTCAGTCAAGAAGAACACAAGTTACACAACTCCACATTTATCTCTTTTACGGCCAAGAAGAACAGTCACCAGCAAATGAATAATACGATCTAGGTTGGTGGGTGAAGTCCGGAAAGAGCTTTCAAGAAAAAAGGAATTGCATTTAATTTAAGAAAGGGGCATTTATGTACTTAAATTCTTACATCAAAATCACTTTTTTATCAAATACTTCAACTTTTACTACAACTACAATCACTTCTGTTCTCAAACACCATCAACTTTTACTATAAAGCACTTCCTCCAAAATCACTTTAAAAATCATTTTTATAAAGCGGAAGAAAATGCAAACACTCCCTAAATCTCTTTCAATAAAGAAATATTGTGCTTTTAGAAACAGAAATAAAAGGGTGCGTTTGTACTTGACATAACGTCTGCACAAGAAAACAATCCTTTAAAATTTTGATTTAACAGACTTGGAAGTATGGAGCCTCCATTTGCTAATTCATTGGAATATTTTGAAATAAATATAACCAAGTACCAAAAGATTAGAAGTTAGAACTGCAACTCAATTCCATCCATGTTCCCGCCTATTGCCGAACCTTACAGATTGTTATCAACTTATCACTTACCAAATCCATTATGGACCTTACCGATCGTTATCCAAACAGGCAGTTTACCAAAATCCATTATGAAACTCGATTCCGGTGATGTACTTGTACATTATAACTCATGAGAGGGGAAAAGGAAGTGGTTTAGAAGTCGTGAACCCCATGTCGATGGCTAAATGTTTTCAGATATCATCAACCTTAGGAATCAAATCAAGAGTGACATCAAAGAAATTCTTGATACATCGACCAATTTGAAAGTCAGCTGTTGATCTGTTCTGCTCTCTTCTAGACATAAATTCCAGCTGTCCTGAAGATCTTGACGAACTAGGCCAACAATCTGGGGCAGATTAAAAAGATCAAGGAAAAGAAGCATAAGAAATTCTATTAGCTAAATGTGCGGATCTAGTCGATAAAGAATAAAGAGTTAGTGTCATGTAGTAATGAGACATGCCTTGATTCTCTGCTTCTTCAGATGGTGTTTTTGACACGTTTTCCCCTGTTTAAACTTTCCTATTTATCAGCAAATATACTAGGTGTTCAATTTCCCGTTATTTCTACTCCTTATATTATCAATGCCCATATCCAAAATGAGGAAAAAACTGCACAAATGAGGATATAAAGATATCTATCCACTTGGAAAAGCAAACTTCTAATAATAGTTGGTCATGTTCACATTACTTTATGCCCTAATATGCATATCTTGAGAAGTTGAGTACTTCAATACATTACTGCCGTTTTGTCTATTCGCTGTCATGTAAAGAAAGTGAAAGCCCTCGAATATAACACATAAGGGGAAAAAAGATCTGACAAATGGAATTAATTTGATTTACATACCACAGCTTAGATCTCTGCAGACACCAATGAACCGTTCTCCGTTCTACCTTCCACGTCCCAACCCCTGATGGAAACTTCATTAGTAAAACATACTAGCTATAAATAAATATAAAATATCAATGCAAGCAGTACTATATATAAAAATGAATGGGCAAAAACACAATCCCAAGATCCTTATACACCAAGAAAAAGGTCAAATACCTCTCGAGAGCAATCTTCTTCATCTCTTCAATCTGATTTTCAACATGAAAACATGCAACTTGAATTTCTCTGTTTTTCAAACAGAGTTCATTCCATTGTGTGGACAAGGCATTCAGCTCGTATGCAGTATTTTGCTGGTAAAAGTCAAATGAAGCATATCTCCAACTTATTACGACGCTAAATGATTAAATAAAGGGAAAACTGCCAAATAATCCCTCAGCCCCCCACTGTACATCATAAAGTCAATTAAGCCCTCGAACATAAAAACCACCCAGCTAAGACCACGAACTTTAGATAAATGACAAATTTATAATCTAGTAGGTTGATTCCCGGTTATTCGGTCACTTGCATATGTGACTTTTTATTTTATTGTTTTTCATTTCATTTCATTTCTTTTCTTTTTCATTTTCTTTTATTCTCCTGTTCTCCTTCTTCCACCCCATCAAGTTCTCCCCCTTCTTTTCTTCCACCCCTTCTTTTTTCTTCCACTGGTAATCCGTCCTCCCAAAGCAACACCTTTCTTTTTTCCTTATTTCTCTTCTTTCTCCCTTTTTTCTTCCGCCCCACCCGACTTTTCTCCCCCTTTCTTCTTTCTTGTGCAACCAAATCCTTGATCTCATTAGATTGCCAGCAAATTTGGCAGCAGAAGTCTTGAGCTTTCTTGTGGCGACCCACGTGGGAAAACAAGAAGTAACTTTGTGACGGAGATCCGGAATATTCTAAATCTGGTCTTGCACCTCTCTCCCTGTATGCGAATGGCTAGACTGGTTCTTCTTCTTCTTTGACCCAAGACTAGATAGCT
This sequence comes from Cuscuta epithymum, assembly GCA_945859915.1. Lineage (NCBI taxonomy): Eukaryota > Viridiplantae > Streptophyta > Magnoliopsida > Solanales > Convolvulaceae > Cuscuta > Cuscuta epithymum. The sequence goes on from CAMAPF010000974.1 coordinate 1,687,405, forward strand.
ATGATGGAGGCTGAACCTTGGATGTTAGCCGCATAAAAGGAAAAACTGGAAAGCAATTGTAGGGAGTTTGGGGATACTGCTTCGGAGTCGCCGGAAAAATAGAGGATTTGCGAGCGACGGAGAGTACAACCAGTTCCAACTGCATAATTTTATTCAGTCAAATGAAATATAATACAGAGTGATATTAATAATTCTTTATAGATATGACAGTGTTGCATGACTGGAAGAAAAAAGCAGGGTGGGAGAAAGATGTGCAGTCCTGCTTGCCTGGAAGAAAAAAGAAGCAGGGGTGGAAGGATGGGTAGAAGTGTAGAACAAAGAAGAGGGAGGAAAGGAAAACTTTAAAATAAGCCACCGGGATTGCCAGGTAACCAAGTGACTGACTAACCGAGAATCAATTTACTATTATAAATTTGACCGTTTTTCTAAAGTTCATGGTCTTAATTGGGCGTTTTTAAGTTTGATGGCTTAATTGACTTTTTTTATATACTAAAAGGGCCTATGTGACAGTTTTCCCAAAAATAAATAATCAGTACTAGTATACAAATGCTTACCTGGTGATACTTCCTTTCCCGATTTACACTTTCAATATTCTCATTTAATTTAATAGCCTCTGACTGCATTCTGAAACAGGACATTTGAGATTCAGTCCTGAACTCAATATCATCATCATCATCATCATTACCCCAGTGCCGCAAAGGCTCCTACCTATGGTGGGGTAAGGGGGTCGGATGTACGCAGCCATACCCTGTGCTAAAGCACAAAGAGACTGTTTCCGAATGACCCGAGGTGAAAATCGCGTCAAAAATTGCATGCACTGACTGCTGCTTCATAACAAAGAAGCGCAGTCAGTTTAGCAAGTCATTTTGCTTTATTCCATCATATTCCTAAGCCAAAAAATAGTGAATCTTTGGCTCCATTGCAAATGTAATCTGAATCCTCATTTGTAATTAATATATCAAGATGATATTTTTTTCAGCATCATTTTCCTAAATTCAATATGAAAGGATTAAATTGCAAACGTAATCTGAATCCTCATTTGTAATTAATATATCAAGATGATATTTTTTTCAGCAGCATATTGACAGTTTGACACCACTTTAGGCATCACAAGGCTAGAATAATGTAAAGGTTATGTTTATTTTTTAACAAAGAGATCTTAATCAGCAACCCTACCTGGCTAAAAAAGCCTCCAGTCTTTGGTTGTATACCTTCCATGCATCAGGGCCGTGAATTAACATCAGGTCTAGATTTTCTAGCCTACAGTATGAAGCATCCAAGTAAATAAACAAGTTCATAAACTCATCCAACAAAAATAGTAAATACATACAGAGCACATATTTTAGTGGAGATAAGAAAGAAAATGATAGGGCCCTGGGCTGTAGAGAATAATAATAATAATAATAATAATAATAATAGTGATAGATTGATATTAAATAAGTATGGTATTGTATAAACAAGTATTCTGGGCCATGTCATATAATATGGGCTGGGCTGTTAGAATAGAAATACTATAAGAGAGGGAAGGAGGGGAGGAAGGAGGTAGGCAGACTTTAGAATCAGGACTTGGGTTTTGGAGAGTGAGTGCCTCTCAAGTGCCTCAATTGTATTTCTTCTTTCTGCAGTTGATATCAGTAATAATAATCAAATTACTGTTAAGAAATCTGAGAACTTATCAATGGTATCAGAGCATGCTTCTGGTGACCTAAGTTTGCGTTGAAGATCGCCAAATTTTTTTCCGCCCAATTTGGTGAAAGGTTCGTACCAGAGCACTAACTTCCTGGCGGCAGAGGATTTGATTCGATCGAGAACATCAACTACTTGTATCGATGGAAGAAGTCTATACACCAAGCATGGAGAAGAAGATGGATTCGCTAGAGAAGACGCAGACATCCATAAACAAGACTTTAGCAGATATTATGAAGATATTATGAAGATGCTGGAAAACATGGACAGACAGCTAGACTCGATGAACGAACAAATTCAGGTGAGAAGACGATCGCGGTTGCAAAGATCTCTCAGTTCGCAGAAATCTTCGCGGACAAAATCTTCCAGTTCTCACTCGCGAGAAAACCCTTCCACTTCTCTGGCTTCGTCAAGAATTGTTTCTCATCACCAATCATCATCGCAAACGGTTTCTCTCAATCGTCCGCAGGTGTACTCGCAGTCAGCATCGTTTGTCGTTTCTCCTACTTCGCTGATGCGTACGACTTCTCTCAGTTCGCATACTGTATCGCAATCAGAAGTCTCCACTTTGCAATCGCTAGCCAAGCATCCGAGTGCGCAGGTTTGGTCGCAAACCGCCCCTAGCAGTTCGCAAATAGCTACATCGCACCCTCCGGATTCTGCGAGTCCACAGCCACTTCCTTATGATGAAATGAATTTGAAGCAACTTGACGAAAATACATCTAAGCTCAAGGAAAGTGAAAATGTATGCCAGGAACAATCATCTGTTGTTCAGGTTTATATTCCTGAAATTAGTTCTGTTGCAGGGATGATAGGAAAATTTCCTAGTTCTTTAACTTCCCGTACTCTTGTACATATGGATGGAAAAAGCAAGAACAGTAGGAAACTAAATCAGGTAACGAATGAGAGCAGTGAATTCTTGTTCACCAAAGTCATTCCTAGTAAATATAGTTGTAAAGTCAGGAATTCTTTAGGAGTGCTTTCTGAGGAAGACAGATGGTATGGGGATACAAATTTGGCCTACTTTGGACATTCAGTTCGAAAGAACATAAGGGATGCTAATGAACATAAGATTGTCATGCTTCTATCCTTGGACTCCTCAGATATGGGACTAAAAGGGGCTGATAATTTTACTTTTGGTAGCCGTGTTGAAGAAAAGGTTGATGAAATAAAAGAGATTGGTGCTGTTGACAATTTTAAGAATCTTGGTGATGTTATTGGCTTTAATTCAGAATACCAATGGGGTGGAACCAATGTGAATCTGGACGATACTATCCAGGCTGCTGTATTGAATGTCCCCAAGTACCTTGTTTCACCCACCAACTCGTGGCTTGGCACTTTGACAGGAGGGCATGAACTGAACTTTCAGAGATCAGTTTTATCCAGTGAAGGAGCTGTTAAGGGAGTGGGGTATACCCATGCCAAAGCATTGTCAAGGTTTTGTAAAGATATTGTTCAGGGCGAGGCTAGGTCAAGGGAATTGCTTGGAGAAATATGTGCACAAGGAGCGGGTTTTGGGGGAAATTACCCAAAGGCAGTAGGGTCAGCTTATGGTAATAAGGAATACTCTTACATGAAGGGTTATGGGGTGAAGAATGACTATATCTTGGAAAAAGAGAATCTTGAGAAAGGTGTTGATTATGATGAGTCTGTATGGTTCTACACCTTTAGGGCTATCGTATCTGTGGTGAAGAGCTTGGAAAGCATTAGTACTAGTGCAGTTACAACAGCTCTAGACTCTTCCACTAACTTTTTGAGTGTTGCTATTGGAAACGAATCTGGCCAAGTTCCCTATGACATGCTTAGCAGCAACTCTGGCTCTCAGAAAGCAAGACTGCATTTGCTCATTGAACCCAACGCTGAAGTTTCCTTTTTCCCAAATGGTGCTAGGTATCAATGCACCGCTATCTTTTCGCTTGTCAGCTCCCCAGTATGCTTCTGGCAGTCCATGGCATCAGGATCCAAATGGGTTATGGGGCTTGAAAGCCGCCAGGTTGTTCTGTTTGATATTGGTTCACCCTCGGTTTTGTTTCTAATGTACAGTCCCTCTAGCTCAAGATTTCTGGTCTTATCTACTAAGGCATCTATGGGTCTCCCTCAAAGCACTGTGAAACCAGAAGGTGGAATCTCATATGAAAGTGAGGAACTTTCTTGGTGCTTAACCAGAGGCGGACACCTTATTTTAATGACTAGCAGCATTGGCAGTTTGACCATTTCGCAGCTAGCACATCCAGAGAAGGATATTGAAAGAAAAGATCAAACAGAACCATATGATCATGAGGAACAAAACAATTACAATGATCCCGAAAATCAGTGTGTTTCTCAGGCAAGCAATCTCATGGTTCCGCCATCAGTTAGCTACTGGGAAGGAAGAGGTGCTCGGATGAAGATGAAGTTGAAGATCAAGGCTTTGTCCTATCACCCACCTTGAGGACAAGGTGGTTTTTCAAGGGGGGAGATATGATAGGGCCCTGGGCTGTAGAGAATAATAATAATAATAATAATAATAATAATAATAATAATAATAATAATAATAATAGTGATAGATTGATATTAAATAAGTATGGTATTGTATAAACAAGTATTCTGGGCCATGTCATATAATATGGGCTGGGCTGTTAGAATAGAAATACTATAAGAGAGGGAAGGAGGGGAGGAAGGAGGGGAGGAAGGAGGTAGGCAGACTTTAGAATCAGGACTTGGGTTTTGGAGAGTGAGTGCCTCTCAAGTGCCTCAATTGTATTTCTTCTTCTTTCTGCAGTTGATATCAGTAATAATAATCAAATTACTGTTAAGAAATCTGAGAACTTATCAGAAAAGGCATCATGAAATGCATAGTTGAACTGTGTTGTTTTGCAGAATAGAAAGACAGGCAGAGGACAGCCTTTTATGGCTATGAAAACATATATTAGAACGATAGGCCCAACTCGAATTCGGTGCAATCCATACAAGTCCAAGGCTGTGACCATGAGACCTAACTGACTGCACGTGGGATTTTTTCATGTGGGTTTTATTTCAAACCCACAGTTCATATGTATTTCCATAATTCCTCTTCAACAAAATTGAAAGCACTTAGGGTCCTAACCTACTTCTCACCTTAGCAGCAACTTCAAGTTGTGTTTTCAATGTGGGATGAACAACAAATCATTTCTCATCTTTGTTTAGATTCATTTAAGCAGCTAACTTTGAGCACTAATTTCTCATTCACCCAAAATTATAATATTAGCATATGGTGTTGAATTGATATTCTAATATCAACATATAGTATCGTATATGCAGACTGCAGTACTTTAACATTAGAACTTTAGGATGAGTGTTTGAAGTGGCACTTTGACACTTGTAAAATATGTTTTCAAAAATAAAATGGTGGTGTTATCTTTGAGATTTGATAGTTTGGTCTATTGGGCCTTGGAGGATCCACAAAATGACTTTTCCTCACTTGGAGACTCACTCCAGGCAACTCCACAAACCAGAACAGGATACTGCCTCAGAAATATGGCCAGCTCATATAATGTATATCACTCTGTGAGTAACCTGGAAAGGGAGCAGTGAGTCACTATATATGAGTATGGGTGGATATCCAATACCTCCTTAACTGTAAATTTGCTTGTATCCATATTGCTTTTAGAGAAGCACTTGTTATGAGTTGAAATGAGGATCCTAATACTAGCACTTGTTATGGGAAGCTTTAGCAGAGACGTCCAAAAGGGAAAGTGAAAAGCTTAAGCTGGGCAGAGAGAGCACTATTTACTATTATTATTATGATTATTATCCAAATATATCCCCAACTATCAAAAAATTCACAAATATATCCCATACTTTGACTTTTATTAAAAAAAGACTCAAAGTTGTCTCAAACTTTAACTTTCCTCACAATTACACTTCCAATGGAAGAATTAGTAAAACTTAAGAAGAAAATCATATTTATATTTCACATTTTTTTCAATTCTTTCTACTTTTAAGTTTACAAATTTGTATTGCTTATATTTTATTGGTATTGATAAAAATATGTAATTTTGAAAGCACAAAAAAGAAAAGTAGAAATGTTGAAAAAGATGAAGTTTGAGTCTTTTTGATAAAAGTGAAAGAATAGGATAGATTTGTGAATTTAATAATAGTTTGGGATAAAATAAGCTAATGATCCATATTATTATTATTCATTTGCATAACCGATGTTACAAATATGTTCGCCCTGGTCAAACTCTTCTCAGACTAAGCCTTGTTGTTGTGGGGTTACCTGAATGTATAAATTATTAAATTACCTGACTGCTTCTCCCAGTTCCCCATTAGGGAATATAAATCAGCATAATGCAATTACTCAAACAGCTGATGAGCATGAATCATACCTAATCACTTGATGCTGCAATAAGCGCTGAGCTTTCTGAAGAGCTTGTTTCCAGGTTGATTCATCATTCCGTTTATTTCCCTGCGGCACTTCAAGTCCATATCTTGACGTGTCAATTTGCACAGGAGGCTTCCCAGCTCTAACACGTTCATATTCTCTTGCTAGCATTGGATGGTTCTAGAAATAGCATTAAAAATAGAGTTATCATTCAACCTCCAAAATCAACCACATGGATGTCAAATTTTGAAATGCAACCCTAGAATCTACAGCTCAAACCCCTTAGAAAAGGGAATTGGTTATCGTTAAAGGCAGCAGCTGCGTTTAAGTGTACACGTATACCTCAAATTTGAACTTGGGAAGAGGAGGGAGGTCCTTGAGAAAGTCGGAGGGCTTTTTGGTGCTGCGGCGCATCTCTTCCTCGACTAAACGGTCTACCTCTGCTTTTACATTCGGATCGCCATAGTCGTCGTCGATATACGGCAAAGCGTCGATTAGTTCTGAGCCGCTGGACCAAGCCGGCTGAGCCCCGGGCGGCGCCTCAAGCATTAGAACGTCTCCGCTGTTGGTGTACGCCATCACTGCGCCAAAGTTGTGTCGGCAACCGAATCGTACAGGTTTTTAGTTTTAATGGTAGCGATACTAGGGGTGGACACGTATATACCTCAAAAATACCGAACCGTAATGATACCGAACCGGACCGGTATGGTACCGGACCGATAAACGGGGTTTGAAACGGATCTCAAAATTTTTGTCCTGAACCGGACCGAACCGGTTCCAAACAATGTCATGACCGGTTCTCATAAAATGAGAACCGGTACCGGACCGAACCGGACCGAAGTATGGTTTATTAAATTTGTACTACTATAGTTTATCTAAAATATATTAATTACCTCATCCGTCCCAAATTGATTTGCAAAGCCAACATTTTTTGTCAAAGTTAATGTTAAGTTCTTGATAATTAATACGATTTTTAATAATTAAAATTTACATATTTAGAAAACACATTAAAATCTCTCTAAATTTGCAAAATCCAAATTAAAATATACGAAGTATGGAGTATTTTTTTTGAAAGGCCAAATTAGAATATAATTAAAAAGTGAAATTCTAATTAAGTGAATAAAAAGAAATTATTTGACCAAAAAAAGATTGACTTTGTAAATCAATTTGGAATGAAGGTAGTATGATGTATGAAAATTGATAAATTGTGTGGATTTTTTGAGGATGGCTAAACTTTAATTTTTTCTTAAACACATGGAAAAAGTGACATTGTTTGGTATTGGTATGGCATGATACCGTCCCGTTTGAAAATGGACCGAACCGAACGGGTTTGGGTCCAAGACCGAACCGTACCGAACCGTTTCAATAGTAACGGTACGGGTACGGGTTCGACCAAATATTGGACCGGACCGGACCGTGCCCATCCCTAAGCGATACATTGGATTATTGGAAGCAGCCGAGCAGCTTCAACTTTCAGTCTATACTCTATACTCGAATGCTATTTTTTACCAAAAAAAATACTCGAATGCTATTGTACCTTGGGGGTGTTTGGATATTCTATTACGCTCCTCGGTAAAAGCTGGAGTGTTTAGGTGAAAGTGATTTTGGTGTTATAATTTATTCTTAGAATCAGTTGTTTTAGAAGATAGAGAGACTAACTTCTGAAAAATGATTCTGATTCTGCTTTAAAAAAGCAAAAGCAGAATCAGTTCCAAACACCTCCTTTGTTTGAAAAGGTTTGAACATAAGTGGTGTGTAATTTTGACTTCATTGTCATGTAATTATGTGGAGATAATAAATCTAAGGGTTACAAATCATAAATGTTTCCCAACATTTCGTTTAAAAAAGCTAAAAAGAGTATTTTCAAATGATAATTTCTACTCATATTAACACTTAAAAGTTAAAAGATAGAATCTGCTTTTATTTTTTCTATTACACAAAAATCACTAATTTTATCTAATACTATCACTTTTTACTTTTCAAAATCGGTTTTTTCTCAAACACTACCAATTTTAACTACTAATCACTTTTTTCCAAAACACTTAGGCTCTGTTTGCAATCACTTAATACAAGTGATTATATCTTTTTTTAAGAAAAAATATTAATTTTACCAAACGCTACCAACTTTTTCTTTCTTGGTTTTCGTGTAGAATCTACTTTTTACTTTTCCTATTACATAAAAAACACTTATTTTACCAAACACTATCAACTTTTATTACTAATCTTTTTTCCTAAAAGTGCTTTTATTTAAACACAAGTGAATGAAGTGATTGCAAACAGAGCCTTAAAAAAGTTCAAAAGTGATTGTGAGTAGTGTTTGCAAACAAACCTTGAGGCGGGCCGCATGTAAACAGTCATCCAACCAAGGTCATTTGGGGACTTTTTTGAATGATTGGGGACATTGATACATAAATACATACATACACACACACATATATAGAGAGAGAGTTTGGTTCAAATAAAAAGTACTTCAAGGTGAAAAATAAGAACTAATCTTGGCCATTGGTGTGAAAAAATGGATGGAAAAGATCAATTTTGAGGTAGGAAACGCGGTGGCATATTTGTAATTACGGAGAATTTTTATTGAAAATATTGTGACAAATGTGCATCAGAACAGTCAAAAAGTGCATACGTAGAGCACAAAACTGCAATACGGTACAAAATAAAAAGCGCACAAGCTGGAAACTTTTAACCATCTTTTTTGACACGCATGAGTGCACTTTTAATCGGTAACTATCCACTTTATAGTATAAACGTTTGCACATTTTTTAAATCGTCTCTCGTGTTTAAAGTTCATCTAATCCATCCATTTTCAAGTGATGGAAGGCCAAGATTTGTTCTCACTTTTCATGGGAAGACTGATTTTTACTTGAACTATCCCCTATATATATATATATATATATATATATATATATATATATATATATATATATATATATATATATATATATACATCTATATATATATATATATGGGGGGGGTTCAAGTAAATTTAAACACATGACATGGTTTCAAAAAATGTGCAAATGTTTATACTATAAAGTGGATAGTTACTGATTAAAAGTGCACTCATGCGTGTGAAAAAAGATTGTCCAACTTATGCACTTTTTATTTCGTACTGTATTGCACTTTTGTACTTTACGTGTGCACTTTTTGACTCTTCTGATACACATTTATCACAATATTTTCAATAAAAGTTCTTCATAATTACTAAAATGCCACCGCGTTTCCAACTTAAAAATTGATCTCTTCCATCCATTTTTTCACATCAATGGCCAATATTAGTTCTTATTTTTCACCTAGGAACCACTTTTTGTTTGATTCATACTCTCTCTCTCTCTATATATATATATAGGGTAAGGTTCAAGTGAGAAGAACCCTTTAGGTGAGAAATGAGAATGAATCTCAACCATTGGATTGAACTAAGTTGCAGTAAAAGACACTTGATGATGCACTGAAATATGCAATCTTGCACGGTGGCATTTCTGTAAATACTTCCGAAAAATCCGTATTAGGCGTGTCTAGTGCAAAATGAAGCTATTTTGGTGCAACACCGTCAAATATTAGTGCAACATGAAACAGTTTTAGTGCAACATTTGCAAAATTTAAATATCACTGCAACATAAAGTCATTTTTAGTGCAACTTCGCGAATCTAATGGCTGAGATTCATTCTCATTTCTCACATTAGATGCATTTCTCACTTGAACCAAAATCTCTCTCTATATATATATACACACACAATGCAGTACGTTTCAATAATTCATTTAACTGTTTTTCTGATTGAATTTTAAGCTAAAATTTTATGAGCATAAACTATACAGTCTATACTTGATGAAGAACATGCTCATAAACTTTCATCAAAAAAATTCATCGAGAAGACCCTCAAACGAGCATGGCCGGCCAGAGGTTCCCCTGACTAGATCAATCCTCATCATGTGCATATCTGTCAAGGAAAATGGTGTTTGTACACACAGTATTTTACACGCCGGTCAAATTGTTTGTCTTCAGACATTTTTTGTTTTGTGAAAAAAATCATTTTTCACACTTGGCAAAAAAATTATGCCTGTGTCGCGGACAACAAAATGAAAAAACGATATGTAATAACATATTAACATGTTATTAGCATGATCAGAAGCAAATTATTTCTTCACTCATGTATTATGTTTCTAATGTCAAACAATAACGAAAAGGATGAAAGAACTAGAAGTGAAAGCTATTGGAGGAGCTTTCGTTGCTACATAAAGAATTTCCTCACGGTCAAAATATCATTTACTTTCATAGTTAAATTATCGCGAAATAGTATTTTTCTCAGTTTAATTTTTCTTTTTTGTAATATCATTTTAGATGTTTTAACCGTGTATTATTAACAAACTATCCTAGTGTGAATTTACAACGCAAACTCATTTTATCAGAAATCTCTTCTACATGATAACATGGTATTGCGTTGATATGACATTTCTATTTTGTGGCTGTAATATGATGTTTTAGACATTTTTTGAAACATTAACTCAAAAATGTAAAACTTAATTATGAAATCTTTATTTTAAGATTTGAATCTGCTAAAAAAACGTCTTGGGCTTTATTGATAAAAAAATTCAAAGCATAGAAATATCCATCAATTGAATCTTCATATTTTCTATTTGTACATACTAGATTCTCACCCGTGCGATGCACGGGACATATATTAAGTTATTATTATATAAAATGATTTGTTAATACTATTAGTTGTGTTTAAAAAACTGACCCGAACTGGTCGGGTCAACTCGGGTCAAAGTCTTGTTCGATTAGTTAAAACCCGAAAAAACCCCGATTGACCCGCAAAAACCCGGTCTGGACCCGGACGCCAAACCCCCCGTAAACCCGGAAAAAACCGGTTCTGAGTTTTTCCACAAATAAAACCTTTTTTTTTTTAATTTTTAAGAAATTCTGAACCCATAATTTTCCCACAAATATTTTTAGCATCAAATTTTAAACACCTTTTTACACAATTCAGGACATGCACTTTTAAATAACAACATAAATAATTGCAAATAATTTTTTATTTGATAAAAATAAATACAAATTGTCAATACCCCCATTTTTATTACAATATATATGCATTTTACACAATACCTCTATTTTTATTACAATATATATGCATTTTAAACTTATTAGCAATAATAATTAATACTCCGTCTGTTATCAATCCAGACCTTATCAGCCCATATGAGCCCAGCTCAGCCCACTGCCCACCAACACTCACCATTTACACTGACCCATTTTAAACCCTAAGCTATACACTCGACGGAGTATAAGATTACATTTTCCATCATCCACTTTATTTCATCCGTACAACCAATCTAAAGAATCTTCAGACCATCCGATAACCTCTCTTAGCGCAAGTTGCTATGGTCTCGTTACTTCTCGCTGTGATTTCTTCTCAAAGCCTTTTTTTATTGTTTATCATCGTTGATAATTTTCCTCCTATCTGACTATTTCGGTGGTTCAATAATGTTGTGACTGCTATTTATTATGGGATCTACCCCTTACCCGAACATCTGAATGTTGGTGGTGGCTTAGAGCAGATCGATGGGTATATTCCTTACATCTCCTTCCTTTAATTTGATTTTTTGCATCTATATCACTTACTATATTTGTATCAGTTTTGATTTTGTATGTATGACTCGAGATTGTGATGTGTGTGTCTATATATATATATATATATATATATATATATATATATATATATATATATATATATTCTGATTTTCTTATATCCATTATAATACTTTGTGCTTATATTTTACTAAATCTATTATATATTTCTATTTTACAAAATGATATTATCATATTCTGTTCATCGCTATGATCTTTACTTCTCTTTTGATTTTGGTACAAACACACGCACATATATAAATTATTCATATTTCTTTATGATTTGCATTAAACTTAGTTGGTCCTACTTGACAGCCCTGCTAAGTAAAACATCAAATACCAGGTCTTCTTTATCAAGGCCAACAAAAATATTTCAATTTCATGGGGTGTAATCTTATTTACAAAATCAAAATGTTGTTTATTTCTCTAACTTGCGAAAGAGCACTTCAAAATCTATTGTTTGTTAAATATTGTTAAACTCATTTGGGTTCTGCTAATCAGAATCATACTTTAAACATAATAACTTTGAACTCAACCCTATTCCTATAATTGATGTAGTATATGTTTACTTTGTGTATCTATTTTAATTTGTGATATTTTTATTGTATTTATTACAATTCTTATCTAATTTCTGATTTTTTTTGTCTTTTACAGTGAATTGTATCTAAATTGGTTATCTGATTTGTACACATGCTCATATCAGCCACACTTCATTTTGGTGCTTTTCGTAATGCTCATAATGTTTTTTCAAATATAGAAAAAAAATATTTTTATTCCACAATATTGGTATTAATATTTTCTTATTCCGGAATCTCATTCACCATTAATCTTGCAGGGTTTGTTGGCGGATCTAGATGTCTTTTTCTTATTTTTAGTTATTAGGTTATTGTATATACAATGCAGAATTAACAGGTTTTGGGTCCTTAATATGGTTGCCAATCATGCAATATTCATAGGAAAATGTAAATATTAATTAGATTAATATATATAGGATATCCAGGTTCAAAGACTGTGCAGTTTCAAAGGCAGTTATGAATCTCATTTCCAATTATCATTCTGTTATTTCAGTAACCTTTACTTGCTACAAAAACATGTGATAGCTCTGAATTTTATGAAATAAACTTGTTTTTCATTCATGAAATAAACCCTTGGTTCTAATTAGCCCCTCTCGTTTAGTTGCTGATTCTAGCACTCACTGGTTTCCCTGTTTTTTTAGCATATGTAACCTGCAAAAGAAAATTGCCCATCACTAATTCACTTGCTCAACAATTTTTAGCAGAAAAGTAATAAGATAAATTACCCATGAGTTAGACATGCATTAATAAAATAGTATAACATCTTTTTTGAAAGAAATAGAACATGATACATGACAATAAAAAGTCGCTTATCACATTTTGTATTGATAAATGATCAGTGCTAAGCGAAAACTGATTAATACTCCTGCATTAAGAGGTCAATAGGAGCTAGTACTTTTTTCTTTGTTTTGTTCTTGAGGAGTACTTTTAGCCTGCATTTTAATACACAATGGCATGATCTCATATTGATTTTGGAGATTATTAAGCTTAAATAAACACCACTTCAAACACTATTTTGATCTATTTAATTTTTCAAAAAAGTTTATGACATGATATACCTGTCATGGATGAAAAGAACTGATGTTGGCTCTCCCTCCTAAAATGCTCTATCTACCTCATACATATTCCTTCCATTGTTGGACATATTTATACTACAATATTCATACTCACTCATGCCCACTAATGAAAAAACACACGCATATATATATATATATACTACGAATCTAAAACTACTTTGCATTTGTATAACATTGACCATCGGTCAATAGGATGCGTTGGCTTTTTAATATTACTGACATGATATTTGAATGGACAGGCACATGGCTCAATAATTTTGTACCACACAATCTCACTAAAGTAGATTTACCTTGATCTCCGCCACCCATGGACAGCTCATATACACTTTCTACCTAATATTCATTGGACTAAAGTGCAGGGATATCGGTGTAGCAACTCAGCAATGAATGCCGCATTTAATGAATTGTACTTTTGATCAGCATACAACCCAGACCCGTTTTATGTAGCCCGACCCGTATTTGGCCCATCTCTTTGGGCGGGAACACTGTTCATTTTTCATCTTGCTTTTGTATAATAGAAGATGCAATATTGGTGTCATATAAACAATCATAAAAAATTATGAATTTTGATAAGTAGTATATTTTTTATGAATATTGGAGTGCAAATAAAAAAGTTATAACACTTTAAAAATAAGAGTTTTTTCTTATATCTTCTCTCCAAATGAGTTGGCCTAATTAAGGTGAGTAGGTTATGATGAACTGTGTAAACTTAGGGAGATTTGATTAAGTGTTTTAATATGTGTGATAATAGAATCTTTAGTAACGAATGAGAAATTGACACATCATTAATTATAACTTAGTTTCACTATATAAAACAATGGATTCTATAACCTAAAGCTAATGTTGGTTACATTATTATACTATAAACTTTTAAACTCCCCATTTTATTATTTACTAGAGATTAATAATGGATTAAAACATGTAAATCCAAGCATCCACGTTTTTAATTTTTTTGACCATATAGAAAAATGAAGACACGTACTTCTTGAATGTCTGGGTGAAAAAATACATAAATTTTACTAGTCATAGTTGTTTAATCTATCTATTCTAATATAAAAGCAAAAGAAGTTTGATGAACAGTGTTCCCGCTTAGAAATGTCAACATCAATCTTATATTTGTTTATCATTCAAAATAAATGAAAAAGAAATACAAAAAACGTCTGTCAACACGTGAAGTTTTGTGGCATAGCAATTCCTATTGGTCCATTGGAGGCGTGCACAGCTGTAATAAGTTTGGTGCATTGCTATTGCTCCAGAGTAGAGGTGCTCACTGTTGACATAAAATGTCTGACTAGATGGTGAGTCACTATTTTAAATGCTTTGTTTTTATTGGTGAAATTGGGTGGTGAGCACAGTAGAAAAGATTGTGTGTATCTCATTTCCAACAAGCAGGATCCTAAAACTCGGCTATAAAAGCAATACTCCAGCAATGCACTTCTCACATCCACCCCCCCCCCCCCCCCCCCCCCCCGTTCAAACTGTAATAGGTAAAGAAGAAATATATTTCCGACATTATTCTTGGAAGTTATTTGTTGAGGTTTATCCCCGAAGATCCGAAAGCCCAACACAAGCCTTGGATATTGTAGGGATATTTGGTCGGGTTGGAAAGTGTATAAAATATAAAACAGTGAGATATTTGTTCAACTCAGGAGCTTACTGGTATTCAATAAATATGTGATTACACTGGAACTACCCGAACGGTAGATGATTATAAGAATACAAGGATAAGAGATGTAAATCTATTGCTAAGCTCTGAGTATTAAAATGCTAACCCTTTACAATGATCTAAACATGAGTATTTATACTAAAATAGGGATGGGTGAGGTGGACACGTGGCCAAATCCGGTAGGCTGTCACTTCTGCCATGTATGCACCCATGCCCCCACTTGCTGCCGCCATGATCCAGCATTAAATGCGGCCTCCACTTGCTGATTGCCCGTTCGGGAAGGGTGTTCGGTGTGTGGGACCCCGTCATGGGTGCTATCCTGCTTATGGACGTATCCCGAACGCCGATCGGTATATGGGCATTGGCACCTTGACGTAAGTGATTCCTGGAATGTTCCAAGTATAAGCTTTATCCCGAATGCCGTCCGGGAATTCTTTGGACTGTCTTGGGCCCGCTGCTTCTTCTTTGATTTGGGCCTAGGGATATTGGGCCTGGACCTAATATCCCAACATTAGTCCCCCACTTCCTATGTCTCGAACAGTAGTGAGCGCATAAGGAAGTAGAAGATTATTGCCCGAATGCTGTTCGGGCGAGTATCGGATGGTATTCTGCCGGTTCCCGAGGCGTAGTTTGACGGTTATTTGCAACTGCCGTTTCGCTTCTCTGATAAATGTCATGATTACCTGAGAAGGTTTCTCCGCGTGACACGTGTTTCTGTCATCATTACAAAAAATGTGTCCTCTTCTGATTGGCTGTTGAATCGGCGTGACAGATTATAAATAGGCTTCTTCTATTTTGATTCTGGGTTTCGGAAATTTGCATTCTTCAGCGATTTGCCGTGTCTTTTCTCCAGGGCTTCATCAGTTGCTTCTGCTCAGGTACCCTTCGCACCGCTTCCTTCTGTTTTATTTCTCTCGTTCGGGGATAATGGCATCTCTTCGTTCATCTGAACCCTCCACTTCCGGAGCTGCAATCCCAGAAGGAAATCTCAACGATGCGCTGCAAGTTGTCTCCATTCCGGCGGAAGTTGACAGTGATGATTCCTCTTCCTCCTCGGCTGCTTATTCTGATGGCACCAAATCGGGGGATGAACTGGAAGTTATGGAAGCCGGTCCTCCAAGCGGCGTTTCCTGTCATAAGCTTGACCTAACTCTAATCAGGCTTAGGCGCCAAAAGCTTACGGCCCAGAACCGGGCCCAAATCCAAATGCTAATTCCTGATTCGGTGAATTTTCGCCTTCAATCGGGCCTTCACCCAATGCGCCACCTCCCTGGGATGGTTGTGGTTCATTTTGACTCCCTTAAGGCCGGCCTTAGGTTTCCTCTCCACCCTTTCTTTGTTTCCCTCCTGAATTTCTATAATATAGTGCCAGCCCAAATAATGCCGAACTCCTACCGGGCTATGGCTGGTTTTATTTGCCGTTGTGTGGAAGCCAAGGTGGTCCCCTCTTTAGATTTGTTCCACTATTTCTTTTCGGTCATCCCCCAACAAGCCCAGGGATATCTTGTCGCAAGTTCCCGGTCGGGTCATATCTTATTTTCCAAGGCCCTTTCTTCCATTAAAGAATGGAAAGACCGTTTCTTCTTTGTCTCTGTCCCAAAAGGCCTAATTCCCAGAAAAATGGAATGCTTTTCCGCCAAAGTCCCCCGAACCGTTCATCTCGGAAGATCTTAGCAAGGACATTATCGCGGTAGAGGCTGGCGGCTGCTTCCAGATCATGCCTTATCTGACTCCCAAATGGCTAATCAAAGCCGGGATAGGTACTGCCCGTATTCCTGGATTTACTTGACTGAAAACCAAGTACCATGGCCCGGGCGGTCCTTCCCGTGTGAGAAAACATTTGTTTATCCATGTGTGAACCGCTCGGTATTAACATTTTCCTTTGTTGTATTTTTAGCTCCCAAACAAGGCGGATCCTCAGATTCCGAAGAGGAAATTCACGAACAGCCAGCGGCCATGGATGACAGCAGGCTTTTCACTGTGGGTGTGGAAGATGAAACTCAGGCCTCTCCTCCTGTTCAGGAAAGGAAGAAACCCAAGAGGAAGAGGCTGAGGAAGGCCGATCAGGCAGCTTCCTCCCAAGCTGCACCTCCATCTCCTGAACGTCCGCAGCCGGCCCAGGAGGTTGAGCCTGTTCGGCAGGTTGCCTCAAACCAGCAACCTTCCCATGCAGATATGCTGATGGATCAGCTTTTCTCCGATCAGCAATCTCATGACTTCTCTGCTGAAGATGTGGCAGCCCATCAATCGGAGCTGGCCAGGCAATTTCAGAGGATCTCTCTTAAGGACCCACTCATGATATGCTAGAGCGGGGAGGTTGTCCGGCAAGCCGGATATGGTCAACATCTGTTGATCTTAATGACTTCGTCCTTCTCCAGCTTCCGGTCGAGGAGGCCGAAGAATGTCTTGCCTTGGTTGCTCTCAAGGTAATTCCCGATCTCGGTTTCCTTCTTGCCGTTTCCTTTTTTAGTAAGTTCTCTCGCATAATTTTGTTCAACTATATGCAGGTGGGGCTATACAGTCTGAAAACCCGCGAAGCCCGGCTGGCCAAGGAGCGGGAGCTCATTGTGGCAAGGGAGGAAGCCCTTCATTCCCTCTCCTCTGCTAATCAGGCGGCTGAGACTGATCGGCAAGCAGCTGCCGAGGTCCAGAGAAAGTTGGAGGCCGAGCTCGGGGAGCTTCGAGTGAGGGTGGCTTCCCTTCAGTCATATACTCATATGTGGCGGCCGCTGAGTCCGCCCAGGTGAAATTTACCGTATCTCCTTCTCAGATCCCGGACGGCCCTCCTGAAGTGATTGTTGATCTGTCTGCTGTCCGGGAAAATTTCAAGGCTTCGGAAGAGTTCCGGGCCTATGCCTTTGAGCAACTCCCCACTCTGTTCGGGGAGCACCTGGCGAAGCTGAAGGGCGAGGAGCGCCAGAAGGAGGGGGTGAACATCCTCGACAAGCATCCGGTGACCAAAGAATGGGCCGAGATCTTTGCTAGAGGGGTATATGGCTCCGGGTGTCAGCATATGATCCAACAGATCCTTCCTATCTTGGAAAAGCTTCTGGGCCGTCCATTGCAGATCTCCGATCTTCCACCTAACTTGCACCCAGGCCATATCAATGCACTAAAGTCCCAACTCGGGAAATGCAGGCATGCTTTGGGGACGGAGATTGTCCAGGCCATAGATGAAGAAGATGAAGATGAAGAAGATGAAGATGAGGGTGGAGATCACACCGACCAGTAGATTAGACATTTCCCTTGTATTTCCATTCCATGTAGTATGTCTTTTGTAATTTCCGGTCAATAGAACCAACGAATACACAACTTTTTTGCTCATTGATCCCTTCATATTTTAATTCATACTGCCTGTAATCTTGGATTTGATTATTTCACAGATCTTTATTTTCCCGGATAAACGTACCTTTACCATGTTCGTGATGATCATTCCTTTAGTACATCTTTGATTCTTTTCCTTTTGTTCGGTACATAGTTATGTTTTAGATCACCCGCATCCATCTCCGTGTCTCATTTGGCATATAGCTCTGTTTCTAGGATTTTGACCGATCTCCGTTCGGTTGGGTTAATCATTCAGGACTTAGATCTTCCTTCGACACCTTAGTAGTTAAGCAATCATTTCCTGTGTTTCTTCCTGTTCGGCATGTTTATCATTCTCATCATGATTCTTCCCGTTCGGGTAAGCTTCCTTAGAAATTTTGAAATTTGGGAACTTGGTTCTTTCTCCCATGTGTTTCCTCCTGCTCGGCATGTATATCATTCTCATTATGATTCTTCCCGTTCGGGTAAGCTTCCTATTTCCTTTAGCAAGTCATACCACCATTAGGTACATTTTCTTGACACATTTTCCTGATCCCGTTCGGTATGAATGACCGTAGGATATACTCCCTATCGGGTTATCTCTTTTCTTTTACCTCCGTTCGGGAATTTGGCCTTTAATGATGCCTTAAATACGTTTAAACGGTTTTTTTACACGTGTCCGTCAATGATTCGGACTCTGGGTGGCAACATTTCCCTATATAAAGATGCAGCTACTTCCATAAAACTTTCTGCTGCTTCCCAATTCCCTCAAGCTTTCTCTCTCTAGAATTCTCAGCTCTTATGTCTACCTTTTCTGGTTCTCCAAGCTCTGAAGAAATGGTCTCTTCGTTGGTTCGTCACCCTAGGGGAAAATCTCACCCCAAGGATCAAGGCACATCCGTTCGATCATTGAACTCTAATGATTCTTCATCCCCTCGTCAACCCGAACAGCCCCTCCCCGATGATGGATGTCATTCGGGGGATGACCTTGCCGTTTACGAAAGAGGTAGGCCTGAACGCCCCCCTCGCTATAGTCTGAACTTTCACTGCATCAGGAAACAGCGTCAATGCCTTCCTGTAGACACCGAACAGACGCTCCGCCAACTATTACCGCCACCTCGTCAGTTTTATGCGGGGTATATTAAGCACCCAATGCGGCATCGTCCGGGATGTGTGCTGGTCCATATGGACGCGCTGATCGCCGGTCTGCGGTTCCCGTTGCATCCTTTTATTGTGGAGTTCCTCCACCGGGTCTCGGTACTGCCGGCACAGTTCGTGCCTAGCACTTATAGGATCCTGAACGGGTTCATCGTCTGGTGTCATGATCTGGGGATCGCCCCCAGTGTTGATCTTTTTCTGTATTGTTACGGCGTTCAGCCTTATTGGACCACCGGGTATCTGCGACTTGTCGCCCGTCCTGGTCATTCGCTCTTCACCGACAACCCCACCCCCCCGGAGAAATGGGAGGAACGATTTTTATTCGTTCATGTGGGGTCACCGCTGCCATTCCTTGACCGATGGAACACCTATCCTGTTCAGGATGCTTCCCCAAGGGTGGATGCCGCTATTATTTGTCAGTACGAGAGGCTTCGTCTGGCTGGTTCTAAGAACCTTCGGTCTTTTTTGACTCCTGCCAAGATGCTGGCTGCTGGCATCGGTATGATTCTTTCCTTTCTTGGTTTGTTCGGTGTATTTTTCAACCTCCTGATTCATTTTTTCTTGTTCTTTTCTGTAGGTGTGATCCCTCCTGTTTCCATGAAGCGTCTGGTTCCTACTCCTTCCTCCACCGCCATAGTTAACAAGGGAAAGGAGAAAGCTATTCAGCCAGGTTCTTTCTCCGGCCGGGAATCTGGGCCAGTGAACAAGCGGCCAAGGATCGAGTGCCGCGGTGCATTGATCCCAATTGATCAGGTTGTTGATCTGACAGATCCTTCGGTGGAAAGGATGCACGCAGTTCCCTCCCCCTCCCAGGAAGCACGGTAATAGGGGAGGTTCAGCTTCTGATGCATTCCCGATCCCTGATCGGTTGACGGTGGAATTTTCCGCCATGGGCCCCCGAGCTGAGTGCCGGACACTGTTCGGGCAGACTGCATCCTCCATGTGGTGCAGCACTTCTTTGAAGGCTGGCGAAGGCTTCACCAACTTGACCCATTGGTCTGATTTAGTCGAAGCAGGTCACTTGGAGATCATTAAGGTGCGTATTTTACTGTCCGAATTTCTAGTGTTTGAAGTTCTCCAGATGTATTTATATTTTTTATTGTTTTATCTTTCCTCAGGCCGGTACATATTATCACCGGGCCTTCCTAGCTGCTGAGCGGGAGATGGTACATTTGGCTCAGGAGCTTGATGAGAGCAAGACCCTCCTGGATGCCGCTCGGAAGATGGCCGCAGATCTTCAGGATCGGGCAAATAAGGGTGATAAGGCCAGGGCTGAATTAGCCGAACTGGAGCAGAGGCTCCAACGACGCGATCGGGAAATCCGCGATCTGCGTGCCAAGGTGAAGGTCGCCGAAGCTTCCGGCCTGAAGATTGAGAAGGCCAAGGGGGAGAATCCCCCTGCCCCTTATACCGCCGATGTTTCCAAGATCACAAAGAAAGCGGGGATTGACTTTCAAAGGGGAAAAGGCCTGAACCTCGCCCTAGAAAATACTGCTCGGGAGTTCCTTGGCAAGCATCTGGCGCGAGTTTTTAGAGAAGAGCAAGGATCCGCTTCACGATGGCCTCAAGCTTTTGGATGAAACCCCGTCCGGGACTGCCTTCGCTAATGCTCTGGCAAAAGATACTCTTGTTAAGTGCCAGGATGTGCTGGTCGATCGGAATCTGGAGGTGATCAAGGAATCTTTTGATGAGCCTTTTGACCCCAAGGAGGAAGGTTTTGATCCATTATTCTGCCGTGCTTATCAACGGGTAATGGAGAAGAGGAAGGCCAAGGATTCAGCCGATCCCTCAAATCCCAACTCAGATGTTGTGCCGAACAAGGATCCTGTTGTAGCTTAGTTATCTTTTGTAATTCATTCTTTGTTATTTTTGTACAATTCCCGGCCAATAGTGCCGAAGAATAAACATCCTTTATTATTCTCACTCGTTCTCATGCACTTCTACTGTCCGGGTCATCTGTTCTTCTTAGAAAGCCGTTCGGTTAATATTTGTCATCAATGTTTCTTTGTTCTCAACATCTGTTTCTTTGTTTCCTGGACGCGCAAGTCATCAATGTTAACGCTTGCAGCCTTCCAGCACCATGTTTCAGATGCAAGCTGTCCCGTCGATGCCGTCAGCTGTTTGTTCTCTGAATGCATGTACAATCCCCTAGTTTGTAGTGTTTGTTCCTCTCAGCACCAAAGTTGAGGTGCCAGCTGTTTGGTATACTCTGACAGCTGTTCGTAGTATCCTGATCCGCCAGGTTGATGTAACCTGTTCGGGTTGTCATCCGTGTTTTTTTTTTATCCGCAAGGCACTCACCTCTTGCTGCAAGACAGCTTCATAATTTGTGTAGTGTCTGCCATCTTCCAAGCCCATAATTCTGATGCATACCGTCGGTTTTACCGTCCGGGGTCATCCATATCATGAGGTTGAGATGTCCATCCTGGACCATTGAGAATAAGGCTCCCAATTCGGGTCTCCCCCTTATTCTCTGCCAAGATGGAGACTCGCCTCCAGGTTACAGCTCGGGTTCCACCACAATAAATCACTACGTCGTGGTTCGGGCGAGCTGCATAACCAAGGCAAGATTTTATGACCAGAGTCCCGATCCCCTGCTCGGCCACCCTACATTTTCGGATGTCCGCCCAGTTCGTCCTACTCAAGATCTTTTACACCATCTCAATATTTTTTTTTGTGCTGAGATGATGGCTCCCCATGGATCGAGATGAATGACATCTATTGATCAAGGTGAGACTTCTGGCCGAGTTTGTGGTGATGCCGTACGGCTTGTAATATTTCTCTTAACTCTGGCCTTTTTGGAAGCATTGTTCTCCCTCTCCTTTTTTTTTCTTTTTTTTAGAGGTGGCAACAGCCGTTTTTATTGATAAAATTTTCGCAAGTGCGTAGCGTTCCATATCCCTGCCGGATAGCCTTCGGTATCCTGTAGGGAAAAAGTCCCCATTTGGTATTTTTTCCAGACCCGGTGTGGTCCCTCCCAATTCTTTGACATCTTCCCGCCCTCTAGCGGGTTGCTTTTCTCTCTATTCCTTAGGACAAGGTCTCCAACTTCAATCGAATGGATTTTAGCCTGTTTATCCACATACCTCTTAGTCGCCCGGTGATATTCTTCCATTCGTAAAGCTGAGAGATCCCTTCTTTCCTCTATGAAGTGGAGTTCAGCACGCAGATTGTCCTCATTCTGCTCACGATCATAGTGGATGGTTCTGTGAGTGGGCACCAAGACCTCAGTTGGGACCTTAGCCTGAAATCCGTAAGCGAGGGCGAACGGTGTCTCCCCGGTTGCCGTTCGGGGCGTTGTCCTGTATGTCCACAAGATGTAGTTTAACTGTTCGGGCCAGGTTGACGCATAATCCTCGAGTTTCTTTTTTTTGCCATCCATGATGGTTCTGTTCATGTTCTCCACCTGCCCGTTCGCCTGCGGATACGCTACGGAAGCTCTTGAATGTTTAATTCCCCACTTGGTGAGGAATTCTTCGAAGTTTTTGCTCACGAACTGTCGCCCATTATCCGTGATGACCTGCTCGGGGAGCCCGAACCTGCATATAATATTTTGCCAAACAAAGCGTTGACATTGAAAATCCGTGATACTGGCTAGGGGTTCGGCTTCCACCCATTTGGTGAAATAATCAATCCCTACTATGATGTACTTCCTTCCTCCGGTCGCGTTAGGTAGGGGCCCTAGCAAGTCGATCCCCCACCTAGCGAAAGGTAATGATATGGTCATTGGACTGTAAAAGGTCGCAGGCCGCCCGGGTACTGGTGCGTAGAGCTGACATATCTTGCATTTTCTCGTGTGCTCAAAGCAATCCTGCTGAATGGTTGGCCAATAGTACCCCTGCAGGATGATTTTCCTGGCCAGGGTCTTTGGTCCCTGATGACTGGAGCAGATGCCTTCATGAATTTCTTCCATTACAGCAGCTGCCTGAGCGGGGGGGAAGGTATTTCAGATATGGTCCCCCGAACGTTTTCTTATACAGTTGTCCGTCCACCAATTCGAACATTGGGGCCCTTCGCTGTATACAAGTGAGGTTGTATACGTCATTTTTATCGTTCGGCAAAGTCCCATCCTTCAAGTGATTTGTCAAGTCAGTGACCCAGCTTGGGACGGCATAAGATACGGCATCTACCCGTAGGATCATTGTTGTCGGCGTGGTCAATACTTCCTTTTGTGCGAACCTCTGGACGTGTGGAGGAATGCCCGGGGTATGATCACCCCGATCGGCACATTCTAGCTTGGACAGGATATCCGCCTCGCTGTTTTCGATTCTGGGAATCTGGTCAAGCACTACCTGCTCAAATCTGCCGATTTCTTCCTCAACCAGTTCTTTGTAGGCTTTTAGCCGTTCTTCCCTGACTTCGGCCGATCCATTAATCTGGCTTACCACCAGCTGGCTATCTGAACGTATTTTTAATCTCCTGGCCCCCCAGGGCCTTGGCATACTTTAATCCAACAATAAGGGCCTCATATTCGGCCTCATTATTGGTTACCTTAAACTCAAACTGTACAGAGTAGTATGCCTTGAATCCCTCAGGGCATGTGATCACAGCACCCCCACCGCAGCCCTTGCTACTGGACGCTCCATCTACACACATCTCCCACCAATGGTTATGCACCTCTCTGCCCGTTCCTTCTTCAGTTGATCTGGCAGTGCATTCGGCAATGAAGTCAGCCAAAGCCTGACCCTTGATTGTGGGGCGGGGTTTGAAGTCTATTTCATATTGTCCGATCAGGAGGGACCACTTGGTGATACGTCCACTTGCCATGGGATTTCTTAGTATGGTGGCCAGGGGCTGGGTAGTGTAGATGGTGACTGGGTGTGCCTGGAAATAAGGTGCCAGTCGCTTGATGGTAGCAATCAATGCCAAGATGGTTTTTCCCATCAAGGTGTATCTGGTTTCTGGCCCGTTCAGGGCTTTGCTCACAAAGTAAATAGGGCGCTGAACACCCTCATCTTCTTTCAATAATACTGAGCTGACCGCCAGATCAGCTACAGCCAGGTACATATACAAATGTTCCCTTGGGTCCGCTTTAGTCAAGACCAGGGGGGAAGACAGGTACAACTTGAACTCCTCAAAAGCTGCCTGACATTCTGCTGTCCACTCGAATGGGTTGACCTTCTTCATTATTTGGAAGAATGGGATGGCTCGATCGGCTAGTTTAGCCATAAATCTGCTTAAGGCCGCTAATCTTCCAGTCAGCTTCTGAACTTCTTTCAAGTTCCGCGGTGCCTCCATGTCCATGATTGCCTTTACCTTCTCAGGATTAGGCTCAATTCCCCGTTCGCTCATCATATATCCCAAAAATTTGCCCCCCCTTGACTGCGAAGGCGCACTTTTTTGGGTTCAATCTCATGTTGGCCTTCTGCATGATCCCGAAGACCCTTTCCATGTCCTGGACAGGATCCTCCTTCTTTCTGCTCTTGATCAGGATGTCGTCTACATATGCCTCCATGGTTACCCCCAGTACCTCTTTGAAGAGCATGCTGATCATTCTCTGAAAGGTGGCCATGACATTTTTCAATCCGAACGGCATGACGATGTAGCAGAACACATCGTCCGAGGTGACGAACGCAATTTTCTCTGCATCATCCGGGTGCATGAAGACTTGGTGATAACCCCGGAATACATCCACAAAGCTCAGCAGTTCACACCATGCTGTCTCGTCTACCAGTAGGTCTATTCGTGGGACAGGATAGGGGTCCATGGGGCAGGCTTTGTTCAGATCGGAGTAGTCCACACACATTCTCCAAGTAGATCCCTTTGGAGCAAGGACTACATTAGCCAACCATTCGACACGGATGACTGGTCTAATGTGCCTGATTCTCAGTAAGGTGGCTACCTCTTACTTTGTGAATTCCCGCCGTTCGGCCGCCTGATATCTTTTCTTTTGTTGGACAGGCCTGGCATCAGGCCGAACGGCCAACTTGTGGCATATAAGGGCCGGATCAATCCCCGGCATGTCTTCGGGTCCTCGGGCAAATAGAACTTGAAATTTCCTCAGGACCGCGATCACCCCTTCCCTGATTTGCCCTTCAAGGTCTACCCCGATCGCAATTTTTTGATCGGGAGGGGAGTCAAGCTCGACGTACTCTAGGAGGGTGGCTGGTTTGGGGCGTCCTTCAAATTCTGTACGCCGGGTTTGCACCTCAATGCTGTTTACCCGTTGTCCCCGGGTGGTTATTTGTTTCAACGCCTCCCTGTAGCACGTTCGGGCTATGGCAGGATCTGTTCGGGCCACTCCTACTCCAGTGTCAGTTGGGAACTTGATGCACGAGTGCCGAACAGAAGCAATTGCCTCCAAATCTTCTAGCCCCGGACTGCCCAATATGGCGTTGTGGGCACATGCAATGTCCACTACCACGAACGTCATCCGGACTGCTGCCCGGTGCGATTCATCGCCGATTTCCACCAGAAGCTGGATGGTACCTTTGGCCTCTATTACATTGCCGGTGAAGCTAGCCAGCGGTGTCTTCAGCTTGGTCAGCTGATCCTTCCTCAGCTTCATCTTCTCCAACGTGCGCAAATACAGCACGTTCACACTACTCCCCGTGTCCACCAGAACTCGGTGGATCAAGGCATTGTCTATACACATACTCGCCACTAGCTCGTCCCTGTGTGGACTTGGTGAGTTGGGTAGGTCAGCTACCCCGAACGAGATTGGCTCCAAGCGGCCTTTCTTTGTGGGTGGTGCAGCTATAGTGGCGACATAGAGGCTGCGCTCAAATTTCTTACGTTCGGCGGTCGTATCCCCTGTTTCTGCTCCACCAAAGATGACTTTTACCTCCATCCTTGGCTTTTTTCCCGGATTTTCGGATCCCTCAGCTTCCTCCATAGGGGGGCGGTATGCATCATTACTTGGCTCTGTATCTCGCTGGACATCCCGCTTCCAGCTATTGGACCGGGGAGGGCGTTGATTGGGGGAAGGGCCGTTCGGGTTAGTGCTGACATACTTTTTCAGGTAGCCCTTTTGGATCAGGTCCTCAATTGCCACATGTAGAGCGTGACAATCTTTTGTGAAGTGCCCATTCCGTTGGTGGTACCTGCAGTAGGCATTCGGGGTAGGTCCCATCACGGGCCTTGTGTCAGTAGGAGGAGGAATGGCATTATGTTCCAGATGAAAAACACCAGCTATAGACATGACCAGGGGGTAAAGCGTGTAGCTCTCCGATGAGGTGCTGCAGCCGCTGGTGCGGGCCCCAAACGTTCTGCCAGCCTTGAATTGGGAGGCTGCGGGGCCGTTCGGTCCCTTATCTTGATCTCCTCTTCCAGGGCCGCATGATTCCTGGCCCTTTCCAGAATGTCGGGGTAGCTGGTTCCCGGATTTTTCTTCAGCTCCCTGTATAAATCCCCCGTCTGAAGGGCATCGGTGAAAAGAAGGATGGCAGTCTCATCCGTCATGCCGGTAACCTTCAGGGTTTCGGTCCTCCACCTGGTCAGGAAACTGGTAATTGATTCTTTAGGCCCTTGCCTCACACTGGTCAGATACCCGAAATGTAGTTTCGGGGTTGTGCTGGAGGCGAACTGGGCTAAGAATAAGGTAGACAGCTCTGCAAAGCTCCCGATCGATCCGGATTGTAATGTCCCGAACCATTCCTGGGCTGGTCCCCGAAGGGTGCTGAAGAACAGTCTGCATATTGCCGCGTCGGTGGCCCCTAATAGCATGAGGCCACCCTGATAACTTCTCAGATGTACGTGGTGATCTCCCACCCCATCGTAGGTTAAGCCGGCTGAGGGACGGCAGTCCCTCCGAATTTCGGCGTTCATGATTTCCCTGGTAAAGGGAGCAGTAATCCCAACCCGTGCGGGCGGGGTTTGCTGGGGAGACCGATTGACCTGTTCTCTGAGCTCGGTCATCTGTCTTCTCATTTCGGCCATTTCTTCGTCTTGGGCCGTTCGGGGAATATGCGGTATCCTAGCGTCCACATATTCCGGCATTCTGTTTTGGGGAGGGGCAGCTGTGTTGGCTCTCCTCCGGATGAAGCGTTCCCCATTCCTCTGGATATACTGGAAGTTTTGTCCAACGGGGTCTACCATGGGGGTAGGTTCCCTATATCCGTTCTGAGGTGCGGACGGGGTTCGGCTGGTTGGTGCTCCTCTACGTCTGGGGGTATGGGCCCTCCAGTGGTTCCTGCGGTGTTCCTTGAAATGTACTGAGGCCACGGTGGTCTCTTCGTCGAATGACGGCATGGGACGCACTGGGGATGGTGGCTCACGAGTCTCATTGGTGTAGCCTTGTTCCTGTTCATCCGCCATGCGTTGCATGGCCTCTGCCATCTTCCTCATCAACTGAGGGTTCATCCTTACATCCCGGGGGATGATTTGCTCGAACTCCCGGGTGGCACTGCCACTGGCGTGTCCTTGTATGGACCACCCTTCAGAGGACCTATTCCCTCCTCGACCCCTGGAAGTAGAACTCGGTGTCGCGGTAGTAAGTCTAGCCATTTCAAGGAAAATGGTGCTTAGATCAACGGTTTTGTCTGGACTTTTAGTGTAGTTTCCCACAGACGGCGCCAATGTTGAGGTTTATCCCCGAAGATCCGAAAGCCCAACACAAGCCTTGGATATTGTAGGGATATTTGGTCGGGTTGGAAAGTGTATAAAATATAAAACAGTGAGATATTTGTTCAACTCAGGAGCTTACTGGTATTCAATAAATATGTGATTACACTGGAACTACCCGAACGGTAGATGATTATAAGAATACAAGGATAAGAGATGTAAATCTATTGCTAAGCTCTGAGTATTAAAATGCTAACCCTTTACAATGATCTAAACATGGGTATTTATACTAAAATAGGGATGGGTGAGGTGGACACGTGGCCAAATCCGGTAGGCTGTCACTTCTGCCATGTATGCACCCATGCCCCCACTTGCTGCCGCCATGATCCAGCATTAAATGCGGCCTCCACTTGCTGATTGCCCGTTCGGGCAGGGTGTTCGGTGTGTGGGACCCCGTCATGGGTGCTATCCTGCTTATGGACGTATCCCGAACGCCGATCGGTATATGGGCATTGGCACCTTGACGTAAGTGATTCCTGGAATGTTCCAAGTATAAGCTTTATCCCGAATGCCATCCGGGAATTCTTTGGACGGTCTTGGGCCCGCTGCTTCTTCTTGGATTTGGGCCTAGGGATATTGGGCCTGGACCTAATATCCCAACATTATTTAAATGGGATCTTTTTTAATTTTATTGTAATTGTATGATATAGGAGAAGGATGAGTTTACACTAATGAAGAGAGCTCTTGCAATGAAAATGTTGACACATACTTATTTCATTTATCTTAATTTTAATACTAATTGTTCCTATGTCTTCCCAAGAAGTGAATCCAACCACGCCATTGTTGACCAAAGAAAAGAGGATTGCCCTGGACATTGCTGGGGACAGAGTCAATAGAGATATTTTTGGAGATCTTTTTCCAACAATGCCAATGAAGAAGATGAAGGGTGTTAAGATTGAAAAAGATTAAATGACGATAGTGTTTCCGGGGATAAATCTCTGCATTTTAGGTATGTAGCGTTACATAAATAATATCTGTGTGATGGGTTGTATGGAGCTATAATGGTGAGAAGACAACATCTCAACTCCTTCACAACAAAGTTTGTGGCTCAAACTACTTTACAGAATACACTTTGCTTTGTAATATCAACCTACTTATTTACCGGACTAAATATTGTGTATGTTTTCCTATAGTTGTCTTAGAGAGTTTGAAGCTGGAGCCATTTGTTATTCAATTAAGTTTGTGATTAATGAAAACACTGTTAGATTTTAATGCTACAAATTTTGTAATGACTAATGATTGTTTTTGTCTCCCTATTCCTTGACATGTTTTTATGACATTGATAAAGTTTTTGATAGCCATTGAATATAATAGAATGGTTTTAAAAAATAGAGAGTAATTTTATAATTGTAAGATGGATAAAAAAAAGTGGGTTCAAGAGATATACATGGGAGGCTGGGATCACTGCCTCTGCTCCAGTCCTAATTCTATCATAATCTAACCCTAATTTTTAAATTATTACATCCCAAACTTACAAATTGAGATACATGAAATTAATTTTAAATTAAAAAGGGGTACAAAACATAGAAACAATGGTCACTCAGAGAAAATATATCCATAGACCTGCATTCCAAATGGAATTTGGTGGATGTATTAGCATTAATACTGTGTAGTATGTGTGTACAGGTGTAAAAGGTTTAAATGTGGTGGGACCCTATACAAAATATTGCACTCGACAAATGTCTTGATTAAAGTGTCTGTTTAAAAAAATGATTAAAGTGTCTGCTTAAAAAAATTGATTAAAGCGTCTGTTAAAAAATATTAAAGTGTCTGATTTAAAAAAAATGATGAAGAAATCTGTCTAAAAACTTAAAAAATGTTTAAAGTGTTTGTTAAAAAAATTAAAGTGTTTGAAGTGTATGTTTAAAAAAATTGAAGAATGTTTACATCCTCAAAAATGTTGAAAAATCTGTATGAACAGAATACTAAAAATACATATCGAACACCAGTTAAATATTCTCGAATAGATCCATATAAAAAACCAATATTTACATCCTCAAAGGCTTGAAATATGTTGTCCTTTTCAGAAAATTCTAGATAAATACAGTTTCAAAATAACATTGACGACATTACGCGTGGATATTCGTATGTAGGGAAAAATATTTATGTGGAATGAAAAAAACTTATTTGTTTATTTTTCTATTAATTTCAAAAAACAGGTTTAAGAACGTCCACAAACGAATGTTGGATATACTTTAATGTTTTGTATGGGTTATTCTAACTTATTGAAAAATTGAATGTGTTTTTTTTTGTTAAAAATGCAAACAAAGATGATGGATGCGTATTACCGACCCATGCATAAACAATAATCAACATGATCTGGAAATGAAAAAACTTTTTACCTATTAACATAGATATTCCACTCTTCCAGATATGTAGGGTTTCGATGATGTGGTTCACAATAAATCAGTTTTAGGTTGCTTATTTGTTTAAACACGTGTATCTGACGACAGATATATCAAAATAATTAAATTAATCTCTTCTAAAAAATGATGAAAAAACTGGAAATGAAAACCATTTAGAACCATGAACACATATCTTCCAGATCTGTAGGCTTTGGTCAATGTTGTTCATATAAAATCGGTTAGTCGTTGCTTATTCGTGAAAAAACGTGCAAATGAAGGCGTGGTTCGTGAAGTGGACGGATTTAGTTCTTACTGTGGACATTAATTTAAGGCGGAAGAGTGAAATGTTTATGGAGCCATGGCCATGGAAGTTCCAGATCTGTAGAGTTTGTATGTTGTAATAAGAAAAAAAAAGAGTTTTAGGTTGTTTATTCTTTAGAAAACATGTATTCCACTTAGTGGTGGCGTGAGGTGTAGGGAATCAGATCTTAGATCTTACCATTGCCGCGTAGCTCAGGTGGCAGATTGACGCCAGATTCTGCCGACGTTCGTGCGGTTGTTGCTTCACTGTGAGATAGGGGGGCTTGAAAGGGTCGATTAAGTGTGAGGATCACAAAATTTTCCCGTCGCTTCGAACAAATGGCGAATGAGCATCGATTATGTTTGGTCAGAGGGAATATTGAAGGTGGGTGCATGTTGGCGAAGATAGGGGAGGGTTTGAATGGGTGTCGTATGTTTTCACCGTTCGGTTATAAACCCAATGTTATTGGGTTTGCATGTATTATTGGGCTATATAGACGGGCCCGTGTATTTATCGTACCCGAAGACCGAAGTGTTAGGCTGCTCTGGATTCTCCTATTAAAATGGCTTTGGTTGTCATTTTTTTGGGGTCAATGCCCAAACCCGATTTTTAAAGGACAATGCCCAAACCTGTTGATTTCTATTTTTGTTTTGGTTCTAAGTAAGAATTATTAATTTTTAAGTTATAGAAGGGCACAACAAATTAAAAAATAAATCATCTTTCATTATATACATACTTCTGCTAATTTCGAACTAAGTTAATCTATGTGAAAAACTATTTTCGTTGTTTAAAAAACTATTTTTAGTCATGGTCATCTTTACATGTTTTGTCGAGAGCAAGTCATCTGCCCATATATTGTGTCATTATAAATGATATAAATCATACTAAATTTGTAATTTAAAGACAATTTCTATTTCATTTTTCTTTCATTTAGAGAAAAGTGCAATTTCTCTAAAGAAGAATGAAGTTAAATAATTTTGGGGTTGAAATTTGATTTGGTGAATTTAGATAATAAAAAAATTGAAAGATGTAAAAAAGTATTTCGACCGTAGTAACTATGCTTAACATGTCACATTTTTATAAACAACCTTTATTTTAATCGTATTTATGTAATCATTTAAAAAAGTTATATACATATATACGGATATACCTAAAAAAATTATATGTATAAATACTCATTTGAAGATTTTCTCATAAATTTATATTTAAGTATAGTTTAGGAAAGACATAACACATTTTCACATATCTGCACACCCCCTAATTTGTCATGTTACATCAGCAATTCGTCTAAATAATGCAATTCGTATAGATAAAGACATAACACATTTTCACATATCTGCATCCCCCTAATTTGCCAGGTTACATGAGCAATTCGTCTAAATAATGCAATTCGTATATATAAAAACATAACACATTTTCAGATATCTGCACCCCCTGATTTGCCTGGTCACATCAGCAATTCGTCTAAATAATACAATCCGTATAGATAAAGACATAACATATTTTCACATGTCTGCACCCCCCTGATTTGCCAAGTTACATCAGCAATTCGTCAAAATAATGCAATTCGTATAGATAAAGACATAACACATGTTCACATATCTGCACCCCCCGATTTGCCAGGTTACATCAGCTATTCGTCTAAATAATGCAATCAATTTCCTGTTATGACTTCATATGGTATGACTATTAATAAAAGTCAAGGTCAATCTTTGTCCCGTGTGGGGTTGTTGCTGAAAAAACCTGTATTTACCCACAGACAGTAGTATGTTGCCATTTCAAGGGTGACCAACATACGTGGTCTGAAAATTCTGATTGTTGATGAAGATGGAGGCACCGCCGACAAGACGCAGAATGTTGTATTCAAAGAAGTATTGAACAATGTTTACGTGTTTTTCAGACCAATAGTTATAAGGTCATGCTTTGAAAGTTTATGGGCAGTGGTTTTGAATTTTTGAGGAATGCTTTGTACTGACATTATCATCGTGGTTTTATTACTGTGTAGTCAATTAATAGAGTTTTGTGAAATGTTGACCACACGTAAATAAAAAAAATCTCATGCCGTGCATCGCACGGGTGAGATTACTAGTTGATAAGTAAAAGGCTAAAAAAAGAAAAGTAATACTCCGTATGAATTTCAAAGATGTTCTTTTTTTCAAAGACATAAAACAAAAAAGACAGCCTATAAAAAAAAGACAGTATATGCAAAAGGGCTAAAAACCTTTCTCTTAAAATACACACACATTCCTTAAAATTCCCTTCACCTATTCCCGCCCACCCCACCTCCAACGGGAACTAAAATTTCCCAGAAACCTTTCTCTTAAAATTACACACATTCCTTAAAATTACTCCTCCCACCCATTTTACCTCCCATCAAACAAACGCACCGTTATTTATCCTCACCGACAGCTCTTCCGCATAAATTTCCACGAGATCCCCTTATGCCAGCTTTCCGAATATCCAGACACTTCAATTATCGATTCTGCAGAAATCTGACCTAAAATAAATCTCTTACCTCAACTTCAGCTTCTGGAGCTCCAATCCCAAGCTGAGATTTGGGAGTATAGAAATGCTAGATCGGTTCTTGAGTGCCAGGAGGGCGTGGCAAGTCCGGCGGATTCTCCGTAATGGAAAGGTTACCCTCTTCTGCCTCGTCCTCACCGTCGTCGTCCTGCGTGGCAATCTCGGCGCCGGAAAGTTCGGCACCCCCGAGAAGGATCTCAAAGACATCGCAGAGACTTTGAGCTACTACAGGAAGCGGGCCGAGCCGCGCCGCGTTTTGGAAGAAGCGGAGCTAGTTAATGTCACTGGCGGAGGTAATGTCAGCGCCGCCGATTCCGGGTCGGTTGACGACCATAGCTACAAAGAGTTTGATCTAGGGAAGGTTGTGGTTGATGAGGATGACGGGTCACCCGAATTCACAAGGGATCCGAACGAGCCGTACAGTCTCGGGCCCAAGATTTCTGATTGGGACGAGCAGAGAGCGGAGTGGTTGAAAACGAATCCTGATTTCCCTAATTTCTTGGGACCCAATAAACCTAGGGTTTTGTTAGTCACTGGGTCGTCTCCGAAACCATGTGAGAACCCGATTGGAGACCATTACCTGTTGAAATCGATTAAGAACAAGATTGACTACTGCAGGGTACATGGGATCGAGGTGTTCTACAACATGGCTTTGCTGGACCCGGAAATGTCTGGATTTTGGGCCAAACTGCCATTGCTGAGGAAGCTTCTGATTTCGCATCCAGAAGTTGAGCTGTTGTGGTGGATGGACAGTGATGCAATGTTTACTGACATGGCGTTTGAGCTGCCGTGGGAGAGGTACAAAGACTCAAACCTCGTGCTACACGGTTGGGGTCATGAAGTGTACGAGAAGAAGAACTGGATCGGATTGAATACGGGGAGCTTTCTGCTAAGGAACACCCAGTGGTCATTGGATCTTCTTGATGAATTGGCTCCAATGGGGCCCAAGGGGAAGGTCCGGGATGATGCTGGGGCATTACTGACCCAGGAGCTTAAGGGTCGGCCTGTTTTCGAAGCAGATGACCAATCTGCTATGGTTTATCTCCTGGCAACACAGCGGGAGAAGTGGGGCGATAAGGTGTTTCTGGAGAATCTCTACTTCTTGCACGGCTATTGGGGAATTCTAGTGGATAGATACGAAGAAATGATTGACAATTACCACCCGGGCTTCGGAGATCATAGATGGCCATTGGTGACTCACTTTGTGGGTTGCAAGCCGTGTTCAAAGATGGGAGAGTATAAAGTAGAGATAGAGAGGTGTTTGAAGCAGATGGAGCGGGCTTTCAATTTCGGGGACAATCAGATCCTACAAATGTATGGATTCACTCATAAGTCTCTCGAGAGTCGGAGAGTGAAGAGGATCCGGAACGAGACTAGCACTCCTCTTGAAATCAGGGATGACCTTGGATTGCTTCACCCTTCTTTTACATTCGTCAAGGTATAGTATAGTCTTCTTTACTGCACTTTTGGAGAGGAGATTTGATGGTGAAGTTTTTTCTTTTTTCTCTTCATGTACAATGATTTATGTATACTACAGTACTATGATCTGTTCTACTTTTGTCTTTCAATAGAGGTGTGCTTGTTGTATTCATTCATCATATTGTTAATGTGTCATATCTCAGTCTTAAACTTGTATCTTTTTCATGCAAGGTATGGTTGTATCATTTTTATGTTGCTCTGTGTCAACGAATGAATACATGTATGTAGTGGCCTGGGTATTTGTTCTTGTTGACTGCTAACTTTGAACTTTTACATGGGCAAGGGGCGTTTGGTTACCGTTATGATTTGACCTGGATTATGTTTCTTTGGTTATGTTTGATAATCTTGTTTTTTTTGCATTCAATCTCCAACTAAAGAATTTGGACTAACCGATTCTGGCACCTAGGTTGAAACGCTATTCTCGATGTTACTCCAACAGCTTAGGTACCAAGCTTGGAAGGCTTGAAGCAAGCTTTTAAGAAATCGCTAGGTTTCCAATGACCCATCAATGGAATTGAACAAGAACATGAACAAGAAGACAATAGAAAAGATATTTCATAGTTTTTTCCCTTAAAATTTTGTTAAGTTTGATTGATACATGAAATAATAAGGTAAAAATTGTGTGATTGAAATTGTGCAGAGGATAGAGAAATTATATGAATCAATTTTTTATTGAACGGGAAAATGGCAAAATTATTGGAACAATAAAAAATGAAAGGTGACAAAGTTATAATGAACAAAGAGAGTATTTTATAAGAGAAACAAGATGTTACTAATTATAGGGTGTTTTTTACAAGTGTTAGCCTTCCATGGCTACATGAATAGCCTCAGTCTTCTATGGAAAGTTCTAGAATGAGATATACATTATTAATTAATATCTACGTAGGGCGCATCGGCTAAACACGCCCTAGGCCGGCCTAGGGTCCCAAGCCTCCAGTTAACGCGCTGCTACCATGAGAGTACTCTGATTAAATGTGGCCACACGAGACCGCCTTGGTTGAATGAGCCGCGCGGGGGGGGGGGGGGGGGGGGGGGCTGGGGGCTTAAGTGTGCCTAGTGAAAGGAGCATTTGAGAGTGTGACACGCTTAAACGAGCATGGGTGAAATTAAATGTCTGAGGTGTACACAATATAAAAGAGGGGTTAGTACGTAGGACACGCCACTTAAAAGCAATGAGAGAAGACATTGTGTTTAAATGGGAATATGGTAGGGCTCCTTTGTTAAATGCTCCCCTAGGGGGTGTCATGGCTAAATGCGTCCAAGGAGGTGCTTAAGTTAAATTCATCGCCGTGTTGGGCACCCCTATGACGATTTCCTAATAAGCGCCTTTGGAGGGGCGGCACACCAGTTTAAAGCACCCCAAAGATACGGGTTTTCGATTAATATATATCCTCTTAAGAGTTAAGAGGGTGCTCTCACAAAACACGTCCTTGGAGGGCGCCCCGATTAAATGCACCTCCGAGTGGGAGCAAGTAGAATACACCCTATAGGAGGGAAACCTATTGAAATGCCCCATACAGTGAGCACCCAATGAAATGCGCCTATAAAGTTCACCATAGTAAAAATGCGCTATTGTTAAACATGGACTTCAGGCCTTCGCATGACGATCAGCTATTCTATCGCCTCGTCATTATATTCGTTCGCTATGCCACCGCCATTATGTGTGACATCCCGTGATCCCTGCGAGTTTCTTGGATACCGAATGTCTTCTTCGATGTAGGAAGATCGGTAGGACCACGGACCAGGGACGGACAAAGAAGAGCTAGGGAATCTCGATGTAGATAAACCTGTTCCTCCTTGCGAGTTTCGCGGATACCGAACGTCTCTTCGAAGCAAGAGCGCCGGTAGGACCAAGAACCAAGGACGAACAAAGAATATAGATTGCCTCCCTCAAACAACAAAAAAAAAAAGATGGGGAGAAGAGGAGGGTAGCTCCTATGTGGAAGGGAATCTTGCCCGGGCGTGCCAGATCTTCTCCCACCGCCGAAGACGAACGCCTCTCGATGTAGAGGTTAGTAGAGACGCGGAGGGGGCTAGACGAACCAAGGGAGCTTTGCCAAGATAAACCTGTTTATCCCACAATGACCATGGATCGATGGACGTGGGATAACAAAGTCGGGAACCCGTGAGGGTAAACCTGTTCGTCCCTGCGAGTTCCTTGGGTACCGAACGTCTTCTTCGAAGCAAGAGACGCCGGTAAGACTAAAAGGACCACGGACGAACGAAAAAGGGGGAATCTCGATGTAGATATACCTGTTCCTCATTGCGATGTCTGCGGATACCGAACGTTTCTTCGATGTAAGAACGCCGGTAGGACCAAGGACCAATGACGAACGAAGATTAAAGGACTCCAAAAAAAAAAAAAGCCAGAAGAGCACGGAGCAAAGAATGATTTTATCCCTCGGCGCTATTGGCCGGGAAGTACAAACTGAAAAACATATGTAAAGAATAATTACAAAACTTAAGTACGAAGAATGAAGTGGCCGACGACGATCGGCTAACGTCAGGCTTTCTTTTGCCTTGGACGACGAATACCAGCTCCCCAGATCAGACAGAGGGACGACGCCCAGGTCCACCCTTCCTCCCAGGGTGAAGTCCTGACAGACGATCGGCTTCTCATAGCCAGCCAAGACGGACTGTACCTGATTTCACGGTTCGGCTCGCCCATTCCCTCCAGGATGGCAACGAACGTCTTATGCAGTGCGATCGGCTCCTCAGTGCCATCGTACCTGGCTCACGGTTCGGCTCGCCCATTCCCTCCAGGATGGCGACGACCGTCTTGTGCAGCACGATCGGCTTCTCAGCGCCATCGTGTCTCTTTCACGTTCGGATCGCCCCATTCCCTCCAGGATGGCGACGAACGTCTTATGCAGTGCGATCGGCTCCTCAGCGCCATCGTACCTGGCTCACGGTTCGGCTCGCCCATTCCCTCCAGGATGGCGACGACCGTCTTGTGCAGCACGATCGGCTTCTCAGCGCCATCGTGTCTCTTTCACGTTCGGATCGCCCCATTCCCTCCAGGATGGCGACGAACGTCTTATGCAGTGCGATCGGCTCCTCAGCGCCATCGTACCTGGCTCACGGTTCGGCTCGCCCATTCCCTCCAGGATGGCGACGACCGTCTTGTGCAGCACGATCGGCTTCTCAGCGCCATCGTGTCTCTTTCACGTTTGGATCGCCCCATTCCCTCCAGGATGGCGACGAACGTCTTATGCAGTGCGATCGGCCCCTCAGCGCCATCGTACCTGGCTTCACGGTTCGGCTCGCCCATTCCCTCCAGGATGGCGACGACCGTCTTATGCAGCACGATCGGCTTCTCAGCGCCATCGTGTCTGGCTCACGTTAGGGTCGCCCATCCCTTCCAGGATGGCGACGAACGTCTCTTGTGCAGCACGATCAGCGCCCCAGCGCCATCGTGTCTGGCTCACGTTAGGGTCGCCCATCCCTTTCAGGATGGCGGCGAACGTCTCTTATGCAGCACGATCAGCGCCCCAGCGCAATCGTGTCTGGTTCACGTTAGGGTCGCCCATCCCTTCCAGGATGGCGACGAACGTCTCTTATGCAGCACGATCAGCGCCCCAGCGCCATCGTGTCTGGCTCACGTTAGGGTCGCCCATCCCTTTCAGGATGGCGGCGAACGTCTCTTATGCAGCACGATCAGCGCCCCAGCGCCATCGTGTCTGGTTCACGTTAGGGTCGCCCATCCCTTCCAGGATGGCGACGAACGTCTCTTATGCAGCACGATCAGTGCCCCAGCGCCATCGCGTCTGGCTCACGTTAGGGTCGCCCATCCCTTTCAGGATGGCGGCGAACGTCTCTTATGCAGCACGATCAGCGCCCTAGCGCCTCGGCGCTGACATGCCCGGGTTATCGTTGAGAGCTACCGCTCCTATCACATCTTGCATTCCCTCTCTCATACATTGCACCCATACATTACATGCATTCATGCATCATACCTCATACATTCATACATACACACGTGCATCATGTTTTGACAGTACCGCGACGTCGGTTTACAGATGCATGGACCTCTAAGCTTCTCCGATTGGAAAGCTCGAGTCAGAGTCCTTTACTCCCGCCTGATGCATTCAGGGGGAGTGTGCCCGTGGAGGAGCACCCTTCGCCCGACCCTGTCGGGAAGGGGGGTGCCTCACTGGTAGATTACGTTCAGGAGTGCAGACACTCACTCATATATGATGATTATGTGAAGACACAGTTTCCAGCAAGACAGAGGAAGAGCGCAGGCAGAGTATATTTTTTCGAGCAGATTCGCGAGCTCACTACTCAAGAAACTGGGGGACTTGTGGTGCGGGACCTTGAGGTTCAGCCCACACCAGATGGAGGACGCTGTCTGGCCAAAGAGCATCATAGACTCCTTGCGGGGGCCAACCCCAGAAAACTCGATCAAGCCAAGAGAAGACTCACTGGCTCCTGGGGGAGAATTTGGACGGGCGTCGCCAGAACCTTTGACGGTCGGGGTATCTTCATCCCGAAGACGGCGGACGTCGGAATTCCTCGGAGGAGAGGCACGGAGATTGGTCCGAGAAGTGCGCTTCCGCTTGAGGGGACTTCCGGGCTCCCCATCAGAGTCGTCGGCCACTATAATGGCCTTGGAGGCAGTACCCTCGACACGCAGCCTCTTGGAGGCGCCAGCTCCCGAATCATCTTCAGCCCGTGCCCTGGTCACCCGAGTTTCGACCTTAGGGACGAGCGGCTTCCCGGGCTTACCATGCCCCTTGTGCTCGCGGCCGGCGGCAGTCGAAGCAGCGTTGACTCGGCTCATGGTGGACGTAGATGGAAAAACTCCTGCACAAAGGGAACCAAGACGTTCAGAACCATAACAGCAAAGAGATGTCAAAACAATACAAGTACAAACGGACGCACCTAATCCAGCCCGAGCTTTAAAGGGCTCGGCCACCAGCAACCGGAGGTTCTGGATGCCAAGTCCGGCTATGCGCTTGGCATATCCAAGCTCCTCATCCGTCATGGGCGGTGGGATCGTCTTCACGGGGTAAGCATTCCACCGGTCAGAGAATGGCATCGGTGAGCCTACTCCGGCCAGGAAGAAGCGTTCTTCCCAACCGTCTGGATTCCCAGCATTGTTCGAGAATAGGACCATGGACGGACGGGCGATAAGGGTCAAATACCCTGTGCGTCCGAAGGTGGACAGACGGAAGAAGTAGTGCAGCAGGTCCACGGTGGGGGTCACACCGACGCTGTGGCATCTAATGATGAAGCCAGCGATTATCCGATAGGCGGCAGGGACGAACTGCGCAGGCACTATCTCAAGGGCCCTGAAAAGTTCCAAGTGGAAGCTGTGCAGGGGGAAGTTCAGCCCGGCTATCACCGAATCCAAGTGGACCACCACATGGCCGGGCAGATGGCGCATGGGGTTCCGCAGACGCCGATCGTCGTAGACCCTTGGGGGAAAAAACCATTGACTGATCAGTCGCCTATCAGCATTCGTCAGGCGTTGAACTTGACGCCGAACGCACGAGAAGCTGAGGCTATAACGGGGAGGCCGGGGTGGCATTCCCCGCTCATAGTATTCCAGGTCATCACCGGAAGAACAACCATCGTCGAAGCGATTTTCGGAAGACATGGCAACGAACGGTACCTTTGGAGTTCGGGGTTCCGATACGGCTTGAGAGAAATCTAGAGAGAGAAGGCAATCACACAGCGTAAGGAGAAGTATGAATGAGTCACATGGACTCTGGGTACTTATAGGCAACACCGCGGAATCGTGCCAACCAAAGCAGGACACGTGGCGCCTGGATACCGGTACCTACCACGGCATTTAAGGCATCTCGATTTTGTCGCCACATAACCATCACAAAGACATCCGGGTCCATGCCACGAACGTCCCTTGAGGAGGGCTTACCGGCTCGGAGGGGTTTGAAGACATTCGTCTGTCCATATTTCCATAATTCCCCGGCTGTCCCTAACACCGGCGGTTGATGAGGACACGCGCGTCAGCCGGCTACGTCCGTCTTGCAGTACACCGGTTTTTCATGTCACGCAATTGTAGACGAACGACGTCACCGAACGCTGTTTCAGGGAAATACGTCCATATGTCCATTCTTGGGGAAGTGTACTGTCAAGACAACTACCGACGAACGTCTTCCCTTTGTCAGAATACCGTGTGGGCGGCAAGCCGGCTCCGGTAGGAGGACGCCGTGCGACAGATGTGTGTCGAGGCGCCGGGGGGATTTCTTATACTACAAACGATGGAGGACACAAAAATGGTGGGATAAAAGTCATGTCCTTAGCTTACCAGCAGGGGACACACGCGTCGGATGGCTACGTTCGCCTTTCCACACTCCATGCCATTTGAACATGTAGGACAGACGGACATCCTTGCCCGAAGCTTGAGCATTCATGCCACGCAACAGTAGATGAACGTCGTTAGCAAACATTGAGGCAATCTCCGACGTGCGTATGACCACACTTGCAAGGTGTGCTGTTTGGCCAACCCCCGACGAACGTCGTCTTGATATCAGTATGCTGTTGTAGGAGGGACAGCCAGCATCGGCGCCGAGTGTCGCTATCCGGAGACGGACCTTAGCACTGGTGCCGCGCACTTGAGTGTGTACGGGTGTTTGGCAAGGTGATGCCCCTGCCCCCAAACCAGTTGGGGGACAGAGATGGACGTCCACGCAGACTATGCAACAGAGTGTATCGAGACACGAGGGGAATTTCCATACAACGAAAGACAAAAGGAGTGGAAATAACAAGTAGGAATCATGAGCGTAGAACAATTATGGGCAAAAAGACGTCTGTATTCTTCGGCTCTAACGGCCGGACATTACAAGAGCTAGAATGGGAATATACAAATTACATTATACAAAGAAAGGGGATTCCGGTCGGCTGCCGCCCTGGTTCGGCTCCTCCTCCTCTTCCTCGGGGTCGGGGGACGGGGGTTCCGGAATTTCCCCTCTAGCCTTGGCCTCCTCTCGCCGTTGGTCTCTCCCCAACTTCCCCAAGGCTTGGAGCAGCAGATCGTCGTCTGTATGTGCAGCAAGCTCGAAGCCGGCCCCCTGAAGCCTCGAGAAAATGGGAAGGGTGGCCTTGACCCCCTCATTGTAGCCCGCGGCGAAGGAGCTGTCGCCGACCTCGTAGAGGAACTTATGCGACAAGGGGGAGCTCTCCAGGATCCGCACGCCGCTCGCCAGGCGCTGCCGGGGCGGGATCTTCGCCAACGCCGCAGAGAATACATCACCGAAGGCCCCGACGCAATAATCCTTGGCGGAATCCATGAATTCACCGGTGTTCCTGTAGCCGGAAGTGTCGACCAACCACTCCGGAGTGGCATCCTTGGCGGCAGGGAGCACCGGAACAAGCTTGAAACCGGCTCTCTCGAGACCGGCCAGTTGGCTGCGGGATTCAGCCTGCAGGGCTGCAATCTCCCTCCCCTTGGCTACAGCCTCCGCCTCAGCTCGACGGGC
The DNA here is from genome assembly GCA_945859915.1 of Cuscuta epithymum. Classification (NCBI taxonomy): domain Eukaryota; kingdom Viridiplantae; phylum Streptophyta; class Magnoliopsida; order Solanales; family Convolvulaceae; genus Cuscuta; species Cuscuta epithymum. The sequence goes on from CAMAPF010000974.1 coordinate 1,729,501, forward strand.
GGCCTCCCGGGCCGTAGCAACGGCCGCATCAGCCTTGGCCTTGGCCTCCTTCAGATCGGCCTCCCTGGCAGCTTCAGCCTGAAGGACTAGAAACCCAGACTGGATGACAGAAGAGAAAATAATGATCAGGAGATGAACGTCAAGGAACGAATGTACTCGGATCTAGCAATGAGGAATTACCTGAAGAGCGGCCGCCAGGGCAGCGCTGGTCGCCTCAGAAGACGAACGGCGGGGCAGCTCAAGACCGGCCTTGAGGGCCATCTCCCTCCACAGCTCTTCCGCCGGGCGGCTCAATGGCAGAGAGCCGGCATCTTCAAGCAGGGGCCCAGTAGAGACTGCCTCGCGGCCCCTCTTCTGTTTCTTCTCGGGGGCTTTTTCCACCCCCTTCTGAGGAGCCGCCTTCGTGGAGGCGATCGGCGGAGGGAGGGCAGCTTCGAGGGCAGGGGCCCCGGAACCCTGGGCCAGCATAGTGGCGATCAAGTGCTGTTCACCCTCGGCAGTTCGCCGGGCAGCATCAGAAGCCGAGGAGTTGAACTCCGAGGCAGGGGCGATTTTGGCTTTCGCCAGTGCGGCTTTAGCAGCGGCCGCCTTGGCCTTCCTTGTCTTCAAGCACTCGGCGTGATTCATCTGGTCTCTGTCTGGCGGAGAACCTGCAAGGAACAACGAAGGGTTAGAAGACGAGCGGGGAATACAATGAGACACTCACCTCGAAGGACAGGACCGCCCGGTGCCCCGAGACGAGCGTCGAAGGGTGGAAAAGAGTCCAGGGACACGGGCGGTACCTATGCCTGCCCCGGAGAGTGCCTCGAAGGTCAGATATTCGGCTATTGGACGGACGCCACCCTCCAACACCTTCTCCACATCCCAAAGTAGATCGTCGGACGGCTCCGGTGACTCAATCTTTGGGGGATAACCATTCCACCGAACCGGGAGGGGAGGCCCATCGTATCTAAGGAAGAAGAAGCGGTTCTTCCAGTCGTGGATGGACGAAGGGTAGTTCTTGAAAAGCTTCCTTCCTGGACGTGCGGCCACGCTCAGATAACCGTCGGAGTTCTGGGGAGTGATGCGATAGAAGTAGTGGAAAAGCTCCAGAGTGGCAGTGGCTCCCGCTAGCTTGCAGCGCACCAGGAAGGCAGATATGAACCTATAAGAATTTGGCATGAACTGCGCCGGGGCCACCTGGAAACAGTGGAAGAACTCCACATAGAACGCATGAAGTGGAAACCGCAGCCCAGCTTCAACGGAATCCAGGTGAAGCATGATCATCCCCGGGCGTCGCCTCATCACGTGCTCGGCGCCTCTCACGCTCCAGACGAACGGCGGGGGGAAGAAAGTGCGGATTTTGTTTAGAGCAACGCGGGAGAGGACCTGATCATGATCAAGGGCGCTTCTGATCGGACAGATGTGGCGCTCCATGTCCGTGGGGATGCCCAGGTCATGTACCTCCATATCAGAGCCTGATTCGGCTTCTTCCCCGGAGTCATAATCGGCGGGGCGCTCATTCAGGGGGACCGCGTCAATAACGTCCACTGCCTCATCGGCATCCCCATCCCTGGCGCCGCTCCCACTACCTTGGGAAGCGCCACCCGGCTCACCATCAGCCCGGATGGTTCCCACCGTCGTGGCCGAACCCGAAGTTCCGGAAACACTAGCTTTTCCCAGGGAGCGCGCATTCGCATTGTCAGAAGAGGAGTCCGAGGAGGAACCCGACGAACCGGAATCAGAACTTGACGAAGTCTCCACCGAAGTCATTTCGGCTAGGAATCAGAACAAAGAAAAGAAGCAGAGGGGGGAAATTACCTTACAAGGGGGCTAGCCGAATTCGGAAGGAGACTTGAAGAGCTGCGGAAAATCGAAAGCAAGAGAGCAGAAATTGGGAACCCTAATTCAGAGGGAAAACCCGGCATTTATAGGGGAAACACCGATGGGGAAACCAACGAGGGGCTCACACGTGGCAAGGAGCGTATTCCGGCCCACGCGCTGTGTGTGGGGCGAAAGCGTAATGATGACATTTCCTCGGGAAATGCTCCGCCGCAACATCAGCCGTCACCTCGTTTCCTGAACCGTCGACAGCTGTCAAGCACCATGACCACGAGCGTACGCTTTCGACGGGTGCAGAGAACACAAGTATCAAGATACGGACGTCTACCTTGAAAGAATCCCTACTTCCTTATGTCCTGCGCAGGCCCAGAACATCAGAAGTGGGGGACTTGTGTTGGGTTAAGGGCCCAAGCCGAGGTCCGGCCCACTAACCCATATTGCCAGACGCACGTCCAGTTAGAACACCAGGCCAGCCCACAGGCCCATGTCCCTTGGGGATGGACGAACGTCTGGTGTTGGGGGCTCAGGCCCAGCAGGCGCATCCCGACGAACGTCTGTGCAGGGACGAGGAGCAGGACCACGGGCCACCAGGGATGGCGACGAACGTCTCCGGGGCAAGCATGTAGTCATCGGAGGAAACCCAGTCCACATGGTGAATATCTACAAGGCCAGGAGACGAACAGCCGGTATCTCCGGAGGGTCACTTGGGGCGATCCAACTCACTTCCCGGGCGGACGAACGTCCCCACTGATTGGGCGGGAAACCTAGATTCTGGCGGGAAGTGCATTTAATGCTGGAGATTTGGTGGTTGGGACACAAGCGGTCCACAGGCTTCCACGTCGGCATAGCTACCTGCCCATTGACGGGTATAAATAGAAGCATTTATTTCATCGTAAAGGGTTGGCAACTTTCTATTCTTAGCATACTAGCTTCAGCATTCTTACTGGCAGCATTTCTAACTGCCTTGTAGGACGAACGGCCGACGTGCCTTTTTTAGCAAGTAGATTGTACTTAGGGGAGTTATTACGAAGTTAATAATACATATTTACATTGCCTGCTATTACTTTTGTTTCCTGATCCATCTGATAGTTGTTGGGCTAGATATTCTTACACTTACTCCACTCGAAATCTTTGGGCTTACGTGTTGGGTCCAAGGGTTGAAGGAATAAACCTCAACAAGCATCTTATGGAATCATGCAAAAGGGAGCCCCTCATATATTAAAAACGCCGATAGCCAGATGCATGTGATTAAAGACACATTTGAAAGGGCACCTTAGTTAAGCATACCGTAAGACCAACACCTTCAAACACACTTTGGGAGGGTGTCTTGTTTAAATGCGACCACATGCGGATTTTATTGGTTTAATGTGCCCCCTAGAGGGCACCTCTGTTAAACATGCTCATACTGAGTGCTCCTATTAAACACGACCATTGAAGGGCGCCTCGGTTCAATGCACCCCTAGGATGGGGATCTTCATGTTAGATGCACATCAATTGAACGTTCTAACTATAAACACGACATGAAAGCATCATGGGTTAAATGTTTGCTTCACTCAAATGCACCCATATGAGGCCACCTCTGATATACACTTCCTCACATGGGAGGCCCTTGTAATATAAATAAGCGCCTTTTTTAATACGGAGTATCATTTTTGGCTTTATCATTGTAATATGAGTTTTTACCTATATATTACCAATAGTATGTAAGTTTACAAATATGTTACCCACTCTTCACTAACTACAAATACGTATGGCAGTTTTTTAGTAATGAAGGTAGTTAATGCACTCACATCAGTAACTGGTGGTCATATATATGTTAATAAGGTTTAAAGTAGTAATATATTTGTGATTTTTTCTTGTAGTATTACATTTTTATAATTAAGGATTAATTTGCGCCATCCAACCACCTACATCCAACGACCATAACAATCATTATTGACGTTGTCATCCCTCACGTGGCGCTATCAGGATGTTTTTACTTGGACTGTAATTTGTCCCAGACCAGACTAGACCAGACTAGACTTGGATAGTTATAAAAATACAAAGAAACCAGACTAGACCAGACCAGTTCAGACCAGACCAGACCAACAAATTACAGTCCAAGTAAAAACATCCTTAGTGACCATGAAACCATCAACTTAAATTTGATTGTGATTATATAAGAGCATCTTTAATGTCACCATGGATTTGTCAAAATGCAATGCCACATCACATTACCCTAAATTTTTAGTCTCCAACGAAGATTTGCATATGGTTTGTGGCGCTGAGTTGAAATGTAAAACAGTGGACAATTGTTACCCCTCTTTCTACTTTCAGGAAGTTTATTGATAGTTGACTCAACAAAAGCTCAACATGACCGTTTCCGTAAGTTGTAGTACATGGTAATTCAGAAGCCCACCAAAAGCACTCCACGGTTAATGTTGGAGATAAAATTTAAATTGGATGCATGTCCACGTGGGCTTCATTCGCAGTGCACATCAATGACGTGTCCATTTTTTATGGGATGCAATTCACATCCCCATTAAAGATGCTCTAACTACTTAATCACATAATGACACCGTCCATAGTTATTACCCTTTGCGTGTGATAGTTACTTCGTTATTAATCACTAATGCAGTCACCCCGCAACCCCAATCAATGAAGTCTCCACCATCTTAAAAATTGATCACGACACTGTTAGTGATTACAAGAGCTGTCAAATGGGCCAACCCGACCCAACCGTAACGGATTATGCTTTATGTGGGTTGGGTCGGGCCAACCCATTTAATGACGGGCCAAGATTTCTACAACCCTAAACAACCCACTTAACCCATGGTTTAAACGGGTTGGCCCGCACGCCAATGTCAAAAAATATAAAACGATTTTAAAAAAATAATAATTACCCGGAAGTATATATTTATACTAGCAAGTAGTAACAAAGGAAATATAAAAAATCAAAATACTAAAAATTCAATACTTGTTAAGTTTAATTAAAAATATTAAATACTAGTTATACGAGAATTTGAAAACTATAAGAGGCTATGCGACAAAAATACTCATTGTGTAAAAATAATGATTTACATAATTTTTTTGATTAATTATTTGCAAATAATGACTACTACGTAGTAATTGTTAAATATTGTATCGAACTTCACAAAAAATATATGTTTCAACATTTTATTTGAATATTTATTATAGAAATAAAAGATTAATACTTTTTAATTGTAATTATAATAATGTTGGTAGCAAAAGAACAATATTTTAGATAATAAAATTAGAAACTATATTTTTGTATTTTGGCCCGCGGGCCAACCTGTAACCTGGTGGGCCAACCCACTTAAACCCGCAACCCGCGTGAGTTGACCGGCGAAACCCGCGAACTAAATGGGTCCGGAATTCTCAACCCTAACCCACCAATAAATGGGTTTAAACGGGTTAGCCCGCGGGTTTCGGCCCATTCTGACGGCTCTATGATGTATATGGTACAAATGAAATAATTACTAAATAACGGGTACAATAACACCCTATTCGCTGTTTATCACAAGAACCTCTAACCGTTCCCTAATTTCAAACGTCAAAGGGCAATTGCTCTGCCACACAGTCTTAACCTCTAACGCCACACAATACTAATCCAACAATTTCTAACTATAACCATTAAGGTCGTCACTGCCATATCAAACCCTAACCATCACCAGTTGTTCCATTCCTGGATCGAGAACATGAAAAAAAGAAAATGAAGAAGGGACATAGAGAATTAATAGGACATTCAATTATTATTATCTTTGTTGACGGTGATTTCGTTGTTGACAGTCACAGGGTTGTCTCTGCCCGTCATCATCGTCTCTAGAGTCGTTGTCGATTGAATCATTCTCGTCGTTACTGAAGCGACGCTATACACTTAAGATCTGTAGAGTTGCACACAATGGAATGACACTAAAATCTTATGAACTTCAGGGTTTGATAATATACCATGAAAATTAGTAGACACATACGAGAAAGTTATATATTTTTTTTGAATATGAGCGTCTTTTTTAAAGATAGAGTGTGTGGTTCAAAGTTTATTTTTAGGTTTAAACACCACTTTGATGCTTTTAGCTTTAAATAATAAAATTAGTATTTTTTTTAAATAACATAAAATTAGTATTTTAAAAATACTTTTTCGAAGCTCTTTGGAAACAGTCCTATAACCTGATGCCTCGCCAGTCGGCGCTCGGCACCAGACTGTGACTACTTTACTATGGTCTTGCCTAGCACTGCAGCAGTCTAGCTCACTAAAAACCCTAAATCAATGTTTTCTCAATTATTCTGAACAAAATTTCAAACTCATAAGCATAACTCTCTCCCTCCAGGACTACTCTTTAGAACAAAAGTACATAAAAAAAGTAAGATATGGAGATCCAAGCAGGAAAAAAGGAAGGCCAACAATTTCTGGTGGCCTCAGTTTCAGAGCTTTCCCCATCATCACCGCCTTCTATAAATTCAGCTTCCGTTTCTAGTTCGTCACCTGTTTTAGCTAAGTTCTGCTTGGATTCTGGATTTCCTCAGCTTCAATTTGAGGAAGAATCTGAGCCGGGAACAGGGATCATAGTTGATCTCCGAACATCTCAAGTGAGACATCTTTTGATTTAATTGATATCTATATTCTTTATTTCTTTTTGTGTGCTTGAATAAACATTTTAAGATTTCACAATTTTGTTCTTTTTCTGGTCATAAATTGTATTCTGGGTGAATGTGGCAGTTTTTTTAACATGGATCAGAAAATTTCTGCGTCATCAAGTCCATAAGACATCATTTGTTAGACTGATGCCCATTTTTTTGGACTTTTTAAGAGTGAAGTTTGTTTTTCTCCGATGATCGACTGTGCCTGAACTGATTTAATGTGCTTATATGTATCACTCATCACTCATTCCCCTGTAGATAAACAGTAACTCAAAGAAGCTTATGTAGCAATTTATCAAATTTTTTAAGTGTTTTGGAGATCCATAGCTTTCACATTTTCCACATTCTGATGGGCTTTAGGCATGTATTTCTCATTAAGCTTCGCTATCTAGTTGCCAAGTTTTTCGCAGTTTTAGCCAACCCGTTACCTAAAAGCTAAACTGACCCGTGTTGCTCTTTCTGCTTATGATATGCATGTCCACCATCGCCTCTATGCTGTTGGACCACGCTAAAAGACATGTTTTTATCATAGCTGTTCCACCATTCCCATTCTTCTTCGCATTATCAGATTTGTTTATATTCCATTAATGAGACATGTTTTTCTCATTCAGTAGATTTTTTTTGAACTTAAAATTTTTCTGTTAACGTAATGTCATGTATTCAATTACCATCATAGCATATTTTTAAGGAGAAATTATGATATTTTGTTGTTGTATCAGTATTGATTATAATACTCCGTATAACATTATAACTTGTCATACTGTCAAAGAATATGGTCTCGAATGACATTTATTTACTACTGACATTTATTTCTTGTGTACAGCTATTTAGGCTAAGCCCTGTTCAATTCCTCTGCATGTCTGAAGCTTGTGAAGCCAGCAAAAAGGTGAGAGAAACTATACATCTATATGTTGTTGGCTTGTTGCATTATCTATTTTTTGATTCTTTTCATCTTGGAATGTACTATGTAGTTAAATATGCACATGACCAGTTCTAACTTCTATCACATATAAATTTTATTACAAGATAATTATTTGTTATGGTTCGCATGTTGGTTGACTAAATATTTTGAAATTTGGTTGTTCCTATGACCCAGACAACCTTTTCAAGGGGAATCACCATTCATTTTAAAGAGGAGAAGGAATGTAGTTCCTTCCATTGCGCCTTCGAAAAGTGGAAAAAACAATTGGATGTACAAGGTCCCAAGAATTATAATAACTTATACTTGAATTATATTTTGTTCTCTGAATTTAGTGGTAGAGAGTAGTTCTAACTAGTTCTTCCAGGGGCATGTATGCAAAATGGAGCAGAGCCAACTTCTAAAAGCAAATTTGATGACAAAATTGAGGCATCTTCTGCCAAGATGTACTTTCACTACTATGGACAGCTTCTACATCAACAAAATATGTTGCAGGACTATGTCAGGACAGGTTGCATTTGTTTTATATTCTCCTTCATTTCCAAATTAGTTGTCTCATTCAGGTTACGAGGTTTGACTGGGGATAGTCTAAATCTTTCCAGTTTCCAGTAAATTAGTATTAGTTGCACATGAAATTTAATTTGAATATAATAAAAGCTTGCATTGTCTCACTTTTTTTTATTGAACAGTAAAAACTTAATTTGAATATATAAAAAACTTGGTACATGAAATTATAAATCAAAAGGTAATCGGATAGACCACAATCTGCAGAATAATGAATACAACATCCAAGCCTTAGTCCCAAAAGAGTTTGGGGTCGGCTAATATGAATTGATATATGAAATCAGAGCTTAAAAAGATAAGATAAAGATAAAAGGGAAAGATAAAAAGACAACATAAAAAGATAAAGAAGATAAAAAAGATAAAATGAGATCAATCCTCCACATCTATATTCTCCCTCCACTTCGCTCTCTTCAAAGTCATATTCTCATCCAACCCAATAAGTATCATATCATTCTTGACCACTCTAGTTTGTAGAGGGAAGACTTATTTTTCTAGTTTCATATAAGAAGCACCATGTTTTCGTATAAAAGTTCACTTTTTTGTCTGAGTATCATTTTATTTGATGTTAGGCTTCAATACAATCCAATGTTTCATATCTGCAAATTGTAATTATTTATCTATTTATCTGGTGGCAGGAACATATTATGCTGCAGTTATTGAGAACCGATCTGATTTTCATGGTAGGGTAGTGGTTGATGTTGGTGCTGGTAGTGGAATTTTGTCATTGTTCGCTGCTCAGGTGGTTTATCTGTATTTAGAATGATTCGACTGCTGACTTTTAGGACAATATCAATCAAAATTTGCCAGTATTGTTGATTTTCACTTCTGTTTTATTTCTTATAGGCTGGTGCGAAACATGTTTATGCTGTAGAAGCTTCCGAAATGGCTGAATATGCACAAAAGTTGATTGCTGGCAATCCATTATTAGCTGAAAGAATCACCGTAAGCTTTTGTTCAAATGATTGGCTTTGAAATTGTGAATGACATGGTTTTCATAGGTGTTTGAGGCATGTACCTCTGAGGTGCGAAGGCGTTGGGGCCCAAGGAAAAAAGCCTATGAGGCTTAATACTTACTCAACATAAACGAGGGCAAAGCGCCTACGCCTCAGGATGGCTGAGACGCGAAGGGTTTAAGTGTTTAACCCTTGATCCTAGAGGGAAAAGATGGAATAAATGTGAAAATGTAAAAATGAAAAGGAAGAGAATAGGAAAAAACTGATAGAACTTGGCTTTTAACTTTTCTTTGCAACTAACGTAGCTCGTGTAGTAGATGATGGCCTGAGCTATTATTTTTAACATAATAAAATGTTGTTTCTGTTAGTTGTGAGTTATTTGGCATAGCCCATTTCATTTCTTTAGTTTTTGTTTGGGCCAAATCCAAACATTCTCCAACTACAGTAAGTTTTTAAAATGGAATTTAAAAGTGATGAATTTGTTCAATGTTTTTCAAGTTTTATCAGTAAATCATGTTCATGATATTTGTAAGTATGCTTTATTTTAATATATGTACATAGTATATTTTATCCGTTTATTTGTATTTTGACATGTCTTTATCTTTTTAAAGAGTATTACATGTAAGTTTATTACAATACCTCCAGATCTTTTGCCATTTTACCTGATGAGATATCTATCCTTTAACCTACTTTCTTATTTGTTTGTTTATTAATTAATGTGAGGCTTATGCACCACTTCACCTCGTGGCTTATGCTTCGTGAGGCAATGACCGACCAAGGGCCAGTTTTTGCCTTTCAAAACCTCAGTTACCTTGGTGAATGGTAATGCTATAACCACTTTTTTCAAGGGAGTGAAATGATTTGTAGATAGCATGAACAGAACTGTAAACAGAAATTTTACTTTTGAAACAGCTGCTGTATCTTTATCAAGAGCCATTATTTTTTTCTCATTTATCTCCGGGTGTAGTAACTGTATCAAGAAAAGCACTTTATTGTATACACACCCTAAGATAACTAGGCTTGGATCTTATGATATTGGCACTTTGATTTTATTCAGGTAATAAAGGGAAAGGTTGAAGATGTTGAGCTACCAGAGAAAGCTGATATATTGATTTCTGAGCCAATGGGTAATGTTTCATGCATTATTCTCTTCCTGAAGTATGATCTATTTGATGCCCTAATGTTAGCTAAAGATACCATTACCCTTGAACTTTATACATTTTCCTGAATTGTTATAAGCTCTGCGTCCAAGAGATGTTTGCCTAATTGTTTTATGTTGATGGCATTGGATTGCGAATTGAAATAATTTTATAAAGAAAATGCTACTATTCATAAATATGTTTTAAGAATTACTTTTCAAATCAGTCTCCTCCTTGTATCGTGATTCCTTATGCCTTATTTAGCAACTTTTACTTCAAAAAGTAAACAGATTTTGTAGGCACGGCACTATTTATAGGATAAAAACATGCCATTGTTTCAAAATTATTTTTACCACATTCTCCCACACTTGAAATTAATATTCCTACCATATGACATGGATTCATCCGCACATGCTTCATGCAGTTTGGAAAATTAATTATATATGTACGACATAAAACATTCCCATCATAAATGGCATTTAGTGCTTAATTATTTTATTTAAAGTTCAGTTATATGGTATTCTTGGGTGTGATGAAGTAGGACCTTTCTTTCATGATTTTAAATTGTGGGTTATGGATGCAGTTGGTATCCATTACAGATGTTCCTGATGCGGCTTGTAAAAATTATATATTTGCACAATATGTAATTTTGTTCTGTTATGGACTTAACACTGTTACTATGTAGCCATAATGTGTGATTTTGTTTCACACTGCAAATCTGCAATTGCAAATATTGCAGTCCACAATTTTAGACCACAATCTCTATTGTAAGTATGATCATTTGTTGACATGGACAGTATAAGATTAAGTATTGCCCTATTGCAGGAACATTGCTAGTCAATGAAAGAATGCTTGAGTCCTATGTGATTGCAAGAGACCGATTTCTTGGTCCAAATGGAAAAATGTTTCCTTCAGTAGGAGGGTATTTACCACTTTATCCCATTTTATGTGTTGGGCTTGTGCAACTAGGGTCTAGTTATTTGTAGTTTACTTTTTTTAATCTAATATATACTCCCTCCGTATTGAAATGTTTGCTACAATAGGGTTTGACACATTATTTAAGGGAAAAGTAGCAGGGGTAATGAATAGTGTAGAAAAAGTAGTAGAGAGGGTGGAAAAGTATGAAAGAGAAGATAAAAAGTAGAAAAAGTAAGGGTAATTGAATATTTTTTAAGGGAAAACTTACCTAAAAGGGAAAGTGTAGCAAAAATTAAAATACATCCCAAAAAGGAACCTGTAGCAAACATTTCAATACTGAGGGAGTATTTAGCAAGTAAATTTTATACATTTAAAAATACAAATTTCTTTAAAAGGAAAAAAACATGATTTAGAATATTACAAAGACACACTCAAGAAGAACTGGTTTGAAAAATCAAAGTAATCATGAAATACAAAATGGGATAAATGGGTGAATAGAAGTATAGAGTTTCTGTATCTTTATTCTGTAATTTTGTCAAACGAAAGATCTACTTCATTAGTTTATTGATCACATTTCATTATCACTTGCACTCCTTAAAAAACAATTTGCTCTTTCATTTCTATGTTATGCAAGAAAAAAACTTCAATGCTGAAATTTCTTTCATAAATCAAGCTGAATAAAAAAACTAGTAGTCTAGTATGCCATTTTTCATTTATGTATCCGTGGTATATCTGTCTGTAAAGTGTATGCATGTGGGAAAGAGGTTAAATGTGCAAGGGATAAATGCTTCTGTTGCTCTGTGCAATTCTTCAATCTGTCTCTATGCAACTCTTCAATCTGTAATGGTAATGATGGGGAACTTATAAAAAAGAGGCAATACTGATGATTTTTGTTTTCCTCTTGTAGAATACATATGGCACCGTTCACTGATGAATACCTATATTTGGAAATTGCTAACAAGGTACTCCTTTCAGCCCATGATATGTTTCATTTCTACTTTAATAGTTTTTATTGGCAATAGACTAGTTTCCAACAGTAGTCAGTAGACTTCAACTCAAAGTATACCAAGATTACCAACAATTGTGATTAAAAACTTTCGAGATAGTATTATCAGTAGAATTAATCATCTTCAATAGTATAATAAAAAATATTTCCACTTGATCTCAGGCCTTCCTCTTGCGGTGGTAAAATCTTGTTGCTGTGGAAATTAATCAATCAGTTTCAATCTTTTAGCCTAAGATTAGAAGCTTGGTTTAAAAAAGCGCGCCTGAGGCGCGCAAAGGCGCGAGGCGCCCTAAGGCGATCAATCGCATCTTACACCCCCAGGCGGCATAGGTTCCAAGAGGCGCGCCTTATATGGTGCTTTTTGACGTCTTTTGCGCGTCTGAGAGGCGCACGCTTCTCATGCCTCATGGAACTGTCTTTGCGATTCAGTCTCTCTAGGTTTCTCCCTTTTTCCTTCTGCGTTGGCTTTGCTTCCTAGTTCCGGCATCTGCGTCCTGTTTCTTCCTTCTGCATTTGCTTTATCGCAACTCCCTTTTCTTCCGCTGCTGTCTTGCGTCGCAGGCCAGGACTCACAGGGAAGTATTTTTTTCTTTCTCTTCTACTGTTGTTCTCTTATGGGTGTGACAGTTTATTAATTAAATATGTATTATTTTATATTTTATTACCTTGAAATTGTAGAGTTAGTATCCTGTCGGCCTGTTCTAGATCATGCTGAGTAAGCTACCTAAAAATTGTTTTTATTTAACAAATATACAAGACAGGTTTTATTATAATTTTTTTAATATAACAGTTTATTAATTATGTTTTGAAGTTTTAAGATTGAGTTTTGTGACTTAACTTTTAGCAATGATGCCGTTTAATATACATTTTTTGCTACTGTCTAAATAAATGTTGGGTTTCTCTTATGATGTTTATTAAGATTGCCTAATAGTTTGAAGTATTTTTGTGATGTTATCACTTTTTGAGAAGAGTGTTTCATGTAGAAGTAGTATACTAGTATAAATATATTTTACCAAAGATATGAGGTTAGATCCGTGAGGCGCGCGCCTCGCCGCCTCGTGCCTCGGGTAAATCAATGAAAATGCCTCGTGCCGCCTCGCGCCTCGGGTAAATCAATGAAAATGCCTCGTGCCGCCTCGCGCCTTTTAAAACTAAGATTAGAAGACACAACAATGTTCTGTAGAATTTGGCCAAAAAGTTATGGTTTGGTGACACTGATTGTGCCTAAGTCAATTATATTTCTTTGATCAAAATAAAGGAATCTAATGAAAGGGATACATCTAGTAGGCAACTTTTCCACAGTAAAGCACGTTTGGAAAAATTTAATGTGCTCTTAATAGCCTAGAGATGATCATCTTCATGTGGAATTTCTCTTCATGAATTCTATTATCACTTTCATCATCTTTGATTGATGAAAAATGTGTTGCATTTACATAGGCTTCAATAAATGTTTACACCATTAGCCCGATCCTTCCAGATTTATGTGAAATACATTATGACCATGCAATGTGGATCTCTTTATGAGTTGGGACAAAAAAGTTAACTATTGATGAACTTTCACTATTATGTATCGTATTCAAGGGATTTTTAACCTGACATAGGATCAATGCCATATTGTAAGTTAAAGCTCAGGTCAATTCAAGCCATTTTTATTCTGGAGATTATGTGGAGAATGCTTAGATAGTTGGATCATATTATATGATGATATGATGCTCTAGCTTGAGGGAAATATTGTAGTATGTTCTGCTTGTTATATTCCGTGAGGCTGTCCTAGATAAATCATGTCCTGACAAAGAAGCGCTATACAACTTGTTTAGTGGGAGTGTAAGTAATGTGAACTGAGGAAAGAGTAAAGGGTTATACCTGTGTGGGAGTGTAGGTGTTCTCATTCACACCTCCTTTCTATCGATTGCGTACATTCTGATTGGGATGTAGCCTATATGGGGGGTAAGATGATATTAAATCTTTTTTATAATGTTGAATTTTCCAGTATCTACCACCATGCCTACACAATATCAGTAATTAGTGTAACACATAATTATCTTACGTCGTTTCAAGTTTTCTTCATTCCTCTCCCTTTTCACTAAATAAAATCAAAAGGAACTCCTGCAGTACTTCTCTCCTTTCCTTTTCATGGCTGTGGGCCTGTGGCAGGAGACCCTTTTATCACTTTTCTGTGACTACCTTTTAAAAATGAATAACGACTTGACATTACACAGTCGTCCTCAGCATACACTCCTGACACATGCATGGAAGGTTTCATTAGACATCAATGAGTTATGACTGTAGACATTTTGAAGAAAATAGTGCATCATGGTTGAATAGTTGGTCTTAATTTTTAATCATCTTCTTTAATATTGAGTGTGAAGTTCTCTTCTGGAAAATGAAACTTTATGCATGTATTGTGGCATCCAATGAATTAAGGTGCATTAGTTTTATGAATGTTGCGTGGTGACAGCTCCTTGGATAATATAACCTGCTTGACGGTGAAGATTCAGCTAAGCATTTTTAAATTCGTTTTTATTCAGGCTGTATTTTGGCAACAAGAAAACTATTTCGGCGTCAATTTGAAGCCCTTACATGGATCTGCCTTCCAAGGATACTTTTCGCAGGTTAATGTTGAAATTTTTTTCATTTGTAGAATGGAGTTTTTTTAGTAGTGGTTCCTATTCGATTTGTATTGCTTTGTGTGTACTACTTGTAAAAAGTTTTGTCTTCATAAATTACTCCCTTTGTCTCACAATTTCCTTCTAATTTTTCTTTTTGGGTTGTCCTAAAATGTTCTTCCTTTTTCAGGGAAAGAATTGTGGTTATTATGGTTTCTTTTTTTTTCAATATAAAATTGAACCACATGGTTTTATTTTCTTAATAAGCGTGCCAAGTCTAAGGAGGAAGATCTCGGGATCCATCGTGTACTTTTTTGGGAATACAATGTAATATGTACTCTTTTCGTAGCTTGTGTATCTAGTGCTGTTAGTTTTTTTGTTGATCTGATTCAGTGTGGTGCTTAGTATTGAGTTAACTCTTGTTCTTTCTGCGTATATCTTCCTAAAATGGATTGCAGTCATTTGGTTCATCATTGCCCTTACTATTCCAAGTTTGGTTTGTTATTATTTCCTGTATGCACTCAAGAATAGGTTGTCCGTCGTCTTATGTTACTTGACAACCTAAACTTTCTATCACACCTTCTGGACAGCCTGTGGTTGAAGCATTTGATCCAAGATCGCTTGTAGCTCCTGCCATATCTCATGTGATAAATTTCTCTTCCATCAAGGTATTTAAATATTCATGCTTTGATAGCTTCATGTTTTAGTTGAATATAAGCTTCGACCTGCATAGGCCTCCTATAGTGTTTATTAGGTTGATCTTTAAATTCTCTAATGGAATGGAATTTGTGTTTTAGGAGGAAGAACTATATGAAATAGATATCCCACTAAGATTCACATCTTCTGTAAGCACAAGAATCCATGGACTAGCTTGTTGGTTTGATGTATTATTTAATGGCAGGTAAAAATTCCTTCTTTAACACTTCATGTTTTCTGAATTCCGTTTTGCGGATGGAAGGGGTGCTTTTTTACATGTACTCTGTGTTGTGTGCAGCACTGTACCGAGATGGCTGACCACTGCTCCTGGTGCACCCACAACCCATTGGTACCAGCTACGTTGTGTTTTGTCTCAACCCCTTTATGTCATGCCAGGACAAGAAATAACTGGACGAGTTCACCTTGTTGCCCATAAAGCTCAGAGTTACACCATTTTCTTGACATTATCTGGTACGCCCTCAGCCCCTCAGGTTTCACTATCTGTGGCATCATTACCATATTTCTTCCTTTGTAGATAAATGATGATGATAATGTCATAAATGTACTTTCAATAGCTGTTGTTGGAGATGTGCTTCAAACTTCAACCGGAAAACTTGATCTCAAGGAGCCATACTATCGGATGTCCCAGCCACAAACATATTCTTGTTCACAAGATCAACAACCTCATCAACTGTTACAAACGCAGGTATTTGATAAATTTTCAATGAGAATCCCTGAAAGAAGTTATAATAATATCCATGTTTCTAGGTTCGTTCCAAAACATTTGTGATACTCCGTATGATATAATGGATTCATGAATGCATTCCCACTGTCAAATATCAATCTGATTCACATCGTGACAATCTAAATAGTCAACACAGAATTTTAAATTTGACCATCCAACTGATAAAATCTACCAGGGATAATTGCTAAATAGGCACTCAAAATATCTCCAATTGTTCCATTACTTTTATTTAACAACCACCCATTAGGCACACTTGTTAGAAACACTCAACCTAAACTTTTATCAGGTTATCTATATGTTTCTTGGTATTACTTTGCCTTCTCAACGCCACATTATAGAGCCTTTTCTATCTTATTATTTCCCTACTCCAACAGCCTCCGCCACATTTATGACGCCACATGTTTCTTGGTAACCTATGCCTGCTAATTATACGCCCCTAACGATGATTTTCCCCAAAAAATATGCGGCGAGGTCAAGTGGAAGTAGATGAGAAATACGCCGTAGTTAATAGAAATAGAACATGAGAAATTAGATAGGCGGTGTGGTGGCTATGAATTATGATATGGGAGTGAGGTGGCGTAGATGTGATAGTGAGGTCACAAAGTAACCTGGAAACCGTTTGGTAACCTACAAAAATGTATGTGATGGTTTTCCCAATTGACAAATGAAGAACCTACTAGTGTTGCACAGTAGCAGTTTAGCTATTGCCACCATCTCGATGGTAGGAAACAATGACGTCGGATAGTAGTATCGTCCGTAAGTGGCAACATCACATAATAGCACACATCGTCAACGGTGGTAGCAGCTGCTGCACAGTTGGGCTCTCGAGCTTTCATTGGAGGTGCTGCCGGTGCTGGTTGTACAACTTATGTGTGTGGTGCTATTACATTGGTGTTGCACTATTACTACCAAACTGCTACTGTTGCACTGTTGTTTTGGTACCATTGAACTTATTCTTTTGCGTGTATTATGCCACATTTGTGTATAATTTTGCTTAAAATGGGGGAGATGATGATTTTAAATCCCAATGGTACCAGGAAATGCAACATCGAGATGACGATGACTCCATCTTAATGCAACAGCTTTCACCAAATTCCAATGCTGATCTGCAATCGCTTTGAAGTGTGACATAAAAAATTAGAGATGTATTACTTGAGTAGACACATTTGTATCATTGATATTTTTATGTTTAAATGGGCTGTTTTAATCCATGCCAAGTTTTGTCCCATTCTGTTCTCTATAAAGATTATAGATTGCTAGGTGTTATTTTCTTTTGTCTCATTAGTCACATCAGCTATAGTGACCTGATTGCAGAGATGTTTTTCGTTGCAATGTATTGCTTTGAGAAATACAATTTTCTAGATCAAATTCACTTAAAAATGTCCGTTGTTTGAAAGATTTATTTATTTATTGGGTTATTGGAACTGGGGTAAAACAGTGGGAAAATTATGGATGTATTTTAGTGCAAGTTCACACTACCAAAAATAAATAATGAAATTGAGAACTCTCCGTTTATTATCATGTCATATAAATGAAAACCTTAGCCCTTAGGTAGTTAGGTCGATTTGTTTAAGATTGGCGCTACAATTGCAACAAACCTTTCTAATGGCTTCCAGCCTTCCACATCTGGACGATTAGGTTAGTGATGGACTGGTTCCGGTAGTGGTGGACTCGGGCCGGGGTGGTCTGACCTGGAACCCGAACCGGCCTGGTACTGTTGGGCCTGGTACTGTTGGGCCCGGCCCGACCCGGTGGCCCGGCCAGGGACCGGTCCGGGTATGCCCGGCCCGGGGGGTTTTCTGGTGCGGGCTCGGGTCATGTAAATAAGGGATCGGCCGGGCCGGGCCCGGTTTGGGCCATATTGTTTTTTTTTTTCAATTTTTTTTTGAAAACCCGGGTTGGGCTGGGTATTCTGGGCCATTTGGGGTGGTTTAGGGGGTGAGGGTGAGGGGGTCGGAGTTAAGTAGGAAAAGGAAAAAAAGGGAAAACTGTCAAATAGGTCCTCGAACTTTCATAAAAAAGTCAATTAAGTCCTTCTATAGGAGACTCTGTCCGGTCTTCGCGATTTGGGGCGGTTCCCGGTGGAATTTTTTGATGAAATATTTTGAGCATCTTATTCATCAAGTCTAGTTTACTCATACCAAATTTCAGCTAAAAATTTAATCGGGAGCGCATTCAAATTAATTCGAGAACGCAAAAATGTGCAGTTATCTTCAAGAATTAATTTGAATGTGTTCCCGATTGAATTTTTAGCTGAAATTTGGTATGAATAAACTAGACTTGGTGAATAAGATGCTAAAAAAATTTCATCAAAAAATTCCACCGGGAACTGCCCCAAATCGCGACGGCCGGACAAAACCTCCTAAAGAAAGACTTAATTGACTTTTTTATGAAAGTTCGAGGACCTATTTGACAGTTTTCCCGGAAAAAAAGGAAAAAAACAGAAATTGGGCCGAGGCCTGGCCCGAGTTGGACCCGGCGGCAACCCGGGCCGGTCCCGGGCCTTCCCCCAAACACAAAGGCCTGATCGGGCCTAGGCCCAGCGCGGGCCCGAACCGGCCCGGCTCAACCCCTGGGTTTCGGGCTGCCTGGCCCCACACTGTTTGGAACCGGCCTGGCCCGGTGGCCCTGCCAGAGACCGGTCCAGGTAGGCCCGACCCGGGGGTTACAAAGGGCGTACCTATGGGCTATGGGCCGGTTCGGGCCAGGCTGGGCCTCGGTTCTGTTTTTTGGGCTTGAGCCCGAACCGGTAGCCACCGGTTCCGGGCCGGGCCACCCGGATTGTATTTTTTTTTGCTTCTCCTATTTAACCCCCAACTCACCCCCCTAACCCCCAAACCACCTCAAATGGCCCAAATTACCCAGCCCAACCCAAAAACTTAAAAAAAATTCAAAAAAATAAATAAATTCGGCCCGGACCGGGCCCAAACCGGCCGGGCCGGTTCACCAAATGGAGGGCCCGAGCCTGGAATCAAACCCCACCGGGCCGGGTCGACCGAACCGCCCCTGGGCCGGGCTGCCGGTTCGGTCCGGTTCAAACAGTGACCGGGCGGGCCGGGCCGGTTCTGGGTCGGACCGCCCGGCCCAAGTCCACCCCTAGGCGTGCCCGGGTCAACCAAAATAGGAGCAGGCTTTGCCAGGCCCGGTTCGGGTCTTTTTTTCAACCTTTTTTTTTTTGTTTTTCCCGGGTTTGGCTGGGTGTTTTGGGGGGGGGGGGGGGGGTAATTACAAAAGCCAAAAAAAAGGAACCAGCCAAAGGCCCAGCCCGGAACAGGTGAAAAACCGATCCGGACCCGGTGCATATCCGGTTCCGGGCCTCAACTTTCCCCAAAAAAGCCCGATCAGGCCCGGCCTGAAGTCCGGCCCGACCTGGGCCCGGTCCATGCCTAGATTAGGTAGCCTGGCCTTCACTTAGATCTAGGCATCTAGCTTTTATCCAAAACATGTCCTTTCAAAATGCTTTCATAATCCATATTGTGATTAACCATGTGTATTATTCTCTAAAGGTGTAAAAAAATTTAGTCTAAAGGTTTAGACTAACAGGATACAATTGTGTCTTTTATTAGTTTATGTATGATCTACTGTGCTTATTTTCTGCTAATATTATGTGTATTTAGGGATGGACACAGTTGATGCTCCTGGTTTTCGAATCGGGACAAAGGTTTTACTTTTAATAATGAAAAAAAATATGTAAATTTAATTTCACAAGTAGGACTAGATCACTAGAGTCTAAAATTATTCACAAATAGGATATCATAAATTTTTTTACCCTAAATATCATATAAGAGTATTAATTCCTAATAAAATGTTTTAATTCATAATAAAGTCTTAGAAAGATAAATTCGTAAAAAAAAATTATAGAATAAATATTTTAAGTGTTTTTAAATTAATTAAAAAAAGTAAAAAAACATAAAATTATGAAAAAAAATATGAATGCCTTTCTCACCGCCTCTACCACCTCCCAACACCACCACATCCGATTGGTGAAAAAAATGCCAAGATACTCTTTGCTAATACCAAAATGTTCACAAATATGTCATTACTAATGCATGTTGGCATTTTTCTCCGGTTGGTGAAAAACTATCATAAATATGTCATTACTAACGCATGTTGGCATTTTTTCTCCGGTGATCGGAGCTGGTGGTGTTGGGGATGACAGAGGTGGCGGTGATATTTTTATTATTATTTATTTTTCTAATATTTTATTTTTATCTATTTGATTAAATATTTATTTTAATCCACAATGCTACAAATGCATATTTATTTTAATCTATTTGTGATTTTTGGCTACCTTTTATTCCTAGTTAAATAATTCATTCTAGAATAATGAAAATTATGAAATGCATATGACAAATTTCAATATAACCGGTAAATAACTCTGTTTCGTTGTGTTTGAGATATGTTTGATACGAAAAAAGATCATCCCATTTTTGAGCACGTTGATCAACTCGATACCTTTACAAATTACAATAGGTACCATGCATTTTATGTTTTTTACTCCTAAAATTAACTGAAAATTATTACTTTACCTTCTTTTCATGTGATTTTTTATTTATTTTATTCATAAATGTAAATATAATTTTTTCTTAATTCACTCCATTCAATCACAATTCCACCAATTTGAGTAGATCTATTTGATTTAATCTCAATACTAGTCTGCTACAGATACAAGTCAAACTTGTAACTTCACTAAGAGAAACGGGTTACAAAGTAATTATATGTTTCTTTTCATCATCCTTACCATATCCCCACCCTCCTATGCTCACATTCAAACAAACCAACTCATAAACGATCTTGGAGATCAAACTACATGTCCCAAAAGCACCCAACTGCTTCATTCACCTGATCATTATATTTGTAAAATCCCCTGGTAATGGCTGTCAAATACTCATAATTAGTACTACTTCAATTCCACTAACATTGGACATGAGGAGGTAATAAAGGTATTCAGAAAAATAGATTTATGTAATTGATGTTCAATAGATAAAGTAAGTAATATTGATTTGGGAAAAGGTGCAAATAGGCCCATGTACTAACAAAAAAAGGTCAAATAAGCCCTTATTTAGGATACTCTGTCCGGCCGTCGTCATTTGGGGTGGTTTCCGGTGAAATTTTTTTATGAAATTTTTTTAGCATCTTATTCATCAAGTCTAGTTTACGCATACCAAATTTCAGCTAAAACTTCAATCGGGAAGACATTCAAATGAATTCTTGAAAATAACTGTGCTTCTAACTGCGCAGTTATTTTCAAGAATTCATTTGAATGTCTTCTCGATTGAATTTTTAGCTGAAATTTGGTATGAGTAAACTAGACTTCATGAATAAGATGCTCAAACATTTTCATCAAAAAATTCCACCGGGAAGCACTCCAAATGGCGACGGTCGGACAGAGCCTCCTAAATAAGGGTTTATTTGACCTTTTTTGGTTAGTACATGGGCCTATTTGCACCTTATCCCTATTGATTTAGAACCACACAAATTTGCTATGCGACAATCTTAATCAAACAATCCGAAAAGGAAAGATGGAACAATCTTAGTTTTTTCTTAATGAAATGGAAAAGTCCCAAGTTCTGTGGACTCTCCTGTATTCATAATGTTGATGTTCATGCATTTAGCATGCACAACTCAACATCCACTTACTTAATTGATCAATCAACTTGCCAAGGATAACATACATTATTAAGTAGCAGCAAGATAAATAAAAATTATAATATATAATAATCACCCACGCTAGACAAATGTACACAGGACTGCCTTTTTCTTATTAAAAACTCTATATTTGAAATTATTCGTTATGCAACCATTGCCTACATAATAACTTTTCGAATTTATGAAAATACTTTTCTAACATAATCTGTTGTGTAGTCCGACCGGATTTCCGAGAGTGAAATTGACACTCATAATTTATACTTTGACACCTATGCATGCCTCCCAATGGACATTGCCAAGTTTGGGTTACGTATAAAATAAGAAAAGTAAAATTAAAAGTAAAATTGTGTGGTTTAGAATTATGCAGATGAGAGAAAAAAATAAATTTATAAACTTTTTACTTAAAAAAATGACTAAAGGGTCAAATAGGTACATGAACTAACTTAAAGTGTTCAATTAGCCCCTTATATAGGATGTTTTGCCCGGTCGTCGTCAATTGGGGCAGTTCTCAGTGGAATTTTTTGATGAATTTTTTTTAGCATCTTCTTCATTAAGTCTAGCTTACCCATACCAAATTTCAGCTAAAAATTCAACCGGGAAGGTAGTCAAATAATTTTTTGAAGATAACTGTGCAGTTAAACAGCGCAGTACATTTCGGAAAATCATTTGACTGCCTTCCTGATTTAATTTTTAGCTGAAATTTGATATGGGTAAACTAGACTTAATGAAGAAGATGCTCAAAAAAATTTCAGCAAAAAATTCCACCGGGAACCGCCCCAATTGGTGACGGCCGGGCAGAACCTCCTATATAAGGGGCTAATTGAACACTTTAAGTTAGTTTATGTACCTATTTGACCCTTTAGCCTAAAAAAATTGACAAGTTGAATAGTTAGTGATTACTTATCAGTGTGTGTTAGAAGTAAACTATGGTTAGATTTATTTTTGGTATATTTTATGAGGCTAGGAACATGCACATTCTGGTTTTGTCATTTGGCAACATGAAACAAATCTAAACACTAGACAAGGATGGCTGAGATAAGGAAAAAAAACTTGGAAATCTTTATGCTTGATTAACATAGCATTCATATATCATCAAATCAAAAGGACAACAGTTTACACCGCAAAATATGAATACGCCGAAAACATATTACGGGTCTGTTTGCAATCCATTAAAAAAAAGTGCTTTTAACTTTTTTTTTTAGAAAAAAACATTTATTTTACCAAACACTACCAACTTTTACTTTCTCGGCTTCCGTGTAGAATCTACTTTATTTTCCCAAAAGTGCTTTTATTTAAGCACAAGTAGTTGCAAACAAAGCCTACGCAGACCGAAAGGCTTATGGTAAAGCCCTTAACAAAGACCTTTTCGAAAATTAGAAAACTAAATATACTTTATTGGATATACAGTATATATCTGCTGCATCGATCATGAACTGCTGTAATACCCCTCTGAGCAATTTCTTTCACAAATTCCGAACTCTTCCTCATCACCCATAACTAAATTGAAGGAAACTTAATCGATAAAGAAGGAAACTTTGTTAGTCGTTTTAGAACATAAATGTTTTGCAAAAGTGAAACTAAAAGATTTTAATCACAATGGACTAGAATGGAATAGGCAAAAGTGGCCCAAACTCCACAAAAAATAAACCAACAGATAACCAGTATCAAAGAGGAACAATAAAATTACAATACAAAACTTTTAAAAAAAAGTGGAAATATATAAACTCAAAGTGTTACTAACTACTTTCATGTTATTTGAAGGGGATGCAAGTGAAATAAGTAAGGGGTACTTACCCTGACTTGTTAACCCCGAAGTATTGTCAGAAGCTTTGCCTTATATATTGCAGCCACAACATAAACCCAGTTAGCAAAATCATTGAAGACTTTGAAAAAAGCAAACCTACAAGACCTGTTGAATAGCATTGTCCCAACAACACTTAAAAATCCAACCGCATATCCGACCCCCATGCTTGCATAAAACTCACTGCCAAGAAACTTGTCTGCGTCTTCTTTATTACAAGCTTCTTCTTCTTCTTCTTCTTCACAGAATCTAGGGCGAGAAGGATGGGTTAATTCTTCTCCTTGACAACTGTTGGGGAGTGGATCTCCACACAGCCCGGGATTCCCCATGTATGCACTTGCACTAAAGCTCTGAAGTTGAGTGCCTTTTGGAATTTTGCCTGATAAGAAATTGTTGGACACATTGAGAACACTAATGCGATCAATCAGGGCAAGACTGTGAGGAATGCTACCTGACAAATGATTATTAGACAAATCAAGAACATCTAAGTTTGCCAAGTTACCAATCCTTAAAGGAATCTGTCCCCTTAGGTTGTTTCGTGATATGTTCAAAGAAATCAGCCCAACAAGCGATGTGATTTCATTTGGGATTTCACCGGTTAACATGTTGGATGATAGATCAATGCTTTTTACGTGTCCTAATGTTATGTCAAATTCAGATAACATGCCTTTCCATACAGTATCTACTTTGTCAACTTCCTTGATGGGTAGATCCATTAAAAAAGCTGGACCAATGAGAAAGAGTGGTATTTCATAAGAAATGGTAGCACTGCCGCCTCTTATTATAGTCATTTGAGTAATATTTGAAAGACATTTAGGAAGACTCCCTGTGAGGTGGTTCATGGACAGGTCTAACAGTTGAAGAGATTGGAGATGACAGAGACTTGTGGGTACACTTGCACTGAAGTGGTTGGATGCTAGCACAAGAATCGCAAGCTGTGGTAGATTTTCACCCACCCAATCTGGTAGTGGTCCGAAAAAGTTATTGTGTCCCAGATGTAGAGATACCAATTTGGAGCAGTTCTTGATGAATGAAGGTAGAGTGCCTGTAAAACTGTTACGGTCAAGATGCAATGCCTTTAGGGATGCCAATGATCCAACAGAAGTTGGAAGACTCCCTGATAGATTGTGATTGTTTGCCAAGTTGAGAACTACCAGACTAGAGAGACTTGACCAACAATCTGGAAGTGTTCCTGAAAGTTGATTGAATGAGATATCCAAAAAATGCAAACCAGCAGCCACCTTAGGATCCTTAATGTCACATAGGGAGGTGAGTTCAGTGAAGTTATTATGAGAGAGGTACATCAATGTCACATTAAAGAATGACAGTGGAATGGAACCTTCTAATTTATTGAAAGTTAAGTCTACCCAACCCCCGATTTCAAACCCCGATGATACTTGAGCTTCACTCACAATTCTTCCCTTGATTGCGTTATGAGAAGCATTAATGCTCATAAAATTAGTAGTTGTATTCCAAAACCAGGAGGGAATTGAATCTGAGATGGCATTATTGGAAATGTCAAGCACCACATTGTTGACTTGAGTTCTAAGCCAATTTGGGAATTCAGGGCCCAAGTTACAAGATTCGAGTTCTATCGTTCTCAATTGGAAAGGAGGAAGCCACGCAGAGGTGACATTGAAAGTGAAATTGTTTGAAGATAAATCTAGGAAATGTAGTTCAGAGAGAGTAACAAAATGATGTTCAGAAATGACCCCATCTAGGTGGTTATCACTAAGAATTAATCCTTGCAAAGAGGGAAACATGGAAAGTTCAGGAAATGACCCCGTAATTCGATTGCTACCTAAATATAAATACTCCATAGGGTGATTTGGGCATAATGTGGATATGATTATGTTTCCACTAAGACGGTTGGATATCATGTTTAGGATATACAGAGTGCATATCTGCCAAATGAATTTAGGGATTTCTCCTTCAAATATATTATCCGAAAGATTAAGCTCTTCAAGGAAGGACATATTCCCTAGAGCATCAGGAATGTGACCTTCCAAACTATTATCACTCAGGTCAAGGCTGGTCAACTTACGCATCTTTCCTAATGTTTCAGGAATGAAGCCTTGTAAACTAGTATTGCTCAGGCTAAGATACGTAAGGCTAGTCATGTTTCCCCCGAAACTCGTTGGGATTTTACCTCCCAAAAAGTTTCCACCAATGTCAAGATATGCAAGGGAAGACATATGCCCAAAACCATTTTCATGAATGGAGCATTGTAACCCATTATAGCTGACATCAATGTGTGTAAGAGCAGGCATGCTGTTTCCAAAATATTCAGGAAGGGAACCTTCTAACCGATTACTTGCGAGATTAAGGTATATGAGGGCAGGCATGCTGTTCCCAAAATTTTCAGGAATGGGACCTTGTAACGCATTATCGCTGAGATCAAGGTATGTGAGGGCAGGCATGTCGTTCCCAAAATTTTCAGGAATGGGACCTTGTAATTTATTACCGGTGAGATCGAGGTGTTTGAGGGTGTGAAAGACATTATAATATACTTTAGAATATACTTTAGAATATTCTTCTATCCTTAGAATATACTTTAGAATATTTTAGGAATATACTCTAGGATATTATTATTGTATAGAATCTTATAGGAATATTCTATCTTTGTAATGTATATTTATAGGGACTTAACCCTCCAATGAAATACACAGAAAATCTTTCTCTCCATCTTTATTATCATTATAGTTTATATTTCAACATGGTATCAGAGCCATCTAGTTCAGTTTAGTTTTTCATATTTCAGTTTTCCAGATTTCAACTTAGTTTTCAGACTCAGTTCTTTCTCAAAGAACCTGAGTTCAGTTCAGAACCTCTTGTGCACCAATCTGTCTCTAAGAAACTAAATCCGGGACAGAACCACTCTACACACCATCATCATTAACCAGAACCTTTATTCAGAACCTTAGTTCAAACAAACAGAATCAGGTGTCACATTGCTTGTGGTGTATGTCGATGATATTGTGATTACAGGGAGTGATAATGCAGGTATTTTGGCCCTTAAGAATTTTCTTCATAGTCAATTCCAGACAAAAGATTTGGGCTCATTAAAATACTTCTTGGGGATTGAGGTTACAAGGAGTAAGAAAGGCATATTTCTATCTCAGCGTAAATATGTGCTTGACTTGCTAACTGAAACAGGGAAATTAGGGGCAAAACCGAGCAATACTCCCATGATTCCTAATGTGCAGCTCACTCATGAAGGTGTGCCATTTGAAGATCCAGAAAGATACAGAAGGTTGGTTGGAAAGCTTAACTATCTCGCAGTTACCCGTCCAGATATTGCCTACTCAGTCAGTGTAGTAAATCAATATATGTCATCTCCGACAATTGATCATTGGAATGCAGTAGAGCATATATTATGTTACTTGAAGGGGACACCAGGACGAGGTATTGTTTACCAAAATCATGATCACATGAGAATAGAATGCTTTGCAGATGCTGATTGGGCTGGATCTAAAGATGATAGGAGATCCACATCTGGCTATTGCGTCTTTGTTGGTGGTAATCTCGTCTCTTGGAAAAGTAAGAAGCAAAATGTGGTTTCTCGTTCGAGTGCTGAATCAGAATATCGGGCTATGGCACAATCGGCATGTGAGATAATCTGGATAAACCATTTGCTGAGTGAAATCGGATTGAAGACACCAATGCCTGCTAAACTCTGGTGTGATAACCAAGCGGCTATACACATTGCCAACAACCCAGTGTTTCATGAGAGAACAAAACATATTGAGGTCGATTGTCACTTTGTTCGAGAAAAGATACAACAAGGATTGATCTCTACAGGATATGTGAAGACTGGAGAGCAACTTGGAGATTTGTTCACTAAAGCATTAAATGGAATTCGTGTTGGTTATTTATGTAACAAGTTGGGCATGATAAATATCTATGCTCCAACTTGAGGGGGAGTGTGAAAGACATTAGAATATACTTTAGAATATACTTTAGAATATTCTTCTATTCTTAGAATATACTTTAGAATATTTTAGGAATATACTCTAGGATATTATTATTGTATAGAATCTTATAGGAATATTCTATCTTTGTAATGTATATTTATAGGGACTTAACCCTCCAATGAAATACACAGAAAATCTTTCTCTCCATCTTTAATATCATTATAGTTTATATTTCAACAGAGGGCAGGCATGCTGCTTCCAAAATTATGGGAAATGTTGCCAACAATTCCCACGAATACAAGAGTGAGATGTTGAAGAGAGACCACACTATTCCCAATCAATGTTGAGATGCTCTGGTTTGCCAGCAAGTTGCTGCTGTAGGCAAGACTCAAATACTTCAAATAGTGAAGCTCAATAAAAGAAAGTCTGGTATGTGGAGCTTTCCTGGACAGCTTCCTCACATAAGAAAGATCAATCTTGATGACATGACCAGTGAGGTGATCACACCCAACTCCAGCCCAACCGCTGCAACAATCTTCGTTGCGGCTGCCCCAAGACCGTAGAGCGTAGACATACTCAGATGCAATCATTCAACAGCGTTAACATGTTTATTTTGTTTTCCAAAATTGAAAGGGGAAAATGGAAACTAATAATCCAACCTTTTAGCGGCCTTCTTACAATAGTTCCACATTTTCATTATTCATGAATAATCCAACCTTTGTACCCCATCTTCATTCACTGGTCCCTGATCGGTTGATGACCAGCTTTTCCAAGTTATTTTCTTATCTTTGCAAACCATTATACCATAAATCTCACCTTTCACAAAGATAATATTTTGCAAAGAAAAGAAAATAACTTGGGATAGCAGGTTATTAATCGGTAGGGACCAGCGAATGAAGATAGGGTGAAAAGGTTGGATTATTCTTGAATAACCAAAAGGTGAGAGTATTGTAAGAAGACTGCTAAAAGGTTGGATTATTAATTTCCATTTTCTTTCCAAAATGAAAATGCGCAATGCTAGAGTGTATTCTGTATTTGTTTCAATTCGGATATATGATTTGTGTAGTTATTTTTTTTACCACACATTATTTTGAATAATCTATTTTATTTTTAAAAAGAAAAACAAG
The DNA here is from genome assembly GCA_945859915.1 of Cuscuta epithymum. Taxonomy (NCBI): domain Eukaryota; kingdom Viridiplantae; phylum Streptophyta; class Magnoliopsida; order Solanales; family Convolvulaceae; genus Cuscuta; species Cuscuta epithymum. Next base: position 1,757,997 of record CAMAPF010000974.1, read on the forward strand.
TCTAACGTTTTAAGTGTTTTATAATTTATCTTTATTTATCATAATTTTTCCCATAATAAATAACTTTCTAATACCAACTTTAATCCATAGATCATGAAAAAATATGCAGCTTTAAAAAAATCTCTCAATTGGACATCTGAGCTTAAAATAAAGAATATTTAAGACTTTTAAAGAAAACATGTTTTGATGCGTTTGTAGCTATAATGGCAACAAAAAATACTACACGTACTTTTTTACATAAAAACTATAAAAATACTTATTCGCTTGTTAAGCTTTGCTCATAAAAATGAAACAAAACAATTTGATGTATGCCAACAACAACAAATGCATAAAGTTAGAGAAAGTATTGGGAATGCAATTTGACATGATTATAATGTTTGAGACGTCAAATTAAAGTACCAATAGTGTTATGTATTGCGTATTTGTTTTTCAAGACAACATCGTCTTGTATTAAAATGTCACTTCTAAAGTTTTGTTCATGGAGAATCATTTATGTAAATTTTTTGTGTTATTTCAAATGTTTCTAATTATGAGTACTTTATTTTGCACTATGCACACATTATTTTTAGCGGTGTCATGTGATATCTGTCATTTTTTCCGCCTTTGGTTCTCTTAGGTTTCAATTTCTCAATGTATATACTTGCTTTATAGTTTCAAAAAATGTTATGGAAAACTGTAGAAATTTGGAAAACATGTGTTCAGATTTGGAAAATGGAAACAGAAAACTAAATGAATAAGTAAATGCGCCTAAGCTTTCCCTTTAATAATTGAAATTAGTAAGGTATTAGTTACTTTTCTAGTAGAACTTATTAGATTTTCGAGATGAATGTTTTAGTTTTCTTTTCATATTTTTTCTCTTTAGAAAAATAAAATGAAATACAATTTTTCATTATTTATACAATTCAGTCATAATATCACCAATTTTTGTAGATCTATGTGATTCGGCGTTATCCAATAAGCTCTTAGAACTAATATGTTTATACTCTCTCCGTCCCGAAATGAAGTTCGCGGTTTGACCTACACACATATTTATGTAAAATAGAGTTTTTTTAACTTTTCAATTACACCCTTTCTTTATGTCTAATCAAGCAAAAGTGTGTAAAAAGTAAGGATAGTTGTGATTTTTTGGTTAAAAGTAGTTTCTTTGATAGAAACTAGTAATAGAACCCGTGCATACGCACGGGAAAAGCAGTTGATGCATATGTATACTTATGATGTAATCAAATATTAAAATAGAATAGTTATTCAGAATAATTATTAAGATATATTTGCACGAATAATGAAGGATAGTATCTAAAACCACTACATATGATATAAAAAATGTTTCCCTCACTTATTAGTCCGCTTATTTTATACGGAGTACTTAAAAATACTACATATGAGAGAAAGTTATCCCGCTCAATTATTAGTCCATTTATCTTCTTATACCTAAAAACATTAGTATGAGAGAGAAAAATTTTCCGTTCAATTATTAGTCCACTCATCTTACGGAGTATTTTATACTCCTACTTAAAAAAATAAGTTTACCGAAAAGTGATTTTGTTTCGTAAATCTCCCCATACGTCTTACTTTTGTAGAATACACTACGGTATATTTGTTAAATATTTTTAGTGAATGCAATAATACTACGTATATAGTTTGTTTGTGATAAATTCTATTTTAACCTGAAATTGTATATTATTGGAGTGAGTATATTTGAATTCTTAAGAAGATTTATTAGTATATGGAAAAAAGAGATCTGATCTATAATCCATAAGTTCGAGGATACCAAAGACAACAACCAATGCATCTAATTTTTGCTTATCAATACATATCAGCTCTTCATTATGATTTTTCTTTGATTTGCAGGCCGTATGCAATTTCCTAATGTTTGGATCAGCACCATGGATGAATATAATTTGATGCAATGAATGCAATGCTGAGGATTTTGCTGACAATATGTTTCAAGTACTATTTATATGAAGGATTAGTTAATCTAATATTTAATCAATTGCCATAATGTTCATTTGCATAGCATAAGATATACGTAGTACTTGATTATCTTTAATGTGGTGTTATCATTTCTATTGATTCTAGCATGACTTATACTGGCATATGATTTTTTAGGTGTCTTGCTCAAGACTTTATGAGGTCTTTTTTGAATTTATCAAATTATTCTTCAGTTTTTTTTTCTTATTTCCCTTATTTTCATAATGTAACGCACTCGATCATGCAAGAGACATACATGATTTAGATATTTTAATGGCTGTGTAGTGTTTGTTTAATGTTATTTTCTCAATCACATGTGTATTGATCTGATAAAGACCTTGAAACCTGAGATAAAAGACATTTCTTATTTCAGAATTGGTTAGTAAGTGGGTTGTTTTTTTGCTGTTTATTCAGCTCGAAAAATGAATATTTGTTTGGTTAATGGTTAAAATCTCGAAAAGGTGTCATTTTATTTGAAAGTAGAATACTCGTTGAGCACTAAAAGTATGGAAATCTTATCATTTACCTAGGCGATTCAGGTAACTTCTTTGGAGAGGGTTAATTATGTCAATATAGCTAGACAGTTCATGCTGCTTCTGAGGATGGTAGGTTGTATTAAAATGTGTTACTCTTTTTTATCTATGTTTTTATTTATTTCTAATTTTAGGCATGGTTGGGAGGAATGTTTGCAAAGCGGTCTGCGAATAGAGCGGCTCATGAATTAGCTCAAGCCGCATGTTCTATGTCTGATCGTCATGCTTGGTTTTTAACTCCTCCAGATTTCCTTACGCATGTATTGAATATTGATTCTCTTAATGATAATTAATTCTCTTTTCCTAAAAAAAAAAAAAAGAAAATGGATTTATCAAGTGACTACAAGCTTTGAGGAGTTTGAGGATCAAATTCTGCAGGATTTCATCTGCAATCGGCAGGGCAGTCCAACCTGCCAGCCGCCAGGACCTCACGACAGTTGATGGTGCTTCTGGATTTCTGATTGCAATTTGGTGTGAATGAGGCAGAGTATGGGGCGACTCAACGGCTACCAGGGCGGCGACCGCGCTGGTCGATTGAGACAGATCCAGACCTTGGGGCTCTACTTTCAGTGACGGCAGCCGGCAGATAGTTGGCCATATCGATAGGCATAACACATGACTAAGCGGCCATGGGTTGCCAACAAGTGCAATGCTTGCCTTGAATGCCTTTTGCAAGATGGATTTGTAATACTTCAAATAAGTGTCAGATTAGTCGTAAATCTATATGCATGAGTATCTTGCCATTGAGACATTGAGCATTGAAGGGTGCAAAGATTGAATTAGAAATCATTATACAAGAAAATCAGGAAGTCTGATATCCTTTTTGGCGTGTTTGCAGTAATGCAAAAAACCCAAGTTCTGGTCTCTGTATGTGAGAAATAAGGGCAGTGAAACCTTGCTATATTTCTATATTAAGTAAATACCTATGCAAAATTTGTTGTAAATATAATTCACAGAAATTAAGAACGATGTGTCCAAAGATAGATTGATATATACGTTTAAGGTGGTTTATGAACACTATTGGAATGTACTTTTACAAGGATTAAAAATAATAATAAACGAAGTTACTACAATACTCATTTTAGATGTATACATGGTAGACTTGAATACGCACTAATTAGAACTGTAGCAGACCAATACAAACTACTTGAAGTATTGTCGATTAAAAATTATAATAAACGCTTTCCTCACACATTAACTATATCTACAAAAATTCATTATACATAGACATAATATATAATCATAGATGTTCATTCATTAATTATTCAAAGACTACTATGAATGTTACTCCGTAGAATGTATTTTTCCTAGAATAAAATAGGCATAACTACTATCAGAGTGCATATATATGTTCACTGATTCCATTATTTATTTGCTTTCATGAGCTCATATTTTTTACTTTAAAATTCGATTCGATAACATTCACTAATATTTTTAATTGAATATATCGCCGTGCATCGCACGGGTGGAACTCTAGTATGATCAAGTCAATGTGAAGATACTACTTTTCTTAAACTATCATACATAAATCAAATGTATCTCAGATTTTGGGAAGAGAAAGTCTTCATGTTACTTGAAAAAATCATACCAATAACACATACTTTAACTTTTTCAGAGTTATTAATTAATTTGTATTGGAGATATTGCTAAAAAGTAAAAATAATTCGACTCCCAACCCTAACAGAAAGACGTTAAAATTAAAAGTAATGGTACCGAAGATCTGTTTCTTTTCCTTCTCCGCACCCTGCCACACTAAGGATATGTAATCAAATGAAAAGCACCAGGCTGAACATGGCTAAATTTGAATACGCCTAAATTCCCCAAAATATATTCAGCTAAGCAGCCCAAAATGGCTTATGGTGATGCCTTTAACAAAGATAATTTTGAAAATAGGAAGATAAATATACTTTATTGGCTACTTAAATGGTACTATGTATGCCTTTAGCAATTTCTTCTTCCACAAATTCCAAACATGTCTTCATCACCCATAACTATCCAAATTGAGGAACATCAAGGAAAAAATAAGACAGCCCATTAAGAGAGAAACTTTGTTACTGCCTTCTTGGAACATATACTCGTAGTACATGTTTCACAAAAGTGAACTATAAGATTTTAACCACAATGAACTAGAAATCTAGAATGAAGAGCCAAAAGTGCCCCAAACTACACAAAGATTGAACCATCACATAACCCCAGTATCCAAGAGGAACAATGACATTACAAAAACAAAACATAGAAAAAAGAGTGGGGATATATAACCTAAAAGTGATACTATGTGTGTGGGTGGGGGGGGTGATGCATGTGATGTAAGTAAGGGGTACTTACCCTGACCTATTAACTCCCAAGTATTCTCAGAAGCTTTGCCTTGTAGATTGCAGCCACAACATAAGCCCAATTAGCAAAATCATCAAGGACTTTGAAAAACGAAAACCTAAAAGACCTGTTGGATAGTACTGTCCCAACAATCGTAAGGAATCCAAATGCATATCCCACCCCCATGCTTGCATAAAAGTCACCACCGAAAATCTTATCTACATCTTCTCCTTTTTCTTCTTCACTGAATCCAGGAGGAGAAGGATAAGTTAATTCTTCTCCTGGACAAGTATTGAGGAGTGGATCTCCGCATAGACCGAGATTCCCCATGTATGCACTTGCATCAAAGCTCTGAAGTTGAGTGCTTTTCGGGATTTTGCCTGATAAGTTATTGTTGGACACATTGAGAGCACTTATGCGATCAATCAGGGCAAGGCTTTGAGGAATGCTACCAGACAAATGGTTATTAGACAAATCAAGAGCATCTAAGTTTGCCAAGTTACCAATCCTTAAAGGAATCTGTCCCCTTAGGTTGTTTCGTGATAAGTTCAAAGAAATCAGCCCAACAAGCGATGTGATTTCATTTGGGATTTCACCAGTCAACACGTTGGATGACAGATCAATGCTTTTTACATGTCCTAATGTTCTTCCAAATTCAGACAGCATACCTTTCCATACAATATCTACTTTGTCAAATTCATTGATGGCTCCATTCGTTGGAAAAATTTCATCAGGAGGGACAGGGAATGGTATTTCATAAGAAATGGTAGCACTGCCGGCTCTTATTATAGTCATTTGAGTAAGATTTGAAAGACATTTGGGAAGACTCCCTGTGAGGTGGTTCATGGACAGGTCTAACAGTTGAAGAGATTGGAGACGACAGAGACTTGTGGGTACACTTGCATTGAATTGGTTGGATCCTAGCGCAAGAATCGCAAGGTGTGGTAGATTTTCACCCACCCAATCTGGTATTGGTCCGAATAAGTTATTGTGTCCCAGATGTAGAGATACCAATTTGGAGCAGTTCTTAATAGATGAAGGTAGAGCGTCAGTAAAACGGTTATGGTCAAGATGCAATGCCTTTAGGGATGCCAATGATCCAATAGTAGTTGGAAGACTCCCTGATAGATTTTGATTGTTTGCCAAGTTGAGAACTGTCAGACTAGAGAGACTTGACCAACAATCCGGAAGTGTTCCTGAAAGTTGATTGAAAGAGATATCCAAAACAAGCACACCAGCAGCCACCTTAGGATCCTTAATGTCACATAGGGAGGTGAGTTCAGTGAACTTATTATAAGAGAGGTTCATCATTTTCACATTGAATAATGACTGTGGAATGGAACCTTCTAATTTATTGAAACTTAAATCTAGCACATCCATGTTTCCAAACCCTGATGATACTTGAGCGCCACTTACAATTCTTCCCTTCATTGCGTTATGAGAAGCATCAATGGTCACATTATTAGGATTTGTATTCCAAAACCAGGAGGGAATTGAATCTGAGATGGCGTTATAGGAAATGTCCAGTACTAAATAGTTGACTTGAGTTCTAAGCCAATTTGGGAATTCAGGGCCCAAGTTACAAGACGCGAGGTTTATCATTATCAATTGGAAAGGAGGAAGCCAAGCAGACTGAAATTGAAAGTGAAATTGGTTGAAGATAAATCTAGGAAATATAGTTCAGAGAGAGTAACAAAATGATGTTCAGAAATGACCCCATCTAGCGGGTTATAACTAAGATTTAATCCGTGCAAAGAGGGGAACATTGTAAGTTCCGGAAATGATCCCGTAATTTGATTGCTACCTAAATTTAAATACCCCATATGGTGATTTGGGCATAATGTGGATATAGTTATGTTTCCACCAAGACGGTTGGATGTCATGTCGAGGGCATTTAGTGTGCATATCTGCCAAATGAATTTTGGGATTTCTCCTTCAAATCTATTATATGAAAGATCAAGCACTTTAAGGAAGGACATATTCCCTAGAGCATCAGGAATGTGACCTTCCAAACTATTATGACTCAGGTCAAGTTGAGTCAACTTAATCATCTTTCCAAATGTTTCAGGAATGGAGCCTTGTAAACTGGTATTGCTCAGGCTAAGGTACGTAAGGCTAGTCATGTTTTCCCCTAAACTCGTTGGGATTTGACCTCCCAAAAAGTTTCCACCAATGTCAAGATATGCAAGGGAAGACATATGCCCAAAACCATTTTCATGAATGGAGCATTGTAATCCATTATAGCTGAGATCAATGTGTGTAAGAGCAGACATGCTGTTTCCAAAATATTCAGGAAGGGAACCTTCTAACCGATTACTTGCGAGATTCAGGTGTATGAGGCCAGGCATGCTGTTCCCAAAATATTCAAGAATGGGACCTTGTAACCCATTACGGCTGAGATCAAGATATGTGAGGGCAGGCATGCTGTTCCCAAAATTTTCAGGAATGGGACCTTGTAACGCATTATAGCTGAGATCAAGGTATGTGAGGGCAGGCATGCCGTTCCCAAAATTTTCAGGAATGGGACCTTGTAATTTATTACCGCTGAGATCGAGGTGTTTGAGGGCAGGCATGCTGCTTCCAAAATCATGGGAAATGTTTCCAACAATTCCCATGAATACAAGACTGAGATGTTGAAGGGAAACCACACTATTCCCAATCAATGTTGAGATGCTCTGGTTTGCCAGCAAGTTGCTGCTGTAGGCAAGACTCAAATACTTCAAATAGCGAAGCTCAATAAAAGAAAGTCTGGTATGTGGAGCTTTCCCAGACAGCTTCCTCACATGAAAAAGATCAATCTTGATGACATAACCAGTGTGGTGATCACACCTAACTCCAGTCCAGCCCCTGCAGCAATCTTTGTTATGGATACCCCAAGACCGCAGACTGTCTTCCTCATCAACAATGCTGCGCTTAAACTTCAGCAGCACTTCCCTCTCCCCATCAATGCATTTACCAGCACTCACGCTCATCGCCAGCACCCCCACTGCCATCAACAACAATACTACACCCATGCTTTATTACCTTGTTGAAGTATGTTCCTCTCAACCAGTCATCTTCTCTTGTGCTGCTCTGGTTCCATAGATAATAATAGGAGTCCACCGCCAAGTCAAGTCGTCCCAACAGCAAATCAAATGTAAGAGCAGTGCAAGAATGTGACCACCGACCACTTCCTGCTCACTTGTACGTACATAATCACCTTTTGCTACGTGTCCCCAATCCATGTGCGGACGCGGAAGAAGACGATTAACCAAACCATTGCCATTATTTGAGGGCCGGTGGAGACCGTGGACGTACTCAGATGCAATCATTATTCAACAGCGTTAACATGTTTTTTTTTTTGTTTTTCAAAATTGAAAAACGCAAAGCTATCTTGTTTCTTTCTGGAGAAGTCACTTTTAGGAATTTTCCAAAATGAAAATGCGAAATGCTAGAGTGCATTCTGAATTTGTTTCACATTCGGATATACGGAGTATGATTTGTCTAGTTTTTTTTTACCACACATTATTTTGAGTAATCTATTTTATTTTTAAAAAGAAAAACAAGTCTAACTTTTAAGTGTTTTATAATTTATCTTTATTTATCATAAATTTTTCCTATAACAAATAACTTTATAATACCAACTTTATTTAATCCATAGATCATTAAAAAATATGCAGCTTTAAAAAAATCTCTCAATTGGAAATTTGAACTTAAAATAAAGAATATTTAAGACTTAAAAAATATAGCCGAGATCATTATTTTTAGCGGTGTCATGTGATATCTGTCAGTTTTTCCGCCTTTGGTTCTCTTAGGTTTCAATTTCTCAATGTGTATACTTGCTTTATAGTTTCAGTTATGGAAAACTATAGAAATTTGGAAAACATGTGTTCAGATTTGGAAAATGGAAACAGAAAACTGAATGAATAAGCAAATGTGCCTACGCTTTCCCTTTAATAATTGAAATTAGTAAGGTATTAGTTACTTTTTTAGTAAAACTTATTAGATTTTCTAGATGAATGTTTTAGTTTTCTTTTCATATCTTTTCTCTTTATAAAAATAAATGAAATATAATTTTTCATTATTTATCCAATTTAGTCATAATATCACCAATTTCTGTAGATCTATGTGATTCGGCGTTATCCAATAAGCTCTTAGAACTAATATGTTTATACTCTCTCCGTCCCGAAATGATGTGTTGGAATATTTTCAACATGAAAGTTGATTACTTGTCTCATACGGATGTGAGAAAAACTAAAGTGTCAACTTTATTAAGGAAAGTCTTCCAAGTGGTTAGTATGGTGTATGTTGTATGGGTTATTGGACCCATGATTATTTTATGGGATGATATTATTATGATTATATATACTTAAAATATGTATAATTGTATTAAGAGTCATGTCCTGGTACCAAACGTCATATGCATGGTACGAATATAATAATAGTTGTTATTATTATTATTATTATAATAACTCACCCATGATTATCTATTAAGATAAATTAGCACGGTTCCTTAACTGCCACACCAAAGGACGCTAGGAACGATCATCTGCTCTCCATATATATTGCTTCAAGTTTCGTAGTTTTCTAGAGTGAATTCTTTTCTTGACTTTTACTTCAAAACACAAATACGTATACACATTCTGCAGATGTGTATGATATACTATCAAGGCTATTAGTTACAGAGTATTTAGGATTAGATTATTAAGTGCAAATAATCTAATGAGGCTTCATTGTATCCTAAAGGCAATTCGTTGGACCATATGCACTATTTATGTGGGACGTATTTCGCCTAAAGGAAAGCGATTTGATCGTGACTTGAAGCCGGAGTAGTTCTACATTCGTTTCTCAGTTTATTGTTAAATAAAGTAGTATTTCAATCACGTTTAGTGTTCTAGATTTCCAACAATCTTTAGGCGATATAAGTTAGTTTTTTGGAAATGGCGAATCTGCAACAATTAACCACCGACTTTGTGACGTTGGAAAAATTTGAAGGAGGAAACTACATGCGTTGGCAGAAGAAGATCAAGTTCCTATTGTTCAATCTGAAGGTTGATTATGTTCTGACCACACTGAAGCTCGAGGAATCCGAAAGTGAAACCATGGCTGATGCAAGGGCGAGGATCAAGTGGTTGAACGATGATGAAATATGCAAAGGACATATTCTAAACGCTCTGTCGGATGATCTGTTCGATGTGTACCAGAACACCCCTACCGCAAAGGAACAGTGGGAGACTCTGAACAATCGCTACTTAACCGAAGACGTGACTAGTGAGAAATTTCTAACTTCCCATTTCATGAACTATGTCATGTCTAATGATCGTCCTATCTCTAATCAATATGATGAGATGATGTGCATTTTAGGACAAATGAAACAATTAAACTTAAACATGGATGAGACTATTTCTGTTTCATGCATCCTAGACAAACTGCCTCCCTCATGAAAAGAGTTTTGGAAAAGTCTGAAACGAAAGAACGAAGATATGTCTCTACGAGACCTCGGGAGTCGGGACACATATTCGTGTTGAGGAAGAGACAAGGAAACTTGAAAAAAGGGATCAACCCGAATCTTCCAAAAGCAATATGATTAAGGAAGGAAAGCCTGGACAGAATTCTAAATATTCTGGAAAGAAAAGGAAGTCAAATGATGATGGACCTAAGGAGAATCACAGCAACAAAAAGAAGAAAGTCACATGTTGGTACTGTAGTAAAGTCGGCCACATAAAACGTGATTGCCGATTTTACAATCAGAAACATGGCAATAAAAGCAAAGACAAAGGCAAAGAAAAATTTGTTGTTGTTATCACGGAAGCCAATATGGTGGAAGATGATGGTTCATGGTTTATTGATTCTGGTGCTACCAAGCATGTGTGCAAGGATAGGAGTATGTTTACATCCTATGAGGCTCTTCAAGATGGAAGTGTCATGTACATGGGGAATTCTTCTACTGCTATGATCAAAGGTGTTGGACAAGTTGATATGGAATTTACTTCTGGAAAAATATTGTCTATAACTAATGTGTATCATGTACCTGATGTTAGGAAGAATCTCGTGTCTGTAGCCCTCCTGAACAAGCATGGTTTTAAACTAGTGTTAGAGGGTGATAAATTTGTACTGACTAAAGGGGGGTAGTTGTAGGAAAGGGATATCCTGAACATAGTAAAGGGTATAGATTTCTTGTGGTAGAACCAAATGAATTTATTGGTGTTAATTCTATCATTGAGTCTAGAGATGCTATTTTCTATGAGAATAGTTTCACGATTATTTCTAGGTTTAATGGTTCACATGAATCCCAAGAGGAGCATGAGGTTATTGTCTCTAAGAGACATCTTGAACAAGAAGAAGTTCTAGAATTTGAACCTGAACCCGAACCTCAACCTAGAAGAAGTAAGAGAACTAGAATTGAAAAATCATTTGGACCCGATTTTGTGGTTTACTTGGTTGAAGGATCAAGAACTTCTCATTGTACCCAAACTATGATTTCTAATAGTGTTGAGCCTGATCCCCAAACTTTTGATGCAGCTATGAAATCACAAGATGTTTCATTTTGGAAAGAAGCTATCGATGATGAAATGGGTTCTATCATGGGTAACAACACTTGGGTGTTATTTGATTTACCCCCAGGGTCTAAACCTATAGGGTGTAAATGGATCTTTAAGAAAAAGATAAAAGTTGATGGAACCATAGATAAATTCAAAGCTAGATTGGTAGCCCAAGGCTTTACACAAAAAGGAGGTATCGATTATTTTGATACATATGCTCCTGTCGCTAGGATCTCTACCATTAGACTTCTTGTAGCTTTGGCTTCTATATATGGTTTTGTCATACATCAAATGGATGTGAAAACTGCGTTTCTCAATGGAGAATTGGAGGAAGAAATATACATGAAACAACCTGAAGGTTTTGTCATGCCTGGACAGGAGAAGAAAGTATGTAAACTCATATGATCTTTGTATGGACTGAAACAAGCTCCAAAGCAATGGCATGAGAAACTTGACAAGGTTATTGTATCCAATGGATTTGCAATCCATGAGTCAGATAAATGTGTTTATAGTAAATTCACTGGCAATAAAGGTGTCATTATATGTTTGTACGTTGATGACATGTTGATTTTTGGCACTGATATGGAATTAGTACACCATGTTAAATCATTCCTTTCTTCTCAGTTTGAGATGAAAGATATGGGTGCTGCTGATGTGATTCTTGAAATAAGGATCAAGAGTATTGACTCCAAATTGGTTCTTTCACAGTCTCATTATGTGGAGAAGGTTTTAAAGAAGTTCAATCAATTTGATGGCAGTTCTGTAAATACTCCTTATGACCCTAGTATTAAACTGTATAAGAAGGTTTTAAAGAAGTTCAATCAATTTGATGGTAGTCCTGTAAATACTCCTTATGACCCTAGTATTAAACTGTATAAGAATACAGGAAGAGCTGTTAATCATTTAGAATATTCTAGGGTCATTGGGTCATTGATGTACATTATGACGTGCACATGACCAAACATTACTTTTGCTGTTGGGAAACTTAGTAGGTATACTAGTTGTCCTAGTAACATTCACTAGAACGGTCTTAATAGAGTACTGAGATACTTGAAGAAAACCATGGATTATGGTTTGTACTATAGTGGTTATCCTAGTGTGCTTGAAGGTTTTACTGATGCTAGCTGGATAACTGATCGAGAGGATCACTCTTTCACGAGTGGTTGGATATTTATGCTTGGTGGAGGTGCAGTTTCATGGGCCTCCAAGAAACAAACATGTATCACTGATTCTACCATGGCTTCGGAATTTGTGACTTTGGCCTCATGTGCTAAAGAAGCTGAATGGTTAAGGAATCTCCTTATAGAGATTCCTGTGTGGCCAAAACCGGTGTCACCATTGTCTATCCACTGTGATAGTGAGGCTACTCTGTCTAGAGCCTATAGCAACATTTATAATGGAAAATCCAGACACATTGGACTTCGACATAGCTATGTACGACGATTGATCACTAATGGTGTGATAACTATAAACTTTGTAAGATCTTTTCAGAATTTGGCTGATCCGCTTACAAAGGGATTGTCGAGGGACTTAGTCTTTAAGACCTCCAAAGGGATGGGTCTTATGCCCGTTTAATGATCACCAATAATGGAAAACCAACTTGACTCTTAAAACATTAAGAGTACTAGTTCAATGACTAAAGTACATTATATGTAGTGATTGAAGCACAAATAAATTTGTAATATCTCAAAAGTTGTAGTGCTTGTTGTTCGTAGTAGTACAGAGAGGATGAGCAGAAGGCTCTTAATGAACTTGCAAGTGTTTACAGCTGCGAGAGCACAAAGTTCACCTATATGAGTGTTTAAAGTGGTGCCGCTTTATATGAGTTATGGGCTTGACTCTAGATCACTCCTGAACAGGATATGGACACATGGCCAATTCACGTGTCGGCATTGTAAAAATAGTCTTGTAACGTTGGATAATTTGTGTGTGTAATCGTCTCCGGTTAGTTATATAGGAAATTGGTTCAATGATTCGTCAACCATTATTTCTTTATTAACTTTGAGATGTATACACTATATTTTGGTTCAAGTCGTGAGACACCAATATTAATGCATAAATTCCTAGCCTTGTTTGTGTACATTATTTTATATTATAATTTTCTTTCATTTGAAAATAGGGGGGAAATGTTGGAATATTTTCAATATGAAAGTTGATTACTTGTCTCATACGGATGTGAGAAAAACTAAAGTGTCAACTTTATTAAGGAAAGTCTTCCAAGTGGTTAGTACTAGTATGGTGTATGTTGTATGGGTTATTGGACCCATGATTATTTTATGGGATGATATTATTATGATTATATATACTTAAAATATTTATAATTGTATTAAGAGTCATGTCCTGGTACCAAACGTCATATGCATGGTACGAATATAATAATAGTTGTTATTATTATTATTATTATTATTATTATTATTATTATTATTATTATTATTATTATTATTATTATTATTATTATTATTATTATTATTATTATTATTATTATTATTATTATTATTATTATTATTATTATTATTATTATTATTATTATTATTATTATTATTATTATTATTATTATTATTATTATTATTATTATTATTATTATTATTATTATTATTATTATTATTATTATTATTATTATTATTATTATTATTATTATTATTATAATAACTCACCCATGATTATCTATTAAGATAAATTAGCACGGTTCCTTAACTGCCACACCAAAGGACGCTAGGAACGATCATCTGCTCTCCATATATATTGCTTCAAGTTTCGTAGTTTTCTAGAGTGAATTCTTTTCTTGACTTTTACTTCAAAACACAAATACGTATACACATTCTGCAGATGTGTATGATATACTATCAAGGCTATTAGTTACAGAGTATTTAGGATTAGATTATTAAGTGCAAATAATCTAATGAGGCTTCATTGTATCCTAAAGGCAATTCGTTGGACCATATGCACTATTTATGTGGGACGTATTTCGCCTAAAGGAAAGCGATTTGATCGTGACTTGAAGCCGGAGTAGTTCTACATTCGTTTCTCAGTTTATTGTTAAATAAAGTAGTATTTCAATCACGTTTAGTGTTCCAGATTTCCAACATGATGTTCGCGGTTTGACCTACACACATATTTATGTAAAATAGAGTTTTTTTAACTTTTCAATTACACCCTTTCTTTATGTCTAATCAAGCAAAAGTGTGTAAAAAGTAAGAATAGTTGTGATTTTTTGGTTAAAAGTAGTTTCTTTAATAGAAATGAGAACTTCTTTTTGGGACATTCACATAAGGAAAGTGAGAACTTCTTTTCGGGGCGAAGGTAGTATACTCTAGTACAATATTGTATAATCGACTGAAATAAGTCCGAGTAAACATCTTGTAAAGGACTTAACAATGAAAAGGAATAGGTATGGGGATAGGGTGTCTCCTTGCTTGACCCCTCCCCCCGTGGCTTAAAAAAGCCATGAGGTTGACCATTGACTAAGACCACTGACCACTGTTCTAAAAATCGGCCTAGGCAGACCGATTATCGGCCTAGGCGCTCTAGTCGGCCCCTAACTGTGAAGGCCTAGTCGGTCAAAAAATCGGTCTAATCGACCAAAAAATCGGCCTAGTCGGCCGCCTAGGCACTAGGTGCCCCTGAACCGTCCGACTAGCACCTAGCGAATTTTAGAACAATGACCAAGACTGAAATGTGTGTAGAGGCTAAGTTGATCATGATGAGCTAGATGAACCGCTTGTCAAAGCCAAATTTGGTGAGGGTTGCCTCTAGAAAGACCCATGAGATATTGTTGAATGCCTGGACGAGATCCAGTTTAATGGCGATGTTGTTGCCTTGATTTTATTTTTGTCTACAGGATGTATGATCTCTTTTGCCAAAAGAATATGGTGATGTATATCTTCACCCGGCGAAAAGAGTTTAGGAAGAATGAGTTTGAGTCTGTTTCCCATATTTTTTGTGCAAACCCTGTCAATGATGTTTGACACACAAATAGGCTAGAATTGTGAAAGACGAGTAGTAGGGCTCTTGATCTTAGAGATTAGAGAAACTCTAATGCAAAAAGGTGAATGTCGTATACGTAGCATGCGAGATAACCAATTAAAAACGATGAATAGAATACCTCTCTCCTTATCTGACCGGTCTTATATGTTTCCGGTCAGTTTTTCTCAACAATGTCAAACACAATGTCTAGATGTAAACATTGAGATTGACATTATTAGAGAAAAACTTACCCAAAAACACATTAAAATGTAGCAAGAAGGAGAGAGAAATGACATAAATTTAATCTTTTAGTCTTTCTCTCTCATGCCACATGTACACCGTGCAGATTGTAGCATTGAAGATGCTCTGAGAGTCATGAGAGTAGCTGAGAGTGCGGTAGACATACTGCGGAGAATGAGGTATGTTTTTATTATCTCCCAACATGAGCGAAAGGAATGCTCATTAAACCCATCTGGGCCTGGGCTGCTATCAGGATTTAGAGACCAAACGGGTGATTTAATCTCCTCGGCCTAAGAGATGTTGATGAGAGTAGCGTTATCGTCCTTTGTGACAGTAGATGACAGAAAACTCATGAAGTAGTCCATGTTGTGTGTTTGACCGGACACGCCTGAGTATAGGGTTTGGAAATGTTGTTCCACAGTTGTCACGATGAAAGTTAAGTCATCCACGTGGATAGTTAAATCAATTTCAGTAGTTCAATTTACATAACCAGAAACTATATTGAAAGTTATATAAGATTGCAAAATCAAATTAAAAAATACTCTATAATAAAATTTTAATATGCTAAATAAGTAGATAAAATAAAAGTCACTCACTCACTTACTCCCTTCCTCCCCACCCCCTCTGTATCTCAAAAAGACATAGAGTGCGGATCAAATTAAAAATGTTCCTAACGTGTAAAAAGTGTGGAATACACTTATTATTATTATTTTTGCTGCACTTTATGACGAGCTATTGTATTTTCAGAAGTTGTAAAAAATTCACTATTTAGAAAACACATGACTGATAATTTTGCAAATAAGTGAATTTTTTTACAAACGTGAAAAAGGGCATTGTCTAAACAAAAAATGCACCGTAACCTAGCAAAAGTGAACATTTCACATTTTACACGTTAAGATTCCTCTTCGCTTAATTTTTTGAAAGGCTCCCTTTTTGTTTGATCTGCACCATATATACATACATAGGATAAAGTTCAAATAAAAAGAGTAGTTCCCGTTCAAAATAAGTACGAATGCACCTATACCTCGTTCATAATGCGTTAGACATCTATAGATAATACATCTCAAAGATACAAATATGGAAAGTTTTGCCATGTGTCATCTTCTAAGTAAACATTCATTATAATATTTTAGATTCTCTTTCCAATTTAGTAAATTAATTATAATTATGCTTCGTTGCATGCATTATTAGAGTTTAATTAGGTTAGAATTCATCAAACGTCAAGTTAGATTAGGATTCATCAAACGTTAATTAGTTTACAATTCATAAGTATCTTCTACGTAATTCCTAAAACATTATTCAA
Organism: Cuscuta epithymum; assembly: GCA_945859915.1. Classification (NCBI taxonomy): domain Eukaryota; kingdom Viridiplantae; phylum Streptophyta; class Magnoliopsida; order Solanales; family Convolvulaceae; genus Cuscuta; species Cuscuta epithymum. The sequence goes on from CAMAPF010000974.1 coordinate 1,774,838, forward strand.
AATACTATCTAGCACATCCTAAAAGTTCCTAAAGTTACAGTGGATTAGAATTGATCAAACGTTAAGTTAGATTAGAATTCATCAGTTAGTTTAAAATTCATCATGTCATCTTCTTCGTAATTCCAGAAACATAATTCAAAAAACTTCCTAACACATCCTAAAAAGTTCCAAGATTGGATTATACTACGTAATTGAAAAAACTTTCTAAAACTTCCTACAAATTCTAGGTTACATTAAATTAAAATTTTAAAAATTCAATTATGAATTATGGAGATTTTATTGTGTTCGATTAGACATCATCAAAATTCTATACATTAATTATGTAAAATTTGTCTCAATGTCGATCTATAGATGATACATTTATTTAGGGAAAAATACCCGTATATTACCAAAACTAGGTAAAATTCTTAATCTATGACCTGGCATCTTTTTAGTCGGCCGTATGACCAAAAATAGAGGGGAAAAAAACGGCCATCGATAATGGCATTATTCAAGTACGAAAATACCCCTCAAAAGGAAACAAGCGTGCATTAATAAAATACAAATTGAAAAGCAAACGTTTTCATCGGACAGAGAAATTTCGGCGGGGCCAGTTTTTTCAGACTTTGAATTATGGAAGGACTTCAATGCTAAACGAGTGCCTGCAATCGATAGAGTAGACGAAGGAAGACGAACGAAGAGGAACGATGGTGAGGAAAAAGGGAAACTCGCGAAGAAAAAGCGATGAATTGGAGTATGAAATTGTCAACATCAATGGCGTCGTGAGTTTTTTTCACTTTTGTTTTTTGTTCGCGAAGTGATTATATATTCATGCTTCAATAATGCAGTTTTTGAACGAAGATTTCTGTTAGTGAAATCAATATATATATATATATATATATATATATATATATATATATATATATATATATATATGCGAATTAAATGCATGCATTGATGCCGTTTGAAAATGAGTGTATATTATTGTTGTTGTTTAGTTCGTGTATTGATAGGTGTATGAGGGCTTAAAGTGAGCGTTGGTTGAGTAATTTCGAAATACAGATTGAAATATGACTTTCACTACTCTTAATCTAAATTTTGGTTGTTTAAATTTTCTAATTGAGCAATTGTGTGCATTGAAATGTAGAAATTATTGCACATAGTGTTTGTTTTATACAGATAGATTAGACTAAATGTGTGTATTTGTTGAATGTATTTTGGTATGCAATATTTTTAATATTTAGTTAGTACTCTTATCTGTGCAGTGAATTAGATTGAATTGAATGTGTGATTTGAATCATTGTAGATTTTTGCATGTCTTATATTGTTGTTGTTTAATGTGAGTATTGTTTCCTGTAAGAGGGGTTGAAGTCTGTGTAGTTAAGTCATTTGGAAATATGGTTTTTACTGCATGTATTGAAGTTTTGGTTGTTGAAATTGCAAATTGAGCTAATTAAATTTGTGCATTGAGGATTTGGAAAACTTCTATAAGTAAATTTGTGCAAATATTACTTGTTTTAGTGTGATATATCATTGCACATACTGTTAGCATGTGGTCATGTATGCCATGTTTGTTATTTCTTAGAGCAACCAATTTTAAGATTTTTTTTAGGGAAGGTAGTATGAGTGCTGTGACTTGGAGTAATTAACTTGTATTTATGTATTGTATTAGGCATATAAGCGCTATTGTAATGCCGAAGTTCTGGAGGCAAGAGACGACATGAGAGTTAGTAGTTTCTGCAATCCAGTGAAGGCTGTTGAAAGTATTAAGAGTGTATTGACTGAAGATGAAGTGAAACAGTTTAGGGAGACCGTTTTTGGGTACATGTTAGATGTAGGAAATCTGAAATGGTTAAATGCACAGTTGATTTCATTGCTGATAGGTAATCATGTTGCACCTGTAGAAGAGATGACTATTAAGAATGAAATTCAGTTTCAAATTGGAGAAAGACTAGTTGGAATGAAGAAAAAAGACCTGGCCTTGATAACTGGTTTTGAGTTTGGCAGAAACATACCAACTATGAGTACTCGTTGTGATGGGGAACTGTGGAGGAAGTACTTTACTGGAAAGACGAGTGTTGACCGAGGAGACCTACGGCAAGCATTTGAATCCATCAATAATAGAAGACAAGACATGCAACCATTAGATGCAGTGAAGTTAGGATTGTTGCACGTTCTTGGCAACTACATACTAGGTAACCAGCCATCGCTCAAAGTGCCTACAACTTACATCAACTTGGTAGATGACCTTGATGCATTCAATAAGTTTCCATGGGGTGATATCGTGTGGTCTGATTTGCTTGATAAGGTTCCAAAGTGTGCAGCAATATTGGGAGAGGGAAAGAGCACTAGGGTGACATTCCCTGGATATGTATTTGCCCTGCAAATATGGGGTTTTGAGACTTTTCCAGAACTGACAAGAGCAAGAGTGTGCTTGAAAAGGCATGAAACTTACTCGCCAAGAACATTGAATTGGTCTGTCACATCAAAGCCATCAGCTGTGATTCTTGGGGAGATAATTTTCAATAATCCACAGGTAAAAAATTTAATGATTTTTAATGCATTTTACTGATTATGATGTGTGTTCATTAATTGAAATGAAAATCTGAAATTTGCAGTTTGAATGGGAAGAAATGAAACCAACAGAGGAGGAGTTGGAACAGACATGTGTTGCACATGCTTTGGAGAAAATAAGCACTGAAGAAGCTTCTTCAAAGCCAGTCAAGAAAGCAAGAAAAAAGGCTACAAAGAACAAGTGTAAAGTTCGCAAGGCGAAAGCACAGAGGCGAAATAAGCAAAAGAATGATGTTGATGAGGATGAAGATACATCTGCTGAAGATAGCGAAGGGAACAAAATAAGAGAAAGGGGAGTGAAGAGTATTTTAAGAGAAATGAGAGCACAGGCTGGAAGAATTGAGAAACTAGAGAGGACAATTACCAAACTGTGTGAATTGCAAGTCAAGCATGCAAGCATGATTAGAAAGCTGTTGGTGAATGCAAAGAATGGAAAGGTTGCTCTAACCAGAAGGTTTCCCTTGATCAGGAAAAGAAAAGAAGTCAGGGATGTTGACGTTCCATCATTTGAACTTGCACCAGAGTTCAACAATTGCAGTGAAGACGAAGAAGAAAAGAAAAGTGAAGAGCTACATGAAGCGGAGCAGCACGAGAGTGACAAAGCTGAAGAGAGTGAAGACAGAAATGGAACAAAGGATGATGTGGCAGCATCTGAAGTACAGACAGACTGGGCGGATGGATTTGAGGATCCAATCAATACCCAAGTATTGGTTAATGCAGTTGATGAAATATTGGAAAATATGAATATTAATAAAAAAGTTGACACACCAGAAGGGGCTGAAGCCGTGAATGAAGCCATGGATGTAGTGAATATTGAGAAACCAGTTGCTCAGAACTGTGAAGATCTCCAGAAGAATGATGGGGTATATTTTAATTACATGCAGTTAGAGTTTTCCTATTTTGCTATTGCTATAGTGTAGTGTTATTATTTAATTATTTGGTTTAACACTTTAGGTAGAAAATGTTGAAACAACAGTAGTTGATATGGCAATGGCTGAAAAACCAATTGGGGAGAAATGTGATGATCTCCAAAAGAAGGATAGGGTTGAGGTATATTATTTGTCATAATATGCTAATAATAAATTGAAATTAAATGCATGTAAACTTCTGCAAATTTATTGTATTGGTAGTATTCTGGTTTTATGTTTTAAGTAATTCATATTATAATTTAGATGAATGTGCACTTGAAGACGTTGAGAAAAGGCCAAGGAGAGATACTAAAGCACCAAACAGGCTGTCTTTGTCAGGGAAAAGAAGGAAGAAGGATGCCGCAAGAAATGAGCTAAAAAAGGTAATAGTGAGAGGGCCTCTGACATTAGACCCAAAACAGCAGCCAAGTGATAAGTTACAAGAAATTATAATTGATTTCATGTATGCGGGGCTACTAAGAAATCACGAAAAGTCTGGCGTGAAGAAGTATAATGCAAAACATGAAATGCTGAAATTGAGAAACATGACACCATTGTGGAATGACGGAAGACTGACAAGCAAGTCCTGGTACTACGCCATATGGTTTCAGGGGAATTGGATACAAGACACAGTAAGTATATCTATTTTCTTTATTAATTTTTAAACAATGTTAAAATTGAGTATTAATACTACTTATCATGATTTCATTTATACAGCACATTGATGTCATACTATACTACCTGCGGGTCAAAGCACAAGAGTATTCTCTGAAGCAGAAGTTCACAACAACAGATTGTTATTTTACAGCACTGCTGAAACAACACCATGATCTCATTGTGAGGAAAGAAAGCACACTTGAAGAGTCTGTACACAACAAAAGTGTCGTGGGAGCAATACTTGGGACAAATGTGCCTTACGGGCTACCATGGGCAGAGTGTGAGCATGTGTACATGCCGATGAATATTGGGAATCACTGGGTTCTACTTGTGCTTGATGTGGGCGAGAAGCGTATTAGGATTTATGACTCCAATAACCGGCTTAAAACCCCAAGCAGACAATTGAGTCAGTTCTTACCATGTTTGGAAAATCATTTAGGACATCTAATGGATTGGTGCAGGGTGTACGAAGAGCGTGGTGAACAGCCAATTGGAGAAGGAAAAGTGGGATGGGTTATGGAATCCAGTCCACAACAAAATGACGGGTAAATGCATTGGCATTGAATTTCTTAAATATATATAGTGTATTGGTACATAACTAACATTGTAAATTTTTTCAAAATTGCAGGGATAGTTGTGGGCTATTTGTTCTCAAAATGGCAGAGTACCTAATGATGGGGAAAGATCCTCATGAAGTGGCGTCTAGGGACATGTGGACTTATAGGAAGAAGCTGGTGGCCGAGATACTGCATTACAATGGGCTGGTTAATCTGGATGGTGTTGAATGAATGTTTAAAACAAATGTCTAATGCTGTGAATGAAACTTATTGGGTGTGGATTTTGGTTTTTGATTAAACTTCTGTATGGATTTACTTTAGCACTTTTGGGTGGATTGGACATAATATTGATGTTTTGAAGTACTGAATATTTTGCATTGAAAAATATGGTTTCTATTAATTGATGCCTAAGTACAGGTTTGATGGTGATGAGCATTAGCTTTTATATGATTCAATGCTATATTTAATGCATTACAGCACAACATACCATCAATGCACGTAATTACGGTATGTTGGCACTCATCTACGTGAATGAAAAAGACAAGCAATGTATATTTCAATACTACGTTTCAATACTATGTGTTTTTGTTTATAAAATGTTTATAGTTTTTCAACAACACAAATGAATAAAGTAACATATGAGTGACTTGTAAAAAGAAGGAAAATATGAAGAAGTGGGAAAAACAACAATTGAGGAATGAGGTTTGTACATGTGTTGGTATTATGAGCAACCATTAAGGAACATGTACATGCATTTGTGTCAGTGTACATGTTCACAGAGATTAAAATATCAATCTAAGTAAACACTTGTAAAGTTATGATTGAATACATAAACACGTAAGTGAGAGTTAACATTTGCATTAATGGTCATCAACGCATAAAGAAACTGCATGTATTACTGCAATCCGTAACTTCAAACTTTATTCAAAGTTAGAAATTAGTAGCAGAACATCTGTATCACTTCACACCTGAATACAATTGTGAAGAACTGGGAAAAGTATAAAGCGTAACTCAAGAGTAAAACTAAACAAGTAAAAAATATTCAACATTAGGAATGAGTGCGAGGAATGGGGTTTCGGCACGTCTTCCTATTGTGACCAACCATTGAGCAACGTGTACACTTTTGTTGACGCACATGTTCACCGGTAGATGGAATACGTCGCTTCTTGGGTCTTCCAGGAGGTCTCTTAGAACAAGATGGAGGGCTGCAAATGATTTGTGATACATCAGGGGGAACAACCCAACAATCATAACTACCGATGGGATGAATGATGCCCTCGTAAGCTGAAAACCATTTCTGTGTAGTATAATATTCAGGAATGTAGTCATAAGCAGAAAGTCCCGGACGAGAACGGAGTGCAGCAACGGCATGAACACATATGAAGCCATCAAGTTCAAATTCACGGCACGTACAAGTCCCTTCTCTTAAATTGACAACATATGATCTTCCTTTCACATCAAAGACCTCAAATTCAAAGATACATGATGGCTTGACCTACAAAAAAATACAAAGAAAACATAAAACTGGTAACATAAAGCAGAACCTCATCATTTCATACAAAAATAAAAAGCCAAATTGCAGTACAATATCAATGCAGTGAAGTACCTCCATTAATGCAGCATTTGATTGCGATAGCCGTAATTGCGCCTCAAAGTAAGCAGAGAGTCGAGATCTGTTTGATGCAGCTTCTTCTCTGCGTTCACAGAACCATGTTTGCATTGTGCGTACTATAAACTCAATCAACTTGCAGATGGGATACTCACGAGCGGTGACAAAAACAGCATTCAAAGACTCCGCATTGTTAGACATCATCACAGAATAACGGTTGCAGCTAGCATATGCACGAGACCACTTCTCATTACCAATCTTTTGCAAGTACGTACGTATACGCGGGTCATCAAAATCAAGCCTGGAAAGATACTCTTCACATTCATAAACAGAACCCACTCTCGCAGCTTGTAAGAATTTCCAAGACAACACCTTTGCAGTACCTTTAAACTTGGATTTTATATTGCCTAATATGTGATAAACACAATATCCATGTTCCGCATGTGGAAAGACAGAACGAACAGCATTTATAATTCCTTCATGCCGATCAGACACGATATACAAACCATTTCTATGGCCGAGACAATTCTTCAACATGTTGAAAAACCAACTCCAGTTAACGGTATTTTCAACACTGCAAATACCAAATGCAAGTGGAAAAATCTGCTTGTTAGCATCTTGTGTGCAGGCCGTGAGTAGTGTTCCCTTGTAATACGATTTCAAAAACGATCCATCAACAACAATAACTGGAATGCACTTCTCCCATCCACGTCTCCATGGACCAAGAGACATAAAAAAGTTCTGAAATTCTCCAGTTTCATTACAAGAATATGTAACAACCGAATCTGGATTTGCTTTATCAAGCATGTAGCACAAAGATGGAAGTCTACTGTACGACTCCTTCTCAGATCCCCGAGCCAATTTCAATGCAATTTCCCTTGCAAACCAAGCCTTTTTATATGACATGACAATTCCATGCAATCTTTTCATATCTCTCATGATTGAATGAGGTGTGTAAGCTCTTTTGGACAAGTCATCGAATTCATGCTTGATCAGTTCAGCAATAAGAGAAGAAGAAGCCTGGCGACTATTAGCTTGTCTAATATCAATGGGACAGGTATGGTCATTATCAAATCTGAAAATGAACAAGTACAGCATGTAAAGATGCATTAATTGAGATACATAAATTTTGTCCAAATAATTTATTCAGATACAACTAACTCCAAGGAAAATATGAAACTTCAAAAGCCTGGCAAAGTGAAAAAACAACATAACTAAACAATTTTAATACAGAAATAGAAATATAAAAATGATATAATTTAGTGAGTAATTGCAGTGTATAATTTAATGCAGATAGTAACAACAAACTTCATCAAATTATGCAACTTCACATGGATGTTCAAGTGAAAAAGCAACATATAAGGTCTAAATATTTTCATTAGCTGCAGCTTAGAAGTTCAATAACACTGCATTAAATAATGTAATATAAATAGTAAGCAAACAACTTAGGAGAAGATGACTAAAACAAATACATAACAAAAGAAAAGAAATCACTAACCTACGCACTTGAAACAAGCCACTTTCATCCAAGCGAACTCCACGAACAGCCCACAGACAATCAGGATCCACACAAATAACATGTAACACCTTAGGACAAGATGTCTTTGTTCGGTATTGGAAAAAATTAGTTATTGCATACATCTTCAAGTTAAAACTAAACTCCTTCTTGCTTTCATATATTGCGTCCACAGCAAGACGGGTGGGGTCAAAGTGGGGAACAGAAGAACACAGAGGAACCTCAACCGAAGATGTAAAGTCATCATTCATAACATCTTCATCAAAAGACAAAGGGCTGAAATCAGAATCCTCCAAAACATCACTACAGTGCATTGTTTCTTGCCCTGCTGCTGCTAATATTTCAGAATCCTCAAAATCATCCAAAACTTCATCATCCGAAAAAGAGTAATTAATCGTGTTTGACACAGTTTCAGTACGTCCTTTCAAATCAAAATAAAAAAATTAAAAATAATACAGATAATTTGAAAACTAAATTCATATAGTTAAATTGCAAGTGAAATATAAAACCAGGGGAGAAATATTTTACTAACCTTGAAACGGTGGAAGGAACTCTACACAAAGAGGAAGTTGGTTCAAGTCCGATTGAATGCTTTTCATCTGAAGATAAAAACTGAAGCTGGAATCGTCATTGATGATAAGCGGTGGAGGACATGCTTGAAACACATATGAAATACGTATAAAACGATCACGATCTCTTAGGCTCAACGAATTGTATACAATTCCACAAAATTCAATCCACTTGCAGCAGAAAGGAATATCAATGGCGATGGAGGTTGAGCTCTGAAATTCAATGTCGGACAACCACTGGCCATCTACGTTCATCAAGACATGTATCGTTGGAGAAGGATTTGGAGAAGAAACGATTTCCATAATCTCTGAAACAGGAAGAACGAATAGAAGAAGCGAAGAATTATTTGGAATTCATCGAAACAAGCTGAAGAGAAGGAAGGTTGAAGACGAGAGGAAATCGGAATGAAAAACGGTTACCTAATTTAGAAGATTGTGAAATAAATTATTAAATAGAATTGGTATAAAGATGCGCTGACCGTAGAGTTGACTGAAGGGTAGCGATGGAATAAAAAAAAATCAGCGGATGGGATACTTTATGATCTAGGATTCGGTAACATAGATTAGGGAAAAAAACTGGGAGGTCATATTTTAAGAAACTTAAGAACTTCTAGTCATACTAGGGACAAATATTTCATTTATTTATCATAATATAGGTTAGATCTTATCAAATCAGATCAAACCAGAAAATTTGAGTTCAGTTAAAAACATCTTTAAAGGAGTACTCTCTAAATTTAGAACTCCATATCAGATTAGAATAAATCTCCCAAAACATTCTACACATTCTAATGTCCTAATATAATACTAATAAGAGTAATAAAGATGTTTTTAATTTGATCGATTTTTTTGCTTAAACATATCTGAATGCTTTTTAAAGTTATTTAGAAATATTTTTTTATCGTTTGAAAAGTGAGAAATAATATTTTGAGCAGTATTGGTAATACACATATGGTGTGATATTATGAGTAATAAAAAGTATTTTGAATTAACTTAAAGTACATGTATTAATACGGAAATTTTTTATATTTCAAAATATAATAATATTTTATCTTCAGAGTCAAAATGGTGTAAACAAAATTAAGTAAGATCACAATTTTTAAAATTTATTTGAAAAAAAAAACTTTTTTGGAATGCACAAAAAAGCTTTGAAAAAGACCAACATTTAAAAAACATTAAGAAATTAAAAAATATTTACAACTTACACGGGTAAAATGCTAGAATGCGTTGAGAAGCATTTTAAAAAAAGAAAATTGAAAAGCTAAGGGTAAATTTGTGTCTTAGACAGGTTAGGTTTAGTAATTCTAGGAGGCACAGAAAGCAATGTTCTATTTAGATACATAGAGCCCATTGGTAACATTGAAATTGACTGAATCAGATAAAATTGAAAATGGCAAATTTGTGTCTTACACAGGTTAGGGTTAGTAATTCTAGAGTCTAGACGACACATAAAGCAATTTCTTATTTGGATACGTAAAGCGCATTTGGTGACACTGAAATTGGCTAAATAGGATAAATCTGGTGAAATTATGGTTGAAGGGTTGCATTGGCTGAGTTATTGAAAAATTGTATTTAAAATATATTTTGTTAATTAAGTTAAGACAAAAATACATGAAAAATAGTTATAATAATGTTCTACAGTAAATTCAGCCAATTTAGCTAGAAAATTACTCTAACCTGATTTACTTTGATTATTTCTCAATTCAGCAAGCAAAGTCAAAATTAAACTACGCAATTGATTAACACATTTGACGATAAGATGAAAACAAAGGTTGTTAAATGGGCTCAAAGATTAGGGCGATGCTAGGCATTTAGAACTGTACGTGGAAATTAATGTCTGAATTAAAGTCTATTGTCTGAACTCAAGACTATTGTCTAGAAACATAATTTTGAACTTTTAGTTGGATGAGGTAAATTTGTTTGGCAAAAAGAGATAAAAATTAACCAGATAATATGGCATCAAACTAGAAATTTTCAAAAGCAAGGAATCCGCCCTAGAACTCCATATTTGATTAGAATAAATGTTCCGAAGCACTTTGCACATTCTAATTTCCTGATATAATACTAATAACAGTAATAAAGATGTTTTTTGTTTGGACTAATTTTTTTTAGCTTAAACATATATGGTGTGATATTGTGAGTAATAAAAAACTATTATAAATTAACTTAAGGTACATGTATTCCAAATGTAAAACAAGTATTGCAGTTTTAAAATCTTATTTTTAATATTTTTTAATTTTAAATGTATTAATATATAACTTTATCTTGAAAGTCAAAATGGTGTAAACTTAATTAAGCAAGTACACGTACAATACATTTAACAAAAAGAACTTTTAAGAACCCAAAATTTGAAGAACATTAAGAAGTTAAAAAAATACTCCATATATGTATAACTTTCCATCTGTACATTAGAGAATTTAAAATATGTTTGAGATGGTTAGAATGTGATGAGAAACAATTTTAGTAAAAGAAAATTAAAAAGGATAAAATTGTCTTACATGGGTTAGGTTTAGTAATTCTTGGAGCACATAAAACAATTCCTTATTAGTCGATACATACGGCCTGTTTGGTAAAATGCAAAAGGGGATTACAAATTAAAATCACACAATTAACCTCAAGAACTAATTCCTCAAATACGTTTTAATTAAGAAAACAATTTTTAAAAACATTTCAAAATAATGAGTATGAATTTTATTCATGTATGAATTTATGCAATAAGGTCATTTAACTCTATAGGTCAATGTCTCAAAATAATAAAAGTAAGATATGTTTGATAGCTTCAAGCCAACTTTTCAATGAGATTGTTGAGTTAGAATAGAACTGTCTAGCCTATTGTACTCATTTTCCCATTTTCTTGCTACACACATACAACTTTAATAATATCACTACATTTGAAAACTCAAATTTCTATAAGTTATCATATGGATCGTACTATAAGTTCGATATCACTTATTTTAGTTAATTAGATCATATTACCCTCAATAATTCATTCTAAAAAAAATAAACCAGTCGCTAACAATCACAATATGCAGCCTGTTGTTGCCATCATTGTCTTCATTAAAATAGGAATGTCACGAAACTTTATATTATAGACTCTTTTCATTAAGAAAGAGATTGAAGGACTGATTTGCGAAATTTTAAAATCGTGAAGGGCATCTAAAAACAAATTGACTACACCCAATTTTGATATATAAATTAAAAAAATGTGTAGTTAGTTTTGAAAAAACAATAAACCAAGATGAAATTTAATGGAAAAAATAGGCATCTAGCATTTTCATTTTTTGTTTAGGTAAATATAGTTGAAAAGATTAATTTCATTTGGATGCAAATGAGAGTTACAAGAATGCTATTTTCATTGGAAATTATCGACTGCAAATTAAATATGTTTAGATAATTGATTAGTTAAAAAACAAGTCATACTCAATAAAATAGAATATGCATTATAAACCAACTTTAAAATCGACTGAATAAGTAATTTTCTGTTCGTAAAGATACTAGTACTATTCTATGACAAAATTGCACAAATGCACTCTTTCCATCGATAATAAATTTTCACGTTCACAACAATGTATATTATTCGTTTTTTGATTATTTATTAAAATGTCACTACATTTTTTAGGCTTTTAATCTTAAACCTGGTACTACTTACTCGTTTCGATTTTGCACGGGAATATGACTTTTTATTTAAACCAACATCTAGAGTCTATACACATATTAAACCAACATCCTGGAATCTAGTTCAAATCATACACTTTTGACTCTTAAAATGGGGATATGGAAAGGGAGGAATGAGGTTTTATGGAGAGGGGAGTTTTTCTCTGTTACAGGTGTGAAGCAGTCTGCCTTCTCTATGTTGGCAGGCTGGAGGGCTGTCCGTAAAGAGGCTAGTAACGGGAGAAAAAACCAAAGTGATGCAAAATGGCAGAAACCGGAAGCGGACTGATTTAAAGTCAACGTGGATGCCGCAAACAATGCTGGATCAGGCCTTTGGGCTTGGGGCTGTGTCGGAAGGGACTGTCGGGGCAACTTTCTATGTGCTAGGAGTTGGGTTAAAAAGGCTTTTTGGTCTCCCGTGGAAGCAAAGGCCATTGGCATTAGGGATGTGATTCTATGGGCTAAAGAGATGGGGTGGAATAAAGTAGTGATTGAGACTGATGCAACGTTGGTTGTGTTGGGTATACACGGGGAGCCAGTGGGTGTAGACTACATCGTGTAGTCTTTGACGACATAAATTTTTTAATGATTGAGAACAAGAACATCAAAGTTCGTTGGTGTAGGCGTTTAGCAATAGCAAATCAAGTAGTTCACACAGGAGAGTTGTTATTACGCCTAGTAGTCAAATTAGTTATTTAATTCCGCCAAGTTGTATAATAAATCATTTGGCAAATGATCATTTAATATAAATGTTGACCTTTTCCATAAAAAAAAAACCAGTTCAAATCACAGCCTCATGGATAATATTCAATATTATCTACATTCAGCTAACATCATTTTATCACAAAGACTGGTGGAAACAAATATGGCAACTTCCTTTTTAAATATTAGCACACTTGAGCCAAGACCAACTCTCTCTTCAGCCCTACTTCTCGGAAAAGTTACTCCAATATTGGTTTTAAGCTGATTTTTTAGTGATGAGCATATAGAACTTTCATGATCACATTATATAGGTATTAATTGGCTTTAACTCACGCTGCAGAATGGCTATCTAAAACTTAAGTCTACAGTATACTTAAACATATACGTAACTACGTAGTACATTATTACTCAACCCAAAATAGAAAATCTCAAACCCAACAAACATTAATGTGGCACACTCACAGATAACATATCCTCCTCTATTCAAACACAAACTGAATGATAGATAATACGGGCCCAACTGATCATAAATGAATGAGGTTCCAATACAAAGTAAATGGACTATAATCAACTCCAAAATAATTTTCAAAGATGAGATTTATGTGACACTTTATATACTTTAAAAAACTCAAATCTAATACTATCTAAGTATTTGATGTCGTGGATGGTTTGAAATAGTACTACAACTTGCTCAATGGTTTGAAATGGACCAGAAATCTTTCATCCTGCTCATTCCCAACTTCAGTCCTACAAGTATGTTTTTATATCATACTCGCCAAATTCATATGATACTATACATTTTTTTCTCAATGTGATCATTTTTTTTGTACATAGTTACTGCATTTCCCTGCAATACACATGTGAAGATACTAGTTTTCCTAAAAATCATTCATAAATAAAATGCATGAGAAGGAAGGACTGAAGGAGTAGTTGTTCATGTGATTTGACAAAAGTCATACCAAAAATTCATACTTCTATCCGTGTCCCAGCAAACTTAAACCTCCATTACTGGCCCCTCTTAAATATACCTGATGGATAGTCTACCCGGGGGTATCTTATCCGAGGGGTTATTGCGGGAATAACTAGAGAGAAGTCAGAGCGAAATAGGAGAGAGAGTCGATTCTATTAAATGAACTCAGCGTGTGAGAGTTGGATCTGGGATCGTTTACAAGGAGAAATAGGCTGCTATTTATAGCAGCATTAAATGCGATGAGAGTACACGTGTCAGTAATCCAGCAGCCGAGGGGTCACATCAATCGGGGTGGCACCGGTAGCGACATGTTCACCGCATTGAATGCGGTGGGTGGATGTGACGTCGCATTAAATGCGGTGGTTGGCTGTCTCCAAAGGGAATCTTCGATGATTGAGCTGTTTTAGCCGAAGGCTCCTCGTGGGGTCGAGGGCTTCGTCTTACCGAGAGCTTCGTGTAACAGAAGGCCTGTGTAGCCGAAGGCTTCCCTGATGTCGAGGGATCATACTGCCGAGGGCTCCCGTTTCTACCGTTTTTTTCCCTTGTGGCTTCGTATGCTCGAAACTGGCTCCCCTGCGTAATCTGGAGCCCTCGGCCAAGGGGGCTGAGGGCACCCCCAGTGTGTGTTCTGGGCTCCTTTGAGACTTGGGCCGCTGCATTTGGACCTGAGATGTTCCCTGGGCCCAACGGGCTTGTGTAGGAGAAGTAGGAGTCTGTGGGCCGGGGGTTCCCGGGCCATATACTCCATCAATACCAACTCTTAAATAAGTCTTGAGAATCAAACTACATGTCCCAAAAGCACGCAACTGCTGCATCTTGCACGAACGAGCCCAGAATGACACATCTCCTCTTCCCAAAAACAAATCCTATCCTTATTTGTATTTGCTCATGACAGGTCTGAATTGCTACATTCACCCAATCAATGACTGTCAAATACTTATAATTAGCACATCGTTTTTTTTTATAATTATGTTATGGAAAAATCACAAGCTCTTCAAATGGATGATGCATTTAACATGCACACCCCAACAACCACTTACTTGATTGATCAAAGGATTGCAAGATAAAATTATAATATATATAATAATATATACGGAGTAATAAACACCCACACCAGACAAATGTGAACCGGATGACCATTTTTCCATTAAAACCTCTGTATTAAAAATTATTTTTTATAAAATAGCTATCAAGATAATAATTATTTTTCTACTCTGTATAAATTTTAAAGCATAATTTGTTATGTATTCCGGCAGTGTCTTCGGATTTCCAAGAGTGAAATTGACACTCGTAACTTGTACCATTACACTCGTAAAAGCTCAGTATTTTACAGGGGTCGGCTGAATAATTGGCTATACAGTATATCTGCTGCATTGATCATGAACTGTTTTAATACTCCACTGATCAATTTCTTCTTCCACAAATTCCAAACTCTGCCTCATCACCCCTAACCATCCAAATTGAAGAACATTAGGGAAAACATAGGAGAGCCCATTAAGAAAGAAACTTTGTTACTGTCTTCTTAGAACATAAATGTTTGACAAAAGTGAAACAAAAATATTTTAATCACAATGGACTGGAATGAAGGAGACAAAAGTGGCCCACAACTCCACAAAAATTAAACCTACAGATAGGCAGTATCAAAGAGGAAAATCAAATTACAAAACAAAACAAAGAAAAAGAGTGGAAATATATAACCTGAAAGTGGTACTAACTAGTTTTATGTTATTTGAAAGGGGGGGAAATGCATGTGAACTAAGTAAGGGGTAACTACTCTGACCTGTTAACCCCCAAGTATTGTCAGAAGCTTTGCCTTATAGATTACAGCCACAACATAAGCCCAGTTAGCAAAATCATTGAGTACTTTGAAAAAAGCAAACCTGCAAGACCTGTTGAATAGCATTGTCCCAAGAACACTAAAAAATCCAACCACATATCCGACCCCCATGCTTGCATAAAACTCGCTGCCAAAAAACTTATTCAGGTCTTCTTTATTACAAGCACCTTCTTCTTCTTCTTCTTCTTCTTCTTCTTCTTCACAGAATCTAGGACGAGAAGGACGAGTTAATTCTTCTCCTTGACAACTGTTGGGGAGTGGATCTCCACATAGCCCGGGATTCCCCATATATGCACTTGCATTAAAGCTCTGAAGTTGAGTGCCTTTCGGGATTTTGCCTGATAAGTTATTGTTGGACAGATTTAGAACACTGATTCGGTGAACATGGACAAGGGTTTGAGGAATGCTACCCGACAAATGGTTATTAGAAAAATCAAGAGCCTCTAAGTTTGCCAAGTTACCAATCCTAAATGGAATATGTCCCCTTAAGTTGTTTCGTGATAAGTTCAAAGAACCTAACTCAACAAGTGATGTGATTTCAGTTGGAATCTCACCATTCAACATGTTGGATGAAATATCAATGCTCTTTAAGAATCCTAATATACTTCCAAATTCATAGATCATACCTTTCCATACAACATCTATTTTCTCATCTTGGCTGATGATTAGAGTTTCTGAATATTTTGGCCCAACCCAGTGCGCTGATATTTCATAAGAAATGGTGGCATTGCCAACTCCTATCATAGTCATTTTAGTAAGATTAGAAAGACAGTTGGGAAGACTCCCTGAGAGGTTGTTTGTGGACAAGTCCAACAGTTGAAGAGATTGGAGATGGCACAGACTTGTGGGTACACTTGCATTGAAGTAGTTGGATCTTAGCACAAGTATCGCAAGCTGTGGTAGCTTTTCACCCGCCCAATCTGGTATTGGACCAAAGAAGTTATTGTCTCCCAGTTGTAAGGATAACAATTTGGAGCAATTCTTGATGGACGAAGATAGAGGGCCAGTAAGACTGTTATGGTCAAGATGCAATGCCATTAGTGATGCCAATGATCCAATGGAAGTTGGAAGACTCCCTGATAGTTTGTGATTGTTTGCCAAGTTGAGAACTCGCAGACTATAGAGACCTGTCCAACAATCTGGAAGTGTTCCTGAAAGTTGATTAAATGACAAATCCAAAAGCTGCAAAGCAACAGCTACTCTAGCAGCCTTAATGTGACATAGGGAGTCGAGTTCAGTGAAGTGATTACGAGAGAGGTAGAGTGCTGTCACATTGAAGAAAGATGGTGGAATGGAACCTTCTAATTTATTGAAACTCAAATCTAGCACACCACCGTTGAATTGAAACCCCGATGATACTTGAAAGCCGCTTACCATTGTTCCCTTGATTTGGTTATTAGAAGCATTAATGTTCAAAAATTGAGTAGTTGTATTCCAAAACCAGGAGGGAATTGAATCAGAGATGGCATTATTGGAAATGTCTGTTAAAACTCGGGGTTCCATCCTAAAAGGTCAACCTGATAGGAGGAGTAGCCTGGATCTTAATATAGTGTTTAATCATTCCAAAGATATCCGGTGTGGGACATTTTAACACTCCTCCTCACGACCAGCCACTTCGTCTGGATCGGGTCATCATTCATATTTTTTTTCATCGGTCCGTTTTTTTTCATCCGGCCGTAATTGTCATTTTTTTTATAATCGTGTCATCACGATTCATAAGGGGGCTCCTACACCATGGATCGATTTGGCTCTGATACCATGTTAAGACCCGGGGTGTCATCCTAAAAGGTCAACCTGATAGGAGGAGTAGCTCATGTGTTAATATAGCACTTTGTTCATCCAAATCTTTCTGGTGTGGGATATTTAACAATGTCAAGCCACTTATAATTGACTTGAGTTCTAATCCAATTTGGAAACTCAGGGCCCAAGTTGCAAGACATAAGGTTTATCATTTCCAATCGGAATGGAGGAAGCCAGGCAGATGTGAGATTGAAAGTGAAATTGCTTGAAGATAAGTTCAGTGTGCGCAGTTTGGAGAGAGTAGCAAAGTGATGTTCAGAAATGACCCCATCTAGGAGGTTACCTCCAACAGATAATTCCACCATAGAGGGGAACATGGAAATGTTAGGAAACGAGCCTGTGAGTCGGTTGCTATCTAATTTTAATTCCCTCAGAGGGTGATTTGGGCATAATGTGGATATGACAAGGCTTCCATTAAGCCGGTTGGATTCCATGCGCAAGTGTTTGAGAGTGCATATGTTCCAGATGAATTTAGGGATTTCTCCTTCAAGTTTGTTATACCAAAGATGAAGCTCTTTAAGGGCAGGCATATTCCCTAGAGCTTCTGGAATGTGACCTTCCAACCGATTCATGTACAGGGAAAGTAAAGTCAAATGAACCATCTTTCCGAACGTTTCAGGAATGGTGCCTTCTAACCTATTATATCCGAGATCAAGGTATGTAAGGCCAGTCATATTTTCCCCGAAACTCTTTGGGATGAGACCTCCCAACAAGTTTTCACTAATGTCAAGCTGTGTGAGGAGAGCCATATTCCCTAAACCTCGAGGAATGGTGCCTTCTAATCTATTATTGCCAAGATTAAGGTGCCTAAGGCTAGTCATGTTTTCCCCGAAATTCTTTGGGATTTGACCTCTCAACAAGTTTCCACTAAGGTCAAGATGTGCAAGGAAAGCCATATTCCCTAGACCTTCAGGAATGGTGCCTTCTAACCTATTGTCTACAATAAAAAGGTCTGTAAGGGAAGGCATGATGTTTCCAATATTTTCAGGAATGGTGCCACCAATTCCAGTTCGAAAGAGTCCGAGATATTGAAGGGAAACCATACTACCGTTGTTCCCAAACAAAGATGAGATGCTCTGGTTCGCCAGCAAGTTGACGTTACCATTAAGATTCAAATACTTCAAATAGCGCAGCTCAACGAATGGAAGGCTGCTGGTAAACCTACCACCTTTCGCCAACAGATCCATGCCAAAAAGATCAATCTCGATGACATGACCCGTGAGATTATCACACCCAACTCCAGCCCAACCGCTGCAGCAATCTTCTCTGTGGTTGCCCCAAGAGCCCAGATTATCTTCCTCGTCAACAATGCTGCGCTTAAACTCCAGCAGCACTTCCCTTTCCCCGTCAATGCATTTACTGGCACCCACGCTCATCACCAGCACCCCCACTGCCATCAATAACAATACTACACCCATGCTTTATTACAGTTAGATGGAGAAATTCACCGTAGTGATAATATTATTCATCAAGCCTATTAATAGGCTGCGTACAACAAGAGTCCCTAGTGAATACAAATCCTATCTACCACTACGTATGAGATAAAAGTAGTCTAGATACATTATTTGTTAGAGCTATACTAGGCTACGTATGCGGGAGCTATAAGTTGGATATGCATGGCTATTATGTACGTATTATGTACGTATTATGTACGTAAATGTACATTAGAAATATAATGTTACATTAATTAATTATATCGGCTAACACGCCCCCGCAGTCGAAACGGGAGAAGCACAGACGTTGAGACTGGATCTAAATTCATCAAATAATATTCGTGGAAGTCCTTTAGTAAAAATATCCGCAAACTGGCGACGAGAGGGGATATGAAGGACCCGAACTTCTCCCCGAGCAACCTTTTCCCGTACAAAATGAATATCCATTTCAATATGTTTGGTGCGCTGATGGTGTACCGGATTGCCGGTCATATACACAGAACTAATATTGTCACAATATACAAGTGTTGCCTTGGGAAGCGGAGAACGTAGCTCAAGTAATAGATTTCGAAGCCAGCATGTTTCGGCCACGACATTAGCTACACCACGATACTCGGCTTCGGCACTGGAACGGGATAGAGTAGGTTGCCGTTTAGATGACCAAGAAATGAGATTATCACCCAAGAAAACGCAGTAACCCGAAGTAGAGCGCCGCGTGTCGGGACACCCACCCCAATCGGCATCAGTATAGGAGACTAGGTCAGTGAGAGATGAAGGACCGAGGTGAAGGCCAAAATGGATAGTGCCTTGAATATACCGAAGTACCCGTTTTAATGCCAGAAAATGTGAATCCCGTGGATCATGCATAAATAAACAGAGTTGTTGGACTGCATAAGATATGTCGGGCCGTGTGAAGTTGAGATATTGCAGTGCCCCAGCTAAACTGCGGTAGAGAGTAGAGTCCGCAACAGGAGGTCCATCAGAAGCACTAAGTTTGGAGTGTGTGTCAACTGGGGTGCTGACGGGTTTACAATCTGCCATGCCGGCACGACGTAGGATGTCACGAGCATAGGTGGACTGGGATAAGAATAGCCCTGAAGAGAGCCGTGCAACTGAAATTCCCAGAAAATAAGACAATGGACCAAGATCGGTCATTGAGAACTCGGCGGCCAGTTGAGAGATAATATACTGGCGGAATCGGGCAGAAGAAGCCGTAAGTATAATGTCATCCACGTAGAGGAGAACGTAAGCTGTGTGGCGGCCTTGATGATAAATGAAGAGCGAATGATCACAAGCACTATGTGAAAATCCGAGCTTGGCAAGGTGAGAAGCAAACCGGTGATACCACGCCCGAGGGGCTTGCTTGAGGCCATATAATGATTTTAAGAGTCGGCAAACATGATTAGGACGGGAGCGGTCACGGTAACCCGGCGGTTGGTACATATACACAGTCTCTTCTAACCGGCCGTGGAGAAATGCATTTTTGACGTCGAGTTGGTGGAGTGGCCACGATTTAGAAAGGGCAATGCTGAGGACGAGACGAATAGTGGCCGGTTTAACAACCGGACTGAAGGTTTCATCACAGTCGATGCCGACCTGTTGAGATTTACCATTGACTACGAGCCGAGCTTTATGACGTTCCAAGACACCGTCAGACCTGTATTTATGTTTAAAAAGCCACATGCAACGAATAATATTGGCGTTAGGGGGGCGGGGAACCAACTCCCACGTCTCATTCTTAATTAAAGCACTAAACTCATTATCCATGGCGGCTTTCCAATTAGGGTCCTGGAGGGCCAGGATTGGGGATCGAGGTAAAGGTGACGGGGTAGATGAAACAGCCAACGTAAATATTTGTTTGGGTTTGTGAATCCCAGCACGACTTCTAGTCTGCATGGGATGGGAAGAAGTCGTAGGAGCTGGTGGGTTGCATGAGTCATGCATGGTACGCGGCTGATTATGAATAGGCGGTGGAGGAGAGTTAATAGGTGGCTGGATAAGATTAGAATTGGGAGGGGAGGAATTAAATATAGTGGCCGAATGTGATGGGGAGGGATGGTGAGTAGGATGTGGCTGGTGGGTTGAGGAGATATTATTGGTGAGGGATTCGGTGTTGACCGAAGTAGAAGGTGGGGCGGAGAGAATAGGCAGTAGACGTAGCATATGATTTTGGTCATCCAGAAAATCGTAGGTAGTGCTTTGTGAGTGTGTAGGGGTTTTAAAAGGAAAAACATTTTCATCAAATGTTACATGACGAGAAATGATTATCTGATGAGTGCGAATATCAAGGCATTTGTAACCTTTATGGTGGAGAGGATACCCGAGAAATACACACGGCGTAGTGCGGGCTTGAAGTTTGTGAATGGTATGGGACGGGAGGTGGGGAAAACAAAGGCAACCAAATATTCTAAGGTGGTCATATGTAGGTGTTTGGCGATACAGGAGGTGCGTGGGGGAAAGATAATTGAGAGGCTTGCTGGGAAGTATATTATGGAGATAAGCAGCCATATGGATAGCGTGAGGCCAGAAGTGGGCAGGGACAGAGGCGTGAAGCAATATAGTTCGTGCTATATTATTTATAGTCCGTATATAACGTTCAGCCGAGCCATTTTGAGGAGAAGTGTAAGGGCAAGAGAAACGAAAGTGAAGGCCGTGTTTTTGGCCATAAGTACGAAATGCAGAATTATCAAATTCTTTCCCATTATCGCATTGAAAAATTTTAATGTTACGTTCGAATTGTGTTTGAACATAAACATGAAAATTAACAAATGTAGCGAAGGTTTGAGATTTTGACGTTAAAGGAAATACCCAAACAAATTTAGTGTAATCATCAACACAAATTAAATAATAACGATGACCATTAGAACTAAGAACAGGAGATGTCCATAAATCACTGTGTATTATTTCAAATGGGTAATGAGTAACTGAAATAGAAGAAGAGAATGGCAGTTTCGTATGCTTACCAAGAGCACATGAATTACATATGGATTTATTTAAATGAGTACATGGAATGGTATTATTTGTTCTAAGGAAACTAAAAACGGGATCCCCGGGATGACCCAGCCGATGATGCCAAGTAGCAGCCGAGGTGAGAAAGGTAGCATGAGAAAATCTGGAAAATGTAGGAGGAAGAGGGTAGAGTTCACCCGTACTGTTACATCTCATGAGTTGTTGGCCCGTGCGGAGATCCTTCACAGAAAAACCAACAGGGTCAAATTCAACAGACACAGAGTTATCAGTAGAAAAACGGCGAACAGAAATAAGTTTTTAATGAGGGACGGGGCATGAAGGACATTTTTTAGTTGAAGAGGGGGGTGAGGAGGGGGTAGGGTAGTTTGACCGAGACCCGAAATGGGTATGGTATTGCCATTGCCAACCATAATAAATTGTTTAATACCTAATTGAGAAAGAGAGGTGAGAGTACCTGAATCGGACGTCATGTGAGACGTAGCTCCGGTGTCCATATACCAATTATTATCGGGAGGTGTGAGAGTCATAGTATGCATGGCGGCATTGATATCCGTGAGAGGAGGGGCTGGACCCGAGATGTGTGCTTGAGGTCGAGCGCCAAGGATGCCAGCTCCAGGAGTAGGGCGAGGTGAAGATGAAACAGCCCACGGTGCGGACGGATAGGGGCAGGGTGGTACAGCCCATGGCGATGGCGGCAACCAGTAAGCCCATGGTGGTGGGGACGTCCAAGCATTGGGAGGAGTATCAGGCCGAGGTGTCCCACGTCCGCCACGACCGCGCCGGGCAGAAGAAGTGCCACGGCCGCCGCGGGGGGGTGGAGTCGGACGAGGAGGAGTAGGCTGGGACGGCGAGCTATGTAGAAGGGCACTGGCCGAGGAGGCGCCGAGTTGATGCGCCTTGCGGGTCTCATCCAGGAGGATCATGGAGCGCGCAGTTTGGAAGGAGGGAAGCGGTGTGGCCTGCTGGATGAGTGATGCCACTGTGTCGTACTGAGGGGTAAGGCCGTTGACTAAGCGAAGAACAAGCCGGCTGGGGGAGACCTCGGAACCGACATTTTGCAATTGATTTGCCAAAGTTTTGAGAGCGCGACAATACGCGGCGACATTTGGAAAATTTTCCAAACGAGTGTTGGAAAACAAATTCTCTAAATGTACAGCACGCGAGTGTTTATTGTCGAGAAAAATGTCGGTGAGGCGATCCCATGCCTCCTGAGCCGTAGCATCGGGTTCAATAATGGTGTGGAGCAGGTCATGAGAGATTGTACCGTAGATCCACTGAAGAACCACGGCGTCCAACCGGGTCCATAGGGCGGCTGCTTCGGCCTTGGCGGCAGCCTGGGCGAGAATCCCTTCGGGAGTAGAATCAGCAGAAGTTGACGTAGAGGCGGTGGCGTCGGCAGAATCCTTGGAGGGGATGATATGATCGAGAACTTGATATGCACGAGCGGTAATTTTGAACAATTCCGCCCATGAGGAGTATTCAACGTTCTCGAGATCTAAAGTAATTGGGATGAAATTTTTTATGTTTGATATAGCTAGAGCAGGATGAAAAGCGGAAGATTTGGTGGTAGCCATTAGAGAAGAAGACTACTGATACCAAGTTAGATGGAGAAATTCACCGTAGTGATAATATTATTCATCAAGCCTATTAATAGGCTGCGTACAACAAGAGTCCCTAGTGAATACAAATCCTATCTACCACTACGTATGAGATAAAAGTAGTCTAGATACATTATTTGTTAGAGCTATACTAGGCTACGTATGCGGGAGCTATAAGTTGGATATGCATGGCTATTATGTACGTATTATGTACGTATTATGTACGTAAATGTACATTAGAAATATAATGTTACATTAATTAATTATATCGGCTAACAATTACCTTGTTAAAGTATGTTCCTCTCACCCAATCATCTCCTCTTGTGCTGCTCTGGTTCCATAGATATAATACGAGCCCACCGCTAAAGTCAAGTCGTTCTCAAATGTGAGAGCAGTGCAAGTATATGACCACCGACCGCTTCCTGCTCACTCGCACACTCGTACGTATATCTTCACCTTCTACTACGTGTCTCCAATCCATGGTAAGAAGACGATTGACCAAACCATTGCCATTATTTTCGAGTGACCGTTGGAGACCGTACACGTACTACGATGCAATCATTCACACCCCACGCCGCTTTTAAAGAGTGTTCTCACGATTCTGATATCAGCCAAACTAATGAAGCGAAGACCATAAGAATCAAATAATTTATATGCTCGGTTGAGCATTCAAATACAAATACAAATAAGAATATTAAAATTGATTCGAATTATTATCAAACTAGTATCGTTACCCGTGCCGTGCACGGGATAAAATGATTTTTTTTAGTTTTACTATATAGCCTTGAATATGGATTATACGCATGCTGATGTATGTATATGGGTTATTATAGCTAATGGCAAATCGTGTGTATAATATTATAACATGAGTTGATAACATATATTTTCATTTATTGAGAACGTCTTATTTTAAACTAATTATTTAAACATATCCTTCGTAGTGTATGTCCTTAAAAATGATTATGTAGGTATTTAATACGTAGTATACCATAAATGAGAAAAAAATATTGTACGGAGTATTATGAAACAACATATGAACTCTTGTGTAGTAACATGAATCATTAAAAATAGTTTTAATCTTATGTGACTTTTTCTATGTTACTACGCAATTATTTACAAAGTTCCATACGATTCTTTTTTTCGCCCCTATCAAAATGTGAAACTTGTAGGGATTTAATTCATTCTTTATACGTGCTTTAGAAAATGTTGAAATTTACAATATTAACATTTTTATACTCTTTATTTATTAACGTATTAATAAATTATTTTAAAAAAATAATACTACCCCCGGTCCCAAATAGACTTCACACTTTTTAGCATGTCCGAAATAAACTCCAGTTTTCTTTTTTAAATAATTTTGAATATAAAGTTATCTTTATACTACCCGTACTTTATTACCCACTTGAAATGTGAAAAAAATGATTGTTACACTTATTTAAGAATGGAGGAAGTATTTTTTGAGATCGTGCACTTTGAGTTACAATTATGTACTACCTTCGTCCCACTTGTTTAGTCATCTCTTAAAATTTGAAACATAATTTTGATTAGAATAATATTTTGGAAATCATAAATTTTATACTTTTATAAAAATACTTTTAACAGAAAACGTTTTAATATAATTTTTATATTTTTAAAAATGATGTTTGGTGGTTCCAAGGTTCTAATTTTCCAGGATCTCTTAAGTTTCTTGACATTCAAAAAATTGAAGGTTTAACTTTTAGCAATTACGAGTATAATCTACCTATGAAGAATTGATGAGAAAATTGCTCCGTATAGGATCGATTCATACCAGTTTTACAAAAAGAGGACCTAGAATTGTTTTTCCCATACGTGCCACTTATTTTGTTCTATTTTAGTAAACTTGGTTTTGAATTCCCTCTTTTACCCTTTTTTATATTTATTAAATTTCCCCCAAATTAAAGATGACATGCCCGCTTACGATTAGAAGCTTCACGCTCCATCGTGCTTCCCCCCATCTAATCTCCTTGCTCAAGCTCAGACATGGTCAGTCCATGGTTCTAATCTCCATCGGAGCTTCAGGGAAGACTTCACAGTTGTCTTCATTAGAGACTCTCCAGCTCATATCTGCTTTGTCGATAGGTTCCTCCTCCATCTCTGCCGTCCAGCTATTCCTCCATCTTCGCCGCCCAATCCTTCCTTCACTCCGACTACCTCTGTTCGCTGGTTCTATCTCCAGCAGCGGCTCCTTTTTTCTCCGATTAACAGTCGCCACTTCAAAGGGATATGAGGTAATTGATTCATTATCTTCTTCTTTTTCTTCTCTTCTTCATTTTTCTTTTTCTCCTCTTACGTCTCATCTCCTTGTGCTCTGTTTTCTTCCTTTTGTTTTTAGATCCTTCTCATCACTTAATTTGTTTAACTTTCCAAATTCTAAATTGAAGAATTACTTATTGTCTGTTTAATGACTACTTATTGTCTGTGTATTGTCTGCCATTGAGCTATTGTTAGAACTTATTGTCTGTTTAATGACTACTTATTGTCTATGTATTGTCTAGTGTTTGCAAGTTTGATTTTGGATCTGGTTTCTTCAAAAGGTTTGCAGAGTACCTGGTGGCCTTGTTAAAATGTGATATACAAGTTCGAAATTGGCAAAATCAATGTCCAAAATCAGAAAAGAAGAAGAAGAAAAAGAAGAAGAAGAGGAGGAGGAGGAGGGGGGGGGGGGGAGGAGGAGGAGGGAGAAAGAAGAAAAAACTCTGGTGGCGGCGTGCGGTGGAGCTGGTGCGTCGGTGACGGTGAAGTCGATCAGCGGCGGCGAGCCCAGTCGATCAATCTGAAATCGAGTTTGTGCACATACATGCCGCAGGGGAATGGGTCTGAAGTGTGAGTAGGGCATCCATCGATGGAGTTTGTTTGTGCGCAGGGGATTTAAAAGGAAGGACAATTTGGTCAAAGCAGGTGTACTTAAGTCTTAGACTAATCTATAGTCTTAATTTTGGAAATCTAGTATGATTAGGTTCTATTTGTTGAAATCTCCCAGAATTGATTACATAGTATGGCAGGTGGAGCTTTAGGTTTATATCAATTCCATTTTTTTTTTGGGAATGGTACAGTTTCTTCCTTTCTAAATTTAAGTGTAATATATTGAATTTTACAATATTAACATAATTTTACTTTGATTTAGCTCTATTTATTAATAAATCATTTTTAAAAAAATACGACCTCCAGTTCTGAATAAACTAAACACTTTACTTTTTGGGCAAGTCCAAAATATATTTTACACTTCTATTTTTAATAATTTTTTAATATAAAGTTACCTTTATACTACCCTTACATCATTACCCACTTCAAATGTGAAAAATTGATTGTTGCACATGTTTTTTTATTATACCGTTGCACGTATTTATAAAGTTACCCTTACTTTCTATTTTCTACCCTTATACTACCCTTATTTTATTACTCACTTCCATTCTTAAATATGTAGTAATTATTACCATTGCACTTCAAATATAAAGTTACTCTTATATTACTCTTACTTTATAACCAACTTCAATGGTGAAAAATTGAATGTTACACTTATTTAAGAAGAAAAGGAATTTTTATTTTCAGAACGCAATTGAGAAGATATTTTACTAATAAATTTTGCATGTATAGTTGTGTAGTTGATATGTTTGAGTGCAATTGGGAAGTTTTGGAGAAGCCTTCCCAATTGCAATTGAGCCCGTTTGGTGACTTTGTTTTTGACTTATAAGACTTATCAGTTAGCTTTTTCACCAAATACATAAATTTTGACTTCGCGCGCTTAATTGTGTAATAATAAGAAAATGTAAGGTTGAAGTTACTTTTCTGGCTCTATTGGCCGAAATTATTGTAGAGAATCATTTTAACTATTTTCATATAATTTTTTCTTTATTGTATGGATAAATTTTTTATTTTTTCACAAATCAGCAGAATCAGCCAATCCAAACACTTCAGCCAGAACTTCATAAATTTTAGTAGAATCAATTGATTCAACCAATTTCAGTGTTACCAAACAGACATTAAACTAATAAACATAATTGATGTAAATTGAAGTCGCTATAATAAAAACATTTTGACTTTCTTACGAAAGTTTGAATGCAATTTATAAAGTTTATATTACCTCCGTCCCTAAATGTTCTTCCAAAATAAAGTGGCACGCTGATTAAGAAAGTGGGAATTGTGTGGTGGAGAGTTGTGCAGAGGAGAGAGAAATGATGTGAACCACAAATTCTTTGCTAAAAAGGGAAAGTGAAGTTCTTTTTGGGACGGACGAAATGGGAAAGTTGGAAGTTCTTTTAGGGACGGAGGGAGTAAATATTACTCCCTCCGTCCCTAATAACTTTGCCAAATTTGACCGGCACGTGGATTAATAAAGTAAAAACTGTGTGGTTGAGGTTTGTGCAGAGGAGAGATAATTAACTAAAACCACAAATTCTTTACTTAAATGGGAAAGTGGCAAAGTTAATGGGACATCCAAAAAAGGAAAGTTGGCAAAGTTATAAGGGACGGAGGGAGTAGTTGGCATTTAGAACGATTTAAATGAATTGTGACTTTTAAGGATTTCTAATCAAACATGGAGTTTTAGTTTTTAGCAATTCTATTTGTAACTAGTATTATACCCGTGCATCGCACGGGATATTTATTTTCTTTTAATATATTGATTTTAAATAAATTTAAAAGTAGATGATGACACACTAAAGTTTTAACGTAAAAGAATATAAGAATTCTTTTTTTAAGAATTCTTTTGTTGCACCTGTACTCATAGGTAAATTATACCGTACACCCGGTTGTAGAGTTCTCACCTTACAACCGGGTATTTTTGCAATTAATTCCAACTTTAATGGTAAAGGTGTTTCCTGTTTCCTGCTCGTTGATGCCCTGGGATCGCTGAAGGAGACGCAGACGCCGATCGAGATGCCCGCTCGCTGAAGTCCAGGTGCTTGACTGTTGCTCGCTCGTTGCGCCAATGGAGGAAATTTTTGCTCCGCATTTATATCAATTCTGTTTTTTTTGGAAATGGTACAGTTTCTTCCTTTCTAAATTTTTAAGTGTAATATATTGAATTTTACAATATTAACATAATTTTACTTTGATTTAGCTCTATTTATTAATAAATCATTTTTAAAAAAATACGACCTCCGGTCCTGAATAAATTAAACACTTTACTTTTTGGGCAAGTCCAAAATATATTTTACACTTCTATTTTTAATAATTTTTTAATATAAAGTTACCTTTATACGACCCTTACATCATTACCCACTTCAAATGTGAAAAATTGATTGTTGCACATGTTTTTTTATTATACCGTTGCACGTATTTATAAAGTTACCCTTACTTTCTAGTTTCTACCCTTATACTACCCTTATTTTATTACCCACTTCCATTCTTAAATACATAGTAATTATTACCGTTGTTGCACTTCAAATATAAAGTTACTCTTATATTACTCTTACTTTATAACCAACTTCAATGGTGAAAAATTGAATGTTACACTTATTTAAGAAGAAAAGGAATTTTTATTTTATTGAGAAGATATTTTACTAATAAATTTCGCATGTATAGTTGTGTAGTTGATATGTTTGAGTGCAATTGGGAAGTTTTGGAGAAGCCTTCCCAATTGCAATTGAGCCCGTTTGGTGACTTTGTTTTTGACTTATAAGACTTATCAGTTAGCTTTTTCACCAAATACATAAATTTTGACTTCGCGCGCTTAATTGTTTAATAATAAGAAAATGTAAGGTTGAAGTTACTTTTCTGGCTCTATTGGCCGAAATTATTGTAGAGAATCATTTTAACTATTTTCATATAATTTTTTCTTTATTGTATGGATAAATTTTTTATTTTTTCACAAATCAGCAGAATCAGCCAATCCAAACACTTCAGCCAGAACTTCATAAATTTTAGTAGAATCAATTGATTCAACCAATTTCAGTGTTACCAAACAGACATTAAACTAATAAACATAATTGATGTAAATTGAAGTCGCTATAATAAAAACATTTTGAATTTCTTACGAAAGTTTGAATGCAATTTATAAAGTTTATAAATATTAGATGGCATTTAGAACGATTTACATGAATTGTGACTTTTAAGGATTTCTAATTAAACATGGAGTTTTAGTTTTTAGCAATTCTATTATACCCGTGCGATGTACGGGATATTTATTTTCTTTTAATATATTGATTTTAAATAAATTTAAAAGTAGAGGATGACACACTAAAGTTTTAACGTTAAGGAATATAAGAATTCTTTTTTTAAGAATTCTTTTGTTGCACCTGTACTCGTAGGTAAATTATACCGTACACCCGGTTGTACGGTTCTCACCTTACAACCGGGTATTTTTGCAATTAATTCCAACAAAGGTCTTTCCTGTTTCTTGCTCGTTGATGCCCTGGGATCGCTGAAGGAGACGCAGACGCCGATCGAGATGCCTGCTCGCTGAAGTCCAGGTGCTTGACTGCTGCTCGCTCGTTGCGCCAATGGAGGAAATTTTTGCTCCGCATTAGTTCTGCGCTGAGGGAGGAATTACTCTCGCTGAAGAATACGTACGTTGTGGGCTTGGGCTTCTATCGAAGAGAAAACCTTCTGCTCCGTATTTTAGTTCTTTGAATCCCACAAATTTCAACTTGTGTTTTAATAATGATGTATTTTAATATTATATTTTAATATTACATTTTAGTATTGTATGTTAATATTTTTCAACTTATTAATTAGTTAATTAACTAAGTTTTATGTTATATTGAAAATGAGTATAGTGTTTATAACAAATGTGTATAACAGTTAAAAGATTTGAACATATGTAATTGAATATTTGAGCAGATTAAAAAAATTAAATGAGTATACACAAATAAAAAATTTGAACATACCAGACAATTCAAATACACAAATGAAAACTTGAGCGTATTGTAGATTTTAAATTTTAAATGAGCTTTTTGAATTTTTGGTTGCTCATTTCATAAGTAATGTATGCTCATTTGGTATTAATGAAATGCTCATTTTAAAATATTGCACATTTCGAAAGTATCATATTACAATATGTTAAACTCGAATGAGTATAAAGTCCAAAATGAATGAGCATACACAAATGAGCTTTTCAATTTTTTGATATTCATTTTGTAAGTTATGTATGCTTAGTTAGTACCTCTTTGTGCTCATTTTAAAATATTGCACATTTCGAACATATCATATTACATTAGATTCACATATTGAAATTAATTGAAATGTTTGATGCTCAATTAAAATGTCGTGATGTTCAACCAACGTTAACAAAACCTTACGATTTTCATATCAACGTACACTTTGTAGTTACGTATGCTCATTTCGTACTGATGTAATGCTCATTTTTACAATGTCATTTCACTGCATATTTCAAAAGTAGGGACTCGCACATTGAAATATGAGTGGATTATAGATATAATTTAATAAGTTTTTATAAAAGAAAAAAATAAGAAAAAGAAAGAGAATTAGAATATATGAAGCAAAGATTGTGAAACTCATTTTTAGCCTTCTAATACTCAATAAAATAGGTCTGATGCTCACTAAAATTACATTATTGCTCATTTAGCGGAAGTCGCGATGTTTCGCTTAAATTATAAAATTGTCACCGATTTTTTTTGGCCTGTATTGATTGTTGGGTTGTCTGTACTCGTAGTGTAAGTGTGTAACTATTAATTAAAACAAATTGGTTCCGCTTTATACATAAACGCGTTCGGTAATCGGTACAGTTGTATTTTCAAACAGGACAATATCATACTCCGTATTATATTAACACTCACTCAATAATCACACTTTTTTCAGTGATTGAACGGAACCGATAGGTATTGTAGCAATACATATAGGATTGCAGAGATCTACAATACGTACACTAGCAATACTAAAATAAATTTCCTATAGTAGCAATCCCGGCCCAAAAATACTAATGGTATTTGTTGAGGTTTATTCCTTCAACCTTCAGGCCCAACACGTAAGCCCAAAGGTTTCGAATGGAGTGGATGTATGGTTATCTAGCCCAACAAGTATTAGATGAATCAGGAAACAAGAGTAATAGCAGGCAATGTAAATAGGTATTATTAACTTCGTAATAACTCCCCTAAGTACAATCTACTTGCTAACAAAGGCACGTCGGCCGTTCGTCTTACAAGGCAGTTAGAAATGCTGCGAGTAAGAATGCTGAAGCTAGTATGCTAAGAATAGAAAGTTGCCAACCCTTTACAATGGAATAAATGCTTCTATTTATACCCGCCAATGGGCAGGTGGCTGTAGTGACGTGGCAGCCTGTGGACCGCTGGTGTCCCAACTACCAAATCTTTAGCATTAAATGCACTTCCCGCCAGAATCTAGGTTTCCCGCCGGATTAGTGGGGACGTTCGTCCACCGGGAAGTGAGTTGGATTGCTCCAAGGGACCCTTGGGAGATATCGGCTGTTCGTCTCCTGGCCTTGGTGGATACTCACCATGTGGACTGGGTTTTCTCCGATGACTACAGGCTTGCTCTGGGGACGTTCGTCGTCATTCCTGGTGGCCCGTGGTTCTGCTCCTTGTCCCTGCATAGACGTTCGTCGGGATGAGCTGCTGGGCCTGAGTCCTCCAACACTAGACGTTCGTCCATCCCCGTGGAACATGGGCCTGTGGGTTGGCCTAGTGTTCTAACTGGACGTTCGTCTAGCAAAATGGGTTAGTGGGCCGAACCTCGGCTTGGGCCCTTAACCCAACACAAGTCCCCCACTTCTGATGTTCTGAGCATGCGCAGGACATAAGGAAGTATGAACCTCTCCGAAGTAGACGTCCGTATCTTGGTACTTGTGTTTATTGCACCTGGTGGAAGCATACGTTCGTGGTCATGGTGCTTGACAGCTGTTGACGGTTCAGGGAACGAGGTGACGGCTGATGTTGCGGCGGCGCATTTTCCCGAGGAAGCGTCATCATTACGTTCCCATCCCACGCTCAGCGCGTGGGCCGGAATACGTCCCTTGCCACGTGTCATCCCCTCGTTGGTTTCTCCATCGGTGTTTCTCCTATAAATGCCGGGTTTTCCCTCTGACTTAGGGTTCCCAATTTCTGCTTTCTTGCTCTCAACTTTCCGCAGCTCTTCAAGTTTCCCGAATTCGGCCAACCATACCTTTGTAAGGTAATTTCCCCCTCTGCTTCTTTTCTTTACTCTGATTCCTAGCCGAAATGACTTCGATGGAGATTTCCTCAAGTTCTGATTATAGTTCATCGGGTTCCTCCTCGGGCTCCTCTTCTGACAATGCGAATGCACGCTCCCTGGGAAAAACTAGTGTCTCCGGAACCTCGGGTTCGGCCACGACCGTGGGGACCATCCGGGCTGATGGCGAGCCGGATGACGTGTCCCAAGATAGCGGGAGCGACGCCGGGGGCGGGGGCGCTGACGGGGCAGTAGATGTTATTGACGCAGTCCCCCTGAATGAGCGTCCTGCTGATTATGATTCCGGAGAGGAAGCCGAATCTGGTTCTGATGTGGAGGTGTATGATCTGGGCATCCCCACGGATAGGGAGCGCCACATCTGCCCGATCAGGAGTGCACTTGACCATGACCAAGTCCTCTCCCGCGTGGCCCTCAATAAAATCCGTACCTTCCTTCCCCCGCCGTTCGTCTGGAGTGTGAGAGGTGCTGAGCATGTGATGAGGAGACGTCCGGGGATGATCATGCTTCACCTGGACTCCGTTGAAGCCGGGCTGCGGTTTCCACTGCACGCGTTCTATGTGGAGTTCTTCCACTGCTTCCAGGTGGCCCCGGCGCAATTCATGCCAAATTCTTACAGATTCATATCGGCATTCTTGGTGCGCTGCAAACTTGCGGGGGTCGATGCCACCCTGGAGCTCTTCCATTATTTCTACCGCGTCACTCCTCAGAACGCCGACGGGTATCTGAGCGTGGCCGCACGTCCTGGGAGGCGGCTGTTCAAGAACTACCCTTCGTCCATCCACGACTGGAAGAACCGTTTTTTCTTCCTTCGATACGACGGGCCTCCTCTCCCTCTCCGGTGGAATGGGTACCCCCCAAAGATTGAGTCACCGGAGCCGTCCGACGATCTGCTTCTGGATGCGGAGAAGGTGTTGGAGGGTGGCGTCCGTCCTATAGCCGGATTTCTGACCTTCGAGGCACTCTCTGGGGCAGGCATAGGTACCGTCCGTGTCCCTGGACTTTTTCTACCCTTCGACGCTCGTCTCGGGGCAACGGGCGGTCCTGTCCTTCGAGGTGAGTGTCTTATTCTATTCCCCGCTCGTCTTCTAATCCTTTGTTATTTTTTGCAGGTCCTCCGCCAGACAGAGATCAAATGAATCACGCCGAGTGCCTGAAGACCAGGAAGGCCAAAGCGGCCGCTGCTAAAGCTGCGATGGAGAAGGCCAAGAATGCCCCCGCCTCGGCGTCCAACTCCTCGGTTTCTGACGCTGCCCGGCGAACCGCCGAGGGTGAGCAGCATCTGATTGCCACTATGCTGGCTCAGGGTTCCGGGGCCCCTGCTCTTGAAGCCGCCCTTCCACCGCCGGTCGTCCCGTTGAAGGCGGCTCCTCAAAAGGGGACGGAGAAGGTCCCCGAAAAGAAACAAAAGAGGGGCCGCGAGGCTGTCTCCACCGGGCCCCTGCTTGAAGACGCCGGCTCCTTGCCGTTGAGCCGCCCGGCGGAAGAGCTTTGGAGGGAAATGGCCCTCAAGGCTGGC
The DNA here is from genome assembly GCA_945859915.1 of Cuscuta epithymum. Classification (NCBI taxonomy): domain Eukaryota; kingdom Viridiplantae; phylum Streptophyta; class Magnoliopsida; order Solanales; family Convolvulaceae; genus Cuscuta; species Cuscuta epithymum. The sequence continues at coordinate 1,808,831 of CAMAPF010000974.1, forward strand.
CTAGAGCTGCCCAGCCGTTCGTCTTCGGAGGCGACAAGTGCTGCCCTGGCAGCCGCTCTTCAGGTAATTCCCTCCTGCTAGATCTGAGCATATATACTTTTCCTTGACGTTCATCCTCTGATCCTTATTTTTTCTTCTGTCATCCAGTCTGGGCTTCTAGTCCTTCAGGCTGAAGCTGCCCGGGAGGCCGACCTGAAGGAGGCCAAGGCCAAAGCTGACGCGGCCATCGCTGCGGCCCGGGAGGCCGCTCGTCGAGCGGAGGCGGAGGCGGCCGCCAAGGAGAAGGAGATCGCCGCCCTGCGGGCAGAGTCCCGCCAGCAGCTGGCCAGCCTTGAGAAAGCTGGCTTCAAGCTTGTCCCGGTGCACCCTACTGCAGAGGGTGCCAGTTCGGAGTGGCTGGTCGATACCTCCGGCTATCGGAACACCGGGGAGTTCATGGATTCCGCCAAGGATTACTGCGCCGGAGCCTTTGGTGACGTTTTCTCTGCGGCGCTGGAAAAGATCCCACCCCGGCAGCGTCTGGCGAGCGGGGTCCGGATTCTGGAGAGCTCCCCCTTGTCTCACAAGTTCCTCTACGAGGTCGGCGACAGCTCCTTCGCCGCTGGTTACAATGAGGGGGTCAAGGCCACCCTTCCCATCTTCTCAAGGCTGCAGGGGGCCGACTTCGAGCTCGCTGCCAATACGGATGATGATCTGCTGCTCCAAGCCTTGGGGAAGTTGGGGAGGGACCAACGGCGGGAGGAAGCCAAGGCCAGAGGAGAGATTCCGGAGCCCCCGACCCCTGAGCCCGAGGCCGAGGAGGAAGAGCAGATTCCGGGAGGCAGCCGGCCTGAATCCCCCTTCTTTGTATAATGTACTTTGTATTTTTCCATTCCAACCTTTGTAATGTCCGGCCGTTAGAGCCGAGGAATATACATCTTTTTGCCCATGATTATTCCATGTTCATGATTTCTACTTGTTATTCTCCTTCCTTCTGTCCTTCGATGTATGGAAACCCCTTCGGCGGTCCGACATGCCTTGTAGCAAGGTCAGAGTCCGAGAGGACGTTCGTATCCGTCCTCTACTTGCTTCCAGGCAAAAGCGTCCCGAAGTCAATCCTCCGTACGTATTCAACGCGTTCCGTCAATGGAGCGACGTTCGTCGGTGGTTTATGGTGCATGCTCGAAGTGTAGACATAGGAACGTATTTCTCAGCACCAGCACTTGATAACGATGTCCGCCCGTCGTCGCGTGATATGAACATTCAAACCACGCGCGGGACGTTCGTCTGTTTTGCGTGCTCATCTGGCACGAAGTGTGGAGAGGCGGCGTTCATCCTTTGTGCACCATCAATGGACGTGATTTTCACTTCATTCTTTTGTGCCCATCGTTTGTAGTATGAGGAATCCCTCCGGCGCCTCGACACATCTTTACCGCCTACGCGGTCTCTGGACAGTGGGAAGACGTTCGTCGGTAATTGCCTTGCCAGCACACGATTCAAGTATGGACTTATGGGCGTATTTCCCTGAAACAGCGCTTGGTGACGACGTTCGTCCATATTGCGTGACATAAAAAACTGGTGTGCTGCAAGAGGGACGTCGCCAGTTGATTCGTGTGCCCTCGCCAGCCGCCGATGCTAGGGTCAGCCGGGGAATTAAGGAAACAAGGGAGGTTGAATGTCTTCAAATTCCTCCGAGCCGGTGAGCCCTCCTCAAGGGACGTTCGTGGCACGGACCCGGATGTCTTTGTGTGGGTTATGCGGCGACAAAATCGAGACGCTTTAAATACCGTGGTAGGTACCGGTATCCAGGCGCCACGTGTCCTGCTTCGGTTGGGGCAATCCCGCGGTGTTGCCTATAAATACTCAGTACCCCAGTGATCCACTCACATTTCCCCTTACGCTGCACAATTGCCTTCTCTCTCTAGACTTCTCTTTTGATCGTATCGGAAACCTCGAATTCCAAGGTACCGTTCGTTGTCATGTCTTCCGAAAGTCGTTTTGATGATGGATGTTCTTCCGGTGATGACTTGGAGTATTATGAGCGGGGAATGCCACCCCGGCCTCCCCGTTACAGCCTCAACTTCTCATGCGTCCGGCGTCAAGTTCAACGCCTGACGAACGCTGACAAGCGATTGATCAGTCAATGGTTCTATCCACCAAGGACCTACGACGATCGGCGTCTTCGGAATCCCATGCGCCATCTGCCCGGCTATGTGGTGGTCCACCTAGATTCGGTGATAGCCGGGCTGAACTTCCCTTTGCACAGCTTCCACTTGGAACTCTTCAGGGCCCTCGAGATTGTGCCTGCGCAGCTCGTCCCTGCCGCTTATCGGATAATCGCTGGCTTCATCATTAGATGCCACAGCGTCGGTGTGACCCCCACCGTGGACCTGCTGCATCACTTCTTCCGTCTGTCCACCTTCGGACGTACGGGGTATTTGACCCTGATCGCCCGTCCGTCCATGGTTCTGTTCTCGAACAACGCTGGGAACCCAGACGGTTGGGAAGAGCGCTTCTTCCTGGCCGGAGTAGGCTCACCGATGCCATTCTCTGATCGGTGGAATGCCTACCCTGTGAAGACGATCCCGCCGCCCATGACGGACGAGGAGCTTGGATATGCCAAGCGCATAGCCGGACTTGGCATCCAGAACCTCCGGTTGCTGGTGGCCGAGCCCTTTAAAGCTCAGGCTGGATTAGGTGCGTCCGTTTGTACTTGTATTGTTTTAACCTCTCTTCGCTGTTATGGTTCTGAACGTCTTGGTTCCTTTTGCGCAGGAGTTTTTCCCTCCACGTCCATCATGCGTCGAGACAATGCCGCTCCGTCTGTCGCCGGTCGTGGACACAAGGGGCATGACAAGCCCGGGAAGCCGCTCGTCCCCAAGGTTGAAACTCGGGTGACCAGGGCCCGGCCTGAGGATGATTTGGGAGCTGGTGCCTCCAAGAGACCGCGCGTCGACGGTACTGCTTCCAAGGCTATCATAGTGGCCGATGACTCTGATGGGGAGCCCGGAAGTCCCCTTAAGCGGAAGCCCGCACTCTGGCCGTCTCCCTACCCTGACGTTCGAAGGCCATCCGAGCCCTGTGAAAGTAAAGTCCGGCCTTGTCCAAGGTGCTCTGGCCGCATTCCAAAAGATCCTCAGGGGCCTCCTGAGCAGCGAAATCCTGCGGGACCTTGAGATTCAGCCCACACCAAATGGAGGACGCCGTCTGGCCAACACACAGACGGCGCCAGTGTTGAGGTTTATTCCTTCAACCTTCAGGCCCAACACGTAAGCCCAAAGGTTTCGAATGGAGTGGATGTATGGTTATCTAGCCCAACAAGTATTAGATGAATCAGGAAACAAGAGTAATAGCAGGCAATGTAAATAGGTATTATTAACTTCGTAATAACTCCCCTAAGTACAATCTACTTGCTAACAAAGGCACGTCGGCCGTTCGTCTTACAAGGCAGTTAGAAATGCTGCGAGTAAGAATGCTGAAGCTAGTATGCTAAGAATAGAAAGTTGCCAACCCTTTACAATGGAATAAATGCTTCTATTTATACCCGCCAATGGGCAGGTGGCTGTAGTGACGTGGCAGCCTGTGGACCGCTGGTGTCCCAACTACCAAATCTTTAGCATTAAATGCACTTCCCGCCAGAATCTAGGTTTCCCGCCGGATTAGTGGGGACGTTCGTCCACCGGGAAGTGAGTTGGATTGCTCCAAGGGACCCTTGGGAGATATCGGCTGTTCGTCTCCTGGCCTTGGTGGATACTCACCATGTGGACTGGGTTTTCTCCGATGACTACAGGCTTGCTCTGGGGACGTTCGTCGTCATTCCTGGTGGCCCGTGGTTCTGCTCCTTGTCCCTGCATAGACGTTCGTCGGGATGAGCTGCTGGGCCTGAGTCCTCCAACACTAGACGTTCGTCCATCCCCGTGGAACATGGGCCTGTGGGTTGGCCTAGTGTTCTAACTGGACGTTCGTCTAGCAAAATGGGTTAGTGGGCCGAACCTCGGCTTGGGCCCTTAACCCAACAGTATTGTTTGAAAGTAATTAAGGTGGGGGAAATACGGAACCGAACCGGTATGGTATTAAATAAAAAAACTGTGTTTTAATTGGATCTCTAAGTTTTTATTGTTTCACTAATAACTTTTACCGTCATTTTATTTAATTCTCCACTAATAAAAAAACATTTAATTAATTACGACATGTCAAATTTTCGACGTTGGAACTAAAAAACTAAAAAGAAACCAATGTATATTATTATTTCGAATAGCATTATGGAAACTTTTACACTAATAAAATATTTTTAAATTGACAAAACTTTATTATGAGATCTGACCGGGAATATTACTGAAATACTATCATGTGATGTATTGATAATATACTACAGTAATTCGGAGCCATGTAGATTTTTCCTAAAACATTAATAATACTACCTCCGTTCCATTGTGTCTTCTTTGCTTTTGGCACAATTTTTAATAAAGTGGTTAAAAAGGTAAAAGTTGTGATTGAGATTTGAGTATTGTAAAGTGAAATGTTGGGAACCACATACTCCCTCCGGTTCTCAATTAAGTTCCTAGTTTAACTTAACACATATTAAAAAATAAATTTGACTTTACTGTGGAGTGCATTGTTTGAACATTATGTGGTACTGTTTGAATACTGTTTGGCACTGTTTGACACTGTTTGGCACTGTTTTGGTGTAAATCATTTGCCAAATAAGGATAGGTTTGAAGTATGAACTTTAGTATGCTACAATCCCAAAAAGGAAAGTAGGAACTTAATTACGGTACGGAGGGAATATTTCTTTCCAAAAAGAGAAAGTTGACACTTATTTTGGGACAACTCAAAAGAGAAAATAAGACAGGTAAAATGGGACGGATGGAGTAAAAGATATCAACAACAAACGTGATTTGTTAACTTTTAGTTACAATGACTATACACAAAGCTAGATTACATAGTCATAATTTGTATACTGCATCATAGCAATCTTGAGTAAAATTAATCTACCATTTTTTGCAAAAAGTTATATGACCCTATGCTACACACACCGAAATCGCACGAAGGCGGTTTTAATATTAGACTTCCCCCCCTCCACCACTCACTCTCCTCTTCTTGTATCTTCATCTTTATTCCCTCAAACACAAATTAAAGCAACATCAACCATATGCATTACCCTCACCCGGTCATCTTCTTTCCGCTCAAAACCTGAGATCGAGATCAACACCCTTATCACGGGTCTTCGCTGACTAATGTTCATCTAGATTGTCATATACATCAGTAAATTTCAATATTCAGACATGCATCTTTTCGGAGTTAGCTCTGCGTTTAGTTTTGAGACTTCAACATGCCATCTGGAGCAAACATATATTGCCTTCTATGCTGCACACAATGAAACTAAAGAGGGGCCTGGTTCATCTCAAATTAGGCACTACGTATGAAATTTGCCCCAAATTGTAAATGCCTTTTCAAAATAAATGTTTTGAATTAAATAAATTAGATTTGTTTACTAATTTGCAACACAATACATACATAGAATTATATATATAATTCAATAATATTTAATTATATATATCTTTTGGGTGTGAAACCCAATATTTGATCTGAGTGTTATGAGCTATAGAACGTATCTTAGCTTGAATGTTTGATGGAAGCTTTAAATTCAAAGACATTTATTCTTCCAACGAAAGAAGTCAAATAATTATTAGCTGATTTTTTAAAAGCCATTTTCACCCTAATTTATATTTGAATGGAGTCCTACATTTCAATGGAACATGCATCCATTTGTCTACCAACAGTTGAATCTTTGATTGAAATGGTGAATGGTGTGTAGTCCTTTAGAATGAGTAAACAAAACGAATAACTACACACTCATAATGAAGTGCTAATGCATAAATCCAAGTATTTAGATGAAGGACATTAGCATACCATAATCTAGGAGTGACTCTTTAATCTTGCTTTGAAAATTTTTATCTAGAAAATCATTGTCCTGCTCAGGGATTTGATTACGCGTGCCGAATAGATCAGCAGATCGAAATAAGCACACACATCTAAAAAAATAGAGATCGAGTGGTCAGTTTCCTCGGTTAGTTGATTAGATGATAGTAATTAATAAACATCAATCCAAAAAATGAAATCATGGTATTATTATCTGCTATACATTGGGCATGAGATGTAAATGTAATGTGTAGTGACAACAAAATGAAACGGCATGCTATAATATGAATCTAAATCTTAAAAAAGTATACATGTTGATTATATTAAAATTTAATTATTTACATCTAGACATGATGTTGGTTGGACATAGCGCTTAGTTAAACAAAAAAATACACACATATAAAATAGAGTAAAACAATATAAATAGGATATTTATATAATCGGTAAGTGAAAAGTTACCGTCAAAATCTCTCTTCTGTTGAGTTCTCGTATCACACACCCATTTGACTTGGTTTGTATGTGGTTTCGCAGGTATATATACTTGAACTTGAGAAGGAAGGTTAGCAGAAAACACCAAATCTGATTAAATGGAGCCAATAAATGCTCACCGGGAATTACAAAGGCCGAATAGATTTTTTAAAGCATCTTTAACTAAAAATTACTTGGATTGGATAATTGAATAATTCAGTATTGCATTTTGAGAAGTTCAAAAGTCATGATTATTTATACTAATTGCATAGCCTGTTCTCGGTAGCATAATTCATTCTTTGAGACATGTAAAACAATTTGAATATATTATACAGCACAAGCATTAAATAGCATTAAATGAATTGTCCAGCACTCAAGCCTAGCCTTATCGTGTTAGCATCGTTCACACAGAAAAACATTAATCACAACAAATTAAATTAAAAAAGCTCAACAGTATTCCCGCCCAAGAGCCTGCTGTCACTATTCCGTTTATATATATATACTAGCAGGGGCACGCGCGTTGCGCGAGTATTCATGCCCAACACGCAAAAAATAAAGGAATAAAGCACGGCACAATATGTACATAAACATAAGGATAACATAACATATGATGTGCAGTGTACTTTCACTTACCACAGGCAAAACAACTTCTCGAGGATGTGATTACATCGTTTGGAGATGGCATATAATTCCAGACATTTCTTCTCAAAAAGGTGTTATTAAAATCAATCTGTAAAACCACCACTGCTAAAAATGATAGAAGAGATGATATTAAAGCCAAACCTTTGAGGGTTCCCATCAACCAGAAATGACATTAACTCGCAAAGAATTTCTCGCTGATCTGGTTTATTAAAAATATAACATCATACAGAAAAGTAATGCCTTAGTAATAAAAGTAATGAACAAATAAAGGAATAATTATTGACAAAAATCAAGGGAGACAGAAAATACCATCATACACAGGAGGAGAAAGGATTGATCTGACCGCAAAAACCAATGTAGTTTGGCCCCCCTAGGTAAACAACATTTTTTAAAACAAGTCATCTTAACACAACCAAACAGAGTATAAGAGCATTAATACAGTAGTGATCGATGAAATATGGAATGGGATGAATTTACCAGGCCATTGGTGATTCGGAAGCATTCAGCACCACCAAGTACGACCTCAGCAATGAAAACAACAATCAGGTTTATGGGGATGTTTTTACCGAAGTAATTCAACACGTTCCCAGCAGCAGAGCTCCTGCCTGACACAAATGAACAACACAGGCATAAAAGACTTGGTGATAGCATATGCCATATTGCATAAAAAATAACAAACCAACGTCATATGCCCCACCTCCCACGAAGGTTGCCTCTCTTTTATGTCTGATGTAAATTTCACAGTACTCACCCTGACCCGCTTATTGGGACATATATTTAGGTTACGAATCAATTGAACTTTATAGGATGGCTAACCAAAAGTCAACAATAGATAATATAAGGGACAGACCAAGATTTACTTCGGTGGAAGACAAGGGTTGATGATAGTTATGATCTGTGGCAGATACATATGAGTGACATGATATGCAGATGGAAAGGTAGATATTATGATAGGCCCTAGGTTAGACTTTTCTGTTTTAAAAATTGCAGTGCTGTTACATAGATCAGTAAAGTACAAATTATAAAAAATGGAATAACAAATAAGAAAAATGATGGATGTGAATGATTTGGATTCCAAATACAGAGAAAGCTACTAAAAAAAGTGATCAAGTGATTAGAAAATGGATAGAGTTACATTGAGCAACGAATGTAAACCTAATGCTTCTTAATCCTTCTTCATTAGGCACCAAATTGAAAAATATTGCCAAAGCAGATATTCCTTGCTAAGTTATCATTCAAAAGCTTTGAAAGATGGTATATTGTTTCTATTGAATCTAGCAAAGGACAATTACTCCCTCCGTCCCATTTATATTGTCCCGTTTTACCTTTTCGGGAAGTCCCACTTAAATTGCCCCATACCATATTTGGCAAAGTTTGTATGGCTCTAAATCATTCTTACTTCATTCTTATTTCAAAATAATTTTTCCTAATACAAACACAATTTACTCTTAAACAAAGTTTAGCATGCTATTTTCAATCTATGTGAATACGTCCAGCTAATCCATTCATAAAGAGTGGTAATTATCAATGCGCATTGGTTTTAGATTCTTGTGAAGAGTACCATTTGGCTCATTCTGATGATGTGCCATCCCCAGCAAGACCAAAAAATAGAATAATAGTTAGTAAGCTACTAAAGATGAACATGGAAATCAAGTAACTAACCTAGAGAATAAATATTAAATTCAGTTAATACCGCCCAGCAATGTCAATTACCAAATCAATAATGATCAAAAGATACTTTTCATGATAATGAACATAATAAGCTAAGTAGATATACGATCAAATATGAATATATAGTATATGGTATGTTGTATCATGAAAGAGTGTGGTACCTTTTTTTTTTATAATGGGCTCATTTTTGAGCTATTATTTGTTTTTGCAAGGCAAAATGAAAAGATGCGTCATATTAAGCTCAACCCTGCCTGCTATTCACACCGCAATAGAGGCTATGTCCCAAATCTACAGAGCCACACGTGTGAGGATCAATTTCATTCCACATAAAAACAACCAAAAATAATAAAAATCAACTACGCAAGCGAAAAGGATAGACTTTAAAAAGATTGCCTCACTCAATGTCTTTAATGCTGTAAATTTATTAATACAACCTGTGAGGATATACAACATTTTTATGATTTCATTATTTTTCCAGAGCTTTTTGATAGAATTCAAACATTGAGCCATAAAAGAAGCAAAGAGAATTCACAAAAAAGGTTGCATTAGATGGTAACGATGCCAAAATTACATCGATTGGAGATGACATATAATTCCAGACATTTCTTCTCAAAAAGTTGTTATTAAAAACAATCTGAAAAACCACCACAGCTAAAAATGATAGAAGAGATGATATTAAAGCCAAACCTTTGAGGGTTCCCATCAACCAGAAACGACATTAACTCGCAAAGAATTTCTCTCTAATCTAGTTTATTAAAAATAAAACATCATACATAAAAGTAATGCCTTAGTAATAAAAGTAATGAACAAATAAAGGAATAATTATTGACTAAAATTAAGGGAGACAGAAAATACCATCATACACAGGAGGAGAAAAGATTATATAAGCCCGGAATCCCTGCGAATGTGTTTTCACTTGGCAATACATTGTCTAGCTAAGATACAAAAGGGGTCTTCAAATTTCCTGAAATTAGTGCAAGGAATCATCACAGCCCCTGCAGCATCCACCCTTTTTTCAAATATTTTCAACTAAAAATTAGATCTTGTTTAAATTGAGACATGAAACAGAATGTACTTCTACAATTAGGCTAAAGATTCTGAGTACACAAATACAAAATCACTATAAAGATTGAGGGTATAGTAGATATATATATATATATATATATATATATATATATATATTTATATATATATATATATATATATATATATATATATATTTATATATATATATATATATATATATATAGGGAGTGGTTCTAATGAGAACAACTCTTATTGTGAGAAATGAAAACATATCTCAATCACTCATCTTAATGAACGGACGTTGGATATAAAGTGGGTATACCGTTCATGGGTGTGGATGTGCGCACAAGATCTTGAAGTTGTAGTGCATGCAACGTTTACAAGAGTAATAAGGACACAATGGTAATTGTTAGTGATTACCAATTAATGCTACGGTTCCCACTTCATTGAAATTTCCAAAATTTAAGGAATATCAAGAAGAAGAAGCATTTGATAGAGCTAAAACGTAGGTAAAAATAAAAATTCAAATTATGTAAAATGCTTTTAGTTTATAACTGATTTAACTTTTAAAATAATAATCTGATTTTAAAAAAAAATTATATCAAATTAAATATTTTTTTATGACCTTTCATTTGACACCAATAATTCATATGTAATTTTTTTTTTTTCATAAAATAATTATAATTTATATACTATGAATCACAACAACCATATCCGTCTACTAGACACAAGAACATGTATGTAACACACAAGTACAAATATCTAATGCACAAGTACAAGTTTCTGACGCACAATATGTATAACAAGACACTAGAATAAGTATCTTACCCACAAAATCCAATATTTAATACACAAGTAAAAACTAAGTAAAATCACAACAAGTATGTCATGCACAAGAATCGAATCTAAAACCCAACGCCGAATATGTAATGATTATGAAATGATATCTAACACACAACTCATTTATGTGATGCACATGAACATGTATCTAACTCACATTTCGTATATGTCAATTGTGCATCATAAACAAATTATGCAAGTATGCACATTAGAATATGTCAAATATTAATGGTGTGTGTTATAAGTATACTTGTGCAATCTGTTGTAGTATTAGTGTAAAGTGTTGAAATCCAATATAAGTTAAATAAGTTTACTTCATGTGTATAATTAATTATTACTAGTGCAGAATTTGATCAAATTATGTGGTAAACAAATTATACATGTATCTAATGCACAAGAACCAGTATCCACGCACAACACATATAACAAAAAATCGAACATATCATAAGCACAAAACCCTTTTACCATCAAAAAATAAATAAGCACAAAACCCAACATCATAAGCACAAAACCCAACATCTAATGCACAACAATTAAAAACTAATGAATATCTTAACATTTAAGAGCTTTATAAAACATAAATTAGTATATAACGCACATGAATCAGTATCTAACGCACATTACACGTATAGACCAAAATTCAATACCAAACATATATGTGTGCAATAAATGACTACAAACATTTGTAACTACTGCACAAGAACTTGTATTTAATGCACATGACTAATATGCACATGACTAAATTCAATATTTCTCACTTTGAATGACTAATATTTAATGCACACATATTACAACATTATTAAAAATGGAGATATGGCTCACGTTGAACATGGAGAAATAATGGGATGTAATTATTTCATTCCTAAAATAACTCCACGTCAATCAGTCATGGTAGTTACCAAAAAAACTACCTAAGAGTATAATACAAAATTGCCCTTATCATTTTAATCAATACTTACGTGAGATGCATCCAAATGAAGGGTGGTGATATGTTCTCACGTTCTCACATTAAGACTGGTTCTCATTTGAGCCAATATATATATATATACACACACGAAAGAGTTTATAAGCATTCCAACAAATTAATAGTCCTAAATTCTAATGTCTCTTACGAAAGAGCTTTTGCAGTAATAATGTACGAAGTAATAATATAATAATCTAGATTTTATTGACTTTAAATTACTTCTAAATTTCAGAACATTATTTTATATTAGAAAGAGAATATGTGGATATGGGGGTATGAACGCTTTTCTAATAAATTATAAAGTACTTATGCAATGTATGGTTATAAAAATAAGGTGGTTAGAAAAATAAGGGGTATTCTAAACGGTACTCAAATGTTATTTGCGCTAAAATAACAACCAAAGTTAATGTATATAATAGATTCAAAGTCTTTCAAAATTACTCCCTCCATCCATTAAATTTTTTCCAAATTGACGGGAATGGAGAATAATTATTTAAAAACTGTGTAATTGAGATTTGTGAAAAGGAGAAAAAAATAATAGACACCATGCATTAATTGATTAAAATGAAACAAACAATTTTTCGGGACAATAAAAAATTACTTTCTTAAAATAGTACTCCCTCCGTCCCGAATATTTAAATATTTAACTTACCTAGAAAGGTATGCATGAAGTTTTATGGACAAAAACATGTTTTTTTATGGTAGGATAAAAAGAGTATTGAAAAGTATTAAATGAAGAGTTGTTTTACTTGTTATATACTATAGTTAGATTCTGTTTGATAACCCTGTATTTCGGCTTATCAGACTTATCAACCGACTTTTTCGCCAAACACGTAAATTGTGATTTCATGTGCTCAATTATGTATTATTAAGAAAAATTAAGATTGAAGTTACTTTTCTGCTTGTAATCAAATTACTATAAAGGACCATTTTTGAAGTTATAATACTTTTTAAAAAAACAGATATTTTTAGATTTTTAAAATGATTTTGATTATTATATATTCAATATTGGTGTCATTTGAAAGATAATAAAAAGTTATGAATTTTGATATATTTTTTATAGAAATAATTACATAAATATGACCAAAATAAAGATGGTTTACAAAAATATGATTCATTACTAGAGTAGTAATGAAATCATAGTAATTCATATTCAAAACGAACTTTAGTTACCACAGCACTACGTTGTAGTAATGAATAGTCATATTTATGTAAATAAGTTTTATTTTAGTAATATTCTCGTAAAAAACCCTTTTTTATAATAGTTGGAATTCATATATACAAATTATAACACTTTAACGAAAACATAGGATTTTATTAATTTTATTCCTATATGTCAGCAATTAGGATGTTTTTACTTGGACTGTAATTTGCTGGTCTGGTCTGGTCTGATCTGATCTGGTCTGGTCTGGTAAGGTTTGGTTTCTTTGTATTTTTATAACTATCCAAGTCTGGTCTGGTCTGGTCTGAACTGGTCTGGTCTAGTCTGGACTGGTCTGGGACAAATTACAGTCCAAGTAAAAACATCCTAAGATCATCTGTAGTGGTGGAGTTTTAAGAGTCTAAAATGTCTAAAATGGAATTTTAGACTCCTAAATCTATACATTGGTGGTTGGAAAGAGGTTATATGGGGGCTTATAAATGGAAAGGTGGAGGTAGAAAGTCTACATATAACTGATTTGATTGACTCCGGCTAAAACACAAATGGAGCAAAGCATGGTGAAGATTGTAGCAAAAGTGTGGGTCCTCAAACAAAAACAAAAAATCACCTATTCTTTTAAAGTGATATAACTTTTTTATTTGGTCTCCAAATTTTTCAAAAACTATATCAAAATTCATGAATTTTTAGAAGCTTTCATATGACACCAATATTACATATATAAATTGAAAAAAGAATTTCAAGTTTTAACCGTTGCAGTTTTCTTGAGCACAAAAAAAACGAAACACAAATTTTTAATTGATGAAGCGTGCATAAATAACTGAATATTACATCTTCTCATTTTATAGAAGCGGGAAAACGTTAAAAAAAACTAACGAGCATGCTTAAATGAATTCAATTTTAATGACAATACTCATAAAATTTTCACTCATGATTTAATTGAACGTTTAGAAGAGAATTTGATAATAATCGAACATTACTTAAACTAAGTTCATTTTTTGTTAACCGAAAAGACGTTAAAAAAAATAATGAAATTTATATTTTTTTACATCAAAATGTGTATTTTTTTATTTTATAATTATTTTGAGAAAAAAATTAAAACAAAATATTACTTATAATACTTTAATTAATGATCTACTAATTTGATATGTAAAAAATATGTCAAGTATATTTTATTGACGGTACTGGAATGCAAAGAAAATCATTATTGACGGAGTCTAAACACTGTTTTCATATCGACGGAGTCCATATTTTAGCTTTTTAGACTCTCTTACCACTCCAAATGGTCTAAGAGAACCGTAGTCAAGAAATACGGAGTATTACTTGCGTGTAGACTTTTTAATTTAGAAAGTGATTATTTAAAACAATAATTGTGGAATCGACATGTGGCAAAACTTTCCTTAATTGTAACCTTGAAATGTATTATATATAGATATAGATATAGATATAGATACAAATACAAATAGAAGTATATTCGATTCGAATATTAATCAAATATATTCGATTAATAATAGTGATAATATTAATAATAATAGTAATAATAGTAGTAATAACACTACAATAATTTTAAAAACTAGCTATACCCTCAAAGTGTAACCCATATATATACATTTAGGTATATACATTCCAAGTCAATTTGTCATAAAGCAGAAGTATCATAAGGAGAAAAGGTTGAAAAGGAAACAAATAATTTTATTTTACACATTAATGTTATTATACGTTTACTTCAAACTTAGCTTTGAAAATTGAAATATATTTATTTATAGTAATTATAAAACTGACTCGCTTCAGTACATTGTGCACAACCTAAAAATGCATCGATCCATTATATTTTAATGAAAAATGTAAAATTACAAATTAAATTCTAAAAACACATTTTTTTATAAGTGTTTAAAGTGATATTTGACTAAAATTTAACTTATAATCAAATCGATTCGATATTCGTATATCATTCATTAAGTATTCGTATTGTTAAACAAATACAAATACAAATCGAAAACAATATTCATTTCATATTTGAATTCGGATTCGTATTCGGAACAATTAAAGAAATACAAATACAAAATCACATTATTTGAGCCGATTCGATTCATATACAACCCTAACGAAGAGTACTATTTTATGATTTTTATCACAATTGGCCACGTTAGTAACTATTACCATGACTGGTTTCTAAGTTCTAACCGGTTAAAAAAGTCGTATACTTGTGCATTTGGTATTTTTCTGTAAATGGATGCCTTAGCTTAATTTTGATGTTATTTTAGAGAAGGCGTATGTTTAAAATATTTTAAAATACACAACATGCGAAGAAACGAACTCTCTCTTCTCTAAAAAAAGGATGACACCCCATTTCTGAGGGCCCCCAACATCGACCGGACGGCACGATGGGAGGATGTAAATTGGACTCTAATCACAATTTGACAGATAGAGAGTGAGACTTCGTCCCCGGTACTTGCAGAGGCCCTATGCATTTTTAGCATAGTAACCTCTCATCGCAGTTGTCGGGATTCGATCCCGGTACCTAACCCTTGTGGCACTCCCTCGCTACCAGTTGAGCTACGCCCACCGGTGAACTCTCCCTTCTCTCCAAACAGAGGAACATCGTCTCCCCTTTTTGTAGGGGCTGAATTTTCTGCCGCTCCTATCAATATGTGATTAGAGCGACAAATTATATGATTTTAAGTGTTCTAATGCTCATGATTGCAACTACGTCAGAGGAGATAGCGTTGATGGATGAATGAGGTGTTGGAAAAATGTGTGAAAAATTGCATTAAATGATAATTTTGAGGCAATTTTTGGAGTGGGGTCCACTTCCGATTTGGGTCGGGTCAAAGTGGTTTCGGATTGTCCTTGTTAAGGGCTACAATTTGATATATGGTACGCTCAAAACGGATAACGGGTGCATGGAAAATTGATTCTCAAAGTTTACCCGTTAGAATGAGAAAACTGGGAAAAAGGATGTGTTTCTAGTGTGCTAATTTCCCACACCGGAAAACCCAATGGATTTGAAACCTTTTATAAAGGGACTCCCCCCTTAAGGAGTTAAGATTCCTTAGGGTAAAGGCTCTCTCCACGCGCGCAGGGGGGGCAACAAATACGTTTTAAGGACATCGTGCGTAGCACGAGCTTTGACTAATTCTGCTTCATCTCCTTTCTTGTTTTTCTCTTGTCATTTTATATAATTAATTTATTTTAATTAATTTTCTTTATTTTCCGAAACACATGACCCAACATGAGGTACGACCGAGAAGTTGTATCAAGACTGGACCGTGAAACCTTGGTCGGTCATTCCGACGGCGGAGGAGTTGGTATTCATCCATATTGCAAGAGCTCGTCCTCCTCCGAAACTACCTCCATACCAAGTAGAGGTTTGTGGAAAGATTTTTATTTCAGTACGGAGTATTATTTTTTGTTTAGTAGCATTTGTTTCTGTTTTAGTTTGAGTAGATTTGGTTTGAATGTTTGGATTTTTGAAGTTCTTTCGATGAGCAGGGTTTCGGTTCCGATTGTTTTAGGCCTAAATTTGCCCGTTTCAGGTTTAGCGAGTCATGTTGCTTTGTATGAGGTGACTGACCCTAAATCTACTCCTAGGGTTCACGATTGAATCTGTAAATTCTGTCTGAAGATTGTCTTGTATGTGTTCTCGATTTTAATATAACGGTCGCTCTTTTATGATTAAAAAAACAGTTAGAAAAGTCAGATTAGAGGGTTTGATTCAGTATTTTGATAGTGTGATGCCTAAATTGACGTTTTCTCTATAGTAGTAGAATTTATTTGACAGTTTTTTCATTTTATTTCTTTCAAGTGGGCTGTTTTAATCCATGCCAAGTATTGTTCCATTCTGTTCTCTATAAAGACCATAGATTGCCCGGCATTATTTTCTTGACCTATATTACATCAGCATTGTGACCTGATTGCAGAGTTCTTTTTTGTTGCAATGTACGGAGTATTGCTTTGGGCAATACCTATTTAACTGGGTTTTGAATGCTTTTGACTCATCCCATTTAACTTTGAATTATTAACTTATAGTCCATTTGCTATAATTTAGCTATGCCTGGACTCGGGCCGGTTCGGGCCTGGGCCCGGCCGGGCCTCGGGCCAGGAAAGGGAGGCCCGAGCCCGAACCGCCGGTGGCCGGTTCCGGTCCCGGTTCCGGGCCAAACCGGGCCGGGCCGAACCGGCCCAATAATTTTTTTTTTGTTCTCCTATTTAATCCCCTACCCCTCCCCCTCAACCCCAAACCATCCCAAACCACCTCAAATGGCCCAAAATACCTAATCCAACCTACAACTTAAAAAAATTTCAAAAAAAAAAAAAAATTAAAATCCGGCCCGGACCGGGCCCGAACCGGCCGGGCCGGTTCACCAAAACCTGGGCCCGGGCCCGAACCGCCCAGCAGCCGGGCCGGGCCGAACCGAACCGAGGGACCCACCGGGCCCCGGGCCGGGCCAAACAGTAACCGGGCCGGGCCGCCCGGCCCGAGTCCAGCACTGAATTTAGCACGGTAAGTTTTATAATCACTATAATGTAAAATTTGAATGTAATACGGAATACTAGTTACAGTAGTTACTAAAAGTTACTCGGTATTAAGTAACGCTTTTGTCCACTACTTTTGTTTTGATTATATAATTGAAATTATTCTTGCACTTATTCTTGTTATTTTTATCAATAATAATTAAGTTCTTTTCTATCAAACAAAATTATACTACTTCCGGTTTTATTTAATCTTCACACTTTGACTTCACACAAAATAAGGAAAGAAATTTGACTATACTATAGAGTACACTGTTGAGGCACTGTTTGACACTGTTTGGCACTATTGAGACACTGTTTGGCACTGTTTGACACTGTTTTGATGTAGATTTCTTTGCCAAAAAAGGAAATAAGGAAGTGTGAAGTTTATTTTAGACCGTCCCAAAAAGAAAAGTGTGGAGTTTATTAAAAACCGAAGGGAGTATAATCTGAACTTAAAAATAGTATGGAATAATAGATATTTTGGATAGCTTAATAATTTTTTAATGTCGCATAGATAAATCAAGGCCCATTCAATATCTCTCTCAGTTTTTAATGATTTTGAAAGGCATATGATTTATGAGAAGATGTCACTAGTAATACTACGTACTAATAACGATTGTTTTGACAAAAATAGGACTTGATTTGGTAATTGCCAAAAAAGAGATTACCGTGCGTCTCATTTAGAAACTTTAGGAGTAAATTGTCATATTTGCCCCTGATTTATCAAGTGACTGTAAGCTTTGAGGATCAAATTCTGCAGGATTTCATCTGCAATCGGCAGGGCAGTCCAACCTGCCAGCCGCCAGGACCTCACGACAGTTGATGGTGCTTCTGGATTTCTGATTGCAATTTGGTGTGAATGAGGCAGAGTATGGGGCGACTCAACGGCTACCAGGGCGGCGACCGCGCTGGTCGATTGAGACAGATCCAGACCTTGGGGCTCTACTTTCAGTGACGGCAGCCGGCAGATAGTTGGCCATATCGATAGGCATAACACATGACTAAGCGGCCATGGGTTGCCAACAAGTGCAATGCTTGCCTTGAATGCCTTTTGCAAGATGGATTTGTAATACTTCAAATAAGTGTCAGATTAGTCGTAAATCTATATGCATGAGTATCTTGCCATTGAGACATTGAGCATTGAAGGGTGCAAAGATTGAATTAGAAATCATTATACAAGAAAATCAGGAAGTCTGATATCCTTTTTGGCGTGTTTGCAGTAATGCAAAAAACCCAAGTTCTGGTCTCTGTATGTGAGAATAAGGGCTGTGAAACCTTGATATTTACTCCGTATATTTTTATTTATAATGTATACTATGCAAAATTTGTTGTAAATATACTTCACAGAAATTAAGAACGATGTATCCAAAGATATTGATATATACGATTAAGGTGGTTTATGAACACTCTATTGGAATGTACTTTTACAAGGATTAAAAAATTAATAAACGAAGTTACTACAAAACTCATTTTAGATGTATATATGGTAGACTTGAATACGCACTAACTAGCACTGTAGCAGACCAATATTATGTCAAAAAAAGTTACAAACTACTTGGAGTATTGTCGATTAAAAATTATAATAAACGCTTTCCTCACACATTAACATTATTCAAAGACTACTATGAAGTATGAATGTTACTCCGTAGAATGTATTTTTCCTAGAATAAAATAGGCATAACTACTATCAGAGTGCATATATATGTTCACTGATTCCATTATTTATTTGCTTTCATGAGCTCATATTTTGTACTTTAAAATTCGATTCGATAACATTCACTAATATATCGCCGTGCATTGCACGGGTGGAACTCTAGTATGATCAAGTCAATGTGAAGATACTACTTTTCTTAAACTATCATACATAAATCAAATGTTGAAATGTATCTCAGATTTTGGGAAGAGAAAGTCTTCATGTTACTTAAAAAAATCATACCAATAACACATACTTTAACTTTTTCAGAGTTATTAATTTGTATTGGAGATATTGCTAAAAAGTAAAAATAATTCGACTCCCAACCCTAACAGAAAGACGTTAAAATTAAAAGTAATGGTACCTAAGATCTGTTTCTTTTCCTTCACCGCACACTACCACACTAAGAGAGTGTTTGCGATTGCTTCAACTTTAAAAAAGTGATTTTTTAAAGTGATTTTGGAAAAAGTGATTAATAGTAAAAGTTGGTAGTGTTTGAGAAAAAAGTGATTCTGAAAAAGTAAAAGTTGGTAGCGTTTGGTAAAATAAGTACTTTTTGTGTAATACAAAAAGTGAGAAGCAGTTTAAAGCACCCTTCTACCTGCTTCCAGCTTTTAGCTTTTAAGTGATTAATTTAAGCAGAAGCTATCATTTGAAAACACTCTTTTCAACTTTTTTAAGCCAAAAGCTGAAAAGCGCTTTTTTTAATCTACCCCAAACACTCCTTAAAGATTGGTTTGCAACTACTTTTAAAAAAGCACTTCTCAACTTTTGGCTTTAAAAAAGCACTTATTTTCTCAAACACTACAACTTTTATTTTTCTCGGCTTCCATGTAAAAAATGCTTTTACTTTTTCTATTACACAAAAAGCACTTATTTTACCAAGCACTATCCACTTTTACTTTTCAAAATCATTTTTCTCAAACACTTTAAACTTTTATTCAATCACTTCTCCCCATTTCATTAAAAAACGTTTTTTTAAAAGCAGAAGCTGTTTCAAACAGACCCTAAGGATATGTAATCAAATGAAAAGCACCAGGCTGAACATGGCTAAATTTGAATACGCCTAAATTCCCCAAAATATATTAAGCTAAGCAGCCCAAAATGGCTTATGGTGATGCCTTTAACAAAGATAATTTTGAAAATAGGAAGATAAATATACTTTATTGGCTACTTAAATGGTACTATACTAGTATGTATGCCATTAGCAATTTCTTCTTCCACAAATTCCAAACATGTCTTCATCACCCATAACTATCCAAATTGAGGAACATCAAGGAAAAAATAAGACAGCCCATTAAGAGAGAAACTTTGTTACTGCCTTCTTGGAACATATACTTGTAGTACATGTTTGACAAAAGTGAACTATAAGATTTTAACCACAATGAACTAGAAATCTAGAATGAAGAGACAAAAGTGCCCCAAACTCCACAAAGATTAAACCAGCACGTAACCACATTATCCAAGAGGAACAATGACATTACAAAAACAAAACAGAGAAAAAAGAGTGGGGATATATAACCTAAAAGTGATACTAGCTAGTTTTATGTGGGGGGGGGGTGATGCATGTGATGTAACTCATGTAAGTAAGGGGTACTTACCCTGACCTATTAACTCCCAAGTATTCTCAGAAGCTTTGCCTTGTAGATTGCAGCCACAACATAAGCCCAATTAGCAAAATTATCAAGGACTTTGAAAAAAAAAAACCTAAAAGACCTGTTGAATAGCACTGTCCCAAGAATCGTAAGGAATCCAAATGCATATCCCACCCCCATGCTTGCATAAAAGTCACCACCGAAAATCTTATCTACATCTTCTCCTTTTTCTTCTTCACTGAGTCCAGGAGGAGAAGGATAAGTTAATTCTTCTCCTGGACAACTATTGAGGAGTGGATCTCCGCATAGCCCGAGATTCCCCATGTATGCACTTGCATCAAAGCTCTGAAGTTGAGTGCTTTTCGGGATTTTGCCTGATAAGTTATTGTTGGACACATTGAGAGCACTTATGCGATCAATCAGGGCAAGGCTTTGAGGAATGCTACCAGACAAATGGTTATTAGACAAATCAAGAGCCTCTAAGTTTGCCAAGTTACCAATCCTTAAGGGAATTTGTCCGCTTAGGTTGTTTTGTGATAAGTTCAAAGAACGCAGCCCAACAAGCGATGTGATTTCACTTGGAATTTCACCGGTCAGTACATTGGATGAGAGATCAATACTTTTTAGGAGCCCTAATATACTATCAAATTCAGAGACCTTACCTTTCCATACGGTATCTGTTTTGTCATCTTCGTTGATAGGCATATCACCTGAAAAAGTTGAAGCTTCGAGAGATACTGATATCTCAAGAGAAATCCTGGGACTGCCGCCTTTTATTACATTCATTTGAGTGAGATTCAAAAGACAGTTGGGAAGACTCCCTGAGAGGTGGTTCATGGACAGGTCCAACAGTTGAAGAGATTGGAGATGACAGAGACTTGTTGGTACACTTGCACTGAAGTGGTTGGATCCTAGCACAAGAACCGCAAGCTGTGGTAGACTTTCACCCACCCAATCTGGTATTGGTCCAGATAAGTTATTGTGTCCCAGTTGTAAAGATACCAATTTGGAGCAGTTTTTAATGGATGAAGGTAGAACTCCCGTAAAACTGTTATGGTCAAGATGCAATGCCCATAGGGATGCCAATGATCCAATAGAAGTTGGAAGACTCCCTGATAGATTGTGATTGTTTGCCAAGTTGAGAACCACCAGACTAGATAGACTTGACCAACAGTCCGGAAGTGTTCCTGAAAGTTGATTGAATGAGATATCCAAAAGCCGCAAAGCAATAGCTGCCTTAGGACCCTTAATGTCACACAGGGAGTTGATTTCAGTGATGTTATTATGAGAGAGGTACATCGCTGACACATTGAAGAATGATTGTGGAATGGAACCTTCTAATTCATTGAAACTCAAATCTAGTAGAACCGCGGTTCGAAACCCCGGTGATACTTGAGCACTGCTTACAATTCTTCCCTTGATTGCGTTATGAGAAGCATTAATTCTCAGAAACTCAGTAGTTGTATTCCAAAACCAGGAGGGAATTGAATCCGAGATGGCGTTATTGGAAATGTCAAGTTCTATGTAGTTCACTTGAGTTCTAAGCCAATTTGGAAATTCAGGGCCCAAGTTACAGGACTGAAGGTATATAAATTGCAGTTGGAAGGGAGGAAGCCAAGTAGAGGTGAAATTGAAAGTGACATTGTTTGAAGATAAGTCCAGTTTATATAGGTGGGAGAGAGTAACAAAATGATGTTCAGAAATGACCCCATGTAGGAGGTTATTACCGAGATGTAATTCGTTTAAATAGGGGAACATGGTAAGTTCAGGAAATGACCCCATGAGTCGGTTGCTAGTTAAATACAATAGCTGCAGAGGGTGATTTGGGCATAATGTGGACATGATTAGGCTTCCATTAAGATGGTTGAATTCCAAGTCCAGGTTCTTAAGAGTGCATATATTCCAAATGGATTTTGGGATTTCTCCTTCAAATCTATTATAACTCAGGTGAAGGTGAGTCAACTTGACCAACTTTCCAAAAGATTCAGGAATCGAGCCTTCTAAACTAGTATAGCTCAGGCCAAGATATGTAAGGCTGGTCATGTTTTCTCCGAAACTCGTTGGGATTTGACCGCCCAAAAAGTTTCCGCTAATGTCAAGGTATGCCAGGGACCACATATGCCCAAAACCATTTTCAAGAATGGGACCTTGTAAACCATTAGCACTGAGATCAAGGTGTGTGAGGGCAGACATGCAGTTCCCAAAATTTTCAGGAATGGGACCTTGTAAACCATTAACACTGAGATCAAGGTGTGTGAGGGCAGACATGCAGTTCCCAAAATTTTCAGGAATGGGACCTTGTAAACCATTAGCACTGAGATCAAGGTGTGTGAGGGCAGGCATGCAGTTCCCAAAATTTTCAGGAATGGGACCTTGTAAACCATTAACACTGAGATCAAGGTGTGTGAGGGCAGGCATGCAGTTCCCAAAATTTTCAGGAATGGGACCTTGTAAACCATTAACACTGAGATCAAGGTGTGTGAGGGCAGGCATGCTACTTCCAAAATTATCTGGAATGGTGCCAACAATTCCGGTGTCCCTAAGACCTAGATGTTGAAGGGAAACCATACTACCGTTGTTGTTATCATTACTCCCAATCAATGTTGAGATGCTCTGGTTTGCCAGCAAGTTGCTGATTAAGCCAAGATCCAAATACTTCAAATAGCGCAGCTCATCGATGAATGGAATGCTGGTATACCTAACTTTCGCGGTCGGCAGATACACAGGATAAAGATCAATCTTGATGACATGGCCTGTGAGGTTATCACACCCAACCCCAGTCCAACCCCTGCAGCAATCTTCGTTGTGGTTGCCCCAAGAGTGCAGACGGTCCTGCTCGTCAACAATGTTGCGCTTAAACTGGAGAAGCACTTCCCTCTCCGCATCGATGCATTTACTGGCACCCACGCTCATAGCCAGCACCATCCAACTCACCCCCACTGCCATCAACAACAATACTATACCCATGCTTAATTACCTTGTTAAAGTATGTTCTTCTCAGCCACTCGTCTTCTTTTCTGCTTCTCTGGTTCCATAGATATAGTACGAGCCCACCGCCAAGTCAAGTCGTTCTCAAATGTAAAATCACGCCCATCATTCCATGTGTGGACGCGGAAGAAGAAAAAGAAGAAGACGGTTTTCCAAAACATTGCCATTATCTTCGAGTGGCCGGTGGAGACCGTAGACGTACTTAAGATGCAATCAATCATTCATACAAGCATACACAGGCACCTTTTTTTTTTTAATCTAAAAAAAATGCAATAATATTCATCCGTACAGGCATCATTCTTTTTTGCATACGGCTACCGTTTTTTTTTGTTTAAACTAGATTCTCACCCGTGCGATGCACGGGACAAAATATGATCAAATCATGTAAAGTACATCAATCGATGAAGAGTATAGCATCAAAGATTAATATATTTATGTAGTAATGATTATTAGGGATAATAATATAATAATAGTAATATAATAATATAATATAATATTAATAATAACGACAATAATATTGATGATAATGATAATAATTATAGAGTATGATTTTGGATATTATATTTTTATAAATCCATGTGTAGACTGTCATTCATTTTCATCCGATTCTATACTTGGACTGTTTTCGGTCTCAGATCAAATCAAATCACATCAAATCAGATCAGATTTGGATAGTTATATATAAGAGTTACTCCCTTCGTGCCTTACAACTTTGCCATTTTCCTTTTTGGGACGTCTCAAAAAACTTTCTCACTCTCCCTTTTAATCAATGATTTTGTGGTTTTTGTTATCTCTTTTCTCTGCACAAACCTCAAACACACAGTTTTTACTTTATTATTCTCCGTATCAGTCAACTTTTGCAAAGTTTTAAGAGACGGTGGTTGTATAAAATTTAGGGGCATTTCTGGTAGGAATCAATTGTTTAGTCCTATTTGAGATGATTAAAAATGTATTAGTCCTATTTATGTATTTTATGTTATTTTTAATCATATATAGAGCAATTACTATAGTTATAAAATAGATCAGACATTTACTATATCAGTTCAGAACAGACCAGAAAATTTCAATCTGAGTAAAAACATTCACTTGTAGACCAACGTCAATTAGTAGCCTCTATTCCAAGCATATCGATGTTTAATTCGTCAAATAAATACTACTACGTACTCGTATATTATTGTGTTGAAAGTTGCCTTATTTAATGATTTGAATGGTTACTATGATTGAAAGATATTCAAAGAATCTCTGATCAATTCACTTTTTCATCGTCTTTTGGTAATTAACGCGTTTGTTCTTCACTTAAATTATTTTTTGAATTGTTATGAATTATTGGATGAACATTGGCATAAATCAAACTATGGATCTAACTGTACACATTTTATTTGTATAGACCTTGCGTCCTTGCTACTTACTCCGTAGTTCTTATCGTAATGAATATAATTGTTATTCTTTGCTTTTGGGTTTAATAAATTAAAACGGACTATGATAAATAAATAAAAAATTCAAACTGACTTTGGGAGTGTTTGCAATTGCTTCAACTTTAACAAAGTGATTTTTTAAAGTGATTTTGGAGAAAATGATTAATAGTAAAAGTTGGTAGTGTTTGAGAAAAAAGTGATTCTGAAAAAGTAAAAGTTGGCAGTATTTGGTAAAATAAGTACTTTTTGTGTAATAGAAAAAGTGAGAAGCAGTTTAAAGCACCCTTCTACCTGCTTCCAGCTTTTAGCTTTTAAGTGATTAATTTAAGCAGAAGCTGTCATTTGAAAACACTCTTTTCAACTTTTTTTAACCCAAAAGCTGAAAAGTGCTTTTTTTAAGCAACCCGAAACACTCCTTTTGCAATTTCAAATGATAATTTATACCCCACTGCGTATAAAAACTTCCCATGTACGGAGTAATTCGTAATATCCATTATCCATACACATTTTTTGAAAGGAATATCCATTACATACACATTTTTTGAAAGGAATATCCATTACATCCACATTTAAAAAAAAATTGAAATGTTAAAAAGATAAGGACAAAGTGACGCAGAGAAAATTACAGAAGATCGGTCCACATGTACAATTGTACACCGACTACTCTCCACCAAATCACACTTCCCTAAATTTACCTTACAAACATCTCAATGGAA
The DNA here is from genome assembly GCA_945859915.1 of Cuscuta epithymum. Taxonomy (NCBI): domain Eukaryota; kingdom Viridiplantae; phylum Streptophyta; class Magnoliopsida; order Solanales; family Convolvulaceae; genus Cuscuta; species Cuscuta epithymum. Next base: position 1,834,424 of record CAMAPF010000974.1, read on the forward strand.
TCCAGTATTGTCTCGGTTCTTCTAACCCGCCACTTCTCTTCTACTCTGCCATTCTCTACAGAATATAGAAACTGAAACTCCACCACTTCTCTTATTATATTCTGCAGATGCGTCCTCACTTCCTCAGTAGAAGGCACCGCTATATATGTCTGACATGCCTTATCAGCAGATCCATGTGTATCTAATTAACTCTTAAGGCCAGGTCAGAAAGCAAAATTTGCTTCACAAATCCATGTCTAGATTTTTAAAACGTAACCCAAGGCAAGAAAGCTTGACTTTCAAAACCTCACTCAATCGAGTCTTCCTCCTGCTGTTTACAGCTTTTAAAAACTTTTTGTAATAGATCTAATATCTATGAATTTGTAAATTCTTCCTAAGGAAGTTGTTTGAAATTGGCTAATAATTTTTTTCAAATCTTTTTTAAAAATTGCTGCAATAGATCTATAAATTTGTACGGAGTAATATTCTTTAGTGATTTACTTCCAATTTTCATTCAATGTACTACGTATATAATTACCGTATTTTCCCGTCGCATCTCATTTTTACGAAGAGCTTTGTGAAGGAAGATCTAAAAATATTGATATTATTTTTTCAGGACTGTTTAGATTTATTTAACTATTTAAAAAAAAAAAAAACTATTTGTTGCCAAGTTGCTCCTATTTGCTTGTAACTAATAATAGATTTCACATGCTCAAGAATGTGTTATGACTTACTTTACTCATTGTAACTTTATCCTATTCCAAATTGTAACTTCATCCACTTCCAATTTTTAGAGAATAATGATGTTAGATTTGAGCAAACATCAACACTTATATATAATTTATAATTTTGGTTCTGAATTTTATCTGTTGTAAGACTATTTATTTTAGAAAATATTTACTGCTATGTTTTTAAATCCTTGTACGGTGACTTAGTTTTCATTTTCATAATCTTTACCTATCAATGTAACTTATTATTTTCTGATTCCCCTTATTTGAAAAAGGTAAAGAAACTTATTGTCATAATACAAAATTAATGACATAAAGCTCAATATAGTTTAACATATCTTCCTTTAATACTTATATCTTACTCGTATTACTTTATTATGTTTCAGATCTGCATCTTATGTTGGAGATCACAATCCTAAAAACAAACTGAAAATGGTTACACAAATATTTTAAATTATGAATCCAAAATATTACTTTCTTTTGTGTTCGGATATATTTCCATGTAACCACCTAAATCTGTCATTATTATGTATATATATTACGTAGTATATTATTATTTACCTGTATTGCCTTCTGATTCTTGGCTAATGTAACGCATAGTAGTTACCTTTCTCAGCAAATGTCTCATGTATATAATATTGTAAGTATGTATATTGAAAGGTGGGTTCAAGAAAACGATTTTCTTCGAGAATCACTTGCACATATTTCATAATCCATTTTCAAATGAGATGTTTGTTCATTTTGCTTGTTGACGATCCAGACATCCTTTTTCTGTAGTGATTCCTGAATTCTTTGCAATAGCCACACTGAAATAAAAAAAACCAATATTACTATACAAAGTATTTATTTTTTATCAATATGAATAGGGAAACTTATAAAATGTAATAAAATATGAAAATGTATGGATCATATGTCTTTTATTTTTAACATTTTACTACTTTGTAGTGGAAAAAGGATATGTACCTCGTAAGTCATGGAGGAAATATGGCTGGCATCTCTAATGGTCACACAACTTCTCGTGGGAGCTCATGTTGTTTGTTGTTGGGTGAAAATTCACTTGTAATGCATCCGTATTTATAATGGATTGGTTCTGTGTTAATTTTGTATGTGTATAATTTATCCCTTGGACAATGAGCCCGTTTGGTAGCACCAAAATCGGCTGTTTTGGCTGATTCTGCTGAAATTTATGATATTCTGGCTGGAGTGGCTGTTTTGGCTGATTCTGCTGATTTAAGAAAAAAATATTTTAAAAATATATTTTATTAATAAATTAAAGAAAAAATTATATGTAAAAATAGCTAAAATGGTCCTCTACAGTAACTTCAGCCAATACGGCCAGAAAAGTAACTTCAACCTTACTTTTTCGGCTTATTACACAATTCAGCGCGCGAAAGTAAAAGTTACGTGTTTGGTGAAAAAGCTGGCTGATAAGCCTGATAAGCCGAAAACAGAGTTCTCCAAACGGGCTCAATAATCCGTATCAATTCAAAAATCTGAATTCAATAAATGTGGGATTCGATGTTTACCTACTTTCTTGGTTATATCAACCAAGTCTGCACATTTGACCAGTCAATTGGCTCTTTTGCACGCCAACTGCCAACAAATCTTCCCCATTGATAGGCATTTATTGCCCACTACTCGACTTGGCTTCACCATTTATTGTACATTAAAAGCGTAGTACTATTTCTTAGCAAAGATCCAAACCCGTTTTCTCAAGCCTGACCCAATCACTGACCCGTGACTTTGGGCGGGAAAATGGCCTCTTTTTCCACCTCTTTTTATATGGAGGTAGATATTTTGCCAAAGTCAAGGGACCGGAGGCGAACGGCGAGGCGCGTGGAAAATCGGCAGCGTTTGCGTCTCTGGGGTCTGGCTCAATGGCTTGGAGACTTCAGGAAGAAGAGGATCGGACGGACAAGGTTTCTTCAGGTTTTCATTTTCGAACTTAGATTTCAATGCATTTCAACCTCACGATTACTCACCTAAATGTACAGCTCACGTTTTCTTTTCATCCTCCATAGCTCCCATGTTCCTTCCATCCACACTGTGTTTCTCCTTTCTCACTCCATTTTTGCGTTCTCACCGGATATCTCATTTCTCTCCTTTATCAGAAATCTTCAATTTCAGTCGGCTTCATATGAAATCTCTCCATTCAGATTTCGAGGATCAAATTCGGCAGCATTTTATTTGGTCCTATGAAACTGGAAAAATTGAACATTGTTACTCCAAATTACGAAAATGGGCTGATTTGGCTCATTTTGCTGTATGAATTCTGACTGAAGTGGCTTCATTGGCTGATTCTGCTGATTTAGGAAAATATTATTTTTAAAAAATATTTTATTAATAAAATAAATTAAAAAACTATAGGTAAGAATAACTAAAATGGTTATTACACAATTCAGCCAATACAGCCAAAAAAGTAACTTCAGCTTCACTTTTTCTGCTTATTACACAATTCAGCGCGCGAAAACAAAAGCTACGTATTTGGTGAAAAAGTTGACTGATAAGCTGGAATATAGTATTGCCAAACGGCCTCTAAATAAGTTTACCTAAAAGTGATTTTGCTTCGTAAATTTCTTAAATACACTGGGGTATATTTCTTAAATATTTTTAGTGAATGCAATAATACTACGTATATAGTTTGTTTGTGATAAATTCTATTTTAACCTTAAATTGTATATTATTGAGTATATTTGAATTCTTAAGAAGATTTATTAGTATATGGAAAAAAGATGAGGTCTGATCTATGAGGATACCAAAGACAACCACCAATGCGAATGCATCTAATTTTTGCTTATCAATACGTATAAGCTCTTTATTATGATTTTTCTTTGATTTGCAGGCCATATGCAATTTCCTAATGTTTGAATCAGCACCATGGATGAATATAATTTGATGCAATGAATGCAATGCTGAGGATTTTGCTGACAATATGTTTCAAGTACTATTTATATGAAGGATTAGTTAATCTAATATTTAATCAATTGCCATAACGTTCATTTGCATAGCACAAGATATACGTAGTACTTGATTATCTTTAATGTGGTGTTATCATTTCTATTGATTCTAGCATGACTTATACTGGCATATGATTTTTTAGGTGTCTTGCTCAAGACTTTATGAGGTCTTTTTTGAATTTATCAAATTATTCTTCAGTTTTTTTCTTATTTCCCTTATTTTCATAATGTAATGCACTCATGCAAGAGACCTACATGATTTAGATATTTTAATGGCTATGTAGTGTTTGTTTAGTGTTTTTTTCTCAATCACGTGTATTGATCTGATAAAGACCTTGAAACCTGAGACATAAGACATTTCTTATTTCAGAGTTGGTTAGTAAGTGGGTTGTTTTTTGCAGTTTATTCAGCTCGAAAAATGAATATTTGTTTGGTTAATTGTTAAAATCTCGAAAAGTTGTCATTTTATTAGAAAGTAGAATACTCTTTGAGCACTGAAAGTATGGAAATCTTATCATTTACCTAGCTGATTCATGTAACTTCTTTGGAGAGGGTTAATTATGTCAATATAGCTAGACAATTCATGCTGCTTCTGAGGATGGTAGGTTCTATTAAAATGTATTACTCTTTTTTATCTATGTTTTTATTTATTTCTAATTTTAGGCATGGTTGGGAGGCATGTTTGCAAAGATAACATCTCAGCAAATTGAAAATGGATTTATCAAGTGACCGTAAGCTTTGAGGATCAAATTCTGCAGGATTTCATCTGCAATCGGCAGGGCAGTCCAACCTGCCAGCCGCCAGGACCTCACGACGGTTGATGGTGCTTCTGGATTTCTGATTGCAATTTGGTGTGAATGAGGCAGAGTATTGGGCGACTCAACGGCTACCAGGGCGGCGACCGCGCTGGTCGTTTGAGACAGATCCAGACTTTGGGGCTCTACTTTCAGTGACGGCAGCCGGCAGATAGTTGGCCATATTGATAGGCGTAACACATGACTAAGCGGCCATGGGTTGCCAACAAGTGCAATGCTTGCCTTGAATGCCTTTTGCAAGATGGATTTGTAATACTTCAAATAAGTGTCAGATTAGTCGTAAATCTATATGCATGAGTATCTTGCCATTGAGACATTGAGCATTGAAGGGTGCAAAGATTGAATTAGAAATCATTATACAAGAAAATCAGGAAGTCTGAAATCCTTTTTGACGTGTTTGCAGTAATGCAAAAAACCCAAGTTCTGGTCTCTGTATGTGAGAATAAGGGCTGTGAAACCTTGATATTTACTCCGTATATTTTTATTTATAATGTATACTATGCAAAATTTGTTGTAAATATACTTCACAGAAATTAAGAACGATGTATCCAAAGATATTGATATATACGATTAAGGTGGTTTATGAACACTCTATTGGAATGTACTTTTACAAGGATTAAAAAATTAATAAACGAAGTTACTACAAAACTCATTTTAGATGTATATATGGTAGACTTGAATACGCACTAACTAGCACTGTAGCAGACCAATATTATGTCAAAAAAAGTTACAAACTACTTGGAGTATTGTCGATTAAAAATTATAATAAACGCTTTCCTCACACATTAACATTATTCAAAGACTACTATGAAGTATGAATGTTACTCCGTAGAATGTATTTTTCCTAGAATAAAATAGGCATAACTACTATCAGAGTGCATATATATGTTCACTGATTCCATTATTTATTTGCTTTCATGAGCTCATATTTTTTACTTTAAAATTCACTAATACTCTAGTATGATCAAGTCAATGTGAAGATACTACTTTTCTTAAACTATCATACATAAATCAAATGTATCTCAGATTTTGGGAAGAGAAAGTCTTCATGTTACTTAAAAAAATCATACCAATAACACATACTTTAACTTTTTCAGAGTTATTAATTAATTTGTATTGGAGATATTGCTAAAAAGTAAAAATAATTCGACTCCCAACCCTAACAGAAAGACATTAAAATTAAAAGTAATGGTACCGAAGATCTGTTTCTTTTCCTTCTCCGCACCCTGCCACACTAAGGATATGTAATCAAATGAAAAGCACCAGGCTGAACATGGCTAAATTTGAATACGCCTAAATTCCCCAAAATATATTCAGCTAAGCAGCCCAAAATGGCTTATGGTGATGCCTTTAACAAAGATAATTTTGAAAATAGGAAGATAAATATACTTTATTGGCTACTTAAATGGTACTATGTATGCCTTTAGCAATTTCTTCTTCCACAAATTCCAAACATGTCTTCATCACCCATAACTATCCAAATTGAGGAACATCAAGGAAAAAATAAGACAGCCCATTAAGAGAGAAACTTTGTTACTGCCTTCTTGGAACATATACTCGTAGTACATGTTTGACAAAAGTGAACTATAAGATTTTAACCACAATGAACTAGAAATCTAGAATGAAGAGCCAAAAGTGCCCCAAACTACACAAAGATTGAACCATCACATAACCCCAGTATCCAAGAGGAACAATGACATTACAAAAACAAAACATAGAAAAAAGAGTGGGGATATATAACCTAAAAGTGATACTATGTGTGTGGGTGGGGGGGGTGATGCATGTGATGTAAGTAAGGGGTACTTACCCTGACCTATTAACTCCCAAGTATTCTCAGAAGCTTTGCCTTGTAGATTGCAGCCACAACATAAGCCCAATTAGCAAAATCATCAAGGACTTTGAAAAACGAAAACCTAAAAGACCTGTTGGATAGTACTGTCCCAACAATCGTAAGGAATCCAAATGCATATCCCACCCCCATGCTTGCATAAAAGTCACCACCGAAAATCTTATCTACATCTTCTCCTTTTTCTTCTTCACTGAATCCAGGAGGAGAAGGATAAGTTAATTCTTCTCCTGGACAAGTATTGAGGAGTGGATCTCCGCATAGACCGAGATTCCCCATGTATGCACTTGCATCAAAGCTCTGAAGTTGAGTGCTTTTCGGGATTTTGCCTGATAAGTTATTGTTGGACACATTGAGAGCACTTATGCGATCAATCAGGGCAAGGCTTTGAGGAATGCTACCAGACAAATGGTTATTAGACAAATCAAGAGCCTCTAAGTTTGCCAAGTTACCAATCCTTAAAGGAATTTGTCCGCTTAGGTTGTTTTGTGATAAGTTCAAAGAACGCAGCCCAACAAGCGATGTGATTTCACTTGGAATTTCACCTGTCAGTACATTGGATGAGAGATCAATGCTTTTTAGGAGTCCTAATATACTATCAAATTCAGAGACCACACCTTTCCATACAGTATCTATTTTGTCAACTTGGCTGATGGGTATATCACCTGCAAAAGTTGAAGCATCGAGAAAGACTGATATCTTATGAGAAATGGTGGGACTGCCGCCTCTTATTACAGTCATCTGAGTAAGATTCAAAAGACACTTGGGAAGATTCCCTGAGAGGATGTTCATGGACAGGTCCAACAGTTGAAGAAATTGGAGATGACAGAGACTTGTTGGTACACTTGCACTGAAGTGGTTGGATCCTAGCCCAAGAACCGCAAGTTGTGTTAGATTTTCACCCACCCAATCCGGTATTGGTCCAAATAAGTTATTGTGTCCCAGTTGTAAAGATAGCAATTTGGAGCAATTCTTAATGGATGAAGGTAGAACGCCTGTAAAACTGTTAAAGTCAAGATGCAATGCCCATAGGGATGCCATTGATCCAATAGAAGTTGGAAGACTCCCTGATAGATTGTGATTGTTTGCCAAGTTGAGAACCACCAGACTAGATAGACTTGACCAACAATCCGGAAGTGTTCCTGAAAGTTGATTGATTGAGATGTCCAAATGATGCAAAGCAATAGCTGCCTTAGGACCCTTAATGTCACACAGGGAATTGAGTTCAGTGAAGTTATTATGAGAGAGGTACATCGCTGTCATGTTGAAGAATGATTGTGGAATGGGACCTTCTAATTCATTGAAACTCAAATCTAGTAGAACTGTGGTTCGAAACCCCGGTGATACTTGAGCACTGCTTACAATTCTTCCCTTGATTGCGTTATGAGAAGCATTAATGCTCACAAACTCAGTAGTTGTATTCCAAAACCAGGAAGGAATTGAATCCGAGATGCCGTTATTGGAAATGTCAAGCTGGATATAGTTCACTTGAGTTCTAAGCCAATTTGGAAATTCAGGGCCCAAGTTACAGGACTGAAGGTTTATAAAGCTCAATCGGAAGGGAGGAAGCCAAGTAGAGGTGACATTGAAAGTGAAATTGTTTGAAGATAAGTCAAGGTCTTCTAATTTGGAGAGAGTAACAAAATGATGTTCAGAAATGACCCCATCTAGAAGGTTATCACCAAGATATAATATCTGCAAAGAGGGGAACATAGTTAGTTCAGGAAATGACCCCGTGACTCGGTTGCTACGTAAATACAATAGCTGCAGAGGGTGATTGGGGCATAATGTGGATATGATTAGGCTTCCATTAAGATGGTTGAATCCCAAGTTCAGAGACTTAAGAGTGCATATCTTCCAAATGGATTTTGGGATTTCTCCTACAAATCTATTCTCCGAAAGATGAAGCTCTTCAAGCAAGGACATATTCCCTAGAACTTCAGGAATGTGACCATCCAAACTATTATAACTCAGGTCAAGGTGAGTCAAGTTAAGCATCTTTCCAAATGTTTGAGGAATGGAGCCTTGTAAACTGGTATTGCTCAGGCCAAGGTACGTAAGGCTAGTCATGTTATCCCCTAAACTCGTTGGGATTCGACCTCCCAAAAAGTTTCCACCAATGTCAAGGTATGACAGGGACCACATATGCCCAAAACCATTTGCATGAATTGAGCATTGTAACCCATTACCGCTGAGATCAAGGTGTGTGAGGGCAGGCATGCTGTTCCCAAAATTTTCAGGAACAGGACCTTGTAACCAATTAGCGCTGAGATCAAGGTGTGTGAGGGCAGGCATGCTGCTTCCAAAATCATCTGGAATGGTGCCAACAATTCCGGTGTAGCTAAGGCTGAGATGTTGAAGGGAAACCATACTACGGTTGTTATTATTACTCCCAATTAGGGTTGAGATGCTCTGGTTTGCCAGCAAGTTCCTGATTAAGCCAAGATCCAAATACTTCAAATAGGGCAGCTCATCAATGAATGGAATGCTGGTATACCTAACTTTCGCGGTCGGCAGATACACAGGATAAAGATCAATCTTGATGACATGGCCTGTGAGGTTATCACACCCAACCCCAGTCCAACCGCTGCAGCAATCTTCGTTGTGGTTGCCCCAAGAGTGCAGACGGTCCTGCTCGTCAACAATGTTGCGCTTAAACTGGAGCAGCACTTCCCTCTCCGCATCAATGCATACACTGGCACCCACGCTCATCGCCAGCACCACCCAACTCACCCCCACGGCCATCAACAACAATAAACCCATGCCTAATTAGCTTGTTAAAGTATTTTCCTCTCAAATCATCTTCTCTTGTTCTGCAGCTTCTGCTCTGGGTCCTTAAGACATAATAGGAGCCCACCGCCAAGTCGAGTCGTTCTCAAATGTAAGAGCAGTGCAAGTGTATGACCACCGACCGATTGTTGCTCACTCGTACGTACATCTTCACCTTTTACCACGCGTCCCCAATCCAAGGTGCGGACGCAGAAGAAGAAGAAGACGATTAACCAAACCATTGCCATTATTTTCGAGTGGCCGGTGGAGATCGTATAGTAGACGTCCTAATATGCAATCATTCACACCCCACACTGGATTTAAAGAGGGTTCTTGACCAAATATTTGGGCTTTTTCTATGAACATTAGAAAACGTGTCCTTTCTACAAAATTGAAAAACGTTGTGCTATGTGTGGAGATGACAATTGTGACTAGAGGCGGGCAAAAATACCGAACCGGCATGGTACCGGATCGATAAACGGGGTTTGAAATGGATCTTAATTTTTTTTGTCCCGAACCGGACCGTACCGGTTCCAAACAATGTCACGACGGGTTCTCATAAAATGAGGATCGGTACCAGACCGGACCGGACCGAAGTACAGTTAAATTATTTAAATTTGTACTATTATAGTTTATCTAAAATTTATTAGTTACATTATCCATCCCAAATTGATTTGCAAAGTCAACATTTTTTTTATCAATGTTAATGTTGAGTCCTCCCTAATGATAATTAATAATCCGTACAATTTTTAATAATTAAAATTTACATATGTAAAAACCACATTAAAATATCTTTAAAGTTGCAAAATCCAAATTAAAATATAAGAAGTATTTTTTTTCTAAAAGGCAAAATCCAACCAGATGACGACTTATAAGTCGCCCAACCGGATGGCGACTTATAAGTCGCCAAACGGTTTGACGACTTACCCCTAGGGATGGACTCGGGCCGGGCCAACCGGCCCGGAACCGGACTGACCCGCTATTGTGCGGGCCCGGACCGGTCCGGTGAACCGGTTAGTGCCCGGTTCGGGCCACCCGGCCCGGTGAGATAACGGTCTGGGCCCGGGCCTGCTATTTAGTGAACCGACCTGGCCAGGCCTCAACGATCATTTTTTTTTTAAATTGTTAAAGGCTATAATAGCCGTTGGGAGTGTTCCCAAACGGCTCTATAGCCGTTGGGAGCATAGGAGGGGGGGTCTGGGGGGTTAGGGGGTGGGGGGTGGGGTATACAAAAAAAACCTATTTATACTCCTATTTTCTATACATTTTTTACACCTCTTCTTCTACAACTCTTCCTACTCTCTAATTCTCTATTCTCTCAATCTCTCATATTCAATCATCTTCATTCTTCATCTTCTCCAAATTCTTTCTACATATATATAATTTATATAATTATTATATCTACTTATATATTAATTATCTACTTATATATATATATATATACTTATACACATTCATATTATAATTCTTTACACATTATATATACTATATATAGTTATACACATTCATATTTACTTTATATTTAGTTATTATCCATATTATTGTTATTTACTTATATTTACATATTACATTTAGTTAATATATACTTATATATATATATATATATTAAAGTATTAAGTATGAGTGTGTTACTCATCTTATAGTAATATACTTATATATTATATACTATAAACATTATATTATATATTACTTATAATATATTTACACATTATATATACTATAAATACTTATACACATTCATATTTATTTGATATTTAGTTTTTATCCATACTATTGTTATTTACTTATATTTACATATTACATTTAGTTAATATATACTTATATATATATATATATATTAAAGTATTAAGTATAAGTGTATTACTCATCTTATAGTAATATACTTATATATTATATACTATAAACATTATATTATATATTACTTATAATACATTTACAAGTTATATAAACTATATAGACTTATACACATTCATACATTTTATAAAAGTAGTTAATTGTTAGACTTCTCATTTATCTATTAAATTAGTTAATTGTTACATTTCTCTACATTTCTCTTTAAAGAAAAAAAATAGTTACTTGTTACATATCATTTATCATTTAACATTAGTTAAACTAGTTACTTATTTAATTGCTACATTTCTCATTAAAGTAAAAAAAGTAGTAAATTTTTACATTTGTCATTTTAAAAACTAGTTAAAGTAGTTAATTGTTACATTTGTCATATTAATATTAGTTAATTGCTACATTTGTCATTAAGGTAAAAAAACTAGTAAATTTTTACATTTGTCATATTAATATTAGTTAAACTACTTAATTGTTACATTTCTCATATTAATATTAGTTAATTGCTACATTGCTCATTAAAGTAAAAAAAGTAGTTAATTTTAACATTTCTCATATTAGTTAATTGCTACATTTCTCATTAAAGTATTAATTAGAAGTAGTTCGATTTTTTTTCAAGGAAAACAAATTGTTACACTAAAATATACTCATATTTTAGTTCGAATTTGCTATAGTTTTCTTAGTCACATTTTATTATTACTATTGTACTCATATAAAATATTTGATATTATTTAATATTTGTTCAATTTTAAAGATGGAGCGTGGTAGACATTTTGTAGATGTGGGTAATCTCCAAAGCAACCGCAAGAGGGAGATTGCGTCGACTCGTCCTACTTCACGCAAAGACAAAGGTAAAGTGTGGGCCGAGTCTTCTTTTCAAAGTCGAGATGATTTTGAAACGGATTACCAACGGAGAGATGATATGATGATGTCCGACGAGCAACTACAACACCTATTGTCCCAAAATGATCCACACTTTGCACAAGAACAACAAATCCCGACGAGCAACTACAACACCTATGAGCGTATTTTAATTGAGTATAATTTGATTGATAAGGTGTTTGTTGTAGGTTTTGATAATGCTAGTAATAATACTGCTGCTATACCTAGATTGCGTGAATTGTGTGGTGCTTCTACATTGATGGGTAAGTTTTTTCATCAACGTTGTGCATGTCATATTCTAAATTTGTGTGTACAAGATGGATTAGCGGCATTAGGAGATGCTTTGGAGGTAGTGAAGGGGGGAATTAAAATGATTTGGGCTAACACTCCACTACAAATGAAATGGCAGCAATATAGATAGAAAATACCCAAGTATCTATCTAGTGTTGGGAATAGATCGGGTATGGGACAAGGTGGAGGACATGGGCAAGGCATGACATATAAAGGTGTCACTATCCACCAGCCCAAGCGCTGGCATGCCATCACCGGCAAAGGCTTGTGTGCCGTCATGTGGTTTTGGGTTCTGTACAGAGCCAAACAGGATGGACCAGTAGTCTTGGGCTGGAGGCATCCCTGGGATGGTCATGGAGATCATGGATATGATCATTAGATGTTCCAGTTTGATGTATGCCTGCTGGCATGAATGTACTCTTGTCTGATTTCTTTTGGTTTCTATGAGTGACCGGAGGGGAGATTATACATTATGATGATCCAAACAAACAATTTAATTTGAATATCTTTGGAACTCTGCAAAAAAAAAAAAAAAAAAAGAAGAAGAAGAAATGGCGGCAATATTTGAAGGAAAGGCGTGTCAATTATTGTGCTTTTCCTAAAGATTTGTCTATTCGTTGGAATAGTACTTATAACTTAATTCAAGTACTTATTAGATATAAAGATCATTTTCCTGCATTTTTAAGACAAACTTGTAACTATATTATAAACCCGGCTGACATCGACACTTGTGAAAAAATTGTTAATGTTTTGGTATATTTTAATAACACAACTCAAACTTTTAGTCATGTTTATAAACCTACCGCAAACGAATTTTTTGTTGAAGCTGTTAATCTCGCCGGCGCTTTTTGTGAATTTTCCGATGCCGCTTACGTTAGTTATTTTTGTGATTTCATGAAACAAAAGTTTTTAAAATATTATTCACACATTCCGCATATATATGGTATTGCATTTGTTCTTGATCCTCGTTATAAACTTGCTTACTTGGGAACTTGTATAGATTACTATTATGCTTCTTTTTTTCCAACTCAAGACTTCGATGATAATCCCATCGACCCTAAACAAGAATACAACGAGGTTAGTAATTTATTTCATCAATTGTATAATGAATTTCATGCACAATATGGTAATGCACCCCCTCCCATGCCGCGAACATCTTATTCATCTAAAGGAAAATCACTTTTAGAATCCGCATTTGGTTCTCTTTTGAAAAAAAGTAGAGCAACTCCCGCTACTGAACAAAGCACAGTTAACGAGCTTTCTTTGTATCTAACATTGAATGTTGATTATGAAGTTGGGGATGACTTTGACGTTCTTAAGTGGTGGAAGGAAAATGAAAGAACGTTCCCGGTTTTATCAAAGATGGCTAAGCAAGTGCTAGCAATGCCGATATCAACAATTGCCGTGGAACAAGAATTTAGTGCGGCCGGCAACGTCCTAACCGATTATAGAACGAGGTTGAGCCTGAGCTCTCTTGAGACGCTAGTTTGCTTCCACGATTGGTTGAAGGCCCAATGAAGAACTCAAGAAATGACCATCGCTCCCACCCGCCACTTTATGGAGGAAACAACCACCGAAGGCGGAGATTCCGATTGATTTTTTATTACAAAACGTATTACATTTTTTAAATTCATCCTAATTCTCTATTGTACTTCTTATTTGAAATAAATATACTTGAATTATTTTATATTATTGTGTACATCAATTCAATAATTCTCAAAAAAAAATTATTCAATAATCAATTCAATAAAATTAATTTGTAAACTTGTACTTCATATTTCAAATAAATATGCGTTCATTTTTTCATATGTAGCACTTCTCAAATTAATTAATTGGTTACAAACTTATAACTTACTACTTCAAATTATTTTTGTAAAATCTAAAGGCTGTTTTTAAATTAAAATATGTAATATTAATATGTAAATTAATTAATTGGTTACAAACTTACAAGTTACAACTTCAATATGTAATTTGTTTAAATACTTATACACCTATTTTGTAACATTTGTAAATTATAAATCAAACCACTTTTCTAAGTAAAAATAGTTTTACTTACTTAATTCATTAAACTAATTAACTTATTTTACAAAATGTATAATTTTCAAAAAAAAAAATTAAAAACATTTTAAATTACAACATAGCTCCCAAACGGCTATATAGCCGTTGGGGCTTAGGGTGGGGGGCAGGGGGGGTCCCGGGGGTGGGGTTCAAACAAATCTATAAATACATCTATTTTCTACCATTTTTCTACACCTCTTCTCCAACTCTTCTCCATCTTCATCTTCTCTTATTATCCTACATTTCTACAATTCTACTTATACATCTAACATTTTAAAGATGGAAAGTAATTCTTCTTTTATGCAAAACAATTTTGATAAGTGGAAGGACCCGAAGACAGGACTGTGGTGGGCAACTTGCAAGTGGTGCAAGAAAGAGTGTTTCTTGGGGCGTTCACACGGAGTCGGGATGCCAATAAAACATATGAAGTCACGTGACAAAGGCAAAACAACAACCAACGGTGGCGGAAATCCCAATTGATATTTATTAGAAAATGTATTTCATATTGTTATTTTTTTCTCAATTCTCAAATGTACTTCCTATTTCAAATAAATGCACTTGAATTTTATTTTTAATAAGAATTATTATAATAATATAATATATAATTTAAAAAACAAAATTAAAAGGCCCGGCCCGTGAACCGGGCGAGTGACCCGGCCCGAACCGGACCCAGGGGTTACCCGGGCCGGTTCCGGGCCTCCCCTTTCCTGAACCGAGGCCCGGCCGGTCCTAGGCCCGGCCCGGGTCCATCCCTACTTACCCCTGCCATATTAAATCCATATTTATTATATTTCAGAACATCCCAAACCTGTTTGGCTGGTTTCGGATGTTCTGAAATGGAATAAACTAGTATCTTTACCCGTGCCGTGCATGAGATAAGATGGTTTTGTTGTTTAGTTTTAGTAAGGCAAAATCACTTATTTAATCGATTATAACATTTGTTTAAAATGCATATTGTAATTTATTAAGTATATCTTATTTTTGAACTAATTCCAAACATACCTTTTGGAAAGTTTTTTGTGGCTCCCATTCATTTACCTTTTTCTTACTCAACCACAATCATACATTTCCACTTTATTCTCACTTTCTTAAACTCTAATCCTTGTGGCGACCATGGTTAAACCCAGCAGTAGATCGGTAAATACTTTTAACCCAGCATTATTTTTGTAATTAATTAATTAATTAGCATTAATTCGAAAAGAAACTCGTAATTTTATAAAATTACATTTGTGAAAGAAAAAAACATATAATTTCGTTCAAATAAAAAATAAAAAGAAAAAAATATGATTATGATGGCTAAAATAACTCTTTACATAAAGTTGGGGTGTTTACCCCACATCCCTCAAAAGCTCGGGGTCTTTATATTATTTCCTCCCGGTATATATTAATATAATCTTAATATATGTTGGTCGAGAGTTTCAGCTCTCGGAAAGTTTTATTAATTACATATGATATCGACACTAAAATTGGTGTTTAAGATTTAGATAAATAAGCTAGACTGTATATAAAAGGCACATGATAATTGTTTTGCTTATGGATGTAATTTTTAGAGCCGTCAAAACGGGCCGAAACCCGCGGGTTGGCCCGTTTCAACCCACTTATAAGTGGGTTAGGGCTATCATTTTCCGGCCCGATTGTTTTGCGGGCTCAGTGGGTCAACCCTAACGGGTTGCGGGTTTAGCGGGCCAACCCGTACGGGTTGCGGGCCAACCCGCGGGCTGAGGACAAATATCATTTATTCTATGTATTTTTAATTCTATTATGAGAAAATAACTTTAAATAATACCAACTATATTCGATAAATCGATGATAATACGTACTTTAGAAATAACTTTTAATAATACCAACTAACTGGATGTGAACCAAAAATAAAATAGAGACACTTTTCTACAAGAAATTCAATCATTTAAGGCATCAAAAACTAAGATCAAATCATCAAATAATTGATATTTGAAAATATGATCACTTATTTGATATTTTGATATTATTTTTTGATGAATTGAATAAATGAATTTTTGGTAAAAATTTGCTATATATCACTTTTGATAGATAATCAAATAGTTGGTATTATTAAAAATTATTTCTCAAGTTTGTATTATTCTTGGTTCATGGAAGATAATTGGTATTATTTAAAGTTATTTTCTCTTCTATTATTTCTATATAGGACAATTATATCTTCTATTATACTCTCTTTACTTCTAGTTCTTTCCTCACTTTTAATACTAATGTATTTTGTTCATGATATCCAATTCAGACTAAATAATTTATTTTTAATGTATTCGTTGCTATACTGTTTTATAACATAAGGACTTCTATGCTGTTTTATTCATGATATCCAAATCAGACTAAATAAATGAGAAATTAGGTATTTTTGGTATTTCAACTTAACTATACCCACGATAATACATTAAAGCTTTTAAGTATTTAATCATTTAACTTTTTAAGTATACCAGTTACCCACGATGATACATTCAAACATACAACCAAAGGATTTTCAAGCACTAATTTTTTCCTTTTTAATTGTGCTTGGATTTTAATTTAGATATTTAATTGCTATTTCAATTGTGTTGGGATTTTAATTTAGATATTTATTTGTTTTTTTTTGTTTTGACATTTATGGCCCGCGGGCTGGCCCGCATAACCCGTGGGTTAGGTGGGTCGGGTTAGGGTCATAAAAATTCTGGCTCGGTAGTAAGCGGGTTGGCCCGCCCCGACCCGTGAAACTCATAACCCGCCGCGGGTCGGGGCGGGTCGGGGCGGGGCGGGTCGGGGCGGGTTGGCCCGTTTGACAGCTCTACTAATTTTAATACTCCCTCCATCTCATTAAAAGGTGGAGTCCACTATTCATACGGTCAACTTAAATCATTTTTAATCTCTTGCTTTATATATCAAATTGTTATCAAATCTACATTTTTTTTATCAGACTTTATAGCGGTTTTAATGTAGTTTCTGAATATGTAAATTTTATTTACTAAAAATAATCAGAGCATGAACGGGGATTAAGTTGCTTTATCATCAGTCAAGCATCGTAAACCGAAACGGGAATCTTCTAGCGGGACGGAGGGAGTATAATACTCCCTCCGTCCCATAAAATTGTTCCCGCGTTGACTTGGATCATAATTTAAGAAAGTGGGAATAAAGTGGAAATGTATGGTTGTGGTTGAGTAAGAAAAAGGTAAATGAATGGTAGACACAAAAAACTTTCCAAAAGGTATGTTTGGAATTAGTTCAAAAATAAGATATACTTAATAAATTAGAATATGCATTTTAAACAAATGTTATAATCGATTAAATAAGTGATTTTCCCTTACTAAAACTAAACAACAAAACCATCTTATCTCATGCACGGCACGGGTAAAGATACTAGTTTATTCCATTTCAGAACATCCGAAACCAGCCAAACAAGTTTCAGATGTTCTGAAATGGAATAAATAAGGATTTAATATGGCAGGGGGTAAGTCGCCAAACCGTTTGGCGACTTATAAGTCGCCATCCGGTTTGGCGACTTACCCCGACCAGGATTAAGCCCAACAGTATATCCGTAAATACTTTTAACCCAACCCTATTTTCGTAATTATTTAATTAATTAGCATTAATACGGAAAAAAACTCCCGATGGAGACCGTAGACGTACTAAGATGTAATCATACACACCCACACCCGGTTTAAGGAATAAACATGATCTTTGAGGTCGTTTCACATTTACCCTTTTTTTTGGATGAAATGTAAATATATATTAACACCCAGAAAAACTATACATCACATGTCCTAGATCTCCTAAAACCTCTCCCACCCCCACATAATGTGAGGGTGAAAGGAAGTTTTTATTCGATCTATTCTATGCCAAAAAAACCCAGTATAAGACCTGGCCCATCAAGAAGTTTCAAAACATACATCGGTGCAGCACCTGCTCGCACACAGATCAGAGGCTAAAAATCAAAACAAAGTACAAAAGGTGTTGCAAAGTGCAGACACCCTAAATTCAACGACCATGCTCCATGCCGCGACATCCAAAATGTCCATACCACGATGTCTCGGGTCCTCACGCCACGACATCCAACTAATCCATGCCTCGGCTCATCAAAATAATCATGTAGCAGTCTATCCAAACCGCGACATCCATAATATCCATGCCTCGACCTTCTACTCAAAATGTAATAATCCTATTTCACATTTACCCTATCTGTAGTTTAATCTAGATAGCCGTTTCACATTTACCCTATCTATAGTTGACCAAATGACTTTTCCTTTATTAGGATTTTACTTTTGTAAAATCCTCTTATATGTAAATGAATAATATTATAGTATTGGTAATCCTTATTTAGGAAGGAAACACTCATTGTCTTGTCTGTGTAACTAAATCATTCTTCTTCTCTGAATTCTCATCTTGAGGATATTCGGAATTTGACTTCTTTATACAAACGAACTTTTCCATTGAACCATTTTTACTTAGTGCCGCGTTCTCTTATTTTTTCCTCTTTTTTCTTTATCCTTTCTAGATTTAATCATTTTTATTACACCTTAAAATTAATTAAATTTATCAATTTTTTTATATATTTTTTGTCTGATAAAATCACAAATTATAACACCAACACTTAATGGATAACAACCAACAATTAAGAAATCAAATAATCAACTATGAATGAGAACAATTAATAAACTAATTAAATAATCATATCAGAATTATCTGCGTCCAAGTTGATTTTTTTATGAAATTTATTAGCATGTTTTTTTTTCAAGTTTAGATTATATACACAAAATTTCAGTTTAAATAATGATAAAGTTTGGATAAAATTCATATGTGACTTCTTAAATATTTATAAAGTTTGTCTGTATGAAGAAATGAAACTTAAAATCTATAAATAAAATTCGCCAAAAAACAAACCGGAGATATAGTCACCAGAATTATTGTCTATATCGTCTTAAACAATTGTCTGTATCGTCCAAAATACTAATATGATTTGTAAAACAAATAAATCTAAAATTAGTAAATGTCTGTGAAATTAGACCACCGAGAAAATAATGTCTGTGAACAAATATTTATTATCTGTGGCGACTGAGAAATGTATGTGGTTGTATATTTTTTGTCTGTGCCAAACATTTTTTGTCTATGGAACACAACTAATGACTATATACAGACGTCGATTTTGGTGCCTTTTTTGCAGAGATGGCAGTGTTTGTGGCGCAAAAGTACTCGACATTTTCCATTTTAATTTTAAAAGGGAAAATGAGAAAAGTAGAAAAAAACGAGGCCCGTTTGTTTTCAAAATACTCCATAATTTTGTTTTTAGCCATTAAAGGTAGAAGAGCGAAACTGAAGCACATAGCACGTACCAAATCAGCTCTTACTGATCATTGATCACCATAAAATTGACAGTTTCTAAATCCCTGACCTTCAATCCTAGATTATTGCCTATATACTTGGTAAAATTCGTAGAAAATTGGTCTAGGATTGAAGATAGGATTGCATGTCTTCGATCCTATCTTCAATCCTAGATCTATTGCCTATAAATTTTTAAAACTTAAAAGTAATGGTACTGAAGATCTGTTTCTTTTCCTCCTCCGCACCCTGCACACTAAGGATATACAATCAAATGAAAAGCACCAGGCTTAGGGTGATGTCTTTAATAAAGATAATTTTGAAATTGAGAAGATGAATATACTTAATTAAATTGTACTACATATATATTTGCTGCATCGATCATGAACTGTTGTAATACTCTGAGCAATTTTTTTTCCCACAAATTTCTAACACTTCTTCATCACCCATAACTATCCAAATTGAAGAACATCAAGGGAAAAAAAGACAGCCCAATAAGAGAGAAAATGTGTTACTGCCTTCTTGGAACACATAACATTTTAACCACAATGGACTAGAAATCTAGAATGAAGATACAAAAGTGCCCCAAACTCCACAAAGATTAAATCAACAGATAACCCCAGTATCCAAGAGGAACAATGACATAACAAAAAACATAGAAAAAAAAGTGGAGATATATAACCTGAAAGTGATACTAGCTAGTTTTATGTTATTGGGGGGGGGGGAGGTGATGCATGTGATATAAGTAAGGGGTACTTACCCTGACCTATTAACTCCCAAGTATTCTCAGAAGCTTTGCCTTATAGATTGCAGCCACAACATAAGCCCAATTAGCAAAATCATCAAGGACTTCGAAAAAAGCAAACCTACAAGACCTGTTGAATAGCACTGTCCCAAGAATCGTAAGCAATCCAACTGCATATCCAACCCCCATGCTTGCATAAAAGTCACCACCAAAAATCTTATCTTCATCTTCTCCTTTTTCTTCTTCACTGAATCCAGGAGGGGAAGGATAAGTTAATTCTTCTCCTGGACAACTATTGGGGAGTGGCTCTCCGCATAGTCCGAGATTCCCCATGTATGCGCTTGCATCAAAGCTCTGAAGTTGAGTACTTTTCGGGATTTTGCCTGATAAATAATTGTTGGACACATTGAGAGCACTTATGCGATCAATCAGGGCAAGGCTTTGAGGAATGCTACCAGACAAATGGTTATTAGACAAATCAAGAGCGTCTAAGTTTGCCAAGTTACCAATCCTAAAAGGAATCTGTCCCTTTAAGTTGTTTCGTGATAAGTTCAAAGAAATCAGCCCAACAAGCGATGTGATTTCACTTGGAATTTCACCTGTCAGTACATTGGATGATATATCAATGCTTTTTAGGAGTCCTAATATACTATCAAATTCAGAGACCACACCTTTCCATACAGTATCTATTTTGTCAACTTGGCTGATGGGTATATCACCTGCAAAAGTTGAAGCATCGAGAAAGACTGATATCTTATGAGAAATGGTGGGACTGCCGCCTCTTATTACATTCATCTGAGTAAGATTCGAAAGACACTTGGGAAGATTCCCTGAGAGGATGTTCATTGACAGGTCCAACAGTTGAAGAAATTGGAGATGACAGAGACTTGTTGGTACACTTGCACTGAAGTGATTGGATCCTAGCCCAAGAACCGCAAGTTGTGTTAGATTTTCACCCACCCAATTCGGTATTGGTCCAAATAAATTATTGTGTCCCAGTTGTAAAGATACCAATTTGGAGCAATTCTTAATGGATGAAGGTAGAATGCCTGTAAAACTGTTAAAGTCAAGATGCAATGCCCATAGGGATGCCATTGATCCAATAGAAGTTGGAAGACTCCCTGATAGATTGTGATTGTTTGCCAAGTTGAGAACCACCAGACTAGATAGACTTGACCAACAATCCGGAAGTGTTCCTGAAAGTTGATTGAATGAGATGTCCAAATGATGCAAAGCAATAGCTGCCTTAGGACCCTTAATGTCACACAGGGAATTAAGTTCAGTGAAGTTATTATGAGAGAGGTACACCGCTGTCATGTTGAAGAATGATTGTGGAATGGGACCTTCTAATTCATTGAAACTCAAATCTAGTAGAACTGCGGTTCGAAACCCCGGTGATACTTGAGCACTGCTTACAATTCTTCCCTTGATTGCGTTATGAGAAGCATTAATGCTCACAAACTCAGTAGTTGTATTCCAAAACCAGGAAGGAATTGAATCCGAGATGCCGTTATTGGAAATGTCAAGCTGGATATAGTTCACTTGAGTTCTAAGCCAATTTGGAAATTCAGGGCCCAAGTTACAGGACTGAAGGTTTATAAAGCTCAATCGGAAGGGAGGAAGCCAAGTAGAGGTGACATTGAAAGTGAAATTGTTTGAAGATAAGTCAAGGTCTTCTAATTTGGAGAGAGTAACAAAATGATGTTCAGAAATGACCCCATCTAGAAGGTTATCACCAAGATATAATATCTTCAAAGAGGGGAACATAGTTAGTTCAGGAAATGACCCCGTGACTCGGTTGCTACGTAAATACAATAGCTGCAGAGGGTGATTTAGGCATAATGTGGACATGATTAGGCTTCCATTAAGATGGTTGAATTCCAAGTCCAGGTACTCAAGAGTGCATATATTCCAGATGGATTTTGGGATTTCTCCTTCAAATCTATTCTCCGAAAGATCAAGCACTTTAAGGAAGGACATATTCCCCAGAACTTCAGGAATGTGACCTTCCAAACTATTATGACTCAGGTCAAGGTCAATCAACTTGACCATCTGTCCAAATGTTTCAGGAATCCAGCCTTGTAAACTAGTATTGTGCAGGCCAAGGTGCATAAGGCTAGTCATGTTTTCCCCGAAACTCGTTGGGATTTGACCTCCCAAAAAGTTTCCACCAATGTCAAGGTATGCAAGGGACCACATATGCCCAAAACCATTTTCATGAATTGAACATTGTAACCCATTACCGCTGAGATCAAGGTGTGTGAGGGCAGGCATGCTGTTCCCAAAATTTTCAGGAACGGGACCTTGTAACCCATTACCACTGAGATCAAGGTGTGTGAGGGCAGGCATGCTGTTCCCAAAATTTTCAGGAACGGGACCTTGTAACCCATTACCACTGAGATCAAGGTGTGTGAGGGCAGGCATGCTGTTCCCAAAATTTTCAGGAACGGGACCTTGTAACCCATTACCACTGAGATCAAGGTGTGTGAGGGCAGGCATGCTGCTTCCAAAATTTTCATGAATGGGACCTTCTAATCTATTACCACGGAGATCGAGGTGTTTGAGGGCAGGCATGCTATTTCCAAAATTATGGGGAATGTTACCAACAATTCCCATGTATGTAAGACTGAGATGTTGAAGGGAAACCATACTATTACCAATCAATGTTGGGATGCTCTGGTTTGCCAGCAAGTTACTGATGAAGCTAAGACTTAAATGCTTCAAATATGGAAGCTCAATAAACGGAAGGCTGGCATGTGTAACTTTCCCAGACAGCTTCCTCACATGAAAAAGATCAATCTTGATGACATGACCAGTGAAGTGATCACACCCAACTCCAGCCCAACCGCTGCAGCAATTTTTGTTGTGGCTACCCCAAGATCGCAGACTGTCTTCCTCGTCAACAATGCTGCGCTTAAACTCCAGCAGCACTTCCCTCTCCCCATCAATGCATTTACTGGCACCCGCGCTCATCGCCAGCACCACCCAACTCACCCCCACGGCCATCAACAACAATAAACCCATGCCTAATTAGCTTGTTAAAGTATTTTCCTCTCAAATCATCTTCTCTTGTTCTGCAGCTTCTGCTCTGGGTCCTTAAGACATAATAGGAGCCCACCGCCAAGTCGAGTCGTTCTCAAATGTAAGAGCAATGCAAGTGTATGACCACCGACCGATTGTTGCTCACTCGTACGTACATCTTCACCTTTTACCACGCGTCCCCAATCCATGGTGCGGACGCGGAAGAAGAAGACGATTAGCCAAACCAGTGCCATTATTTTCGAGTGGCCGGTGGAGACCGTATAGTAGATTACAGTTTCTTCAACTTTTAAAAAAAGCTATTTTTTTAATAGTAAAAAATAGAAAAAGTGATTAATAGTAAAAGTTGGTAGTGTTTGAGAAAAAAGTGATTCTGGAAAAGTAAAAGTTGATAGTGTTTTGTGTAATAGAAAAAGTGAGAAGCATTTAAAGCACTCTTCTACCCGCTTCCAGCTTTTAGCTTTTAAGTGATTAATTAAACAGAAACTGTCATTTGAAAACACTGTTTTCAACTTTTTTAAATCAAAAGTTGAAAAGCGCTCTTTAAGCAAATCCACACTCCTTATGCAATCCTTCACACCCCACGCTGATTTTAAAGAGGGTTTTTGACCAAATATTTGGGCTTTTTCTATGAACATCAGAAAACGTGTCTTTTCTACAAAATTGAAAAACGCAATGTTACTTGGATCTGATTCTCAAAACTGATTCTGCTCCTTCAGGGAGCAGAAGCTTAGAGTGTTTGGGTGAAATTCCAGAAGCACTTCCGGAGCTCTAATTTACTCTCAGAATCAGTTTTTTTAGAAGTTGGGAGGTACCACCTTCTGAAAACTGATTCCGATTCTACTTTTGCTTTTAAAAAAGAAGCAGAAGCAGAATCAATTCCAAACACCCCTATGTGCATCGTGTAATTGTCCGCACACCGATGTCTGGTCTGGATTTTTATTTTATACTACCCTTTTTTATACGGAGTATTACCTTGTACCTTAAAACTTTTGCCAACATTCCATTTTTAAGCAAAGAATTCGTGGTTTCAGTTAATTCTTTCTTTCTCAACACAAATATTGACAACACAGTTTTTATTTTATTAATCTTTGTGTCTGTCAAACTTGACAAAATTTTAAGGAACTGAGGAAGTGATGTATATTGAATAATCTATTTTATTTTTAAAAAAGGAAAAACAATTTTCATGTTTTTAGCGTTTTATAACTTATTGTACCAAAATAAATAACTTTCGGAGTTTCGGGTACCTATAAATCCATAGATCATGAATATGAGCTTAAAATAAATAATATTTAAGATTTTAAAAATGACACGCTTTGATGCAGTTGTAGCCACTGTTATTTTATTCGCGTATAATTCACGTATAATACACTCAATCATATAATTCGCGTATAATACTCTCGTTTATGAATTTTTCAGAAAATACTGAAAAATTTACGTACTTTAAAGATAAAATTACGTACTTTAAAGATAAAAAATGTATAATACACGTACCGTACGTATTATTTCGTATTTTATTAAAGAAACACCATTAAACTGAAGCCTAATGGAGTGGTACAACTGAAGCAAAATGTCTAGTTGCTCAATAATATTTATATTGCTTAAAAAATTATTATGTCTTATATGTTCATTAATTGTTTAATAGTCATAAGATTTAATAAATTAGCTTCTTAAAGTCATAACTCGTTTCGATATTACTATTGGACTACTATTGTGTTACTCTTGTTATTGACCGCTTTTTTTCTGCAAGTGTACAGATCGGTCGTAGTAAAACCTAGAGTATTCTAGGGTCGATCCCACGAGGAGCACAAATTGAATTTTAATGGTTTAAGTTTCTATCAACAAAGTAAAAACTGATTTTGATTTGATTTTGATAAAATAAGAGCGAGAAGTAAACAGAATTAAGAATAAATCAAGTAAACAATAGATAAAATGGCCCTCGGGATTCGGGTTATACACTTAATATTAATAGAAAATCTCAGTGTTGGTTCAAGCAATTAAAGTGACAATTGGTTCTAAAATATGCTAATACTCCGTCGAGATATTAGCGTGTACCGGTTAAGCTAGTGTTAATCCGTCAATCAAACACTAAACTTAACTAGTCAAAAGGCGACAATTGAAATTCACCACAAATTCCTAACTATTTCTAGTATAGGTAAATCATGTTTATTTTACGGGCTCAAGTATCATGCCTCACCCGTCGGTGCATCACACGATACCTAACATAAGAATTAAGCACGAGCTCAATGCAAAATTCATCAATGAATTTCATAAAATAAATTTAATTGAAAAAATAATCTGTCGATTACAATGGAAGAACCAATCACAAGAGATAATCACTTAATACCAAGCTTTAATACCGAATCCCTCGGGATAAAATTCTAGCCAAAAATCATACTTAAAGTAAGAAAGAAATCACTTTTCAATAGCATAAACATGAAGGTAGAAGTTCTGAAATTGAACTACAAAAACTAGAAATTCTGAAATTAAACTAACTAATTAAAAGAGACTGAAAAACCGAAGACATCGATGAAGGAGCGGCTGGATTCCTCTTTCTTTCTCTCCCGTTTTCCCCTCCGTTCCCTTCTCCTTTCCTGCTGCGATGCTGGTGCGTTTTATATGACGGCCTGGGCAGATTTTTGGATCTTCAAATTGGGGGAGTTAATCCCCAACGGCTCCCTCCATTAAATTCGGCCAAGACTGCCTTTTCTTTTGATGATTGGGAATGTCAAATCCATCTCAAGATATGAAGGAGAGGTTAGGATGATTTGCCAGAAGTTTCCTTGTTATCCAAAGACGAAAATTATGCCCTCTTTGTGCGCAAGATGATCTTTCTAAAAATGATTTGGAGAGGTTACGGGAAAGTTTATTTCCTTGTCATTCTTGGGCTGATTTTGAGCAACTTATCCTTTTTCTTCTCATCTCTTCTAAATTGACCTCAAAAGTTCAAGCTTCTTTAATTTAAGACTCATCCTAGAAAAAAATAGTTTTATCACAAATCAGGAATAAAAGTCCAAAAAATGAATTCAAATAGGCCCAAAATATCAAAATGAATTATCATAAATAAAGAATAAATTTGGGCCTATCAGTTATCTACTCATACAAAGACTACAAAGAGAAAAGATTATTATGGCGGCCCACCAAATTTACGGCTATAGTAATTAAACAATTCTCTAGAAATATCTCTCTATTTCTACATAAATAGGAAATGTCATTTTTATTACTTATTGTACCTATGAATTAAAATTTTATATCTGAAAAAACTATTCCGTACATTTTAAATTGTCGAAGAATGTGATGCATATGCTAAATTACTCTTTACTCTCATAATTTAAATTAGTCTATAAGACATGTATTATATTCCGTATTTTTATGTCAAACAGTGTCGAAACAGTGTCATAACAGTAACATTTATCCCCGATAAGTTTATTTCCTTAATATGTGTGTAGGTCAAACCGAGAAGTTGTTTCGGGGACGGAGGAAGTATGTCCTAACAACAACAAATGCATGAAATTCGAGAAAGTATTGTGAAAGCAGTTTCACATGAGTATAATGATTTAAATGTTAAAGTACCACTAATGTTATGTACTCCGTATTTGTTTTTCAAGACAACATTGTCTCTTATTAAAAATATCTCTTATAAAGTTTTGTTCGTGGAATACTTTATTTTGTACTATGCACATATATTCCTTCTTAATATTTGTCATTTTTTCCACCTTCGATTCTATTAGAAAACTGTAGGAATTTGGAAACAAGATTTGGAAAATGAAAAACTGGAAAATGAAATTAGAAAATGATTGATTCATAAAACTACAAGGACTTATTGTAGACAATTTTAATATTTGGTTAGCTGGACATCCAGGTAACCGAGTAACCGGCTTACCTACTCGGGCGTGAGGCTAATCTGTTCAATGTGTAGACATTTTTTTAAAACAAGAACAAGTTATTCAATGTCAGTTTCAAATGATTTACATCTATGTACAACAAGTCTAGTTTTCAACCCATGAAAACAATTCTAAATAATAATATATGGTTTCTTGAAAGAAAAACATTATATTTCATATGAATAAGAACCGAGTCATCCTAACACTATTTTTTGTTTTGGATTAGAATTCAAGTTGTTTTGTACGACAAACTGTCAGAGTTTTTATTCAGATCTAGGATAGTGTCCAACATTACACACTTACACGTCGTGCCATAGAATTACAGTGCCCAAAATTTCTTCATAAACTTGGGATGAAATTGTGAACCCTAACATGTAACTCCCGACCGAGCTCATCTACTTTAATTTATTGATTCAATCATCTTCCGTTTGTTAGTACTACATCCTTTTCTAATAACTCTCTTATGGTATCATATTTGTAAGGAATAATTGTATTTAGATTTTGATGATGCTAGGATAGATTATAATTTTAAAGTACCCCTTATAGAAATTTTGTATTAGAATTTTTCTTTGTAAGTATTAGCATAGTCGACGGGCCAGAGATCCTCTTGGTACTTCAGATCAGAGTTGCTAGGAGAACTGCTCCATGAGAGTTGCTTCTCAGAGAAGCACCAGAGCTGCCAGGAGAACTGCTCCATGAGAAGTGCTAGCAGAGTTGCTCCTTTAACTAAATATGAGAGTTGCCTGCAGAGCTGCTGATCAAAGGAATCATGAGAGCTGCTGCCAGAGCTGCCCTCATATAGCTATCAGAGGACCATCAGAGCCCGACTTGAGAACTGCTAATCAGAGATTCTCATCAGACATCAAACGCTTAGAAGAATTCGATGCTACCTTTCAACGACCGTATAACTAACGGGAAATTCCCTAACGGCTAGAAGATTTTTCACCAAAGGAAAGCATTTAATGCTTATTTAATGAGCCTAATACGCTGTGGAGTAATTGCAGATGATTGACCGAGATTCCTGGAGAATATTATACAAAAAATAGAAACCTGCCAAATATGCGGGTCCAACCGGTCAACTCCACAGTACGCGCATTCAATGCAGTTGTCTCCTCCTCCAACGGGTAGACAACCCCAGTATAAAAGATACTCGAGGAAGAACAATGGGATAACTTTTGCTCTTGAAATATTCAAACAAGCTCTCTTGAGATTCAAACTCCATATTCATTCTACAAGAAAAAGCTTACGTTGGGAAGATTAAACTACTCAGATCCTTCAACCCCAACGAAGAGCAAAGTTCCTCTAGTTCTTCAACACTTCAAGAACTTCATCAACAAATCTTTTGTGACGAAGCCAGTTGGAGAAAAACTCTGTTTTTCAAACATCTCCTGCAAAGAAGGGCGTCCAATTAACTGGAGTAGTGAAAGGACCAGCCATCAGGAAGCGGAATTGCATCCCGGGTGGCAACTAGGATTGAAGAAGACGTGGAGAGCTTCTTAAGTTCTAGGGACTAAGGCGTTGTAACTGTTGAATTTATAAGCTTAGTGGAACAGTGGACTAGAGGAACGCGTTGTTCCTTGAACCACTATAAAAATCCTCGGTGTCATTTACTTTACTGCTTTTAATTCCTGCACTTAAGACTTTAACTGTTTAACTCTAAAGAACTTCAAATCTGTGTTCAGCAGATCTTGTTCTAAGAGCATCAGAAAGGCAACTGCCTTAGTGCTTTCTTGAGGCTACCCAGGACTTTAATCCGCTGCCTGGTCCAGTTCTGCCATCAGAACTCGACCATCTTTGTCATCAGATTTGGACCACCTCTCATAAGTCAATATTGACTTAGAGTAAAAATCTGAAAAATCAGAGCAGTCTATTCACCCCCCTCCCCTCTAGACTGCTTCATACTCAAACGGGGCCAACAATATTTTTTGTTGGGATACACCCTTTATTTTACAAGAGGATCCCAACATTTTATTAACATAACCATGGACAAATATCCAAAGAAAATATCCACAAACTTCTTCTTTTTGTGCAATAGTCACAACAACTAATTGTAATTGATAAGGAAATAATGAATATATCTTGTGCATGGAATTTGGATTAAGCTAATCTTAATCCATTAAACTCACCACATATTAGAAATCTCATCATAACATGGACTTCTAATTGGAAAAAGATAATTCGTAATTCACTAAAAAGAACCACCAATATCATTTTTCAAAGAATGACTGTGTCAAGAACATCTCTAACTGTATGAAATCACTTCATCATAACTCCGTAGTCATTTAAATGTTTTATAACAATTTACATGTGCTCTTTCACAAAATTATTACATATCTAATAGTCATAGTTTTATATCAAGAAGCGGGATACTAATTTTATCATAAGTACTAATACTAAATTTCTGGGTCGGAAGTAGGGGCTCTTGCCCCCTAGCCCCTAGGACCCCCCTAGGTCCTCCACTGACCATAACCTGGCCGCTTGTCAGGTGCCGTCGATGGTCCGCCGCGCCGGCCGTTTGGCTTGCCGGAAAAGCACATCAAGCTTCTCCTTTCCAGATTGTAGCTCTGCGCACTCGCGCTTGAACGAACTTTGCCTAGGTACAGATTTTTCACTAAGTTGCAGACTGGAGAGGCTTCGTGAATTGTGAGAATCTGGCCGCCATTACCAAGTCTCGGAGAAAGGTCTTCGAGCAGTAAGGGAGAAAGAAAGAGAAAAAAGGAAGAAAAGAAAAGAAAAAAGGAGTAATTCATGAATGCAATCGTATCGCATTAGTTGCAACATTTCAATTTATACACTATTCATGTCATCTACTTTGACTACATGTTATTTATTAATTAATGTGAATTATTACTTTTGAAAAATATGGTTGAATTTGTCTCATTATGAAGTTTCATAATCTGACTTTTAATTATTTGTTACTAATTCATAATTAAATATAATGACGATCAAAGTTGTGTGTTGACAAACGTGAAAAAAAGAATGTTGCAACTAAAAAAGAACGGATGAAGTATATATTTATATAGTGAGCGGGTGGGGGCGGCACGGGTCAATACTAATACCCGGACCCGCCCCATTGTATGCACGGTGTAGGGCGGATCCGCCCCAAATGTCTCGGGGCAGGTCGGGTCACTACGGGTCGTTTTTTTTACATGCCTAATTACATTTACAAACTTGAAAGCAGGTGGATTACATTTATAAAATGTACAAGAGCATTTCATAGTCATGGTCAGGATAACATACAATTCTTGGAATTCATGAGTGATTCAAAAAAGCACTCTTGAGATGGAGGATCAAATGACATGAAGAAATGATTTTTGTCTTGTTCTTTCAGTTTAATTCACTGCATAAACTGGCAGCAGCTCTTCGGCGCTTTAGGTTATCTCATCCGAAGGAACAAATATTCAGGTCATTTCTTAAGAAAGCAATCAAATTTCACAACAAATATAACAGAGCTATTTTAATTTCAATTGGGATCCCCTAAAAAAAATTCAATTGTTGATGTAATTTTTCTATTTCTGTCTTTTATCTTGTTCTTTCAGTTTCATCATATGTATTCTCAAATCTCTTGTACTCGGAATTTTATTTCAATAAATTAAGGAGGTGTTTCGCGGCACCCCTAGCACCTTGTGTGGTTTAAACAAGGAAAAAGAAAATGATTTTTGTAGAAACTGAAAAGGCAGGGTCAACTTATCAACAAAGAATAATAGACTTACCAATTTAAGTAAATCCATCCAAATAAGTTTACAAGCTCAAAGTTCATCAAATAGTATGGCTTAGAACTACATAAAGTTAGAACGATAATATGTACTAAGTATGGAGTAGTATGAAACATGGACCTCTGTTTTGAAATTCTTTTAGAGGAAACCCCCACAATATGAGCAAAGCATACCTACAAAAATAAGAATAAATGTTTAAACTTCTATAAATAGGAGTAATAATTTGTGATTGGGTAAAAACACTCTTGCAAGGTTCGCAAGATTCAAAGCTACTACTCATTGGGCTGCAGCTGCCGATCGCTAAACTGCAACCGGATCGTAGCTACCACACGCAGTCACCATAAATTACTCATATTTAAGGAAATTAAATTAAAACATGTCTTATTTTTGCACCATTTTCGTGTTTTACACCTATTTTAGGTGATTTCTTATTCTTCTACTACCTCCGTCCCATGATGCAAGATACATGTGGCTTGGTGTAGATTTTTTTAGATACATACAGATGAGTTTGGTAGGAGCTTTAAGAAAATAAAAGATAAAATAAATGTTTTACAATTCTAACTTCCAAAAGGGGAAAAAAAAAAGAAAAATAAAAAATGAGTCTACAAAGTAAAAGGTGAAACTTTGAACAAGCAAAAAGAAAAATTATATCGCTGAAAGGAGTAATGTTTTATTCTTGTCTGCCACATTATTTTTAAATGGCTCCAATACATCAAAACTCCTCGTGGTGTATAAATTTAGCGCATCAACCTTTCACGATTTATGAAATGCATTGAACCCTCATGTGCTAAAATTATTCATGCACAAAACTCCTTCAAACATGGGGTTTGACACAATTTTAAATCACATGGCTTGTTTTTAAATCAAATAACTTATTTATTCATATTCTCTCCACCCCGCTAAGATTGTCTCATCTTTTCTTTTCGGTCCGTCCCATTGAAATAGTGTAATACGAAATTTGGTAATTTTTGTGGTTTTAAGGCATTCTTACTTTATTACGGAGTATTACATTTTCAATTCAATATAAATCATATAAACTCATTTTTAATAATCGCGCCTCTAAAAAAGCCGCGCATTAAGCCGCCTCCTCCCTAGGGTTTGCGCAGCTAGGGTCGTTTTTCCGATTTCGATATCGCTAGATCGAAGATCGGTTTTGTTTTTCTTGGTTTCTGGTTTCGGTCGCGAAAGAGAGGAGATGAGAACTCGAAGGATTTGGGCATAGGAACCGAAGGAGCTCGACTGCACATGAAGATGACTGGAGTCGGTAAGCAAGGGATTGAAGGACAATTTCACGCAGATAAGGAGAGCCAAGCAGCGCAAGATACAGACAAATTGGTAATTATTGTTGATGTTGACGACGGGGCGGTCGGGTTGGAGGTAAACCGCTTTGATGCAATAACAATCGTCGCAAGAGTCTGACCTCCTCCAGAACCACCGCCAAGGGTTGATCGACGCGGTTTGGAGTTTGATTATTTATTTTTTCTGCGTTTTAATTTCCAGGTTAAGTCGTTTGTGTGTTGTTTTATTTTTTGCTGTAAGACTCCTGCATTAAGTTTGGG
Organism: Cuscuta epithymum; assembly: GCA_945859915.1. NCBI lineage: Eukaryota > Viridiplantae > Streptophyta > Magnoliopsida > Solanales > Convolvulaceae > Cuscuta > Cuscuta epithymum. The sequence continues at coordinate 1,866,853 of CAMAPF010000974.1, forward strand.
GGATGGAAAGTCTGCGGTAACCGTCATTGGCTTTAAGTTGCCCAATTTTGATCTAGCGAGTTATACTGCTTTTTATAGGTGGTTAACTCTCAGTCTCGACCACGGGCGGATGGTTGCATGTGGTTCTTTTTTGCTTGTGTACCCTTGTTGAATGGTATTTCTATGAATTAAGCCCTCTTCGAGCATAATCACGTCACTCTCTCTTGTCCCAATGTTAGTGTGACAAAGGTAGTAGCAAAGGAACGAGTGAATGAGTAACCTACGGCTAAACGAGATGAGACACAAAATGGAAAAGATCTCGTGAATCCTTAAAGATCGTTGACCCTACAATAATGTAGTCTAGTCTAAGAGTCATGTTTCTTTTTTCTGCGACATATAAAAAAATAAAAAATTACAAATTAAAGATTCGGCTAAACCTGCCACCAGAAAGGGAGAATCAGTTTTACTAGCAACCAACAAAGGAGACTCAATCGAGTATAAATGGGATGAATCATCGATTTGATCATCCACCGAGATGGAGATCTAGTCGGCTCTCGGAGTGAGGCAGTGGTTCAGGAGGATGATGAGTAGTTAAAACTTTAGAAGAATTAGGTTGAACTTGTCTTGTCAATCATGAATAATGAAAATTCACCACTCGATTGATTACACTAACGAGGAGCAGACAACCTCTCACGCTCACTCGAGAGGAGATGAGAACTCGAAGGATTTGGGCATAGGAACCGAAGGAGCTCGACTGCACATGAAGATGACTGGAGTTGGTAAGCAAGGGATTGAAGGACAATTTCACGCAGATAAGGAGAGCCAAGCAGCGCAAGATACAGACAAATTGGTAATTATTGTTGATGTTGACGACGGGGCAGTCGGGTTGGAGGTAAACCGCTTTGATGCAATAACAATCGTCGCAAGAGTCTGACCTCCTCCAGAACCACCGCCAAGGGTTGATCGACGCGGTTTGGAGTTTGATTATTTATTTTTTCTGCGTTTTAATTTCCAGGTTAAGTCGTTTGTGTGTTGTTTTATTTTTTGCTGTAAGACTCCTGCATTAAGTTTGGGGGATGGAAAGTCTGCGGTAACCGTCATTGGCTTTAAGTTGCCCAATTTTGATCTAGCGAGTTATACTGCTTTTTATAGGTGGTTAACTCTCAGTCTCGACCACGGGCGGATGGTTGCATGTGGTTCTTTTTTGCTTGTGTACCCTTGTTGAATGGTATTTCTATGAATTAAGCCCTCTTCGAGCATAATCACGTCACTCTCTCTTATCCCAATGTTAGTGTGACAAAGGTAGTAGCAAAGGAACGAGTGAATGAGTAACCTACGGCTAAACGAGATGAGACACAAAACGGAAAAGATCTCGTGAATCCTTAAAGATCGTTGACCCTACAATAATGTAGTCTAGTCTAAGAGTCATGTTTTTTTTTCTGCGACATATAAAAAATAAAAAATTACAAATTAAAGATTCGGCTAAACCAGCCACCAGAAAGGGAGAATCAGTTTTACTAGCAACCAACAAAGGAGACTCAATCGAGTATAAATGGGATGAATCATCAATTTGATCATCCACCGAGATGGAGATCTAGTCGACTCTCGGAGTGAGGCAGTGGTTCATGAGGATGATGAGTAGTTAAAACTTTAGAAGAATTAGGTTGAACTTGTCTTGTCAATCATGAATAATGAAAATTCACCACTCGATTGATTACACTAACGAGGAGCAGACAACCTCTCACGCTCACTCGAAGTGGACACTACTTTCGGTCGAAGAAGAAGCCAGACTAATATTAAAACTCTAGAGGGTAGAAATAAAAAATGACCACCTGTATAGAAAAACTTTTGATTCTTTACTGCCCAAAGAACGTCGCTAACTTCGAAGACTCTTGTCTATCGAAGTGGAGAATGTTAGGAGATTAGATCACGCACAAGCTCTGCGCGTAGGGTTTTCCTAAGCCCGACTCTCACTCCTCATAACTAAGTCCCATATACATCAATCATTTTAATTCTAATAAATTGCGTATAATCACATAGCGTATGACACGCTAGGGTTGGTGTATTAAACCGAAACAATAACTAAAGCACAAATTACGATTGTGAGATTTTACCTTAATAAGATCAAAACTTTGTATTTTAGTCAAAATAGAACCAACTAGTGTAAACATCATTAAATAGGTTTTTTGTTTGTGATTAGATCAAAATATCCTTCTAGGTGTGACTTGGCGCCCCTATTGCCAGAGTTCGCTGCTGCCATCACCGGGCTGCCCCACCACTAACAGATCGCCTTGTGCAAGAGAACTAAGAGCATCTCCATTCATAATACTCAAGTTTACGGTTTTTATGGTTTCTTATTGTCATGTCACTTCCACATAAGATTATCTCAAATAATATCCAAACCTATCAATTTCTCCTCATCCATGATTTTAATTTACCATTTTACCTAGATTTTTTATGAGACATGCGCAAACTACAAAACTAGTCATCACCTTAATTATCACCTTAATTATGAGTATATGCCTGGAAAATGGAGAGAGAAGTCTAAAAGTTGGAAATAATCTCAGAATAATCCCAAAAAAAGTCCTCCACATCATCAAAATGATTCCAAAAATAATCTATGAATGGGGATGCCTAAGGGGCAATTAATTGGATTAATTAATTAATTTAATTAATTAATTAAATTAGGGGTAAAAAGGAAAACGATTTTATTTCTGGAAAGGCCATTTTCTCATGACTATTTCTTCCTACTAAAAACAATACACAAAACAAAACTCACAGTATATTGGCTGATTTAGCGGAAAACTACACTGAACACTTTCTTGCTTTCGTCAATGGAAATTCATAAGGTAAAGTTCAAGATTTCATATATACTATTTCTCTATCTTTTCCCTTTCTGCTGAGTCATGAAAACGTTCTATGGTGCTACATTTTTTTTTTTCATTTTTTGGTGCTATATATATTTTTCATCATTTATTTGGAACTGGGAGTAGTAAAGCTAAAAAGCTAGTCTAGACTATAGATGATACTTGAAATTATTGCGGTGGAGTTGAATGCCAGCATATTTTCATGAAAAGTTGAGTAGTTATAACTTATAAGTGAAATGAATGATGTCCATTGTTAATTGCATCTTTGTTGAAGACGTTTGTCAACTTTGTTGAGTAATTCTTGCTCATGAATGTTTTTTTATTGAACAATTGGTAAAGTTTGAGCATCTATGCGCATTGCATGTTGAACATTAAAGGGATTTAAATCAACCTATTGTTAAATAGTGTTATATATACAGAGGGGAGTATATGAACATTCGCCTGACTGGAGTTAAGCCAAACTCATTTTCGGTAATAAATGAAGAAAAAATGAAGTCTTTTTTTGCTAATTAGCCTTAATGATTAGTTTCAATCCTTAGATTATCAAAAGGTTTAAATTTATCAAGCTTATTTCCATTTTTTATTAATTATCTTAACCAGCAGATAAATATTAAAGGTGAAAAGGTGAGTTTGAACCATTAAAATTCATTTTTGGGCCAAAAATGAAGTTGGACTTGCAAGATTCCCATCAAACCTGCCTGATGAGAACACTCATTTACATATAACCGGCCATCAATTCCATTACAGCACAGCCACATGGGCGGATCTAGACTAGGCCTCTAGTGGGTTGAAGTTCACGGATAAGCGAAATATATGTTTAAAATCTTTAATTTACTTTTTAATAGCCAACTAATTCTTTGGCGTTTCATCATAGTGACATGCACTTGTCTTCAGCTATTAAAGTCCCTTTTGAACAATTTTGAATCTCAGTAGCATCAAAACAATACTTGTATTTCAAACTAATTCATCATGGATTTGTATGGGCATCCCAAATCAAGAAGTGGTCCACTCAGGAATTCAGTTTTAGCATGGTGACTGTTCTTGTGAAAAATAATTACCCAATGGTTAAGATTTTAGAGACAACTTTAATTGGAGTTTTGCATTTCCACAACCCACATAGTAATCTGTAGCCTGACTGTTCGAAGTTTTCAGTAAACAAATGCAAGGATATTGAACTATCGCTTGCATGATCTTAAAGCTTTCCATTGGCATTTGTATTGAAGTATTGGAATTCTGTTTAACTATATCCTTGAATGAACTCTTCTTATAAAAAGGATGACACCCCATCCCTCTTCTTATGAACTCTTCTTATAATATAATGTTCATCTTTCATTGCCCTCATGCCAGATTGCATGTGTTATTCATGCAAGGAGATAAGGAGCTCTGAACTTTGTGCTTTCAAATTTTAAATAGCCATTTCTGTGCTCTCAATAAACTGAATATATTCCCAAAGCTTTCAAAGTAAATATGTTAGATTCGTTTAATAGTGAATACAATGTAGATTGTACAATTTGTTGATATTCCATAAATGAATTTTTACCCCTAAAAGGGTTGTTTCTTTTGTTTATTGCCAGTGTTCACCCCATGACACTGACCTTGCTGATGCTGATATTTCATTAAAGCTGGAACTTCCAGAAAATGACATCTGGTTCAAGAAAAAGATGGTTGGAGTTTCTAAAGCATAGTTCATTCATCATTTTCATTTTCATTTACCCCAGTGCCGCAAAGGATCCCACCTACGGTGGGGTAAGGGGGGGGGGGTCGGATGTACGCAGTCTTACCTCTGTACTCTGTACTGAAGCACAGAGAGACTGTTTCCGGATTACCCATAGTGAAAATCGCGTCCAGAATTGCATGGGCTGACTGCCACTTCATAACAAAGAAATGCAGACAGTTTAGTGAGCCATTTTGCTTTATTCCATCATATTCTCAAGCCAAAAAATAATGAATCTTTGGCTCCATTGCAAATGATGGAAAATTTCTAAAGCATAGTTCTCTTTTGAAAAATAATTTGTATATCTCATACCAGACACTCCCTCATCAGTTCAATGTTTTCTTTAACTTTCAATTTTTTTCATCAGAAACTACTTCAGGACATAGGTTCTAATCCATTGGGACTGATGCCCCTACGAGTCTCTGCTAATGCTGATCAGATAAAAAGCAATTTGAATTCGATGCTTCAACAAGCTAGAATCATAAATCTAGACGAGGTAATCCCCTTTTTCTCTATAATCTTTGTGCAGAGCCAGTTTGTTGTCTCTGAAACTGAAGCATGATATTGAATAAAAACCATCCCTAGCAAAGTCACCGAAGTGGCACACATTAAAAACCGTGCTCTTCTTTTAGCGTTTACTATTTAGTGTGTTGGTATATTAATGCTGTCTTCTAGACCTGTTTTAAAGTCATTCATTCAGTGAACTCATCTAGTAATGACTTTCATATTTTCTCTTCAACATTCTGTTTAATTTGTGTAAGAAAACATAGCTTTGCATTTTCATTAAATTTATTACTCTAAGCGATAGTAATTAATTGTTTTGCAGCTAGAACTTTATTTTGGTGGAGATGAAGCCAATAATTTTGTTGGTTTCTATAGTCCAAGGAATGAACTAAAAGCACTGCAATCAGTCCTTTCAGCCACTGATGAGGCACTGCTCAGCAGCAGAAATGCTAATGCAACTGTATTACAAGAGCTACGGAAAGCAACTGTTGATGTGATATCTGAGTGCTCAAATAGAATTAGAGAGGACACTAAAATTTGCTCAGGGTGTAGAATAGAAAGGGAGAACTCTTTGTTGCAGTGGGGTGAAAGGAATGGTGTGATGTCAAATTTGAGGATAGCTTGTAAGTTATTAATTGATCAAAATGCATTTCCATGGAAGATAAATCTCATACAAGTAATTCATTCATCTTTCCAAGTATTTAAAATTTTACATAAAACTGGGGGGGGGGGGGGGGGGGGTTCTATGATGTGTTGACAGTCCCATTTTGTTATGTTGGCAAATAGCCAGGTAATTAAAAGAGAGTGGAGTCCGCTTTGCCTACCCTCTTATTTGAATGTAAAACACCAGTGCATTCATATGTCATACTGGGAAAGAAACATTATGCGAGACTTCATCTCTTATTCTTACCAGTAGAGGAAAAGCAAGGAAGATAATTCAAACTATTCTGATATAGCTGTATCTACAGGTGTCGAAGGAGCGGGAAGAGGCGCCATAGCAACTCAAGACCTGAACGTTGGAGACATTGCACTAGAGGTCCCCATATCTGTTATCATATCTGAGAGCATTGTGCATGAATCTGACATGGTACATACCTTTGTTTTTACTATATTTTGAAAGTTATGAATTTTTCCTAATATCCCTTTATGCTCATTAAAAATGTATATTTTGATCTCCCATAAGCAATTAAGTTTCTTGCACAAAATATGTATGCTGTTAACTAGGGGCTTTGACTTGCATTAGTTTAACAACCTCTCTCTCTCTTCTAGGACAGTATTCTATTCTTAAAGGAGTAGATGGGATGTCCTCAGAAACAATGCTGTTATTGTGGAGCATGAAGGAGAAGCACAACCATGACTCAAAATATAAGTTATATTTTGATACACTGCCTGAGTCATTCAAGACAGGTTTGTGTTGGCTAGTTCGCAAATACCTCGAATCTAAATTTTCAATTATTTAATCTTTCTGTTTCATTCTGAAATGGATATCACTTAGTTTTGTGCATGTTATAGCTTTTCAAATCTGACTTATTATTGAAATGCCTCTTAACTAAAAGTATTATAGATAGAATGCATTACTTTCATCTCTAGATAAAAGTGCAGTGAACTCTTATTGAGCTGAAAATATTTAGAACCGAAACACCCAATCTGAAATATGTCAACGAATCAAACTTATATTGTATATGAAAATGAATATGTATTTTATGTCGATGAGTTTGTAACTTTTGATTTAAGCTGAGATGCCTTGTTGGCTACTGTTTGGACATTTGCTCAAAGGATCTCAAGTACTCAAGCTGGTACTCCCAGAGCCGTGCTTCGCTGACCATGTGAAATGTGACCAGGTCCACCCATGGCATTGCTACAGTTTGCTGATCAATGGAAAACCGCTTAAAACGCTTAAGCCAGCCTAATGGATTGTCCGTGCTATCGAAGGACAGTCCAACTTCAAACTGTGTGGGACTAAAGGTGCCTCCCTCCAAGGCCGCGTGCTGCTGTGGATGCAGAATTTAGGACATCTAGCCTGAGCTTCGGAGTTGTCGGAATAGATTAGGCGAGTCGCCAAAACTGCTGTTATTAGGACCAAAATCTTCCCCTCTACCGTGTCTCCTCTGCCTTTGAAATAGACCTCATCTAGGCTGCCTTGACATTGTGTATTTGTGTTATGCTGCTGTCCATGAAAGTCTTAATGGTATCCAGGCTAGTATCATCATCCTATGTGATCCTGGATTCTGATACTGAATTGTTAGCGGCAAACATACAAGATGTCATTCAAGGCCTTAATTACATTGGAAAAGCCTACGGGCAAGGCAAAAAGAATGGGATTTTTTAAGGGTTTCCCGGATTACGCAATTTGGAAAGTTGTATTCTGAACTAAGTAGCATGGAAACGTAAAACGGGAAACAGGAAACGCGAGAAACGTAATTTCTAAAAAATATAGGATACAAAATGTGGGGGGTAACGCGTAAATATTATAAAATATAAGGATATATTTATAAATATTTTTTAATATATGTACACAAGTTTTTCCATATAATTTGTTAAGTAACCAAAAAATAAAACCACTCTACATGTTCGAATTTAGATATCATTTCATATTAGAACATAATTAAACATAAAATGTACGGAGTAATATATTTCTAGCAATACATTGTGTTACGAAATGTAACAAGTGTTGCTGCTGAGAAATACCACAAAAATTCACTATTACAAAAAAATATTTTCCAAAACAGAATTTTTAAAAAAGAAAAAAAATGGAATCCGAGGTTTCCGAAACGTAGTGAAACGGGTTTCCAAATATTTCTTGGTTACGGAAACGGCCCCGAAACGGGAATTTGAAGTTTCCGAGTTTCCGAAACGCTTCCGAGTTTCCGAAACGTGGAAACATGAGCCGTGTAGAGTTTCCGTGCTTCATAGATTCTGAATGAATTAGGGATTCTATGGAAAAGAACCCATTCGGAATTGCCTTTTCCAAATGTCATTTTTTTAGTTTTTTCTTAACTCATTCAGATTCCCCTATTCCAAATGAGGGCATTAAGATGGGTGGATAGAAAATGTGGGGGCGAGACAAAAAGTAAAATTTCATTTTCCTTTAGAGTGTTGTAACTTTTAATTTGTGCTCCAATTTTTAGAAAAAATATATCAACATTCATAACATTTTATGATCCTTCATATGGCACCAAAATTGCATATATAGAGTTCAAAAAATAAAGTTTCAAATGCACGAAGGTTTAAGATCCATTTTTTTCTTAAATAGATTGAAGTGCTAAAATTAACATCTCATTGTTAAAAAATTAAACAACAACAACAACATTACCCCAGTGCCGTAAGGCTCCCACCTATGGTGGGGTAAGGGATGATCTTATTATTTGTGTCATATGAAAGATCATAAAATTTGTGAATTTTGATATACTTTTGTAAAAATTAGAGTAGAGATAAAAAAGTTACAACACTTTAAACAAAAATGGGATTTTAGCATTTTTGTTTAGGAAGTGTTGTATTTCGGAATAGGTATTTCTGAATAGCATTTTTTCCTTCTAAATCCTATTTCATTCGGAATTAAGCTTTCTGAATACCATGTTTTCATACCCTAAACCAAAGTCCCGTATTTTTGCAGGGGAGTTTCAATACTCCTGTATTTTTATAATTGTCTCAGAGAAGGAAGCTATGGCTTTTTTAAGAAGAATAAAACCTTCTCACCCTCGGCAGAGAATGACATGTTCTGGCACAGAATTGTCAAGACACAAAATTGCTGCTTCAATGATAGATTTTTATTATGTTCTGGCTTTCTCGAGAGACAAAATTGCAACTTTAAAGATAGACTATTATTCCAAACCACAATCCCTTATTTAGGCTACTACAGGAGTCCAAAGCTTAAAAGGGAATAAATCTGCAAAGCTATACAGCTCTACTAAGCAATGACTTACTATAAACTAATATTATTATAATAGGAAACTGAATAATTAGTTTCTAAGATTTGTTCTTCACTTCTGCACCCAATCTTTTCGCCTGACCCTGACCTTCGCCATGTTTCTGATACCACTATCTAATGAGTGTCCATAACCGGGCCACCCACATTGAACACCAGGATTGCCACACTGGCTAGTAGTGATACTTTCGCGCCCCATGTGTGTACTAGTAACTTCAAGTTCCTTTCTTGACATCCTTGGGGCCTGGACTCAATGCCGGCCTCACAACCATAGAGAAATATGCAAATACCAAGTGTCCAGTCCACTTCTTCTCAACCTTTTGATTGACTTGACATTTTCCTTCGACTGACAAAATGTAGTTCCACCATCACAAGCCTGGCTCCATGCTCAACTGTTTTAATCCTTTTTGCTGTGCATACCCTATTGTTTCGTATTTTTTAACCCTGTGATGCCAGCCTCATACGCATAATATCGTTACTGAACCCATGTATTACATTATTGTGCTCCTCGGGTTCATGACACCAACACCTACATTTGGAATTGGTGGCATACTGGCATTATGATTGTGAAAGACATTGGAATATGCTGTATAATATGCTTTAGAATATTCTTCTATCTTTAGAATATGCTTTAGAATATTTTAGGAATATACTCTAAGATATTATTATTGTATAGCATCTTATAGGAATATTCTATCTTTGTAATGTATATATATAGGGACTTATCCCTCCAATGATATACACAGAAAATTCTTCCATTCTCATTACTATTATATGCTAAATTCTAATAACATGGTATCAGAGCTTCTTATATACACAGACTCCATTTCAGTTTAGTTCCTTTTCTTTTAGATTTTAGCTTAGTTTTTCATACTGGGTTCTTCCTCAAAGAAACCTGAGTTCAGTTCAGATTCTTGAGAACCTCTAGGCACCATTCTGTCTCCCAGAAACTCACCCCAGGACAGATTTATTTTAGCCCTCTCTATTCAGAATCTCTGCCAGGTCCGACCATCTACCCGGCGAATTTCCGACTCCGACAATTACTCATTCAGTCTGTGGACATACGCACACTATTTCATGTGGCTGATTATTCGTTGGGGTCTGGCATCTGACTTATGTATGGAGTAGCAGTCAAAGCCCAAGCAGATTGTATCTTTTGTTCTCAAGCCCAAAACGGGCTGCTGTAAGTTCTCATTAAATTAAATATCTCAATTTTAAACTTTATTGCGGTCTCAAAAAAAAAAAATGCCTGGTTCTGACACTGACACCTCCGCAGTAACACGAAGTCAGCCTTTGATAGTTTCTGAAGTTATTCCCATTAATTTTAAAATTACTGAGAATAAACTTTGGGGCTCCAATTATCTTGAATAATGGAGTAAAACTATCAAACGTTATTTAAGGAGCATTGATAAATATACCCACTTACTTGATGACCCGCCAAAGGAGGAGGTTGATAGAGCTACTAATACTGTCTGGCTTCGTGACGATTCTAGATTATTTATCCAGATTCAAAACTCAATGGAGAATGAGGTAATGGGGTACGTTAGTCATTGCGATACTGTGAAAGAATTGTTTGATTATTTGGAATTTATGTATTCTGGAAAAGGTAATCTTAACCACATCTATGAGGTGTGCAAAGCCTTTTACAGAGCAGAAATGAAAGATAAACCTCTCACGGCTTATTTTATGGATTTCAAGAAAACCTATGAAGAGCTGAATACATTAATGCCATTTAATCCTGATATCAAAGTGTAGCAGAAACAAAGAGAACAAATGGCAGTGATGAGTTTTTTGGCTGGTCTAACATCTGAATTTGAAACAGCCTAATCACATATCTTATCTAGTGATGAGGTCTCTTCTCTTCAAGAGTCTTTCACTAGAGTGCTTCGCACCGATACTTCATCCACACCATTAGCACCTCAGTCAAGCAATGCATTTGTAGGGCAAGTTCCGACATTCACCAGAGGAGGTGAGAAATATCCACGTACTGGTCCATCTGGCAAAGGCATAGTATGCAACTATTGTAAAAAGCCTGGACACTTGATCAAAGATTGTAGAAAATTAAAATTCAAAAATCAAGGAAATCAGGTTGCTCACATTGCTTCCGTTACACAGTCTTCTGATGGATCAATAAGTATGTCTTCTGAGGAATACGCCAAATTTCTTTGCTACCAAGAGACTCTAAAGCATTCATCTACTCCTATCTCAGCTGTCGCTAATTCAGGTAATCCAAACACATGTCTTGTGTCTTCATCCTCAAAATGGGTTATCGATTCAGGGGCAACAAATCATATGACAGGTAATCCTAGTCTTTTTTCCTCATTCCACACACCTCTTCATACTTCTAATGTTACTTTGGCTGACGGATCTACGTCACCAGTTCTTGGAACGGGTACAATTGTCCCAACACCTACCTTACCTTTGTCACCCGTCCTAAGTCTTCCAAACTTTGCCTTTAATTTGATTTCGATCAGCAAAATCACACGTAATCTTAATTGCTCTGTAACTTTTTTTCCTGGATATTGTGTTTTTCAGGATCTGGTGACGAATCGGGTTATTGGTAAAGGATATGAGTCGGCTGGTCTCTATCTCTTGGATACATCCTTACCCAAATCCATCTCTTGTCTTGGAGTTGGAACTGTGTTAGAGGCTCATTATCGACTAGGCCATCCCTCTCTCCCGTTGTTAAAGAAACTTCATCCTCAGTTTAATAAGGTGTCATCTTTACAGTGTGATTCATGTCAATTTGCAAAACATCATCGAACTAGTTTAAGTCCCCGAGTCAATAAACGAGCACATGCTCCTTTTGAACTTGTTCATTCTGATGTTTGGGGCGTTTGCCCTGTTGTGTCCAAAACTGGTGTTAAGTATTTTGTTACCTTTGTTGATGATTATTCTCGTATGACTTGGATATATTTCATGAAACGTCGTTCTGAGTTATTTTCTCATTTCTGTGCCTTTTGTGCTGAAATTAAAACTCAATTTAATGTACCTGTTCGTATTTTAAGGGGAGACAATGCTCAAGAATATTTGTCTTCCTCATTTAAGTCGTATATGGCTCAACATGACATCATTCATCAAACTTCATGTGTAGACACACCTCCACAAAATGGAGTTGCTGAACGAAAGAACAGACATCTATTAGAAACTGCGCGGTCTCTTCTATTCCAAATGAATGTGCCTAAACAGTTTTGGGCAGATGTTGTGTCTACCGCATGTTTTTTGATCAATAGAATGCCATCTACTGTTTTGGATGGTAAAACTCCATATCAGTGCCTATTTCCAAATAATGAAAATTTTCCTATCCCTCCTAAAATATTTGGTTGCACTTGTTTTGTACGAGATGTTAATCCCCATTTAACAAAGTTAGATCCCAAGTCATTAAAGTGCATTTTCTTAGGCTACTCTCGAGTTCAAAAGGGTTACAGATGTTTTTGTCTATCTTGTTTCAATTGATGTCTCCTTTTATGAAAATACACCGTTTTCATCAACAGAGACAAATATTTGTAGGGAGAATGATGATATACTCATTTACACAGTCACTATACCCGAGTCCACTGCTTCAGCCGTTGTTCCACATGTTACTTTTCCTGAGCCTAGGCCCCCGGTACACTTGGTCTACACCCGTCGAAACAAAGTACAAGATCACCCTCCACCTGTGGTTACTTATCCTGATACTGATCCGGTCTCGATCTCATGTCCTGAACCAATACTTGCATCTCCAGATCCTGCCTCTACATCAGATCTTGACCTCCCTATCGCACTACGCAAAGGTACACGGTCTTGTACTCATCCTATTTCTTCATTTGTGTCGTATAATCAGTTATCATCTACCTCATGTTCTTTTATTGCTTCCATTGATTCTATTTCTGTTCCCAAATCTGTTAAAGACGCTTTGTCTCATCCTGAATGGCGTCATGCCATGGTAGAGGAAATGAATGCTTTGGATCTTAATGGTACTTGGGATTTGGTAGACTTGCCTACAAGGAAGAAATCTATTGGATGTAAGTGGGTCTTTGCTGTAAAGGTTAACCCTGACGGATCCGTTGCTCGTTTAAAAGCCCGATTAGTAGCGAAGGGTTATGCTCAAACCTATGGTGTTGATTATTCTGACACTTTTTCTCCTGTTGCTAAATTAACATCTGTCAGGTTACTTATTTCTCTCGCTGCAACTAATGGTTGGCACTTACATCAGTTGGACATTAAAAATGCATTCTTGCACGGTGATCTTCAAGAGGAAGTTTATATTTAGCAACCTCCAGGGTTTGTTGCTCGGGGGGAGTATGGAAAAGTGTGTCGACTTCGCAAGTCTACCAGGGTTTGAAACAGAGTCCCCGTGCATGGTTCGGGAAATTCAGTCAATCAATTGAACGATTTGGAATGATAAAGGGCAAATCATATCACTCTGTATTTTACAGACGAACAAAAGCAGGTATCACATTGCTTGTGGTGTATGTCGATGATATTGTGATTACAGGGAGTGATAATGCAGGTATTTTGGCTCTTAAGAATTTTCTTCATAGTCAATTCCAGACGAAAGATTTGGGCTCATTGAAATACTTCTTGGGGATTGAGGTTATACAGAGCAAGAAAGGCATATTTCTATCTCAACGTAAATATGTGCTTGACTTGCTAACTGAAACAGGGAAACTGGGGGCAAAACCGAGCAATACTCCCATGATTCCCAATGTGCAGCTCACTCATGAAGGCGTACCCTTCGAAGATCCAGAAAGATATAGAAGGTTGGTTGGAAAGCTTAATTATCTCGCAGTTACTCGTCCAGATATTGCATACTCAGTGAGTGTAGTAAGTCAATATATGTCATCTCCGACAGTTGATCATTGGAATGCTGTAGAGCATATATTATGTTACTTGAAGGGGACACCAGGACGAGGTATTGTTTATCAAAATCATAATCACATGCGCATAGAATGCTTTGCAGATGCTGATTGGGCTGGATCTAAAGATGATAGAAGATCCACATCTGGCTATTGCGTCTTTGTTGGTGGTAATCTCGTCTCTTGGAAAAGTAAGAAGCAGAATGTGGTTTCTCGTTCGAGTGCTGAATCAGAATATCGGGCTATGGCACAATCGGCATGTGAGATAATCTGGATAAACCATCTATTGAGTGAAATCGGACTGAAGACACCAATGCCTGCTAAACTCTGGTGTGATAACCAGGCTGCTATACACATTGCCAACAACCCAGTGTTTCATGAGAGAACAAAACATATTGAGGTCGATTGTCACTTTGTTCGAGAAAAGATACAACAAAGATTGATCTCTACAGGATATGTGAAGACGGGAGAGCAACTTGGAGACTTGTTCACTAAAGCACTAAATGGAATTCGTGTTGGTTATTTATGTAACAAGTTGGGCATGATAAATATCTATGCTCCAACTTGAGGGGGAGTGTGAAAGACATTGGAATATGCTGTATAATATGCTTTAGAATATTCTTCTATCTTTAGAATATGCTTTAGAATATTTTAGGAATATACTTTAAGATATTATTATTGTATAGCATCTTATAGGAATATTCTATCTTTGTAATGTATATATATAGGGACTTATCCCTCCAATGATATACACAGAAAATTCTTCCATTCTCATTACTATTATATGCTTAATTCTGATAACAATGATCATAATAACTTTTTCCACTTGAATGAATATTAACATGACATGTGTTTTATAAAGTTATTTTCCATCAAGATGCATGTTGTAAATTCAACCTGCAAATCATGGGCATGCTCATCTCCTGTGTTTAGAGTGGTGTTTAAAATTTAACTGCACCTAATGTGACCACTTTTTATAGTTGCACAATTGTGTTTTCCAAAAACACTTGCTCGTCACATTTGTTTTAGATTTTTGTTTTTGTTATGTAATGACAGGTTTGAGTTTTGGGGTTGAAGCTCTCATGACATTAGATGGAACCTTACTATTAGAGGAAATAGCGCAAGCAAAAGAGGTTTTTTTCTTTTGTAAAAGTGTCACCTTTATTTAAATCTTACGAGATATGTATTTACTATCTATTGACATATAGATAAATTAATTCTTTTTTATGAACTTTTTCTCCTATGTGTTGCCTATGGGTCAGAGTATTTATTTTCATGAACTAACCATTTAGTATTATTATTGTTTTTATTATTATACTCTGAATAAAGTACAATTTTAAGAGTATGCAACCACAAAGAAAGATCAATACAAATAAAGGAAAATGATTATTTCCTTCCCTGTTTGTCCATTGTCTCACCTAAGTGACCTAACTTCTACACTTATCATGATATGTTTCTTAAGAAAATCCTAATGAGCACTATGGTTTTATGTAATTTGAAAATTCAAAACTGATTTATTAATTTAAGTTTTGTAAAGATATGTATGGGACATTGGTTATTTAAATAACTAACGTTAAAAGATAAATATATATTTTACATGTATACTATACTACGACTTCTCTTACCCAAACCACCAGGGGCGGAGCCAAGGGGGGGTCAGGGTGATCAGCCGACCCCGCTGAAAGTTCAAGATTGTAGAGCTCTGAAATACCTTCGATTTGATATATTATGGGTCCCGTAACTCATTACGAGTAAAAAGTTATGACTTCTTGAAAAATCAGCAAAATGCTAATTTGAAATAAGCAAAATTTGATATGTGACGTTGATTATATTCTTAAATTTAAAAATAAAATACTTTATTCAGTCAATAGTTATGTGAGCATTATGATACATTACATATATATCAATACATTAACCGAAAAATGCTCATTAAACTACCATTTATCTAAGCTACATATAAAACATTTAACTCAAGTATTGTATAATAAGTAATAACTATCCATCATTTTGATAATGTATATCATTAAATTCTGACCCCCCTCACACGTTTTTCTGGCTCCGCCCCTACAAACCAGCACATATGTTGAATTAATTATTTTTATAAAAGTGTAACTGGGTATTTAGAATAATATTCCTTTTACCCAAACTTTTATTCTTAAAAAAATGACTCAACTTTTTCAAATGTCATAAAGTGCTTTTGCTCGATGTAGAGCTTGAAAACAATAAGCATTTTTAGGAAAGGATATTATCTAAATGATTAAATGCCTATGGTGATGGTTCTTTCAATACTCAATGTTATAGATCTTATAGAAAAAATAAATTTTACATATCATGTTGGTAACAAAAACCTTCGTAAAATAGCATTTACTTTTTGATAAAAAACAATTTAACTTTTAACAGCTGTTATTTTAAGTAACCTACGTCATATCTAAAAAGAGAATTTAATGTATATTTCAGTTTTGGGATCTACAAGTTATGTACATTTGAAGTTATAAGTGGGACTAAAACTGCTATCATGAAAGTTTCGTGGGACTAAAACTGCTTCCATGAAAGAAAGCAAGAGACAAAATTTGGTCATATATAGAAAAAGGACTAAAATGGCTATACTAATGTAACTCATGGGAAAAAATCGCCCTTAAATATAATATTGAGAAAGACATAGGAGTTACTTTTGAATGGAATATTTGAAGTAAATGATCAATGTGATACTTCCACATTGGGCGGCCTAGAGTGAATTAGTGAAATGCTATGGAGATATTGTTTTTTTAACTGGGAAGGACGTGGAGTGTAAATGGGTGAGGGTGGGGAGGGATTGTTTTTTTTTAATAATATTTCTTGCCATCTAAGAGACTCCATAATTTCCATCATTTGCAATGGAGTCAGACTCACTATTTTTTGGCTTGGGAATATGATGAAATAAAGCAAGTGGCTCACTAAACTGTCTGTGCTTCTTTGTTATGTAGCAGCAGTCAGTCCATGCAATTTTCGACGCAATTTTCACTATGGGTCATCCGAAAACAGTCTCTCTGTGCTTTAGTACAGGGGTAAGGCTGTGTTCATGCGACCCCCCCTACCCCACCGTAGGTGGGAGCCTTTGCGGCACTGGGATAATGATGATGATCTAAGAAACTCCATAATTGGAGCCTTTGCTTGTCAAGCGGTTTTAGCATTACAATTGTTCTCTCTTATGTGGACTTCACCATACCACATTATCTTAGTGTTGCATGATTACATTTTGCAGCATTTACGGTTACAATATGATGAGTTGTTCCCGGCACTCAGCAATGATCACCCTGGTACATTTCCTCCAGAGCTTTACACCTGGAAGCAGTTCCTATGGGCTTGTGAACTTTGGTACTCCAACAGCATGAAGATAATGTTTAGTGATGGAAATCTAAGAATGTGCTTGATTCCTATTGCTGGATTTCTGAATCATTCGGTCAGTGTAAATACACCATTTAGCATTATCGTCGTGATATTATCAAAGAATCACTGTATTGGATATACGAAGGATGTTTTTACTTGGATTGTTTTCAGTCCCAGGCCAGACCTAAACAGACTAGACTAGACCAGACTTCCATAGTTATAAAATACACAGAGAGGCCAG
The DNA here is from genome assembly GCA_945859915.1 of Cuscuta epithymum. Lineage (NCBI taxonomy): Eukaryota > Viridiplantae > Streptophyta > Magnoliopsida > Solanales > Convolvulaceae > Cuscuta > Cuscuta epithymum. Next base: position 1,884,287 of record CAMAPF010000974.1, read on the forward strand.
AGATTTACCAGAACAGTTCAGACCAGACCAGACTTAAACAGACCAGACCAATAAATTTCAGTCCAAGTAAAAACATCCTAAATATCACCAAAATATTGAGCAGTTTATCTTTTAATTATTTATTTTCATAATAAATCATGAAAATATATCAATATAATGTATCTTATAATGTATCTTTAATATGTGTTCTTTGAGATGCCTAGAGTCCTCCAACTACATTACAAGAAATGCATTCAATAAGTTTGCATGTGATGACTCAAAAGAGGCTATATACTAGTGTTATCTAATCAAGTGTTTTTATAATTCTTCCGTTTCATAACATGGTATTTGAGCCATCTTTGTGACCTTTCACCAAATCTTGTAACTATTTACAAAAGATCAAGTTTTTCCTCTTTTTACTTGTAAGTTCTATTAGAATATTATTTTTTTAGGAGATCATAGCTATGAACTAGAATTTCAACAAATCAGGGTTCAGCAGAAGGGTATAAAAAGTTCACTTTCTAGCTCTATTGTACTTTTGGTCCTCATCTATTCTCAAAGCATAAATTTCAAGCTGGTGAAGCTGTGCATTTCTCTCTCTATCATTATAAATCACTTGTAGCTGCTTTCAGTGTAATTCGTTGGGTGGTCCACCAGTTTCTTTGTTTTACAATGACTTCAACAAACTATATAGCCAATTAAGCTCTTAATTATGTCTTCCTCATTGGAAGCCTTAGGGTCCTTTGATTTGGAAGTTTCCTTGACCTGTAAGAGTGCATCTACTCCATCCTTCTGCCCCTTGATGATAGACAACCATATGTTGCATGTTGTTGCACAACACATCTAGCACAACCATGGTTGATCATCTAAAGTTTCAAGTCAAAGTAGTGTCAAACCGGTGTAGTAAACTTGTTTATGCTTACTAAATTATACGGAGTAAGAACTAGTTAAGTAATAATGTCTCCTATTTAGCATCAAGTAAGAATATTCCTATATTCTATTTAGTAAACACAATACCAGTCATGGTGCCAACAATGGTGGAGGTCGCTGGCAAGAGGAGGTGTCATCTGTAGTGGCGGGTTCTAAACCAGTGGCAGTGATCGCCAACCGGTGAAGTAAACTCGTTTTTTTTAATTCTGGAAACTAGCAAGTAAACGTCTTTACTAATTGACATGAATTAAACCTTATTTGTAGTACAATGCCAGTCATTCGCTATAAGAAGCTCGAAAAGTGCAGTCAAAGGTTGTATTTCAAGCAATAGTCACCTTAAACAAGTACACGCTACAAACACTAGCAAAATATTCCTGAAGCTGTGTATGCACTCCACAAATTTAACAGTAAATGCATTTTTTCACACGAAAAGACCTTGTAGCATAGTTATCGCCCTATTTCTTCAATTCCTTGATACCCAAGTCAGGACCCGAAGACATTATTTAGTTAGCAAGCTCGTTGGTTTATTGAACATTCATTGGTCTAGGTTTAATTGTAGAGCTAGGTGGTTGCTTGGTTGTTGATAAATAATAGGAAAAATTGACAAGAATAATCCCACCTTTCACTGGTCTTCTCATAATAATCCCACCTTTAAATAATCCCAAAATAATCCCACCTTTGCACCTCATCTTCTTTCATTGGACCCTGACCAAGTGTTTTACCTTTTTTTAAAAATCTTATATAAATAATCTCACATTTATAAGGATATAATTAAAAAGTGAAAGGTGAGGTTATCTATATAATTTTCAAAGAAAGAGTAAAAAACATGGTCAGGGTCCAATGAAAGAAGATGAGGTGCAAAGGTGAGATTATTTTGGGATTATTAAAAGGTGGGATTATTATGAAAAGACCAGTGAAAGGTGAGATTATTCTTATCAATTTTTCCTAAATAATATATGCCTGCACTGCCAGAGTTCCTGGCACATTGACAAAAGTGATAAGTGCTAGTGATGGATTATATGGCTTCTTGAGGATATGGTAAAAAATCGCACTCAAGGCTCAACCTCTGAAACTGTGATAACCTGGTGGGTTGATCTGGTTAATGACGCCATAATTGTATTTTTACGTGACAATGTCATTATTTAGAGGCGATTTTCACTATGGGTCATCCGGAAACAATCTCTCTGTGCTTTAGTACAGGGGTATGACTGCGTACATCCGACCCCCCCCCCCTTACCCCACCAGAGATGGGAGCCTTTGCAGCACTGGGGTAAATGAAAATGATGATGACAATGTCATCATTTTCTGTTACTACTGATTGAGTGTAGCTAAGTGGTAACTATGCAAAAGAATTTGAATGCTGATTTCCGTTTATTTATTTAAATAGACGTTTGCACACGTAGTGAACTATGGAAAAGTTGATTCTGTGACGAATACCTTGAGGTTTCCTTTATCAAGACCATGCAGCAAAGGAGAACAATGTTTCTTAAGCTATGGGAACTTCTCCAGTTCTCATCTACTTACTTTCTATGGTTTCTTGCCACGGCTAGAAAATCCATATGATGTTATCCCACTAGGTAAGCTTTGCTACTCATACATGTACATTTGAGATAATTTCTTTGTGCTTCAGAATGTTACAAGTATGTATTATATAGCAGATATTGATATTGTCATGGATGAAGATTTTGAGGAGGGGGGATTTACCCCTGGCTGGACATCGCACATGGTGAGGGGTACATGGTTCTCAAAAAACCATGGAATCTTCCACTATGGATTGCCATTTCCTTTATTAGATCATATGCGTAGAGCTCAGTGTGCTTCATTAAAAACAATAGCCCTGGTGAGTTCCTTTTCCTTTTTTCACCTCTTGTGTTTATGATTTTTCTTGGAGTCCCTTCTTGAGATTTTCCCCGAAGTACCGATACGGTAACAAGGGAACATGGCATATTAAAATACCGGAGTAATAATAATAACATACTCCCTCCATACCGCTAAGATTGTCCCAGACACTATTCACTTGGTCAACACAAATCACTCTTAATCACGTACTTTGTATATCAATTTTTTATGAAATTTGATTCGGGTTTTTGCGACTTTGTAAAGCTTTTGATGTAGTTTCTGAATATGTAATTTTTTTTCTAAAAATATTTTGAGAGCGGACAGGGATCTGTTTGCTTTATCGTCGGTCAAGCATCGTAAACCGAATTGTCCCAATCTTAGTGGGACGGAGGGAGTATAAGCCAAGGACTCAGCATGATAAAATAAAATAAAAAAATATAACAAAATGTAAAATGCAGTGTTGATATTTAGATAAATGTTAAAACCAACAAGTATTCAGTTTAGATAAATTAAAATACCACTATTTAAACAATAATTGGATCTCAGCAGTGACACAATCGTGCCCTAGACGTCGACTGTCTCCTAACCCATTGATCACATGTCTGGTCATCTAAAGGCCATGTGGTGTGTCCAGCACATGTCCGTGTGTCTGACACATGGACAGCCATTTTGAAGTGTATGAAAAAATTGCTTAAAACCATTCATTGCTTACAGACACCTGAAAACTTGGAAATTGAACTAGAAATACTTGGAGATCTTTGCTTGACCTTTGAAGCAATGATGGAATCACTTGGAGATGCTGATAACGATGAGCAGTAAGTAGATACTACCCTCCGTGATATCATTTCAGAAGAGATGCCAATGTGAGTTGTGACTGATCTAAGCAAACATTTCTCTACTTTTACAGGGTTAACGCAGGGTGGGATATAAAGCTTGCGGTTGAATTTAAAGACCTACAACGAAGAATTGTTTCCTCCGTTGTAAAATCATGCAAAGCTGGTTGTGAGTTGCTAGAATTCGAACTACAAAAATGTATTTCGTAACATTGAGGTTAAGCTACTGAATACGATTTCCCCCCCCACCCCCCACCCCCCACCACCCTAATCCAAGGGACATCATGGAGAATAAGAGTGATCAATTATTTTAGACCATGATGAAGCATGAATGGGAAATAATTTATTTGATACATTTGTTCTAATCCTTGACCTAGTCAGCCAAAGATCTTTTACTCAGAACTATTATTTTCTTTCTTGATTTTTGCTGCTCGGATTCAACTAGGCCTGGGACCGGTTCGGTTCCTAGGCCAAATATGTGGAACCGTTTGAAAATATGAAATTTTACTAACGGTTCGGTTCTTATAAATTATTTTATAGAACCGATAAGGAACCGAACCGTTCTTAACGGTTCGGTTCTTGTCATTTAACGGTTCCTAGTCTTCAAAAAAATTCTTACAAATCATGACTAAATTTTTGCCAAAAAGACATTCTACGTTTGAAATTACGATACAAATATGCTTAAACAGTTAAAGAGAATAACAATTTTAAATACTTGGACCCTCAAAGTTCCGACCCACTGGAGTTTGGACCTAATGAGATGCCTAAGAAGCCTAAGAGAACCGGTTGAAGTGAATAATAGTTTTAAATAGTTGAATAACTAAACAAAAATAATGAATGTAATATAAAAATAAGTAAGTAAATATACATTAAAATATATGTGCTCATAAGAAATATATATAATTTTAATTATTATATATAACGGTTCCTTAACGGTTCCTAGTACATATTTTTTTCAGGAACCGAGAACCGAACCATTAATAAAAAATAGGAACCGAACCATTAAAAAATAACTAATAAATGTTGGAACCGAACCGAACCGGGTCATAACGGTTCGGTCCGGTTCGGTTCTCCGGTTCTTGGTTCCAAAGTCCCAGCCCTAGATTCAACTCCCACTTTCGCTGCAACTGTTAATATAACTAATAACTATATGAATGACCGTCTTGTGGGGCCATAGAATTGGCAAATTAGTTTTTTTTGTGTGATAGAAATGTATGCTGTACGCAGTACGCATGATAAGCTTCAATCATTCAATGTAAATATGTCATTGTTTTATTTGCAGAAAATGAAGCAAAGACTACAACCCAAAGAGGCGCAACAAAGTAAAATACATGAACAATGTTATCAAATAGATCAATCTATAGCTAATGGTTCCCTTCTAGTAATAAATGCTCCACAACCCCATATTTTACTACATTTACCAAGTAATCGAGTCTAAGATTGTTCAGTCAAATTGCCACACTAATATAAGAGGTTTTCTTGAATAAATGACTACTAGATTTTGAAGTTTATTCCCTTTGCCTTCGTTTGTCCACATAAAAATCTGCAAGCTGATGATAAAGACAGACTGTTAAATTGCGTGTCTATTGATTGCACAAAGATTCATAAGGTGGTCTGTTTGTAAGTTGCACAACTAAAATCACGTCAACCATTTCCAGGAATCTCATAGCCTTGTTTGTATCTTCTTGTCAGATGTAACCATTTCCAAGCATTTTATCATTACCTTTCCTGACCATTGGTTTTTATTTTAGTTTCAGTAGATTTGGTTTGGAAATTTGGACTTCTGGCATATGTTTGATAGACATATTTCAATCCCGGTTGTTTTAGACTTTAAATTGTCCATTTCGTGTCTAGAGAATCACATTATTTTGTATGAGGTGACTGATTCTATATAGTGCTGGACTCGGGCCGGGCGGCCCGGCCCGGAACCGGCCCGGCCCGGTTACTGTTTGGCCCGGCCCGGGGCCCGGTGGGTCCCTCGGTTCGGTTCAACCCGGCCCGGCTGCTGGGCGGTTCGGGTCCTCCGGGCCGGATTTTAATTTTTTTTTTTTTTGAAATTTTTTTAAGTTTTAGGTTGGACTAGGTATTTTGGGCCATTTGAGGTGGTTTGGGATGGTTTGGGGTTGAGGGGGAGGGGTAGGGGATTAAATAGGAGAACAAAAAAAAATTAATTGGGCCGGTTCGGCCCGGCCCGGCCCGGTTTGGCCCGGAACCGGGACCGGAACCGGCCACCGGCGGTTCGGGCTCGGGCCTCCCTTTCCTGGCCCGAGGCCCGGCCGGGCCCAGGCCCGAACCGGGCCCGAACCGGCCCGAGTCCAGCACTAATTCTATATTTATTTACGGGGCTCATAATTGGATTTGTCATAAGTAGTGCTGGACTCGGGCCGGGCGGCCCGGCCCGGAACCGGCCCGGCCCGGTTACTGTTAGGCCCGGCCCGGCCCGGGGCCCGGTGGGTCCACCGGTTCGGTTCGGCCCGGCCCGGCTGCTGGGCGGTTCGGGCCCGGGCCCAGGTTTTGGTGAACCGGCCCGGCCGGTTCGGGCCCGGTCCGGGCCGGATTTTAATTTTTTTTTTTTTTTTTGAAATTTTTTTAAGTTTTAGGTTGGATTAGGTATTTTGGGCCATTTGAGGTGGTTTGGGATGGTTTGGGGTTGAGGGGGAGGGGTAGGGGATTAAATAGGAGACCAAAAAAAAAAAAAAATTAAGTGGGCCGGTTCGGCCCGGCCCGGCCCGGCCCGGTTTGGCCCGGAACCGGAACCGCCCACCGGCGGTTCGGGCCCGGGCCCTAGTTTTCTGGCCCGAGGCCCGGCCGGGCCCAGGCCCGAACCGGGCCCGAACCGGCCCGAGTCCAGCCATAGTCATAAGTGTCTGGATGTTATCTTGTATTTTTTCTCGATTTTATTATAAAAGCCGATCCTTTATATTCAAAAAATAATAATTATAACACTTCATTTTTTGCAGTTTCAACATAATTGCGACATTTCTATTGTTGGTAATAAAAGACGCCCTTAAGGACTATAATTCTCTCTACTTAACACAAATTTGGTTGCTCAGACACTCAGACACAGAAGCTGTTCTCTTCGCCTGATCTGAATGTTTCTGATCTGAATTTTTTAAGTTCTGATCTGATCTGATCTGAATTTTTCTGATCTGATCTGATCTGATCTGAATCTTTCTGATCTGATCTGATCTGATCTGAATCTTTCTGATCTGATCTGATCTGATCTGAATCTTTCTGATCTGATCTGAATGTTTCTGATCTGGTCTGATCTGATCTGAATGTTTCTGATCTGATCTGAATCCTTCTGATCTGATCTGAATCTTTCTGATCTGATCTGATTCGAATATTTCTATGATTATAATTATAATTATAATTATAATTATTATTATAATTGCAATTACAAATATAATTTAAATAAAATTATAATTATAATTGTAATTATAATTACAATATTTATCTCTATAATTGTAACTATAGTTATCAATATTATTATAATTACTCCATAAAATAATTACAATGGTAATAATAATAATAATATTAATATTAATTATAATAAAAATAATAATTATAATCATAAATTATTATTATAATATAATTATAAGTATAATTATAATTATTATAATTATAATTAATAATAATTATAATTATATTAACATTAATTATAATATTATAATATAATAATAGTAATATAAATACAATTAATATTATTATAACGATATTATTATATTAATATTATTATTACAATAATATAATAATAATATGATTATTATTATAATTAGTATTATATTATTATAATATTATATTATATTTATAATTATAATCATAATTATAATTATGATTGTAATTATAATTATAATTAATTACAATTATAAATATATTTAATTATAGATATAATTATAATAATTACAATTGATTATACTTATAATTATAAGAATTATAATTGTAATTATAATTATAATTACATATAATTATAATAATATTAATCATATTATTATTATTATAATGTTGTCATAATAATAGTCTTCTTAACAATTGCATTTATATTACTATTATTATATTAAAAAATTATAACTATTATTAATATCTTTTTTATCATATTATTATTAATATTATTAATAATAATTATATAATAATAATCATTATAGTAATAACAATAATAATAATAATAATAATAATAATAATAATAATAATAATAATAATAATAATAATAATAATAATAATAATAATAATAATAATAATAATTAATATTTAATATAATAATAAAAGTGAAAAATCATGTTTGAACTTTTCTGATCTGATCTGATCTGATCTGAATGTTTCTGATCTGATCTGAATGCTTCTGATCTGGTCTGATCTGATCTGAATGTTTCTGATCTGATCTGAATGCTTCTGATCTGATCTGATCTGATCTGAATCTTTCTGATCTGATCTGATCTGATCTGAATTTTTCTGATCTGATCTGATCTGATCTGAATTTTTCTGATCTGATCTGATCTGATCTGAATAAAATAAGAATAAGCAATAAGTAATAAGAATAAGACGAACAGAACAGCACCTCAGTCTACCCCGGTCAACACCTATTTGATTGGGTCTTTTACGGGCTCCAACCTTTCATGAACGGAGAAATTAAGTAGTAGTTTGAAACTTTGAATCAACTACTAGAAATAATAGGAAGCGCGAGATTTGTAAAATAGCAGTTTATGGGTAAATTTTGGAGATCCCATATTCCCATAATCCCGATTTTGGATTCAAAGAATCCGAGAAAATCAAAAGTAAAATCATTAAATCAGCTATATTGTAAATATTGGTATAATTATTGAGAGATGTTAATTTCTCAATATATTATAGAGATAATTAGATAAAAACGATAAAGATAAACAAGAGAAAGAAGATACCAAGATATCCATGGCAGCCAAAGAAAGTATGTTAATTTCTTGTAAAAAATATGTCGTTCAAAGACTCGAGAAATCACTATTTGTCCTGAAATAATTGTCTTGCTTTTCTTTTTGTGATGTCCCAAAAAAATTGTCTTATTTCTTCTTTTGACAATAATATATCTCATATCAATTTACTTTTTTTTTACTCAAATCTCAACCATTTTCTAAAACATACGAAGTATGCTAAAGCAAACATACAATTATTTCGGGACAGAAGGAGCGGAAAAGATTTTCTTAGCCATTCAAACAAGGGCAAAGTAGGAATGCAAAATATTTCTATGAATTTTTTAATCTGTGTGCCGATGTCTTTGGTTGCATCTATTTCCAAACGAGTAAAGGGTCAGTTTGGTCCTCGAAGTTGCAAAAAAGGGGTCAAATAAGTCCTTATATAGAAGATTCTGTCCGTACGTGCCATTTGAGGTGGCTCCCGATTGAATTTTTTGATGAAATTTTTTGAGCATCTTATTCATTAAGTCTAGTTTACTCATACCAAATTTCAAATAAAAATTCAATCGGGAAGACATTCAAATGAATTCTTGAAGATAACTGCGCTTTTAACGACACAGTTATCTTCAAGAATTCATTTGAATGTCTTCACGATTGAATTTTTATTTGAAATTTGGTATGAGTAAACTAGACTTAATGAATAAGATGCTAAAAAAATTTCATCAAAAAATTCCACCCGGAGCCACCTCAAATGGCACATCCGGACAGAATTTTCTATATAAGGACTTATTTGACCCCTTTTTTGCAACTTCGAGGACCAAACTGACCCTTATCCCATTTCCAAACGAAGTATATCCAAGTGATTGGTCCAATCTGTAAATGATCTGGTAAATCCAATGTCTTTGATTGCATCTATTTCCAAACGAATATATCCAAGTGATTGGTCCAGACCATAAATGATCTGATAAATCCATAACTTCCTTGAGCTTTAAGAATTTTTAAGAAGGTACAAATGCATCGTGTAAGAGCATCTCCAATGGGAGGGGTGCAATGCACTAATGTGGCATTAGAGAGAGATAGAGATAGAATGAATATTTGAATGAAGTGATGTGTAGGGAAAAAATGAAAAAGAGGAGAAAGGTAGAGATAGAAAATGAACCAAGATCCATGACAAGGTCTATAAATGGACCTTACATGGGATTCGAGGAGGAAAAGTTGATGAAAAGTGGATTAAAAGTAGGGCTGGATTCGGGTCGGGTCCGGCCCGGGCCTAGGCCCGGGCTGGCCGCCGGTTCTAAATAGGTGGACCCGTGACCGGACCGGGTAGCCACCGGGTCCGGTCCGGGCCTCGGGTCATTTTTTTTCCTTTTCCTAATTAACCCCCCCCCCAACCCCCAAATGGCCCAAAATACCCAGCCCAACCCGAAAAGTTAAAAAAATTGAAAAAAAAATAAAAATAAAAAGCCCGAAATCGGGCCCGAACCTGCCGGGCCGGTTCGGCTTTTGGGTGAGCCGAGCCCACACCGGGAACCCCCGGGCCAGGCCTGGTTAAAAGTGATATAAAAAAATGAAAATGAAAATAAATTAGGAAATATGTGTATCCTACACATAAAAAATAGTGAGATAAAAAATGGGACTCATTCGCAAGAGTGTGTAAGAGACCACACCCTTGCATTGGAGTTGCTCTAAGAATGCTTTAATTGACCCAGCAGGATCTAGAATATTGCTTTGAGCAGTTGTTATTTGACTTATTTCACAAGTCTTCTTGTAACAGGAACCAACCATTTCGCATGCCCTAAAACTGACATAGTCAAAGTTATCAGAATTTGCTAAATTTAGCAAAAATAAAATGTACGAACACCAGCAACGCACACAAGATTTTCAGTCAAACTACGTGAGAAGACTGGCAACTTTACATCTGCCTAAAATTGGATTAACCTAGATCCCGAGTAGTTAAATCGCTACGCAGTGGCAATTCGACCAAAGGTTAAGTAGCGAGTAGGACCGATTACTCATTGATTACTCAACCCTGTATTAATAAAAATTTAAAATATAAGTGATCCAAAATTATAGTACGGAGTAATATATTACTCTTATACTACCTTCATCCCTCTTATAGTAATTCATTCTTATTTTATTCGTACTATATCAATTCATATCAACCACACAATTCTGCTTAATTACTGCAACATATAGGGGGGATGGAGTATTTCTTAAATATGAATAAATAATAATCCTAATAATGAAGTAGCAACAAATCCAACAATCACACATATTCTAACTTTCACTTATAATTAACTTTTGTCCGAAAGTAAACCTTCATTGGATTCAAGGTCATTTTCTTCATCCTCCATGCCTCTAAATCTCATTTCATGCCTCCAAACATTGACTGACTTTGTAATCTTATTTTTCCCAAACCTGCGGGTAGAAAACATAAACTTGATGGTTTATTAATTATCATAAAATAGATATTGGATAATGGCCCTGTTAGCAGAGACTTTTGACATGCGAGTAACACTGAAGTTACAGAGTAAATGCAGCAATCTTCAGCTGGGAATTCACATTTCCATGTGTAGTTCCTGCGTTGTAGACTTCTGAGTTGTAACTGATCCTCAGGCAAGTGTGGCTCTCTTTCCTTTTCCATCTCTAGTCTGTAAAACAAATTCACTAAATGAGCAATATAAAATGGAGGGGTATTACCCAATTTGACCAGGGATTAAACCCTCATTTACACCATTACAACAATGGGATTATCCACACAAGTAAGGATGAGAGTTGGTACAAGCCGATGGTCAATACTCTCTGGGGTAAAGCCCAGAGTTCTAGCCTCCACCAAAGAGGCCACTCCGTACACCAATTTATCTGGTCTCATGCCTTGGCGAAGGAATGGGGGAATGCTCAGGGTGAGCAATTTCACCTTTGCTACAAAGGGTTGGTGGACAGGGAAGGGGATTGTGATACACAATTAATTAAGACCTATAAGGGAGAAGACCTGAGAGGCAACTGATCTTTTTGAATCCAAAAACTGGCTGTAGATGTCATATAACCGTAGTTTTTCATTGTCTGAAACAGAAGGCTTTGCCTCGAGCGCAATACGTCTCAAAAGAGCATCATCAATTATAGGCATCTTGCAAGGCTGGGTACCAGTTTGACCATTCAGGTGTTCATGAACAGCTTCAAGCTGTGCATCCGAAAGAAGAGCTTGAAGATCAGCTCCGCTAAACCCGTCAGTCATATCTGCTACTGCATCTAAGTTGACATCACTTGCAAGTGGTAACTGCACATCACAAAGAAAATTAGTAAGCAGCAAGAAATGCAACAGCCATAGTTTTGACTTTTAAGTAATAGGCTGGAAGATATATTAGTAATTACCCTATATAGGACTAAAACTAAACATAAATGCACAAATAGGGCTTAAAGTTTATACCCTCCTATATTAGTAATTCCCATTTGTCTCATGCCTGGGGCTCTCCTCTTGCGCAGCTTACCACTATGGTTTTTCTTTGCCGACAACAAGGGCTGCCGACACCATGGACTTCGCCTCTCCTCTTTGTCACCGCCGATTTTACACCTCTCTGTCGCCGCCTCTGCTTCCACCATCGCCAATCCAGGTTTCTCCTCCTCCTTATTCTTATTCTAATTCTTCTTTGTTCTCCTCTATTCTTTGCTTTAAATAACAGATTATTCTCATTGATATTATTGTTTTTCGAAAGAATCTTCTGGGTTCATGGAAATTTTCCGACTTTGACATCAATTTTTCTGATTTTTGGACATTGACTTCATGTTTCTGAATTCTGATGTTAAATTTATGATTTTCAATAAAAATTCTGGTTTTTCTGATTTTAAATATTGGCTTTACATTTTGCCAAGTTTTTGGCAATTTCATGTAGTACTGGAAATTATATTATGGCAGAAAAACTTGTATTTTTAACATTAGTTTGAAAGTATTACAGTATTGCTAACTTTTATATTATGGAAGAAAAAATTCTTGTTGCTTTTGCCAAACTGTCATTATTATGTTCGTTTTTATTTTGTGAACGAAATAGTTTATTGGTGAAGTAAGATGGCAGTTTTGTCTGTTCAGAACTGACAATAATCACCCGGTGGTGCCTGAAGCGGCGGCGGCGGCGTGCTATGCCGAGAGTGCTGAAGGCAGCAGCAGAAGCTAGGGTTTCAGAATGTATTTGTATTTATATTTTTAAATGTAAAAAGATTTTTTTGGCAAATCTTTCTGACCTATTATAGTATTTGTTCTATGATAAGGCCAACATCTTTGGACTGGGATGGGATTCGAACATGTGACCTCCTCCTTGGGAGTGTCACAGTGATGCCATCAGATCACAAGGACACAAGGTACTTGGTAATTGTAAATAGATTTAGAAATTCATTATGGATAATTTTGTCAAAGTAGAACTACCTCCGTCCCAAACTGATTTGCAAGTTTGACTTTTCTGGGTCAAACAGTTTCATTTGATTCGATTATTTAGGATGTCAATTTTTAACTATATTCTAATTTGGAGTTTGCAACTTTGAAGAGATTTTAATGTAGTTTCTGAATATGTAAATTTTAATTATTAAAAATTGAATTAGTCATCGATACAGAGCATTGACTTTTATTCTTGATTGACCAAAAAATGTTGACTTTGCAAAACAATTTGGGACGGAGGGAGTATATATGTAGTCCTATGAATCATGGAAGTCCTATTTGTGCAATTCTTCATTGTTTTAGTCCTATTTACTTATTTAGGGAATTAACTCAAAATATATCTGCATGATGCATGTACAAGAATAGTTTAGGAACAGAAAAAACATATACTTGGGTGTGAGCAGTGTACGCAAAGAAGGGAAAGATGGTGTCACAGGTGACAGAAAGAGTGTTGTTGATAGTGATAGATTGGCTTGTTCTGACAAAATTAGCAGTGCAGATAACAAAGACTGATTATCCAACAATGGTTTGGGATGTGGGCTGACAACCGCACAGAAAAAATTAACATTTTGGTGGAGGAGCTTCCGGATGTGGGCACCAGGGCTATTGTTGTCGTAGATAGAGAATCAATCACATTGTGAATGTTGTCTGCGATCGATAGCTTTTTACCGAATTGATTGCCACATCCACGCTGCCGGGATATTGACATTCTAATGTCAAACGAATGTCATCTTGAAGCCCAACTGTAAAGAAGTTTACTTGAGTCTGGGAGGGTACGCCTATGATCTGTGCCAATAAACATTGGATATACTCATTTGGAGTACCTATTTGGCAAAGTTTAGATATTTCATCTTCTGGAGATGGAGCCTCAAGACGTATACTCATGGTGCAACAGTTCTCATGAATATTTTTGGTATGAAATCCAGTTGCACAGTAATTGTATCCAGGACGGAATTCAAGTATACCGATACTTGTTGTTCAACCCCGTCATACTACAAAACTTCAATATGTTGAACCGACTTGTCCGCAGACACACAATAAAAATCATACTCATCTCTGAGACAACATAAGTTAGAGACCAAGACATGCAAAGTTAGGGAGCTCATTTTTTTAATTCTTGATTATTAATTTTTCCCCCTTTCTTTTTTCCCCTTCAGACTTGTTTTGAATATATATATATATATATATATATATATATATATATAATACAAAATTACTAAACTCTAATAGAAAATAGCGTCCCTACTGGAGGAAAACAAAACAACACTAACTAATACGAAGTATAGAATAAGGTATGTGGACAAACTTGGAACCTTGCAAATATGGAGTGTAGCCAACCTGTTGCTTGCTTCTGAGTTTAGATACCCAGGAACAGAAAATGCAAAAAATGTTGCTAGGGAAAGATTGCGGCAATGGACCAAGGCATGAAAAAAGTACGTGACAGATTCTCTTTTTTCCTTGGACTTTGCTGGCAGAAAGATAAATAATAGGGTAACCGTATCATTCAGGATATGATGGATATAGGTTTCTCTAGTTTCAGTTCCTAGGTGTTAGTAGACAATAAAACAATGCAAAAAATGGAACAGGATGGAAACAGCTCTGGCACCAGCTTGTTACGGGTGTGGTTGGGAGATGAACAGAAGAAGACTGAAAAGTATGGTAACTAGAAATCAGCACTTCCTGCCATTGGCAAGGAAGTGTCCGCCAGTACCGCCGAACGCACATGAATTCTTCAAAAGATTGATGATCTTATTAATATATATGGCACCTCTATTTATACTAGTCCCAAGAGTCTTGGTGATCTAGTAATAGAGTAAGCCTAATTCTATTAGGATACTTCTATTAGGAATATTAACTGAAATAGAGTAACTATACTAATAGGAAACTACAAATAATAATAGCATTAGGAAACTAACACTTATACTTTAGGGAACTAATAAAAAATTAAAAATATTAATGGATAATAATAGTAGTCATGAGCATCTTCCTTCCATATCAGAACACATGAATAAGAATAAGTGGCAAATGTAAAATCTAACAAACCTTTCTTGAAAGAACTCTAAGAATGTCCGACCTCTCACGTGGTGAGGGAAAATCACAAAATAAAAGACGGTCCAGTCTCCCTGGCCGCAAAAGGGCAGCATCAAGCAAATCTGGTCTACTGTGTAATTAAAAAATCATTGAAAATCAGAACTACTATCAAACATGAAATAGATTAAAGAGAAAATAAATTATCATACAAGACAAAGGTAAATTTTACCTGGTAAAAACATAAAAAGAGGCAATAAAAGTGAAATTACTAGTAGAACAGGGTACACATCTACAAAGTCATTGACCACGCTTCTAAAAATCATTAGTGCTTTCATAAAACCATTATTGAATATTGCAGACATTATAGCATGTAACATCGTAGTGTAGCAGATCTATAGTTCACAATTGACCCCCCCCCCCCCCCCAATCAGCCCATGGACAATACAAATCGTTAGAATTAAAGAGGCAGGGGCGAGAGTAAGGTAAATTGAATTGAGAAGAGAAACACAATCAGTAATACTCAGAATGGGAGTATGGGATGGAATGATAATTAAGATACTCTTAAGTCTTCTCTTGAAACTGGAAGGGTGGAAGAAAGAAGAATCAGTGGCAGAGCCAGAAATGATGGGTTAGGGAGGCCGGGTCTTAAGGGGGGGGGGGGGCCTGCCAGCATCCCCTGTCTCCACCCCTGGGAAGAATGATCTTCTCCTGCTCAATCCAGTCCTTGATAGCTTTCAAATCTGTGATATAGTAGTTCTAACTCAACACTACCTATCCAAAATGGTACCAAATAAACAGATGATTCCAATTCCTCATCTTGCCTTAATAATGCAGTAGCGGCACTGTTGCTCTTCCTGAGTTCCACTTTAATGACAAATCCCATCAGCTTGGCGACTCAGTTTTGTTTGAAGGGTGGTGATCTATTGTGAAGGTGACTTAGACTCTGTTATCTGTAAGGACATGAATCACTTGCCTATAGATATGACCGCCAGGGTAGAATATTCAGGACAAGTGCCACCATCTCATTTCATAGGCAGATTAGGTAATGTTTAACCTGATAGACCCTTGCTGAAATGCATAATAGGTTGTAATCCATGCATTAATAAAGCAGCCACACCTGTCTCAGATCCCTCAAACTTAACTACAAGTGGTTTAGTGAAGTCTGGGGGTTGCAATTAAAGGTGAGGTAGTAACTGCTGATTCCAGGAATTTTGCTGCAGCATCCATGCAAAGAAGGGCAGTGAGTGCCTGAGTGGTTTGTGAATGTTTCCATAACCTTTATAAAACAAGTTAACAAAGTGGTCTTCCTAAGTGATGCGATGAAAATGTCATCAAAGAAGCCCAACACGGACAAGTTAAGGTAGGTAAAAATTATGACAGCTTGTAAACTAGAACACATTTGACATGCCAAAAAAGGGCAATGATCAAAAGTTCATAGTGACCTCGCTGTGTACAGAAGGAAGATTTGGCATCATGCCTTGTTGCAACTCAATTTGATGATAGCCTTAGCAAGGATAATCTTTGACAAAAAAGTTTGCACTATGTAGCTAATTTAGCATCTCTTATCAAATCCAAATTGGGTACTTGTTGCCCCCTGTAACTTTGTTTAGCTCATTAGGGTGGCGCGTTGCTTCCACGTGACAACCTTGTAACTTTAGCATACTTATCACCCCACCCAAGCTGATGAAGTGTAATGCACCTTCACATATTCAACACCACCCCAGGCACAGGGATGGTGCATTGCTTCCGGACGACGACTTAGTTGTAGCGATATTCATATTTGGATTCATGTAATGTAATGTGACTAAGTTATATTGTTGGCCATCGACTCGAGACAAGCATGATACCAAAAAATGGCCTCATGATGGATGACTCACTAGTAATATTCCAGAAGAAAAAATATCCCTAGTCACTGGTAACACTATAACATGATGCCTATGACTAAGTGCATACAAATGTTAAAAATGAATTACACTTAGAAGTGAAGAGCTAACCTTGTTGCAGCAAAAACAAATACACCGGTCAAGACTTCAACTCCATCCAGTTCTGTTAGAAACTAGGTAAAAGGATTAACAATTTCTCATTAATGTTGGAATATGTAGACGAATCCATCTTAAAATGATGCAGTACAACATCAAATGATAAAATTATGAAGAAAACTAACTTGATTTACTACTCTATCCGTAACACCAGTATTATCATGCCCCCTCTTAGGTGCTATAGAATCAAACTCATCAAAAAATAGAAGGCATGGTGCTGCCGCAGATGCTTTTGAAAATATGTCACGAACCTGAAGAAAAACCATCTACATTATTACACCAAAAAGATTCTTTACTGTGAAACTGAGGAATTGAAGCTCTAGCAGATAGTTTACATCTTCCACTGCCAAAGGAGAAGCTAATATATGAAAACTAAAGAAAGCAAAAGTATATTGATTACACTAAAGTATTATATACTTGTGTGTATGTGTTCCAATAGGATACACAAAATTATAAAGGCACATCATGGGGAGCATAATGGGTTGAGCATGGCTACAATAAGTTAAACAAGGGTTATCCATATTTTCAAGATTTTACATGATTGCATCAGAAAGATAAATTATCTCTAAAAGCTTCTAATAAATTATCTACTAAAGCATACATCTATCAGTTTCAGGATAATGCTCTTACAGCTTGCTCAGAAGCACCAATGTATTTATTCAACAGCTCAGGACCTTTGACCGAGATAAACCGAAGGGCACAGGCAGCAGCAGCAGCACCAACAATGTGTGTCTTACCACAACCAGGGGGGCCATACAATAGGGCATTGGACCGCATCCTTAATGGAGCTTGTGAAAATATATCTGGAAACTTTGAAGGTAGCTCTATCATCTGGAACAAGTAAAAAGGCATCAGTTTGTACTATACCAATTAAAGAATCACTATAATGTACTCCCTCCATCCCTTTTAGTATCTGATTTTATGTATCAAACTTCTATCATTTTATATCTCAAACTTCTATCATATTCGAGTTTAGTGAATAAAGAAAAAACAAAATCAAGACTAGTACAATTCACACATCTGTAACAAAAAAAGTACCTCTTTTATAGAACTGCAGATGTCATTAAGACCCCCAACATCCTCCCAACCAGTTCGCCCGTCTGAAGCAGGTTTAGAAATGTCGCGCATTGCAACTGGAAGGAACTCATGCATTGCATGGGTAAAATCATCCTTAGTTAGAGTATATTTCTCATTTATGCTTAAACTTGATGAATTGGACAAAATGCGGCCAACTGCAGTGTGAATAGACCTATCAGCCAGTATTTCCTGTATAAACAAATACAGGTTTATGGATCTAGCAACGCAATAAAGTTTATAAAGATAACAGGCATGAAGTATATATATTGTCATCCAACGCAAAGATGTTCTCAAGCATTGATGAAGTATATATATATGGTCATCATGTATCCAATTCAACAACAGGAACACCCTCCCAAGAACAGGGATAGCAAGTAATTCAGAATATATAAAATAAAACATTAAGAATATTCAACAAATGAAGAAGTGCCAATAGATAAAACACCAAACTTTTGGAAAAATACCAGATCATATGCATCATATCCGTCACATTTGGAAGCAACATCCATCAAAACATCATTGGAACAATGCAAAGAACGCTTTTGAATTTCATGCTTCAGTAAGGCTCCACGTTCCGCAGCGGCAGGAGCTGAAAGTTTGATGTGGAAATCAAATCTCCCTGAGTATACAAGAAACCAAACACTTAAGGTTATGAAAATGAAAATCAAAAACTTAAAAACAAATAAATAACTCGCACAAGGACCTAATATTGTAAGCCTTCACTTTCAGTGCACCTCAAAAAAATCTTAGTGCGCCCAAAACATTAAACACCTTGAATTATGACCCTTTTACCCTTCTCATTTTTGCATCCAGTTTTGATCATCTCTCTCATGACCCTCCATAGCTCAAACCGCATCAGGCCATTACCACTTACATGAACAGACTATGAAAACATTACACCACACACGGACACAGAAACCTAAGAGGCCAACGAAAGAAACCGCTGTGATTACTGATTAGGAATTTCAGATCCCAAAAAGGAGGTGATCAAGGGTAACTACTCAGTCTTCTATTTGTAAAATTAAAAAAAACTTGGTACATGCTTCTAAAAATATTAAGTCTTCCAAGTCTAAAATTATATATAAGGTGACAAAACAAATCACAACCACTCATAACTTGATCCATGAAGCATTTAAATAATACTCCCTCCGTCCCAATATAAAAGGCACACTTTCCTTTTCGGTCCGTCCCAATATAAAAGGCACATTTCCCTTTTTGGCAAACAAAACAGTGCAAAACAGTGCCAAACAGTGTCCAAACAGTGCCAAACAGTGTCTAAACAGTGTCAAACAGTGTTCAAACAGTGTTCACCCTTAAAAACTCCCCAAACGCAAATGTGCCTTTTATATTGGGACGGAGGGAGTAATACTTGATCAAAGGGTTTTGGCACTCGGAATTGCTTAAAGGTTGTTTCCAATGCTCCGGGGGTTTTAGAGTTTGACATTTCATATAAGTTCTTGGTAATGTACAGGAAATCCCAGAAAAGGGAAAAGTGTCAAATAAAACCTCCAACTCAAATATCACTCAATTAAAGTGCGTGTGTGGCATGTGGTGTGGTTTTATCTATTCCTTTTCTTTCTTTCTTTCTTTCTCGTTCCCTTTCTCCCCTGTGCTTATAATTTCTTTCTCCATGTTCGTCTGGTCCAGCCCCCTAATCTCTACACTTCACCGACTAGAGCCACCTGTACCTCGATGCCGCTGGCTGGCCGCCGCTGCCGACCCCTGGTTCATCCGTTGGGATCCGAGCGTTGGTCATCTTCCCCGGCCAACTTCTGAGCTCTCTACCCCTATATCTTTCCAAGCAAACACCCTACTTCAAAGCGCTGTCCATTTAAGGATGGAGGTTCCAAATTGAATTCTGTTTCAAATCGGTGCACTGAACTTACCCGCTTTAGATTGATGGATCAGCTGTATTTTTTTATTGAGGTGAAGTGATTATTAATTAGGAAGTATTTGATAATAATCTGTAACGGGAACTAGTTTTGATTTAAAGATTACAGAATAAGGAACACGGTGGCTTTGGTCCGAGCATCGGTGTGTAAGCAACACCCAAGAACGAAAGAAAAACAAACGAACAGGGAAATTTGGCGGGCAAAAACAAAGGTGAACCGGGAGAGAGAAAAAGGAAGGGAGAAAAGGAAAAAGAAAAAATAATAATAATAACCACGTGTCGCCACATTCCGCCACGTGTCGCCATTTACCTGATAGCCTGTCAATTATTAGATAAAAACTGATTTGAACTTTTTTTTAAAGTTCAGGTGCTTAATTGGGTGATTATTGAGTTTGGGGGTTTAATTGACTTTTCCAATATAGTACGGGGGTTTATTTGACACTTTCCCCCCAAAAAATAATAGTTTATACTTTATATGGTGAATCTATGTAGCAGTGTAGCACAAACAGAAAAGGGAACGGGGGGAACGCAAGAAACGGGAATTCTTAAAGTTATAAGATACGAAACATGGGGGAAATGTGTAAATATTAAAAAATATAACGATATATTTTCATATATGCATACACATTTTATCTTTGTAAATATGTGGACATACTTTTCTCCCTATAACTTTGTTTGATAACCAACAATAAAACATTCTACATGTTCAAATTTAGAAATTATGACATATTAGTAGATAACTAAGTATAAAATGTACTACCTGCGTCCCGGCTTAAGCTTCTCATTGAAAAACGACACGATTATTTGGACAATAATTAAATAAGGTAATTCGAGTATATTTTGAGAGGTAGTTTTGATGGGTATATAATATAATGAGGTCATTGATGATAATTGTGAAAGATATAGAATATACTTTAGAATATTAGAATATACTTCAGAATATTCTAGGAATATACTTTAGGATATATTATTGTATAGAATCTTATATAGGAATATTCTATTTGTAATGTATATTTATAGGGACTTTCACAACTAATGAAATACACAGAAAATCCTTCTCTCCATCTTTATTATCATTCTAGTTTATATTTCAACATGGTATCAAAGCCTTCCATTTCATGTAGCTTTTCCTTTGAGATTTCAGTTTAGTTTGTCATTATCTCTATCTCAATTTAGTTTTCAAACTGTGTTCTTTATTCAAGAAATTGATTTCAGTCCACAGTCTTCAAGAACCTCTGATCTCAGACTTTTCCCAGAACCTTTTTCCATAACTTCTTCCCAGAACATCTTTCCAGAACCTCCCATCTCAGAAGCCGGCAAGCCTTTTCACACTCTGGTTCACCCCCCTCATCCTCCGGTTCGGCTGCCGCCGTCGACCAACCACCCGGAGTCCGCACGCCCAAATCACCTTGCGTGAGTTACACGCGCCATCGGAAGCTCCCGCAGCCAACACACGCGCCGGCGCGTGACGCCGTGTTTCTGGCCGGAGATTCTAACGGCGAGCATAGTCAGATTCGCCGGAGGGTCCTGTAGCAATATCCAGGTATAGATAGAAGGAGGGTTGGGTCTTGGCTGGCATCGGAAATCTGCGTTATCTTGCGGACATACGCACTGTTTTCGTCTGGTTGTTATTCAGTGGGGATTTGCATAGGAATTCTGTCTGGAGTAGCAGTCAACGGCCCAAGCAAATTGGATATTCTATTCTCCAAAGTTTAGTCCACAAATGGGAAAGGCTTATGTAAGTTTTCCACCTTTATCTCAATTTTGAATTCAAAAAAAAAAAAAAGCAAAAAAAAGGTGATAAAAAAAAAAATGTTCTGTCCTCGTGAATTTGGAAAACAGTTAATATGCAACTACTGTAAGAAATCTGGGCACTTGATCAAAGAATGTAGAAAATTGGCATTCAAAAATCAAGGAAATTCGACTGCTCATGTTGCTTCCGCTACCAGCTCATCTGATGGATCCATTGCTATTTCTTCAGGCGAGTATGCTAAATTTATTTGCTACCAAGAATCTCTAAAGCATTCCTCTATCCCTATCTCGGTAGTCGCAAATTCAGGTATTTCAAACACATGTCTTGTTTCATCATCCTCGAAATGGGTCATTGACTCGGGTGCCACAGATCATATGACTGGTAATCCTAGTCTATTCTCATCATTTCACTCGCATTTACCTACTTCCAGTGTCACTTTAGCTGACGGGTCTACCTCACCCGTTCTTGGATCCGGTACTGTTGTACCAACTTCTACATTACCATTATCGTCTGTTTTGAGTCTTCCTAATTTTTCGTTTAATCTGCTTTCTATCAGTAAAATCACACGTACTCTTAATTGTTCTGTAACATTTTTTCCGGGATATTGTGTGTTTCAGGATCTGTTAACGAAGCAGACTATTGGTAAAGGACATGAGTCGGCTGGTCTTTATATTTTGGATACATCAATCACAAAAGGTATCTCTTGTCTTGGGGTTGGAAATCTATTAGAAGCTCATTACCGATTAGGACATCCATCTCTCCCACTAATGAAGCAAATACATCCTCAGTTTAATAAGGTGTCATCTATACAATGTGAGTCGTGTGAGTTTGCAAAACATCATCGCACTAGTTTAAGTCCCCGACTTAATAAACGAGCAAATGCTCCGTTTGATCTTGTCCATACCGATGTTTGGGGGGCATGTCCAGTCGTGTCCAAATCTGGTTTCAAATATTTTGTTACTTTTGTTGACGATTATTCTCGTATGACATGGTTGTACTTCATGAAGCGTCGGTCCGAGTTATTTACTCATTTCTCTGCATTTTGTGCTGAAATTAAAACTCAATTTAATGTTCCTGTTCGTGTGTTAAGGGGAGACAATGCCCAAGAATATCTATCTGCTCCATTTAAATCTTTTATGCTTCAACATGGCATTATTCATCAAACTTCATGCGTAGACACACCTCCTCAAAATGGAGTTGCTGAAAGAAAGAATCGACATCTGTTAGAAACTGCAAGGGCTTTTCTATTCCAAATGAATGTGCCTAAACAGTTTTGGGCTGATGCGGTGTCTACTTCATGTTTTTTGATCAATCGTATGCCATCTTCTGTTTTGGATGGTAAAGCTCCTTATCAATGCCTTTTTCCAAATAAAGAACTTTTTCCCATTCCACCTAAAATATTTGGTTGCACTTGTTTTGTTAGAGATGTTAACCCTCATCGCACGAAGTTGGATCCCAAATCATTGAAATGTATTTTCTTAGGTTATTCTCGAGTTCAAAAGGGGTATAGATGTTTTTGTCCAAGTACAGGTCGATACCTTATTTCTATTGATGTCTCATTTCATGAAAATACACCTTTGTCATCATCCAAGACAGATATTCATGAGGACAATGATGACATACTCATTTACACAATTACTATACCTGAGGCCACACCTTCAGTAACTATACCGAATGTTACTGTTCCTGACCCTAGACCTCCAGTACACTTGGTTTACACCCGTCGACACAAAGCACCAGATCACTCTCCACCTGTGACACCTGTGATTACTTATCCTGATACTGATCTGACTTCGATCTCATGTCCTGAACCAGTACCTGCATCTTCAGATCTTGTCTCTACATCAGATCTTGACCTCCCGATAGCACTACGTAAAGGTACACGGGCTTGTACTCATCCTATTTCTTCATTTGTGTCATATAGTCGGCTATCCTCTGCCTCGTGTTCTTTTATTGCTTCCATTGATTCTATTTCTGTTCCCAAATCTGTCAAAGAAGCTTTGTCTCATCCTGAATGGCGTCATGCCATGGTAGAGGAAATGAATGCTTTGGATCTTAATGGTACTTGGGATTTGGTAGACTTGCCTACAGGGAAGAAGTCTATTGGATGTAAGTGGGTCTTTGCTGTTAAGGTTAACCCAGATGGTTCTGTAGCTCGATTGAAAGCTCGATTAGTTGCGAAGGGTTATGCTCAAACCTATGGTGTTGACTATTCTGACACTTTTTCTCCTGTTGCTAAATTAACATCTGTCAGGTTACTTATTTCACTCGCCGCAACTCATGATTGGCAGTTACATCAGTTGGACATTAAAAATGCATTCTTGCATGGTGACCTTCAAGAGGAAGTTTATATTGAGCAACCTCCGGGATTTGTTGCTCAGGGGGAGTATGGGAAAGTTTGTCGACTTCGCAAATCTCTTTATGGTTTGAAACAGAGTCCTCGTGCATGGTTTGGAAAATTCAGTCAATCTATTGAACAGTTTGGAATGATAAAAGGTCAATCAGATCACTCTGTCTTTTACAAAAGAACGGAAGCAGGTATCACATTGCTTGTGGTGTATGTCGATGATATTGTGATTACAGGAAGTGATACTGCAGGTATTTTGGCCCTTAAGAATTTTCTTCATAGCCAATTCCAAACAAAAGACCTAGGCTCGTTGAAATACTTTCTGGGTATTGAGGTAACACGGAGTAAGAAAGGTATATTTCTATCTCAGCGTAAATATGTACTTGATTTACTAGCTGAAACAGGAAAAATGGGAGCAAAGCCAAGCACGACTCCCATGGTTCCCAATGTGCAACTCACCCGAGAAGGCATACCATTCGAAGACCCAGAAAGGTACAGAAGATTGGTTGGAAAGCTTAATTATCTTGCAGTCACCCGTCCAGACATTGCTTACTCTGTGAGCGTTGTGAGTCAATATATGTCATCTCCGACCATTGATCATTGGGCTGCTGTAGAACATATATTATGTTACTTGAAAGGAGCACCAGGACGCGGGATTGTCTATCAAAATCATGATCACTTGAGAATAGAATGTTTTGCAGATGCTGACTGGGCCGGATCTAAAGATGATCGAAGATCTACCTCGGGCTATTGTGTCTTTGTTGGAGGGAACCTAGTATCCTGGAAGAGTAAGAAACAGAGTGTGGTTTCTCGTTCGAGTGCTGAATCAGAATATCGAGCTATGGCGCAATCTGCTTGTGAGATCATGTGGATAGGCCATTTATTAAGTGAAATCGGATTGAAGACACCAATGCCTGCTAAATTGTGGTGTGATAATCAAGCTGCCATACACATTGCCAACAACCCAGTATTTCATGAGAGAACAAATCATATTGAGGTTGATTGTCATTTTATTCGAGAGAAGATACAGAAAGGATTGATCTCTACGGGATATGTGAAGACTGGAGAACAACTTGGAGATTTGTTCACTAAAGCACTAAATGGGATCCGAGTTGGTTACTTATGTAACAAGTTGGGCATGATAAATATCTATGCTCCAACTTGAGGGGGAGTGTGAAAGATATAGAATATACTTTAGAATATTAGAATATACTTCAGAATATTCTAGGAATATACTTTAGGATATATTATTGTATAGAATCTTATATAGGAATATTCTATTTGTAATGTATATTTATAGGGACTTTCACAACTAATGAAATACACAGAAAATCCTTCTCTCCATCTTTATTATCATTCTAGTTTATATTTCAACAATAATTGTGATATTATAGGTGTATTATTTTTTATATTTGATGATTAACTTGTCATTTAAGAGTGCTATGTTTCCTAAAATAGAAATGGGAAGCTTTAGGTAGGACGTCCAAAAGAGGCAAGTGAGAAGCTTAAGTTGGGACGGGGGGGGGGGGGGGGGGGGGGGTACATTTCTAGCAATGCATTATGTTATGAAATTATGAAAGATCACAATGTTGCTAGAATGAAATCACATAAAAATTCACTAATAAGTTTAAGGTACTATTTCCCATCAAGGAATCCCATACAAAAGAAAGACATATGAAACCCCAAAGTTTCCACAAACGCTAATTTTTTTGGGAAACGGGTTTCCCAATTCTTCTTAATTACGGAAACGGCTCCGAAACGGGAATTTGAAGTTTCCGAGTTTCCGAAACAGGGAATGTGATCAGCGGGAAGTTTATGCGCTTCATATTTTCATAGGAGTGAATACATTGTTTCCAGTTCAAGATTTATAGGGTAGATACATTGCTGAACCTCTCTGACCAATTCTGGCTTATCAGGAATTTTTGCCTAAGGGATGTGTAAAACACTGAGTGCATAAAGTAACCCCTTATTTCAAATGTATAGGGAACACTGCAATTATCTAGCTTAAAAATAAAGTCAAATGGCTGCACTCGTGAATTACATACATTTGACAATATATCAATCTTATAAATGTAGTCCACTTACCAGAAGAGCTCAATGTATGTGGGACATTGGTCAGGGACTGCACAGAAGCTACAAATGCAACAGGCCCGGTTCCACATATGATAGCTCGCTTTTCCTATTTGATTAAGTAAAATATATTAGTTCAAAGTTTTGTAACGCATCAGACTGTTGATCTAACAAAAAACCAGAAGTCATGAATTAATCATTCGCAGTTTTATGATTTTTATCATTATCGTGTCAAATGTTTTTTATCGTTAACTTTTAAAAGCATCAGCATTACCGTCAGCGTATATTCCACTTATGACCTTCCCACTATGGTGGCATTTCCCATTTTTGTCATCAAGTATCAATTGGACTCATTTTGGTAAATCTGCCTTCAAAATTGTATCAAATTTGGTAAAAGTATCCAAACAGTTCATACGAAAGAAGGTTAAATTTCATGGGCTGAGAGTAATTTTAGAAATTTTCGACAGAACTCAATTCACTTTGAATAGTT
The DNA here is from genome assembly GCA_945859915.1 of Cuscuta epithymum. NCBI lineage: Eukaryota > Viridiplantae > Streptophyta > Magnoliopsida > Solanales > Convolvulaceae > Cuscuta > Cuscuta epithymum. Next base: position 1,910,875 of record CAMAPF010000974.1, read on the forward strand.
GAAGGAGAAGGTGGCCGAATTAATAGCCATGGACCAAATGTGGAATATGACTGTTATCTAATGACCAAACTCTAGATTAACTCATATTGTTATAATTACTGCTACTCCTACCACAAGGAATAATATCGCTTAGATATAGACTAGTTGAAACCTAAATTCGTTTCACAGTTCATATTTAAACCCAAACCCCCTGAATTTTGTTTCTCTATTTTACTTTAATTCATCAAATACATGTATTCATTACCTGTTATATCCGTACCATTTTCATTGCCTAATTTGAAGAGGATCTTTCAAGGTCCGTGACAAGAATTTCAGTAGTTGTAAGAGTGTTTGCCACTTCAATATTTCAACTATGGTGTCAAATTGTCAATGATACTTTTGGTACTCACTTCTGAAATTTTCCAATTTTAGCCTTTCGATAATTGTCACAAAGACACTTTTGGTACACGTCTTTAAGTTTTCCAGTTCTACTCCTTGTGGAAGTGACACTTCTAATTGTCATAGTGAAACTTTTTGTCACCCACCTATTGTGGCCAAATCCAAAGACCGTACCAAAGTGTCATTTTCACAGTAGTAAGTGAACTAAAAAAGAAAATTTCATAGAAGAGTACCAAAAGTGTCTCTGTAATGATAGCCAAAGAACTGAAGCGGAAAACTTCAAAGATGAGTACTAAAAGTACCAAAAACTTGTGGGTCCAAGATAAAAGTCATTCAGATTGTTGGGGTTAATATTAATTCAACATTTAGATTTTAGATTAGTCTGTTCTTTTATTATTTTCAAATGTCTGTGGTAATGTACTAATGTTAACTAATCAGTTAGTATATACTCCCTCCGTCCCAATTTGTGTTTCTCGATTCATTTTTATGATGATTCAGTGATGATAAATTAACTCATGTATGGTACTATTTAAATTACTAAATTAGTATTAGCAATTGAAAGTTACATATTTAAAACTAGACTAGAAGTTCTATTGAACCATAAATTTTATTAAATCGTGGATTACAAAAGAATTAAGTTGACTTCAGATGTACTGTTTGTGAACCTTATTTCGGGATAGGGGGTAATTTATATCTCATGTGCATTGTGCACATGGTGCAACTAACTAGCAGAGTGCAGTGCGATAATTCACATGAGACTAAGTTTACCTCATATTCATCCATTATATCAGCAAAGAATTGTACAAGCTCTGTGGAAGAGGATGAAGCCTGAGAACTGCCTGTCTCAGAGGGGGTTGAGACTATGCTATCAAAATCATCAAATATTATGACTGAAGGAGCACATTCCATGGCTTCTGATATGTATCTCTTTAGGACTTGGCGGAGGGAAGAGGGCTTCTCCAGAACAAGTTTAGAACAGGACACAGAAACTCTAAAAAATGGATTAAACAGAAATATACCAGTATCAACTGAAACAAATACGAGAACAGGACAAGCCATGATAGTAACTGAGCAAGCATCAAAATTCACAAGATGATAGGACTAAAAAAAATTACATGTGTGCCATGATATCTTCACTTTCTTCCACAAATTTTGCAGCTACTGTGGCTAACAGTGTCTTCCCACAACCCTACAAAGGAACAGTATTCAACAAAAAAGTTCAAATTTATTGAATGTCATATTGAAGAAACTACCCCTGTGAGAATTGGAAATTCAAGTTGCCATCAACTACGAAGATAAATAAAAACTTTTAGTATATAACATCATGGAAATCCTTCTGAAAATCCAACAGTACCATTGAGGCACCAGTTAGGAATTAAAATAAATGAGAATATAATTACAGACAGGACCCACAGTCCAATAGCCACACGACAGTTGTGTGGCAGCGCATCAGCACAGCCAACTCATAGTGCCAGGCAGTGAGGGTTGCTATTCAGCTGTAATTGAGATTTCCTGTGCTTTTGTCCTTCCATTCATCTATTTATAAACTGATTACACTCACTCATTCCCTTTTTTCCTACCCTTTTGATTTGTTATGGTTTTTAAGAAAAAGAAATTTCTTTGGTTATAATCTGCATAGAGACAAGCAGCAGCAACAACATAATCATTTTCCTAAAAGGAAGAATGGAGATAAAAATGGAAGAATGTACACCGGGCTGCCCTAAAAGGAAGAATGAAGATAAAAATGGGACAAACAGATCATATGTGTGTGTCTCTTTTCCATTTTCAAATCAGTTTAGATTTAATATACCAATCAAAGTCCTCTTCATCTCCTTTTCTCATATTTATTCACAATGATTTAAATCACTACACCATCAAAAGGCATTATTTGTGTGTTGGACACGAATTGCCAGTCCACATGAGAATATGAAACAACTCAACAACAGAAATGAGCATGAACTTTGAAGGGTCCCTTTCCTGTAGAATTAAAAAAGCACTATGGCAACTGGCAAGACTCTCACCGATGGTCCATGAATTAGAATATGTCCTGGAAAAGGATGATCATGTGTACTGAACCTCTTCCCAGAAGTAGGCGATAATAGAACTGTCAATCCTGCACATAAGTGACTGTGTAGAGTAAAATGAAGCAATGAACAGTGAAACTTAAATGACTAAAACAAAAATGGATTAAATACACATAGATGAAAGAAGGGGAAAACTTTATTTGGAAACCCCAACTCCAACAATCAGAAAAAAATGAATATTTTGAGAAAAAACATCTCACTCTCAAACTGAGCAGACCTGTTTCATCAGATAATAACATATTTACCACAAAAGAGATGTTCACTATTAGAAACAACTATATCCAGTCCACAAAGCTTCAGTTGAATGTGATCAAGAAAAGTTGCACCTCTAAACCTGAAGTCAGAGATATACTTCCAGATACATATTTGCATGTATCCTATATTGCATGGAACAGGCAAGAGAAATGGGAAGCAGGAAAAGGGACACTTCGAGACATCCTTTTCAAATGAAACATAGTTGTAAAGAAGGTTTCCCAAGAGCTTTTAAAAGGTTTTTGAAACATTACCATAGCGCAAAACAATACCTTTTACATGCTGTGATAAGAACAAATGAGGCGTATATAGTCAAAATGTGTCCCCCCCCATTGTGTATAAAAAATAGTCAACTGTGTATGTCATTTGGCATTGTTGTGTGGCCAGGAATGAGATGCATACTTGTGCTGGTGGACTAATAAAAATTCAGTAGTAAATATACTTTCACACAAGAGAAAATCGTACATGAGAATAGGATTTATATGAATGTGTGAAACTTTTTCGGGGGAAACTATCAAATTGGCCCTCGTAGTATATCTAAAACATCAATTAAACCATCCTCACCCAACCAAACACGGACTTTTTTTAAAAATCTCAAAATGGTGAATTATAGGTCATATACCAGTTTCCAGTTGCCTTGCTTGTGATGCTACTCATGTGGCAATCTTCATTACTTATATTTTATTTTTCAATTTTTTCAATTATAAAGTCTCCTTTCTCTTCTGTCTTCTACCCCAAAGTCTCCTACCGTCTTCTACTATCTTCAATTTTTTACTATGCTTTTAAGAATTCAGTCTGAATTTCCCCTTCCCCTCTGCAATCCCTCCTTGCTCCCCAATGAAATTCCACTATCTGGTCAACGATTATGACCCACCTATTCCACCGCCGGAGGGGGGCCCGCATGCTAACTATTGCACCATGACATTGAAGTTGGAAGTGTCAGATCAGTGTTTAGAACTGTCGTTGGGGTTCTCCGAGAAGCTTTGGTCTATTTTGCACATCACCGGCTCCAAACTCGTCCCATCGGATCTTTGTCAGTCGCTTTGTTCCCCCAAGGGAGTGTGTGGTATGGGAAGTTATGTGGTTACCATACCACAAAGCTCTATAAATCCAAACTTGAATGGGAAAGAGAGGATGATTATCCCTTGCAGCAATTTCATAGAAGGGAGGACTTAATTGATAGAGATCCTCCAGAAATTCAAGAACAATTGCAGAAATTATATCAAGAAGCAAACTGTAAAACCTTTATTGAAGAAGAAGATGTTTACAGAGAGAAATAGTAACAAAGGCCGAAGCCTCCCAAAGAGAAGAGATCGTCAGTCTCTAATCTTCCCAGTTCCCAGACCAAAGTTCCCAAAAAGCCTCCCTCTTATTTCTCTCTCCCTCTATTTATACTTACTTATGGGCCAGCCCAATACTAACTAGTACCTAGCCCAGGACCCTTTAACATCCTATCACAAATATTAGTTATACTTCTATTATTATACTAACTAATGGGTTCCTATCATATCTCCCCCCTTGAAAAACCACCTTGTCCTCAAGGTGGGTGATAGGACACAGCTTTGATCTTGAACTTCCTCTTCATCCTGGAGCCTCTTCCTTCCCAATATCTCCCAGATTGCTGAACCAGAAGCTTCAGTATTTGTTCCTTCAAAATCACAAATGGTGCTGTTGCAGAAGCTATGTCGAGTACCATTTCAATGGATGCAGTAGACTTCAAGCACTCACTAGCTACAAGTGTTTCCCTGTTTTCATGAGACTCCCCAAGGATTGTAACTTCTGAGACTATCAATGTGCTGGATGTAGATTTAGTGTTACTCAAGTTGCTCAACTCCTTGTCTGGAACAAGCTCTATGAAAAGATCTCCATTTTTCATCCATTTTTCTCTACGGCAGTTAGCATCAATGACAGAATGATTTGTAATAGCAGGATTATTCTCATAAAACTTAAACAACCGACAGCAGTTGTGCACCGCAGTGCTCTCATGCGGTTTCAGATTATCTAACCGCCAAAGTCCCAAGTCTAGGAAGTTTTCTTCTTTCTGTTCCCTTATAAGAGAGCCAGTAGTTCTTGCCGCCACAGAACGAGCTCCAGGGACTGGATCCTGATGAACTTCGGGCAGAATAAGAATGAGCATATTGGATTCCTTAAGAGTGTTCACCCCACCAAACTCATTTATGTCATCAACCTTTTCTTCAACACTGCTACCAAAAGTAACATTATCAGCCCCCTTCAGTCCCGTACCTGAGGAGCCCAAGGATAGAATCATGACACTCTTATGTTCATTAGCATCCCTTATGCCCTTTCGAACTGAATGTCCGACGTAGGCCAAATTTTTATCCCCATACCATCCATCTTCCTCAGAAAGTACTGTTAAAGACTTCCTGACCTCACCCCCATATTTTCCAGGAATGAATTTGGAGAGCACAAATTCATTGCTATGAGGTGTTCTTCTATCATCTTTGTGTTTTCCAGCCAAAGGTATGAGGGCAAAAGAATTAACAGAGCTCTGGAAAGTTTCTATCCTTCTGGCAGCAACATAGTTCTTAAGAGCCATCCACTGTGAGAACCTTGTGAAGAAGTCAAAAACATCAGGAAAGAATAAAGCTGCCTTAGCAAAGAGATCTCCTCTCAGGAGATAACTTTCAGGTGCTTTAATTGGATTCTGCAAGTCAAGCTTGGAATAGCCAGGTAGGCTCTCAACCCATGGCTGCCATTCTGCATCATGTACTCCTGAATATCCTAGAACCATTTCCTTTGCTTTCTGTGGTTGTTGACTTTTGACAAGAACATTCTTATTTTCATCTTTCTTATTCCTTTGCTTGATTACAAATTCAGTTGACATCTGCAAATCAGTAAAAATTCCTTCTGATGACAATGGAAAATGATGATTATCTAGCGAGCTGGGCACTGTGGTACTCAATTTCGAACTGGAGGAAATTCTTTGTGACTTTGATGAATCTCGTCTTACTGTCTTCCCTGTCTTCGGCCGGCGTTTGGGTGGAAATTCCTTCATCAAATCTTCCTTTAGAGCCTCCCAACTGTCTTCTCCCTTCTGAAAATCCCACCATTGAAACCAGCCATCTGCGGCTTCCCCCATTGCCTTTGCTGCCAGGTCCACTTTAAATCTTTCTGCAATAGTGTGGGTTTGGAAATATCTCTCCATCTTCTCTATCCATTCATACGCTTCTTCCTCGTAGAACAGAGGTAATTCCTCCTTCTTTGAAATAGCTGACTTTAGAGAAACAGCTTTAGAATAAGATAGGGAACTGTGAGAGTCCTTTGATGACAAAGATGATGATTCTCCCCTCCCTAGCTTCTTTCTTGAACGCGTACTGATGCCCGTTGAAAAAGTCTGAAGCGAAGAGTGATGATAAGAATGATGAGAAGTGTTCTGAAAAGAGCGATGGTGATGCGAATGGTCGGAATTTCTTTCCGATTCCCCTGAACCGACTGATTTTCGCGAGTGACTCGAGTGGTGATGGCGAGGTGAATGATGATGGCGAGTAGTGGGATGCGAGGAATGATGCGATAAAGTCTGCGCCTGGTGAGAAACAGTTCGCGATTTGGACTGCGATTCCGTCTGCAACTTTGGCGATTCCTTCTGCGACTTGGACCTCGACCGATCTCCAGGTCTTATGCGAATACTCTGTTCTTCCGATTCCCCTGGTTCAATCGGATGTTGCGTACGTCCATGATGAGAGTCTCGATGCGATGCGTTTGACACGTGCGATCTGTTCCGCGAGCGATTTTGGGTGTTTATCTCCAAACTCGCGATACTTGTTTGTAAAGCCGCAAAACTCGCCGCCATATTAGTCTGGAACTCCCGCAGACTTCTTTCCATATTCGTTTGCACTTCGTTGATTTTCCTTTCCATCTTTACGCGCGTCTCTCTCCTCCAGCGATCAATAGGCTCTGATACCAATGATAGAGATCCTCCAGAAATTCAAGAACAATTGCAGAAATTATATCAAGAAGCAAACTGTAAAACCTTTATTGAAGAAGAAGATGTTTACAGAGAGAAATAGTAACAAAGGCCGAAGCCTCCCAAAGAGAAGAGATCGTCAGTCTCTAATCTTCCCAGTTCCCAGACCAAAGTTCCCAAAAAGCCTCCCTCTTATTTCTCTCTCCCTCTATTTATACTTACTTATGGGCCAGCCCAATACTAACTAGTACCTAGCCCAGGACCCTTTAACATCCTATCACAAATATTAGTTATACTTCTATTATTATACTAACTAATGGGTTCCTATCATTAATGGATAGGCAAAGAGAGAAGCTTAGTTAGAATAGGCCATACATATTCAACATTCCTTTTGAGAAGTTGCTTATCCAGGCTTGGTGGCAAGGAAATGGTTCAATCCAGCTCGCGCGTTTTGTTCTTCTGGTTTTAAGTGACGAGAGTGACGTGATGTTCCCAGATCCTTTAGCTTGGCATTAGAATAGTAGTAAAAATAAAATATATTATATGATAAAGTTAAAAAGATTGCCAAGTGAAGAGGCATGTAAGCAGAGTAACCTGAAAACCAGTGGATGAATGTCTAATTTGCTCATTTAGGGTTGTTAATAAGTTTGTAGGTTTGATTGAATATTTCTTGACCATGAGGGTGTAATTGACTTTTGCGATACACTAAGAGGGCCCATTTGATAGTTTTCCCAACTTGGAAAGTATATGGAATTTAAAAAATGATCTCATATGTATTTCCAAGAACTGACTAAATGATGTATCAATGTCATCAGTAATCTTGTATCAAGTCGAAGCTAATCGCTTTTAAAGAAAGCTAGGCAGGAACTTCGAGAAACATATTGAACAGCCAAAATGGTAGAATACCTACTAGTAATCACATCGGATGCAGCAGTACAAAGAACTGACTAAATGGAATTTAAAAATAGGCAGGAACTTAAAAAATGATGGAATTTAAAAAATGATCTCATATGTATTTCCAAGAACTGACTAAATGATGTATCAATGTCATCAGTAATCTTGTATCAAGTCGAAGCTAATCGCTTTTAAAGAAAGCTAGGCAGGAACTGCGAGAAACATATTGAACAGCCAAAATGGTAGAATACCTACTAGTAATCACATCGGATGCAGCAGTACAAAGAACTGACTAAATGGAATTTAAAAACTGATCTCATATGCATTTCCAAGAACTGACTAAATGATGTATCAATGTCATCAGTAATCTTGTATCAAGTCAAAGCTAATCGCTTTTAAAGAAAGCTAAGCAGGAACTTCGAGAAACATATTGAACAGCCAAAAACGGTAGAATACCTACTAGTAATCACATCGGATGCAGCAGTACCCATCCAATTCAATGAAGAAACTGTCAATTTGGGATCTTTTACAGAACTCTCAGACAGAGTCTGAAAGGATAACCCGTCACTCAATCTCAATTTTCTGAGCAACTCTTCCAGATTTCTCATACTTGTAAAGGTGTCATTCCCTTCATCAAATGTGAGGTCATATGCAGCAACCTTCTTCTCAACGTCTGCAGATTCCTCAGATATAGACAATATATAGAAGGCATCGACTGATTGTTCTCCAGTCCCAACTTTACTTCCCAAAGAACCAGATTTTTGTGTATGTGCCTTTTCAGGGTTTATCATTTTATTACTTCGAACTTTGAAGTGAAGTAATGTTTTACTCCCTAAAACTATTGAATTAACTCCTACCCCTGCCAATGTTGTAGTAGCTTCAACTTGAGCCAAAAACCATGCACGAAGGACATTAACTACACCCTTCATATTGTTGTTATTAGCTTCGACGCAACTGCTGGTTTGAGATTCACGAAATACACTTGTAGCTATTTGCTCATGTATTGACCAATCAGTCACACCCAAATTTGTATGTAGGTTGGTCCTGATTTCATGATTATTGTGGTTAGCCAAAAAATCAGCACTACTGCTCCCAACAACCCCATCCTTCGCAATCATTTTAAATTGGCAAGGTGAAATAGAAGCCAGAGGGATCTCCATCTTTAAGTTAATTTTGGACTGCTTCACATATACCCCTGGCAGCAAATAGCAACACTGTTAACCAACAATACATTTCAATTACATCAAAAGGGGATACTATGAATATCTGAAGCTAAAAATTATTATGAAGTTTGGTCCTCAAGTATGGTTACCTTTCCCACATTCAATATTACTCTTTTAATTCTATCACATTCCATCCTTGAACAAAACTTCTTTACCAGATTAAGCCTGAATCTTACAATTACTAAAAAGTTGGGGCTATATATGATAGAAAGTTGAAGGGATGGAATGTGGTCAAATAAAAAAATGAATAAATCTGGAAATGCCACCACAGTCGAGAATTAAAATTTGAAGAAGAAAAAACTTAACAAATTAATGTTCCTCACATCCCAAAAAATGCCTTGTGAATATGATGGAATAAAGCAAAATGGCTCACTGAACTGTTTGCGCTTCTTTGTTATGAAGCAAGAGTCAGTTCATCCAGTTCTTAGAGCATGGGGAAAGTTTCAAAGTGTTAAGACTCGGGGTTCCATCCTAAAAGGTCAACCTGATAGGAGGAGTAGCCCGTGTGTTAATATAGCACTTTGTTCATCCAAACGTTTCCGGTGTGGGACATTTAACACCCCTCCTCACGACCAGACATTTCGTCTAGATCGTGCAATCATTCATTTTTTTCATCGGTCCGTTTTTTTCATCCGGCCATTTTTATAATCATGTCATCACGATTCATAAGGGGCCCCACACCATGGATCGATTGGATCTGATACCATGTTAAGACTCGGGGTTCCATCCTAAAAGGTCAACCTGATAGGAGGAGTAGCCCGTGTGTTAATATAGCACTTTGTTCATCCAAACGTTTCCGATGTGGGACATTTAACACAAAGAAAATAAGGAGGGTGCACAATCAATATACTTGGTGCAACTCTAGTAAAGCTTATTTAGAGCATATTACAAATAGATAATCAGCACTTCATATGTTCACAAGATTCTAGATTTTGATTGCACGACTTTCTATGCGTTTTCAATTGGGAAGTAACAACATTGACGTCCCCACAAGGCGAGGGTCTACGGAAGGGTCCCACCACAAGGGTGTATAGGGGGCAAGCCTCCCATGATTAATTTCTGACAAGAGGCCGCTCCCAAGACTTGAACCCGTGGCCTCTCGGTCGCTCAGAAACACCTTAACCAATTGGGGCTTGCCGGCTACAGTGATGTTCACCTTGTGTTTCATATTGTGGAAAAAAACATCCCATCCAACATGCATCATTCAATTGAACCCATTATGAGTTGACAAAAGGTAAATGGTTATGTCATCAGTATACATATAGGCATATAGCACAACATAACTACATGCAAACATTTCATTTATAAAAAAAAACCTCTAGAGTATAAACTTTGTAGAAGAAGAATAGAATTAGAAAGATAAGATCAAGGTGTATTAATAGAAGCATGCCAAATACTTTGGGGCTCATGAGTATGAGATTGTAATGCATAACACAACACCTGAATATCGAATTAGATGTTCGAAAGGGGATTAATAATATATTAAGACAAACCTACATGAGTGTAATGTTGCTCTCAAATAAAGCCGAAGAGGCAATGGAAGCATAACATGTCCTTTGGCAACTGATTTTGAGAATAATAGGCGTACTACAGCTTGATTTTCATCCTGATCGTCAATATGCATTCCACGATTAACTTCATTTGTGTTTGCACTTGTTTTTTCATTATCTATTGCATAGCTCTTTTTGTTCTCTTTGGGTAGTGGTCTGGCCATTATTACCATTGTCCCAAGAGATTGAAAAGAATATTGCTTAGCTGTTTCGGGATGAATGAGGATAGCAGAAGTGAGAGTCACTTCCATCTCATCATCACGCCCTTGATATTTGTAAATACATTTACTAGCTGGATCTTGGACTCTCAGTAGTGCCTTTGTAATGGGAAACCCATCAGAAGTCGTTATTGACTGTTCTTCAGAACTCAGCTTTCTATTCCGTCTCTTTGGAGCAATTGCAACTTCGCTTCCTGGGACCAGTTGCACTGAAGCAACTCAACAAGTCAGAAAGTTTGGAAAAAAGTTTCAAGTACCAAACAAATAACACCAAGTAAGTAACAGGCTGCAAAGTGTTTGGTGTTATTAATATCTACATCTGCACAAAAAGAACATGGCTTTAAAAAGTTGGGATAAGAGAAAGCAAGATAAGCAATATGAATCCCCCCGAAAAGGAAGAACAGAAACACCCAGAGAAACCTAAGGCGAGGTGGGCATACTTTCCAGCCAACAGTAAAGCATTGAAAATTTGATTGGTTCACATCTATAAGGGAAAAGTAATAATGAGTTATAGCCAAAATTAAATGCCCCAACTATATGTTCTCCAATCCCCAAAACTGTTATACGATATGAGACCAGCCAGGTGACTACTGAGTCTGAAGTGTCATATAACATAGGTCAATGTTTATCAACCAATATCATCATCGCATTAATCTCAACTGTGTTGGGGTCAGTAGCAAGAAATATATAGCATCAATCAATTGTCTAAAACAAGTTAGCACAATAAACTAATGTTACACGTAGTGCAAAAAGCTCATGCATATTGCCCTATGTGTCACTATTGAACTAAAAAAGTATATATTCAACAACAAAAGTAAGTTCTAGAGTTAAAGTATTAAGGTTTCCTACTCTTGTTAGGTATTTAGCGTTCTTGCTTTCATTGGGTTTAGGCCAATTACTTCTTTGGATTACGCATATTAGCATTGTAATAGTCTTCAGAAATAATGAAGTTGTAGGGAAAATTTTCACACCAATCTAGGTAGTAGTTATTTGAACATAGTATTCAAATCCATCTAAAATACTCCAAAACCCTGTGGCCTTGAATCCCTAAAAATACACTTTTTGTGATCATTGAATCACAAGTCACATTGTGTCCTCCATTTGGAAACATCTTCGATCACTGTTCCATAAAATGCCCACACATAAACCCAATCAACAGCTAAAACCCTAACAATTTACTCCATTTCACATATCATGTGCCACCAGAGTTTTAACAAGGTCTGGCCATATGCTGGCGCGTGCCAATGTGTGAACTGTCTCAGCCATTTTGTGGAGAATTTTTTCACTTTTGGCCTGTCAATGGGTTGGGTCTCAGCCATATACTAATAATTTTTTTTAAACGGGTCCGGGTCCTTAACTGGTTGAAATTATATGTACTACACCCGACCCATTTTATTAAAATTACTAACGGGTCCGGGTGCGGGTTCGGGTAAATGGAATAAAATATAGACCCATACCCGCTAATACATAAAGTGATTATTTATAATTCTTCAAACAAAAAAATACAAGCTAATATTTATATATATACACATACATAGTGGAGGGTTCAAATACAAAGAGATCTTCCCATGCAAAGTGAGAATAAATCTTGTGCATTCATTTCCAGATCTAATAGCTCAAAATGAGACAACAATACATTAGATTTGAATATTTGATCAAAAATGCAGTGGAAATTTTGTAAATAAACCGAATTTTTCTGCCACCGCGAAAAAGTGCAACAAAAACATGCAATGGTTCAACGCAACAAGGGAAAAGTGCAACCGTTCGCGCTTTTCACGGGAACACTACTTTTTATTTGAACTCTCCCCTATATATACACACACACACACATATACACATACTAATACGTAAAGTTCTTAATTGTCATTCACTAATTAAAAAGATACACACTAATACATACCTACTGTATAAGTGATACGATCGAGATAGTGAAATACCCTAAAATTAATACTCATTTTGGCCATTTTTACATACTGATAGAGTATGTATTGGGTTAGTAGGCAAAGCCCAATATGTATTATTATGATTAATATTATTATACATTATCATATATAATATGTTTTTATACTCTCAGTAGTCCAAAAAACCTTTTTGTGACCTGATTTCTAGTCTAATATACGAGCTTTTTGTGCGAGAGAAAGAGAAACAGAGTGTGGAGTTATACGCTACAAGAATCGGATACTTTATTGGATAAAAGTACTATTTTTCTATGAGAAACCATGATTTTTTTTAAAGTGAAGATATATTTTGCTTTTAAGTTTGCGCATTTTGCTTTACATTTCATATACATGTCTTGTTATTTTCACAAAATCTATAATGTTGTGCATATCATACTTGGCGGGTCTACCCAACCCAGTTCCAACACCCGTTGGGGCCGGATCTGGGTCCAAACTTTCAGACCCGTTGGGTACGGGTCCTTTATTAACTTGGCGGGTTTGGGTCTGGAACACTGCATTCCGGCCTGGACCTGACCCATTGACAGGCCTAACTTGTGAGGATCCGCTTCAATTGTTTTTTCATCCCAAACAAACCATGTAACCTTTATGTGCCATTGACTTGGATTGGAGGCAAAATAAATCAGAGTTCCATCAAGTTCAAGAATTCAAGTGAAGTCCATATCAGAGTTTCAAAATTTTAATATCAAGTTTAGTTCAAGTGTTTGGGCTTTGGAGAATAATAGTATCAAGTTTCATGATCCAGGTTGTGTCAAACTTTTAGCATAATTTCATAGCTTGACAGAGTGTTGAATTATACATGTATACTAAAAAGGGAAAGTGGCAAATTTTTTGGACAACCAAAAAAAAAGATGGCAAAGTTGCAAGGGACGGAGGGATTTTAATAGTCACTACACCAACTTTCATGCAGATCTCTTTATTATGAACTTTACTTTTTTAGTCTTACCATTCACATTAACATATGCATCTTCTCCGCACTCGAGTCTTTTTATTAATGTCTTTTTAGTAGCCAAGTATTTTGATCCATATAAGCACAAGCATGTTTGGTGGAGGTCCAACTAAATGTTCTCTCTAATCCTAATGGTGATGATTTATTAAGTAAGATGTTAAACCTACTCTCACATGGTTGACTATTATAGTATTACCACGGTAGTACAATCCAACTACCCCCAGTGCCTCGAGAAACAACACTCAACACTACTTCAACTGACTCAATTAGGTCCTCCATGTGGCTACCTCTTGAGATAAGATCCACAATGTCCAAATCAACTAACCTAATTTCAACTAAGTTCGGCCATTTAATTACAAATTTACTAAAATGTTGAACTCTACATCATGATTGCTCAGCTTAATGACTTTACTTTTAAGATCTCACACCGGTCAAGTATGGGCTTGGCCGGTGGCTTATAAGCAATGTGTTCCCTCCTCCTAATCGGCTGGTCTTTTAGGAGTGAGTTCTACACATGGGCTTATGGCGCTGCTACGGGTCTAGTATGGGCTAGGTCCGTAACAATTGGTATCAGAGCCATCCCCATCTTCCTAGTCCCGACACTCGGAGTGGTGGCCTATGGAGTGGTGGCTTGGGCCCTGGGGGTGCCAACCGTGACCAACATAGCTGTGACCAACGAGGACGTTGGCTCTTTGAAGCGTGGGGCATTATTAAGATCCCACACCGATCAAGTATGGGCTTGGCCGGTGGCTTATAAGCAATGTGTTCCCTCCTCCTAATCGGCTGGTCTTTTAGGAGTGAGTTCTACACATGGGCTTATGGCGCTGCTACGGGCCTAGTATGGGCTAGGTCCGTAACATTCATTTAGCTGAGGCCAATCCATCACAAGCTAGTCACTATGAGACACTGAGGTATAGTCCCTCATAGTTGAATTAAGATTTAATGGGCAATAATTTTTTAGTGTGATATTTTTTTTATGATAACAAACCAAATACTATTGGTAGTTTAAGATTAGCATCAACTAATGTGCCTGTCATGATAACCTGAATAACATTAATTTATACTTTAACGAAAATAACACAGCTATATAGAAAATTTAGCTTCACTAAAAATGATGGAAAAACAAATACGAAATAGATATTATCTAACCTACAGATGTTTGGGGGGAGGTGGATGAAACAAGAAACTTTATGACACTTCGCCCATGTATCCACAAAGGAAATGCCATTGCTTCATAGACAATACCGAGCTGCACATAGAAATACAACAACAACATCCAAGCCTTAGTCCCAAAAGAGTTTGGGGTCCGTTAACATGAATTGACATGAAATAAGAAAATTGAAACCAATTCACCAAATACATAAACATCACTTCAAACTAGCTGTGTTTAGTAATAATATGTACACGCATAATGATCTAAAAAGTGCAAAGCTTTAAGAGGGCGGGCGGGCTGGGAGCTAGCTCTTTGGTAGGATGAGGCAGAACATTGATAGAATAGGCGCTGTCAGTTCAGGAAAAAGTACAAGCAATCAGATGATCTTTAGCGCCAAACTATTTACTTTTATAACAATATGTGTAAATATAAATATACACTTTCTACTGACGACAACAACATCCAAGCCTTAATCCCAAAAGATTTTGAGGTCAGCTAACATGAATCGATCCATGATATCGATGCCAAAAAGGGAAGACAGACAAGAAGAAGAGAAAGAGAAAAGGAAAAAAAAAAAAAGATAAAACGAATAAGATAAAGATAAATAAATATGAAGTATAAGATAACAATAACATAATAATATAAGAAAGATAAAAGATAAAAAGATAAAAGAGCATAAAAAGCTAGAAGATAAAAATAACATAAGAACATAAGAAGATAAAGAAGATAAACGATAAAAGAAAGAGAGAGAAGAAAGATATAAATGAGGTCAATCGTCCACACGAATGTGCGCCCTCCACTTTGCCCCCTCTCCAAACCAAAGTCTGAAAAAGTTGTCCCCATAAATGTTGGGATGTAAGCTTTTGTGGGCATGTAGACAACTTCTTTTCTTTTGTGAGGTGGTCTCATTATGTCTTTGTTTTTAATTATTTTCCAAATTTTAGCATGTTAACTAAATTACAAAAAATATAGTAGATATGTTTCAGTCTTTTTAATACATTATGTCTTTGTCTGAGAAATGTCTATCCGGGAACTTTTTGATATTT
Organism: Cuscuta epithymum; assembly: GCA_945859915.1. Classification (NCBI taxonomy): domain Eukaryota; kingdom Viridiplantae; phylum Streptophyta; class Magnoliopsida; order Solanales; family Convolvulaceae; genus Cuscuta; species Cuscuta epithymum. The sequence goes on from CAMAPF010000974.1 coordinate 1,926,502, forward strand.
TTTAGCCATTCAAGTCAAGTAACTATAATGATGTTTTCCCATTGAAAAATAGCCTATCGGGCTACATGGTATACAATATGATATGGACTTGTGGCGCGTGCATGTGTGCGTGTGTATACATTGTATATGTACACATTCTACAATTCCAAGAATATGGTGGCATTTCAGCATTCAGTCCTGTTTCTATAAAACTGAAGTACTGAACACATTACATTCTTAATGTCACTCTTTTATAAAATTCAGTACTGCTTGGGGACAAGTCTAACTAAAACTAAGTAAACAATAAAAGAACATGAGACCAAATTAATTAAACACGACATGAACAATAAATATGAGTCCAATTTCTTACATTATAGTTAAATGAAAAAATAGATGGGTAAGCGGCTGATTAGAAAACTATGAGAGCAAGAAATACATAGATCAAATTGACCTGCTTCAGAATTGCTTGCTCAGCCAGCTCAGAATTAAGCTCCATGACTTCCCAGTCATCCTCTGTCTCCGGCTCTATAGTGACCATACTCGCTTTGGGCAAATTGGAAACAACTCGAACTTGAACAACCGTCCCGTCCAACAACCCAATGCACTCCGCATATTGACTGTCAATCTTCAACACATAATTCGAACACAAATCAGGAATATGAGATTTTTAAGCCTGGATGTGAGAATGAATGTACTGTAAGTCTGTAATAGAAATTGGGACCTGGATAGAGGAAGCTGAAGGAGGGGAAGAAGCAGAGCCAGACCAAGCGACATGCCATAGTTTGTTGTAGCAAGAGTCTCTTTGAATAGAACGGAGCTGAAGGGCGAGAATCGGAGGAAGGTCGGAGAGGGCGGTGGACGCTAGAGTATTTATAAGAGCAACAGGAAGTGAGACGAAGCAGTTGCCGATTCCCGCCGTTACACTCACGTTGAACTCCATTTCAGTCTACCAATAGCCAGGTAGGGTATGGGTATCTATGGGATGTAGTTCTTGAACGTGTACGGTGTATACAAATAGTACGTACGCCGTATAAATTACCGGTCATCGTACGTACTCCGTATAAACTACGGGTCATAGATATTCTCGAGGATAAACCGTTTGGAATCCATTTTTCCTTCCTCCTTTGGGAAAATGGAAACTAATAATCCAACCTTTTAGCGGTCTTCTTTCAATAATCCCACCTTTTGATTATTCATGAATAATCCAACCTTTGCACCCCATCTTCATTCATTGGTCCCTGGTCGGTTAATGACCTACTATTCCAAGTTATTTTCTCATCTTTCCAAAATATTATCTTTGTGAAAGATGAGATTTATAGTATAATGATTTGCAAAGATAAGAAAATAGCTTGGAATAGCAGGTCATCAACTGGTCAGGGACCAGTGAATGAAGATGAGGTGCAAAGGTTGGATTATTCATGAATAATCAAAAGGTGGGATTATTGAAAGAAGAACGCTAAAAGGTTGGATTATTAGTTTCCATTTTCCCTCCTCCTTTTTGTCTTTCATTTTTTTACTAGTATCGTGCGATGCACGGGAAAATAATATATCTATATTATAATAATTTTGATTATTTAAGAGGTCGTTTGATAATATTGAAATCGGTTAAATTGGTTGATTCTGCTGAAAATTATGAACTTTTAGCTGAAGTGGCTAAATTGGTTGATTCTGCTGATTTATGAAAAAATTACTCTGTATTTAAAATATATTTTATTAATAAATTAAAAAAATTATATGAAAAATGGCTAAAATAGTCATCTATAATACGGAGTAAAGATGTTTTCTTTTGGACTGAAATTTGCTGATCTGGTCTGATCTGGTCTGGTCTGGTAAACGTCTGGTCTCTGTGTATTTTATAACTACGGAAGTCTGGTCTGGTCTGGACTGATCTGGTCTGGTCTGATCTGGTATTGTAAACAGTCCAAAAGAAAATATCCTAACTTCAACCAAAAGAGCCAGAAAAGTAACTATAATCTTTTTTTATTACATTATTCAGTGCACGAAATCAAAAGTTACGTGTTTGATTAAAAAGTTGACGGATAAACCGAAAAATAGAGTCACTGAACGGGCTCTAAATGTGGCGAGTAAAATATTACTTTGTACTATTTTAAATGAAAGTGAAATACATTGATGCACAACAATAATAACATAAACAAACTTCTTATATAATATAAATTAGCAAAGTTGCTACAGTTTTTGGAGACAAAATTCCCGCTCATACGAAGGGTATAAGTGGAAATTAATATTGTATTAATACGAATGGCAATTAATATATATTCTGTATTTTATTAAAACTTCATGTCGGTATTAATATATATCACTAAGAGTGGCTAGCTATTGACACAACCTTATACTCCCTCTGTTTCCAAAAGAAAATCACGGTTTGACTTCACGATTATTAAGGAAATAAAATGACTTTAGTGTAGAAAACACTGTTTCGCACTGTTTGGCACTGTTTGGATGTAGATTTCTTTGCCAAATAAGGAAATAAGGGAAGTGTGACTTTGTTTTTGAAACATCCCAAAAAGGAAAGTGTGAGTTTACGGATGTTATATTACAAAGGTAATAAATGGAAAGGGTTGCTCAAGACAATCATGTAATTAATGGTGGGAATAAATACTTCTAATTTTGATCATAAATTGCAAAAATTTTGTTTGAAATCAAGTCAACAGCTTAATCAATATATTCGTAAATGTATATAACCAACATGCATTCAAATCAATGCTAAAAGCTAATGTACAAAAATTAATCATATTGGAAAAATCATACAAGTATTTTTCTGGTCCACTTGAATGAAACATGATCGAAATGCAAAAAATAAGTCAAATTCTCTAAATAAGAATAGTTATTATATTTATAGACAAAAATACTCCTAGGAGGGTTTAGATTGCCATTGGACTTCTACCGTCATTGATCGTCGGAATTCTGCCGCTGCCGTTGCCGCTTATCACCATAAATCTAAATCGTCTACCACCAAATTACCACCGTTGGGTTGCCGCCAGCACGTGTCTGCTACCCTGCTTTTCCACCAAGGGATTGACCTTGGGTATGTAAATGAAATGGGGGATTAATTATGTTAATTGATTATATTAGGGGCAGAAAGGTAAAGTTTAGTATTATCTAGTGAATAAAAAATCTAGGGTCCTATTTGTGCATTTATGTTTAGTTTTAGTCATATTAAGGACAATTTCTCTTTAATAAATTTGAATACCATCATTTTTGTTAAATGTATGATTATTCAATTTAATAATTTTGTGTGTGTTTTCTAAAAACAAACATAAGTTTCATTAATAATTATCCCTCAATAGGATGTGAATACAAAATGGAGGAATATCAAATCAAGAACAATCAGACCCAAAATAGCTTGCCTAGCGAATGAATGAGCAACCTTATTCACTGATCGTTGCACATATTGGACAGAAATATTAGCGACATATGTCATCATGTGTTTAATATCATCTGACAAAGTTGTATCATATGAGCATCCACCTGGGCAATTTACACCATTCACAGCCTTATGAGCATCTGAATGGCTACCGGTTCAGTAGAGCTTCCTGCAAAACTTTCCCTAAAATGCTGATGGAGTATATTCCCATCCATCAAATGTGTACTCCCTTTATCCAAAAAAAATTGCCAAATTTATTTTTCTTGGTCAATGACAATCAACATTGACTAAAGATTTTTTTTAATACAAAATTATTTTGAACACGAAAGTATAATATTTTTAAATTATTCACAAATATAATAATTATTTGCAAGTATAGTATTTATATTTAAATTATTACAAGTATAATAATTATATTACAAGTATTATTTCCTTATTCAAAAAATTTCCATAAAAGTATAATATTTTTAAATTATTTACAAATATAATAATTAAAATCATTGTCCAAAGTTTGTCATCATATGGTAATCCTTTTCGTGACAAGGTAGTGTTTTTTTTAATTCTAAGTTAAATACGGGGTAGTTTGAAGTGACTGTAATAAGAACACCTCCAATGCAAAAACGTGAACGGTGCATACATAGCATGAGAAACGGTCAATTAAAAAACAAAAATGTAATATATCTCTCCTTATTTGAATGGTCGTATATGTTTTGGTAAGTTTTTTCCACAATGTCAAAAACAATGTCTAAATGTTGACATTGTGGTTGACATTATTGAGAAAAACTTACAAAAAAAATGTCGTGAAAAGAAGGAGAGATAAATGTCATGAATTTAGTCTTTTCTGTCCATCTCTCTCATATCACATGTGGACCGTGCATACTGTAGCATTAGAGATACTATAGGCTTGACTTCATTTATATTAGCTTTATTTTATCTTCATTTAACTTAATGCTGACAAGTAAATTGAAATTGATATTTATATAAAATAATTTAATTTATAAAAGTATTACATTCAAGTGAATGTATATTTCAGCCCTTTTTAAAACCTGAAAACTACAATTCATCCTGTATTTTTTTGTTACCACTTTATGTATTTTATACTTTAGTATAATACTTTCAAGTAAAAGTTGATATAAAAAAACACCATGCTAAACCAATTTGTTCAATTACCTTGATTTGATTTCTTTTCGCTTTGGGAAATTAATTTTTATCTGCAATTAATTGTCAAGTATTACAAGAAAGTTATTGTAATCTATCAATCTAGAATAAAAAAGCATGGAAAGCTTTTATCTACCAAACTTTCGAAGTAAATACTAAATAGTAAAACAATTACCAATGGAAGTAGTTATTTAACACTTGAAAAACTGTATTTTCCCATGAAATTAATTAGATATAGCACCTTATTCAATTCTAAGTGTTTCTTAAACTCACGCCTCATTATTCAAAGTAATTAGAATTCCTATTATGTTCATGAGAAACATTGATTAATCTTCTAGAGCATGTAATATCTAGGACATGCCTTACCTTTCTCATGGGTGAAATGTTTTAGAGGGGAAAGTTATATATAGAAAAAATATTTGACAAATATTTAATCCCGTGATTATCTTTAATTTGGTCCCGTCAGTCAGTCACATAATAGAAGTTCTATCAAGTTTCAATGTAGGTCATTCCCAGTCATGGACAATCTTTGCATAAAGTAGACATTATTTTACAAAATCTGTTTTTACGCTGAGCAATATGTATCTTTCTATGTCCAGAGCCACCTCAAGAAGTGAGTAGAAAATTCTAATATGCAAAGATGAGAGTTGTGTAGTGTTGGCCACTAAGAATGTAATCTAAAAAACTTATGATAATTTTTATGCAACATTGAAAAAGGATTGTCCAGTATTATAAAATTTGGTTATGGCTAACAAAATAAACACTTCACATTGTATTATCACGACTTTTTCATTGCCAGGTACTATTTATTCTTACAATTAACATGTTTTTTTGTCAAATTTACTTTCAATTCTTCATACGACTTATGTTTTTCATTTTATATTTTTCTTCTATATAAAAATTACTTATTATAGGTCATCATTATAAAATATAATTTTAAATAACTATTTTACTTTAGATATTCCCGTGCATCGCACGGGTACATCGCCTAGTTATATATATATAGGAAGAGCATGTCATATATCATACGGAGTATAAAAAGTAATAGAAGAGTGAGGATTTAAGGAGTGATGGCAATGATTTTAGGGGGTGTTTGGAACTGATTCTGCTTCCGCTTCTTTTTTAAAAGCAGAAGCAGAAGCAGAATCAGAATCAGTTTTCAGAAGCTGGTACCCCCCAACTTCTAAAAAAACTGATTCTGAGATAAATTAGAGCTCCAGAAGTGCTTCCGGAATTTCACCCAAACACTCCAGCTTCTGCTTCTGCTCCCTGAAGGAGAGGAATCAGTTTTGAGAATCAGATCCAAACACCCCCTTATATACGGAGTATTAAATTTGTCTCGGATTTTTTTTGACACAAAGACCAACCACTAATCATATTTTAGTGTTTCTTAAAGGACTACTCTCAATTTTGTTATTTTAATGTTAACTTTTGGACTCGACATACAAATATTAATTTTGTTAAATATTTTTTTGGTTTTGTCTATTAATGTTATCTTTGGTACTTGATCCGTGATGATCAAGTTTTTTAGCCAACATTATTTTTTAGGTTAATTCTATTTACTAAATACACACACCATTTCCGTTTTTTCTATAATTCCATTCGTACCCATAATTCAACAACGGGAGTTGATTTACTTTTTTTTTTTCATAAGATTGCCAAATGTAGATTTAAAAAATGATTTTCCTTTAGATAAAGACATGCGTGTCGGGGGAGGGGGTGCGTTGTCATATTGTGCATGAAACTCATTAAATAATTGATAAAATAAATTATTAACCTCGTTGTATTCTTGTTTATGATCTATGTGGTTGTCTTTTTTTTTGGATGAAAATCTATGTGGTTGTCTTCATACATGTGAAATTCACCCAAAAAAAGAAGCATAATAGAAGTCTAAACATTGTTGCAAAGTACTAAGTTTATAACGAGGTTCAAGAATAAATATAATGCAATACCATAAATATGCGGAATATGTGAATAATATTTTAAAAACTTTTTTCATGAAATCACAAAAATAACTAACGTAAGGGGCATCGGAAAATTCACAAAAAGCACCGGCGAGATTAACAGCTTCACGATAAAATTGGTTTGAGGTGGATGTATAAACACGACATAAAGTTTCAGTTACATTATTAAAAAATACCAAAACATTCACTTTTTTTTCGCAGATGTTGTTGTTAGCCGGCCGGTTTATAATATAGTTTTGACATTCTTTTAAAAAGCAGGAAAATGGTCTATATCTAACAAGTACTTTGATCAATTTATAAATACTATTCCAACGAATAGATAAAAGCACAATATTTGACTTGTTTTCCCTCACATGATTTTGTCATTGTAATTTAAGTTGACCGCTAGCCCAAATAAGTCTAATTCCCCCATCAACTATCTTCGAAGCATTTCCTAACGCGGCTAGCCCGTCTTTCACACATAAATTGAGAATATGACATGCACATCGTTGATGAAAAATCTACCTATCAAAGTAGAAGAACCACACAATTCACGCAATCTAGGTATAACAACAGTATTATTACTAGCATTATCAAAACTCATGGCAAACACTTTATTATTCAAATTATACTCAATTAAAATACGCTCAATGAGAATATAAATATTATCAGCGGTGTGTCGATAATTAAATTCACGAAAATCAAGAACACGTTATCCAATTCCCAATCATCATCAATATAATGTGCAGTGACACCCAAATAATATAAATGATGATAACCATCCTCCCATATATCACTACAAATACTACCACGCCCATCAAAGCGAAGAAATTTTGTAATCTTGCCTTTTCGAAACCACAGAGCCTTATAATTTCTTTTTTAATTGTTTTGCAACTATAATTTTGAAATTGAGGATTTAAAGTACGCTGAGCATATTCTTTTAAAGCAAGACTTTGCAAAAAATAAAAGGCATATTTTCTTCAACAATTAAGTTGGACATACCACTCAAATGTTTGGAATCATCATATGATAAATTACTAAAGGGTTGGCTATTTGCAAACCTTGGCATTTGATTTTGCTTCTTTTTACCTTTGTCTAATTTCGCCCACTCTACTTTGTGACAAGACTTAATATGCACTACGGCGCTCCCGTATCCTTGTGAAATCCCCAAGATAAAATGTTTCTTACACCAATTGCAAGTTGCATATCACTTCATGGAAAATTCATTACGAATGACAAATTTATGGCAGAAAACAATGAAAATGTTGGCATTCTGAAAGAGAAATATGTCGTTTTTTTTGCATTTTCAAGAAAAATGACATTTTTTACACTAGTTGGAGGTGGTGGTGCAGGTAGGTAGTACAAGCGGTGGGAAAGGCATCCATACATTTTTTTATTTTTTATGGCAATTTACTATTTTTTATTAATTTCTTTTTATTTTTTTCATTTTTAATTTTATAATATTTTATTAAATGTTTAATTATTTTTCTATGAACTTTTGAATTTTTTCAAATTTATTATGAATTAAATGTTTAATTATGACTTTTGACCATCTTTTACTCATATTTAAAGGAGGGGTAAGAATGAAACGAAAAAATAGATATGTTAGCAATAGGATTAATATGATCCTGTTTTGGAATAAAAGGATAAGTTCTGTTTTAAGTTTAAAAAGCATCTCCAATGGTAAAATGTGCACGGTGCACACGTGGCATGAGAAATATCCACATAAATATTAGTAAATAAATTCTTTCTCTCCTTATTTGAATGATTTTATACAGTTTTGGTAAGTTTTTCTTCACACTGTCAAGGAGACCGTCTAGATGTTGACACTGCAGGGAAAAACTTACCAAAATTGTATAAAATCATTCAAATAAGGAGAGAAAAAATTTATTTACTATTATTTACTCCCTCCGTCCCATTTATATTGTCCCGTTTTACCTTTTCGGGAAGTCCCACTTAAATTGTCCCATACCATATTTGACAAAGTTTGTATGGCTCTAAATCATTCTTACTTTATTCTTACTTTATCAATTAATATAAACCACACAAACTCACTTTTCTTAATAACCGTGCTACCTTCTTCCGTCCCCATATAAATGGGACGGAGGTAGTATGGGAGTGTTTGCAACAGCTTCTGCTTTAAAAAAAGCACTTTTGGAGTGATTTGGAAAAAGTGATTATTTGTAAAAGTTGATAGTGTTTGAGAAAAAAGTGATTTTGAAAAGTAAAAGTTGGTAGTGTTTGGTAAAATAAGTGCTTTTGGTGTATAAAAAGTGGAAAAGCACTTTTGACACGAAAGCCGAGAAAAATAAAAAATTGGTAGTGTTTGGTAAATAAGTGCTTTTTTAAGCCAAAAGTTAAGAAGTGCTTTTTTTAAAGTGGTTGCAAACCAGCCTTATGTGGGCTATCACTTATGACACTGCCTCAGTTTTAGACTTTTAGAGGCCGTCGTCTCACAACACTGTTTCCGTATGTAATTTCACTAAAAAGTGGAGTAATTTCTGTTCCGTATGTTATTATCCGACAGCATCGACCAACAATCCTTCACAGCGATCCATATTCTGACACCATTCACATCATCCTAGTCACCATGCAGTCATGCACATCATCAACCACTCGTTGGAATCCATCTCAAAAATTATAACCCACTCTAGAGTCTATACACCATTCTTTGCTGGTCGAAGTCCCCAAACCAAAAATTGCTTGACACCATTCTGACCGAGCTCTGTGAAACTGCCCTCAGTGGTCGCTTACACAGCACCCCATTCCTATCTTCCTGTCTTCTTCAAAACGACCCTTTCAACAACAATAACTGACGTGTTACTGCTTGGACGCACGCAGTAGAAATGGCCACAGCTACTTCGCCGCCCCGATCCTTATTCCTCGGTGTCGACGTCGGCACGGGTAGCGCCCGCGCAGGTATCATCTGTCGCCTCACCTTTTCATACACGTGCATTCTATTTTACAAGTTTATTATGTATAAAATGTGCAGCTGTCATTTTATCAAGCTGTGAATTAAATGTGCACTGTTAAAATATAGAGAGTAGACTAGTAGAGGTTTATTTGTCACATGTGCACTACTCTAATCCAGCGTTGAAGTATATACCAAACCAGAATCTGCAACAGGAATGTTAGTGGAAGGGCGAGTATGTGTTTTTTAGAGAAGAAGAGGATAGGCTGGATATCAGAGAAGGGAAGTTAGGGATTTCATTGATACAATACTTTGAAGAATGAAGACAGAGCCGAACTGCCAAGCTGGGTTCTGTACGTGCTTCGTTCTAGAAACTAAGGAAAAAGAAAAAGGGCCCAGGGCAACTAATATACCCGTCATACTTAGTATTAAACACCCTAAGACTCAGCTTGGGAATCTGCTACACCTTGCACCGGCGTAAAGCTTAAAACAAAGTCAAACTAAAAGATGAACAACATATTTTCATTTAGTTTGTGTTACAAACCATTTCCATCATTTGCAATGGGGCCAAAGATTCATTAATTTTTGGCTTGAGAATATGATGAAATACAAAAAAATGGCTCACTAAACTGTCTGTGCTTCTTTGTTATAAAGCATCAGTCAGTCCATGCAATTTTGGATTCGATTTTCACTATGGGTCATCCAGAAACAGTCTATTTGTGCTTTAGTACAGGGGTAAGACTGCGTACATCCGACCCCCCCTTACCCCACCGTAGGTGGGAGCCTTTGCGGCATTGGGGTGAATGAAAATGAAAAAAATGCATTACAAACCAAACAAAGGTGTCAGACAATTATCCTGTAACTCTTCAGTGTAGGTGCTGTAGCATAGGAATGTTTAAGCTTCCACACATAGGGATATTCGAAGCATGTCGAGGAAGATGTGCTCTAACGAAGACGGGAAGAGTTACAACCAAAACTGTAATGGGCATTTTTTTAAGAGGAGGAGTAAGGGAAAATTCGCAGAAGAAGAGAAAAACCAAAGAAGGAAATTAAGGATTTCATTGTGAAATTAATCAGTATACAAAATCAATTGCCAAGCTAGTTAATATACTGAACGTGAACACAGAATTGAAGTGAAACCAGTGGGGTTAAAGGCACCAAATTTACTTTGAGCTTCCTAAGCTTCAGGAGCCTACTTCTAGCTTCACATCTTCAGTCCATTTCTGCACTACTGCTACTAGGGAGAAAGACTGACCACATCTGCAATCTTTAACCATGTCTCATCAGAATGGTGAATACTTTCAAATATCTTAATTTAAAACCAGTCATTTTCCCTTACATGAGGCTTTTGTGGGCAGTACAAAGAGAATAATCCCTTCTCTGAAATCTTTTCATGAAACTGTATATGATTAGTTTGTCGGATCGCAATGCCAAAATACTGTCAGTAAGACTCACAATCATGGGAGACCAGAACAGCCATGGTTTTCACTGGACTTATGGTCCTTCGGCAATTGTTACTTCCTTTAACGCTGCAGTGAAGCTTCCTGTATTTCAGCAGGTAGGTGCATTATACAAGGGAAATCAGCCTATTCTTAAAGTTGACAGCAGGGTGTGCAGTATAATGGATCCAACGTTGCTTCGGGTTCATGATTGGGGGATACAATTGGAAATCGCTGAATTCTTAAATTCAAAAAGAGAAATACAGTATGACTCCAGTTCTCTTAAACTTCCTGGTGACATGTGTGTGGATGAAGTTCTGTATGAGCTATACAGTGAGAAGTTTTACTCAAGAGATAGGATGAAGTCTGAGGGACATGCTAGGCCGAGGCTGGTCAAGAGTTTTTCATCTAGAGGACTAGAAGTATGGGAACTTCTGATACCGCCATCAGCGAGGTACTGGGAAGGGAAAGATACCCGGAGGAAGCTGAATTCCAGGATCGGTTCCTATCTCCCCAGAGATACCCGCCATAAACGGAAGACAGAAAAACAGGAGTCATCGCGGTCGCCAAGAACTTCTCTTAGTTTACAAGTTTCACATTGCCAAAGTACTGTCAGTAAGACTCCCAACTATGGGAGACCAGGAGACGGCAAGTCAAGTACCTTAAAAATCTAGCCAGATCTAATAAAGAATAAGAAACTTGATGTTTTACATTCAGTTTCACATATATAGTCAAAGTATAGCTGTGTCCTTTTCATTGTTAGTGTTCTTAGATTTATATTTTGATATCTCGTCTTGAAATATGTAAAGTGGCCATATTGCTTTTACCCTCTCCACTCTTTTTGCAGGTCTCTTCGGTGAGGATGGGAAACTTGTTGGTTCTGCTAGCAGCCCCATACAAATATGGAAAAATGGTGACTTTGTTGAGGTTTTAAACTAGTTGACATTGTTATTCCTGTGAATAAATTACGTCCTAAGCTAGATGACTATCATGATGTGCATGTTGATTTAACGGTATCATCTTGTAATGGTACATGTCCCGTCACAATCTCACGCAAATTTCCATATAACTTGAAAAAACCTATTATGATGATGGGGTTGGCATCTCATTCATTATTTCTTCTGAAGAAGCCTGTGACTAGGTCCTCTGGTGTAAAGCTCTATCACTGTTTTCTTGCAGGAACATTTGGTGTTAACTAATTTATATAATTAATTGACAGTATATTTTGTATGCTACCTAACAGACCTAGTTGAGATTATGGTTATGATGATGATGAATGATGGCATCTTTTCATGAATGCAGCAATCTTCAACTGATATTTGGTTAGCAGTCTGCACTGCTGTAAAAGCAGCATGCACTCTTGCAAATATTAATGGGAATGATGTAAAGGGCCTTGGCTTTGATGCAACTTGCTCCTTGGGTCTGTAATTTATATTTAATTTAGGTCATATACAAGACCTTATTGAACATTGAGTTTTGCTCTTTGGCTCTTTGATCTGGATACTTTGGTTTCCTTAACAGTTGCTATTGATTCTGATGGCGAACCTGTTACTGTTTCTTTGAGTGGTGATGCAAGAAGAAATGTCATACACTGGATGGACCACAGGGCATTAAAACAAGCTGAAAGGATCAACTCCACTAAATCATCGGTATTACAATATTGTGGTGGTGCTGTTTCCCCTGAGATGCAGCCTCCGAAGGTACATTAGTTAGTAAGATGTACAGATTGAAGGGACCAACTCCTCTACCTTTACTTCAATATATTTGCTTGGAACACATCACTAGATAATAGAGCTGTTCAAGGTTTGTGTATTATAGATGTTTTGATCCCACACAACCTGTTGTGGTAACCAACACTACAAGTGGGTCTCAACTCTCAAGGTCCTATGATTTCTGAATAAGTAAAACCATACCCAAAATAAATCTGACACTACAACCTAGCTTAGATTTTTTTAGCCTTTTCGACGATGTTGACTGGGGAATATAAATCAAAAAGCAAAATGAAAAAGTAGAGAAATAATGTGGGAAGAAGAGAAAGAAAAGAAATGAAGGAGCACAACAAGGAATAAAAACTGAATTGTTGCCATGTTCAATATTTCATATTTTCAATTTTAATTTAATCAAGTCAAAGTAGAGCTCATTTGGGGTTATGTAATGTAAAGTAAAGCTCAATTAAGTAAAGCTTGCAGTAGAGTTCAATCAGGTAAAATAAGAAAAAAGGTAAGTAAGGTGAAGTGAAGTCAAGTAAAAGTTCAAGTTTAATAGGCTTGTCTGTGCACTAAGGTTAAGTTAAAGTTGGAGTTCAGTTTTCAAGTGGTTGCTGTCAAAGTGAAAGAGACGTCAATTGAATAAATTACGTGTTTGAGTGAAGTTTAATTCAATAGAAATTCCAAGTGTTCAAGTAATAAATTTCAAGTTTTCTATAAATCTTGGAGCATATGATGTAAACGAACCTGCTTGAGGGGGCTGTTTACTATAGGAATATATAAGGATTAGGTCCATTTGTTTTCTATATAAGCATTCCACTAGTCATTAGAAAGTGATCAAGATGTAAGATGTTAGTTTATTTTAATGGGGTCCATATTATTTAGCAAGAACCATGCGTCAGTGACAAAACCATATCAATTCAGTGGTAGTCTAAAAGGTGTCTCTGTTTTTAGGCATTCTGGTTTCTGTTTACACTGATATGCATAAAGTTGGCTATCATAGCTGTGTCTATTTTAGAATTTCATTTCATACTGCATCAGTGATTCCATTAAGGCGAAAAACACTAAGCTATCACTGAGAAAGACAAACCAGGGAATCAACGAAAAGAAGATGAATGAATCACATACTGTAGATCTTATGATGTTCACAGAACAGGAGAATGCAGAGAACTATGCCCCCAATTTTTTTTTAAATCCAGATCTCCCTTCACTGAAATGGACTCATGTCCTTCATTCATGATTAAATGCCTTCCCGATATCCATACAATTCTTGCTTTCTTTTGTGGAAAGATAGTAAAATCGCTTTCACTTGATCAAACAATATGTTTTCTGAATATCATAAATCTGTCATTTCATTATATTCTTGTGCATTTCAGTTTTTGCATTTCAAAAACAGTCTCTCTGTGCTTTAGTACAGGGATAAGGCTGCGTACATCAGACACCCCTTACCCCACTATTGGTGGGAGCCTTTGTGGCATTGTGATGGTTTCAATTGCATGTTATTAAGGAACACAAGAATATTGTTTGGTGGTATTTTGGCGGGTAGATTATTACATGTGTTCCTCCTGATATTTGTAATCATCTTGCTTTCTGTTACGAGAAGAACTGAGTGAAATTGCTTTCACTTAATGCACAACCTTTTCTCGTTTATTGAATATGTGTCTACCCTTCTATTGATTTTCTTCTGCATTTCAGCTATTGTGGGTTAAGGAAAACATGCAAGAATCTTGGTCAATGGCATTTAGGTGGATGGATTTGAGTGATTGGCTTTCATACAGGTAAGGTATTTTTTCTGATGCAGATGTTTTGAATGTTTTAATGGTTACAAATGTCATCTTTCATGGATTTCAATATCACATAGAGCAACAGGAGATGATACCCGGAGCCTATGCACTACTGTTTGCAAATGGACATATCTTGGTCATGCTCATATGCATCAGGTCAATGAGAAAGACTCTCGCAGTATGGAAGCTTGTGGATGGGATGATGAATTCTGGGTGGAGATTGGCTTAGGCGATCTTGTTGATGGGCATCATGCTAAAATTGGTAATTTACTGAAATTCATTTCAGTTATTTAATTGTATTGGTTGCAACCAAGGTTGTCAAGGTAGCTAGAGATGGCACATTGGCACCAAGAGATAAGTTATTGTATGTAACATTTAATATATATATATATATATACATATATATATATCATGAAATATAATATACTTCCATAATATACTTCCAATTTATCATACTAATTCAATATCCATTTCCTATAAACTAAAATAGGAGCTACAAATATCATGAATAAATTATTACCATTGTCATGACTAGGGATGTTTTTACTTGGACTGTAATCTCTCCCAGACCAGACCAGACTTGAATAGTTATAAAAATACAAAGAGACCAGACCAGCAAATTACAGTCCAAGTAAAAACATCCTAGGAGGAGTAGGTGGAATTTAGAAAATGTTCTACTTCATACTCCCTCCGTATTTAAAAGATCTCTACGTTTGGTTATGGCACAAGATTTAAGGTAGAATAGTAAGGGTAATGAATAGTATAGGAAAAGTAGGAGAGAAGGTGAAAAAGTAGGAAAGAGAGGATAAAAAGTAGAAAAAGTAAGGGTAATTCAGTATTTTTAAAGGAAAAACTTACCAAAAAGGGAAAGTGTAGGGAACTTTTAAATACATCCCAAAAAGGAAAGTGTAGGGAACTTTTAAATACGGAGGGAGTATCAAACTTTTCTTTATCAATCATTCTTCATGTGGGAGTGGATCTCTGACTTCGAGATTAACTCTAAAAGTTCACCACGGAAACTAGTAACATACTGACATCGCCAACACAAGCTCTCCCAATAAGATTGTGAGTCTGTGAACCCCTGATGCAGCCATAGCTTCATTAAAGTTTTTAGCAGTGAATCTTGATTGAAATTGCACTACATGGAAATATCTCTGATGTTCATTTTTTCCTTTACGGTACTTATAGATGTAATTTTGTCCAGGAAAAAGTGTAGCCTTCCCTGGTCATGCCTTGGGCTCTGGCCTAACCCTGGCAGCTGCCAAGGCAAGATTTTCTATCGATAATTAAGCTTTAACTTCACATATTTTGAAGCTTATGCTTTAACAAAATTGACTAGAAAGCTGCTTTCATTTCAGGATTTGGGTTTGGTGGCTGGGATACCTGTAGGCACTTCACTAATAGATGCTCATGCTGGCGGTGTGGGGGTAATGGAAAGTTTGTCTACATCTGATGCTGAACCAAAAGGTTGTTTTGTCTGCTGTTATAATTTTAATGTTTAATGTCTGTATCAACATCATTTACTTAGCAGAGGAGTTTAATGTGTATGTAGAAGCTGATGCTGAATCCATATGCCGCCGTATGGTTCTGGTATGTGGCACTTCCACTTGCCACATGGCCGTGTCTCAAACGAAGTTGTTCATACCAGGGGTCTGGGGTCCTTTCTGGTCATGTATGACTCCATCTCTTAAGAAGAACTTGTTTGCCACCTTTTTGTTATTATATTTACAATCTCAGGCTCAAAATGTTCTTTCCAATTTCCTTTTGGTTCGTCTCAAATAGCTCTCATTTCGTTCAGTGCAAGAGTTGTGTAGTTTAATGTTTATCTTGAGTCTTCCTTCCTGAGTAAAAATCTCGACCACATAACTTCACTGCCTAACAAACAAACTTAAAAGCAAAGGAGAAGAATATCATGAGACAGAGGGTTATTTTTGTAATATAAATTATAATAGAGGTTTTTTCACAAATATTACCAAAAAATAATTAATGGACAAAAATATTACTATAGTTACTATGCAAGTCACTATAGTGGTAGATTTGAACACAATCATGGTCACTAAAGTTACTATGGTAGTCATTGTTAGACGTTTTCGTCATTGTTTATTATTATTATTGCCATTATTATTGTTGTTATTCTTAACTTTATTATTGTTCTTAATGTATAGACACTAAATGAAAACCTAGGCTTTGAAACCGTAACATCTCGTCCATTTGGAAGGAATATCTCAATAAATGTAATAGATTTGTATCCAATATGAATTGGATCTGTGCTCTAAACTCAAATTACTATCAGTATCCTGCCCTTTATTCTTTTCCATCCATGAACAATGTATCTTGTGTTTGAGTGTTTCTCACCTGACATATTTTGGTAGTTGTATTGGAGAATGAACACCACCATTTGCAATGGAACTTTTTCGTGACCCTTCACCTAGAAGTTGCCCAGAGGCTACCATAGCATTCACTCTTATGCAGCACCCTAGTCTTGCTGAATTCCGGCCATGTGGTGGTGACATGTGCTGTTGCCTTTGGCCTTTTCTTAAATAATTTTCCAGGATTACCCTTAGGCGGTCCATCACAACCCATCACTGAGAAAGCAACCACAAAGTGTCATTCCATACAACCTCATGCAACACCGTAGTATTCTCGAGTTCCGACCACATGCCTCCATATGCTGACACCTGCAGATTCTTTCGTCCTTCTGCTCATCTGAATCGAAACCTTCTGGCAATCACTCGCTAGAAGCCCCACCTTATTTATCTTGAGTTTCAACAACGTCATTATGTGCCGATGTGTGTGGCTGCTTTTGTTGTCCTTTTCAGATTAAAACCACTATTTGATCGGAACCTTCTTGCAAATTGCAATCACTTGTTGAGAAGCCCACAACAAAATACCATCACACGCCCTCACGTCTCGTTGAGTTCCGGTCACACGTCGGCATTTGCAGCTCCATTTGGCCTTCTTTGTTTTTACAAAATTCTCCAGATAAATTTATATCCCTTAGATGGGACTGTCACGACTTCTTGCCAATAATCCACCTCATGGTGTTTTTGCATGCACTCTCATGCAACAACACCATTTGAGAATTTAAAAACAATTGTAAGCTGTGTGTGCTAAATGGAGTTCCAATTACATTCAAACATGCTTTTAGGTCTTTTGTTAACCAAACAACTTTCATGTCTGTTGGACCCACTTAATTGTGCTTTCATCTTTTTGTAAATGAAATCTAAATGGATAGAAATCAGAAAAGTACCTTTTAAATGATGTATACGACTCTTTCCCCATCTCTTAGCCTGCATAAGACGATTGCATTTGTTATTGCTTTTCTAAAATTTCATCCTGCTTTACTTTTGATGCTCTACTCATTTGCATTGAGATAGTATTACTGTTAGAATGTATGTTATTTATGCAACTACTAGTTAGCATAACTAATACTATTTTAGTTGTGGCATCCATTATAAGTACTGGAATTTGAAATATACATTATTGTATTACACATATTTGAGTTTTAGGCTGTTCCTTTGATGAAGTTCCACTTCTAACCTTTCCTTTCCTGATGTATTTAGCAATGGTCCCTGAGTACTGGCTTACAGAGGGTGGTCAGAGTGCCACTGGATCATTGCTGGATCATGTGATTAAAAATCATGTGGCATCTCCACATCTCGCTAACTGTGCTGCATCTCAAAGTAAAATATTACAAAGTTTTGTTACTTTTGTAACTCATTGTAAAAGAATATTCCATTCAATGTCATTTCCCTTGAGTTATGATTTAATGCCTTTGGACAATCATGTGTGTAATATTTGATATATTCTTATGCTAGTCTTCAGTTTTTCTTTGGTTATTCACCTTTCACAGGAATTTCGGTGTTTGAATTGCTGAATAAGATATTAGAATCTATGAAAAATGATGTGGGAGCCCCATTCACTGCAGCTTTGACTGATGATATACATGTCCTCCCGGATTTCCATGGGAACAGGTAACACAGCAGCTTTAATGAGCTCATTATTATGTATCTAAAATCTGCACTAACTTCCTACATCAGATCTCCCATTGCAGATCCTAACTCAAAAGGAGTAGTTTCTGGTATGACTCTAGACACTAGTGAAAAGCAGCTGTCTCTTCTCTACCTAGCCACGTTACAGGGTATTGCATACGGTACCCGTCATATAGTAGAGCACTGCAATGCGAATGGCCATAAAGTAAGGATCTTTCCTGGCTCTAGGCCTCTAAATAAATAATTACATACACACACAAACTTAAAGGACTACTATGTAATCATATATCTGTATTGTGACTCATGGGGTCAGGTGTACATTTGGTTAGTTGGGTGGTTTTATTGGGTAGTTAACTCACAATCTGATTAAAACTTTAATTGATTGGGTAATTTTATTGAGCTGTTAAGATGAGTATCATGAGATTGATGTAAATATTGCTTTCTAACTTTTATCTTTTTCACATTCCTTTGCAAATTTAGATCACTGTATTCTTGTTCATTTCATAGGGACATTTGATGTAAAATAGAATGCAGATCTTAGTTGGGTACTGTACTGATTGTTTTTTAAGTGTCGTCTTGTTTTTATTCACCTTACAAGATGGGGTAGGTGGAAATGATACATACTAAATTATACCAATGTCATAGTGGGCGCATGTAGAAGATCATAAGAGATATTTTAATTCATTATGGACAGTACAAATGTACTATAACTTGGGGAATATTTACTTACTGAAAAACTATCTTCTTTATGGAAAATGGAAACCATATTAACCTCACTTGTTTTCAAAATTTAGTAAACAAATCCATCTTTACTCCACCAGTTTTTCAAATTTCGAAAACAAAAAAAAATGTAGTCCAGTTTTTCACATTTTCATAAAATTAGTAAACAACTTTTTTATGTTTTCCAAAATAGAGAACTATTTTCAGAAGTTGATACCAATTACCACTGGCAACTGCGGTTACCACCTTTCTACTACTAGCCATGAAAATTTAGGATTAGGTTGGGAACTTGGGATCATCCAACTTGGCCATAATGCACTTCCGAAATCACATTAAATGATTAATAAAGTCATTAAACTCAATCGATTATTTATTCCAACCAAACATACATTTCTCTTATTAGTTTCTTATACTCTCCTCAAGTGGACAACTGAATCATTTTGATTCTAAGCGGTTGGTAACTTTCAGCCCCCCTCGTTCAAATTTCAGTGAGAGCATGTCAACACCTAAAAGATTGCGGATTCTTGGGGATTGACTTCCATATATAGGCAACCAGATTAAACAGGCTACAAGGTTCTAGCTCGATCTAAATTATGAACCGAGGTAACAACTTACAAACCACTGGGGAAGGACTTCCGGTTAGACAATTAGACAAAAGAGTTGGGTCAAAATCTGCTCTAGTACTATGGCATAATGTCAGGGTTAGTGGCCACTGAAAGGCCACATTGCACTTGGATCAATTTATCCTAAAGGATTGAATCAGTCGATTGGCTAGTTCAACTCAAAGTCTTAGAAACCTGCCTATCGCTTTTAATATTTCAATGTGGACTCTTACCGTACACCATCACCACCAACATCAGTTATTTCTTATCAGCCTCACATATACTAGAAGACGGGGTCCTGTCTTGCCATATAATACAAAAGCTTCTCTCTGTCCAAGTTATGAGAAAAAAATCCCTTTTTCCAATAGAAGAGTTTTCCAAAAGTAGCACCTTAGGTGGGAGCCTTAGGTGTGTATTCTTTTTTCCTTTCGTCATTGTGTTTCGAATTACTATGGGTCATCCGGAAACAGTCTCTCTGTGCTTTATTACAGGGGTAAGACTGCATACATCCGACCCCCCCCTTACCCCACCGTAGGTGGGAGCCTTTGCGGCACTGGGGTAAATGAAAACGAAATGAAAACGAATTGTGTTTCGAATTAATGCACATGATAATATTCATTCAGGCCTGCTTTTTAGCCGTTTTACTTTTCAGTTTTCTTATCTATATCTTTACTACGATAGTATTATTATTTTGTGTGTGTGTGTATGCATATATTATATAATACAAGTACAGGGTGTGGTTCGAGTGATACGAAAATTTATATTTTGTTTTAACCTTGCTATTTCCTTTTTCTGAAGCCTCCCTCTCTATAAAACATATAAGCATAGTTTTAAATGGTGAACGTGGCTTAGGCTTAAAGGCGTTGGAAGATGACAAAGAGTCTATCAGAGTTAGTAAATGGAAAGGTGGTTTACGCTTTAATGTCATTGAGGTGGTGAGGCACCGAGTTTTAATGGCTATCTAGGCTTAAGTTTTAACGAAGGTCTAATACATACTATCCTCCGTTCTTTAATTCTTGCAACACTTTGAGTTTCACGTTTGCCAACGCACAACTTTGACTGTAATTATATTTAATTATGTATTAGTAAACATTATAAAAAGTTGATATTTTGGAAATTCACATTGATAGGAATTCAATAACATTTTATACGAAATAATTTGATTATGTATATTAGTAGAAAATCGTGGTCAAAGTAAGGTCTGTGAATAGTGCAAAAGTCACAATGTTGCAAGAATTAAAGAACGGAGGAAGTATATAGTATTACAAATTAATAAGTAAGTCATAAATTAAGAAGTACAAATCAGATAAATCATTTCTTTGGTGATTATTTGATAATCCCAAATCTGTTATCAGCCAGCTATGATAGCTCTTTTATTTGATAAATTTCAGATTTGATGCTAAATTAGATCCTTATATGTATCAGTGTATCACAGACTATAAAATACAAGCTCAATCTTGGTTATCTCATTATTTTTATGAGAAGTAATTTATATGGCCAGACACTGCAACAACATCCAAGCCTTGTTCCCAAAAGATTTTGGGGTAGGCGAATGGCCAGACACTAGAAAACACTTAAATGTTTCTGAAGAAGTCTATTGAATTGGTAGTTTGGTACTACGCGGCTATGCCATGTGAAAGACATCTGATTTCCATGTGGATTGAGAGTTTACGTAGGGTGGCTAGAGGGTTTTGCATTTCGCCATTTACGAATATAGCATTTCATTATTGCATGAAAGTGAACCCCATATTCATTTCATGTGTTCATATGATTATAATTTGTTTGCATGACTATTATGCATATCAAATGTCCTTTACTCTTATCCAGTCTGTCTCACTTTTTTGCTTCCAGATTGACACACTACTTGCATGTGGTGGTCTTGCTAAGAACTCCTTGTTCATCCAAGAACAGTCAGATATCATTGGTCTCTTTCTTTGACTACTTTGCTTGTGTCTTTTTGTCTAATACAAAGTTATGCTTAATATTCATAGGTTTAACTGTTTATGTATATCTATAGATGGTTCATCATTTTGATACATTGATATTCCATGTTGAGATGAAACATTTTACATGGGCCATGCATGTGAGTATCCTAGGAACCTCCTAGGAATTTATATAATTGATTTTTCATATATATTTTTTTTATTATGATTGCATATGCTTTGTCTCCCTTTTTCTCTATTTATTGTTTTAAACTCTGATATCATATGTCAATCATGTTAGCCGACCCCAAACTTTTTTGGGAATGAGGCTTGGTCTTGTTGTTTTGTTGCTGTTGTTGCATATACTTTTTTCATTCATGTTGAACCGTGTTAGGAGTTGTCACATAGTTTTAATTCAGAGATCCTCATGCATATACTTTCACTTGCTCTCACTTGCTTTTTCTTTATAATCTAAATTGTGTTGCAAATTCTATTGGCTCTCCTTGCTTCTGATGGAATAGGCTACCCCGTAATCCTTCCGCGTGAAAATGAGCCAGTGCTCTTGGGAGCTGCTATCCTTGGTGTTGTTGCTTCAAAGAAATATCCCACTATTCGTGATGCTATGAAGGCTTTGAATGCAGCTGGAAAGGTATGTACTGCCATAGAGGCTTAGGCTAACTTGTTTTATACTTCTCTTAGCAAGCTGGCTTACTCGTCTAGTGACCCCCATTGGCCCTATGCCATCAGTAAGGAATTTATTGCATGCTTGTTCTCTTTGAGTTTCCTGGTCTAGTGACCTCTGTTTTCCCTTCTGCTGTTCAGCTTGTGGTTATTCTTATTGTTATGAGAAAGAGTAATACATAATAGTACTCTGTAATACTATTAAGGAAAAATTCACATAGATAATCCCAACTATCAACCGTCTTCCAATATTAATCCCAAATACACATAATTCTAAAATAATCTCAAATGTAGGAGTGGTCTTCCCGTATTGATCCGGTTTACCGGTAACCTATTCAAGTGGTAAAAAATTAAAATAAAAACAAAAAGCTAACCGTCGCTTTGTCCATTTTTTGCCGGAGTCGGTTTTGTCAATAAGCTTCTTCCGTAATAGCTGCTCCATAAGTTTCTCCTCTCTATTTTTTATTTTTTCTTTTCTCTTATTTTTTCTCCATCCACGGCGCATGGAAATCTCCTCCAACCTTCCATTTTATTTTCAAATTTGTTCCTTAAATTTGTAGTTCATTCTTTCAATTTCATATTTGTAAGATTTAATTTGGTAAATCCCAACTTAAATTAGACATTATTATGCATCGTGGTTGATGATAAAACTTGAGTGGTGGAAGAAGGACGATGGATACCAGGCTAGCTGGCAGCGATGAACAAACGGATGGCGCTTGAGATCAACGGATCGGAGGGCCGGTGTTGACGAACAACTGAGATGAACGACAATGAAGACGGTCGGACAGCTGACGTCGAAGGGCGGCTGAGTCAGATTGTCCCAGTTGAAGATCTGCAGGGACGTGCTGACAACCTTGCTCGCCTGAAACATTGTACGCCCAAGCCCTCATGGAAAGGAGATGAAGAAACAGTAGGAAAACAATAAAGAAAAACAAAAAAAATTATAATCCAATTTAAGTATGACACGTGTCTAGGTGACCTACTGAAATGGTTTATTCAGGTCACCGGCTTGTTTTGGGAAGATGCCTATTATAAATTAGATTATACTAGAATTACTAATAATTGAGATTATTATAAGAGTCGTAATAGCTGGGATTATTTGTGTGAATTTTTCCTACTATTAATGCTTAAAATGCATAATGTATATACACAAACATGTGGATATATTAGGCATAACCCACACATGGTTAGACACATCACACCCAAGTTTGTTAGCGCTTTTATTTATTTAAACTTCAACTACATCCCAAGATGTCATGGTAGAATGCTCGAAAAAATAGTTGAACACTGAGGATATTTAAAAGTGTGAAATGTGGGAGCCACCTCCCACCAGTTAACGACAGCTAAATAAAATTGTAACGACAGCTAGAATATTCTGAAGTATATTCTAATACTCTAAAGTATATTCTATATACTTTCACAAAAATGAAGACTAGAGGGTGGAAAATATATTCAATCATTTTCATTTTCATTTACATTTACCCCAGTGCCGCAAAGGCTCCCACCTACGGTGGGGTAAGGGGGGGTCGGATGTACGCAGTGTTACCCCTGTACAAGCATAGAGAGACTGTTTCCGGATGACCCGTAGTGAAAATCGCGTCCAAAATTGCATGGACTGACTGCTGCTTCATAACAAAGAAGCGCAGACAGTTTATATGCTTGGAAAATATATTCAATGAAATATTAAATGTGTTGTATACATAGAGCGGGAAATGAAACCTTGAATATGAAATAAACAGACTTCTGAAACAGTATGCTAAAGAGGTCATGTACAACAGGATTATGAGCTTGTAACCTAGCTACATTATACTTCAACACTCCCCCTAAAACTGGAAAGTACAACTGCTTCAAGTTTGGACAGTCTACTGGTTAACACAACAACATAAATATTCATAATATGCTTGTTTTCAATCACTTCTTCAGAGTCATTGGTTTCTAATGGATTTGCTGGTCTAAACATTCTTTGTTGATGGCACTGGTTGTGAATATTCTTATTGGTTGCTGCAGTGTTACCATTTGTTATTTGGTTGCACATGCTTAAACATTTTTTAACTGAAGAATCACACTGCTAACATATTGTCATGCAACCAAATCATGATGCTATTTACTCAGAGTGATGACATCATTATGTCAAATGGTTAATGTCTACCTACTTATCACTAATTAGCTTTAAGAAGAATATGTCAACTAATGACCTCGGAACTTTGTAGTGCAAGAATGTGTAACACACTAGGAAGTCTGTTAAAAGGAGGAACCAGGCTGTTAAAGTGCCTCGATCCAATAGTGATGTAATTAGATAAACTTGGAGGTCATGTGAATGTTCAGGTAGGGACTTAAGAAATGGGATGGGTAAGATTGACTATTCAGGCAAGGATTCCTGATATCGACTGAGGTGACTAAGATCTGGGATAGGTAAGATATTTAGATCTGAAAAATTGTAGAATGATATGCTGGAGAGGATGAATATGGAATATAATCAAAATATGTAACAATGAGATATTGAGTGAGGTTTATGTTTTGGGCAGTTGGGTGTTGTGTCTTGAACTAAAAAAGCTCACAGAAAGGTATGAGGTAGGACACTTGGAACTGAAGTAAAAGTGTGCGAGTCGTTTTCACTAAATTTGAAAAGCTATAGATATGTAACACTATAGTACGTAAAACATAGATGACTAGTGAATCGCATAAATAGTCTCCGATGCGACAAAACAAGGTTTAGAGTAAGCAGTGGTAACAATAAGGTGTTGCAAGCTCAGTTGCTCAGCTGCTCTTTGTTTCTTTCTGAATTTTGTCCTCTTTCACTTGTTCTTTCTCGGTGATTGTTCTTATGTATGATTATTTTAGGAGTAATTCATGTATGTAGGGAGAAGGTTATAAAATGGTTTAGGAATGGTAGTCATATTATATTCAGTCCTCAAATGAATAAACAATGGTAACACACTAACACCCATGCTCTCACTAGAATGGTACACCCATGCTCTCACTAGAATGGTATTCTCCTCATATAACATTATCTCCATAAAGTATTCCCTAACCCTATAGCTACCGATATCATTGCTCCTTTTGGAGAGTAGTACATATAGTTTTTTGTACGCCTCTCTTCTGATTTATGGTTTTCTTTTTTGTGTTTGCAGGTTATTTACCCATCAAAGGATCCAAAAGTGAAGAAATACCATGATGCAAAATATCGCATTTTCAGGCAACTTTATGAGGAGCAGCTTAGCCATCGGTCAATTATGGATGAAGCTTTGGCTTAATTTGTGCTTCTAAGATGTCTGTCATGCCATCAGAGACTAAGTTCAATTCAGTGTATTCAAAATAATAAAAATTAATAAAGACAAAATGAAAAAAATTTAACAAGCTCCTTCGTAGCTTGCAGAGAAAATGTACAATTATTTCTCGCAAAAGATTCGTTGGCCATCGTTGGTGTCTGTCACACCAATGTATATTTGGATGGGGTTTCGTTTGCTTTAACGAGTCCTAATGACTCCTGATTGTTGGAGATTTATTGGAAAATATTGTTCAATTGTTAATTTACATGGTCCATTAATCTTTTTGTTGAACAAGGAATTTTATGATGTGATAGTTATTATTTAATTTATAGTACTACGGTTATTCTTGCATGTGGTATTGTGATCTCATAATATTAACAATAACATTACATAATTAAAAATTATGCATGGATTTCCTTGCTCATTTAAATGCTCCGTACTAACTTTTATTATAAATGAAAAATGGCGCCGCATTGCGGCTGTTTTAACAGGTGTGTACATTTTATTATATACGTAGTATTAAATGGAAATCGTTTGATTAAAAGAAAGGTTTTAGTTTCCTTTAATTTATGTACGTACTAACATACGCGTTCTTTTGGAAATGGTGTTATAACCGTTCAACAATAGAAGTATGGAAGTATGGAACACCTCGTACATATGATAACAACTCTTTTAATAGGAGTTATCTTGTGTTTATAAATTTGAAGGACCATATGAAATTGCAGAATACGAGAAATCAATTTTGCAGTTTTCTCTTGTGTTACTAAATACTAATATCTGCGGCGCTAGGGTTGAAGTGCTTAGACCACTATATATACAAATTACTTGTTGGATGTTATTTTATCAGTAGCTAAAATACATCATACATTTTTTTATCTTAAAAGTTCTATCTTGTAACTCGGTTACTGTAATAAGGTCATATAGTAAACTGTTAGGAAAGCGTATTTATACATGACTAGAAGCGTTATACGCAGGGGTGGATTCGGGCCGGGCCTCCGGTTCAGGAATGGGGGCCCGGAACCGGCCCAGGTAATCCCCGGTTCCGGGCCGGTCCGGGCCTTAGTTATTTTTTTTCCTCTTTTCCTAGTTAACCCCCAACCCTCCCCCTCACCCCCAAACCACCCCAAATGGCCCAAAGTACCCAGCCCAACCCAAAAAGAAAAAAAAAATGAAAAAAAATTAAAAAGGCCTGGAACCGGGCCCAAACCGGCCGGGCCGGTTCGTGATTTGGGGGGCCCGAGCCCGGACCGGACCCCAGCGGGTCGGGCCTACCCGGACCGGTCACTGACCGGGCCACCGGGCCAGGCCGGTTCGGGCCGGAACAATGCCGGTTCGGGCCGGTTCCGGGTCGGGCCACCCGGCCCGAGTCCAAGCCTAGATATACGGTCTAGCCATATTTATACACCCTTATATTTTACTAGTTTTATCCGCCAGATATAACACTAATGACTGACACAAAACAAAGTTCTCACTCACAAATCCGCTTACCTGTGAATTGGCTGCAAGTCTTCAACCCCCATTAACCATTCGTGAACAAACAGATCATGAAGGACAGGCCGGAGTATATATTGATTATGAACATGTACTCCTTTAGCCCACACGTTGACTACATTCTGATTAACTAAAATCACCTATAGTCCCTATAGATAAAGAACGTACTATTTGTTCGACAAAAACATTATGTTTACTTCTCCATCGTTATCTTGAAATTTATCTTCACATATTTTAAATCAAATACTCCGTATATTATGATTATTGTAATGTCGCTTTCTTAGAAAGTTAAAACCAATTGTAATCACAGAATTTATCCGGCAAAGAACTATCCAAACTTGTTTTAACGGGTGTTTGACAATTAGCGGTTTACTATTAACTGATAATAGATTGTAATAGTGGATTGATACAAGCAAGCATATTATTTTAGATGTTTTGATCAACCCTACCATTAGTGGTTTGAAGTAAATTTTGAAGTAAAATGTTTAGTAATTTAGCTAATTAGTCGATATTCTGATATGTAAAATGACTTTTACATATATGAATGCTAAAGTATTTATATATTTATTTATTGTATTAATTAATATAACTTTTTGCATGTTATTAATTAATATAATTAATGTACATATATATTATAATTTATATTTTAATATTAATAAATTTAGATAACTGTTGGGAAAATTTTATAAAATTACATTGACTATAATTTTGTATAGTTACTACTATTGTTATTTTTAATATACACATGTGTGTGCGCGCACATATTTTAGTTTTAAATAAAATTAGTTTTAAAATAATATTATAAGATAGCAACATATTCATAATGATATTTCTTCTTGTTCTTATTATTACTCCGTATTTTATTGCATTTAATCTTTTTATTTTTGAATAATTATTAGATATTTAAAGAATAAGGGAATCATGAAAGGCATATTAGATGTGTAAAATATAAAATAAAAAGTCACAGTGAAAAAGCTACTCGAAGCAACTTTTTTCATTTTTTTTTTATATTTCGCTTCAAACGGCCAAATGAAAAAATTGTGTACGTTATATTAAAGATGTTGTTTGTTCCTTAAAAAAAGATGTTGTTTGCAATCGTCGATCAGTCAAAGTCAATCAAAAACGTAAAAAGTAAAAGGATTTGGAATTTATCAACTTATTATTAGGAGTTCAATTATCAATTGAATACATCGCTTTAACTCACTAAGTTGGTCAAGCTTTTACAATTTTTGCTTAGTGCCCCATTAAAAAACTGATCGAGTGATCGATATGCCCCTATTAAAAAATTGATATGCCCCCGTTAAATTTTCATGTGTAACATTTTTTTATCTGAGTTTGTATGTCCTCACTTGGTTAACATTCTCTAATCACTTGACATAAAAAAGAGTTATACCAAGTTCTTTGATTGAATTTTTTATGTAAATTTAGTTTCTACGTGGTTAGGGTCTTTATTTGAGTTTCAAGTTTAATACTCCCTCCGTCCCTAAATAAACTTCCAACTTTCCTTTTTCGTCCGTCCCAATTAAAACTTTCAATTTCCCTTTTTGACCAGAATTTGTGGTTCACAGCAATTCTTACACATTTCTCTCTCCTCTGCACAACTCTCCACCATACAATACCCACTATCTTAAACTTTGCGGCAAACCTATTTGGAAGATATAATAGGGACGGAGGGAGTATTTTGATTTTCAATTTCCATTTTTATCCACAAATCTTTTCCCCTTATCTAAACTATTTCATCATTTTAGTAAATAATCCTCTAGTTGAGATTATCGTTCTCTCTTTTGAATAAGAATGTTTTCACTTGGAATGATTTCACTCTTAAACAAGAACAAACCAAATTAAATGTCATAAAATAATTGTTGAGTTTCCATTTAAAAAAAAAATGTTAACCCACAATGTTTTCTTTCCAATCACCTAATTAATAGATGTTTTTTTCCAAAATAATATTTATAAAAAAAACTCATTGGCAAAAATGTGACATAACAACTTTTAGTAGCTATAATTGTGTTGACAGTTTACATCATAGTGACGTACTTTTTTTTTTTTTTTTTTTTCATAACCAGAATTTTATTAAAAGTAAATAAGAAGAGTACAGAAATATGAAAAAAGAAACAAGAACACAAATGAGTGAATAATCCAAAAAGGCCCTGCAATTCCCTAAAGTAAAACGCTTAGCTCCCCGTCGAGATGTACTGAGTTACCCGAAAGAGATGAAGTCCCCAAAATATCCAAAAGCTAATCCAGTAAGCAGAAATGGCCCTATGTTTCAGCCAATTTTTTAGCCTTGAGACGGGCACTGCGTCGAGGTAGCAATCTAGAACTGGCTGAGTCCCATTCAGTATCAGCAACGCGGTCAAGTAGCTCACGATCATAAAGTGACAGTCGAACAGGCGTAACTTCAAGATTGTTACCACCCGAAGCATTAGGTTCCAAAACTGCCGTCTGAGGAGAAACTAATCCACCCGCTAATAGTTTGGAGTGAGGTGAATAAGAAACTCGAAGAGGAGTAGTTTCAAGGATACTATCAATATCTTTAGCTTGAGAAACACCCTCTGAAAAAATAATGATCTTATTCTGATTTGGAAAAGAAACCTGGAGAGGAATAGTATCAATAACTCCCTCCTCATCGCGAAAATTATCAATAATCGCCTCGTCAAAGACTTCCAAATCAGCTCCTATGATCACCCTATCCAAAGAAGTTATATGATCTATATCAACTTGAAATAAAGCACTTGAAATGGAAAAATCATATTCCCAAGAGTGAATATTATCCCCATTTAAAAGAAAATCAAACTCATGAATATGTGAATCCGACACCTCCCCTGAATCATGCCCAAATGTTGGTTGCTTGGTAACGGATTCCTTTAACGAAGCAGTTGCTCTTTTAATCCCTGATAGAAAAAGAGAAATCCCTTTTCCATTCCGTCCTTCAGGAATGACTAAAGTATTTCTTCCTTTAATGCCCATCTCAACCAAAGTAATGTATCCACCAAAATGATTTCTCCCATAAAATAGTTGAATTTTACTGGAACCTTGATATCTTGTGAAAGTCCACAAATTCCCAGATTGGATTTGACTAAGAGAGTCACACAGCCATGTTAACCCCTCAATACCCAAAAGAATACAACAACTTTGATTGTTTTTGTTTTGGCTAATGCGTAATTCGGAGTTTACCAAGTCAAAGCAAAATGTTTTACTTTCAATTTGAACAAATGGCCTGACCTCCATTGCCTGAAGCTCACTGATTCCCTTCGTTGCTTGAAATCGGGATTGTCCATTCCATGGCCTTCCTTCCATTGCCTGATGAATATCCAATCGCCTTTGCTCTTTGACTGTCGATCTTCTCGTGGAAGCTCCAATATCTCTGCGAGGATTCCATCTCCTCCAACCATCATCTATCTGTCGGTTCACCTCCTGACCGTAAAACGGCCGGTTACAGCCAGATCGGTCATTCCCAGTCGGAAGCTCTATCGTCCCAGCAACGAAATCACGGACTCTCCTGTAATTCCATCGACGATCTCTCTCTCGTTCTGCCCCAGCGACGCTCCACCTTGCGGCAGTTGAGCCCGAACAAAAACTACAAAACCTACGTCTGAAAAACCTACAAAACCTACATCATAGTGACGTACTATATCATAGTAACTTTGAACACAATTATAATCACTAAAAGTTATGAATTTACATTTTTGTTCACCACTTTTCTAAAGGTAATATTAATGCAAACTTTTCTAAGGATGTTTTCTTTTGGACTGAAATTTGTTGGTCTGGTCTGGTCTGGTCTGGTCTGTTTAAGTCTGGTCTAGTCTGGTCTGGTCTGTTTAATTCTGGTCTGGTCTGGTCTGGTCTGAACTAGTCTGGTCTGGTCTGGTAAACGTCTGGTCTCTGTGTATTTTATAACTACGGAAGTCTGGTCTGGTCTGGTCTGTTTAAGTCTGGTCTGGTCTGTTTAAGTCTGGTCTGGTCTGGTTAGGTCTGGTCTGGTCTGGTTTGGGACTGAAAAAAGTCCAAAAGAAAACATCCTAATTGATAAGCTTGCAAACCCAAGAAAGACAAATTAGGTGGCTATGGGGCAGAGAGTTCTCTCTCTAAAACCTTCGTTAGTTCCTAGGGTTTGGCCGCTAGGAGTGCTTTTTCCGATTTCGTTTATTATGAAGATCAGTTTCCAACCCACCCCAAATTTAAAAGAATAATTACGGAGCAGAGAGTTCTCTCTCTAAAACCTTTGTTAGTTCCTAGGGTTTGGTTAGGATAACGTCGGGTTATAATATTAATTAGCTTGCAAACCCAAGAAAGATAAATTTGGTGGCTACGGAGTAGAGAGTTCTCTCTCTAAAACCTTCGTTAGTTCCTAGGGTTTGGCCGCTAGGAGTGCTTTTTCCGATTTCGTTTATTACGAAGATCGGTTTCTGACCCACCCCAAACATTCTTTTAAGTTGATCCCCCTAACTACGCCCTGCACAAAATTGCACACTCAGACGTTATCCTAACCAAACTAATTAATATTATAACCCGACAATTCTAACCAAAGACATACTATACAAAAACATACATATTGGTAATGATTTTAAGATTTCTAACACTTCCAACCATACAATATTTTGTATGGATTATGGAATTTG
Organism: Cuscuta epithymum; assembly: GCA_945859915.1. Taxonomy (NCBI): domain Eukaryota; kingdom Viridiplantae; phylum Streptophyta; class Magnoliopsida; order Solanales; family Convolvulaceae; genus Cuscuta; species Cuscuta epithymum. The sequence continues at coordinate 1,958,106 of CAMAPF010000974.1, forward strand.
ACATATCAGCCGAAGGTGACCAACGACAATCTACACTAAGGGGGTGTATTGTATTAGGATTTAGTGGCAAAATTTTAAAAGTCCATGGATTTTAAAAGTTTAGGTGTATTTAATGTGGACTTTTAAAAGTCCACAAAAGTCTAGGTGTATCCAATGCGGACTTTTAAAAGTCTATAAAAGTCTAGGCGTATTCAAATTTCCGTTCATTCTTATTGACTTCTAAAATCATGGATTCTCGTGGACTTTTAACTCATTTTTAGTGCAAAAATTCTCTGCAATTGTCTCTTCTCCTCACCAAAGATTTCCGTGGACTTTTCTTATATCGCTTCTTCATCCCGTCCCACCCCATTCCTCCCCTCCCTCCTAGTGATGGACCGGGCCAGACCCGGTTTCTGTTCCGAGTCGGGCCCGGCCGGGCTTGGAATTTTTTGGGTAAGGCCCGGGACCAGCCCTGGTGTCTACTGGTATCGGGCCGGGCCAGTTCCGGGTTGGGCCGAGCTGGTTCATTTTTTTCGGTTTTCTTATATATTCCAACCCTCACCCCCCAAACCCCTCCAAAACACCCAGCCTACCTACCATAGGCCCAACCCCCCCCCCCCCCCCCCCCCCCCAAAAAAAAAAAAAAAAAAAAAGAAAACAAATAAGGCCCGGACCGGGCTGGTCCTCAAATATGCAGTTCCGGAACCGCCCCAATTAATCCCCCCGGGTCGGGCCTAGGCCCGGTACCGATCCAACGGGCCGGGTCGGACCCGCACAGTGGCGGGCCGGGCCGGGTCCCGGGCCAGTCAGACCGGCCTCGGGCCAAGCCTACTTCCCCCCCTCCCCCAACTCTACTCTTCTTTAGCCAAGCCACACCTTCCTCTTCAATCTTTCTTCTTTTTCTTCTTCAACCCAGCTCGCCCACCCCTCTCCTTCCATTCTTCTTCTTCTTCTTCTTCTTCTTTAGCTTGCTGTCTTCAGTCCACCCCCTCGATTCAGTAATCCTATATTGATTCGATTCTAGAAGTTTGTAGAAGAACCGATATAAGAATCGATAGTATTACATCAATGCAATTCTGATACGTCATCAGTTAACCATTAAGAAAATAGATATTTTAACTATCACTTTCTTTCATCGTTAAATCGCTTAACACATAAAAATATAATTTCAAATTAATAAATATATAACCATAAATACATATACAAGTTTTTACAAGATAGAAGTTAAAAGAAAACAATCACTAAGTAGAAAAGCTCGATTGCATTTATGCTTGTACCACATGTAGCAATGAGTGTAATGCTTGTGTAACGATTAATGTTCTTAATCATTAATAAAATGGCCAAAATTCTCGAGCATTCTTGAAACGTTGAGTTTTTTTTAATAAAAATAAATTTGAATTCTTATGCTTCATTTATTTTTGTAGAACTTTGTGTTGCTATATGAATTACATTTATTTATTTATTTATTTATTTATTTATTTATTTATTTATTTATTTATTTATTTATTTATTTATTTATTTATTTATTTATTTATTTATTTATTTATTTATTTATTTATTTATTTATTTATTTATTTATTTATTTATTTATTTATTTATTTATTTATTTATTTATTTATTTATTTATTTATTTATTTATTTATTTATTTATTTATTTATTTATTTATTTATTTATTTATTTATTTATTTATTTATTTATTTATTTATTTATTTATTTATTTATTTATTTATTTATTTATTTATTTATTTATTTATTTATTTATTTATTTATTTATTTATTTATCGTACTCCGTATTATATAGAGGAAATCACTCACGGTAGGACTAAAACATAGCATTATTCTTAAAGTATGATTAAATGTTTGGTTTTTCTTAAATGGGAATAAATATTACATATTCACCCCTAATTTAATTAATTAATTAATTAATATAATTAATTGTCCCTAGTTCTCTTTCACAACCAAAGCCATTTTGTTGGTGACGCGTCAGTCCGATGACGACAGCGGGGAACTCCGGTGATGGATGCGGACAGGTCACTGGCATATCGGTAGCGACAATCTAGGTGAAAATTTTGATGACCAGCAGTGGCGGTCCGCATTTAAAAGTCTATGTACTTTTTGAAAATCAATAAACTTATCCATGGATTTAAAAGTCCATAGAATTTATTCATAAAAAAGTCTATGGATTTAAAAGTCCATTGACTTTTTTAAAAGTCCATGGATTAAAAAAAGTCCACAACAATCCATATTGAATACACCCCCCTCAGTTTAGAATAGCATTTCTAAACAAGTTTACAATGTATATGACATAGAATTGTAATAGGTAGGTCATATACTCATATGTGATACTCATAGAAGTATTAGACTTGCATCTCTCTGATTGTTATATGAGGGCATCCACAATGCTAATGGCATTTGACCCTATTCTCTCTCTTCCATATCACTTTCCTTCAAAAACTTAATCTTCTTTAACCCATCACATTTTCTCCCCACTATGGTGACCTAGATCACTTAAATTTTTTACACACTCTCTCTCCTTATTTTTGATATATTCTACATTTATTAATTTATTTAATTCGAAAAAGGAACACAAAATCCGCATTCGCCACAATATAAGTATTTATTGTGAATAAATAAAAATAAGCGTATTTTAAAAAAATGTATCCATTTTCAGGGAAAAAATATTCTAAAACAGATAAAATAAGATGCAAGAGGGAAGAAGTGCTAAATTTCAAAGTGACTAAACATATTTTTCATTGGTGTCTATTTACAGAAGACAAAAAATCTGATTTTTTGGTGTAATTGTTTTTGTAAAATAAATTAAATTTAATGCATAAAAAATTAAATTAGGGAGTTGGGGGTAGTTGATGAGTTGGTGGCTACCTTGATTGGGAGGAGAATTCTCTCCTTGGCCGAGACTCCCTTAAACAAAAGCCACATGGCTTCATTCTATTGCTTGGTCACATTTGTGTTGTCATCGCCTCATCTCCTTCCATCCTACAATTTCGATTTCAACTTTCAAAATCTATATTAATGTAAAACGAGTTTGATACATTGAAATTAACTTCGAAGCATCTACTAGAATTGCTAAAATGACCAAGTCAACTTAATTATGAAAAACTGTAGCTAAAATATATTTCGTACTTCCTCCTCCGTTCTTTAATTCATGCAACATTATGATTTTTGCACTATTCACAGATCTTACTTTGATCACGATTTTCTACTAATATACATAATCAAATTATTACGTATAAAATGTTATTGAATTCCTATCAATGTGGATTTTCAAAATATCAACTTTTTATAATGTTTACTAATACATAAGTAAATATAATTACAGTCAAAGTTGTGCGTTGGCAAACGTAAAGTCAAACTGTTACAAGAATCAAAGAACGGAAACTAGTATTTTACTAGTAAATTAAAAGTGATTTGGGAAAAACTGAAATAGTCATCTTCATCAAAGATAAGCAACTTCAGACTTACTTATTTTGATTATTTTGTAATTCCAGATATGGAACTAATAGTTCAATTTTAGTAAAAGAGTTGAGTGATAAACTGGAAAAGGGGTTCCAACCCAAACCCAACGCATCAGAGCATGTAAAATGGGGATCCGGAGCCTTTGCCTTGCTTTAAAGCAAGGCAGGGTGGCAGACTCTTCCGGACCGCTCGATTGGAAATTCGACCGCCGAATATCTTGGACTCCCACTCCTTTGTCGATCTCGAGGCCGATCTCGTTGCTTTCCTGCCGTTGGATGTCGCAAGGCACTTTGCCTTATGGCAGAGGATCCTCATCCGTAAAATGGTTCCCCAAGCACCCTTTTTCGGTGAGAAAGGGACGTTCATTTGGATAGATTTAACTCCAGTTAATTTTAGCACTTCTACGAATTTGGTAAAAACTGGATGAACATCGGTGATTTAAGACGCATATCTAATTTTTCTCAAGATAGCTCTTAAGTTAACACACGTGAATGGAATAAAAAATTATATGAAATCTAATCCCCAATGCACATTAAAAATAGTTGAAGAAAACTTGACTTTTGCTTTAGAGATTCGTCATAGCAAAAACTTTTAGAGGTTCTAATCCAAGTTCTAGAGGTTCTGTGAAAAAAGTAGAAATCCAAGTTCTAATCCACAAAATATTTAGTACTAGTAAACATCAATTAGTAAACAAACTAGACAAATTCAGATTAAACCAACAAAAAACTTCACCCAAATACAAACGGACCTAAGGCCTAAGGGTACATAACTACGTTGGAACTTGGAAAACTTCAGGAAAGAAAAATTATAGCCGGAGACAGTGGCGGAACCAGAACAATATTTGAGGGGTGGCTAAGAATTCCGATCAAGAATATTTTTTCCCCTTTTATGAATGATTTTAATTGGATTGAAATTTTCTGATTTGGTTTCTTTAAGTCTGATATAGTCTGATCTTGTAGATGCCTACTCTAAATGCATTTTACAACTGTTGAAGTGAGTCTTGATCTGATTAAGTCTAGTCTGATTTGTTTTGATTTGGAACTCAAACTAGTTCAAGTAAAACAATCTTAATTTCTTTGTTACCTCGTTTAGTAGACCCACCGCCCCATTTTACAAACTATAATGTGCGAGTACTATAACATAGGCAATCTGGAAAATTATAAAATCATAAGTTCCAAATTATAAAATTATAAAATTATAAAATCTTAAATTCACATATCACATACTACGTATGTGTTGTGAATAATAGTCATTTTTACTTACCCAAGTTCTTTAAAATGGTAGGTAACTTAAGTACGTCAAATTAAGAAGGGAAAACTGTCAAATAGGTCTTCGAACTTTCATAAAAAAATCAATTAAGTCCTTCTATAGAACACTCTGTCCGGCCGTCGCGATTTGGGGCGGTTCCCGGTGGAATTTTTTGAGCATCTTATTCATCAAGTCTAGTTTACTCATACCAAATTTCAGCTAAAAATTCAATTGGGAACGCATTCAAATTAATTCGAGAACGCAAAAATGAGCAGTTATCTTCAAGAATTAATTTGAATGTGTTCCCGATTGAATTTTTAGCTGAAATTTGGTATGAGTAAACTAGACTTGATGAATAAGATGCTAAAAAAATTTCATCAAAAATACCCACCGGGAACCGCCCCAAATCGTGACGGCCGGACGGAGCCTCCTATAGAAGGACTTAATTGACCTTTTTATAGGAGCCTTCTATAGAAGGACTTAATTGATCTTTTTATGAAAGTTCGAGGACCTATTTGACAGTTTTCCCAATTAAGAAATAACTTAGGTAAGTAAATTAGTAATTCAATAAACAAATTAAAAAGACTATTAAAATAAATTTAAAAACAAGAAATTAACCAACTAAAATGAAGTAATTGAGGACACGGAGTAACACAAGCTTAATTGCTAAAAGCCTAAAGCAAATTAACAATTCAGTAATATTGAAATAATACTCTCAATTGCTGCTTTTATTGTTGGAATTAAAAATATATGTAATTACTCGTTGCCCCCTGAGTGAGTGCGTGATGTGCGTCACTTGACTGAATTTTAGCAATTCAGCATTGACTCTTCTCAAAATTCTATGTTAAGCTTCAGAGCCCAATTAGGTCTGCCCGTTTGACGCAACAACTAAAGGTCCTGCGACGTCGTTCTTAATTTCAGTACTCCATATCACTTACAGAAACGATGTCGTTTGGATTAAGTCAAAAAAATAATCAGCCACAGACGATAGAAGCACACTCGCCGCACGGAGCATCCCCGCATCGCAGTAGAGGAAAACAGAGTACGGTAGAAGACGGCCCGGGGCGCTACAAGATTTACACCTATATATACCTTACACACTCCGGCGAAGGGGTGGCGCCGGCACCGGCTCGCCCACCCCTGGTTCCGCCTCTGGCCGGAGAGAAGGTGCATAAAAAAAACTGTCAAATAAGTCTATCTAGTTTTACCAAAAAGTTAATTAAGTCCACATGCTTTTTATTGAATCAATTAAGTCCTCCAAGTGTCAAAATTTAACCAAATCGTCCTTTCAGCCGGTAATCGATCGCTTTTCCGGTTAGATCGTGTAGCTGGCTGTTTTTAAATACCTTTTCTTTTAATTCATTTTTCTCTTTCCCCTATTTTTTTTCTCTTTCCCCTATTTGTTTCTTTCCTTGGTGCCCTGCGTCTAGCCGTCAACTGCAACTCTAGCCGTCCAGGAGCTTGGCTTTCCTTAGTCCTTCAATCTTCTTCCTGGCGAATCCACCACCGGGTTATGGGGGTAGGGGTGGAGGAGGGAGAAGCTACGGAGGTAGGGGCGCCGGAGGAGAGGCTTCGAAGGTGGTGGCCATGGAGGTTGGGGTGGTTGCAGGTCGCTCCAATGGAGGAGACGAAGGTGGAATTTGCGGAGGTGGTTGTCGGGACAGTTGGATGCGGCTTTAGAGAGGTCGGGGCAGTTGGAGGTCACTGCAGTGGACGAGCCGGAGGTGGTTGTTGGAGGCGGCGGGTACGGAGGTAGAAGCGTCGGAGATGGAGGTGGCGCGCGGAGAAGGTGGCTACGAAGACGCACAACGGAGATGGATATCGCGGTGGTGACCGGTTTGGAGGTGGGGAGGCAGAAATGGAGGAAACGTGGCTGTGGGTGGCTAAAACATGAATAAAGGGAGTGGAAACGGAGAAAGACGAAAAAAGTGGAGAAGGGGTAAACAAGAAAGAAAAAAGGGGAAGAAGAAAAAAAGGGGAAAAGGAAAAGGAAACAAAAAAAATAGGAAAACAACGATACACGTCGGCTATTCACCGGAATACCGGTCCATTACCGGATAAATGAGCGATTTGATTGTTTTTTTATACTTGAAGGACTTAATTGATTGATTGAAAAGTAGATTGACTCAATTGACTTTTTGGTAAAATTAGATGGAATTATTTGACAGTTTTCCAAAAAAAAATTATCTGGTCAAACTGAACCAATTCTTCACATTTTACATTTACTACTCCCTTTATTAAAACACTCTTCCTCTATCCCACATTCCCACTTAAAAATGGCCCAAAATTTTCTTCTCATCCCTTTTGGGGAAATACTTTATGTGATTGATTCGTCTCTCTTTTTACATTAATACAACTATTCATGTCACTATGTCCATGTCAAAGTATGATAATAAATTAGGAACGGTGGGAGTAAATGTTAACAAATCTAAACATCCATTAAAAAAGTAAAAATAATAATGGTATTTCAATTTCCTTTGCATTTTCGGAGGTAAAACCGAACGATAGGAAAATAACTCTCCTCAAGGTTTTCTACTTTTCTTTCCTCCCCTAAGATAATGAGTACAATGTCTGTTAACAGAAGAGGAATCATAGTCTGCGGCAGTGACTAATTTGCTGAGACTAGCAATCCAGTTATCCCACAATGACTCTCTATAAAACATAACACAATAAAGAAAATACCTTCATGAATTGATTTATAACCCACAACAATGACTCTTCTATTCAACTTCCATATCCTCAAATTACCAAAATAAAATTGGCATGTGGTCTATATGAACTTTGAGAAATTACAATAGACAGGAAATGAAAAAAGGGGCTAGACTAAATTCAGCACTGTGGGAGCAAAACTGCATTATAGTTTAAATATTTTGCTCTTCCTTACATACAACACAAATGAATTCATAGGCGAGCACCTTCTTTTGAGGGGAAGCGAAACCTGTTATGAAACCCGAGATTTAAAAAGAATCGTAGATAGTCCTTACCGCTGAGATAACTTTCTCTAACACTTCTCATTGTAGGGCGGGAAGATTAGACTGAGACAATGAGAAATCACTAGGGTTTCAAAAAATGACACTTTGTGCAAAACCCCCTTCTTGTCCATTTCTTTCTTGATTTCCCAAATCAAGAAGATTGAACGGCCAACCGTTGTAGATGCTCAAAGAATATCTGAAGACTCACGTCATCAGTAAAGATCACATCTGTTCCGGAAACCATCTCATGTGCATTGTTGTATGTGGCTGATGGGTTTAACTTTGCCAATAGAAATCGTGCCTACAAAACATTTATAAGGACATATATATAACATATCAGAAATTTGTTAAAGTTGCATAAGGAGAACCAGCAGCTAATTTCATGAACAATATAAACGACATATGGTGGAATAAAAACTTTAAGTTGAACCATTAAAAAAATCAATTCTGGTCATCTTTAGCAGAACTTCATGTGAAAATTTTATGATCCCTACATATAATACTACGTACTAAGTGAGAACCAAAATTAGATTCTCTTAATGTAAGGGATTTCAGATTTCTTATGGAGTGATTTAATTTCTTATTTTCCCTCTTTGTATAGAATAATGTCTTGTATTTTTCCGAATCAGTAGAATAAAATACTAGCAATTCCTTTCCGTTTTAATTTCCATATGATATCTCACCATAGGTTTAAGGTTATTTTCTGAGATGATAATAATAATAACATAATAGCAATAAGACTAAAAAGGATTACTAATAAAGCTACGGGTTTTTCATAAAAATCAAAATAAAAATGGTATAGAATAATTACAGAAAGAAGTAACTGATTATTATCTATGTGGTCTATGAAATACTATAGATTCATACGGAGTATATAGTTATGTACCCAAAAACAAAACTCAGTATTCCTTCCCAGTTTTAAGTTCCACATTTTATATTCCCCTTCTAGAACAATACAATTTAACCCCAATACCGTAAGTCTTCTCAATGCCATAGTTTGATGTGGAAAGACATCTTCCTCCCCTTAAGTATTATTTTGCCTTCTTAGGATGTTTTCATTTGGACTTAAACAGATCAGACCAAACTTGAACAGACCAGACCAGAGCTGAGCATTTATAAAAACCAAAGAGACCATACATTTACCACAAGACCAGACTTAAATAGACCAGACCAGAAAATGTTAGTCCAATTGAAAAAATCCTTATTCCTCCATTCTTATCTAACTAAAGGAGTGTTTGTGATTGCTTCTACTTTAAAAGTGATTCTTTTAAGCAACTTTAGAGAAAGTGCTTAATAGTAAAAGTTGGTAGTGTTAGAGAAGAAATGATTTTGAAAACGTAAAAGCGGTAGTGTTCGGTAAAAAGGTGTTTTTTGTGCGATAGAAAAACTAAGAAGCACTTTAAAACACCCTTACACCTGCTTTGAGCTTTTAAGTGTTTAACTTAAGCTGAAGTTGTCACTTGAAAACACCCAATTTGCCTTTTAAGACAAAAAGCTGAAAATCACTTTTTTTAAGTTTTTGCAAATGAAGAATCTGACCTCCTTCCTCATACAGTAGAGAAGGTGGTGTGGTTATCAAGAAAAGTGAGTTTATGTAGTTGATTTGAATTGATAAAAGTGAGAATAAAGTAAGAACGATTTGGAACCGCACAAATCTTGCCAAATTTGGTATGGGACAATCTTAGTGGGACGGACCAAAAATGAAAGATAGGACAATCTTAGTGGGATTGAGAGAGTACTTTATAACGACATTTGAGTTGAAATAGATAGTACTAAGACAATCAAACAAATAATAACCTAATTTCAGCCTCAAAATTTTATATGGAATAGAAGCTCACTGCCCATTACTCGAGAGTAAGAGATACCCCTCCCCAAAGCCGAACTCTGACACCGGTGATCCCGGTTATATGATTACTCTAACCTCAATGTTTTTCATAGTGTTTCTTACATAAAAATCATGGCTGCATCTTTCGGTTCATGTTCCTCCATTCTCATATTCATGGATCATATGGCACTCAATGCCAGTCTAAATTCCACAAGAATGCAGTATAAGTGATAAGGCATGTTAAACAAATATCGAAACATCCATTCAAATCCTGGTAAAATGGATATAGTATCTGTTCAAGGGGAGCACTGAATCTTCTACTGGTATACAGCACTGTTCTACAGGCTAGATCTAAATCTCCAAGTTCTTAACTTCATATATCACATCTAAACTAAGCAAAGCAGACCTTATGTGTCAAAAGACTCAAAACTTTCCCAGCAACTATATTGACTTTTGAGTAATTTTTTTAAGGGCTGACATATTGGTCACATACAATGTTATGTAGAAAGAACTAACAGTTCATTACGGAATGCACAAACACTGTAAGTTTTAAGTAACTCTTCCATATCCTCAAGCTGTAAATTGCAATATTGCATTACAGTAACCTTTTCATGCCCCAAACTGGGGATAACCAGGAACCAACAAGTTAATGGACAAGTGCCAAGTGCGGACAAGATATACGAAGTTTGAATTTGAAAACATTAGTAACCCTGTCTCAATGAAAATATTACCTGGGAACCATGCTGATCACACACCACCAATCTCGGAACAGGAAACCGTTCATGAATGAGGGCTTGGGCTTCATCATGAGGAGCTTGTAATAGTTGGGCGAACGCCTGGAAAAGTAAAGAGTTTTAATAAATGGACATTCCATATTCATGGATACAGGATATATAAAATTGAGACAACAACAACAACCAAGCCTCAGTTTGAAGTCGGCTAACATGAATCGATATATGAAATCAAATCTAAAATAGATAATAAAAAAGTAAGAAGGTAAGATATGATAAAAAAAAAAGACAAGTTAAAGCTAAAAAAGATGAGAAAAAGATAGAACTATAGAAGGATAAAGATGATAAGAAAGATAAAAAATTAAAATAAGAAGCTAAGATGAGATAAATCTATGGATATATAAAGTTGAGAACAGGTGTAAAATCTTCAAAGGATGTAGATTAACTCTAGTAAATTAACAATCTCCGGTGTGAAATTATAGGGGCATAGGCAGAGTTCCCTTCACCTAAACTATTTAGTTACTACTTATTCTTATTTTAACCAGATAACTAGACCAAACACATCCAAATCACACCAGCCAAGAAAGTTAGATAAGATCTGAAACATTCACATGTTCGTAGACCGGATCTGAAAGATTCAAACTAGACTAGAGAGATTTAGACCAGGCCAAATCATAGTTATCAAGAGGGCAGAGTAGGTCCCCCATCTCATTTGCAGATCACTAAATTGTTCCATTCTTCATAGATCTCTTCCAATTTGGTGTTAAAACCATACCTCTCACCCTTCCCCTTTCTTGTCCAGCGAGAAGTACATTTCTCTCAACACTTCCTTTGTTCATATCATATTGACAAGTGTGAGTGAAAATGTAAATCAACATCACAATTGGCAACAAAAATCAATTGCAAACAAGGTTGTTATGGCAGCTAGGCTAGGCGAAGCACCAGCCGCCTTATCGATTAAGTGCTTAGGCACTCGCCTAGGCAACAAGTTGCACTGGTATGCAATATTCAAATATAAAGATAACACTACCTCCATTCTTTTTTAATGGCAACAGTTTGACTTTCACATTGTATTTTATTACGTTGTAGTAACCATTATAAAAACTTAATACTTTAAAAATTCACATCAATAGAAATTTAATACTCCCTTTGTCCCAAAACTAACTTCCGGTTTGACTTCACGGGTTTTTAGGTAGGAAAAAAGTAAAATTTGACTTTCCAAAAGTACCCTTGCATAGTAAAGAGATGTAGTGGTCCAAATAAATTAAAGGAGGCAAGTGAATAGTTAAAGTAGGGGGCAAATGGTACTTTCAATTTTCAAAGCAAAAGCTTACCAAAAGTAGAAATAAAGTAAAGTAGGAAATTAATTTTGGAACATCGCAAATAGGAAAGGTGGAAGTTAATTTCAGGACGGAGGGAGTAATATTTTACACATAATAATTTAAGGGGTAATTTGAGTTTGCACCCCAAAGTATTGTCTAAATTGGACTTTGCACCCCGTTTTTAAAGCTCTTTGTTTTTGCACCCCAACTCCATATGAAAAGACAAAAATGCCCCTCCATTAACAATTTTGTTAACCTTCAACATATTCCTGATTGAGGGCATTTTTGTCTTTTCGTATGGGGTTGGGGTGCAAAAACAAAGATTTTAAAAAACGGGGTGCAAAGTCCAATTTAGATAATAATATGGGGTGCAAACTCAAATTACTCCATAATTTAATGATAATATGATATACTACGTATATTAGGAGAAATCATGGCCAAAGCCAGGTGTGTGTGAATAATGCAAAGGTCAAAGTCAGGTGTGTGTGAATAGTGCAAAGGTCAAAGTCAGGTGTGTGTGAATAGTGCAAAGGTCAAAGTGTTGCAACTATTAAAGAACAGAGGAAGTACATAAATTACCTATTAGACTCATTTACTTTAAATTCAAACAAAAAATTATATAATTGAAACAAGTGTTCAACTTTGACCTCGAATAAGTGTACAGAACAATGGAACATTTACAATGCAAATTATTTATCTAGTATAATTATTCACCACAAATGAAGTAGTAAAATATTTTTCAACTATTAAAATAGCAAGTAAAGAACTAAACATGGAAATATGTAGAGTCCAACTGGAGTCAACTAACTGACATACAAAAAACAGAAAAAAAAAAAATCAGCCTTTGAGAAAAAAAGGAGAGACCAAAGGTTGGAGTTAGCGATAAAGAAAAAGAAAGCAAAGATTTTGTGAGAGTGGACATCAGTGAAGCAAGAGACTGCGCCAGTGACCAGTGGGGTAACCTCTGGTGACTTGAAAGTCTAAACGTAGAGTTGGGTCGGCAAACAAACCTAGAAGATCTGGCATCGCCATAGCAGGTGGTGATGCCTAATTGTTGCCACAGAAAGAAGGGATCTATACAGTGAACCCTTTGAGTCATATAGGCAATACAAATCAGGCTATATCGATTTCAGAGGGATGTGACTAAAGGAAGCTTGATTCTGATGAGATGTAGCATAATCAAATTTCATCCCAACAGAAAGATATGTTAGAGAAATCTAAATAGTATGAGTACAGACCTGGTGTTCTGGCTCTTTGTGGTAGCCCATGTTTCTCCATTGAGCTATTGTCATTCCATGGAATATTACTACACTAAAATAAGAATCCAACAGGAGGATACGATCAGCTGCAATTGATGCAACATCCAATAACGCTGGGGAAGGTGGTGAATTAAATGAAAATGAAGTTAGTGTTGGTTGAATCATGACAGCGGCATTGCTAATGTTCTCACGATTCAGCAACATGCGGAAGTAAGCTGTCTCATCTGGACTATTATTGAAAACCTGTTGTGCAAATAATAGATGACAGATTTGAAATAAGTGTATATATACACCTAAAGTTGTATCCCAGAATTCCATGCAAAAATGAAAGAGGAAAGCATTTTAAGTAATATTACCTGCAAAAATTGGGAGCGCCGCAGGTTAAACATGAATTGAGGAAACAACGAAAAGAAAGGATTTAGTGTGAATGATGCAGGGTCGTCCTTCCGATATTCCCCAAATTTAGAACAAAGACGAATAAGATTCCGATCTAGCCATCTAGTGGCATCAAAACCTTCCTGGAAGAATAAACAAAACGATCAGATTTCTTTCAAAAATGCACAAGAGAATTAAAGGAAGTAAAAAAATCAAGTAGAATTAACTTGCAATCTGTAAAGGATGAATGTAGTCAAGTACAAAGTGTAGTGAGTATTAAAAGGAGATCATACACAAGCAGAAAAATACGGAAAATACCTCCATCTCCATTTTGTATGAAGCCAACCTAGCCATTACTACAGCAGCAGTTTCTTGATCAAAACTTTGTATCAACTCCTACAAAAAATAGCAAACCCTCAGCCTCCGGACACCCGCATGATTTCTTCAACATTAAAGGTAATATGCATGCAGAAGTATAAAACTATAAATTCAGTAGAGCAGTAACTCTGGTAGGGGGGATGTGAAAATTGTATACATAAATAGTCAGAAGGGAAGTAAAATACTACGTAATATAGAATGTGTTCAGTTATCGCTGAGTTGACTGATACCACACAATGTTAAATAAAAAATATACTTTCAATTCTTATAGAGGAAAATGGCTTCAATGGTTCAACCTTTAGTCTATTGCTAAGAAATGCATTAATGAGGGAAACTGTTTCAGCATACATGGCAGGATGGTAGTTGGACTAATATTGACTATAATTGTTGGACTATTTATTCCACAAACAAATGGCATCCATCAAACTTGGCTCCATACCTCAGAGTTGACAGCAGTATCAACCCATCTTCTGCTGATTGTTGTTACTCTCAATTTTGATTGGCCATCAGAGCCCTGGTAACTAAATTGAAGTTCAACACAACTACCATTAGTCACAGTAAGAGTATAGTACAACTGTTGAACCAAATCCTAACGAAAAAGCAAGCTGGGAAACTGATAACATAAAATACTCTTCAAAGGATAAAAACATCTAACACTGATATCATAAATAAAGCATAATAATAAAATTCTATACCTTGTGAGGAACTGTATGAACAAATATGAATTCGCATTGGCAGAAGGGTCTGCTTTTTCACTAGATGAAACGTCAAAGAAAACAGTCAAGCATGTAGTTTTGTCAAGACTGCACATCTTCCAAGCTGTAGTATTCCCTTCTCCGATAGCAGTGTTGGCAATAGCAGGCCCTTTCTGCCAGTAACACATCCATCAGTCACCTCCTTCGATATTATCATTAAACCTAAGTCTTACAATCTATAAACACAAAATGAACATACCTTCTCTAAAGATGTGCAAGGCCCAATAATTCCTTGAATCTTAATATCCTTTGAGCATTTGATCTCAAGTGTTCCACTGGAAGAAATATATGAATTAGAAATGCAATAATTTGTGCTCAAAACAGATATGAAACGGAAAAAGTGAGGAAAAGGCATATCCAATGTGTTTGCACTTTCTATAGTCATGTACATGTTGTAACCCAGCGTATACCCTTATCATAAAATTCTATGTGAGCTGATAGCAAACCCATGAGATTTAAAAAAAACTGTTTGGTGGCACAATGGCACACTGGCACCTCATTCTAGTGCTATTGCAGCTCCATTTTCTTTTGGATAAGTCCATAAGAATAATCCCACCTATTGGAGTTCTTTTAAATTAGTCCTAAACATGATACCTCTAGTACAATCTCAATATTAGGGGGTGCCTTCTCAAATGACCTTAAGTGACTACAAGGGCGTCTTAAGATTCAACTTATTGACTAAACCACAGACCAAACCAGACTAAAAGAAATTTGAACATGTCAAATCATCATACTACACCAGTTTAGACTTGGATAGTAATAGGATACACACTTACGATATACCATTTCAATTTTAGACCAGTTCAAACCAGACCAAAATAGACCACACCACAGTTAAACAACCCATACTTAATTTCAGTCCAAATGAATGGGTCCTATGTGGTAACCTTTTCTTTCATTTGTAACAAAGCCCAAAGCGCCTTTTAAGGCAAACAAAATACTCCTTTAAATCTCAAAGAAATCCAAACTAGTATTAGATAAGATAAGGCAAATTACTAAAGGTGTATGTAGAATGAATATATATATATATATATATATATATATATATATATATATATATATATATCATGATACTCACTTGAAGGAAATTCCAAGGGACTGTTCCCCATCCTCAAAAACACGCTTGAAAGAATCCTTGAAAACGGAATGGCCAAAGCTTTCTGCAAGAACTACCAGCCCTCCAGTCTTTTCAATTGCTACTTTCATTTCAGCAACCCCAACCTTAACTCAAAGAATATGATGAGAAGTTAATTATACTCTAGGGGAGGGAATATCGCCATATTGATTGGTTTACGAGTCACCGAACCAAACCGTATACCAACCCAAACTAAACCAAACAGAAACCGAACCATATGCAATTCAGTTTGAGTTTGAGAGCATTAAAAAATATTGTGGTTTATTTGGTAATCATCCTTTCAAACCCGTTTCAAACCGAACCGAAAACCAATAAAAACCGATATGCCCACCCCCTATGGTACTCTGCAAGGAGAGCTAATTGTTGAAAATTTTATATAATAGAGGATACATCATAAAACGGCTTTGTTGTTTATTTTTCATTGATAATATTTTCTTTCTATAAGAATGGAAGGGTGGCATTACTAGTTTATGTTGTGATTATATCCATTCCAACGGTTGCAAGGAGGTATTATATTAATACAACAGAATGAGAAAAATTATGCATAGGACAAGCAGTTATGTTCAATGGTTTAGACAAGAACACAGCACAAAACCCCATTAGAAGACTATATGATGCAAGTATATAACATTCAAAATAAATCTGCTGAAGACTCAATTGTGGTTAATATAAAAGGAACACAATATTCTGATATAGACCCAAGACTGGTCAAGACAAACCTGATCAAGAGCTGATGCAAAAACATCCAACACATGACCTTGACTGACTAGTTGTTTGGCAAGTTCCTCATAAAAATGAACTGCCTTCTTGAAAAATGTAGCCGCATCTTTATCTAGATCCTTGTGGGATCTAACAGGATCTGATAAATCTTTTGAAACAATCTGAATAAAAACAAAATGTTAGTACCAGTATCCACAGTGAGATACTTGAAGCATGCAGTCAAATGAACAAAAGCTACAAAGAAACAAAAATCATTCAATAAGACTCCACTGAATGTAGAGACGATGCAACAAACTAAGACAAATAACAATCAATCACTACATATATTTTCAGGGAGAGAAGAATAGCAGAATACCAATATTCAACAAAGCAGACATTGGCAACAATGACAATAATTCATACCAGAAGAGGAGAAAATGTGAGAAGTGAATGTCATATTGAGAGGAGGGAAGTATGCAACTCTTCGTGTTTATATTTTACTAAATGCTTATAGCTTGATTATGTGATGCACATCACACCTAAGAAACCATTTCTGAAGTATGTTCAAACATTTTGGATAATATAACAAGAATCCTAACTTTCCAAACAATAAACTACCCATTTATCTGCAAGCCTAGAAGACCCAGGAATGTCATATGAGAAGTGAATGTCATATTGAGAGGAGGGAAGTATGCAACTCTTCGTGTTTATATTTTACTAAATGCTTATAGCTTGATTATGTGATGCTTATTAGAAAATGAAATGCAGACTGAATAGGAATGAATCAATCTTATTAATCTCAAGGTAGTTTACAAGTATTTATAGTACAGAGTATAGAAGCAGATTACTAACTAACTGAGTTAGCTATAACAGACTAACAACTTGTAACAATACTTTTCAAGTATTCGTATACTACTCCTAACATTCCCCCCTCAAATTTAGGGTGATTGATTTGGAAAATCAGTCACACTAAGTTTGGATCTGAATTCAAGGAAAGGTGAAGAAGATAATGTCTTTGTGAGAACATCTGCAATCTGTTGAGGAGCTGGAATGTGAAAAACTTCAAGTTGCTTGGACTGAACCTTTTCCCTGACAAAAAAGAGATCAATCTCCATGTGTTTGATACGAGTGTGAAGAACAGGATTATGTGCTAGCTGTACTGTGCTGAGATTATCACAGAATACCCTTGGAGTAGTAAATGGTACTTGAAGTTCTTTAAGGAGAAACTGAATCCACAAAAGTTCAGAAGATGTGTCTGCTAAGCTTCTATACTCAGCCTCTGCTGAGGACCTTGCCACTTTTAATTGTTTCTTTGACCACCAAGATATGATGTTTGGACCAAGAAAGATACAAGAGCCAGATGTGGACTTTCTATCAACAGGATCAGAAGCCCAATCAGCATCACAGAATGCTGAAATGGGTAAAGGAACCTTTCTCAGGGGAATAGGTTTAATAAGAAGACCATGGGTGAGAGTACCAGACAAGTATCTAAGAATATGTTTAACAGCTTTCCAATGATCTTGTAAAGGTGTGGCCATAAATTGACAAACTTTATTCACAGCATAGCTAATTTCAGGTCTAGTCAAGGTAGCATACTGTAAGGTTCCAACTATGGATCTGTAGGTAGATGGATCAGGGATAGGATCACTTCCAGTGTTTGTGAGTTTGCAGGTACTGATCATGGGTGTTTGGACTCCTTTAGAATCAAGCATGCCAACTTTGTGTAGTAAGTCCCTCAGATATTTGGTTTGAGAAAGATGCAGATTGCCATTCCTTAGTTTTCTGACCTCAATGCCAAGAAAGAAGTCAATTTCCCCCAGATGTTTTAGAGAGAAAGAGGTGTGGAGTTTGCTGATAAGATTTTGAACTGCTGTGGAGTTATTTCCAATAACCAAGATGTCATCAACATAAATATGAGAATGTAGATTTGGATGTCAGGAGATAGAAAAAGGAGTAGAGAAGGATCACAGGTACTCTGTTTAAAACCAGCTGCATAAAGAACAGAAGTTAGCTTATGAAACCATGCTCTAGGTGCCTGCTTTAGACCATACAAGGACTTATGGAGTTTGCAGACAAGAGAAGTATCTTTAGATTGAAACCCAGGGGGTTGAACCATGTAAACCTCTTCATCAAGAGTCCCATTAAGGAAAGCATTGTTTATATCAAGCTGTTGAACAGGCCAGTTGTGAGACACAGCCAAAGTAAGAAGTATTCTGATAGTTACAGGCTTAACAACAGGTGAAAAGGTTTCATTGAAGTCAAAGCCAAACCTTTGATGAAAGCCCTTAGCCACTAATCTGGCTTTGAATCTATTCAGAGACCCATCAGGATTCTCTTTCACCCTGAAAACCCACTTACAGCCAATAGCTTGCTTGTCAGGAGGTAGGGGAACCAAGGACCATGTTTTATTTTCCATTAGAGCATTATATTCAGTCTGCATAGCATTAAACCACTGAGGAGATGAAAGAGCCTGCTTAACTGATTTGGGCTCAGTATGAGTCAACAGCAAGGTAGGATTGAGTCTAGGTTTTACAATTCCTGATTTAGCCCTAGTTTGCATAGGATGAGTATTAACAAGAGGAGGAGGCATAGAAGATGAAGATGAGAAGGAAGATGAATTAGAAGATTGTTGAGAGGGCTGTACCTCAGTCTGAGTAGGAGGAGAATGTGAGGATTGATGTGAAGTATGAGAAGGAAGATGACTTGATGAATTCTGTGAAGGGGAAGAGAAAGATGACATGGGTGGATCATTGTTCTGAAAGGTATTAGATGTTGAATCACTGTGAGTAGATACAAATGAGTCAGAGGAATTGTCTGGTGGAGGAGAATGTAATACAGTCAAAGGAGTTGAAACTGATGGTGCAGGATGTGATAGACTTGTGGTCTGAGATGGAAAGAGGGTGGGATAGGGGAACTTGGATTCATGAAAGGTCACATCCCTGGAAATATAGACTTTTCCAGACTTAGACAGACACTTGTAACCTTTGTGTTGGGAAGAGTAACCAATGAAAATGCATTCCTCAGAATGAAAATCCATCTTGTGTTTGTTATAAGGTCTGATAAATGGGTAGCAAGAGCAGCCAAAAACCCTAAGAAAGTTGTAGTCAGGAATTGAACCATAAAGTTTGAAGTAGGGGCTGGAATTGGCAATGGATTTTGATGGTGTCCTATTAATAAGGTGAACTGAGGTTGCAAAGGCAGTATCCCAAAATTTAAATGGCAAAGAAGAGTGAGCAAGTAATGACAGACCTTTTTCAACAATTGTTCTATGTTTTCTCTCAACAACACCATTTTGATGGTGTGTGTGAGGGCAGATTATTCTGTGGGTGATTCCTTTTTCTGTGAGAAAGTTTGTGAATGATCTGAATTCCCCTCCCCAGTCAGACTGAACAGACTTAATTGATGCAGAGAACTGGTTTAGAACATATTGATGAAAGTTTTGGAAGGCAATAAGGGCATCAGATTTCTTTTTCAGAAAATAAATCCAGGTGTACCTAGTATAGGCATCAATGAATGCTATGTAGTAAAGGTATCCATCAAAGGACAATATAGGAGCTGGACCCCACAGATCAGTGAAAATTAACTCAAAAGGTTTGTGAAAAACAGTATTAGAAGAATATGAAGGTAATCTGTGTGCTTTTCCAAGATAGCAAGCAGAACAGAAACTTATATCACTTTTATTGCTTGAATGAACATTACAATGTTGAAGTACAGATTTAAGTGCCTCAAAATGAGGATGCCCTAGCCTTAAATGCCACAGATTACATGAATTTGAAGAACTACATGTTTGAGAGTTATTACAAACTGCAGG